>CM046814.1:24927985-26247823 GCA_025617385.1 Murraya koenigii | reverse complement strand
GGAGTAAATGAGTTTTTACATTCTAATAGCTTATGAAAATTGCAAATTCTCTCAAAAATATCATTAATGGATGCCGATTTCCACGGGAATTCGGGAATAATGAAAAGAAACTCTTCGAATCTCGGTCATTTGTTCCACAAATATATCTCTTATTTTGTAAACATAATTATTTTCCAAACAAGATCTGAGACAGACGATAAGATATATGTGTTGTTCTTAAGGATGTCCAATTCAAGTCCATTCGGGCATGGCCAAAGTAAAGAACCAAAAAATAAAAATAAGGATAAAATTTGGGTTTTTATACAAAACCGTGGGAGAAAATATTATCACCCTATTAGTGATTCATAAAAGTTAAAAAAAAAAAAACCTTAAAACCCATTCTAATTTCCCAATTAATCCTAGAATTTTATTGCCCAACCCTCTATATAGTTTGTTGAAGCTTGAGTCTAACTTTGCAAAAGAAAATTATATCTTTATATAATATAATTTTAAATTCAAATAAATTTGACTTGCAATAAGTGAAAAGAAGTGAATAATTACGTAAATTTTGGTAGAAATTGGTATTTAGTGGAACATTTTAAATAATTTTTGAAAACACGGGAATAACTCCATAATATACTCAAATTCCATGGACTAATGGATTCAAATTGGAAGGAGTAAAATAGCATTTACTGGATTTTCGAATTGAGAGAGATAAAAATTATCACTATTCTTAAGATTAACAGACCCAATTCAATTCAGTTAAAAAAAAAAAACCAACCATAAATTATGAGTAATAATAGAGTTATAAATTTTTATATAAATTAGTGTGACATGATTTAATTGGTTGGATTAAATATATTTTGTCTATAATTTTTTTTTTTTATATTTTTATCCAACTAATGAATTTAAGAAATATTTTATATAAAATAAATTTATACAAGAATTTATAATCCCACCATCACCCGTAATTAAGCATCAAGAGTTATCTGAAATTCAATATTGAATGTATTTGTAGTTCATGTGAAAGGAGGCATAGACATCACTCCATTTAAGTTCAGATCCAACAAATCTAATAAAATAATAGGATATGTCAATATGTCAATCTACATTGGGATGGTATATAGACAATGTTCTTCTGATCTCTGTTTCCCCTTTTTTTTTTTTTTTAACTACAAACAATGTTAGATGGTAGATCTTTGACTGTGCCGCTGCCTTTATATGAGAAATCCAATCCATGACATTGAGCACATGGCAGTTCCCAAGAGCTGAGAAAATAAGATGCACTGAATGTACATATTGAGCAATATTATCCACGTGCTTCTCTCACGTGCCTCCGTGCTTCCTCTTCAATTTATTATGTGTGGACTTGCATATGAACTGTAAATTTTGCGAACATATCAAATTCAAAGATTCACCTCTATACAGAATAATAGAAATATACAAGGTTAAATGCTCCTTTAATCCTAGCATTTGGTCAATTATTGTGCTCATAATTATTCAAAAGGAAATATTGGTCTCAATGAAGATCTACTTAAGTATTCTATTGCTTAGTCATGTTTGAATTTAAGTTGTATCAAACAAAAATATTACCTTTAAAAAACTTAAATTCAACTTCTAGATAATGCTTAGAGTAATTTTTTAAAAAACTATGATTAATTGGATAATTGATTCCAAAATAAACAATTAAAAGATGAATCTACTCAAGCAAACAACATAAGAAGCCTCTAGCCTTAGAATATGTTAGGCCATTTTAAGATGCATCTTTGTGGATTTAGATGAAATAATGGTCCGTTTACTTCCCAAATTAGGGAATCGGAATTTAAAATCAGAATTATTAACATTGTTTACTTCACAAAATGAAAGTGAGAATCGGAATCGAAATCATATGATTCACCCTAATTTGAGAATAAAGAATGAGAGATTAATTCCTAATGAGAATTTGGGAATCAATCTCTTATTCCTTTAACTTCTTATTCTATTCCCAATAAATTTTTATAATGCCCTCAATCAAATTCTGCTATATTTTTTATTTTAGTCCCTCTACCATTATGAAAATCCTAAAATTTTATGTTATTTACATATAGGTCATTTAATGACAATAATAATAATGATGACGACAACAACAACAACATCAACATCAACGACGACAATCATCATAATCATCATTATAATAATAAAATTTATTAATTTTATTTTTAATTGTTATTATTACTATCATTAATGTCAATATTATTATTGTTGTTGTGATCATCATCATCATCATCATCATTGTTGTTGTTGTTAGGAAAATTCTATAATGCTATAATAAAAATTATGACATCAATACCATGATAGATATAAATATTGTAAATTATACATAAAATTAATAAGTGTAAAGTGAAACCAATAAATTCTTATAAGATTATTAATTATTTAAAAATTAACATTGTTTCTAAAAAATTTTAGTGAAAAATATTTTATTCATTTACAAAAAATATTTTCTTTAATTAAACAAAGAAATAAATTATTCATTAATTAAACAAACAATTATACTAAAAAATTTTGAATAGGTTTTATTGAATTAATTTAACCATAAGTTTTATACTTATTCTAAAACATTTGTATACTTTATTTTTTCATTTTCTATAATATTGTTTATTTATTACACAAGTTAATTAAGAACAATTATTTATATTGATGTGGATTAAGTAAAAATAAAATTAAAAAATATATATATTCTTATATTACTATATATATATATGATATATCAATAAAATTATATCTCATTTTGAGTCTAATGCATACTTCATATAGTTTCAAGCTTTTATTTATACTTAGAGATTATTTATAGTTGTTGTTGAGAAAATATAGAAAAATATAAGATAACCTCATCTTATAACAACTATGAAATGTATCAAAATAATTTTTTTTTCAAAATTAAATTTTGAATCAATTTCATCATTAATAAAATATCACATATGTTACATAAATGCAAATTAGCATTATTCAATTTAAATAAAAAATCAATAATTTTATTAATTAGGTAATAGGCATTATAATGAGATTTTATTTTACAATTTTTTTTGCTTATTAATTTACTTATTTTATCTTTTATTCATAAGTTTTAGGTATAATCTACAAAAATTATATTTTATTTTGTACTTAATGTTGAATTACTTATTTTATGTTATATTTGTAAGTTTTTGTTTTATTTACTAGTTTTATAATAATTTACTTATTTTATCTTTTTTTTTACTAGTCTTATATTCAATTTCTAAAGTTTATATTTTATTTTACAGTTAGTGTTAATCTACTAGTTTCATATTATATTTACGAGTTTTTGTTGTTTACTAGTAATACATTAATTTACTAACTTTATATTAATTTACTTGTTTTATTTTCCATTTACAAGTCTTATATTCTATTTCCAAAATTTATATTTTATTTTTCGCTTAATATTGATTACTATTTTTATGTTATATTTGTAAGTTTTTATTTTTTTTTGTTTTGTTTACCAATAATACATTAATTTACTAATTTTATATTAATTTACTTGTTTTATCTTTTGTTTACAAGTGTTATATTCAATTTCAAAAGTTTATATTTTATTTTGTGTTTAATGTTGATTTACTAATTTTATGTTATATTTATAAGTTTTTACTTTTTTTATTATTAATACATCAATTTACCAGTTTTATAGTAATTTACTTATTTTACCTTCTATTTACAAGTTTTTTTTGTTTCATTTCTAAAATTTATGTTTTATTTTACAACTAATGTTGATTTACTAGTTTTATATTATACTTATAAGTTTTTATTTTGTTTACTAGTATTATATCAATTTAGTAGTTTTATATTAATTTACTTGTTTTACCTTCTATTTACAAATCTTATGTTTAATTTCTAAAACTTATATTTTATTTTATAATTAATATTAATTTACAAATTTTATGTTTTATTTACATAATTTATGTCTAACTCATTTCGATTCTGATTTCAAGGTAAAGTAATATATCAACGGTAATCTAGTTCATTATGAATCTAATTCTTATAGATCAAGTAAATAATTTATTTTAGTTTTTATTTCTCATTCTTATTTCAATTTATTTTGATTCCTCTTAATTCAGATTTCAGCTCATTGCAATTTATGTTTAATTAACGTATTATAAGAGTGCTACTCATACAATATACGTAGTGGAGAGTGCTAGTTGAATTATTATTATTATTATTATTTACGGAGATTCAAGAAAGAATCTCTCTCTCACAAATTAAAATAATTAAAGAAGGATCTCATCTTTAGTTGACCAAAATTTTCGAACCCTCAAAAAGTAGAAATCGTAATATCAAAGAAAAAGAAGAAAAAAAAAAAAAAGGAAGAGGACATACAACGTGGACCGGGCTGTAATAAAGTCCAAATTTACGAAAAGGGCCCAGTTTTCTATGACAATGTTTTGCGTTGCATGTGACCGACTAGTAGACTAGTGCATCGCTGTGCATATCCGTCTTTTTTCTGGACTGTGGACTGTAACACTGCTTCCAGTGATTTTGGTTTGGTACATATGAGTTGTAAAATCTACTTCTCAGTATTTACTGATTTGTATTGGATTGAAATTGAAATATAACCTATTTTTGTTCATTCCGTCAACATAATCAATAACGTTTCAATCCATCTCACGGATTCTCTCAGCTTCTCACCAGTCACCAGTCATTGGATGCATTTGCTTGCAATATGCATCTCTAACTTGTACGTATTCAGAGAATTGAGGGAGAATGGGAGAGGCTGTAAACTTGTTATTAATATCACAGTTGAGTGCTGAGAGGCCGGAGGCAACAGTGGCAACAAAACAAAGGAAGCTCAGATGGTGCACGTGATTGATTAAAAGTGGTTACCTGACAAAATGGTATCGGACAATACTACATCATTGGATTTGGATTTGGATTTGATGCTGACGCTCCCTCTCTCCCTCCCTCTCTCTCTCTGGGGCTGTGGTCCTAAATTCTCACAAACACAACAAAAGCAACAAACCAAGAATTAATGTTTAATAAACTCAATTACAGCGCCAACGTGTTAAAGTACGTAACTGTCATAACTACACTAACAAAAGGGATACTACTAATGTACAATACTGTCTGCAAACTGTAAATGAATACAAATACAAATACGTATAACATACGGTCTTCATTCTGAAATCAAAACCTCCCTACTGCCAATTAGTTTATGACCTCCTCTCCTCTCTCTCTCTCTCTGACAGTCACACCTCAGTTACATGCTGCTCACACTCACTCTTCTCTCTCCCACAGCCACAACCATGTTCACAGTTTCCCTCAGCTCACTCTCTCTTCTCCTCCTCATAGCCACCGCCGCCACCGAATATCTCAAACTCCCACTTCTCCACAAAACTCACCATACCACCAACATCGCTACCCCGCTTTGTCTCTCCCAGCCCCACAACCTCAAGTCTCCCATCACTTCCGGCGCTTCCTCCGGCTCCGGCCAGTACTTCATCCCCGTCCACCTCGGCTCCCCTCCTCAACCCCTCCTCCTCGTTGCCGATACCGGCAGCGACCTCATCTGGGTCACCTGCTCCGCCTGCCGCGACTGCTCCCTCCACTCCCCAGGTTCCGCCTTTCTCGCCCGACACTCCGCCTCCTTTTCTCCCCACCACTGCTTCCACCCCACCTGTCAGCGCCTCGTACCCCACCCTCGCCACAGCCCTTGCAACCACACCCTCCTCCACAGCCCTTGTCGTTACGAGTACGAATACTCCGACGGCTCTATCACAGCAGGCTTCTTCTCTAAAGAACTCGTCACTCTCAACACCAGCTCCGGCAAACTACTTCTGCTCAAAGACTTCCACTTCGGTTGCGGCTTTCATAACACCGGTCCCAGCCTCACGGGCGGCAGCTTCAATGGGGCCCATGGAGTATTGGGCCTGGGTCGGGGCCCCATTTCGTTTTCCTCTCAAATGGGTCGACGTTTCGGTAACAAGTTCTCTTACTGTCTCATGGATTACACTCTCTCTCCACCGCCCACGAGTTTCCTCGTGATCGGAGATCACCAGAACAACAACGTTTCCGTCAGCCCGAAAATGAGCTTCACCCCATTGCTTCTCAACCCCCTATCACCCACATTTTACTACATTGGCATCAAGAGCGTGTACGTTGACGATGTTAAATTACGAATCAACCCTGCCGTTTGGTCAATCGACGAGATGGGTAACGGAGGCACGGTCATTGACTCCGGTACTACTTTGACGCTCTTAGAGGAGCCAGCTTACCGTGAGATACTAACGGCTTTTAAACGGCGAGTGAAGTTACCGAGCCCAGCTGAGTCGGTTCTGGGGTTTGATCTTTGTGTTAATGTTTCGGGAGTGTCGAGACCGAGTTTCCCCAAACTGAGCTTTGAACTCGTGGGCAACTCGGTGTTTAGGCCCCCACAAAGGAATTATTTCATCGAGACGAGTGACCGATTCAAGTGTTTGGCGATCCAACCTGTTAATTCCGGGTCCGGGTCCGGGTCGGTTATAGGGAATCTGATGCAGCAAGGGTTCTTGTTCGAGTTTGATAGAGACAGGTCGCGGCTCGGTTTTACACGTCACGGCTGTGCCTCACCTTGACTCATCGAGTCTCAACAACACGGAAGATGTTTTGGGTTTTTTTGTTAATTACTATTTTATATATATATATATTTATGAGATTAATTAATTGATGCTAAATAAGTAAATATAAGTAATGATTTTTGGCACTGGGGGTGTATTTTGTCTCTATTCGATATGGACGAAGGTTTTGTTGTTCTCAAGGTGGAAAAATGGTTTATTTCTTTGTCCATACGTGAATTTCACGTGACTTTTTGATAGAAAATAAAATACAAACAAACAACGGGAAAATAATTGACCGTACTCTTACGCTGCATCAAATCATGTGTCATACTCATACATACATTACTCGGCATTCGATGCATGCACTTTACATAAATAGTTTCTTGGGGGTGGTACAAATACTTCTGTTCGTACATTGGTTTTTGAAAAGAAAGGGCGAGGAGATGATGAACGTAAGAACCCAACTTTGATGTGGTCAAATGATTAGATGCGTAGTGTTGATAAATTTTTTTTTTTTTCCGAAAGGGAATTAGTTATAAACTAAGTCGTGTCATGTCGGCCAGATTGCAAAAATCTAAGGTCATTTTTGTTTGTGTCTGGCCAATCTCTAAAGAAACAACCTTAACACAATCTACTGCATTCCAATATATCCTTAGCTGTATCATGGTCCAATTTATTTTCTTTTTGGCTAATTAAATAAAAATAAATAAATAAATAAAAAAGATTTCACAAGCAAAATTTCACAGCTAGGTTCGAATAGTTGGCTATAATAAAATTGTGTCTTAAGATGGAGACTTAGAGGTTAAAGGGACAATTTCAAAATCTTTCGACAAATTCATTGCTGTCTTCGTTTCACTAGATTTTTCCATATCACCATCATCATTTGAGGCATTTGGGAACAACATTCTCTTGTTACGTCAAATCAACCCTCTTATGTCTTAACTATAATTTACCCATCTCAGTATCTCACTAATCAATTTGAGGTGGGCCGAGCAGTTCTGTAGACTGTAGTGCCAACCCAGTTTTGCAAATTAATTTTTCAACCAGTCCTCCCCGACCCTCGGCATCATAAATTGACAGTTGATTTTCAATTTCGAATCCGATCCCCTTTTAGATAATTTGATATGTATGGATTAGTACACTGCTAACAGACTCTACTCATAAGGGTAAATAATAGAAGGCGATTTCTTTTTGTATTCTTTTTTTTTTTACAGGAAGTTATTTATATGAAAATGCAAAGTGCTAAGCTACTTCATTTATAACAAAATCAATCGCATAAGTTCCTCCTTTTCTTCGCTGTTAAATTTCCTTCCCATTTATTTCATCCGTCTTTCTTGGATTAAAATAGCAAAGTTCATTACTCAATTCACATGGTTTCACAGTAGCCCCCGAATATTGAACTCCATATTAATTGCCACGAACTATCCCTTATGCTATTTGGTGAGATGAGCTTGAAAAAGTACAGTAGCCAATTCACTGCCATTAAATTAAAATTGATTACGCGGAAAAAGCAAATACTTGCATGCATGATAAGCAAATTAACTAAAGAGTTAATTAAGCCAACTGGCAGAGCAGGATAAAAGAGTTAATGCGGCTCAGAAGAACAGTTATTTGGCAGCCAAAATGAGTGCAGAGCCAGCTGTCGAGGTGGGAGCAAAGCTCGGGCGTCCCGTATTCCTCTCACATGTTTACACTGAAGCTCAGAGGAATAGTGGGCTGCGCGGCTGTGGGTGTGGGCGGGCTGCGGGCACTGCCTTAGTATCTATAATGACTATCCATCTTTGTCAGCTTCTCATGATCTTCTGTAATCTGTACTCTTTTCTTTTCCTCGTGCGCATGTGATGAGCACCACCAACTGATCTCACAGGGCAGTTGCGTTAGCCCAATAATATGTCGATCCATCCATTTGGTTTGGGCCTAACTGCTCAATTTTACAGCCCCAAAGCTAGTTTAACGGTAACGGTCACGTTAATTCCGAACAACATTCTCTAGGCGGTTCAAATCGTTAAACCCCTAACGGACAGTGTCAGTCTCTGTTTATCGAGAAGAATTCAGAATTCTTTGAAGGCAATTCATAAACCTTCCACTGTTATCAAAGAATCAAGATTCCCCCAAATCCAAACCCTAACAAATGCCGGCCTCGACGCTGGTTCCGTTGGATGTAATCGTCGACATACTGAGCCGACTGCCTGTTCAGAGTGTCCTACGATTCAGGCGCATGCGAGTCAAAATCATTGCGTTCTCTGGTCAACGGTCAAGATTTCATCAACCGCCGCCTCAAGCGATCCATCGAAACCAACTCCAACCTCAGCCTCATTCTTTCAGTTTTCCATTTGTGGGGAGTGCAGGATTTACTCTTTAAGCTCGGATTCACTTGATGGTAACCGTGTAGTGTAGAACTTGCTCGACCTTTCAGGAATCATATCTGTGAAGTGGTTGGTTCTTGCAATGGATGGAAAGACCTCGAGGCAGGTATAATTTTGCTAATCCCATCTACTAGAAAACACAAAGTATTACAATTGAAGGATTGGGATTATATTAATGGGTTTGGATAATATGTTTGTAGTGATGATTTTAAGTTAGTGAGGATTATTGTGTTTACCCAACCAGTGCGCTACACTTCTGTTGCCGGTTAGCTCGTCTGAATCCGGAACCTAGTAAGATGATCTAATGATTGCTTTTGATTTGAAGAGCGAGGACTTTTATCAAGTGCCAGATGCCTACTGCAGTTGGTAACGGAGGAAATGTCTTGTTCGAGGTTCTAGTGGATAAAATGTTGTGCAAATAAAGTTCTAGTGGATAAAAACAATGGGGATTTTTTCTGGTACGACCTAGGGAGGCAGAGAGTTGACAATATTCTATAGGTTAATCATCCTGAGCATGGTTATCATTATAAAACAATTGTTTGAGTGGATTGTCTTGTTTCAATTTATGCATTTTCAGTGGGAATAGATGATTGGAAGCAGGCAAGACAAACAACTAGTTAAAAGAGGTAAAATAAAATACATTTGAAATTTTAATATTTTTGCTCTGTTTTACAATTTACTGATCCTACTCAGTGCTCAGGGATTAGAGTAATCATTCTAACTATAGAGGGACTAGTTAACTTTTTGAGGAAATTCACTATTATTCATTATTCTTCTTTGTTTCTTTACCATGGATGATTTTTTGTCAACTGGATTCAAATTGATTTTATCAGCATGCAGATGAAAAGTTAGCATAGGATTTTGTGATCTCTTAATGCAATTCTTAGTAATGCTCGAATGTCATGCTTAATTGATATATTGTCGGATGATCCAGAGAATTATATGTATATTTCTAATTGATATATCATGGTGGGTTTTTTTTATTATTATTATTATTTAATTTAGGTGGATATTGGATCGCTTGGTTAGTAGCTTAGCTAATGGAGAAGTCTGGAGGTATCTTGAATTTTTTCTTCTGGCTAATTGGCTCATATCAGAGTTCTACTTTCTGAGGACAGGTTGTTGTTGCTCTAATATCTTTGTTGCTATTGATGGTTCAAGAAACTCTTATCTGTATAGAGGTTTGACACTAAAAAATTAATAACTAATCTGCTTTTGGAGGATGCTTAACTCATTTAATTAACTAAAATACACTCATGTTTTTCCTCCACTTATGTCTTTATATTCTGCATTTTCCATGAACTAATCTATTGCTGGTTTCTGTTAAGATACTTGGAATCAACTTGTTATAGGCCCCCGATATTATCTCTGTTTCACAAATTTTATTGAGTTGAATTGGAAAGGAAATGGTACAGTAAAGAAAATGCTTTCGAAGTAATGTTAAGAGTGCCAGTTTCATCTTTTGCCATTGTTGTCTTGAAGCATTTGTAAATGACTCATTTGGAGTCAAAGAATGTTTTCTCATGCTTACTTGAACTTGCGGCATTTCAAGTATGAATGAACTCAAAAATGCAACTAAAAGAGCCATGATTAAAACTCTTTCTAGCTCTTAATTCTAGGCTTTTCTTTTTCTTTTTCTTTTTCTTTTTTTTTTTCTTTTTCTGTGTGTGTGGATGCATAATTCTATATGACATTGATGAGAATGTGGACCATTAAAATGAAATAATTGTGGATCAAAGTAGTGGTGGTGAAATGACTCTCAGATAAGGAGTACTCATTATCAGTTTAGGCATCGTGAGGCCAATGGTGATGATGACAAACAGTTGATCACTCTTATCTTGTCTATCACTAACAAACATTTTATCATTTGATAAGACAAAGCTATCAGAAATCTTGAGCCAATTCAATATAGCTTTCTATCAGGTATATCCTTTTCATCCATCCATTGTGGAAGGTATTATTGTTCTCAAATTCTTAGTATTTGATTACATTTGAAAGTGAATGATTGATATATGCACAGCTATTGCCAGGTAATGTCCATTTGCATCTAAATTGCTCATCAGATAATTCATCTGGATACAACTTTCATATTAATCGAGTGGATGGATATATGTTATAACGTAAGTCATGCGAACTAGGTAGCGTTATATTCAAGCATCTTCGTTTGCCATCGATCAACCCCTTATATGCTTTGTAATTTTTTTATTGTAATATATATAATTACAATGACCTTATGATACTTCGTATTGTGGTATCAATGAATTTTGAAGATTTATGATATAAATAATTATGGCATGCGTAGAACATGGAGAAATCCATTTGTCTTTGCGTTAAAATTCAGCTTGTTTAAAATCAGAGACAACGCCTTTTACTTTCGGCCATAGCTTGGAAGAAATGATAATTTTGTACTTGTATCGATTCGAAAGAGACTAATGGAGGAGATGCAGAAGCGCGATGTCCCACTTTAGGGATGCACTTGTCGGATTTTTTTTATTTTTTTTTTGAGTCTATGGTCAAAGGAAGGAACTGCCGCCATCGCAGACAAAAGAAGACTGGAAAACATTTTATTGTTATTGTTAATGCATTTGACTCATCATGATTGGGACTGCTTCAGCTACAAACACATTGCCCCGCCCGTCCGGAGTCAATGTACCAACACGGCTTTATTAAGGAGTTCGAAGATTATGGCTCAAACATGCGATTCTGTAATGGCCCACTAACAGGTCTTGTTCTTAATTAAAATGCCTAACCACTGGATCATTCTGACCGTCCAAATTCGTTGGCCATGTTCAATTGCATTTCCATATCCACCCTTCTTTTAGATAAGAATAATAATAATAAACTAACAATGGTTCTTTGGTAGTCAACTTTTAGGTGGGAGAAAAAGTCACGCTTCTTGAATTAATTCTTGAGGTTGAAAGAGGCGTGAAATCATCCATCCACAGTGTCCGTCCAGGTTCATTAACAGACTCAGCTTAATAAAAATGGTCCCTAAATTACCTTCGAAGTTGAGAAATATCTAAAACCATACAGATTGCAGCATAATATTAGCTTCTCCTGAGAAAACTGCTTAACCCCGAACTAAGTTGATAAATTATTGCGGAAACGTGTGTTTTTCTTTTAACTCTCGGATTGATTACAAGCAATGTGTAGAGAGCAGGCTGATGCATGATTCCAAATAATTAAAAGAGAACAAAGATTATCATTCTCAATCGAAATAAATAATTTTTAAGTACAAATTCCCGCAGAGCCGCCTGTAAACCCCTCTAGTTGCTGCCATCAATTCCCATTTGCATATATATTTACAATTCTGCAAAGTTTTCTACAAGAAAAGAAAGTTAAATTAGGAAGCTGCAGGAGCAGTCATCATCAGGGAATAAAGAAAGCAACTGGCAGAATTGTAAAGGTTCAATGCATCATCATCATCATCATCATCATCATCGATCCTCTGCATGCTTTGCTTGGATCTGGCACATAATTCAAATGAAGAATTAAGCCTCTAATTTATTATTAAAGATCATAATTGAAGTCTCATCCATTTGTTCTTTCTTAAAAATTACGGATCTTATATGAATTAAGCGTAATATTTGAGTTTGACTTTGACACAGCTTTCTTCATTTGGAATCAAATTCTCATCTCTAACAATTGGCAAATAATCGATATTAAATTAACTAATTGAGACGGGGCATATAATTTTATTAAGATTTGCAAGAATTCTTTCATAAGAATCACTTTAATCGATCTAAAGCTAGAATCATATTTAGTAGGATCTTAACCTCCGATTAGATTTGTATTTGTGGGCATTAATTAATCTCATATCTGAAGGACCACATCAATTTGGATTATAAATATTTAAAGTGCTCGTGAAACTTTTCAGTTCTTGTGTATTATGAGCAATGATCGATCCATGCGCACAAGTAAGTGTAACTTGATGGGCAAATGATTATGGTCATGTAACTTGCTGCATGCAACACCAATTTAGCATCAGTATTGCATTAAGAAATCACTTTGGATTGGCAGTCTATCGCTCTGTTGCGTCAATGAGTGAATGAGATTAATGGCTAGCCAGTAGCCATTACTCTAATGAGGAATACGGATTATCTAAAGCTGCAAGTATAAATAATCACTTCGGAGTTAATCTATTTTTAAGAACTGATCATGATGAATGAAATTTAGTTGCTAATGTCCCCATCACCTACTAAAGACAAATCTAAAGCATAAAGCAACCTTATGGCTGATGCTGCCTGTGAAATGACTGATCCATTCCTCGTTGAGATGTAAGGACCAAAAGGTAAATTTTTACATTGCTCGCGAATAAAAATTTGTCATAAACTAATTACACTTTTCACCAAAGCATTGTAGAGATCTTGGGGACCCGACATGTGCGCACGATATAACAACAAATAAAAAAGTTCAACTTTTAAGTTTTCACTTTAATTTGATGGTTAGCCAAAATAATAATAATTGAGAGCAATTATCCATCCAATAATTTTTATTCTCACTTAATTTTATCTACAAAAACAAGTATAAATTAAAGTGTCTCACTTTATAATATTTGGGAAATTTATGCAATATGACACACACTACGCGTGCGACAAAATAATCTTATGTTACCACATATTTAAAAGGTTTTCACTATTTAATTAATTCAAGTGATAAATAATTATTATGTTTTATTATTTTTAATTTAAATAATAAATATTTACTCATAACACATCATTTAGGATATAAATTAAATATGTTAACACATCACTCAAAATCAAATAAGTCCGTGTAGAATGAACCTCCTTCTACAAACTAGATACTATAATTAATATTGCCCAAATTAATAACGAAATCAACTTAAAAAGTAGTTATATAGTAACGGCATAATAGAAAATTTGTAGGTCCACCCAACATTTTAGCAACTATTGATACCTTCGTAAAATTGTTGTATTTGAAACTTAAACGTTATAGCTTGACAAGAGTAAGCCAAAACATAAGTACTTGGATGATAATTGCCCTAGAGTTACAAATTAATTTCGATGCCTTACAATCAAGTGTTTCTAAGCAATTAGGTTGTATCAGTGCCGTATATATTGTGAATGTAATAAATTAAAATGAAGGTAGTTGTAGAAAATTCTCTCAAAATTTATTTAAATAGGAGTCTTTGTATTTGATACTTCGTTCTTCTGGGATGAAGAGGGAGACCGATGGAACGAGACAGCTTCGGTACCAAATGTGGAACGAATTCAAAACCCAACTCATAATATAATAAGCCATATGCCAGTAATAAGTTGCTTCTCTGCGCCGTGAGGGGCAAGAAGCAGCAGGGAAGCCATAAGCACTTTCGGGGAAAATGGCTTAATGAAACAAAGCGTCATGACGACGTGGAACTGATGTCATCATAAACCCAACAAACAAAGTTACAAAAGGGGGAGCTTCTCGTGGGAAATGCTAGTGGTAGTGCAGCTATCATAAAATGTTTGAATAGGGTATTTTTAATACCACAACTTAGAAAGGTACACAAAAGATTAAAAGAAAAAAAACAATGGGGACCAATGCACCCATGCGTGTGACCACAAACAGAAAGGCTTCTTAAAAATAATAATAAGTACTCTTCTCTAAGCCTCCTCACACGCAAAAGCAAATAGTATGAATGATCTGCAGGAAAAGAAAATTACATGACAATGCCTAGTGACTGGTCTAATAAGGAAAAGAAAACCTCCGTACAAAAGATAGGCAGAATTAGGAGCACCATGGGAGACATTGCAAATGAGCTTGTTGGTTTTTAGTATTTGATGATTTTAGTTCACATCTAATTAGGTTAAGACCAAAAAATAAATAAAAAAAATGAAAACCTCCTATTAGAGAAATTGTTTAACTAAAAAGTTTAGATCGATATATAAGGTCCAATAATAATATTTAAAACATGTAGGGTGTTACTTCCTTTTCCAAAAATTTGAGTATGACCAACTAGTAAAAGCGGTAATGGAGAGAGAATCAATGGAATCCATTAGAAAGTATTCGGACAATCTTTAAAGGAGGAGTATCCTACCAAATAAAACCTGAATAAGAGTAAGAGTAAGAGCCAGATTTACCAAATGGAAAACATTACCATTTGATTAACAATAAATAAGAGTGACCTTTAAAAATTATTTGTGGATACATCTAACCCATTTTAACTGTCCAAATATCCACGTTATGTTTTAACATATAATTAAAATCATTAAATGAAATTCATAAATTCACTGAAAGATAATTTTTTCTTTTTTGTCATGATTTTTTTTTCATTTATCATTTTTCTTGTAACACAAAGTAATCCAACTAGAAGCGTAGATTGTAAAAAGCAAAAAAAAAAAAAAAAAGGGCAGGTAAGTTGGTACAATGATTTTTGTTTTACTTTTTGTAACCAAGCTGTTTTTAACTTTATATAACTGTATTAATTACCCAGGTCCTTGCCGGTCAAGAACTTAAAGCACGATTCTTCTTTTCCACTCTTTTTTACTTTTTTACCGTAACCACATCATATGATATAAGGAGTATTAAACCTCTTTAAGCCCAACCAGCGAGCCGATTGCAGCAAAATCTAGGGCTCGTGGCACAGGAAAAAGGGCAGTGATTAGAATCTCGGGTTACCGAGCCATATGCTAAAAGTGATTTGAGACATCTATAATTCCATAGCCTTCTTGGCCTTTGTAAGTTTGTAATACTCACTCTAACCTGAAGCCACATAGGATAATTATGAACTTCTCATAATTACAATTCAGCCCCAAAGAAGAAAACACTAGTTAATCAATCTTGTTTATTTTGGGAGTTGAACAAAATTTTGATTTTTGGGTAAAGCTCTCCTTGGGAAAACGCATGCAGAAGAAGCAGCAGCAGCTGCTGCTGGCTGTCGCTCTAAACCAGGCTAAATGGCTAATGCTCCAAGCTATTCATATATACCAATGACTTTTCCAATCCCCATTTGTTTAGTTGATAATATAAAGTAAACATCTCACGCATGCCAATTAGCTTTTGCAAAGCCCGTTTATAGTTGATAATAAGTTTCTTGGTACACAATTCTCTTGTATATTCATTGAGTACATGTAATGTAACTGAAACCCAAGAAAGAAAAGAGAGAGATAGACGTGGATTGCGTTCCAAGACACAATGATTACATGGTCTTGGGGAGGCAGAAAGGGTGGCGTGGAAATAGCCAAGGGTATGGAAGAACGTGGGGCTTGAGCTCGAGCCTGGCCCAGGGAGAGAGGGGGCCTAGGCTGCTGAAAAATCCAAAAAAAAAAAAAAGTTTATTGTTTGTTTTATTGTTTAGCTAAGGCTTTAATCATGATGATATAGTAGTATCAGTCTTTTTTTTTTTTTTTTCGGTCTTTGGTCGGTCGACAATCTGTGTGTTGTGTGTTCACTGTGTTTGTTTTTGTGTTTCCCATCTTCCACTCACTCTTTCTCTCTCCCACTGCTTCTACACAGAGTGTAATTATACACACTTTGAACCAATCACCAAGCAACGAATTAAAATATTACTTTTTTTTTTTTCTAGACAAGCAGTCCGATATTAACTTTGTGCTTGTGCATAATTTTATAATAAAATAAAATAAAAAGAAATAAAAAGATCCTTAGCTACGGTGATGAATTGAGAATGCCGTAACGAGAAAGTAAGTAGATTACTAGTACTACTACTTACCGCCTCAATATATATATATATATATATATATATATGCAGATCCTCATGAGCCAAGGAAAAACAAAGAAAACAAAAAGATACCTACAAAGCAACCCCCACAAAGGCGTGGCAGCGAAAAGGGAAAAAAAAAAAAAAGAAGAAAAACCTAACCCCAACCCAAGTAAGTGAAAGATATATGAAAGATCATCATCATTCACCATCACCACCGCAAGAGAGCTAGCTACCACTGAAAAGTCAGTCCATTTTCTTCTTATGTATGTAAACAAACTTATAAATCAAATTAAAGGAAGCTCTAGATGTATCCTTTTCTTCTTTAAATCTTCCTTTTGGCAGAAGCAGCAGGCACTGATCGATATGATAATCACAACCTGCAACCTCTACAGAATTTGATAATTAGTTTAAAAATAGAAGAGATTATCATCATCATCATGTGCGGTCTGAAGGAAGAAGATCAAGGCCAGTGTTCACAAACTATTCATAACTTACAAAGCTACCAAGAACAGTTATTTCTTCATCATCAACAACAACAGCAACAACAACAGATGCATCAGCATCAGCAGCAGCTGCACCACCACCACCACCAACAACAACAACAGCAAAGAGGTGGATTGATAATCCCTGAGGTTTCACCAATCCTACCATGGTCACTCACTCAGGTTCACTCGTTCAACCCGGCCCACTTTGGACCTAACCCGGTTCGGGAACACGACCCATTTCTTCTCTCTCCGCCTCCTCCTCCTCCTCCTCCTCCTCCACCAACAACATCATACGGGAGTTTGATCAACAGATCAAGAGCTCCTGCTCTACAGTTTGCTTATGATGGTTCATCGACTCATGATCATCTCAGGATCATTTCTGATACTCTTGGACCAATGGTTCAACCCGGTTCAGCCCCGTTCGGGTTACAAGCTGAATTAAACAAAATGACTGCTCAAGAAATTATGGACGCTAAGGCTCTTGCTGCTTCTAAAAGCCACAGTGAAGCTGAAAGGAGAAGAAGAGAAAGAATCAACAACCATCTTGCTAAGCTCCGCAGCTTACTCCCTAGCACAACCAAAGTAAGTATCATAATAAAATCAAAAAATCTAAAAGTTTTTTTTTTTTTCAAAGGAAACCCTTAGATATCCTCACGCTCACAGCATGGTGTATATTATATATATATATATATATATGGGGGTGTCATATGTGATATGCCTTTTTGGTTCCCTTTTTGTTTTGTATTATAAATTATAATGAGTTTGTTTTCATATTCAAAGATCTCTTTAGATCTTTCTAGGATTCTAGTTAGATGGTTGGTCTGATAATATATGCAAAGCCAAGACCAAACCTAGCTTTAAGATTCATCAAAGGTAGTTACATTTCTTCTCTTTTTGTTCGCATCTTTAAGGAAAAAGAAAAATTGTTTTGTCTTACGGTTTGTTCTTCTGAGTTCTGAGTCCAGCTAGTGGTAGTTCCGAGGAGAAAATTAAGCAAAACCCAAAAGGAAATAAGCGTTGATGTCGCTCTAATGACACGATAAAGAGGAACCAACGGACAGTTGAAAAGCTTCCTTTGGAAATTTCTTGCCGGATACGTATACCATTCAAACCATCAAGGCATTTATTGAAAAGAAATTAATAAAGAGAGACAAAACTGGCACATTCTTGTCTGACATGCATTACAAGTTTAAAATGAAGTAATAACAAGCAACCTTAAATAATTTGATATTATTTTGTGTTTGATTATTAATATACAGACGGACAAAGCTTCTTTGCTAGCTGAAGTGATCCAGCATGTGAAAGAGCTAAAGCGGCAGACATCATTGATAGCCGAAACGAGTCCGGTGCCGACCGAAACGGATGAGCTAACCGTCGATGCATCGGATGAAGACGGTAAGTTTGTGATTAAAGCTTCACTTTGTTGTGAAGACAGGTCTGATCTTTTACCTGACCTAATAAAGTCCTTGAAAGCTTTACGTTTGAGAACTCTAAAAGCTGAAATCACAACGCTCGGCGGACGTGTAAAGAATGTTTTGTTCATCACTGGGGATGATCAAGATTCAAGTAGCAGCAGTACTGCTGGTGAGCAGCATCAGCAACAACAACAGTACTCTATAAGCTCAATTCAAGAAGCATTGAAAGCAGTTATGGAGAAGACTTCTGGTGATGAGTCTTCTTCTGGGAGTGTTAAGAGACAAAGAACCAATATCAATAACCTTGAACACAGGTCCCTTTAAATTTATCTCAAGTGGGTGTTTTTATTTTCTTTTTGTTATCCCCCCTATATTTTCTTGGCGTGTCATGTGTAATGATGGTGTGATTGTGTACTTAGATGAACCCTGAAAATAGGAAAATGGAGAGAGAGGTAAGGGAAGGGGTATAGACTATAGAGAGAGAGAGAGAGAGAGATAATTAATATGAAGTGTTTGGCAGTTTGTAATGATTGATGGTTGGTGATGGCGATGGTGATTCTTCCCATTTTGTTGTGCGTTTGGTTTGGTTTTTAATTGTTCAAAAAGATCACTTCAGAGAACAATAGAAGTAAGCTAGAAAACAAAACAAAGCCCCAAGTGAAGTGCTGCATGCATGTGTCTCTCTATGTTAATGTCTAAATGGGATCAGAAAATTCAGAGAGCAATGAGTCGATGAATTTGAAAGTCCACATTTGCCATGTTAGGTTTTGATATAAGGTTTCACTTCCCACGAAAAAGATCCTCGACTGCTTTTGGCCTCAATGGTGACGTTGTTGTTCTTGTCATCATAATGTCATGTACTACTACATTACATCGTCCCCAGTCCCCACCATCATCACTTGCATATTCTTCTTAATTTGTACAATGTTGTCTGTTTTCACTCTCAGGCATATTTCCATTAGTGGGTTAAAAAATAAATGAAAAATGAAAAACCCTAACGTGGCATTATGTTTGTTTCTGTGTCAGTGGTTGCATTGCAAGTTAAAAACTTGAAAGAGTACTCGTACATAAAGCATAATATTGTATTTGACTTTCTCCTTCCCTTTCGGCCTTTTTTTCGTTCTTTTTGTTTTTCTAATTTGATTTTAATGGCTTTTGTTACTCGGCACATTTAATGCAGTGATTAATCCATGTGATACATTTTTTTTTTTTTTAACATGTCGTCTATTCTCATTTGTTGGCGATCTTAATTATTTTGTATGCTACTCATGCATGCTCAACATGATACAACAGGAGAATTATTGCTGTAGGTGGTAGATATGTGGGTGTGTGTGTGTATATATATAAAAGTTATCTTGTAGTATTGATTATTTTACTAATACAGATTGTTTAACTTTAATATAGTAATGAGTAAATTGAAAAAAATAAATTTTAGTATGTTTCAGGAAAAAAAAAATTGTATTAGAGTTATTTTTCAATAAGAGATATTTTATTTTATTAAAAAAATGGACAAATTAAAAGACAGAAAAATTACACAATATTTATGTATATTTAATTTTTTTTTTTTTAGGACAGTGATGACAATAACCTGACTGAGGCAGGACTTACAATTTTTTTTATCTTATTTGAGATTTTGATATGATCAACAAAATATACTGTGTGTAAAATATACATCAGAATTTGTACACCAGAACAACCCTTGCGCCAAAAACATTTATTAAAATGCGGAAAATTTTGTTTGTTTGTTTATTTTTAATTTTATCAGATTTATAAGCTTAGGGACATGGGGAGGCATAAATAATCATGGCATAATCTTATATTCTTCTTATCACATAGCAGATCCTCACGTTTTTTTTCTTTTTTAACTTTTTTTATCCTTCTGAGGGTCCGGTGAAGGTTAAGTAACGGATGGCTATCAATCACATCAGCCACAAATTGACAAATATGCCAATACCCAAAAGAAAAAAAAAGTCTATTTCGTACGTAGCACTTATCATCACTGGATAGGGTGGTGTTCATTCGTTCTTCACTTGTAACCGAAACTGAGAAATGAATTTGAAAGCATGGAGCTTCCAACACTTTTCTTCTTTTTTTTTTGTTTATATTCATTTAAATTATAAGCGCTGGGTAAATGTGAAATTAATATTTTAACTATTAATTTTTCTCCATGCTCAAATATTTACTGCTAACTAATAAAATTATTTAAAAATCAATCGACTAAACTTAAAATCATAGATCTAGTAACACTCGTATAATTCTTATTTTATATATGGAGAAATTGTCAATTTCTTACTTATTATATTTAATATGTACTATTTACATTTTTTTTATTTTTTTTCAATAGCTAATAACTTACAGTAAAATTTTATAATATTATTCTTATTTTTAAATATATTTTTATTTTATTTATTATAAATTAAATAAATCATATGAATAAAAATTAGTATTATATATATATATATATATATATATATATATATATTGTGTGTGTGTGTTTATTGTGAAAAAAAAATTAATATAAAATATATTTCTTGTACTTTTTTTATTTTATAAACATTTTCTTATAATAAATATTTTAAAATTAAATGTAAAAAGAACAAAAAAATATTGTTTTTATTTATCATTGAGGTTTCTTATAATAATTTTTTATAATTTTATCATTTTATAATAATTTTCTTTATATATATATATATATTTACAAAATATTTACAAAATAAAAAAGTACAAGAAAAATATTTTATTATTTTTTTTAAGTCAAAACATATATTTCTTATTTTTAATCTTAATTTTTTTATTTTAATTTTTATTTATGTGATTTATGTAATTTATGATAAATATGAATAAAAGTATATTTTAAAATAAGAGTAATATTATAAATTTATGCTGTTATGAGAGTTATTGGCTATTAAAAAAATAGCAAGAAAGTAAATGGTACATATTGAATATAGTAAGGGAGAAATTAAAAATCTCCCTCATATATGTTCCATTAATTTTTTTTCTTATAAAACTCCTTATAATGTCAAAAATACTTTATTAATGGAGTGTCTTATATCAATAGGATTTATTGTCATTGGTTGTTTAATTTTCTCTTTTCTTGTCTTCTTCCCAGAAGATGCATCCCAATTATTTTTTTGGCCTAATCAAAATCTACCACGAAAAAGATTAGTGAGGGATTGGGCATTGCTTGAGTTTGGGTTTGAATTTTATGTATACACTGTAATTTATAAAAAATAAAAAATAAATAAATCTTGGGACAATGCGCAGCTGCCCTAGATATGTATACTAAAAAAATTAAAATACAAAAATAAAGAAAAGAAGAAATAAAAAAGAAAATATAAAGATAATGTGTGTATGACAATTAATTTTAGAGCAAGATATATAGTTAAAGCAACAACCTTTTTTAAAATGAACATGATGTAAAAAGCTCATTTGTTAATAAGTAATGATATTTCACCTCCTCAATTTATCTAAACAACCCCCACTTCTCAATTCAATCTGCTTGTTTCCAAAATTACCCTTATTCCCAAAAAGATAGTCCCCATGAAGCATATGCTCCTCCAATTGCTGGACTTTGATTTTGCGTCACATTAGACCGTAGTAAACTACTGGAATTCACAACCCTATCTCTCTTTTTTTTTTTTTCCCTCTCCCCTTCTTAATTATTTTATTCTCTAAAACGAGGGTACATATCTTTATTGTTGCATAAGTTAATGGTTGTTTCCGTTTATAATAAGATAGAAAACGAAGGAATCCCAAATTTATTAAAATTTTAAATTTGAAAAATTACAATTCATTTCATACCTTGGGTTTATAGCTGTCAACATATACATTGATTTTCTGATAAGATTATTTTATAAATTCTCTTGTTGGTGAGTTCATTCATATTCATTGATTATGATGAATAAGGGTAATTCTGAAAATAAATAAAGTCAATTGAAGAGTTAGGAGCTGCTAAAATAAAATGAGAGTTAAACAATTACAAATTCTTGTATAAATTTATTTTGTACAAATTGATTTGACATTAACTCGTTGATTGAATAAAAATAAAAATAAATCATTTGAACCAATAGATATTTAATCCAAACAATTTAATTATACCACATTAATTTATACAAATATAAATTTATACAATAATTTATGGCTATATTATTATTCTAAATAGATACCACAAATCTTTGTTAATTATTGAAAACAAGTACTCATGGGAATGATGAGAGGGCCGGAGAGAAAGGATGCAAAGGCCCAAAACGGAGAAACAGGCCCAAGTAGCAAACACAAGCGTAGCCCGCAAGAAACTACTTTCACTGGCTCTCCTTGACGAGGCTCCGTTTTAGCCGAATTAGTGTACAAAACTATACTTGTACAGTGTCTCAATCTTAAAAAGATTTTTTTTTTTTTTGAAGGAAATCTTAAAAAGATATTACTTTCACCAAATTAATTATTTTTGTTATGTAGCTTAACAGTAACTTAATCTCGTCTCCATCTGTGTAAGCAAGGTTTAGAACCCAAACCTATTGTTTTCAACTAGCCAAAAAATTAATTTGATTATAGTCAAAGCTTAATTAATTAATTAGCATAATTAAATAAAAACATGGATGGAGGAAACAAAGCTCACCATTTAATACCAACAATTATCTCTATTATGAATTGAAATTGGATAATCACGAGCGCAAAATGCATCCATCATTAACCTAGCTACACATGAGCACATCACCTAATATTAATAATTAGGTCACAAAACTAGTTTTATGACTAAGATGTTCCTGTTGGGTTATTAATACTATATTCCATGATATTTGCTATGAAATTAAAAAAGTTCAAAATTTTGATACATAAGTCCATAAATATTTTATTTTTTTTAATCTTAAATGTATTGACATAGTTAATTTCAATGCTAAAATGACTTATTCTTACATTTGCATTAATATATTCGAATTAATATTCTTATTTATTTATTAAATATATAGTAAAATTATGTATTAATTACAAACGATGTTTTATGATAATTATTCATATGAATTTAATTACATGTTCTTAATTTGTTGTTAATTTTTTTTCATAATACTTATCCAATATTTAGTTAATAATTTGATATGTAATAAAAATAAATTAATTTACCAATAAAATTAATAATGTTTTATTTTTTATTTTTTAAAAAGATATCCGAAAGTGGGTACAAAAGGAAAAAAAAAACACACACACACACACACACAACTCGTTGTACTTGTTCATTTTATTCTTGTGGCTATGGGCTTGGTGAACAAGTCCCAAAATTATTTAATAAGGATTTGGAGGCAAAGTCATTTCACGCTCCACACTTATTTGAAAATTCTTTATGTTACACAAGTTGTTCTTCATTTATTCTTACAGTTATGGACTTGGTGAACAAGTGTAGAAATTTTTAATAATGATTTGAAGACAAACTCATTTTATACTCCACACATTTTGGAAATTCTTTCCACATCTTACGTTCAGTAACTTTACGTCAGCGAGAAATTTAAATAATTTTATTTAGTTAAAAAAAGTTTTGGCAAAGATATATTTCATTTTTAGGTAGGTGTACAGAGTAATTTAAAAAAAAAAAAAACTTTGATGACGGGTGTGTGAATTAATAATTAAAGGAAACTAACCCTATCATTTAATCTAATTTTAAAAATTAAAACAAATAAGACTAATGAATCAAAATATAGAAATTTCTGAATTTTTTTAATTTGCAACAGAATAAGGATTGCAGTCTAATTAATCCCAAAAAAGAAAAGACAAAAGGAAGGGTTACTTACCCTATCACAATATAATTTTGCCCTAATAACTATAACATGTTACTATCATACTGCCCATTCAATCATTAAACTTAAGATAAATTTTAAAAAAAAATTGCTTTTTTATATTCGATGAAAATATTTAGGTTAATTAAAAAGTAACAAAAATTAGAGTTGTTTGGGTGTTAAAATTGGGTGACCAAAATTAGGTTTTCTTTGAAGCTTAAATCTATTGGCATAAGGAATCTGGCAAGTAGGAAGCTTATAAATAAAACTCACAATTACGTGATCCTAGAGTAAAGAAAGTGAAATATTATCTAACAAACCCATAACCCTCGAATGAAGGGAGGATGAAGAGGAAGTTTATTCGAAAAATCCACTCCGTCGAGATCCACAAAGAAAGGATTTGAATTTTTATAATACTCTCTAAACATTAATAGATAAGAGTTTCAGAATTTTGAACACTCGAAATCTCTATTTAATGTAATGATACTTAAAGATTTATTCTTTATCTTTTTTATCCCCTCTCCACTATCACTCTTTCTTACTAAAAAGAAATTGTAAAAATCTTTGATATTGACTTGAGCATCAGATGATTAACACCAAAAAATTTTTGATATTTTTGATAATTTTTTAATTACAAGTGCTCACTAGAGTTGAGTTTCTGATTGCTATTTTTTGCTCAACTTGTATAAAGACAAGAAATCATTTTCTCATGAAAACAAATTTACATGTTGGCGTTAGAATATGGTAAAAAATCCGTACATTCACACGATCAGATTTTAGTTTTATCAAGAGTAATGATAAGACTATTGACTTTTTTGAATAGATACTTTTATATAACTTGATATATGACAAAATATTATTGGTTTAATTGACATATTAAAGGACTGTCACAACTTGAAGAAATTTTATCTTACGAATTTTTGTAATATAAATACCGACGTGGATCTATAATTTATTATTTGGGTCTCCTTAGTTATGGCTTGCATGACAAAAGTCGATGATTTGACAAAGTCACTAATAAAAATGTGCTACATTTGCATAACAAAATAGAAAATACAACTAGAGACCGGTTACAAATGAGTCAACCCAAAAGATAACCTTTAACGGCCGATTTCACAATGAAAGTTTTAAATATTAAATTAAGAAACTGGATTGGATAAAGCGTAAGCTATGGGAGCAGACATGCCAGCGGATGGAAAGGAAGGCTACTACCCTAAGACTGCAAATCAGCCGTCGGCTGAGAAATTGATGAAAACGTCGGCCCAAACGTTAAGCAAGAGAAGCCGAAATCATGCTCAAAACCCACCCCCTAATATTCTTTTGTTTTTTTGTTTTTTTTTTTTACCAAAAATTTTTTATTTTAATTCACGGTATTAAAATTGAAGGAAATTACCCGAAATAAATAACAACAACGATAACGATTGATTAATAATAGCTGATTTATTATCATTCAATTCCCAAATCTACGCTGCTTAGGAGGTCGCCATCTCTATCCTCACTTCCAATCGCCAGTCCTTCTCGCTGATTTCGAAATTGAGTTCGTTGCTGCCCAAATTCTTATGAGAAACGTAAATTTCGATTGAGAAAAAGTTTATTATTTAAATAATAACTCATTTCATCAATACTTTTTAAATAATAACATCTTTTTAGAGATTTTTTAATTTATTAAATAATTCTTTAAAGATAAAATAATATTTTTAATTAAATAAATATAAATTATTTAAAAATATAAATATCAATAATAATTAAATAACATATGACTTTTTGAATAAATTTAAAATTTAAAGATAACTTAATAAAATAAAAATAACACTAATTTAATCAAGTCAGCTAAATTTTTTATACAAGAATAATAATTTTTCAATTAGAAATCACTATTTATATTAAAATAAGGGATAAACTAAAAAATAAATAATTATACACTATAACATTGTGTCTTTTATTATGTAATATTTTAAATATGTAGTTTTTTTAAATAAATGAAAGAGCTTGTGCTTACTTTTGGTAAAATTGAAGGGAAACAAAAGTAGGTTTTTAAAATTTTCAATTAAAACATTTTAAGACCGATCTCATACAACATATAAGAATTAAGTAATCTATAAATTCATACATTGATGTTTTGATAAGATGAACAATTGAGAGTTGTAGATCCGCCTCCAAACGATCTTCCGGGCTATGACTCAAGTTTGATCAATACTGGACGTGTTGACGTCTGTTTCACCACTTCCCAATTGCAACTGGCTCCTCTTATATGCCTTCTTTATTTTTCTTAGAGTCTCTTGGGTTCTCCTCTTTTTTTTTTTTAATTTAAGAGTATAAAGCCCCTTTTATAATATCTTATGAAAAACTCTAGTATGTTAGGATTATGATTTATATTTAAAATATAATTACTCTTTTAACTATCTCTCCACTTACCTAAAAGTGGAAGGAATATATAACAATTATGAGACCAGCATGTAAAACATTACTGAGCTCTATTTACACTTTTAATATAACATACTAGGCCTTAACAAATATTATAATTATAATTTTCATATAATATGCCAGTTTTTCTTGCTTTTTGGTTCAGTGATGGTGTTGTCAATTAAATAAACTAACCCGAGGATCATTTGGGAACATAAACAAATATAATTATTTAATTCAAATTCTACTCCACTATAAGATTGGAACTTACCTCCATAATTGTATGCTCGAATATAATTTGTCCAAGCCATATTGATTTTTTTACTGCACAATCATTTGTACCACATCGTTAATTTAAATTATCTCAACTGTTCAATCAATTTAATTACATCTTTTTCCTTGATACTTACTGGTTTTCTCTAATGATCATTTTCAACATACTTATTTATGTTGAGACACTCTGCCAGAGATAATTACTATGATCAAGATCGAAAACCCATCAACAGATATGTCGTGCAAATTCTATATTGTTAATCTACAATTTCAATACTCGTAATTGCTCCCACCAAGATACTGGGATAATCTAGACTACATGTGTATGTCATGCCCATTGGTAACTCAAATGAAATAACAACAACAATCATGAAATCATAACTAACTCAAGATTAAGATTACGATAGAATCAATGCCTATGAGATTTAATAAGTCCGACGAGTTATTACTTAGGTTAATTAAATCTCATATGTGATCCAGATTCAATGTAGACAACTACATCAATAAATTCATATATGATTAAGACAAATCACTCAATGAATTTATTACAGTTTATACCTAAATAAAGTGCCCAACTTTATTTATTAACTGCGAACTTAATTTATTTAATCATAAGATAACTTGTATTTATGTATTCTGCGAATTCACATGGTGATCGCATAAATACATATAATATGATTAAATGGACTTTGCTCAAAATATTAATGCAATTCTAAAATATCAAAATAAATATTTGAAATATTTTATTAATTAGAAAATCAATATGCTTTAAAGAACACGTAATCCCAACAAAAATAAGAGTATATATTGAATATTTATTTATTTATAATGCCTATATGAAAGTTTGGAACAGTTTAAAGAATAAAAAAAGAAAAAAAACTTATTATATATTAAATATATATTTTTAAAAATTTATCATAAATATATATATTACAAAAAATTAGATATAATTTAATTATATTTGAAAATTTTATTTTAAAATAATTTGTATATCCTTAATTAAAAATTTTATTTTACCTTCAAATAATTATTTAATAAATTAAAAATAAATTTATAGAACGATATCTTGAGCTACTGTTTAAAAAGAATGAAATAAATTATAATTTAAAAAAATCAAATATGTTATTATATTAAATTCTAAAAATAAAAAAAATTTTATTTCATTTTATTTCTACTAACAAAGATTAAATGAGTTATTACATTTTAAACTCAAAAAATAAAAAAGACTTTTTACTATTTCATTCTATTTCTAGGCTTCTTAGCGCCTCTTTTTTCGTGTGTGGCACCATCAACGTCAGTTTTCAAAACAACAAATACTCAAATAGTTGTTGATAGAAAATGGAATAACCCGATCGTGTAATCTACAACCAGAATCTATAATATTTTATTTTGAAATTAAATGAATTTTTTCGTGTTTCCGTATATAATATTTAAAAAATTATTCATTACAAAAAAAAAAACGTAACATCAAACCCAGCTATTATACTGGCATATTGCGACGGTGTATGTGATAGTACGGAGCTTCGTTTTGGACCCACTGAAAAATACTAACCAAAGGGACCTGCGGCTTTTAATACCAATGAAATGTCGCCTTCGATGCAATCAAAATTGAAACCTATTATTATTTGCAGTTGCAGTTATTTGCAACGCCAACTGCATTGTTGAATTGTTTTTAACGACCCCTAATCATTTGATTAACGGCTAAAAACAACTTCTTATTAACACAATATCAGTTGCTAGAATCTATGATTAAGAGATTAACTATTATGATTTATGGTCCCAACTCATGTCAAATCTTGATGAATCCATATCTTTCTTACTTGTCTTTGAATGGCATTAGACCAACCCGTTCTTGTATTGAATAAACAGCTTCACTGTTTATAATAACAGTATCATTTTTAGTATAAAAATTAATTAAATGACCCTTGACTTACAAGGGATAGATGAGAGAAATTTTAAAATACATAAGAGGTAATATAATTAATTAATATATGTATTACACGTGTGTTTTGATTTAATATAATTATTATTAATATGATGATTTTTTTAAAAAAATTATACACATATTATACTATAATTTACTTGTTGTATAATTAATATGGTACTTATGATATATTCTAAAATTTATCTGTAAGGCAGTGATCAATACATTTAATTTACAGTGACATGTGATGTTAAAGTAAACTCATATATGTATTTATTATGTAAGCATAAGTTAAGTAAAATAGATAAGTATATTTATTGATTTTAGGCAAATGTTCAATAATTATATGATAAATCACCACTAGGCTCTGAATATAAATTCGACTCCAGTTCAAATTGATACATCTTAAATGAATCACTCTAATTTTTTAAGAATTTAAAATATTTTGCAAATAAGTGCAAGTTGAACAAGAAAATATATTGGATAACGTGATATATGAACTTGAAAAAGAAAAACGATTTTGAAATTCAATCGTGATTCTTAGTTGAAAATCTTTTAACCTGGTAACTTTGAAATTCAATCTCATGCTCATGTTTCTCTCTTAATTGAAATTCAAATACATAAAAAAAAGCCGTTGAATTGAGGAAGAAGTACGTAGACTCATTAACCCACAGAATTATCGAAACTCTCGAGAACTCCGTTATAGGAAAGAGAGCTCCGACCGAAAGTGTACCCTACAAATCTACAATAACTGGCCAATCAAAACTCAAACAGTCTGCCACGTGTACTTGCAAATCCAAGTCATCACATCATCATCGTCCAGTTCTTGTTGTGTAGTCCCAGGCCCAACGGGATAAAGATTAAAGATTTAAGACCATATTGAGAAAAGGTATTGGGAAGCACATGTGGGGTACCACACAGCGCCAAACTATTACGGTATTACCTTATCCATCTGACAAAATTTACCCCAACATTCCCGGCAACTGTGCGTCTAACCATCATGGGCATTTCCGTCAAACTACAGACAATTTTGAATGAACAAAAGTCAGTTTCTTGATTTATGCGTGAAAGCAAAGTCATGTAACTCAAGAAACCTCTGTTTCCAAAATTGAGATGTCGCCGTCCCCATCTCAATTCTAATTATTCCTTTCTCTGCAATTCTTTTTTTTTTTTTTTCTGAAATTGCTGATTCAATTCTCAGCTCGAAAATTCCTCCTTTTTTTTTTTCCTCTTTGAAGAAAAGAATCATGCTGACACAGAGGAGAGTGGCGAACTGGAGCAGAGTGTTGAAGTCTCTGCAAGCAGTTTTAGCGCATGGTTTGCTCTTCACTTTCACGCTTTTGCTCTCTCTCAAGCTTGACCATGCACTGCGTCACTCTTGGTGGTGAGTTCTTTTCTTTTTCTTTGGTATTACATTTTTCATTTTTGAGCTGGGATCTTGTTGTTCTGTTTGAGTTTGGCCGATGAGATAAAAGGGAAATTGCTAGAAAGCTTTGAACTTTCTTTTGTATCCTTGCGTTTCATGGGAAATTATTGATACCCATTTCGTTAATTTCTATTATTATTTTTTTTTGAAAAATTGATGGTAGAATGGTACGTGTGTGTGTTTGATTTTTTATTTTTTGAAAAGTTAATTTGTGCTTCACTGACTCTACATGCTGAGTTGTTATATAAAATTTAAAACATTCTTTTCTTTTGTGGTTCAATATCTTCTGTTTGTGGTTAAGACGATCAAATATGAAAATATTGATTAACCACGTTGTTCAATGTACCATCCGGCATCCAGTCAGTTCACTCTAATACTAGAACGCTTTCATTATTCGGCTGTGATGTGGTCATTTCTCAAGCTTGTATTGCAATTATGCTCTGATTTTGAATCGATCATTTCCACCTATTGTCTTGATTGGGAGGTATTGGAAAATTATGAGCTTGGAACAAATGTGGACCCTAACAAGGTCCTATGATGCATGGTTTGACACTGTTGCCTTGCAATACAACTATAAAGAAAGCTATGAGCTGTCATGATGGCTCTTTCTTCACTATCACAAATCTATTTTTAAATTTTCAAGCGGTTATAGAAAATGCACTGACTTGCAAACTGGGAAACCTGTGCTCATTTCTGTTTTTTCCAGTAAATCTATTCTGGCTTCTTTGTTTATTTTCTTTGGTGGGAGGGAGGGGAGTACTTTGCGCGTGCACGTTGGCTTTTAACTGGAGAATATGCTTTTTGTTTTTAACAATTTATTAAAAAGCGTTTCGCTTTTGTCTTTCAGGATTGTTTTTTCTCCTTTGTGGCTATTTCATATAGTTGTAGCACGAGGCAGGTTTTCCTTGCCAGCTCCAGTGATACCTCATGATCGCCAAGTATGACTTAATATCTCAATCTTATTTTGGATACTATTTCTTACTTAGCATTTTATTTATCTGATTAACTCTAGTGACGAAAGATTAAGCACTTCATTCTGTTGGACAGTGGGCCCCATCTCATGCCATCATGGCAGCAGCGCTGCTTGTTGCATTTGAATTACTGCTTTGCATACGTCTTGAGGGCGCTTATGGTAATTGATCAGCTTCCCCCACAAAATAATCTTGTACAGCTGCAAATGGGATACATTCAATGCTTCTGTTCTAAGGATTTAATATTTTATTTCTTCATGCAAGTTAATGCTGACAGAATAGGATTTTAGAATTAATCATGAAATACATTTAACTTTGCTGACCATAAATTAACATGTTAATGGACTTTAATGAATGTCTATATTAGTATTTCATCGGTTAAAACCTGTATTGGTTATTCTGCAAACATTAAGATTCTATCAACCTACTTTCTCTATCTAAAAGGTCAATAGGTTTAGCCGGGGCATTTATAGCACGGCCCATTTAAGCCTCAGCTACCAACGTCTGAGAAATTTTCCCTGTTGCTAATGTATTGCAGTTGTAAACTTGAAGATTATCTTTCTGCCTTTGCTTGCATTTGAAACAGCTATTTTGATTGATAACATCAGGTAATATCCTTTTGCTACCTTTAAGGTTGTCATTGATTAGTGTTGTTGTGACCATTTCCATGACTAGCATTTATTTGATCATTGTACTGATGATATTTTAATATCCTGCAATATCTAGGACTCTAAATTTAGAAGAATCCAGGAAGTGTCCCAACTAACTCCTCTGACCCACCTGCAGTACAATAGTTGAGCTGTAATAAAAACCACATGTTATTTTCCATTTCTAATAGAAACTTCTTCTCTTTTGTAAAGTATTTCCTAAATATCCAATGGCTTCCCTTTCTTGCCAAACTTGAATTGCCAAACGTGATTTCATCAATAACTTCCTATATAAAATTAACCAAAAGCATACTTTCTTTTGAGTACTGGTAGAAGAAAATAAACAATATCTTAGCAAGTGTGGGGTCTAAGTTTCAATTCTTTATTCTGCTCAAAATTTTGTTTATTATATTTACTCTTGCCATAGTAATCAAATGCTTGCTTTAGTATAGGATGTGCAGAGCTTTAATGCCCGGTGATGAAGAAAACATGAGTGATGAAGCAATATGGGAGACCCTTCCTGTAAGTCTATAGTTACTTTATAAATGAACGAATCGATCAGATAGATGCTACATGATTTCTGGATGACATGCTCCAACAACAACTATTATTGTTGAATTGCTCTGCCAATCAAGTTGTTTCTGTTTTCCAATGACGATTCTTGATGTTCCAAGGATAATCATCTCTGAGCCAGCCACAGTGTTGCCAAGCTTACTTAGAGCTCCTAGTACTTTTTAGGACTTGGGATTATTCATGTTTGGAAATTCACTCAATGTTGATCACCATCACACCATACACATTAGTCTTGATTTCTCACTCTCACTGTGAAAACCTTGAAGCGTAATAATATTTCACCTTTGTGCCTGTGATAATATTCAAGTGGCTGATGGCAGTGAAGAGATATAAGAGAGGTAATTTCACATGTTTTTGGAACTGGGAATTGGCGGTTTTTGGCTGTAAATAATGAACAATCAATAGTAGCTGTTGTCCACTGCAGTTGGTGTAATCATCATTTGGTGGTTTGAGGTGATGAAGAAGAAAATTAATGAGTTTTAATGACTCAAAATCAAGAGATAATTAATTAATCAATCATAAGAAAATGAGTAATTGATTAATTAATTGAAGAAATTAGATTCCTTACCTCATCCTCATCCATTCAATCATCTCCAATATTGACTGGTACAGCATGTTTAGAATTGGCATATCCTAAAGATGTTGGTTCTTTAGGATCTATATGCCTTAGAATAGTAAGTGTGAGGAAGGCAGCATTAATTTCATTAGAATATTGGATTTTCCTCTATAAATAAGCTTTGGTATTAATTTTGGAACAGCACAGAGTGTTTGAATTTGAGGAATTTATGAACATTACTGTCTCCTATCTCTTTCACCTCCTTCCCACTTTCTGTTTCTTATCTTCCTTCCTCTTCTCCCAGTTAACTTTCTCTGTTTTTCTGTCCAGCCTTCTTTCTGGTTGTCATAGAGATGTTTCTTTGGTATTTGACATGCTATATTTTTGTTTTATATATTAGATTTGACTATCATAGCATTCTATTTTAATGAATACTTTTTCAGCAGTCTCATTGAGCTCTTTCTTTTATGACTATAGTGTACCCTTTTTTGAAGTTTAAAATTTTAGCTGTTTCATCATGGAACCTTAAATCAGAAAAAGAAGCTTGACATGACTGAGTCTTCTCAGACAAACTTGCAGTAGTTGACTAACTTTCTGCTTTTAGGACTTATGGTTACTGCTATATCTTCAATACATAGGAAATTCTTTCATTTTACGTTGTATAAGTCAAGTAGCTATTGAAAAATTAATATAAAGCAATGAGATAAGGACATTGTAAACTAGAGTATTGTAAATCTTGAAACCTGTTACATTGTGGCTTTCAAGACTTCCTATTAGGCGCATTTTTTTTTTTTCAAATGATTGTACTTATCCAAATGTTTGTATGTCTGACATGAATGCAATGCTTATTTTGAAGTATCCAAGGAAATTTTGGTCAGTATTGCAAATTTTGCTCCACAATTCAGATTTATATGACCCTTAGTCCGTGCCTAATTATTGTAATGCAACTTGAGCCATATATGTATTTTAAATTCAACTGTTTGTGCAAAAAGAAAGAAACAGATATGTTGTACTGCACGAAATTTGAGTAATATTTAACAATGTTGTAAGTTTGCACAATATTTTGCTGATAAGCCTCCTGAGTTTTGATGCTAAATTATCAATCTTTGGTTTCTAGCACTTCTGGGTTGCAATATCGATGATTTTCCTTCTTGCTGCAACAATATTCACACTTTTAAAGTTGTGCGGTAAGTTGTACCTCTCCTCTTTATTGAAATGGTAATTACATGTACCGCAATCTCATTCTTTCACTCCTATTCATATACCTTATGGCATCCTGTGGAATCATCTTAAAATTCCAACATTCATTTATAGCTTTTTGAGTTCTTACTATAGGTAATGACATAACAATAGTATTTAAACTTTAATATTCTCCCTTATTGTAATTTAGTTTATACAACAGCAGAATTGAATAAAAAGCTATTAGGTCAAATGGCACTGATACTAATTAAATTGTCACGTGATTAGAAATCTTAAACATACAGCCAAGGGCCTGACAATAGTATTTATGCTCAAAGATTTAAGAATTTTTTGTTTAGAAATATTTGATAAATATACTCCCTCCAAGGTTGGTGTAAGGGGAAATCGATCCTTTTGACCTCTTTCTTCCTTAGGGATAACATCGGTATGAACTTGATGCCTAATGATTCATCAATTAGTCTTCATTCAGTCAGCCTGGTGGCTGTGCATATGTTGCACAGATTTGTGTACATCAGGTGTTCTTAAGTTGTATCCTGGTAGCTCTTTTTAGGTGCATGTGTGTTAATTTGCTGAAATAGTCCTCCATGATAACAATTCAGGCACTATTTCTCATGATATTTATATTTTGGTGTTTTCCTAATATCCTGTTTATTACTACATGCAGGTGATGTAGCTACTCTAGGTTGGTGGGATTTGTTTATAAATTTTGGGTAAAGTTTGTCAATTTTTTTTTCAGCAAGGTTTGATTATTGGTGTTTATCATTCTGTCTCCTTAGTTGTGGAAGTAATTCTGTATATGCTTCACAGTATTGCAGAGTGCTTTGGTTTTCTTGTTTGCACAAAGTGGTATAATCCGGCAATTCACAGGCAGTCTTGCGTTGGAGAACCCAGTTCTTCTACAACAGCTGTGACATATCTTGACTGGAGCAGAGGCATTGTAGTTATTGGTGATGATGATCAGCAACAGAATGGTAGAATGTGTAACCTACAAACCATTGGTGGACATGTTATGAAAATCCCGTTTATCTGTTTCCAGATAATGCTTTTCATGTACTTAGAGGTATTACAGATTTTGAAAAGTTTCTGATCATGGATTTTCAAAAATTTCAATGAGTACCTAAGTTGAGTTTTTTTCTGTCATGTCAGGGAACACCATCTGGTGCTAGAAATATCCCATTACGGGTTATTTTTGCTCCTCTTCTTTTGCTACAAGCCACTGGAGTTTTGTTTGCTGTATATAGATTATTTGAGAAAATTTATCTTTTAGTGCATAGTGGTCCTGCTTTTGGAAGATATTGGAGTATAGCAGCCAAAGCTCGTGATTGCCTGGGGTTCATGCACCATGGGTCAAGGTATAGTAACTTCAAAATCTTAATTGTGTTCAGTGGATCTCTGCTGAGCTGAACAGAATGAAAGACTGTCTCACAAGTGTTTATTTCCTGTCTACAGACTGCTTGGTTGGTGGTCGATTGATGAAGGAAGTCGAGAAGAACTTGCTAGACTCTATTGTGCCGAGACTAAAATTTCTGGGTTAGTATCTTATACTAAAATTTAATGTTTTCCTGTCAAATGTTTTTACATGCTGCAATATGTAAACAGCCTTCACATGCTACCCTGCCATTCTCCTGCTGGTATGACCGATCCATTCCACCTGGGTAACCAAAATCGGTCTAGTTTGCATGCCATCCCTGTTCTGTGCTCATTTTCTTATTAGCACTATATGATCAAGGCCTCAAAATTGCACTTCTGATTCGATGGATCAAAGTTGTCCCATTTAAGAGTCTGTATGGGATCTACAAAAATTTCATGGCAGTTGTCTTTCTTTGTACAGGCATCAATGGCCAGGATATATGATAACGTTATAGCATATTTTCAATTGCTACTGGATAGTCAAATGTCTAGGAACAGAATAGTATGGATTGTCTTATTGTTTCCCTTGTTCTTTCTTGCACAGAGTGGGGAAAATGAAATGAAAACGATATTGCTTTGTCTCTTGTCCATGTTCATTTTTACCTTTCATGCATTTAAGAGGCTTAAATTTTCTCATTCATCTGTTCGGCAAAAAATTACTTATTATTAATAATTTTAATTTTGCCAACAAAATAACTATACTTTGATGAATAGTTTTTGCTTGCGCGGTTTGCTTATGACATTTTGAATCTATAAGAGTGAGCAATAACTTCTTCAAGCTTTCTGGTTGTTTTTGTAATGGGAAAGTATTTTTACCTTTGCTAATCATTCTGTTCATCCTCATTATTCAGATACAACACTTTTTCACCAGAAATTGTGAAAAAAATGCCTAAATCAGGCCTTATTGATGAGGTAAATACTGCTTATTCAGCAAAGGACTAAACTTCTGCTCTCTATTTTCCTTGTACCTTTTCATTTTAGCAATTTTTTTTTTCTTTTGGGGTGGGGGAGGGCTGAAGTTGCTTGTTTTCTTTTATTTGCTATTTTGTGATCTTAGATGGCATCTTCATCTTTATTTATTCATTTATTTATTCTTCCTTATTGCAGATTTGGAAATTACAAGCAGCACTTAGTGCACAAAGTGAAATCACAAAGTATAGCCAGCAGGAATATGAAAGACTTCAAAATGTATAGTTAGAACAAAAAATTGTTCTTCAAAGTTTATAGTTAGAACGAAAATTTGTTCTTCAATGTTCTTTTTAGTCCTTGTTCTGCTTATAAGTTTTCTTTCAGATTTAGTATCTGTTCATTTCTCACATACTGATTTGATAATTTTCAGGAAAAGATCCTATGTAGAATTTGTTTTGAAGAACAGATCAATGTACTCTTGCTTCCGTGCAGGCATCACATCCTATGCAGGTACTTGCATCAACCCTGCTGTCATTAGTGCTCATTTTATTTACAGACCATGTAGCATAAGTTCGGTGAGTGTAGGCCACACTATGGTATGGTAAGCTATTTTCATTATAATAGTTGCTTACCATCTTTTTGGTCGGAGTTGTACCTTCCTGATGCATACATATTGAGTCTTCCCATTTGGTGACTTAATTTGATGCTATAATAAGTGGTTTAGAGTTTCGGTCCCTTTCTTGCTTGTTTATTGATTTCGCTTTCATCAATTTTCATTTCAGAACTTGTGGTGAGAAGTGTAAGAAGTGCCCTATCTGCCGTGTCTTTATCGAAGAACGGCTTCCTATATACGATGTTTAGCTTCAATTTATCTGCAGAATCTTAAGAAGCGAAGGCATTCTCCTCTGATACCCAGGAAAGGGAAAAAAAGAAAGAGGAAACAGCTCTCTCCTCGAAAGAAGTTTGGGAAACTGTATTTGTTGCTTGTGATTTTAGGTGAAGCAAGCATGAAAAACTGCAAGTGGATTTCTCATCATGATGTGAGAATTTAACATCATTTTTGAGATTTGTACATATGAAGTTGAACAGTTCAATGGAAGTGCGTTTGTTAGTGTTATGTTGCAATGACTTTGAGCCTTTCTTTTGTAAATGATCAGATTGGAAACTGTACAAAGGGATAAGCAATAGATAACAAGCACTTTCAGAACAATTAATGACCCCGAAAGAAAAAGGATTCAAAAGAATGTGCGAACTGCTTACAACGAAAATCACCAAACAATCATGACGTTTAATCACTTATTGATTATATTATGCATGCTAAGAGGAAAATCACCAAACAATTATAAGGTTTTGAAATTTAATCTACTCATCAATCAGAAAATTTAGTACATTCCTTAAACATCTTCTAGAATTAAAGAGTAAAAACAAAACAAATGATGGTGAACAAATTACCTCCCAATGTTATTTAATCATCTTTCCAAATCATAGTTTGGTAGTGACTTCAAGCAGCATCCATCGATTCTCCCTTCAGATTGATGAGATAATCACTGAAGCAATCATCCAACGTACGAAATTGTTCGTCAGGATAGAGATCGGTCACTTCAATGTCATCAGGGCCATCAAATGAAAAATTAACTTGACACCCTTTTATGAAAATGTCATGTGTGAATGACGCAACAATACTTTGTGGTATACGATTCTCTGCAACAAAAGATATAAGTACAAACATTAAAAATACACAAAATAAGGATTTTGAATAGCTAATAGAAAAGGGATAAGAATGAACCTGCGGCTGCAGCTAGAAGATCATTTTCAGTGACAGTGACTCTAGGTAAAGTTCGTCCAATTTTCTTTTCCCACAAAGATGCAAGCTCGTTTATGTTATAATAATTGCAGAGTGGCCTGAAATGAACCGACTTGTTTAGAGTTCGGATGTCATCAGCAGCTCTCATTGTAAATTTTCCAATGTCAGTGCCTGCAACGAAATACGCTACAAGAGAAAGGGAAAAAAAAAAGAGATTAAAAATAACAGATATTGTCATGTGACTACGTCCCTTACTATAAAGTGATGACTTTGTAAATTGAAACAGCCATGTTGTTACATGTTCTAAAATTTGTCACCTCAGATGAGATGGCACTCATCAAGTGAATTATATAATAATCAATTAAATTATTTTAAAAATTATTTGTTAATTCCACTGCATCAGAGGCAGATTCACTATAAGACCAGTAAGAAATTCCTCTTTTTTTTTCATAAAGAAAAATTGATAAAATTTTAAATAGTCTATGTCAAATTATTAGATATGACCATCTCTTAAAATTTAAATTATTATTTTAATAATTGTACAAGTCATACTTTGACCATATAATTCTCAATTATTGAATTGTAGGTGACACACTTGTAATTACAGATACGTTAAATTAAAAAAGTAAGCTACAAGTAGTCAAGCTTCTTCATTATTTATTCAATTTTATGGCAATTTTAACTTACCTTAATAAATCTCTATACAAATTGTAATTGTTTAAGTGACTGATTACAGCATTTACAATTTTTTTTTGTGATTTTGTCTATAGTTATTAGTTATACGCTAAACATACTTTACACTCAATCTTTTTCAATTGTATTTATGTAAGTACTCACATAGATAATTTTAAAACATATATGGAAAAGTATTTAAAAAGAAAAAACCATTAATGCTGTCATTTTGAAAGGGAGATGAAAGTAGCCAAAAATCACATAGAGAACAATTATAAATGTATTACAAAAAATTTTATGTATTCAAGTTTTAGTTTTTACACTTTATTATTGTTTAATTTAGTCCCGATAAATTATTTTTTTAGATCTGCTAGTGCATCTCACTTAAAATGTTATAAAATTAAGAAGAGTAATTCCAAAAAGTCCAAGAAGATTAACCTAATCTACTCTAATATTTCGTAATTATAAAATCTTTGCTAAATCATATAAAAATATTCAATAGCCTAGGTTCTCTCTTTATTTTATTTTTTTTTTTGCCTTTCTTTTAAGGATAAGTTAAGATTATATTATATCATTATGAAAAGAAAATATGTGCATGGTGAAAGGTGACATTCATTTGTGTAGAGGAACATCCCTGTTAATACTCAGAACTAGAAATGTACTGACACTTCACTAATAAATTTAGGAGAAAAATTTTTATACCATAGGCGGAGGTGGAAGGACCAGCAGGCACAATATATATACGTGGTTTCATAATCCAGGCTTTGATGTTCTTTAATACGCAACCAATATAAATTAAGATTCTCTTCTAAACCAAACAAATTGTGGAAACAAAAATAAAAATGGAAAATAGAAAAAGAGGAGAGAATTCATGTGACAAGCACCTTTGACGGTCCCGTCACCGTAGATTTGAAACTGATCCAACGGAGGAAGAGCCTCCGAAGGGTGGTGATTATTGTAGTAAGGCCATGAGGCAATGGAGTTGCAGCAAATGTAAGTGTAGGGCACCTCCATTTCCTCAATCACTCGCCTTACTTTGCGCTTTTGTTTGTACATTACTAGCCCCGGCTCCACCGGATCAGCCCTGTCCACGTCGTGCCCAAACTCTGACGGCAAAAATCTCTGCAAACGCAAAAGGGACAGGGACGACGTAGCCAGGAATTTTGTTCAAAGACACCATTTATGTTCAAAACAGAGTGTATATAATATAATATAAATGTACCTTAATGGTACCAACGGCTTTGATGGCCTCAATTAGGGTGAGCTGGTCCATAACTTGTTCGCCACCAACAGCTGATATGACTATCTCAATCTCATGCACTTTTAATAATTTCTCCATTAATTCTTTGTCACTTACTGATCCCTGTAACACAAACAAAATATGGCAAAAGAAAGTCTCAAGTCACATGTCAAAACAAAAAGAAGCAAACATGAAAACCGTACACAACGTACATGTAATAAGAAAGCGCCCTTGTCTTTGAATGCTTCCACTATTTTAGCCTTGTTGCAAGGGCTCCCGGGACTTGGCCGGACGAGAACATAGGTGGGTCTCCCGGCGGCGAGGCTGGCCTCGGTTACGAACCGGCCGATGAAACCGGTTGCTCCGACGACTAGAACTCGGCTCTTGCCTGTTGTGACACCATTTGACAGAGTCATTTTTGTGTTTTGTCACAATATGCAACTTTATTTCCCTTAAGCATATAGGGAAAGACAAAGTAACTAAGAGATAAAAATTGACGATTTCGTTTATTTATTTAAATCCATGCAAGTTATGAATTGCATATATATATATATATATATATAAGGAATCCTCAGCGGCCTAACTAATTAATGTGGTGCAATATTTTAAGTGCTCAACTACCCTTCAACCAACATTAATATTCAGTTTTAAATTTTGAAAATATGTACTATGGCAGTTTTTATTTATTTTGTTTTATTTTTTGAAACTAATACTACACATTATGGGTTAGACAATTACAATGTATAGTTATCTATTGTTTCCATAACTATATATGCTTTTTTATTATCAATATTTAATGAAATCTTAAATAAGTTTTATGATGGCACAATTTAAATATGTGAGTCTAAAACAGATTGAATTTATTTAATTATTTTAGAAAAAATTAATTTAATAATATACATATAAGAAATTCAAACCTACTACTCAGATTGATGAGATCAAGAAAAATGGTGTACCAGTACCACTAGAGAATTGAGTGGTTCTCTCCAATATATATATATATAATTTCTATATATTTGAGTGGTTGGCGCAATCTTAATATCTAGCCCTTAAACATGTTGGATCTATTAACAAATATATTTTAAGAAAAAAAAAATTCACATGTAAACTGTTGATTGGTTGCTCCCGTCACTTATGTCTTAAATATTATAACTATTTAATAACGTTGACGCTTAGATCAGTTTCTATGTTTGACAGGTGGCTGAGAATCTCGTGCGTGAAAAGTAAATTTGCTGGTCAGTGGTCAAGTTAAATAACATATACATAACGGGCAATTGATTGTTGTTTTGGTCAACAATATTGGAAAGATCACAGTTGGAACTTAGATGCAAGCTGTTTATTCCTTCTTTTTCACAGACAAGTTGTTCTGTCAAAGAAAAACAACTCACAAAGTTGCTTTGTCAAAAATTGATAATTAAAGATGTTTCGGTGCTTTTTGTTGATTAATGAATAAAAATTAATTACAAAAAAAAAATCCCTATTTTTAAGACTTGTAGAGAATGATTGATTACTTGATTGGGGAGGGCTAAGTGATATTGAGAAAAAATAAATAAACTATTTACCGTATCAATTAATAACCTAGCATGCAAACTATTGGTATCAATTGATATATATAGGCTAGGTTATATTATATATAATGTAACGTACAGCAAACTCATCAGTTGTTATACACGACACCTCAAGTGTTTCATCTACTATAACTTTTTAATTTTGGGTGATAATTCATGGGTTACTGTATTTTACATACAACGTAACATAGCATGACTTATATATGCATATGTAGCGACATTGACTACTAATATGATTTTAGTTCACAAAAGGAAAAAAATACAATTACTACCCTATATTGGTTTTAAATTCATCATTGTCACTCTACTAGTGTTTTTTTTCATAGAAAGTCGGTAAAGGAGGAATATCAAAGAGAAAAGAAAGGGTAAATTTTGAAAAACTCAAGTTATTTAGAAGACATTTTTGTAATTTTATGTTGAAATGAAAAAAAAAATGGACTAATGAGATAAAATAAAGAATCGAGTAGTATTATTCAATTATTTATCAGGATATATTCATATAAACCTGTAACTATAGTTTCTTAGTTTTTTTTTCGTGGATAATAAGAGAAAAGAAATATTCGTTATTATATTTTGTAAACATGAATTTCAATATTTTTGTATGAATTAAATAAATTCAAATGCTTAGGTTAATTATCACTATACTCCTATAGGTTAATTATCACTCCACTCCTAATATTTGAAAAATATCAATCAAAACCTGTCCTGCAATTTGTCTAAGTTATCAAAAGTGCCAATCAAACTTACTTTTTTCTCAATAGTATATCATAGTCTATTGATATTTGCATGTCAGAAACCTGTTCCGACCTAGCTGAGATTAACATGTGATGACACAATTCAAATATATATAATTTTTCATTGATTGGAAAAAGACCAATATAATACGAATGTATACATACATATATAGTCTCTAATTCAAGATCTTATGCAAATGTTCAAATCCGCAGCTTCCCGACTAAGATCAAGTTTCATTTCTGGCATTTGTAATAAGACAACAAAGTCAACCCATATCCAGGATCTTAGTCAAAACCCATGAGAAGCCCAATTGAAGATTAATAAGCTCATAATTTCTTATTGTTGACTTTGGGAGCCCACAAATACCATCACAATTAATTCAACGCCGTACATCGACTGTGTCGCATTCAATCATTTCCACCGCCCTCACTTCAGCATCAACATCAACTTCAATAGGCGCCTTTATAGTCAACTCGAAATTACAAATTAAATTTTTTTTTAAAAAAAACATAAAAATTAGTAAAGATTTTGAAAAATTATCAATATTAGTCCTCTTATTTTATTTATTTTTATTTTTAATTTTTTTAATTTTTTTTATTTTTAATTAAATATTTACTGTATGGACTAAAAATCCATGCTATGTTTATATTAATTTTAAAAATACCAACTATTTTATCTTTTATAATTATGATAATTTTCTTTTAAGTCCTTGGAGTGTTATAATTTTATGCATTGATTATTCTTCCATCATTTCTATATCTACGTCCTATTCTTTCTAAGATTTTTATTATTTCTTTGTAAAAATATATTTTTTGTTCTAAATCATAAAAATCTATAAATTATAATTCTTCATAATTTTCTTGTCCAATATTTATTAAAACTTTTTTTTTGTTATTTCTTGATTTAAATATTCTATATAAATATTAACTTTATTTTCCCAACTAAATATCATTATTTTTATGGTATGACACATTAGTCTAATTCTATTCAGGCTTCAAATTCTGGATCATGATTATTCATAATGCTTCTATTTTATACCAATATATTAAGAATTTAATGAATTCATCTATAAATTTCATTCGTTTATTTAATATTATTTCATCATCTTTAGTATTTATATTATTTCTTATATTATTCTTACTTTCTTTTATTTCTTTTACCAATTTTCTTATTTCATCTTTATCCTCTATTTTTAAAATATACATTGCATCTACAATATTAGTTATTGGCTCCATTTTAATTTCTTAAATTCTTATTTTTCTTATAATTTTATTGATATTATTGGCTCTGATACCATTTGTTTGGGGGGTCCGAAGACTATTCTAGTTAAAAAAAATCTAGTCAATAAAAGTATCTAGTTAATAAAAATAATTTTCTGGAGATAATGAAAAAGAGAGTGAAAATATTTTATTATTATTCAAACATTAAGTACATAATTTATACAAGAGAATATATTACAGTCCAAAATAAACAAACATATTATACAAGATACAAGAGGATTTTTACAAATCTTTATTGGTGGTAAAATAGTTTATTCAAACATTTAGTATTTATATTATTTCTTATATTATTCTTACTTTCTTTTATTTCTTTTACCAATTTTCTTATTTCATCTTTATCCTCTATTTTTAAAATATACATTGCATCTACAATATTAGTTATTGGCTCCATTTTAATTTCTTAAATTCTTATTTTTCTTATAATTTTATTGATATTATTGGCTCGATACCATTTGTTTGGGGGGTCCGAAGACTATTCTAGTTAAAAAAAATCTAGTCAATAAAAGTATCTAGTTAATAAAAATAATTTTCTGGAGATAATGAAAAAGAGAGTGAAAATATTTTATTATTATTCAAACATTAAATACATAATTTATACAAGAGAATATATTACAGTCCGAAATAAACAAACATATTATACAAGATACAAGAGGATTTTTACAAATCTTTATTGGTGGTAAAATAGTTTATTTTAATAATAAAAGAAGTCATGGAGATTTATTCCCCATTGGTCTTCATCTTTTCGTTCTATTTGAGTTTCTATTATAGAAATTTCTTGATCTATTTGAAACATATATATTTTTTCTTGCAAATTATCTATTTCAATCTGATTTGTTATCTTTCTTTCTAATTCATTGGGTAGTCCTATATTTTTTACAGCTAGTAAACACTCTTTTGATATTAAATCTTTTTTAGAAAATATGTATGCTTCATATTCCCATGTTCCGCAATTAACTTGTACTACTATGGTTTTATGATTATATGAAATTTTTATTTTTTCATTTATCTAAGTTATTTTAATTATTCCAAATCCTTTTAGTAAGGTTTCATGATATTCTTCCATATTATTGCAATATGTCCAACATCTCCTCCTCTTCCTATTAAACATTAACATCTTTTATAAACTTTTACTACCAAAAAGATAAGAATTCAGAATTATTATCTCTATCCTTTATTGTATAAAATGATTTTCCTATACACTGGCGGAGTAACCTTCTGCCTAAATGACTTCGTCCTTGACTCCCTCAACATGCCTTCTCCTCTGGCTAACACGAGATAATCGGACAGTCTTCTAAAGCTTCACTGTGTCCTTTAGTGTTTTGGAATTTCCTTTTGTTCAATATGAAATATAGGTTTCCTCCTCCTTTCTTATAGAGTTATTTGGTTTATTAGATTATTATGTTTTCTGGGTTGAGATTGAAGAAAATGTTTATTTTTGCATTTGAAAGTATCCTGGAGAGATTTTTTGAAAGATTGTGAGAAATTGGTTCAGATAGGCTATTAACTGATGATTCCAATGATACCTCTGATTTAATTTATTACTCTTTATATAGAGAGTACATCATTGATGTTTATCTTTTTTCCCTTACAGGTATATGGTTGAGGGAAAAGATAAATACAACTAATACTTATTATGGCTGACAACTTTATGTGGTGGCCTTACAAAGTCAAAAAGTTTTTGTTACATTATTACAAAATGACAAATAGATAAAGTAAAGGTTACATTATTTATTGTTGCCGACACAAACAACAAGACTTATTTTTCTTACTTTATCTCCATCAGTCTGCATGCCTACTGTAAAGTAGCTGGGCTTGATGGAAATCTCATTGTTGTTATCTTATGTATGAAGTCTAGAAGTATCTCAGATGGTGACTCTCCACCTTCATCGTCGATGAAATGTAATTATTGAATTTTATTATTGTCCTGTATTTTCTATTATACGAGTCTTTGGCTATGCTCCAGGATGGCCTTTATTCCTCGAGCTCTTCCGGTTCTTATCCAAGCTTTATTAAATTGTGAGGTTATTGTATATTACATTCCCACTCAGTTGAAAATTTCAGTAACATAGCTCATCTGTAATCATGTAAAAGGCACGATATGCTTATGTTGTTGGTGTATTCAGGACTTATGGTGTAAAATTTAAGATATATTTGTCTCTTTTTGGCAAACTTAGAGACTTCTTTTATAAGGAGTTCATCAAAACTGGCTAGCTCTTTTAAGTTTATGTCAGGGTATATTATGTCAAGAAATCCATACCTTTCTATCTTTCAGACAATGACTGGATCTGCATCTTTTATTGCTATCATTCTAGGGTAGACATTTTTTCCTGGTGATTTATGGATGGTGTTTTTGTATGAACAAATGGAGTATATCCAGGTGGTTACCTGTTTATAATCTTCTTCTTTTGGATTTAAAGGGAGATTATCATCCTCTGAGACAAAAGGATTTGTGTTGACAGTCCTTTTATTATCTTCACCTGTTGCATAGATGGTTATGGTTTTATTTTTTTGGACTATTGGATCACTAATTGGATCTGAATTTATTGGATCGTTGAATGGATTCTGTTTTATTGGGCCTCTGATAGAGTCTTGATTTATTGGATCACTGGTTGGATCCTGTGGAACGGGTCCACTGTTGCTTCCAGCATTTATTGGATTTATTTGAAATCTACTGATCAGACTGTTCCAAGAAGAAATCAGTCTATCTACTCCATCATTATGTGTTTCAAATATTTTCCTTAAACAATCTATGGCGTCTAGGGCTTCAGTAGCATCAGCTTTCAGCTGATTTATTTCAGCATTTATTTTGGAGATTTATTCCTCCATTGTTTATGATTCTTTAGCAAATTCCATGTTCCTGGATAAAAAATGTGCAAGATAATTGCTAGTATCCTTTAATATAATTGACTTTAAAAGTATATAAAGATAAAAATACTTGCCATCTATGAATTCTTCTATACTGAGGTTCATTTGGTAATTTATTAAATATTAAGATTTAATATGAGTATTATCAGTTTCTACAGTAAATTCTTTAGCGATAAAAAATAATGAGAACTTTTTAATTCCTTTTAATATTGCTAATAATTCTTTTTCATGTGTTGTATAATTTTGTTCTGCTGAGTTCAATGTTCCACTGGTATATCTACATATTTCATTTAAATCAGTTTTTAGTATTCTCGCTCAGAGTATAAATCACTCGGCATCCGTCGTCAGAAATTAAATTATCTCATTAGTTACAGTAATCTTAGTTTAGGTAAATTTTTACATTCTTCTTTTAGTTGTTTTATTACTTGTGTATGTTCTTCTTTCCAACCTTGAAGATTATTTTTCTTTAATAGTTTTTGTAAAGAATTTCTTTTCTTAGCTAGATTGTCTATAAATCCTTCTGCATAGTTTAAACATCTTAAGAATTTTTGTATTTATTTTTTGTTTTCCAATTTATCAGGAAACTGTTTTATTTTTTCACTTATATGAGATTGTAATTTTATGCCTGTATTATTAAGTATCATTCCTAAGAATTCTATTTCATTCTGACATATTTTTACTTTTTTCTTACTACTATTCTTTTTTCTTTACACGTTTGTGCAAAGTCTTTTAAATGTTCAACATGTTCTTTATATATTTTTGAACTTATTAAAATACCATCTACATAAATTATTAAATATGTTTTATTTCTTAGTAGATCATCCATTCTTCTTTGATATATTTGTGGTGCATTTTTTAATTCAAATATTTATTTAATAAGTATTATCATATATTTATTTAATTCGTTAATTTTTGTAATATGTTTATCTATTTTGTATTTTTTTGGGTTTCTTGGACTTTAGTGATATATTCATAGGAATGGATGTTTTAGTGATTTTAATATATTTTAGTTAGTTTTAAAAAAAATAAATTTGAAGGATTATTTTAAAAAATTATAAAAATTTTGTGATTATTATTGTAGATTTCCCAAATATTTTTCTTTTCTCCTAGTCGTACTCGTGCACAACTAACTACAGGGAGAACGGAACAAAGCAAATAATAATATATAATTAAATAACTTAAATATAATAAAAAGAAAGTTTTTTTTGAAAAGAATAATAAGGGTAAAGTTGCTGCCACTGTAACACAGAATACTTCATTTTCGTTTCCATTAAGAATATACCAAAATTTGAAACCAAAGAAGGGAAGCGGAGCAAAAAGTGATGGCTGGGTAAGCACTCTTGAATTTATTTTTATTATTAAATCTTGTGTAAAAAACAGAGCGTCTAGATCGAGTTTTGTTTTGTCTTAAGCTCATAAAACAGTTGCAGTTTTCTCTCTTCTCTTTCCTTTTTTTTTTTTTGAAGCTTTTTTTCCCCTTTTAGATTTATTTGTATCCCTATGGTTTAGTGCTGTAGGTTATATTATTGATTGAAGTGATTTACGTTATTATTTTTCTACGAGCCTGTGATTTTGTTTTGACCAAGTTGCTAACATTTTGATTCCGCGAGAGTTTTATGCGCCAAGTTTCATTTCTTCAGAAGTTTGGGGTAAAATGAAAAAGTAAGCGAACAAGAGTGAATAAATATGCAAATTTTTCAAAATTGTTTTTGATGACTGAATCATATGAACATATATTTGATGATGCGCGACTTTCTAGATTAAAGTAAATTTTGATTAATGGGTTCAAGTAATTTCCCTTGAGTACAAAGCTTTACAGCCTGTAGTTCAAATTACATTTTGATCAAGGTATGTTTACAGCTGTGTAAACCTCCTACGGTTCTGTAAAAGGACGAGTTTGCTGTTTTATACAGCGCCGAGCGGATGTCTGGAGCCGAAAACGATTATATACCTGGTTAACTCAGTTAAATTGCAAGAGATCCTTACAATCACAAGGAATGCTATGGAATATACATTATACATCCAGAGCGCCGTAAATGTGTGGCCATAGTTCAACTCTGTATTTAATAAATGTAGAAGTCTGAACCTGATTAAAATTATATGTTAGTAAATCTCAGATGCATATGTCTAGACCTGACATTTAGTTTATATATGTATATAAAGCTGACATATCCATCTCAAAATTGGATTTCACTGATAGTTATTGGTGATTTGAGAGAAAAGCTATTAGTAGTTTTAGTATCTGATTACATTGTTTTATATGATTTTTTTTTTCTTCTTTTTTGACTGGACAAATATTTTATGCTCTGCAGACCATCATGGTTGGTGGATGGTAATAGAATTGCTACAAAGATCAGGAGTGCATCTGGCACAGATGATCCAGAGAGAGTTAAATGGAAGAGCAACCCGACGAAAACTTGTCCCAGTTGCCACCATGTCATCGACAACAGTGATGTATATTTCTTGCTTTTATAGTTTTATTCACAATTAACTGAATCATGAATCATGATAGTGTGAAATCTTGTATTGTGAATGAGCATTTTGTTATGGCTTAAACGCACACTATTTATACATGTTATTATTTTTGCTGAACTAAGAACGTTTTGAGTATGTTATTTGCAACTGATGGAGCAGGATCTGGCAAACTTTCTATTTATTTATAAACATGAATTTCTTCAGAAAACTTCTTGTTGCTTCACAAGCTTGCAATGAAACCCATCCATTACTGGATGTTCCTACCTCTAACAGTGCTTTTTTTGTTGGGCAGGGGTCTAAATCAGACTCGTATTTGGATTTGAATGATACTCCTTTCAAATTTTCTTCTTTAGGGTACAATATGATTGCTTCAAGTTGACCAACTTGACTGATCTTGTCATTAACTTAAGGGAGTTAGTTATTTTCAGAATGTGATAATACTGAAATAACAGAAGACTGAGCTATTATAAATAGTTGATTAACTTCATATTTTATGCAGCTGTGATATTTATAATTGTGCTGGTTGAGAAGCTTTATGTTTTCCATTTGAGTTGGGGCTTGGACGGTGTCACATCTAACTCCTCTGGTGTTTGAAGTAGGACCCTGCCCAGCCCAAACCAAGTTACTAGTTACCCACATACGGCATTAGAGGTCCAACCACCTTCTGTTCAGCTTGTCGAGACTTGACTCACACCAGAGATACAGCACAGAAGTTTGGGGTTCCTATAGACTTGAATTCCTCTGAAAATTGAATTACAACTTATGGACCTTTCTGTTTCCAGGTTGCTCAACGGTGGCCAGGATTACCCTGCGGTGTGAAATTTGATCCATCTGATCAAGAAATTATATGGCATTTACTTGCAAAAGCTGGTTTGGAAGGCTTGAATCCCCATCCTTTTATTGATGAGTTCATCCCAACTGTTGATCAAGATGATGGAATCTGTTACACACATCCACAGAATTTGCCAGGTGGGTAATGAGAGTTTAGTCTTATTTTCTACTTTGATCTTTAATTATCTTCACTAAATTTGCTTTCAAAAATTTTAGATGTTAAGCAAGATGGAAGTGCAGCACACTTCTTTCATAGAGCTATCAAGGCTTACGGTACTGGAACTCGAAAGCGTAGAAAGATAAATTGTGATGATTTTGGTGAGGTGCGCTGGCACAAGACTGGCAAGACTAAACCAGTGATGTTAGATGGGGTTCAAAAAGGGTGTAAGAAGATTATGGTTCTCTATATGAGCCTGGTCAGAGGAGGGAAAGCTGAGAAAACTAATTGGGTGATGCACCAGTATCACTTGGGAACAGAGGAGGATGAAAAGGATGGGGACTATGTTATATCTAAAATATCTTATCAGCAGCAACAGGCCAAGTATGGTGATAAAATCGAACAAGATATTCTTGAAAGCACTGGTGCCATAATACCAAAAGTAGATCCAGTCACTCCTAAGTCAGTGACTCCTGACCCACCTCGTACTGAAAGGTGTCCTGATTTTGGCCCACGACAGGCATCTCCTAGTACAGATGCATTTGGTCAGGTAGAATTTTTCTATCTAACTATTAGTGTGAAACAGCTGCTTTCTTTCATGGCTTAATTCATATTGAACAATCTAGAATTGGAGCATTGATTTAGTTGGCTACATTTCATAATGACAGCAATTTAAATTAATAAAAAATGAAAAGTAGAAGCTTCTGAAAGTATCTTCTCTTTACATTTATACACGTCCTCTTTTGGAAAGAATTCCTGACAATTGTTTTCTCCTGCCTTCTTCTTCTGCTTTTATTTTTCCTTCTATTGGAAGCAATCTGAGACAAGGCATGTGGAAGAGGTTCAACCTTTATGTGAAAACCACAGTTCTAATGATCAAATCGAAACTGAAAATCCTGCTAATATGATGGTTGGTAATAATGATGATGGAAGTCAAGCAGGAGAGGACCGCAAATGGTGGGACAGTGAATCGCAGAATGGCCTATCGCAGAATATCTTGAATACGCAACAACTTGCAGAAGCGCTGACTCTATGCGAGGAGTTCTTGAACAGCCAGTCTGATGGAAATGCAAATGATGGAACGTCAAAGGGGAAACCTGGCCTTTCTGACTATGCTCAGTTAGGATCTGAACATTTGAAGCAGGATTTGGAGGAGTGTCAGAGACTAGTCCATGATCCAGCAAACATAGAACTCGATACACCTCCAGAATTTGGACTGAGCCAGCTTGTATGTTTTGTTTTATGCCATTTCATTATACTTTCAATAGGATTTATTGAACTCTTTATTTATTTATTGAACTCTTTTGTAGGAATTTAACTCAGAGGATAGTTTCATTCCATTCGGCGGAAGTAAGGCAATCAACTAATTCATGAATTTCTAGTGGTTGCTTTTATGATAACTTTGCCTTCTAAACCTTCCTCATACCTAAACTATTAGTAACTACGGCAATGCTACTGATTTGTAATTGTAAACTATGCTGGAATTTGTCTCATTTGGGACAAGCTCATAGCCATGCCTCCTAAGAGAGATTTCTGAAGCTTTTTATTAAGCCAAACAATGTAGAGCTGTTATCGATTTGCATGTAATCTTTCATGTTCGATGGAACTTCTAAGTTCTATCATCTGTGCATATGCTGTTGCATACAATCATCTGCTCTGATTTTACAAGGTCTGTTCTGATGTTAGGAACCGACGGGGTAGAGAACTCACCCTTAAAAACTTGCAATCAGGGGGAGGGTGCCCTGGGCTTGATAAACCACCCACTAAAGCCGATACTGAGCCGATTAGGTTAATGTTTTCTGGATGTTTAATTTAGTAACTTGACAAAGCATGTAGGGCCAAGCTAGTCTGGCAATTTTCTTCGTTTAGAGCTCGTCACATCGTAGTAGGATAAGGATAGGAAAGGTAAAAGTGTCGTGGATTACACAACTCGCAACAGTAGGCCGAGTGCCGTGTGGACCACCAATTTCGGAGAAGCATAAAAGAATCAATGAAATGAGCCAATAAGACAGCAACAATTAGAGAATTGAAACATTCATGTCATGAGCTTGTGAAGCCATAACAGATCATACAAGTTGGCTTTGATTATGGGCATATTTATTATAAGCAGCTAATTAAAATCGTCCCTAGAGCTTGCTGGCTTCCTGTTCATGTGCAGCATGATTGGTTGTGGCAGTGGGGAAGCTTGGTAAAACTAAAGACTAAAGAGCTAACACCCCTTCTGCTGGTTACCTAGGCTGGCAGCTTTGGCAGCATGTTTTGCTGGGCCTCTGTACCAGGAGTAGGGTACCTGCTCAAATTATAGGCCGGAAACATGGTATCTGGGCCAGCATTTGTTGCTAAAAAGAGTTCAATGCATGCATCCAAGTAACAGACATGGCCACCCGCCACAACATCCTTCAGTCCTGCCCAATGCCGCAGAAGCTCTCATATTATATAAAAATAATGTGGACTAGACTATGTGTTAATAATAACGTGCATTTCATCTATCAAACATTGAATTTGCATGGAAAGTACAATACTACTACAATTGTAATGATATCATGGTAGTCGGCTTGTTATAGATGGTGGGTGGGAACCAGAAAGTAACGTTCCCCTGCATAACATATGATATGTATATTAATTTATTATATACTTTTAATTTGTTATCATATACTTAATACATATAACATTTATCATGTTTTCTCTCAAACGTAATATTTATGATATTATACGGTGGTAACCTGAGCTAAGTGCTAGCATTGCATTCAGAAATCAGAATAACGGTCGGCTGACTACAAAGCCGAATCTAAATCTTTGTCTTGGTACCCTAAATCTGCCTTAAATAAAAAAACGCACCTTAATGCTTGCATAATTCAAATCATTTGGCATAAAAGCATTCATCACCAAACCTTAACTGCCAAGAACCTGTTGTCTCAAATAAAAAAGGAACTTAAAACAAATTAAACGACATAAAATTAAATTTGTAATTTTTTTATATGTAGTGGTATAGTCTAATTGTACACATGTTGAATAGACAGGGATTTAAAGTCAGCATCAATTGGTTTTGTAACAACCCAGCAGAAAATTATGTGTTCAATTTCGCATTTATTTTAAAATGAGGCAACCCCACCATCATACTTGTAGACTTGTAGTGCAGGAAAATATCAAAATAATTTAGAGTAAATTTAGAAAATTAAATTTCAGGGTGGTCCTACTATAATAAATTTTTGCCCACTTAGAGAATATCCGGTTCCATTTTATAAGCTTTTGTTACTCCTCCATTATTTGTGATGCTATATTTTTCTTCTTTTTCTTTTTTCTTTTTTCTTTTTTGTAACATTTTTTTGGGCGATGTTGGGCAAGATTCATCAAACCAACACAATAATGATTTAGCCCTCAATTTTCTTCCTCTCTCTAATTTTTCTTTTTGTATTTTTGATTGACATAAAAGATATTTATTAGATTATGCCTATTTTAAAATTGAAGAATTTAACCAATAGATTCATGTTAGGCTTATCTTCTATTAGAAAAATTATTATTCACCACTAGAGTTGGGCTTTGAGTTCGAAAAAACTTTTTCCCGGATAGGTTTTTAACACGTGTAATTTTGAAAGAAACCATGTGAAAACAAATGTAATTAATTCACCTAAAGAATTTAACGACCCGATGTATATATATGTTGGAGCCTATACACTGCACATAATTGATGACAGAGGATCGGGGTCCCCGCTTCTGCCATCAGAGAAGAATCGGACACATGGTGGGGTTGTGGATTAGGAGGCGCACGTGGGCTTTGACCTATCACGTTCTGTCGCGTGTCCTGTCCCTCTCCCAATCTTCATCAATTTCCTATGTGGCCGACAACAGAATATTACTTCGCAGTTTCAGCTCCTGTTCAAGTGACATACATGGCCCCACTCTTTCCACATTTTTCATTGAAACCCCCTATTGAACTCAAAATTCGTTTATTTGTCAAACGTTTTGGGTACACCTGAACACATTTTAGAAACAAAAAATAGACAAGTCAATCGCCTCCTTCGTTTGCCGTACACGTGGCACGAGTGAACATATGGGTTGTAACACCAATAATTCACAAGGCAGGCCCACGTAAGGAGTTCTGTTTTGACCACAAAAACCCACTAACGGAGCAAACAACCGAACTCATCCATAACACCGAAGCCGGAGGCCGTGTTTGCTGGAGGCTCTCTGTTTTTCTTTCCCCGCCAAAACAAATAAAGCCTTATAGTTTATTTAAATTGTGCAATAATGTGGGCAAGCTGTTTGGTTGAAGACAAGAAAATCAAAACGAGGTTACGACGGAGACCACTGACCTGATTTTTGTTTCAATTATTGTATAACCTGTGCTGTGTTTAAAGAGGCAAAAGAGAAAAAAAAAAAGTTTAAATAAGACTTTCTATAATATTGTAGTATTAATTAACCTACTATACAAGGAATTTATTTTTAGTGAGTTAAGCACTTTCAGGAGGAAACGGCAGCAAAAAGTGGGATCGATATATAATTGGAAGATAATGATCATAAGGTAGGAATACCACACCAAATTGTCACTTCAAATGATTAACGGGCCTACATGATGGCCCTTAAACCTTATCTTAAGCCTCTTCTTCAGAAAAAAAAAAAAAGGGCCATTTAGCTATACAATCCTAAGCGGATGACAACTTAACTTAATTTACCTAGAGTATAGCCATAATCTATATAACCATAAAATGCAGAAACTATTGCAATTTGGTCAAAAAGTAGTTTCAAGAAGGTTAAGGAGATGCAAACCCAACAAAATTTCACTAATTATTCGCCTTACGGTGAAAGATTATGTGTGACCATTCTCTCTTATTTTCTAATAGTTTTATTCTAATTGGAACACTCAATTATCTACTCATAAATCTATATATATATAAACATTTACAAATATATTATAATTTAAAGTCTACTGTATTTACCTATGAACTTAACTAATACTCAAAAGTTATGAGTTATCCAATTTCTTCATCTCATTGATCTAATTAATACTCAAAATATAGATAAAATAAAAGATTGATTTATATGTGAACGGGCAGGTGATATAAAAAATTATATCACATTGACTGATGACAATATAAACTTAAGACAATGCTCAACCCTTAAACGAATTTTTAAGTGTAAGTTTGGCTTTTAGATTCAACTTCCACCAATATTCTGGAGATATGTCTTCCCTTTTATAAAGGAATTAAAATGAATTCCTATCAATTGTGCAATGTGATTTTTTCACAATATGTAGAGACAGATTTTATTGGTTTTGAGCTAACAAAATTGAGCTCTGCTGTAACAGAGCTCTATAGACATGATTCCAATAAATTGTATTGCAAGCATTTGAAAAATGATAAAAAAAATTGCTTTATAATGAAAGCCATATGCGGTGAAGTTAAAAAGAGATTACTTGAAAATAACAAAGCTTAGGAATTCAGGTGAAAGAAAATAAAACAATCTCCAACTTACAAAACTCCATTATGCTTAATGAACTCACTCTCTCTTTTGGATCTCAAGAATATTAATGGTCATTCATGGAAGTTGCTTCCAATTTGAAATCCTTGAAGTAAATGAATTTGTAAGCTGGTATCCATAGATATTGGAGTGCAGAAACATAAGCGTAAAATGTTGCCTTGACCTTATGCTGATGGTCTAAAATATCGATTGTGTATTGCGAAAGAAACAGAAACTATACATTCCACGGCCAAGCTTTCGTTTTCAAGGCAATCTATGAATGAACATATATACTCGTTTCCAAGAGAGGCAAATAAAAAACAAAGAAGAGAGTGTAAAAGAATAAAGATTATAATAGGAGCAACCATGCATGCATATAGCTTAATTTGTTGATTGTTATATATATATATATATATATATATATATATATCAAACTTTGTCATTCAAAAGATATGTCTAGTATATATATCGATATTACAGCTAAGCTAGCCCGTCAGGACTTAGTGATACAAAAATTGTTTCAACTCTCCGATATTATCCGCTGCCGCTATTTACAATCCACCAAAAAATAAAAAAGGAAAAGAAAAAGAAAGCCCTCAAGGCTGAAGAGAGACAGAGACTCATTAATCATGCCAGCAAAGAAGCATGACCACACATCTCCTTATAATGTAAAGCTTAGCCCTTTGCTCTCTCAAGACTCCTCCAAACCCTCTGCTTGATAATGATCTTCTCTTTGAGGCTCCCATGCTAGCACTGCTCACCTTCATGATTTTTGTAATTATTTTGGATGAGAGATAAGAGATTAGAGAGAGAGAGAGAGAGCTTAATTTGCCCTTTGCTCTTTTCTTACTGTGATGAGTTTTGGTTCGAATATAGAAGTGGGAATGTGAAGATGGGGGCTTCTTATAGTAAGAGGAGGGCGTGGTGAAGGCTCAAATTGGTCGTTTAAAGAGGCAACGATGGGGCATCAAAGGGCGTGCAAGTGCCCCCCCTACCTCACCTTACATTTCTATTTTGACCCCACACAGTACACCCACTTGGAAAAAATATGTTTTTCAGTTATAAAAATATTGCAAAACAAGACCTCTCTCTCTCTCTCTCTCTCTCCATCTCTTTCTTAATTTATTTATTATACGTATGGTCCTGTCATACTCAATATCCTAACTCCTAGTAGGCATCAACAACCAGCATAATGGGCCGGCCATTACTTCAATGAGGTAGCCAATGTCTATAGTGGTTTATGGATTGCCTTTCAATATCTTGATGATGAATTGATAATGTGATTTTTTTTTTTCTGAAACACTTGATGATAATGTGATTGCAATTTATCTACTTAATTTATTTTTTTTTCTATAGTGGTTTATGATGATGAGGCTTTTCTTATCTTTTTTCAATTTATCTACTTAATTAGGCAACAGAGTTCTTTAATTAGTTGAATCCTACATAACCATGCACATACAATTTAACTGCCCTTTAATTAATTTTGTTTAAAGATGATGATGGTGACATGATCTTGATCGTCTCTTTGACTCTAATATAAGAATAATGTCATTTTCGATACTCTCTTCGTGTTTAATCTTCATTTTTCTCGTTCTTTTTTTTTTGTGGAGTTATTCGAATGTTAAAATCCTTAATAAATTTATTCCTAACTTTATATAATGAAACAAGAACATGACTTCTATTAATCAATCCGAATGTAAATCAAGGCCAAAAAGTTCTTGTTGGGTCTGACTCCTTATCAATAAGGAATATAATTAAGTGCAGGTTGGCTTTATGTCTCTGTCTATGAAAAAGATGTCAAAAAATATCTTACTGTATCAGAAAAATGGTAACGTTTAATTATTTCCTTCAACTATAAGATCACTATCTCCCTGTAAATATTCTTAGGAGTTCTAAATATTTGATTATACTGAAATAATGAGCTTGGCCGCACATTGTGCACATTGGATTGGTGTAAATATATATAAAGAGAGAGCAATGAAAATGATATTACAGTGTAAACTTGGAAGCAGACAAGATGAGAATAAGATCTCACCGACATTGTAATTCTTGAGATCTGCCAGGAATTTGAATCTGTTTTACATCTGGCTTAACGTAGGTTGAAATTTTCATCAAGCATATGACAGAGTGGTCACAGTGATGCTCATCATCAGCTTTATATTTATATACTCATATTCATTTGCGAGCATGTATCACAATCAAAATCACACCATGCATGCAGGAGCTTGATGCCACTCTGCAATGGAAGAATCATAAGAACAACATAAAGTGAATCTTCAGAGCAATCTAAATCGCACTATACATGTAGAAAAGTCCCCAATAATATATTTTTTATTTTTTATTTTTAATGAAATTGCTCGATAAAATAAAAGTTGCGTGTCTTAATTTATTCTCTTTATCATTGTAATTGGTCGGTACTGACATAGCCCCCAAGTTAAAAAAAAAAAATTGATACTGAAATAAGTGTATGATAAAATTTTATTAGATGTAATTAAATTTTTTTACTATTTAAACTCTTTTAATGAGCTTTTTATTAACAATCATATACTGTTTATTTACTAATTTGCGACTAAATAAATTTTTTTTTTTTTTTTACCAAGAAAAACTATGCCGAAATGATGTAGTACACAAGTTACACTTCAGATTCTCTTTGCACTATATTTGACAATTGAAAGGCGGAAAAGGAGAGGGAGAGAGTGAATTGAGGGTAGGTTGAAATTTCAAGGCTATGACCAAGATTCCACTTTGATCTTACAAGAACAAGCCTATTAAAATTAACGTAAGAGCTCAAAGCCCAACCAAAGTGATGGATTAAAGTACATAGATGATAATTAAAAATCTTACTTCATCAAAAGCAAAGCACCACTTGCTTGGTCTCGTGCTTCGCCCATTTAGCTTATGGACATTATCATTTTAATAAAATATCTCATCACGAATTTGTTTTTGTTCTCTCTTATTAGTTTGCAAGTTTATGACAAGCTGTCGATTCGTCATTTCAGTAGCTCTGGCTCACCAATATCTGCATTTTCTTGCATTACTCTGTCCATTTATTTATTTATTTTGAGTGTAGACAAGATTTTTAGATGCCGTATGTTTTGTTTGTTAACTTATATCTCATGAAGGTTGTTCCATTGATTCGAATTATGGGATTAATTACTTTAGTTAATTAATTTTCACGACCAACCCTAACTATAAGATTTTGCAAATCAAATTGTTTATAATTGAATATTATGACTTGTGAGATTAATTTATTTCTCATTTTCTGATAATAACCTGTAAGATTAATTAAGATTACAATAAGATGCTCAGAGCAATATTACATTTATTCATATAAGCATGTTAGCAAATATATGGAAGAGGGCCATCAAAAGAGGTTAATTTTGCGGTCACACATAGCGGTTACTTCCATGCAGAATAACAAAAATATATTATATGATCATGGAGTGTTATACTCCTAAAAGCTATGGGAAATCGAAAAAGCTTAGGGACAGTGTTAATAATAATAACAATATTAATTAATTAGTCTATGAAATCAAAGTGTTACAGTCTTAGATTGAAGTGTCTTATATATATGTTGGGTTAGCTGTAGTGCATCTGTTTGTATTATATAATGGTCTTGGACCCTTGGTTGTACTGAACAAGGAGACCAGAGTTCCACGTGAAGTTCTCGTGATTTACAATGCCATTGCCTCTGAAACACTCAACAATGTTAATATTTGTTATCTTGTATCGAAGCTTCAAATCAAATTATTTATCGGTTACTCTCATCACATTGTATACCTGTTCAGTTTCTCCTTTGGTTCTTCTTTATTAAGCAACCTCATATCTTCCCACATGCAGTGTGTGCTTCAATAATTCAATTGTGGGCATGAAGTTAGCATTACTTGGTAATTTTCTAAGTTGAAATAGTAAGTGATGGTACAATTATACAGTTGTCTTATTAGATGCGTATCGAATTTTAAGAGGTTTTAATTGGTTAATACGAAGCTTTGTATGAGTTAATTACAGCCTTAATGTTGTTCTGAGAGAGATATTAATTATCAGGTCAAACTTGATCGTATGTTGACTCCATTTCCAGCAAGGTTATTACCGCCAGCAGCTTATGTGCTTGTTGTTAGTAATGCACTGAAGAGTTTAACGTACTCAAGACACACATTATTGCGATTAGTGATAAGAGTTGTGGCAGCATCAATGGCTAGTATGAGATTATGTATTACTTGGGCTCCCTTAAGGGCAACTATGAAATGAACGCACTAGTTGTCGAGTGAAAGTGGATGGACCTAAAGTTGAATAGGCGTAACTTAATAACTTTTAATCACTTTAGGCTTTAGCTACTTATCTTTAGAAGCACCATATGGAGCGTTATTGGATGAGAGTTTTTGGGATTGATGTATTATCTATCTCATGTAAATTAAAGTCCATGCCGCAAATAGCCGCAACCTTGCTTGATTGCTTGATCTTCACTTAAGTATAGCAGAGTCCCATAGATTGGAAAATACCGGCGTTTTTCCAACAAACTACAAGACGTAGATTGGAAATATAAACAATTCAGAGTCCTCCGATAGATTTAGACATTTTCAGGGGGGTTTCTGATGAAATTTAAAACTAGGGGATTCATTAGAATTCAAATCCTACAATGTACGTCACATAGTACAACATCCCAGGTTGCTGCGCAAGGAAGCATCCAGAAAACACGCAAGATGAGAAAACTTGATGCTTCATGGTAGTTTCTGCTCATTTAGGATGATTATTCTATAAACTTATCATTAATGAAGGAGTTCGCACGTGCGTTCAAAGAGTTACAGGTATGTTGCTGTAAGGTTCCAGCTAGTTTCTTACATTTCAAGTCTTTACATTTACTCTATTCCATTAGAACAGTCGGTTGAAATTAATACACAAAATTTACAGAAAGGGAAAAATTGAATAAGTGTATTTACAATGTTCATTCCTCTCTTGGGATCCACCTACTCCACCATAGACTCTTTTGGCGTCTGTTAAGCTCATCCATGCTCTCATTCAATGTCCTTACAATCCTTCTCTGCAGTTTAAGGGCTGAAGCAAGAGCATTTCTCTGAGCACTTCCCTTCTGCTGTGGCTTTATATCCTACACAACACGGAACAGAATGGTCAAATATTGTTTACTATAACAATATTCACAATGAAATTGATTTTTAAATATAGTTCAGACACTGACTCTCAGCTCCTGAAGCTGAGCTTCTGTGAAGCCTCCATCCTTCTCTGTTCCAGATTTTGCCATTAGCTGAATTACCCAGTTGGCAGCTTCACTGTAATCCTGTTGCGTGGCTCGGAAGAATTGTAACCGCAAGTTTTGCATGAACGACAAACCTAATAGCCCTTCCCTATCAAAATAGGGATGAGCTAGTGCTGCTTTTGCACTGATTCTTTGTCGTGCCTTGTATCGAACCATTGATGTCAAAAGTTCCCATCCTATGCCACCATCTATGTCTAACAATTGAAAGCCCTTGCGGAGATCAGGGCTTGCACGAGGCTCTACAGTTTTCCTCCATGCGTTCAAGTCATAATCACACCTCTTCAGCTGACGGTTGAATTGTATGAGGCCACTGTCTGTGCGTAATCCTGGGAATGCCTATAAAAATGAAACAGCTACATAATGTAGTAAGCTAAATCAGCAAAATCTTGTGGTTAGCCCAAAGTAGCCATGTATTATCCATAGAAGTTATATTTGGATATAACAAGGGAACAGCCAGTTGGTTTCCCTCTTGCAGTGGAAGCAAGAGGTCGGGATAGATTCCCTCTCACACCAACCTTAGTCGGGGAAGTTCTTTAATTTGTGTTGAGCATTGGATGGGGGAGAATTAGGGTGTGTGAAATGCAGAAAGAATAAATAAATAAATAAAATCTGAATCTAACTTGGGCGAATATGGCGCAAGTCCACTGCTTTTTCCAGAGGAAATGTTAAAGATTGGAATTTGCTGTCTCCATATGTTTATAATGCTTATGAGTGTAATTAGTAGAACCATTCAAGGCCTTTCAAGGTTTTATACATCCTACTTAGTTTAATAACTTTCAAAATTTAAACCGTAATGGCTAAGTTGTAGCTGTTTTATCATACAGTGTGTTTGCTGTGTGTTACAGCACAAGAAAGTGGATTAATAAGTGGTGATCACATAAAAGTGAAAGACCAAGATCAACACTAGGACCAGCTTATACGAGTTCATATAAAAGTTCTAGTGAATAAGCCAATGGACAAGAATGTAAATAGATCCTTCTGACAGTACATACCATTTGCAGGAATATAAGGCCAGTACTGTAGATATCAAATCTATCTGGCAAATTCAGCTGTTAAAAGAACAATATGATCAAAACTAACAACAAGGACAAATTTCAACAAACAAAGCCAACTAATGAAAATAAACTTGGGATATATCACGGTGAATACTGCACCTGCCAAAGGACGGGAGAAAGTGCAGTTGCAACTGGAGCTGAGGGAGCAGAGGGAGTCTGTGTGCTCATGATGTATTGCTCTGGTGCAGTATACCTGAAAAAAAGAAACAGTAGAAGGTTATGAATCCTATATGATATAGAAACTTAGAAACATCACACCAAATTCAGTGGGGTGTGAATTTTGGGTATCAAGTAAAGATTTTACTCTTGAAGGCATATTGGACTCACTGCAGGTGCTGGTTTTCAGAACTAATTCTAAAGAATAGTAATAGTTGTGTCATTTGAAGAAAATGATAATAGCGTATCAGTCTCAGTTTCTACTATAATTCTATTTCTTTGTGGTTGCCGGGAATTAGGTGTCACTTAAATGTAACTGAACAAGATTGTTATTTAAACATGGTTTACATCAAACTAACATTCTGTTTTAGAATGATTAAAAGAGAAAAAAAATAGAAATTCTTGGCACTGCTTGAAAATTTCAAGAAAATGAACTGGTTTGTTTAGACTTCTGATAAATATTATATAAGCCCATTATTCTTCCATTTTCGGTCCAGAACTTCAAATGATTCAACCATATTTCATAGCAATTAACTAAGTCGATATAATCTTTCAAATGCTCATTTCAAACTAGGGCAGTTTCAATTTCATACAGAACCTACTTTATGTTTTATTTGGTTATTATGACAACTTTCCATATTCCAGATAGCATCTGCCTTTGAGTGATTATGCAAAATCAGATGATAAGCTTTGTTAAGTCTGTCGTTCTTGTTAGCCATTTGTATGCCTTTCTGGGATTGAAGGGCAAAGAAAAATTGCTTTCAAGAATAATAAATCTAGAATTATTTTTCAAAGTCATGCGTGTCTGTATCCTATTCATTACAGATTATGAAGATTTATCTTGAATATCAATAATTTCTCTACCTATGAAATACTTAAATTTGGACTTCTGACCTTGCAATGTCAGAAGTTGCAATATGCTACTAGCTGCAGCAACATAATTAAAGCAGTTTGAGCCAAACAATTAAACCTATCCAAGACCAAAGGGGATGGCCACAGATAATCTCTAGTATAAAGCCATCATAAATATTCTAGCAGTTAGAATGGCTGAACCATTAACAGCCGGAAAAATCAAACAAAGATACATTTATTTGATAAAGATGTCAATTGCTAAGAGTGAAGGCAAGAGAATCCACCCAACTTACTATAGCAAGAGACGAGGACCCTATTTACTCAAAATACAAGATGGGAACGAAAATACCTAGGATCCAAAAGAAATTCCTTCGGAATATAGTTGATGCCCACTCGCAAATCTGCTGCAGCTCCAAGATCAATGACCTTGAACGTACGAGAACCTGCTCATGTTTAAATGGGTATATAAAATTATCAATCCTAGTAAAATCAAACTAATCCAATTTTTTCCTTTGCCTTCAATAGAGATCAAATTTATTACCTTCAGAAAAAATAACATTCTGTGGTTTAATATCCCTATGCACAATGCCAGTCGAATGAAGACCATCCAATGCAAATAGGAGCTGGCTCATGATGGTTTGAATGATTCTATTTTCTCTTTCAATTCCTTTAGGCAAGTCTTGGACCTCACCAACAATCAATGTTTCTACCTGACATTTTAAGCATCACAAGAGTTGGTATTTGGGAAGTCAAACTGAAACAATAGCTACTGCAGAAGTGTCAAGATAAGAATAAGTGGCAAAGCTGACACAATAACTCTTGAGAGGTGAATATACATAAATAAATAATAATAATAATAACAGCAGTTGAAAAAGGATTTGAATTTTAAGGTCCTTCCTCACTAAATAATAAAAAAGGACTTAAGAATAACTTTAAAACATAAGGGAAACAGTCACCAAGTGGCTCGAGAAATGGTAATAGTTCTCATGGTCATTTCAATATATGGAAATTTTTCCTTGCAGGTACAAAGATCGTTTTATCTAAATTTCATTGGAAAAGACAAGATTAGAGGAAAGAATCAAAGATCAATAGTTGGCGGTATAGCTCCTGACATAAAATTCTCAGCCTTAGGCATGGTAAGTTTCACCAAAAAAAGGAAAAAAGGAAAAAAAAAACTTGATTTAAACTCATGCAAGAATAGTTTCAACCAATTATAAAAGACAGAAAGGCTGATGAGAGGGAGTACCAACATTGTAGGGGAACTCTCTGCTTATCATCAAATCAGCAAGCGTGGCCTCTCCTTCATACCGCCATATAAGCCAGTATTCACCTCCTTTTTTCGAAGAATTCTAAAACAAATTTCATCATAACAATTCCGGTCACAAGGAAGAACAAGAAAACGGAAATTGGCACGTGCAGTCAATATACATATTTTAATTTCTTGAGATGATAATACACTCAATTCATATCGTAGAAGTAGTCATAATAGAGCAAGACCTCAAGAAAGCCGTATACAAAATCAGCACAGCAGTTTGCACAAGCTCTTCGAACACGCTCATTCATCCAAATTTCCACCGCACCATATTCAGTAGCCTTCTTCAAGACCAAGTCACTATCATTCTAATCACAAACAAAAACCAGCAATTAACACATACTAATTCACAGTAAATTAAGTAAGGTTTTCCATCATTTCCATGTTCGGTAAAACCAATCAATCAGAATCAACTCATTGTTGACGATGTATTGGGCATAGAATCCACTGAAGTTCAATGTAGAAAATTTTTAGTTCCAACTTAAACCAAAGGAAACTTGAACACACACAGAAGCAACAATCAAAGTAGGATATCAAAAGTTTCTACCTTGGAAGAAGGCTTCCTAGCCAAGGAAGCTCTATAAACAACACCAAAAGCGCCCTCACCCAACTTTTTTCCCAAAACAAAATCATCCTGCCAACAAAAGCCAAAACGATTAACGTTCAATAATACAAAATCTATCAAATACTGCGAAAAAAGCCAAAGATTACCAACCTTCCTATAAGTGGCTCGAAACAGCCTCTCAACAAAAGCAAGTACAAACATGTCAAAAAACCCAGGAGCCACACCTGGGGTGGCCCAGAGATAGGAAATAGCACTAAGAGCCAAAGCCGCACCAGGTGCAGAAATTGTCAGCCCATTGCTCTTAGGCAAAGTGCTTCTGTATATGATATCACCACACTCCATGACTGTGCATGGCAACCCCACTCCCACACCCAGAAACACATCGCGAACTGCATCAATCAGCTCAGCTTTTGTCTTCAAACTTGCGCTAATATTGTTTTTTGAAGAGAGCTTGATTGATCCTAGCTTTCTTCCAAGAAATGGAGATGACGGGGGTTTTGGTTTTGGAATACTCCGGCGATTGATTAGTCCTAGACTAGCACTTCCTGATGCAACCGTGGCCATGTTTCTGCTGCAGAGTGAGGTTCTGCTTGTGTTAATTTGCTGACTCGCTTGCTTGAAGCAGCTTCAAATTTAGACCATAAGACTGAGAGTTTTGGTTGCTTTTTTTATTATTTTTTTAAATTTCTGCTTTTGGTTATTATAGCGATAGTTATTACAGGTATTTTTTTGTGTGGAGGGAAATAGCTTAAGTGGATTGAAGAGACGCGAGCATCACAAATGACACGCGGACAGTAAAATTGGGCTGGGCTAAATTTGGACTAACAATGTGAATTATTCCATTAGCCCGGTTGGACTGGCTGAATTTGAAAGCCTGATTTGGATCTGGTCTACATCAATTTTTTAAAATCTCGACCCGACAGTGCTTGACATTTTTTTTTGTAATTTTTTTTTAACTAACAATTTTCAATGCTTTTCATTTTTGTACTACAAGTGTTCTACTTCTTAATTTTTAGGTCTTCAATGGAATAAACAGTTGAACTTTGTGTCATATTCGTATCATTGAAACTATTTTATGCGTTAAGAAAAAATTTAATGAGTAATGTTACATATTCCAAATAATTATTTTAAATGATGTGATATTTATCAATTAATTAGTAAAATAATATAATTAATTCACTTAATTTTGCTAACCAATTGATGAATGACACATTATTTATCATAATTATTAGAATAAAAAAATTAAGGTGTGTAACATTATTGAAATTTAATTTAATTCTCTTTCATTTACCAAAACAATGTAGCAGATTAATTTTATTACTAAAAGTGTGAAATTGAAAGTTCATTTTGAATTCGCAGAAGAATCGACACATAATCAAAGAGAAATTTTTGGTTTGACTCAAGCATCTTAGTAATTATTGGTTAAACTCCTAGAATATTGCTCTTTTCTTTATTCAATCTTTCTTTCATGTGTGTTGATAATGAATTTAGATTTAGTATTGAACTAGATTTATATAACATTAAGATTAATAGTTATTTAATAAGAAATAATATAACAAAATACAAAAATGTTAGAATATTATTGGAAAAAAAAGTACAACTCCGCTCAGTACTATAGTCTATACATAAATTATTTATAATATTGGTATTTACATAGCAAAGAGTTTCTTGGTTACGTAATTTAATGCCGACAACTTATTTTTATACCGATGAGCTTCCGATGGCCATGGTCCCATGGCCTATAAGGAAATAGTGGGGGTCAGCTGAAATCTTCTTATAAGAAGACTTGAGGCTCGAGCTTATTTTGTCCGCGTGCATTGGCCCATCCTTGTGGCTCGCCTTTTAGGAAAATAATTTTGGACCATGAAGCAGCCTAAAAACGTGTCTTGAATCCTAATGGCATTTTCAATTCGAATGGATTTCTAACGGAGGGAAAAAATAATCTTTTCAGGCAGAAAACTCACCATTTTAACCTGTCCCATTTCAGTAACCAGAATGCGCCAGGAAGGGCCTACGCATTTATAAGGATGCCGTAATTTTGGTTGTTGCAACTTGCAACTTTCCCACATCTTGGGGGTCCTTCACAATTGTTGTAACATGTAACTTTGAGCAAACTGAAAACACATGCAACTTTGGGCAAATTTTTAGACAGTTTCACTAGGGGTCTTCGGCGCACACACCAATCATATATTAGCACAAACCCGGACAATTGTCAATTATTTGCTGATTTTTGGAAAAGATAGAGCCCAGCTAGGAATAGGGAGAAGAAATTTTTGATAGCTTTCATTTGTCATATTGGGATCAGACAATCCACATTACATATACATACATGATCTAGCCAACGTACAAACGAACTTTAATCAAATAATGAATAATAATAAAAAAAAAAAAGGAACCACCGAGATTGAAACCTTCCACTTTACTTCTCATATTATCAACAAACAAAACAAAACAAAACAAAAACGCTCGGCATACATCGATCATCGTCATTGAATCTCCATACTCCACCTACTACTAGTACTACTCACACCGCTGCATTTACCACATACAAATGCATGCATGCTTTTCGTCATCAATCCGTCCATGATCCACCAACCCAATCACAACCGTTAATCACGCCCCTCTTTAACGGCCCCATTACTCCTTGTTGTCGTAAATCCCGAAACGCCCATTTGAATCAGCTATCAGCAAACAAGGACTTGTGACGAAACAGGTCATACGGGGCCCACAAGGAATCCAACGGACACGGCTTCTTTGAGTCAATCCTCAGCCAAGGCTTCCCCTTGCCACTCCAGTGAAGCAAACTCACTGGACCCGGGTGCAAATTCCTACACAGGCCTTCCAGATTGTCTCCGCCAAGCCCGTGCTGGTTCCACCTGTGCTCCACGCCTTCCACGTCACCAGCAAACACGAGCAGAAACGGGGGCAACGAACCCAGCTCGTAAATTCTGTACTTCTTTTGCACTCTCATCCAGTACTCCAGTTTCTCCGTGTACTTTCCTTCTCTCCATTTCCTCAAATCAATCACCATCACTCCCGTGTTAAAATAACACGGCCTTCTCCCTCTAACGGTCCCAGAAAACACAGGGTTTGACCAGAACTTTGACGTGAAATAGTTGGTAAAGTTAGCGTGACAGTACTCCGGTGCACCGAGTACGTGTCCTCTCAAATTGATGCTCCACAATTTTGCCACGTCATCGACCACTATGAGGTCCGAGTCGAAGTAAATAATGCGGCTAACGGTCGACGGCAAAAGATCGGCCAGGTAGATTCTAGCGTAATTCAACGGCTGATCCAACGCTTGACGAATCGAGTACGAGATCTTGCCTTTCACTAGATTCGTGTCGAAATGATATATTTCGAAGCTTAGGTAAGGGAATGTAGTGGTGATCGTGCGACTCAGCTCGACTCGCTGCCGCTGGGTGCTGATGAAGTGGAAGACAATGTTTTCGGGACACGTGGAGTGTTGTAGGACGGACAAGACGCCGGCGACTGAGCCGCGGAGATACGTGGAGTCGAGAGTCATGGATATGTGGATAATTGATGGATTGTGAGATCTTTTGTCTAGCGCAGACCATGTCGTTTTGGGGCATTCTCTGCCGTTTCGAAATGCCGGTGCTTCTCTAAACCGAGGAAGCTCGCTTGAGATTGCGGTGGCGATTATAGTAAAAAAGATCAACAAACGCGACTCAAATTTTAGTCTCATAGTGAAGTGTAAGCAAGCAAGAGTGAGAGTTTTTTTTTTTTTAATTTCTTTTTTTGTTGTGAGGCTTTTGTTTTGAGAAAAATCAAAGAAAGATGAAGGGCGAAAGAATTGAAGGCCGGAGAGAGAGGGAGAGAGAGAGAGAGAGTGGAACAAGCCAGGCTGGCAAGGACGCGTTCTTTATTTTGTGTTGTGATCATATGTGTTCAAAGAATTAAAGACACAGTGATCCTGTGGTGGTGGTTGCACGTTATGGATATCTGACACCGTACCCTGAGATCCGTACATCAGATGTTATTTCGTATGGTTAAAATTCAATTTAAGTGTTTGGGTGAAAAGCAAAGAAAATAAAGCCGGATCTGAAAACATTTTTCTGATTTTCAATCTTCTGATTTTTATTACAATGAGAATGTACAAGCAGTTCTTTTTATTTTTATACAATGTAATGCTTAGCTTAATATTTATAACTAACTTAGTTAATTATAATAAATTTTAACAACTTAAGAAACTAAACATCACGTACATGAGCTTTGATATAATTTTTAGGTGTCTCCTCACATCTTATATCATCAATTTGTAACGGTATATAACTACTACAGCTAATGCTGTAATCCTCAGCTTTATTATCCATACAGTACATGTGTGATTCCTTAACATCCTCCTTCAAGCTCAATGATTTGCTAGTGACATTAAGCTTAGATCGAAAAATAATAAAATTTAGAAAAATAGAGGCTTAATTAAAGCATCAACCACTTGTTCTTCAGAAGGAATATATATGATTTTCAACTCTTTCTTTAACACTTTGTCTCAAATATAATGCACATCCAATTCAATTTACTTGGACATTGAATGAAAGACTAGATTTCGAACTTACTCCCCTGCACTCTGATTATCACACCAAAGAATTGGTGTTGATAGATTAACAATATTAAACTCATTAAATAAATATCGTAACCAAGATAATTCAGAGCTTTTGCAGATAAAGCTTTATACTCACTCTCTATGTTTGACTTGGCTGTAATGGCTTGTTTCTTAGAAGACCAAGAGATCAAATTATTTCCCAAATATATGCAATATGCTCCAATAGACTTTTTATCATCAAGATCTCAGGCTCAATCAACATTTGAATAACCATTCAAGCCTGTAGTTGCAAGTGTGTCCTCTTTTTAATATGAAGGCCATGAGTTATTGTATCTTTGAGGTATCTGATAACTTTTTTACACGCTAACCAGTGTTGAAGTGTTGGATCACTAAGGTATTGACTAAGTTTATGGACTGAGTAAGCTATATCTAGGCTGGTAAGTATGAGATACTGAAGTCCTCCAACTATATTTTTATAGAGGGTAGGATTTTCAAACTCTTGACCCAAATAACCTTGAACATTTTTCTCTAGCTTAAGACCTGTACTGAAATGAATATTTGAACCTTTGCATTCGTGCATTGAAGCTTTGGTTAATAAGTCTTTGATGTAATTTGTTTGAGAGAGATACATTCCACTTTATGTATTGCAAATCTTAATACTAAAGAAATAAACAACTAATCCCAAATCTTTTAAGGCAAATATTTTACTTAGCTTTTGAATGAATTCTTCAAGTAAAGTAGAGTCAGGACCAGTAACTAAAATGTCATAAACATAGATAAGCATAATGATTAACCTTTTTAATCATTTCTGATAAATAAAGATGTATCTGCCTTGGAATTAAGAAATTGCCATGTAGTGAGACAGCATTTGAGCTTATCATACTAGGCTCTAGGGGTTTGTTTTAATCCATAGAGAGCTTTGTTAAGTTTGCAAACATAATCTTATTTGCTTGTAAAGCTCTCTGGTTGTATCATGTAAATATTCACAGAAAGTTCTCCATTGAGGAATGCATTGTTTACATTAATTTGTCCAACCTTCCATCATTTCATCACAGCTAAGCTAAGAATTATGTTGCAGATTTTACCACTGGGCTGAAAGTTTCTGAATAATCTACTATTGTTGTTTGATGAAATTCCTTGACAACCAACTGAGCTTTATGTGTTGCAACTGTCTCATCTATGTTGTATTTAGTTCTAAATATCTATTTACAACCAACCAATTTATATGAGGATGATACTGGCACAAGACTCCATGTATTATTAGTAATAAGAGCATCATACTCAGTAGGGGTGGGCAAAATACCCGATCCGACCAGATCCGAACCGACCCGACCTGAAGAAATTCGGGTTAGGATCGGTTCAGATGAGTGCCATAACCCGATCGAATTAAATTTATGAAACTCGATCCAGTTGTGTTCGGATCGGGTCAAACCGGATCCGAAAATCCAATCGAGTAAACCTAAAAAAAATAAATAAATAATTAAAGAAAAAAATTCAAAATCTATAAACCGAATTTTACCCGACCCGAACCCACTAAATTTTACCCGAACTGACCCGAATTAACCCGACCCTAACTCAATTTTACCCGAATTTAACCCAACCCTAACCCGACCCTAACCCGATCATAACAAATTTTTTAAATCCGATCCGAATTGAATTCGGATCGGATCAGGTTTGCATTTCGGGTTAAGATCGGGTCCAATTTTCGACTACCTGATTTACTCAAAATCCGATCAGGTCGACCTGAACCCGACCCTAACCCGAAATTGCCCAGCCCTAATACTCAGCTTACATTGTTGTTTTCCACTTGGGATCTGATAATGCTTTAGCAACAGTAGATGGTTCTAAACTGTTGTGAGTAGTTATGAATGTTTTAGGCTTAAATATACCAGCCTTGGCTCTAGTAATCATACTATTAGTGGATAATGTATGCTTTGATGGTAGTTAAGGTATTTGTTGTGGTGATTGTGTAGATATGAAGGGAGATGAGTGTATGTTAGGTGCGTGATCCGTTTGATTTAGGGCTAAGTGACAAGTAAGTGCAGGTAAATTTGAAGTATTATGAGGAGAAGAATGATCATTATTTGTTGCATCAGCTTTAAAGGTAGTTAGACTGCCATTAGGAATATAAATAGTATATGACTAAAGAAGATTATATTGATAATAAGGTAAAGATGACTGTAAGGATAAATTGAAACTAGGATCAGATGAATATAGAAAGTTTGTTTCATCAAATGAAACATCACTGGCTGTATAAATTTTTCTAGAGGAATGAAGACACTTATAGCCTTTATGTAAAGAACTATAACCTAAGAAAACACATTTTGAAGTGTGAAAATGAAACTTATGTTTGTTATATTCTTTAAGGAAAGGAAAATAAGAACATCCAAAGACCTTTAAGAAGTTATAATCTAGCTTAAGTTGAAAGATAAATTCATAAGGTGTTTTCATGGATAAAGTGGGCATTGGCAATCTGTTTATAATGTATGTGGCTGTATGAAAAGAATCCCACCAAAATTTAATAGCCATAATAGCTTGAGCAAGTAAGGTAAGTCCAAGTTCTGTAATATGTCTATGTTTTCTCTCTACTAAACCATTTTAATTATAAGTGTAAGGGCATGAGTGTTTGAATTGAACTCCTTCTTAATGAAGATAATTTACAAAAGGTCTAAACTCTCCCCCCTCCCTCCAGTCAGATTGAAGACATTTAATAGACCTTTCCAGCTGTTTTTCAACTTGAGTTTTGAAGATTTTAAAGGCTTGCAATATTTCATCTTTGGTTTTTAATGGAAAAATCCAAGTGAATCTAGCGAGATCATCTATAAAACTCACATAATGTATGTATTCATGTATGGAAACCATAGGAATAGATCCCCATAAATATGTATGGAAAATCTCTAAAGGTTGTTTTGTTTTTGTTACAGAAATTAGAAAGTGGAGTTTGTACATTTTGCCAAGTTTGCATACATCACATGAATCAAAGACTTTATTTTTGTTCACTGATTTAAAAGATGAATAAGATTGAATTACATGATTTAAGACTTTAAAGTTTAGATGTCCTAGCCTTTGATGTAATACAGATGAACTTAACAGACATTCAGGGCTTATATGATAAGCAGTAGTTGCTGCATTATGCAAGGAAGACATTGTTTTGTTATTGAAATCACAAATGACAGCTGAGAACATTGAAAGAGGAATAGCAAACTGAATACTGACAATATGCCCTTGAGTAAAAGACTCAGAGAAACTCTTATTTAATGTAAGCAAAAACAATTTGTATAACCCTTTCCAGCCTTGCCTTGCAGTATGAACAAATTCTTCACCTTGTCTTTCACAAAACAAAATCTATCAGTGAATTCAACCACCACATTATTGTCTTTGATTAGTTTGGATATACTAATAAGATTTTTTTATTATTTGAGGAACTAAGAGTATGTTATTTAGTTTAAGTGTATTACAATTCATAGAGCCATGTATTCTCATAATAGCATTACATGTGTGTGTGATGCTTAAACCAGTGTCATTACCAATAACAAGTTTAGATATACCTGCAAATAAATCATTGTTGTATGTACTGGATTGTGTGTGTGCACAAATTGTAGCTCTGATACCACTTGTCACGAGATGAGTATTTTGCGCAGCAAACCCATGCGGCACTCAAACAACTTTTGCCGAATATTGCTAACAACCTTTGAACTTCTCAATAACTAAGGTAAGAGGATTTCCAAAATGCTAAAGAGAATAGAGAGTAATTGAGACAAATGCAGAAATTGTATTGCTTGAGAAAAGATTACAAGAGAGCTTTACATGAATGCTCTTTGCTCAATGCTTAGATATTTTGATGCTCAAATGACAAATGTTCACCTATATTTATAAGGAGGTTTGCCTAACTCCAGAGAATTATAAGCTTAAAAAATTCTATACACATATAATAAATTTAAAAAAAATCTAATGTATGTACAAATATACTAAAATTATTAAAATTTACTGAAAATTTATAAAATAAGGTCAAATTAACATATCTCAACTCATATCTTTATATTATTTTTAAGTTCTAATTGGACGGCCATAATAATAAGTCGTGTAAAATGTAACTTAAAGACCCATCGATCAAAGATGTTCTGAGACGCAACTTTAACCCGCATGCGCACGGTCTAAACCGAATATCGTATAACGGAATGAAGGCGATTGTTGGTTGTTGCTTAGAGCAACAGAAGACTGGAATGTGATGTTCACGTGGCAATTTGTGAGTAGACATACGGTACATGATGGTAATTATAATTAATGTGTTATACCTACCCTCTTATTTAGCAATTACCCATGTCTCGTAAATTTTGTCGTTAATTATTTAAGGTCCCCTGTCGGGTAAATTAGCTACTCAGCTTGATCGGTACCGTTGGATCAGTTTTGAGGAATGTGACACCGTAGGATGTGGAGATTTACATCACTTGTAGCTATCATTTATTTATCTCGAACGAGGGAACCCTTAAATTCGATTAATTGAGTATCGAGCTCGATGCTTTCAGACGTAGCGGTCGATCCAAGTTTTCTGAGATAATTGAATGATTGAAATAAATGAATCAAATCCTAGGCAGCCCAAGCTTCAACAATACTTCAATTTATACGGCAAAATTGAAGTGCTTTGCGCATGTTACAAAAATATATGAAATGGTTGAGTTCTAATTGCATAAGCTGGCTGAGCTCACTGGTTGGGTAGAAAACTTTCTTAAAGTTCGAGTTCTCACGAAGAACTCAAATTTCCCGTCTTTTTATCTTTTAATATTATGGCTCGCCAATCAAGAAAGATTGCTTTGCGTATTGATTTATGTATTATTTAGCATAAACATTTGTAATGTATAATTTTTTTACTTTGTTTAATCGGTTCGGTATTTTTCATTTTATTTATGAGAAATTTTAAAATATCAAAGATACCATATCAATGATATAAATAATATTAATATATTAAACTCAATTATATGTATTATGTATTTATTAATTATATATTTTTATTACTTCCATAAATTAATTCATTAAGATCTCCAAATCCTTTATATTATGAATTTAGATTTTCATAAAACTTTATATAATATCAATGATAATATATTGTAAAATATAATAGTTTTTTTTTAAATGAGTGTATTGAGCTATTGAAGCAGCATATAGATTTGAGTTTAGGGTTCAGTTAGACAAAAAAAAAAAAATGGTTGAGGCTGAGCATAAAAAAATTCACCAATTAACTACGAAACGACAATCAGTTATGCAAAATTCTTCCAAGAAAATTGTTTCAATAATTAAAAGTGGCTGCGCAGTACTATGTCAAGTTTGATTGGATAAATTTCTCAATAGTATGCTTAAATGCACAAATGCAAAGCTGCCTCGTTTAATGATTTGGCAAAATTCAGATGGGCGTTGGAATTCAAGGTGTAGAGACAATCTATAGTGGATGGGGAGGGAAACACAGCTGGCCATGAATGACGTATAATCAATCACAAGGAACAAATGTTGTGTTTATTGCTAGGATTGAGGAATGATGATAAGAAACGAAAATTGACGATATTTATTTATTAAAAATAATGATATGAACAAATTAAAATGAGATTGAAGTGAATCTTACAAGATTATGAATAAGAAATATAAAATTTATTTTTACGTAGTGGTGCAAAATAAAATAAATGATGATAATAAAAAGTGAATTGATATTTATACTATTAGTGAAAATTAAAAATTATTTTTTATCTTATTTATAATAAAATAATAAAAATTATTATTATTATTATTATTGTCATTATATCAAGGCCTGGCCGATGGGTATTCTTCCCACTTCTTAAGAAATGCTTGAGAGATTGTGAAGAAGATGTAATAGAACTATAGAAATCATGAAAAGTATTTATTTGCTTTCAAAACAATAACAACAACAACAATAAAAAAATAATTATAAGCACTATTATTATAACAAATAATAAAAATAATTAATTAAGATCATTTTAATAATTTGTAATAATTTAATTTATTTTAAGATAAAATAAATAAATCAATAGTAATACAACTCATTATAAATCTAATTTTTACATATAAAATAACTAATTTATTATAATTCTCATTTTTTATTTTTATTATAATTAATTCTGATTACTGATTATCAAATTGTACTAAAAATTTTAAGTTAATGTTAGACATATGCTCGTAGGAAAATGATAAGAGAACAAAAGTATGATAGAGATATTTATTTATTTATTTATTTGGTGAATTTTTTGGATTTTATTTAATAATTTTAAAATTTTCTTTCTCTAAAAATCCTTAAAATTGATTAAAAGACAAAAAAAAAAATCATTATTTTGTCGTGGTTTATTCATTGGATATTGATGGTGCTCGTGAATGGGCATCACACTAGTTTGTATTACTAGAATGTGGTATTGCCGCACGCACCCACTTTTGCAGTTTGCAATATGCCAATTGCCAATGAATGAACAGATGTCAATATGGATTGATGGGATCCATTGAGAGACGGGGACCCATGACAATTGCTAAAGTGAAAGGTTCTCAATTCTAAAACCCAGGCCGTTTCCCAGTTTCTCAAGGCCCATTAGCTTGGCACGTGTAGATTTTACCAATTTCGAATTTCGATTGAGGGGGAAAAATGGATTTATCATTTAGCTACTTATATACTGTAATAATATTGGTGCGTCATGCATACACTTAAGTACGTAGGCAAGGTATCCACATGAAGAAAATATAATGGGGTCTCAATAAAGTTGGTCACTTCAAAATGCAATATTTCTCTAATGGCCAACAGCTAAAAGCTTCCCCAACTTTCCTTTTTATCTGTTTATGATCTCTGCGTTGTCCGTCTACAAATGGGGCTTGGTACAAAAGTGTTTTCAAGTGGGCATTTGTTTTCACACTGCAACTGGCTTTTCCCAACTCCTGGTTCACTACCCTCATATTTTGAGGGAAAAAGGAAAGTCTGAAAAGCAGATGACGCAGCACCGCTCTGTTACTAATCAGTTTCATGCCATAGATCAACCGAAATGGGAAGCACTTGCAGGAGTTTGAATTCTTATAAAAATTTAAATAATATTTTATAATATATTAAAATTAATATGGTAAATTTATTTCAATCATATTTTAAGTTTACATATTAATAGTAGTGTTTTATGATATGAATTATAATTTAATTATAATATCCGTGTTTAAAAAATAAAAATAAAAAAGAGGCGGCTCTCATGTTGATAGACGACGGATTGATTTCCAGGCATGCCATGCGGTGGCCCTGGGATTTTATAACAATAATTAATAATACTTCTCTATAAGCATCGACTAATAATGCCGTCATATTCACGAAAGGGTAGAACTTTTGGCTAAGCAGTACTCACCCCTATAATCAGCGGCAGAGCCGCACAGGGCGCATGTGTGGGCTCAATTCATGGCTTAAAATAATGTCGCTAATTTCACCGTAATATGCCTACAACGTTTGACTTTTATGCGTCTAATGTAGTTTTCTCACTTTTCTCCATAATAATTTTGACTATTAAGTGCCACTGACCCTGATGGGAACTCTTAACCTGTGCTCTTTTGTCAAACTTGGGGCCCAAAAATGGCAATGTATAGCTTATACTGACTTAGGGTTTAAAAATCTATATAGACTGTAAACGATTTAACTTTGGGGAAGATCTTAAAATTCAACAAGCTCTCAACCACTCTTTAGTATTTAAAAAATGGATAAAAATTAAGCGTTGAGCTGAATTTTTTAAACGCTTAATTTTTTTTTTGAGTATTTAATCATTGGTTGTTATGCAATGAAAATAAAAAAAAAAAAACAAAACACAAAATAAATCTTCACTATTGAGTCTTTACTTAGTAAAAAATAATTCAACACTAAATCCTAATCTTTTCATACTTCTCTCAATTGTCTCACACTTTCAATTTCACCAATCATGCACAAAAACTATATATAGGATCTAAAAAAGTTCATGCTTGCATGGATGCGTGCACAACTTATTTTAACTAGTACTTGTATAATGATGAAATGCCTAATTGTATACATCATTCAGATTTTAAAACTAAAGATGAGCTATTAGTTTGGCTTATTTTTCAGTTCGGGGACTAGGGACTAGTTAGATCAAGACAACAAGAGAAAGAAAAATATTCTATAATCATAACAATCTTGAATAATGATATGCTTATGAAGTTAAAATGTATATTTTATATCTAAGATGACACATGGTGTATCATTAATTCGTTAGTTATGTGAAACCACCTCATTATTAATAATATAAAAAGAAAATCATTTATTACACAATAAACAAAATACAGTCATTAGTTGGTGACGCTCACATTTTAAATAAAAATTTTATATTTCAATGAGAGAATATTACTGCTACTCGATTAATAATAATTCTGTTTTGTAGTAGGCTAGCTAATACTACTTTAATATTGAGAGTTGGAGAAAGTTGGAGATAAATAACAAACTAGAAATAAAGCAGTTTATTAGTAACTTTCTTACGATGTGTGTGGATACCTAAACCCCAAGTAATAAATTTCTAGTTGCTAGATGAAAAAAATATAAAACAAAATAAAATTTATATATATTGACTCGTTAATTTGTCCATACATGTGCGTCTACCGAATAATTTCTCAGTCAGAAAACAACATCTGCATGTCACGGGCGATAACTTTGCTAAAACCCACTGTTCATCAACAGCGATGGGAATTGAAAACATTTTTGATCAAGTAGTTTAGAATCCCGTTTAATTAAATCAAATCACCCACCATGGAATCTGTATCTCAATGCCTCTTTATTACTTTTAACTTTATTATTATTATTCAAATTCAACCTTTTACGCTCAAAGCACGTAGACAATGATGTATATTTTTTGTAATGAGTAATTTGCTTTGATCAAATATTCAGTTTATAATTTTTTTTTTTTTAGAAAAATGTAACTAATTACTTTATGCACAATAATAAAGCCGGTCGCCAAATATTCATTCCGCGACTGTGATATTTGATGTGAGCGGTTAAAATCTTGCCTATGAGGAGATGGGGGAAAGCAATAAATAAATTGCGGATTACTGAATGCTAGAAATAATTGGCCAACCGCTCCAACCGCTGCTCCTTGCTTTTTAAGCTTTAGATATTATTAATACTATTTTTCTTCAAATTTTCTTCATGCATTTTGAAGCTGTTTTATAGTGAGCTTTTGGACATAAATGCTGTCCCTTCCTTGGGGACTAAAAATTTAATTTATATTTTAATATTTAAAAAAAAAAAACAGCAGATACCCGGCCAGTTAATTGGCTGCTGTGCTGTGAAGGAAAAATATTAATCACGAATCTCATGCATGGATGCCACGTCTTTTATATAAAAAAAATACAGTACTGAAAATGAAAGACATCTGGGAAAATAAATAAATAAATAAAAGATGACGTCATATTAAGCTGTCAACCAATTATTAATTCCACCTAGTGCTCAACCTCTTTAATCAATAAATGACCGTGATCTACAAATTTTATTTTAGTGGATTTTCCATTTAAGTTGACTCGATCTGCTGCGTAATTATAGCCCCATTAAACAACGAGACGAACCTCCAATATAAATAACATTAATTTCAACTCAAAGCATTCAACAAAGCAAATCTCCACTGACCTTTTTGTACTACTTAGAGCTAGCTAGAGACTGGCTAGAGAGAGCGGCTTCAATTCATCGCTCCTCCCCGGCCCCCGCTAATCTCGCCCCCACTTTCATTTCTCTCTCTTTATTATTATTATTTTTTATTTTTTTATTCCAATTAAGTCCTCACTTTTTTCCGTTTTATGTCCAAGCACTCACTCAACACCACCAGCACTAGTACCACTACATCCACAGCCACGTCACCATGGCCCTCCTCTTGTTCCTCTTCTTCCTCCTCCTCCCACTCTCTCTAGCTTCGTCATATCCATACAGTAAGTAACATTGCACTGATTCGCTTTTCTTTTTAACTCATTTAACTGAATTTTAAAATAAAATATTTGTGCTCTGCAGAAGTTAGCTATCACATAGATTGCGGTAGCGCCACGTCGACAACGGATCCTTTCAACACCACGTGGCAGGCCGACCGCTACTACACCAGCGGAGCCACCTCGATTGTCTCCGAGCCGTTACACTTCCGTTTCCCTCACGAGAAGACTCTCCGCTTCTTCCCTCCCTCCTCTGGCAAAAAGAACTGCTACATAATCCCCAATTTGCCCCCCGGCCGTTACTACATCCGCACATTCACCGTTTACGACAATTACGATGGCAAATCCCACTCTCCCAGCTTCGACGCTTCCGTCGAGGGCACTATGGTCTTTTCCTGGCGCTCCCCTTGGCCCGAGGACTTAGCTCGGGACGGCGCTTACTCCGATCTCTTCGCTTTCGTTAAAGACGGTGAACTCGACTTGTGTTTTTACAGTTTTGCCACTGACCCTCCTGTCATTGCCTCCCTTGAAGTTCAGCAAATCGATCCGCTGTCTTACGACGCCGCCACTATTGGCAACAATCACATTTTGGTCAACTACGGCCGGTTGACTTCCGGGTCAAACCAGTGGGGCCCAGGGTTCAGCAACGACGCCGATAATTTCGGACGGTCTTGGCAATCCGACGCCGCATTACGGTCACCAAATGCAAAATCTTCAATCAAAGCCGTTACCACTAGAGAAACAATCACTAACACCAATCAGCCTCCGAACTATTATCCAATGAAATTGTATCAAACGGCTATCGTATCGGGTGGGGCTATCAAATACGACCTGGTAGTGGATGCCAAATTGGATTATTTGGTGTGGTTTCACTTTGCGGAGATTGATTCAAGCGTCACAAGGCCTGGGCAGAGAGTGTTTGATATAGTGGTGAATGACAAGAATGTGAGTCGTGTGGACATATTTAAGTCAGTGGGGCGCTTTGCTGCTTATAGTTGGCATTATGTGGCAAAGAATTTGAGCAGTACTGAGTTGACGGTGAAGCTCGTGCCAGTTGTTGGGGCGGCGTTGATCAGCGGGCTTGAGAATTATGCCTTGGTCCCCAGTGATATCTCCACTGTGCCAGAGCAAGGTAGCTCTTGAATTTTATTTTATTTTTTTCTAGAAATAGAGAACTGCTCTTTATGGATGATGATATGTTCAGCTGCAAGTTAGTGGTTTATTCATTGAATGCCTTCTGGAAATAGAAATGGAAAAAAGAAAAACTCTGCCTATTTAGTAGCTTAGTTATATGAGAAGCTAAATTTTGTAGTTTCTAGAAATGGGAAGCTTTAAAACATATTAGTTTGAATACTTGTCACCAATACTAAAACTTGCTGATATTGTTGTTTGATTAACAAATATGGATTCTTTGAATTGCATGCCTTTTACATTTTTGGATTCTTTTAAAAGAATTTTTTGTGGTTTGTTCAGCTGCAGTAGAGGATTCAACCTTAATGAACTTAGTTCTTATGTTGCTATTGTTGCAATTTTGAGACTTGCTAACACTCTAGATTTTAATCTTTATAGATTTGCTTTTTCTTTTTATTTCGGATGTGGAATGAATGATGGGGAAAGCAGAATTAATAATGTTGGGGATGACATTTGTGGAGAAATCAAGAGGGAACAAGAAAATATGAGAATTAGGTAGCTTCTATTTTAAATTATGAGGTTTGCTTACTTTGTGCTTGTTTTTGTAGTGATTGCTATGAGAGCATTGAAAGAATCGCTTCGTGTTCCTGACAGAATGGGTTGGAATGGTGATCCTTGTGCTCCTACAAATTGGGATGCTTGGGAGGGAATTACATGCCATCCTAACAAGGATGAAACTGCCCTTGTGATATCTCAAATGTAAGCTATCTTCTTTATGTCACCCTCTTGATGTCAGTGTTGAACGTACAAACTGTTTGACACAACGACCAACTTTTTTCCTTGAAGAAAAATCATTTTGTCGAAAGAAAAAGGTTGGAAAGAAAAAAGTATGATTTCCTAGACCATTTGGGTAATTAGTGCAGAGAGCAAGAATTTCAGACCCTTGACAATAGCAAACAGTTATTTGGCGTAAATGGAAGGAATAGTTTTCTGTGGCAGAGTAGTTTTGTGGATGCTTTATAGTCCTTATTTTCTCTCTGACATACTGTTGTTGTGTATTTTTGTTCTTTTAAGAGCATCTAGAGGCTGGTCCTTGTTTTTTGTGGGCAGATTTTTCTATCTTTGTTAAACTTCTTAAACTTCTTTACATTTAGTACATATCTTCTCTTTACACATTATTCTGATTTAATATGTTCCCTGATGTAAACATTGTCAAGGGAAATCTTTATGAATCTACTCTTCATTAAGTCAAGAGGAAAATATGAGTGAATGAAAGAGGAAGGGTGAAAGAGCGACCATTTTTCCTGTTTAGGCGGAAAGAATAGAATGTGAACTGGGAACTAATGTAAAACTAAATTGTTTCTTTTTTTTTTTTTTTCAAACTTAGATTTTTTCTTTACTAAACTTTGAATAAAAAACAAAATAGGACCTGTGGCGGGAAGAGTCAGAGGAATTTATGTGCAAAGGAAAGTGGAAGGGTGAAGGAGCGATCATTTTTCCTGTTTGGTTGTAAAGAATGGAATGTGAACTGGGAAGTAATGTTCAACTAAATTGTTTGACGAATGAACTTTTAATGAACAAACAAAAATGGACCTGTGAACGGAAGAGTATCAGTTTATGTTTCTACTACTGCATAATCATTTTTACAAATATACATAAATGTATTAAACTTCAACATATAAGGGTATAATAATCTATTTAACCTATAGTGTCCTTATTATCTTCTCTTCTTAGAGCATATGAATGGTGAATAGTGACAGCTCTTTCTTATCCTATTGTTGCAGTTCAATTCACCAAATGGGCAGAAGAAAGATGGCTTCTCTTCCCATTTTTCTTGTTTACCCTCCTTCCCTCTCACCATAGTGTTGATGATGATACTTTACCAATTATAATTTTTACTGTTCTTTTGTAGTTGTAGTGCTATGTCAGCATCATTTTCCTGTATCATACAAATTCATTAAAACAACAAAATGTTTCTGAATCACAATGTAGGCATTCCTTCATATGGTAATATGATGCTCACAATGTTAGTCAGGAAAAATGGACTGTTGTTTTATTTTTATTTATTTTTCAGGGTTTTTTGTAAGGTTGTGTGCATATGACTTAAGAGAATTTGTGTTTATAAATAACTTTATGATCCATATTTTCAGAGATCTTGGAAGTCAAGGCTTGAAAGGATATATTAGTGACAAGATCAGTCTCTTGTCTAACCTGGTAAACCTGTAAGTAACAGCTGACAACTTTGTATATTGTATAAATATCCTTTATGGTATCTAGTTTCAACATGACTTGAATTATTTATTCTGTATTATTCTTGCCAGTTACTATTTTATGGGTCCCTGCTTCATATAGGGACACATAGATGACTAAGTTATAGAACTCTGTCTCCCAAGGGATGGAGGAGGCTAGGTAATGTTGCTCCAATACCCAAGGACAACTTTTTTGGGCAATACCTAATTTTTGCCGTGCATTATCCAAATCTTTGTTGGCCTTATTCTTATAGTGATTGATTTTGATTAGCACATAATTGACCCATCATTGGATTAGTGGCCAACTATTTATTCAGACTGCCATTACAACAACTTTCAGTTTCATATTAAAGCTCTGCTAAAAAACCCATTCCTCTACGGGTATTCTTCTAGTCATTTTAATTTGTCTATGTATGTAACTAAGGCTGCCAATGATCTGAGTTTTCATTTGTTGGACCTTAACATGGTTATTCTTTTATTGAGCTTAAGCTTGGACAAGCTTTCTGAACATGCGTCAGCTTCAGTTGTAATATAACAAAGCCTAATTTACCTTGAATAGGCTCAATTTAGCTTGAAAAAAACCCAAGCTTTAGCAGCCTTGGCTTTTGAATTTAAGCTTGAGCTCTATTTCAGAGACATGGTTAGGTTAAACTGTTGTTGCTTTATGGTAGTATAATTGAGTGTCTATAGCTGAAAATATCTATGATTGGAAGACCATGTCAACTGAGCTCTGGCTCGTCACGCTTTTATCTTATTTGGCAAATGAGATGAGCTGAGTCAAGATCAAGGAGCTTGTGAAGCTGCTTGCGTTAGGACTTTTTGATCAACTTTGTTTAGTTTATCATGATTAGTCCTGCTTGTCCGCCCTCTTTTCTAATGCCTCCACGTTCAAGTTATTCATCAATGCTTCTTTCTTTTGTTTACAAAAATGAAATGCAGATGAGAGAATTTTTTAGAATGGAATATTTTGGTATCCAAAGGCTGTGTCTAAGTCTGCCTAATTCCTGCCCAATTGTGTTATCTTTTTCATAGGAACTTGTATAATTACTTTTGCCTAGAAAATTATGATTATCATCTGAATCAGTTTGATCATTTAGAAAAATTATCCTCTTTTTGCAGGAACCTAAGTTCTAATACATTAGGAAGTACCCTACCATCAGGGCTGGGTCAACATTCTCTTGTAAAACTGTAAGTGGCACAATGTTTTTAGTATCCTGTTATGGTTATTGTTTTGAATTATTAATAAGAATGATACCTGCTCGTCAATAACTGCTTGTGATTTGCTGATTTCCTTTTAGAAATTTATTTAATTAAACTCCTATATTTGTCAGTTGTCAATTGTCTTTTCATTTACATTATAGCTTATAAAGCTGGTTTTATCTCATCAGGAAAATAAGAAATAAAGGAAAATTATTTAATATGTATGAGAGGCATGACCTAGTATATGGGAGGCATGCACAACAGATACTCTTGAGTATTTCTTAATATCCATTTTCTACTTCATGCATCTAGTTTCTCCAGGACAATTCCATTTTTTGATCCTAAATTCCTACCTATCTTTAAAAGAATCTGCTAGTTCGCTCATTCACTGTGGCTTTCTGGTTGACATTTGGGGCTAAACCTATGCCTGTATTCTTCTGATGTAACAAGTCCGATGTGCTTTTGCAATCACATCTGAAGTCTAACATGATCCGTTCTACTTCCAATTGGTTATTCCTTTTCTCCTAAGGTTTAAAAAGTTCTTTTGTTAGCTTGATATTTTCATTTATAAATAAATTTGCCATCTTCATCCTTTCAGTCTACAGTTGGAAAATTCTTCATTCCATTTTCTCCACTTTCAAATTTAATGCCTTATCAAAGTCAGGTGAAATTATCACTGTTGACATTTTTAGTAATAGTTCTTGTCTTAATACTTTTCAGGGATTTGTCAGACAATCAGTTCACGGGGTCGATACCGGATGGTCTAACTTCTTCTTCAAAGCTGCAGCTTGTGTAAGTACTATGCATGATTTAAATTCTCAGCCATTTTTTATTTCACTTTTTACTTCTTTATACATGTGTAATATACATTTTAAGCTTATGTATTTGATGAGTCCAATAATTTAATCTATGTTGGATTTACTTCATTTTCTTTTTTCTAACTTTGATATATTGATCTCCAAAACTTCTAGTGTAAATTCCTAATATTGTGCTAACAGTCTTGCTTTAAAAGCTAATGTCTGTAATTTTTCCTATTGGTAAATGTAAACCAGCTTATTGATTGCTAGCATGTTTTCAATGACGTATTTTATAGCTTATGCTTTAACTCCAGCTTTTGGTTGTGTTTCAGTCTCCTGAACAATAACTTATTGGAAGGGCGAGTACCAGAGGAACTTTACTCAATTGGTGTGCATGGTGGAGCTTTTGAGTATGTTAAAGACTTCAAATTGCTAACTGTAGTTCACTATTCTTGACTTTATCTATGACATCATTCTTTATTTTTTTTGTTGCTTTTTGTCAAAATTTTCCTGGTTTTTCTTTGCTCAGCTGTCATAATAAGCTGATTTTCTCCCACTCCCCACACAGCCACAACACCCTTCCCCACAAACCCCAAACCAACCACCCCAAATGGTGTTGGGATTGTTTTGGCAGCTACAACTTTAAATTATTTGGTAAACTCTTATTGTTGTGGTTTGGGGTCTCACGTTAATTTTATCCGATACTTATATGATAAAACTAAGTTAATTTTATCCCACACTTAACATAATAAAAACCCCTTAACATATTTTAAGTTATATTTATCCAGTGCTATCAACTTCAATTCACAGCAATGGATTTTTTTTTTTTTTTGACTTTTCACAGCAGAAAGCCACGACATCTTGATACCAAACAGGCTCAAAATTTAGCAGTCTGAAAGTTGAATTTTCTCTCTTACCTATTCATTCATTAAAATTTTGCTTTATTTACACTTCTTGAAATGTGACTCTATGCTGCTCTATAAATTTCTGAAACTAATTAGTTTCTAAGTCGAACTACAATGTCTCTTCTCAGCCTTTCGGGTAACAAAGGTTTGTGTGGTGCCCCTTCTTTGCCATCATGTCCTCTATTCTGGGAAAATGGTGGCTTATCTAAGGGTGGAAAAATTGCAATAGGGATATCATCTGTTGTACTTTTCTCTGCGGTTTTGCTAGTGGTATACATTTGCTGCATCAGACGGGGTAGGCATGATTATGACTTTGGTCTACCCCAAGATTTATTGTGTAAGTATGATCTCAAAGAAGTTCAAGCTTTTCAGTTTTTTGCTTTGCTGTTCGATAATATATCATAATTAAAACTTGCATTATCATTTGGTGAACATGCATGCAGAAGAGTCCTAGTAGTTTTAAGTGTCTTAAATGTTGAAGTCCAATATCACAAAATCAGAGCACTAGTGGACAGTTATGACTCTCTAATGCTTAAATTGCTGGAATGTGAAACATATGGGGAAGCTTAAATTCCTACAATTAATCACTTGAAATATTCTGTTAACAATACGACAGCATCTTTAGATAATGATTATTCAACCCAGGATTAAAAATAGAATGGATAGCTAAGCAGATAGAAAGACATACAAGAATCAGATTTCATTTCTCCTATTTTGGTTTCCGTAAAGAAATTCAAATAGAATTAGCAATCAGATGATGAATTGCTTAATTATTTGAATGAATCTTGTGTACCTATTCTTTATTCTGTATTCATCACAGTTCGATTTTAATTTTCGTATGATTATGTTGCAGCACTTTCAGCTAAGAGAAACAGATACCAGAGGCAGAAGTCGTTGATGCTTCTTGAAATGGAGAGCCAACACGCCAAAGGATTGCCGACACTTCCTCTCAATCCCCATTAAGATCCCCTTCCAAAGTAAAAAGAGTACCAAAAGTTGATAGTCTGTCACTCACTAATAGGGCATTGATGGTGATGCAGATGTGATGGCACAAATTGCTCAAATTAAAGGTGCTGTACTGTGGTTTTACCAAAAGAGGAATTGGTTGGTTTGGCTTCTTTCGAATGATTTGATCCCAAAGGGGGTCTCTAGATAATCAGAGAGTCAATACAATGTAGCTCATTCTTTATCCTTATCGACAAACAAAAGCTTATGCCCGCCAATGTATCATAACCATTTTTTGCGGCATTCCAAGAATATGTATGTTGTAAATTCAGAATTCAGTGCATGTAAAATGGCACCACATATTTATACCAATAGGTCCCAGGTTCATTATTGCTGCGTGATTACCTTCTTGCTGATCTGATTCTTTCCCCCAATACCGCACAGTGATTTCATATACTAATGGCTGCGTATTTTTGTTTTATTTTTTAACCACGAGTTCAAAAGTTGTTAAATATTGTGGTTTGTTCTATTGAAATTGTCTTATCAACTTGTTTCAGTGATTGATTGGGCTGGTTCTATGTTTAGCAGAAAAAATGAATGAATAAAGGTCCCTGCCATGTTTGCCAGGAAATTCAATTTAAGAGTCAATATGGTGCATCGTGATAGTGTTACAACATCCACGAAGTCGAGCATTGCGCTTTAAAAGTTATTTGGAACATACAAATGATTTTTTAACAAAAATTTCATTTTATTTTGGGCACCATTTCGAGGCTTCATGGCTCCAGGATGATTTTTTTCTGTTTTTCTACAAAAAAGAATATGATGCACTTGGCTGGGGGATATAGCTCAGTTGGTAGAGCTCTGTCCTTACAATTGGGTCGTCGTGATTATGAATTGAATGTCTAGTTGTCTAAGCAATAATGATACTATTTTATACATGAATCGGTGGTTAATTTTCTCTAAGTAATAGAAAAGATTACTAAAACATGCTACCGAACGAGTCTACAAAGATAAAGTTACTTTCCATAAATGAGAATTAATGAATCGAAATGAATTTTATTATCATGTTTATTTTTTAATATAACATCAGAATCGAATGAGAACAGTAGATCCTTCAAAAATTTAAGAATAAAACATGAGGTTGTAATTTTCATGAGGAGGCATGGGAATAGAACTCTCATTTCCTAAACTTTTGATTCTACCATCGTTATAATTTTAATATTTCTAAAATACCATCAATTAAGTTTTATCATTTTTACATTTTAATCCTTGCAACATTATGAAAATAAATAAAATTTTGTATTATTTGCATATAGGTCCTCTGATGACAACAATAATAATAATGTCATTATTATTATTTTATTTTATTTTATTAAAATTTATTATTTATTATTATTTTAATGTGATTATTATTATTATTAAATTATATTAACTTTATTATTTATATATTATTAATTATTCTTATTATTATTTTTATTTTTATTAATATTATCATTATTAACATTTATTATTATTATTTATAATTAACTATGGAAATTTTAGTAACTTAAAATAATTTAGCTTACTCTGATTTCGATTCAAAAATAAAGTAAACATATAAATGGGATTCTAGTTCATTCTTATTATAATTCTTGTAATTCAAATAAATAACTTGTTATGATTCTCATTACAACTTATTACAATTCCAGCTCATTCTCATTAATGACAAGTAAATATAGCATAAAAGTAGAATTATGACCAAATGTTGTTAATAGAAATAAATTTCTAATATAATCTCTTCAGTATAGATGACATATACCTAGATTTTTAGTAAACCCTAGATTAATAAAAAAAAAAAATTCTAAGAAGCAATACCTAAAAGTTTAGTTTATGACCTTTGTCATCTTTTTTTTTTTAATTATGGAATATCTTAAAATATTTGGAAAACGCTTCAATTAAATAGTAATATTTCAACTATTAATTTTTGTATAAGTTAATGTGGCATTATGTGATTGGTTGAATGAAAATATTGAAATAATAAAAATAAATTATATAGATCATGTAATGCCACATCAATTTATGCAAAAAAAAAAATGTAATTTTATCACAATTCATCTTGGATGATTTGATATATTAGGGTATTCATCAATAATTCTCTCTCCAATAACACTATTGAGTAAAGAAGCGCTATTAGGTAGAGTGGACATGGGTTGGGTTGAATTTGTGAAAACTCAATCCAACCCACTATTGAATGAATTAAGATAAAATTAACCCAACTTGATCCAATAAGCATGTTCAACCCAATCCAACTCGATCATTAAATCATTGAATTGGGTTGATTGGGTTGAAAATTTAAAGATCAAATCAAAATTAAAAATTAAATAATAATAAATATTTGAAACTTAAAATAAAAGTTATTAAAATTAAATATAAATATATTATAACATAAAATTTTTATTCACAGTCTAGTATTCGATAAAAAATAAAAAAATAAATTATCTTAAAATTAAAGAAAAATTTGATAATAAACTTCTAAATTTTATTTATACTTTTCCACATCTCTTTTTTTAGTTCTAAATTATGGTATTTTAGATAATTAATTAGCATCATATCCTATAATAAAACGAAAGTGATTTATAATTATATATTGTTAAGTATTTATTAAAAAATAAAGAGAAATCGAAGGTATCTTATTTTTAAAATTAAACTTATAAGATAATAAATGTACCAAGGAATTATATACTATCACGTCAACTAATAGTCATAAATTTAGTTGGAATATTTATCAACTCTAAAATAAATAAATATTATTATTTATGTGAGTTGGGTTGAGTTAAATGGGTTCATTGTAATCAACTTATCCTAATTTAATTATTAATTAGATTTGAAAATATTAATCTAATTAATCGATAATAATTCACTCTAAACTTATTAAAATTAAATTGAGTTTGATTGACTTAAGTTGAGTCTATTGAGTTGGGTTGGATGGGAGGAGGTCAAAGCTCAATGCCTCGGCCAAACCCGAAAAGAACAGGAGTGAATTAAAATCCTGAATGCCCATTTCTTTGAATAGGTCAACCTTCAGAGTTTGGGAAGTATTCGACAATTTTTTATCTCGTAGAAAGATCTGTTGCTGACAAGGAAATTTATCATGTGATTGCATTTGATCGCATAATTAATAACTTTGGTGGTCTCATTGTTGATGTCCCTTCCTTCCGTACGAATGAATGAATGAATGAATTAATAAATTTGAGATTGAGGAAACGTTGTTATTATTGCTTGCTTCCAGTAGTGTACGAACGTGTTCCAATTATAACCGAAATATGAGAACTCACAACAGACCGCAGAATGAACGGTATCACTTTCAGCAGTCTCAGGAGAATTCAAAGGAGTTCACAAATCATCGAGTTAGGCGTTCGTCAATAACAGAATTAATTACGTTTTACTCTTTTTCACTCTCTCTCTCCGATGCGTTTACTTTTCAGTTTTCATGTCCAAAGATTATTTTAAAAAAAAATGAAAAAAAAAAGTCGGGGAGCAGCAAGCAACGTCGTGTGATAATTAATTAATGTCTTGGAGGAATCAACGATGCTTTCACATTCGGAGGTGCCAAAAATGTCAAAAGGCATAGATAAACTTTTACACATACGACGACTTTGAATATATCATCACACTCTCAAAATTGGACTACTGAATTATATGTTGCTTGCCACCTTCCATCACGGTCTGTGTTTCTTAGACTGTTTCTTCTCATTCAAACGAAGATCGCAGTGCCCATCATCGAGTCTTTGAATATTTTTGACATCTAGAAGCAAAATTAATAACTCAATCAATATTGGACATAAAATTTGTCACACATAAAATATATATATATAAAAACTTATTACAATATAAAATTAATACTGAGTTAGTGTCTCATGTTATCATTATCGGCTTACGAATAGTGTGATCGGACACTTCACCGAATGGTCTAATTTTAACCGAAAGGAACCATCTCTTATAGCTGGTATATAATAATTAATAATAAATAAACAGTCCACTTGGGCTGTGGCTTGTTTTCTCTCCGTCAACTTTGACGGACAGAAATAAAAGACAGTCCTTTTACCGAATAATATTCAACCCCACGAAGGAGAATTGTAAAAGTTTGTATCGATAGCGAAACACTGAAGTCACAGTAAGCAGCTTGGCGGCTTCTGCTTGCACTGATTACTGACTCCCCCAAAAAAGGCCGTTGAGCCCAAGTGGACCCTTTTTTTTTTTTTTGCAATTGTACAAGCATTTTGATAATTGGCTTAAATAACACCCTGTGAGCCGTCAAATTATTAATGCAAAAATATTATTATTGAGTTATTATTTAGTAAGAAGTATTTAATTTTAATAATTTTATTAGGAATCTTGATATTTAATTTTAACTTAAGTATTAATATTATGCATCAGTCATTTATTAGGTGATGGATTTTATAATTAGTAAATTATTTAACTATTATTAAATGAATGAATGTCATAGTTAAAAATTAACTTAAGATTTAAATATTGAAATACCTAACAATATTCTAATTTTAATATTATAACAGATAAATTAAAAGAAAAAAATAAATTTTAATGCATTACGACATAAAATACTGTATTCAAATATATATATATATATATTTTTAATTTTAGACTAATTTATTATTTTAGTCACTCATTATTATTATTATTTCCAAAAATTTAGAAAATGCTCTTTTGAAGTTTGACTGCAGTGCCGTATATAGTTGTTTAAGTCCTTTGAATTCAAAATGGGAAACTTACAACAACAGCCACTAAAATTTTAGATTTTTCAAAACTAAACCCACTAACTTATTTCTCTCAACATTAGCTAAAAACACCCAAAGTAACGGAAATACTCCTCCCATTTGTCACCAATCTTTCTCTCACGCAAAATCTATCTCTCACTCAAATAACTCATTTCTCACCGGCGGCTTCCCACGGTACATCAAAATTCATCATTGGCAACGAACTTTACCAAAATCGAGCAAATATCTCTAAAATCAGTAGTGAGTTAAAAAATAAAAATTAAATTTTTACTTATTCTGTGTTGTTGTTAATGTGTTATGTTGGTGGTGATAGTGGAATTGAAATTTTATTGTTGTTGTTGTGGGTGATTGGTGGTGTGAGTGATTCGCTCGTGGCACAAATTTAGTGCAATCAATTATACATCATACCAAATTCATGCGATGGTATGCGATGGGTAAATTTAGTATAACAGGTATTTTGTCGCACCAAAGTTGGTGTGACGAGTAGTCTATTACACTAAAATCCAGTGTGTGCACACTGAAATTTGTTGGATTTATGTTAAAGGAGTTTAATTGTCATAAAGAATTTAGTTGTATTTAGTTAAATTTCACTTTTACCATTATTATTGTCATTCACTGCTTTCGATGATGATTCATGAGAAAAAAGTTGGTTATGGATTGGTGAAGAGTGAGAGAAGTTTTGTTTGAAATAAGGAGGGTAATATGAGGAAAAAATTTTTTATTTGACTAATTACGATAAAAAAAAGGTAGATGGGTTAATTGTGTAAATCTCGAAAAAAAATTGGTTTGGTCTTGTAAATTTACCATTCAAAATCAACATTCTAACACTAATATATATAATGCAGTACAAGTACAACATCATGTGCCCAACCAATTGATTAAATTCCAGTTGCCATGTTGTAATGCACAGTTGGTTAGTTTAGTGTTAAGTTAGCTCCCTTCTATTTATTCCTTTTTTTTTTAATTTTAATAATATAACTCTCCCATATTATTATTATTTTTTTTTAATTTGGGATCCTTTCCAAAATCCCGATTTTAATTAGCATTAGATCACAATGAATGGAGCCCCATCACTACAACATTTGGATCATATATAATATAGAAGTGTTGTAACTGTTAAATTATAGTTATTGTAAAAAAAATTATAAATATAAAATAAAAATTAATAACATGTATTAAATATAATTTTAATAAAATTAATAAAAATATGTTAATTTTTTTTATTATTTAAATATAAAATTAAATTAACTTAATTTACTGTATGTAATATTTTATTAAATATATTAGTGTAAGAGTTTGTAATTCTTCCTCTTGTACTGTGCACCGTCAGAAAATTAATTTGTTGTGAAGCTAGGCCGCATCTTATGATCATATATATTATGATCGAAACAGACACGACACCATATAAAATATTTAGAATTTGATTGTCAAGTTGATGGACCCAAAAATCATGAAATCACCGCCACATGCTCTTCTTCTTCTTGATCGACTTCTCTTAATCAGGTTAATTCACCTAATTGCACTGGTTAATAATAATAATAATAATAATAAGATCAACGGACAATGGCGTAAACGTCAGAAGAAAAATTCGAATTGGCAATTAGTTGACCTGGTTGACCTCGAAATGCATGCATTAAATTGGGGCCATAACTTTCTTCACCACTTCCAGAACACAGAAATAATTCAAACGTGAATTATTGGTAAAATAATTAAATAAAAAAAAGAGTTTGTCAAAATCGAGTTGGGAAAATAAATAAATAAATTTAAGAAAAGGGAGTTTGGCAACTAGTTGCAGCAAGTAGCAGTGTAATAGAAGATGACGACAGACGATTGAATGCTTATCTTGAATAGAAAAGAACAAAATAAAAATCTCTTGATTTCATTTCAATTTGTGGCGTTGCTGGCCAACTACTACACCATCCAAGTGGCCGAATTTACTTTGACTTTCTTAACTCCTCCTTTTATGCGTGCCATGTCGGCAACATAGCCCCATGTTGTTGTATACAATTCTCTTGTTCACTATTCAAAACTAGGGATCCATTAATTAATTTAATCATCCAATTAACTTTATATTATTCTTAATCTCTTATTACTTCGATATCTCTCTCCTATATTTTATTTATGGGCTATTCTGCTTCTTTGACTTCAAAATTTGTGTAATGAGCTCTCTCATACTCATTGTCAAGAAAAATTTGGTAATGTCTAGTAAACACCATTATCTATTAAGTAAAGGTTGTTTATTATTATTATTAAAATTTATTATTTAGTAAACAAGGAAAGTCATGCTTCCAAATGTTTACCGATACTTTTACAGTATGGTCGTGGCAGCTAACTAATTAAAGCTGTCAAAAAGTTAAAACCCCTCTTCCTCCATAATTTCTAAATGATTTCTCGATATGTTAATTAATACAGCAATAATAAAACTATGTTTATGTTATGTGGCATGCAGGAGAGGAGATCAGGCGGGGGATCCATGGACCATGATGACAATGGACGTGATGAAAGCATAGTCCAAAAGAAAAAAAACATAAACATTATTTGTAGTCAACAAAAGCAACTCGTAGTTACATGGAGATATTTAATTAGATAGAAGCCCCAGTGGCTCTACAGCCTCTACTGAACTCATTATTTATTCCTTTGATATATTATCATTGATTGGTTCAACCTTAGCTGTCCTACTGTTTTGATTAACTTAGTTAGAATCTTCCCACAGACTCTATGGCCATTTTTGACCAAAGATTTTATGTTGGGGAGTGGACGCTTCACCCCTGCGTACCATTACCATACATGCTGCTCACCCCTCCTCACTGACACACGTATAGAAGGGCATTATGGTAATTTTAAAACAGAGGCTAATCATTATTTTTTCAGGGTTAATTAAAATGGCTAATCAAAGTGTGTGTTGCACTCTGCCTGTATAGATTACAGCTGATACGATCACGTGGTTTGACCCGAAAAGGTCGGTCCTCGTCCACGTTGGCATAATAAGAGGAGGAGGATCAGGCAACAGTCAAAGATCTTATATTATTAAATTAATTTTCTTTTCTTTTCTTAATAATTATTTATAAAAGAAAGAACATATGAATTTTTGTATTGGCCGTTGGTTGCGTGTGAACGTAGTGAAGAAACAAGTTGGGCGATAAGAAACAAACAAAAACAGAAGGAGAAATGGAATCATGCGTGTTGTTGACGCGGCTTTATACTTCCACACTCATTTTTCCTATGTTAATTTGTCCCTTCATTTTTAGATAAGATCTTTTTCCCCCACTTTTCAAAATTTTTTTTTTCCTTTTTGGGTTGTTTTTACGTATTCTTTTTACAAATTTTTTAGGTAATAATAATAATATGCAAGGGAAAGATAAAATCAAAAGCTGGAAATGAGTGATTATTAATATTATCATTATCATTTTATTATTATTATTAAAGAGATTACTTAAAGCTTTTTAGGCAGATAATCATATTCCTATTTCTATCTCTTTTGGTGCCAAATGCTCAAGTAATGTGGGATTGAGCTAACTTTTGGAAACCTTTGACGTGGTGTGGCATTATAACATCATTCTTTGTGATAATAATCTCCTTCTCAATTTAATGGTACATGATATCTCCAGGATTATATTATCAAATCTAATTGTCATCCCTAACAACCGAGCTTGAATATTTATAAAAAAAATAATAATTGTTTTTTAGTTAACAAATATCGTATCATTCAAATAATAAAATCATTTATGTAAAAAAAAATTTTTTATTGAGTTATTCACATATATTAGTGGAGAAGGTATCCAATTCAAGAAATGAATAATAATAAAAAAAATTATTAGTTTTACCTCCTATTTAATTTAAAATATTTACAAATAAGTATGATTAATTCCAAACCAAATATTTCGAGGGCTCTATGTTATTTAAGAAGAAAAGTTAGTAATAATTTTATAAAATATCTAGTATTACTATTTGACTTTTATGGTTATGTATAATAAAAAGTATTAATTATTGACAACTTTTACATTTGAAGGATTTGAACTCCTAACTTATTGCACTATCTCAAAGAATTTAACCATTCAACGGATAACATTTCAATATTTTGTTTATCTTATTAACAATTTATTATAAACCGGCCATAAAAAAATTCTCAGGTTATGGTATTGTTGCAGTGGACGCTTATATACAACAAACAATTAAATTATTTATGGACAAGAAAAATTCGACTGAAGCTCGTGAGATCATCACAAAAGCTTGCATTTGCCTCCATCAATTATTATTATTCATGCTTATTTTTGTCATTTGTGGCTGCTGGATTTATGATAACAGGTCATTATGTACAAAGCCAAAGCACGTTTAAGTGCAAAATCTTGGTTAAAGCTAGCATAATGCATATGCATCCAAATCAAAAGATTCCATTTGGTTGTGATTTCGTCACATACGTGTAGCATCTTTATTCGTTTCTCTCTTTGTTTCTTGGGAAAGCTGATGCTGAGGTGTCATGGCGTCGGTGGGTGTGACGTGGCACAGCCAGCTAAAAAGTCATAAATTAAGTCATCTTCTTCAACCCAAAATGCCCTAAGGAGTGGGAAAGTGCAACATGCTGTTAAATCACTCGCATTTGCAGTTTGCATGCCGGAATTTAATTATAATTAATCTGTTTTAGATAATCACAAACTTTGTAGTTTAATTAAAAGGCAATCCAAATAGATAAGCGCATGCTTTTAAACTTTTCTCTTATTTATTGACCACTTTTGAGGTATACTAGGCACTAATTTTAGATGGGATTGATTACGTATTTCAAATGTGATTCCAAAATTTATCACCCTCTGAATTTAGAAACCGCATCAAGTTTTGTTTGGTTGTTTCAAGATAAGGGTGCGAAAAAAATATGTGAATTGGATTAGGTCAACCTCAATTGCTTTATCGACAATTTCATAAAATTTGGGGAAAAAAAAATTTGCATTGTATTTTAATACGGTTCATACATAAACACAGAAATTAGAATAATGTTTAAGTCAAATTAAAACTGATGGCCATTGGCCACGGTGACATGGCTACAGCCTAAGAGATAAACCATGATAATTGAAAAATTAATGGACCATTTTGTGAGCAACTTCAAACCACAATTATAAAGGATTAATATATAAGTGTTGATGATTAAAGAGGTGAATGGATGAGTAGAGGGGCACCAGACACCGCCTAATAAGCTTTATCCCAAGAAGTGCTCGCTTTTATTGTAATTAGACTTAGATAATTACAACCACAGTTTAATTAGGATATTTAACGAAGATTTTTTTACTCCACTTGTCATATTCTTATGGGATTAAAAAATAAGTGTTGTTTTTTTTTTTGTTTAAAGATAATATAAAGTAACATTGGTTGATACATATAATTGGTTAACGAAATTACTCGGAAAAAAGGTTAGAAAAGCAACATCTTGGTAACAAAAGTTCTTGAGAAATGACTAATTAAATGCCGTTTTGGCACGTTTAATTAATTAACTAATTGATAAATCTTTTGCCACTTGACACCTCACCCGCCGACGTACGTAAGCTGGTCACATTAATGAGGCCCTACCACTACCAGTAGCAACGCTCAGATATTGGATTTGGAAAGCTGATTTGTAAGACGATATCGTCGCATGTAATCTCAATATACAAAATCAATCTGGATTAGTCCATATTATCAATTATCCACTTTTTTTTTTGTCTATTTTATTCTTATTAGTCTTTATTGTTTAATTGAATAATATATTTTGAGTAATTGAGTTCTTTCATTTTGGTTCCGGAATCTTCTCGAAATTAGCTATTACCGATAAATTCAATTAAATTAACACAGAGCACGTTATTTACTGCTTTCGTTTACTAAATTAAAATTTTCATTCATTCATAGATGCATGCACGTCTCGTGAAGGTAGATGAACTTAGTCTGCTTTCCATAGAAATTCAATAGTTCTTCAGGCAATTAGTTAATTAATCCATATAGAGAAAATGTGACCGTATGCTTATAATGTTTTCTATTTTTTAAACATTATGATAAATATGTAGTCGTACGAAAATTGAACTCAGCTAATATGAAAAAAAAAGAAAAGAAATTAAATTGTTGTTAGACAATAACTTAGAAACAAAAAGGGGTTGACGAATTAATAGTATTTTAAATTTGATAGCCGAGTCAATTACTATCACCCACTTCAATTATTTTCTCGTCTTCTAATTGTTATTATTATTGTTACAATTAATAAAAACGAATTTGCTATTTTGTCGACACGCTGATTTGGATTGCAGCCATGCAATGCACTATACGCTATACGATATTCCAAAAATAGCTTGGACATGTTCAAAATGGTAGCTCCCGTAGTTTTACAGATCGGAAGTGGTCCCCACGTCCGATGGGTTTAATCTGTCCTTGAATTATGGGAGTGCAATCGATCGGATAATTGTGATAGACATCAGGTAGATCAACGGCCCAGATGCAGAAACAGATTAACATGGGATTAGGTAGGGCCCATTCAAGTCGATAGTCTTCACGTTCACATCAACAATTCTCTCTCTTGGCCTCCCCCGAAACACTGTACATACTCATTTTCATTCGCCCACACGCTCCCACTTGTAAGGAGTAAGTGGTGTGGAGTGGCCGTAACAAAACAAAACGACAACCTTTCCGTATCATTACACATGTACACCGTACATTTCTACTGTTTATTTTTTAAAATAATCATTATAATTTTTCATTTCATTTAGATTTTAACAAAGTTATACGCTTTACCTAAAACATATAAAAGTAATTAATTGATATGATAATAAAATTCAATCTAATTTTTATATTATTTGAAGTAAATTATAAATTATATTAAACGTAACTCAGTAATATCTTCATTTTCTAAGCAGGTTTTGTTTTGAAAATTTAATTTGTTAATTTTAATTCACGTAACAAAAAAGTGGGACCCCTGTAATGTTAAAACAGCAAAATCAAAACCGCAGGCAAAACCACAAAATGGAAAAATTCAAGCCAAAATGCACGAAAAGGGTGACAGACCCACCGTCTTCAGCGATCTGTTTTGCAACTTGCTAGTTGCTAGCTGGTGGGTCCCACCTTCAGGGAACTGGTCCGTACGATTTGTATCGTCACGCCCATGTTCATCGCATCTGCTCTGCTTCACATAATATTTGGACTAATAATTGAATAAGGATGAAAGAGCTTAACAACAGTCGGATAAAACAAATCGAATGGTCTAGGGTCCAGTAAGTAAACAGTGTACATTATCTTAGTGCATGAACGAAAGCCGGGCAGTAAAACAAAACCATCAAAGTAACGATCAGAAACCCGCTTGGTGACGCAAAATATCAATGTTGTTTGGAAATAACAGAGCGATGGAGGATGATTTTTTTTTTTTCTCCTTCCTTTGGGTATGGTAAGCGAATGCCAAGTAGAATCAAGGGGGAACCTGCCAAATAAGACAAAGCAGAGTTGAGGGGAGGAGTGGACGAATCAAATCAAGCCATGTAAGATTGTATGGGAGACTTTTCTTGTTGGATGAGGCTTTTGTAAATTTTGTCTTGAATATCTGTTCTGTTCTCCTCTAATGTCTATCCATCCCCTTATTAAACCTTTTTGGCCCACATCCCATCCACATTTCCAGTATCCATTAGTAGATAAGATATACGATCGCATGCATGAACCCATAAAATATATATATATATATAGAAAAATAAAAACATATATTATTTTACTAACCGTATTCATATATATTTTTAGAGTACATCCCGTAGAATAAAAATTTTAAAAATTAAAGAGAGAGAGAGAGAGAGGCCATGCTGGAGTGGAAAGCGAGCAGGGGGGATGAACTTAATGAAAACACTGTCCACAGTCATGTGAACCCCATCAACTTGCTGTTGTAGGCCCCACTTCACATACACAGCCCACAGCACACACATACATTTTCACATAAACATACACGGATAAACGCATACAACTGCGAATCTCCCAAATCAAATAACTCACCAATGAATTTTCCTTCCTAGTTTCCTTTTGCCTCGGCTGACCCACTACGCCCCACCCAACACCACCGATCTCCAGTTATATATTTTCATTTTTTTTTGTTTTTAAAAAAAGAAAATCCCCAAAAAAGAAATATGCAAAAAAAAAAATTATATATATATATATTAATATAATATAAACACTTGCCCTAACTTTAGCTAACTTGCTGCTCCTCTCACTCTATATATAACACAGGCAGGGTAATATTCAAAACAAATACCCAATTCATCATATCTCTTTCTTGTACCTGAATCAGCTTACAGACTCTTCTCTTATAATCACACACACACACACATAAAAGAAGATATGGACGGAAGTTGCATGGACGAAAGCACAACAACTGATTCAACATCAACATCCCCACCAATAACTTTCCCTGCTTTCCCGGCGAACAAATCACCGGAGAGTCTTTGCCGAGTCGGGAGCGGAGCCTCCAGCGTGATTCTCGACTCGGAGGCCGGCGTGGAGGCCGAGTCGAGGAAGCTCCCGTCTTCCAAATACAAAGGGGTGGTCCCACAGCCGAATGGGAGGTGGGGTGCCCAGATATACGAGAAGCACCAAAGGGTCTGGCTCGGCACCTTCAACGAGGAAGAGGACGCTGCCAGGGCCTACGACATCGCTGCGCAGCGTTTCCGCGGGCGCGACGCCGTCACAAACTTCAAGCAAATGTCTTGTGCTGAGACATCCTCAGAAGAGGGTGACATCGAAATGGCGTTCTTGAGCTCCCACTCCAAGTCCGAGATCGTTGATATGCTGAGGAAGCACACTTACAACGACGAGCTCGAGCAGAGCAAAAGAAACTACGGCCTCGATGTCAACGGCAAGCGTGTAATCAAACTCGGGGAAGGTGGAGATGGTGTTGCCACTGCCTTTGGTTCGGACCGGGCCCTCAAAGCGCGTGACCAGCTCTTTGAAAAGGCCGTTACGCCGAGTGACGTCGGGAAGCTGAACCGGCTCGTGATACCCAAGCAGCACGCGGAGAAGCACTTCCCTTTACAGAGTGGAACCACTTCCAAAGGACTGCTTTTGAACTTCGAGGATGTCACCGGCAAAGTTTGGAGGTTTAGGTACTCCTACTGGAACAGCAGTCAGAGCTATGTTTTGACCAAAGGGTGGAGCCGGTTCGTCAAGGAGAAGAATTTGAAAGCCGGTGACATTGTTAGCTTTCATAGATCGACCGGTGGGGATAGGCAGCTTTACATTGATTGGAAAGCCAGAATTGGACCGGTCGAGAACCCGGCTGAGCCGGTCCAGATGCTGAGGCTATTTGGGGTCAACATATTCAAAATTCCTGGGAATGGTGTTGCTGGCGTCGATAAGATTGGGTGCAACCTTAATAATAATAACGGCAAAAGGCTTAGAGAAATGGAGCTCTTGTCTTTAGAGTGTAGCAAAAAGCAAAGAATGATTGGAGCTTTGTAACTTCTTCTTCTTCTTCTTTCTTTTTTTTTTTTTTCTTTTGTAATTTTATTTTGTTGTAATTTTTTTTTCCGGTTCATTTTGGAGTTTTTGGAATTTTGAGGAGGTTTGAGGGGAACGAAGAGAGGGGGAAGGGTGGTGTTTAGTAGTTGCAAGTTGCAAAGGAAAGGGTGAAACTTGAATTGTAAATTACACAGTCACAAAAGCTGAAACTAGGTTGTAACAAAATTTTAAAATTTAAATAAAATGAAAAAGAAAAAAAAAAGTAACAGAAATGGATAACTGTCAATTTGTTCTGTTTCACGGAGGTTTGAGTTGTATTTATTATTATTAGCTTATTGCTTGTTGTGGTGGTGTTGCTTTCCCAATAATATCCTTGTATGTTGACAAATAAATAAAAGAGTAGGTTGGTGGTATAGATGAAGTTATGTCATCGAAAAGGGTACAAGACTTAGCTTTAATGTCTTCATCCAATAAGAAATTAGAATGAATTGTGTTTTAGCCTTCAATTACACTCTTCTGGTGCACATACTTCATGAAACGTATCGATACCATTTACTATAGATTTTGAAATTATAGGATAGTGATTGGTTGATAATTCAGCTAGTTTAAAGCACTAGTTCATATAATTTGTAGCAGTGAACTATGTACCCCTCGTTATTTAGTCCAAATCGAGAAATGACGGAATCGTAAAAATTATTCAACAGTTTTTAGAAGGAATTCCGGACGGAATCCGTAAAAATTATTCAACAGGTTTTAGAAGGAATTCCGGGAGCTTCTGTGAATGCTTCTGTGAAAATTTAGAAATTCGATGTTTTTTGGTTTTTTATAGATTAGATTGAAGTAAAATAACTATTAAATGATTATTCTAATTTATTAGATACATCAATATATTCATATTCTATTTTTTTAGTTTAGTTCGGGAAAACAAAAAACTTTTCTTAAGGATTTTCTCAAATAAAAAGATTAAGGATACAAATTGAGATTAGATATTTATAATTTTTAAGTTATAATATTAAAATATTTAATAAATATTAATTATAAAATTTAAAAATTATATTAATATAATTTTTTTATTTATATAATAAAAAATATTATATATTTAATAATTTTATTAAAATTATTATTTAAAAAATATATTTACTATATATTATTAACTTTTATTTTATAAATAAATAAATATATATATATTTATTTATTTATAAAATAAAAATTAATAATATATAGTAAATATATATATATATATATATATTATAATAGTTATACAACACTTTAATTTCAAATATTGTAAATAACGATCGAGAGTTCTCTCCCTTCCTTTTGCAGCATCAAACATCATCCTTCTTAAATTCTTATAAGCCTTTCCGTATGTGCAATGATATAGATCTCTTGATAGATATATATTTATGATGATTTTCTTCATGGAAAGTTAAATTTGGTTTGATCATATCATAATTTTATTAGTCAATGATGTCTTTCTTTAAGATTTGAAGGTCTCATGCCATAACAATACAAGGTGTTGCAAGAGAGTAAAAGAGACGTCTCTTGTGGAACTGTTCATATATAGTATACATTTAAAGGAAGAGAAAAGTTAGAGAGGTGGGTATAAGTTTAAATCAATTTTTAAACTCCCCACCTCTCCCAAAATTGGAACTTATGTGACCAACAGCTAAAAATAAAGAAAAGCTGTTTATATATTGTGTACATTTAATATGCTAATGGAGATATAAGTATTGATTATCGTAATTTCAAATAATATTAATAATAATGAGTAACGCTCTGTAGATGGCAGTTAGGGTTCAATGATCAAGTATATCCTGAAGTTTTGATTGCTGGAGACGATGAAAAGCATGACCTCTAGAGCATTTTAACAAGGAAAGATCGTAAACTAAAAATCCATATGTTAAATAGTCCGTGGTTAAACGATTGATATTTTTCGTTTTGTCCCGTATCATTTCAAAGATCTAATTAATTTGAGGAGACGATTAATGACCTGGTAAATGACTATGGACGCACGAAAACATTGACCGCATCGGTTAAAGACATAATTTGGTCAAGCGCCTCCCCTTTCCCCCTTCTTGAAGAAATTGAACTATGAACCAAAACAAAAACAATGATGCTAATGAAGATTTTGAGTATCAAGTTTTATGAATTACTAATTCATTACGTATATAGATTAAGATTCGGGATCTTTTGACTCCATATAAACAATCCAAACTAATGAAATGATTCCATTTGACAAAAATGGCCAAATTATAGCCCGGTACATGTAGAATTAGCGTGCTATGTGCTTGGTGAGTGTGTTGATTAGAGATGCAATCTGCGTAACTAAAATGACTTAGGCTAATGTTAGCAACCGTAGTAGTCACTAGTCAAAACGCTTACAGATACACAAAATCAAAGACGGTTTAAAACATAAAAGAGTTGATTCCAATTCCCAAAAATGTTTGAATTGGTGGTAAGATACGTTCACAGTTTGATCTTCATCTAACGTGATACGCATCTTCCGCGAATGGCCTCTACAAGGTCTAGATACAGCCACGGAATAATATTTTACGTCAGGGAATAATTAATTATGCGTAATGTGTTTCTAAAAACGATTGTATATACGTTGTTTGTTTTCATAATTTAAATGCAATATAGTAAATATTATATATATAGTAAAATAAACTAATACAACTATAGAAAAAGACTCGAACCTTACACCTTACTGATGTAATTAATTATGTGGAGTATTTATAATTATTTTTTTAATACATGAGATTATCGTTCAATATTACACTCATATTACATGAGACTATAATTGATATTTACAAATTAGACTTTTACATTAATTTGTATAAGACACTGCTCATATTTAAACTATCACTAATATTCAAAGTTATAATTTTGATAACATTTGAATATTATTTGTTTTCACAAATAATAAATATTGTGTATACAAGAAAATAAATTAGCACAACAAATATATAAAAAGACTTGAATCTTACTTCTTAAGGATAATGGGATCAATCAATAAATTATAGACAATAATATATAATGTTAAAAGCAAGAATAAACTTGCATTAACATTTTTAATTAAAAGATCTAGTGAATATGTTGTGTCCGAAAATAATTGGTGTGACACAAAAATTAAATAAAACAACAATATTAATATTTAACCTTAAATTTTATCTACTAAACTACCAAAATTAATATTTTAGTTAACATCAAATCAAAATTAAGAAATGACTTATTGCCCACCCACTCTCTTTAGGTAATGACCGATCATCCGAATTGAATTGGCATATGGCTATCGCCTAAATGGGAAAAAAAAAAATCGTTATACTTAATTTAACAGAATTTCTAGACAAACATCATTTTTGTCAGAAAATAAGTGGCTAGAGAAAATCAAATGAACCAATTACTCACAAAATTGCTGATGAATTTTGCCCAAACCCAACTTGAAAGAAGTTGACTTGATCTCTACTCCACAGCTGTAATGCGTCCGATATGTCCCCATCATAATGAGCAGTACAGCCAAACATGACTTTCACAATTCTCCACAAGATTCTATTTAGCCAATACAATTGAAATTTTCAATTCTTACGTTGTGGGGGAGCCTGAGTTAGGAGTTGTTTGACCGTCTGGGCACTTGGTTACGGGCCTATGGGCGTCGACATGAATTAAAAATAATAATAAAAGTGCATGTTTGGTTTTTGGCTTGACGTAGAATTTATGTGAATAGTCAACAATGGCACTCTGGAATTTCAGAAGTGTCACATCTCGATTACTCGTTCCTATTAGATCATTCTATGGGACATTATTTTCTACATTATCACTAATCTCACAACAAACAAAAGCGAATAGGTTGACATTATTCATATATATATATTATTATTAATCTTTTTATCATGCTTGTTGACAATGAATGATGTTGCTAGGTACGTTTTTCCAATAAATTCCATTATCTGCCCAATCAAGTAAAAAAAACTTGTAATTATCCTCTAGCTAGGGCCTAACGCCTAATGTTTGAATTGATCTGACCACCCAAAAAAAAGAAAAAGAAAGTATATAATAGTCTCAGACAAATCCCAAGTTTATTATTATTGTTATTACGAACACTAATATATTTCTAATTAAGGGTTATTATGACTAATGAAAGAGACTACCGAGACCAAACTCTATTATTTTATTATGTTGTGGCAGAATCCAATGTTTGGAATTAATGACATTTTGGAGGACTTCTCCATTACTTCAACTAAATTAAGAGGAATGGATTGGAGACACCAGTGGCCCAAAGTTTAGGGCCCTTGTTGCCGAATGGTAACTTCTGCCCCCAAATTTGAGCTTCCATGGGGATGGGGTTCATCTAATTCTCATACACTAAAAATGTGAATTAGGGGCGTATTCTCTCCCAAATATATGGAGTAGGTTTCCGATCTTATACTTGTGACAGACTTCTGGGCTGCACAACATGTGTATGCATCTAGAATCTCAATAAAATCTAGATTATATATATATATATATAATATCCCATGAAGAGATTAAAGGAAGAATAAAAGAACTTGTTTGTTGGAACCTTTTATTTTTAATTCAATTCAAGGGCGAGGTACTGCTGCTAATGGAGAATCGTATACTTCCTGATGCTTTCAGAATGTTTTGCAATTCACTTCTTCATAACCTCAAAATGTAGTTCCTTTCAAATGGGGTCTGAAAGTAGAATAGTAAGGGGCTACATAGAAACCCAATGTGTAGTTCTTCGTTAAAGCCCATTATCTCGGATTCTTGGCTGGCCCTGCCCATTTTGACGTCAGCTTCAACTCCCTTTCAAACCCAAGCAAGAGAGAGTAATAGTTATCTTCAATCTTGACAATTGGTTCAGCTTGCAGGATTCAGCCCTCCCTGGGTGTGTAAGAAAGAAGAAATGGCATTGGCTGCTTCAGTGTCGCATGGCCACGGCTCATCTTCCTTCTTCCACGGATCGTCAAAAACAAAGTTAAACTCTGTTTCAACTAATTTCACTGTCACGGGGGCCCCACTCTCCTTCTCTCCATCCTCCACTGGTACCTCTCTCTCTCTCTCTCTTTCTCCTATCCCATTTCTTCTTAGTTTTTTTTTTCATTTTTTTCCGAAATAACTGGGAATTTTCTTACTTTAATAAAAACACGTATTAGTTATTATGTTATGTATTACATACAATATGGTCCTGGTTGTTCAATTCAGGAAAACAAGCACGTTGTCCAAAGAAACTCGTCGTTCAGGCAAAGAGAGTATCTGGTTTAGAGGAGGCCATGAGAATTAGGAGGTATTTCTTTTTATTACTTTATTTTATCATCTCTCACTACACTTCAGTTCCTGAAAATTTCTAGTATTGTCATGTTATCTTTTTTGAAGCTTTAATATTATTATTATTATTTTGGTATTATGGATGCATAGAATTAGAAATTAAACTGTGACAGAGAGAGGCACTTCTACCTGTGTACTCTATTCATGAGTGCCAACCCCCTTTAAGCTTTTTGAGTTTTAAAATTGACAGTTTTTGTTTTTCAGCATGTGGTCTGGCAATTTATTAGAGACTTTGAACATTTACTCCGCTGCATTATCTGAAGTTGATCGTGTTAGCTTTGAATAGATTGAATTTGAAACTTATCTTTTCCTGTATGTGGTTCAATTTAATGTGGTTAACTGAATCGCTACAAATTTTGGTTAGAGAACGTGAGCTTCAAACTGCAACCAAATTTAGCAAAAGACCACCTTTGAGGCGTGGAAGGGTCTCACCGCGACTTCCTGTGCCTGATCACATACCCAAGCCTCCTTATGTAAGTTCAACTTCACTGCCAGACCTTTCACCTGAGTACCAAATTCACGATTCTGAAAGCATTATTAAAATGAGGGCTGCATGTGAACTAGCCGCACGAGTCTTGGATGCTGCTGGAAAATTGGTCAGGGTAAGAAATTGCATTACCTTTTAATTGTTTGCACTTTTAATATGAGTAGAATTCCAGAGTTGGCATTCATTCCTGACCATTGTATGATCATATCTACGTAATTTTGATACGTGCGACCGATCGTCCCCTCGAATGTGAGTCATTAGAGGAGATGCCTTGCTGAATATAGGTCATGGAAGAAAATCTGTGAATCTCCAGAGCTCAAACAAACTTTCTGAACTTTTATGGTAGTTTCTCATTGTTCTTTTGACATGTTGTAATTGTAAAGCAGGACAGATACTGAATGTTATAGTTCTCATTTTGGATTGGAGAATTAGCGTGCCTTATTTCTTATTCATTTTATAGAAACAAACTTTTTTGTTAAGTAATGGCTCAATTATGTTCTTGTTTTATCACTGCCTTTATCCTTCTTACCCATCTGGTGCCTTGAACTGTTAACTTGGCATGTTATTTACATTTCATTTATAATATTTTTATTAAAAATTTTATCAGCCATCGGTGACAACGAATGAAATTGACAAAGCAGTGCACCAAATGATAATAGAGACTGGAGCTTATCCTTCACCTCTTGGCTACGGAGGATTTCCCAAGAGTGTGTGTACGTCAGTTAATGAATGCATGTGTCATGGAATACCTGATTCTCGCCAGTTACAGGTGTGGTGTGGGCCTATTGTTGCTTTTTATGATATGATTTATATCATCGTTAATGAGTTTTCTCTTTGCAGGATGGTGACATAATAAACATTGATGTGACAGTTTATTTAAATGTATGTTCTCAACTTTATCTTCATCGTGGCTTGTTTGTTTATATGATTGACTAACTCTGTGGTTTCCAGGTTTTTGAGGAATTTCAGTATGACATACTCTTGTTTTGTCTTTAGGGTTACCATGGTGACACATCAAAGACATTTCTTTGCGGCAATGTTAGTGATCGGCTTAAACGGCTTGTGAAGGTAACTTTTATTAGTTTTTTCAGAGAAAAAGATGAATTATTTTTTCTTGATACCCTTGCTAATTGTCTTATTAGTTTTATAATTAATTGAAATATCTGTCTGGACTTTGCAGTTGCTTAAATCATGATTTGATATGACTGTATTTTATGTTATGTATGCATCAATAGAAACAATTAATAATCTTCAAATGTTGCTTTGAACTACATTGTTGATATTCTTCATTATTACGTTATGGCAGGTTACTGAAGAGTGCTTAGAGAGAGGTATAGCAGTTTGTAAAGATGGCGCTAGTTTCAAGAAAATCGGAAAAAGAATCAGGTCTAATTTCTCTCGTTTTGTTCATGAAAAGTTGAACTGGAAAGAAAGCAACATTTCTATGGCTGAAACAGTGTAACAAAATCCAACCAGAAAAAAATATATCAAGGGTGAATTAATAACAGAACTAGATGAGAAACTAAATTTGTAAATATGATATTTACATAAACTATGCAGCAAACTGGAAGGATAATCATGGTGCAATCACATTTTCTAGTAGGATAATTTTCATTTAACTTAGTTTGACTGTTATCTTGTTCTTACATCTTAACTGGATCATGTCTCAGTGAACATGCTGAGAAATATGGTTTAGGTGTAGTGGAACGTTTTGTTGGGCATGGCGTAGGGAAAGTCTTTCATTCTGAGCCAATCATATATCATAACCGTAAGTGATCTTTTGATAGCAATAATTTTGTATATCAACATTCCAAGTTAAGACATATACATATAATTTGGAAAAATTTAAGTGTTCTTAGATGCTGATTTCTTTTATTATGTGAGATTAGTTAATTGATTGTAATTCTCTATCATTAAATTGTTTTAAAGTTCTCTGAGTGTAAGTGTTGTGTTTGGCAGGTAATGAAAATCCTGGCTATATGGTTGAAGGTCAAACATTTACAATTGGTAAGTGCATTTGTCTATCTCCTGGGAATCAATGAACTCTTTTGATTGTTTATTATTTCCCAACTTTCCTTCAGTTATACCTGTTCAGTTATCCTGGCAAAAAACTCATATTAAATGAAACCTGCTTACTCCCAAATCCTCCTGAAATAGATAGGTCTAGGTGGCCTGGTGGCCATTACTTTTTTGGGTAAATATATATAGATATTGTGGTATGAAGTACATACATGCTCCTTACCATGATTACTCTTCCTTCTGTCTGCTTCTCCTGGTAACTGCAAGTCAAATTTGAATTTGAGGGTGATGAGATTTTGTCCAAAATGTGACCTAACTGGCACTGATTTATATATATATATATGAATAGTTTTCTCATCTAAGAACCTGGATTGTAGTAAGAATCTAAGAGATTTACGATGATTTTTTATTTTACTCATAATAACTTATTCCCAACATATAGGTCCATCTTGCAGACTTTTTAACTTTTAAAAAGTAAAACGATGTAAGGGAAAATTTGTTTATGAGTAGAGAGAGAAAAGTAAACTTTTTTTTTTTGGTGGCCACCACCGATTCAAGCACTGTTGCCATTTTACCCAAATCAAATTTGATTTTGAAGTTTTTGGTAACTGCAAATGGAATTGTTGATGCATATCTTGTACTCTTCATTGTGCATTTGATTTTTACGATAAGTGAGTGCATAATTTTATGGCTTTTACGGTAGGTGCTTTAGCAGCAGTATTAGTCTTATATTGGAAATCAAAACGCAAACTGATTAATGTTCATAAGCAGTTTGGTCACTTTTGCCAAAGCTTGCTGCTGTAGGGGCATCTACCAAAAGAGATTTCCCATCTTAACAAACTAGAATACACATCACAAGCTTTCACATCAAATTTTTCATAAATCTTAAGTAAAAGCCAATTAGTTCTCATGTACACATTACAGGCTTTAACATCAAATTACACCCTCAAAAAGTTAAATTGAACAAATTCTCCTCTTTGATAAACAAGAGCACTACACAATATAATCATGAAAAATACACAAACTACACAATATAATCATGAAAAATACACAAACTGCTACTTTAATTGAATAATCCTTTAAGAGTTATTCATCTGTTACAATAAGTTAAAAAAAAAAAGAGTTAATCACAGATTTATTAAATTGAAAAAAGAATAAGAAAATTAAATTGTATAAATGAAGACATGCTTGAATGAAATCAAATTACCTGTTGAAGAGTAGCTTCCATTATTTGAATGAGACGAATTTATGTTTCTTTCTATATTCTTGAATCTAAATCATATAACACCATATTTTATTAAAAAAATTGGAAAAAAAATTGGAAGTAGTAATAAATTTAAAACAAAATAAATATGAAAAGAAAAATTTACCTCTTTATGAGCAAGGGACAATTTCTTTTATCATGTGACTGGCCAACAAGACCACATCCATTGCAACGTCTACCTTTATCTTTCTCTTTCTCTTTCGTTTTCTCCTTTCCTTTTTCCTTTCCGCCTTTAAGTCTTCTCCCACACCCTTTAGCCCCGACTTGAAGTGGTTCGTTAAAGTGTAGTTGTTGCACCCCACTATTCTTTTCTGAAACTCTTTCATTTTTACAACTTTCCATGGTTGACTGAACCTTTTCCAGGGCATCTTCTAAGTTCTCAACAACAATTTTAGATGTTGCTTCACTTAAAACTGCTTTATCAATAACATTTGGAGCAAGCCGAAATAACTTGGTCTGCCTTAATAAAATGAATTTGTGTGAACAATCATTTATTTCAACGCCATCCTCATCCATAACCCTCTCAAGTTTGGCAGCTTTAGTCCATCTCTTTTGAATGTAAATATCAGGCATAAAATGAATTTGCAATTTTTTAAACAAAGCTAGCATATTTGTACATTGGATACCTTCACTTTCAAATTTCTTGCAAATACATGAAACAAAATCTAACTTTTTGTCATAAAATACTTCAAAGACTTTTGAAACACTATCTTCTTGATTCACAACATTATGCACCAAATAATTTTCATTTTCTCTAATAAGCTCAATTGCATGTAACAGGCTATTCCATAATTCATCTTGAAACATATAAAAAATCTCATATATAGAAATTTCAGACATTTGCTTCCAATTTTTAGTGGCAGTCTCAACATTGATCTTTCATTCAAATCTTTGTTATCAGGAATCAACTCTTCACAACGTAGTTGTGAAAGTGCTCTATTAACTCAAAAAACAAAGTTGAGAAGTGAATTATTTTTTTTATGCATACCTCTTGAAGAATGCACGATCACTCTTAGCTCGTTGGCTACTTGACATCCCAGCTAAAAACACATGGTTCACATATGCAAACACTCATTTTGATCTAATTTCATGCACACCCCATAGCCACTCGTTCTCTGTTATTGCTGCCTTATCTATAACATCCTTCCAGATTGCATTAAACTCTTCCATAGTATTTGATTCCCAAATACATTTATGAAAATGTCTGTTATTTTCTGAATAAACAATTTTGCTTAATTTTTCCGAAAATTTGTTCAATATATGCCAAATGCAAAATCTATGAAAAGTGTGTGGAAAGGCTAGAGATATAGCTTTTGCCATTGTTGGATCCTGATCAATAATAATCATTTTTGGGTCATGGCAACAATGTTTGAATCAATTAAGGCCATAAAAAAAAATGTTTATTTTTCTCTCTCTACTCGTAAACAATTTTTCCCTTACATTATTTCACTTTTTAAAAATTAAAAAAGTTTGCAAGATGGGTCCAGATGTTAGGAATGAGTTATTATAAGTAAAATAAAAAATCGTCGTTGGCTCAAATCCAACGGTCACAATAAATTTCCTGGATTCTTACTACAATTCAGGTTCTTGGATGTGAAAACTACTCTATATGAAGGAAAACAAAGAGAAGGAAGAACTATTTTTTATTCTTCTAATTGATAATATGAATTACATAAGCCTTTATAGAAAAGAGCACAAGGCTCGGTTCATAGAATTAGGAGCAGAAACAGTAACAAAAACTAAAAAGGGAAATATCTTAAAATTCTAATTCTAATTCTAATTCTAATTTCTTAATTCTATGGGATCAAATTTCTTTAATTCTAATTTCCTAATTCTATGGTATCAGATTTCCTAACTTTCCTATACTCCCCCTCAAGTTGGTGCATAGATATTGATCATGCCCAACTTGCTTCTTAAATGTTCAAAGTTAGGTCTAGCAAGCCCCATAGTCAAAATGTTAGCTGTTTGTTGACTAGAAGGCATAAAAGGCAAGCAAATAGTCCTAACTTCTAGTTTTCTTAATGAAGTATCAATCAATCTCAATGCTTCGTCCTGTCATGCTGGATAGGATTGTAAGCAATACTTATTGCAGCTTTGTTGCTGCAGTACAACTTCAGAGGAAGTTCCACAGTTTTCTTGAGTTCTTTAAGGATTCTGTGTATCTATAATATCTCACAGATCCCTTGAGCCATTGCTTTAAACTCAGTCTCTGCGCTACTTCTAGCAACAACACTTTGCTTCTTACTTCACCAAGTAACCAAGTTTTCCCACACAAAGGTGCAATACCCAGAAGTAGATCTCCTGTCAGTTGCAGAACCTGCCCAATCTTCATCAGTAAATACTTTAACACTCCTTTGATTAGTTTTTTTTTAAAAAAACAGACCTTTTTCAAGGGTAGACTTCAAATATCTCAAAATTCGATAGACTACCTTAAGGTATTCTTCATAAGGTGCGTGCATGAATTGACTAACAGTACTGACTGAGAAGGCAATATTTGGTTGGGTATGGGATAAATAAATTAGTTTCCCAACCAATCTCTGGTATTTACCAGTATCAATAGGAACACTTCCCTCTTCCCAAAGCTTCACATTAAGATCTATGGGAGTCTTAACTACTCATCCTGGTTTCTCTCAAAAGATCAAGAATATATTTTCTTTGTGAGATAACAATCCTTTTCTTGAACGAGCAACTTTCATGCAGAAATATCTTAACGCTCCCAAATCCTTGATCTCGAATTCTAATGCAAGGCTCTTCTTTAGTCTCTTTATCTTAATCACATCATCATTTGTGAGAATAATATCGTCAACACAAACTATTAGTACAACAACCTTTCTTTCAGAAGAAAACTTGAAAAATAAGGTATGGTCAGCTTGCCCTTGGGAATATCGTTGTTTTGTGACATATTGTGTGAACTTCTCAAACCAATCTTTTGGAGACTTTTTGAGACCGTACAAGGATTTTTTTAGTTTGGACACTTTTGAGCCAAATTTCTTCTCAAAGCCCGGTGGCCTATCCATGTACACCTCTTCCTCCAAGTTACTGTTGAAAAATGCATTCTTCATATCTAGTTGCTGTAAGGGCTAATCTAGATTAGTAGTAATAGATAAAAGTACTCTCACAGTGTTCAACTTTGCAATAGGAGCAAATGTCTCCGAGTAATCAATGCCATATGTTTGAGTGAATCCCTTAGCCACCAACCTAGCCTTATGTCTTTCTACTGAATCATCAAAGTTTTATTTAACAGTGAAGACCCATTTACAGCCCATAGTAGTCTTCCTAGCTTGCAATGCTTCAACACTCCAAGTATGGTTCTTTTCAAAGCGCTCATCTTTTCAAGCACTGCTTCCTTTTCCTTTGGAACTTTAAGAGCCTCCTGTACACTGTTAGGAATTTCTATACTAGACAATTGAGAGGTAAAAGCAGCAAGAGATGAAGATAATTTTGAGTATGACAAATTTAGATAATGGATGACGAAGAGCTATATGAATGTCAAAATCAGAATTAGGAATTTCTATACTAGACAATTGAGAGGTAAAAGCAGCAAGAGATGAAGATAATTTTGAGTATGACAAATTTAGATAATGGATGACGAAGAGCTATCTAAATGTCAAAATCAGAAGACTCAGACTAACTGTTAGGAAAAGAAAGGGAATTACTTGTACTAGGTTGTGCTGTAGAATCAATTCGCCTTTATTTTTCTTATGATCCTTCTTTAAGCAAATAATTCCTATCCAAGTTCTATCACCTTCCTTGAATCTATTACTTGTTACTTTAGCAAAATTATCATGTTGTGGCATTATAGTAGGAATTAAGTAGCAGAAACAATAACAAAAACTAAAAAGGAATTATCCTAAAATTCTAATTCTAATTTCCTGATTCTATGGGATCAGATTTCCTAACTTTCCTGCTCTATATATATAGCATGTTATTTCTTTAAGATAAGAAATAAAACTGCTCTGCGTGGTATCTAAGATAATTTGGGTTGATGCTAATGAAGCTTTTGGCTTTCTTGACTAAATTTCAATAATTGTAGATCCTGATGAAGCTGTTAAAATTGATACTATTGATTCGTTTTACCTTTTATTACAGAACCAATTCTTACGATGGGAAGCATTGAGTGTATAACTTGGCCTGACAACTGGACGACTTTGACTGCCGATGGCAGCCCTGCTGCACAGTTTGAGCATTCTATTTTAATTACTAGAACTGGGGCAGAAATTTTAACAATATGCTGAAACAATCATTTGATTACTTATAATTTTTTGGCCACATTATACAATAATATAAGTACACAGTGAAGGATTCAAACAAGCTTCCATTCATTCTGCTCTAGTTTTAAACTTATGTTGATGAAATGCCCTTTTATTTTTAAAACTATGTTCGTCATGCTTAGATAAACTACTTAAAATATTCGGTCTTTCTAGTTATAGTCTTTGGATGCTTCTCAAAGCAGTTTAGGATGATTAGTCGCTGTAGCTCTGGTTGGCTATGTATGTCTTTTCTGAATGTAAGGTTGACTGGCTTACCAAAGTTTCATTTGCATTTTATAATTAGCTGGGTAGCAACTAGCGGCTTCAGTGCAGCCCCCAAGGCCGTAGTCGTGTTGGCTGCCATAGTCGGTTCTAGATTCGTAGTGACCCGGGTTCGAGTCTTGGGGGTGGAGAGGGGGTAAAAACTCTTTGGGCTTGCCCACCCCTCCCTTTTAAAAAAAAAAAAAAAAAAAAACTAGCGGCTTCAGTGCAACTGTTCAGGAAAACTAAACATTATTGAGCTACCATGTCACTGTGCTTGCTTTTACACATTAGTTGGTTATATGTTTTTGTTTGTAATTTTAGATAGCTTTGTCTCCGTCACTTCAAGCATACACTTCTGTTGCACTTGAAAGTACTGTAATCCTATTTTATTTTAAATCTTTTTTGAGAAATAATCCTTTGTGATAATTACTAATGTGGAAACCTTTTCAGGACTTGCTTTTGTGCAATTCTTTTGATATTCTTGAACCATCATTCCATCTCCACCTCCTTGATAGGTTTTTTTAACCTGTTTTCAGTGTTTTGCTTATTTAAATTACATTGGCTGCGATTGTGGTTCCAGAAGGAGCATAGTATTATTGCTTTTTACAAAAGCAAGGTTGTACTCGTTATGGTTGTCGGTGCTCAAGTAAGTCTTGCTTCCCCTTCCGATTGATTAATAAATGATCATGCATCACAAATTGTTATCAGCCCGTTCCTTAGTGTAAATTTTGATTATCTTCTTCAGAATTTAGGAGTAATTCATCTTCGAACATTTTTTAGGTGTGTGCATGAATATTGTATCTTTTATTGAAAATTGAAGCGACATAGGCTGACCCTTTGTTTCTAGAATGATGGGGTGTCTATTTATGATTAGGACCACAATTCATAGTGTTTTAAGATGTTTATATACACAGCATTCATTTCGTGTTGCCAACCTCTATCGACGGCCAATAGCTTGTTTGCATTCATACTTTTCTAATTAATTAATTTATGATTTATGATTTATGATTTATGATTTGCTGAGTTCAAATGGTACAAGGGAATCGGACATAGTTGGCTTGACTAGAAGAGTATTTTTACAGTCTTCTATCTACTCCATATGTGGTAATAAACTGAAGAATGGTTCTTAAGAATATATTAAAGCAATTTGTCGTGTTCAATTTTACTGTATGATTTAATAGGAAACCATATTGATCTGTCATCTCGTTTTGGCCATCGTGATTCATGCAGGTATCTAGATATATCAGTTTTCAAAGAGTATGTCGCTAAAAGTCAATACTTTACAAAATAAAAGTTGTTGCAAGGTTTTTCAAGAGAAAAAAAAGTAACAACTAGAGCATAATTTATGCATTTATCTGGGTCTTTGATTTCAATTTGAAAAATCTTAGCATGTAAATTTTCTTCGTTTTCTGAGAATTTATGTGCTGGGACACAACAGATGGTTAGTTTTGAATAATCGGCGACGAATTTGAATTTTTGTTGAGAGACTATTATATCTTCTCAGGTTTCTGAATTTGACCCGGAAATAAATACCGTCCGAGGTGGGATTAAACCAAAAAAAATAAAAATAAAAATAAATAAACACATTGAGTTGTGTGTGGCACAGGGTGTGATCACCAGATAATAAAGATTAGAAATTTACAATTATGTGATACTTGGACTTTTGTCCTGAAGCCTCTGAACCGACCGCTCGCTCAAAGTCAAACCCAACAGCGTTTACACAGGCTTTCCTGCATAAATATTATTGCTCTTAAAGAGACAAAATACCAATTTTCATTTCATTTCAGGTGCCGACATTTATTGGTAACAGATTCATTTGTTAATTCGGCCCAAGTCTTTCAAACTTTGTGTTCACAACACTTAAATATGTACATAAAAATTCTTCTAAAAAACACTCAAGTACGTAACAATTACTGAGATCAATGCGGGGGGCTTCTAAAAACACACACAAAAATTACCGAGCGATGAGGTTCTCTTCTCATTGTAGCTAACTTTTTTATTCATCAATCATAACTTGTACTACTCAACAAGAGAATCTTGGTTCGGTAGGCACCTGACTAAAATGAGGGGAGTGGGGGCACGGGCACCGTCAAGAACACCGACACTACCACTCCAGGGCTTCTTCCGTTCAAATGCGGATCACGTGCAGCCTATTACCTATTTGATCTTACACCTAGACTCCGACCACTTTTGTTCAGTTGGGCTGTACATTTCACTGCTCATCCACTTCCCACATTTGAAAAGTTCCCCACGTGCTTATTATAATCAACAACTAATTAAATAAATAATCTAACACGACACTTGTTCGCTTCTTCTTGCTGTTGTTGTAGTTGGTTGCTATAATATATGCACACAGATCACTGCTACGCTCCATTTCAATTTCTTGAATCATCTCCATCCCATCTTCCCTATTTAAAATATTCTCTCTCAATATTCTTCAAATCAATAATGGCCTCTGCAATCTCTCTCAAGCCTGTCTCTTATTCTCTCAGCCTCCCCAACTCGAGATCACCTTCTTCCCAGGCCCAAAGGTTGCTGGGTTTCAAATCATCTTTCTCCACTCATCATCAAAACCTCAATCTCTCAACAACCCACCGAGAGGTCTCAAGAAGAAGCTCCAAGAACGTCACCACCAAAGCTTTCTTCTTCAACAAACCCAGCAGCCAACCAGATTCCTCGAAGCCTGGTAATTATATATACACTACTTTTATATGTGTTTAATATACTACTTGTTCTTCTCTGAAATTGATTTATATGTTGCAGCTTATGATAAGGTTCAAGAACTGTTCGTGTATGAGATCAACGAGCGAGACAGAAACAGCCCGGCGATTCTGAAGCTAAGCCAAAAGCCCGAACATCTCACAATCGGTGACCTTGTGCCCTTCACCAACAAGCTTTACACCGGTGACTTGCAAAAGCGCATAGGCATCACCGCAGGGCTCTGCGTGTTGATCAAACATGAACCGGAGAAGAAGGGTGACCGGTTTGAAGCCATTTACAGCTTCTACTTCGGTGACTACGGTCACATCTCCGTGCAGGGAGCTTATTTGACTTATGAAGACACCTACTTGGCCGTCACCGGTGGCTCTGGGATCTTCGAGGGCGTGTACGGAAAAGTCAAGTTGCATCAAATTGTTTTTCCTTACAAGTTGTTTTACACTTTTTACTTGAAGGGCATTGCTGACTTGCCAAAAGAGCTTCTGGGGAAACCCGTGGAGCCGTCGCCCGCCGTCGAGGCTGCCCCGGCTGCTAAGGCCACCGAGCCTCATGCCACCATCAGTAACTATACCAATTAATTCATCCATGACGTAGCAGCCGTTTCTTTTTCATTTTAATTTGATCAATGTATAAGTTCAATTAAATTAAATTAGTGTGTGCCCTTCTCTCAGTGGCTGTGTTACTTAATTACTCTTTCTATTTATATGTATTAAAAAAAAAAAATCATTGCACCAGCTGTTTTATACGTTTAAAATGTTGTTTTGAAAAAAAAAAAAGTCCAGAGAAACGTGGATACTTTTAATTGGTTGAGAGAAATTTTGATAGAGACTTGGACGTCACTCGTAATCCTAAAGGAGGATGATGATGTCTGACCAGTCCATCCATCCAATACGTAAAAAATAATGCGTGTCCAGCTGTAACATGTTCCTTCTTTTGTCATGATTATGAACAGAACATTTGTTTTTTTTGTTTTGTTTTATGTTATTTTGAGCGGTAGTGATCGATCAAACTGTGATTGATGAGATGGATTTTCTTTGTATGAGCACCAAAGGCATTATTACGAGGCCCAAAATTGATCTTGTAGGCCGAACAGTGCCGGCGATTTTGCCCCAAATTTGGCTGCTTTGGTCTTGTCATGTCCCGACGAAATTAAGGGGTGCAAAAGAAAATCAACATTTCGAGGAGGAGCAGGATCAATAAAGGCGAATTAATATACACTTTTGAACATGGGTGAATAGTTATAGTAGTAATACTTACTCAGCTCTTATAATTCGATCATTTGCCTAAATAATTTTTGTTTGTGTTTCAAATGATTACTCAAAAAGGCATTGTTGTATTAGATATTTTTCTATCAAAATCTCTATTTTATTATTCCACATTTTTCAACTTATTCGATTTGATAGGATTTTCAGTTATATCAGATAGAAATATATTATTTTATCCTTGAAAAATTAAATTCAATATTTATAACAAAAAAATAATAATATAAACAGTTTTTAAAAATGTAACAACTAATTAAGTACAATTGACCTACGGAACAAGTATGCGAGTTCGATCCCAATACACGAGTCATTGACTCGCATATCCTTCCAACCCCGTAACGACAAAGTTATGATGAGTCTATCTCTACATTCGATCGAATCTAAAATGGGCCACTCCTCATCATGTATCAGGGGCGAAGCAAAGACCTATTCACATTGGATTTCATAAGTTGGGGCCTAGTCGGTCCAAAAGCAATGTGAAGTCAGCTGCAAGATCTTCTTAATACGGAAATCTAAATTTTAGAATCCTAATTACAGGTCTTACAGTTCAAGTCAAGTATGTACAGGGAAACAAATTTAAATTAAAGGAAACAAAATAGTACTTGTTGATCAATGATCATAATATCTAAAATTAGAAGCACTTCTTGATGTAGGAAACATATCTAAGTAAAATATATTAAAAATTGTATATTTTGGGGGCAATGTAGTATTTAGTGATTTATAAAGATTTTTATCTTATTTTAAAAAATTTATTTAAGTCATATTTTCAATTCTCGTTTAATTAAGATTTTTAGATATTTTTTCTTATTTGAGAATGATTATGGTTAAGCTGGTTACCAATACAAATAAGCTTGTTATTTATAGTTATATCATACCTTTCAAATCATCATTAATAATATTTTAGATTATACCCTAGCTATAGATTTATATGATCTTTTTCTTTTCTTTGGGAGTTGTTATTACTTGTATTGGAGCGGTATGCTATAAAGACATTTAGTATGCTATCTCTTTTTGCCAATGACATGCTCGAAGTTGAAATTCAAAATCGTTCTTGTATCATCATGACGGCTGTGCATACAAGCATACAAAACCAATCAATGAACCAAGCTAGAGAGAAAAAAAAACCAGCAGTTTAACCTCTAGTTGAGTTGAGTCAAGTTAGTGTAAGTCTGCAAGATGTACAACCAAGACACAGCGCTGGCTAGCAGCAAAAGTAGCACACACAATGTTAGGACTTTAATTTAGAGAGTGTCGTTTCACTTTTACTTGATTACACTGTTGAATCTGCACGCTGTTGATCAGTGTGCTCACTTTAAATCTTTTGTTTGGTATGGTGTGGTACATATATATGTACAAGAACGGGTTCAGTTGGAATCAGAAGCCTGTTTTCAAGAATTATTTTTGTGTACTTATTTCACTTTTTACTCCCTTCGATTAATTGAATAGTTGTGGAAGTACCGAGTTAACATTTTTTTTATCTGTAACTTCATTTATTTTCTCCAAATATTTCTATTTTATTTCTTTTCTTTATTATAGAATGGCATGATCATTGTCCAGTTGGGTGCTATGCGACCTGATTTGCATTAATAGTCATTAATTAATTGTACTATTATCTAACCCAAAACGTATAGGTATCTGTGATTCACTCAAGTAGTTAACCAAGATCCCTGAGTTGCTTGAACGAACTATTTGCTTGGTGTATGTAACGACTTGAATGCTACTTTAACATTAAATATCTACTCTTAAATTGTATAAGATCAATTACTTCAAATATGTGTAAAACATTCAAATTAAAATTAAAGGTAGTCATTTAGGTCAGGATATTTTTATTTGATTATGCAAATTAAATGGGTTTGAATTTAAAAATTTTGATTCATTTAATAAATGAGTGATTTCGATTCGATTCGCTAAATAAAAAGATTAATTCCGTATTTAAGGATATTTATTTGTTTATTCATTTATGATTTATTTAATAAATGAGTAATAAACGAATCAAATACAATCCATTCGTTTAAAATTCATTTATCATTCGCTTAATTGAATTATATATTTATTCTTAAATGTGTATTGAAAAAATTTAAAATTTCAATGTTAATGTGTAATTATAAATGATAATAAGACAAAATTTATAAGTGAAAACAAAAATTAGGGCAAAGCCGACCCTTATTTGCTTACCTCATCATTTCCACTCTATTCTCTCAACCCTCTCTTCTCTTAGTCTCCAGCCTCCACGACAATTTCTTTTCGTTGTGTATGCAATTTTTTTGGGAAATTTATAAAAATAATCATAAAATCTTTGATTTTCAAATTTAACCTCTCAAATTTTTTCCTATCATAACTAGCCAAATATCAAGTTATTAGATCAAATCCACTCATCACTTCCAACAAAGTTATAAACAATGTCACTTTTACAAATTCCAAATTTTACTCACACCCCCAACAAATTTTCTGTTTTTCGAAATTGATGTGAGTTTTGTTGTAAATATTGTTATTTTCCATTAATAAAGCAATGTGATTTGTTAAAGCACTTAGATTTGAGTTAAAAATGAAAAAAAAAATAATTGAAAACAATAAAATTTCAAAATAACAAAACCTAGGTTATGTGCGACAAACTCAATTATGTCACCCAGCCTATCGAACATAATCATAATATGTGTGACGGGTACTTAGAATGACATAACTTACGCTACACATACCCATTTTGAAAGTATAACATATTATTTTGAAGCGTGTGATAAAATGAATCAAATCCATAACTTGTTATGTCATTTTAAACCATGGTTGAACCAAAACATTTTCCTCTAAATAGTGCAACGAACTGAGCCATAACCACAAACGATGTAAAAATCTCATTGCGTCGAATCAAAACTAGTTATACCGTTCCAAGTAATTATGTATATTGAAATCTTATTTTTTATGTATTGCACAATTGTATATAATGAGATGTTTTATCGCATTTATTATTGCAAAATAATTATTTAAATAAGTCAAAAATTACTTATAACTAAAAATATCATGATAACTTTTACATTTGTTTACCATGTGACCAACTTGCAATATAATAACAAAAAATAGAATCTACTTACGTACATTAAAAAAAAAAAGTATTCACATTGACATTCGAATGACTATAATGGCTTACAATTTAATATCGCTATTAAATATGTTCACAACAAATTTTTTTTAAAAAAGTAATGCCCATAACTACTAGTGAAATCAAGCTTGAGCATGAAAATCAAATATATCGTAAACAGCAACATAAATCCATGCAGTGCATGAAAATATCACTTTTAAATAGCCACAACTCTTTGCATGTTAGCTTATATCATATAGCATTAATGACGTTTATAAATTTTGATGTCTTCGTAATACGCCCCAGGAAATGATCACCAAAATATAACTTCATCACACCTGGTTCCTTCCTCAGTTCGGGAGGATTACGTTTTGCCAATTTGATTTTCACCATATATCTGTAACAAAATCTAAATTATATTCATTATTAACATTTATAAAATTACTATAATAATAATATAAAATAAAAATTAACACAAAAAAATACAGAGGTTTTGTGTTTTTGTGCATAAAAAGCACACTGTGATTTCGTAAGATGAGCGGCCTGTCACGTTAATTTTTGTGCGACGAAAGGCCTGTCGTACCAATTTTTGTGCAATGGGCATACTCATTGCACAAAATCATTGCACCAAATTGGTGCGATAGGAGCACCTTATGTCCATCGCACCAAATTCGTGTGATAGGCAGCAACCCATCGAGCCAAATTTGTCGTGATGGACAGCACCTATTGTACAAAATTCGTGCGATGGGCAACAACCCATCACACACTTTCAAGCAAAAACAACCCCCACACACTCTCAAAGAATTGCCACCACTACAACTACCACCATTATTCTCAAATTTCATTCTTAACTAATGAAATATAAAGAAATTGCTTACCTAGGTTTTGTTGAACTTGAACAATTGATCTTGGTGATTTTCTTTGCAATTGAATATGGTTAGCAGCCGATGATGGGTGGATTACGCGCGATGAGAGAGATTTAGGTAAGAAAAACTATTTTGGTGAGAGGTTTGGGTGAGAAGAACGATGGGTAAGAGAGATTTGAGTGCGTTGAGGGATATTTGAGAGAGGAACGATTGTGGTGATTGAAAGTGATGAGGGTAGTTTGGTTCTAAAATTTGATGTTTATCTAGTTATGATGAAAAAATATTTGAGGGGTCAAATTTAAAAATAAAAAAAAAATTGTGGTTATTTTTATAAATGTGGTAATTTTTTTGTTTGTTGTTTAGAAGCTAGCGCCATCTCACCTAATGGCAAGATCTTATTTCTTTTTCCTTTTCTTTTAATTTTTAATTTTGCCCAGATAGCTTTCCAACTCGGTTAAGTTTTTGCGGGCAAAAAGGTCTGTTAAAATGTCACTAGCCCACAAAAAAAAAAAAAAAAGCAATATGAAAATAAACAAGATTTGAGCAGAAAGTAAGTTCGTTTTGGATTAATATAAAGCATTTTTTATTTGTGTATTGGGGTAATGGGGTTTATAAAGAAGACATGATAAAATAAAACAAAAAATGTTACAAAGTTTGAGTCGATGATGTTTGAGATCTTTTTTTTTTATTTTTTTTATTTTTTTCTCAACGATAATTTGTAATTTGATATTTAGATGACTGTTTATTTTAATATTAGAATATATTTTTGATTATTTGTATTTTATATGATGTTAAAGTTGTGATTTTTAATATTTTATTTTACTTAATTTTTTTTATTAATTATATTTTGTAAAGAAATTCATATTCAGTTTGATTAGTTTATTATGGAACAAATGAATAGTAAATAAATCCATATTTGATTCGATTCATTTATTAATTATTCTACTAATAATATTCGTTTAATAAACGAATCGAATTTAAATAATGATATTTTAATTCTTTTAATAAATGAATCAAATTCTAATAAGCAGAATTTTGAGCCAATTTGTTTAAATTCGATTCATTTATTCGTTTTTCCAATCCTAGTTAAAATAACCCTTAGGAATGTTCACACAATAAATATAGAATTTTTAAATGGATGAAACTATTTTAACTTAAATTTTGACCAAAAAAATAAAATTTGAGTCATAATCTCATCTTATATAATCTAATGGAAGAAATGGTAGATGAATTGACATTGCAAGTAATCAATGACTCAATTTCTGTTTAAATTTTTTCAAAAGCTAAGTTAAAAAAAATGCATTTTAAATAAATGCATTCTTAAGTATAAGGTTTTGCCACTATGGCATTCTTGTTTTCGCCACCAAGTGCACAAATATACTCATGTACTTCCCCCTTAATAAACACTCAAGCCTAGTGATCCCAACAATTATCCCAACGTTTGAAAAACATTTGAGATCTGATGTACCAATTCATCTATAATTATTATATCATATTAATTATTATTGTCTATTATTATTATTATTATTTGTGAATTATGATTTCATATCTTTATGATAAACATTAATAGAATATATGTTAAAATCCCTAATATTACCTTTAGCATTAATCAATTTGGAGAGGATAAAGTCTCCTCGTTAGCTTTAGAATGACATATTGGGAAGTGAAATATGTGATATATACATATGGACTAGAATTCTCTCTTAATTTTTTTTTTCCTCTTAGTTCTCTTTATTTTTCAATAATTGGTCGAATGTGTATATTAATCGAAAAAATTAACATAATTATCACACACTTGACCAATCGTAAAGACTATGAGAGAATCTTTATCCTATAGATATCATTTCAAGACTTCTAGTTGATAAATTATAAAGTATATATTTCAGGTTCTTACAACTTACGACTCGTGATAAACCCGTGAGATTGATCGTGAGAATCTGATCTTCTTCCTTGTGCCCCATGTATATATATTGGTGATGATGGAGAAAATAACTTTAGTTAAGACACAATTAATGAAGCTTAAGCATAAGCAATAAAAGTCAAACAAAAAGGACTTGATAGGAAAAAACTGGTGGGCTGAAAATGCGTTGTAGTATCTGTTTGTATGTGTTCTGAAAAAGGGTAAAAAACTAAAAAAAAGAGGGAGGGAGCTCTTTGGGTGAATCCCAAAAACAGTAAAATTATGAGTGGTCCCTGGTTACCCAGCCAGCACTACACTGCCAAAAGGGCTCGATCAAAGTGTTTGTAGTGGTAGTCTAAGTTCAGTATGACTCGGTATTATTATGAAACATCAAGAAGTTAAAAAGTGATCGAGTCCGCGATACTTATGGCAAATTTTGCAAAGCTGCAATTTTGTGAACAGCAGAATCTGTGACTCACTTCACTCCACACTCACTCACTGTACATGTCTGCATGCATGTCTGCTCGTATCTGCAGTCACTCCTGATTTTTCTTGACCAACTTTTTAAATAAATCAATAAATAAATAAATAATTGTCACTCACTCAGTCATCTCTCTCTCTATCTCATCTCTATCAAAATTTGTATGTGCATATGTATGTGTGTACATATTTTTACGAAAAAGGTATAACAAAAAGGAGCTTTGAATTAGATAATGTAACTGCCACTTTAAACATTAAATGTCATATACAAAACCTTTGCTTTCATTTAAACTTCTGTCGTCTTCATCTAGTGTCTCCATATTAGATTAAAGGTAAAACACTCACTAATAATCCATACAATCTTAATTAATTAATAATTAATAATACTTAAAAGAAAGTACCGAACCATTAATGTCTCCACCATTAACTTCATCTTCTTCTTCATCAAAATCGTTATCTTCATCTTCATCTTCTTCAACTTCATGACAAAACTCCACAGTATGCGGCGCATGGCCATCACCAAAGGAACGCACATGGTCTTTAAGCGACCTCTTGTGCTTAAAATCAGAACCACAAATGCAAAACCATAATTTCCCACAATTTTTCTCGTGAGTCCTCCAATCCCCTCTAACAGCAAAGGGCTTACCGCATTTCCTGCACCCGAAAGGCTTGGCTCCGTGCTTTCGCTTGTAATGTGTCTGCAGCGTCCTAAAATCCTTCAGTGGCCTTGATCTCGGATGCTCAATGTTGTTCTTGCAACCCTCAGCACAGCAATAACAAGGCAGTCTCAGCATAGAGGAAACCGCTTTTGTCCCTCTTAGTGACTCGGGCCCTCTCCTGTATTGTGAACCATGCCCCCACATATGCATCTACATAAAGTAAAAAATAATAATAATTAACTAAACATGTAATAATGAGTAAGTGCTTCATTGTATGATTATTTTATGCATTGAGACCTGCATGTTGTTGTATCTATTGAAAGTTTTGTTGCAGACAGAGCAAGAGAACTGTGTGGGGCCAACAAGGATTTGTTCCGGGGATGGAATCCAGTACTGTCCTTCAACTAGATTATTAACAATGTCATTAGGGTTAGGGTTCGAGGTAGAACCGGCGGCTTCGGTTGTTGGGGGACCAATGTGGAGAGCTACTGTTACACCGCTTTGATGGCTTGATGGATTTTGGTGGTTATTATTATGGGCAAGTAGTTGATTTGAAGAGGAGAGTTTGGAGACTCGTTGACCTGGAGGACCGAGAGAAAGAATAACGGAATCTTCATCTTGATGTTGTTCATCATCAGCAGCAGCAGTAGCTTCGAAACGAGCACTTTCAGTAGAGGATATGTAAGCGAAGGGCGCTGGAGTCTGCATGGTGATATGATGAATATATGAGTTAGAGAGAGATAAATTTTAGATTTGTTGGATCTGTGGAGAAGATCAGTGGGGACGAGAGAGGCATTAAATAAAGAAATGTTACGGGTATTTGGGTTTTGTGTTTTGTGTGATGTGTTGTGAGGGTTAATTAACAAGATAAAAAATGAATTTCAATTAGGCTTTGTTAATTTGCTTGAGAGAAAGCACGTGGAATGTAAAAATTAGATTACTTTATTTGATGTGTTGAAATGGGTGTGTTTGGGAATGAAGGAGACAAGGCACCGGCAAAGGAGGAGAGATACATGTAGCGAAAGATGCATAAAATAGCGTACCAATTAGTAACCCTGAAGCTCCTACATTATCTCTTCTTCTATAGCTTTCTTCTGCTGCCCACATTTAATTTAATTTTATGTTTCTCTCTCTCTCTCTCTCTATTTCCAAACAAAGGCTTTTGTACATCATGTAGAGTTGGAGCAATGGTAACTGTAGAGAGGAATGCGTGAGCATCTCTTTCCAACTTTTGTTATTAATAAAGAAATGTTGATAGTGATAGTTATGGAGATTTAGGGTTTCTCGAGGTGGAATTGGAAAGAGATGTTTTGATGATAAAAAAACAAACCACAAAATTCAAATGAATTAATAAACATAAAGAAAAAGGGACAAGGACACACAGTTCTCTAGGGTTTAGTTTTAATGTATAAATAGATTCTACTGTTTCAGAAACGGGGCATACAGTATACTCCTCCATTGCTTCTTTGGAAAAACTGATCTCATAATCACGTAGATTTTGGTAAATAGAATTTAACATTACGTTTGATTTTTCCCAAGCAAAAGAAAAATATTAGCACAACAAAGTTTGTATGTCCATTCTTAAAATGTTAGGAACCTAGTTATACATTAAGACAAATATTGAGGGGGTGAAGAAAGGAAGAAACCATGGTACATGAGTATATGACATGTACAAACGTCATTAAATCTCCAGTTACTGCCGAGTCTTGGGCACAGTTTTAAAGAGCAAAACTGTTAATGCAAGTAAGATAAGCTAGGGTTAACATTATTACCATATGCGATTGTCCTTGGTGAGATACAAAGATTTGAATTCTGAAATAAACTATAAGAGGGAGAAAATTTTTAAGTGCAATTGTATGCATTAGTTCCATCATAGTACATAAATGTGAAAATTCTTAACTGTAGATGAAAAAGTGATATCAAAATTTGAGGATTCTTTGTATTCACATTTCACACCGCCCATATCTACAGTAGTCAAGACCAGTTCTGCTTCATAATGCACACTCTGCTGCACAGTCATCACTACTTTTCACCAACAAAGTAATCAATCAATCAATCAGTTAGGGCACAACGTTATTAATTGACCGAACCAAATAGTTAGTGGGCCATCATTTTGGTTGGACAAAATCTGACTCAAATTTTATTTTATTGCAATTAATTGTTGCCTCCATCCCATCATTGTGCCTGTTTCCAAGCTTCCACTAGACCAGTCCATGATTCTCATCTTATGTAATCCACCAAAAAGGTTTAATTAAAAGTACTAGGTTTGGTCTTGGCTTGACAATAATCCCACGGACATTGTCTCTTTTTTGAGTTTCGTAATTAGATAAAAAGAATTAGGATGGTCACAAAATCAAAATGTATTATTTTCTATTGGCAATATCCTGACGTGATGGCTAACACAGCAGAGAGAGATTTAGCTAACCATAAGCTTGATGGGTGATGGATCCCTACAATATTATAAGTATTGTTTGTATTGTACATGATATGAAATTTTAAGATGGTATTTCATATGCCCAGTAATCTCATGTGAAACAATTACGTGAATGGGTGCTTTTGGAAGCATAAGTTTTACTTTTTCTCGTCAACCCTTCAATTTATTGGAAATAGATATCAGGGCAATAGAGCCACCGAAGGCTGGTGTTCAAGGCTACTATCTTTTAAATTAGATAAGAGTAGTTCGAATCCCAAAGACTTCTATCTTTTAAATTAGATAACAGTAGTTCGAATTCCTATAAATGCATTTAGTGAAGAAATTTTGAATCCCAAAGGCTTTTATCCTTTAAATTAGAGAACAGTAATTCAAATCTCTACAAACGTATTTAGTGAAGAAAATTCTGGTTCGGCAGTTCGATCTATGGTTTATCATTCATGAACATCAATAAGATCCTTCCATTTGGATGCATTGAGTGAAGGAAATTTCAATTCGGCAATTCGATCTATAGTTTATCATTCATGGACGTTAATAAGATCCTTCCATTTGACAGCACCTTAAATATTAGTGAGAGTTTAAATTTGAATTAATGTAAACTAGTCAGAGTTTAAATCTGAATTAATGTAAACTAATCCGAGTAGTGCTTCATACGAATTAATGTAAACTAGTCCCAGTATATTTAAATGTGAATTAATGTAAACTAGTCCGAGCAGTGCTTCATACGAATTAATGTACTAATGTAAATTAGTCCAAGTATATTTAAATGTGAATTAATGTAAATTAGTCCGAGCAATGCTTCATACGAATTAATGTAAACTAGTCCCAGTCATAATCTGATATTTACAAAATTAGTCCCCGTCATAATCTGATTTCTCATATAATATGAGTTGTAATCTTGAACAATAGAGAATATTCAAAAAATATATATATATATCAGAGCAATAGTTGAATAGTGCTACTTTATTTTAGTCATATATTACAAGTACTTTGTCATAAACCATAGTGTTTTGTGTTTATAAATTATTTATCGAGAAAAGATAAGTTTCAACTTGAGTCTCGTATAGTTTTTATCAGTTATAAAATTTGACTATCTAATAAATGTCACGAATGACAGATAATAATTAAAATTTAAATTGAAACTCAATTATTGAAATCTCAATAATTTTTATTTCTAAAAGATAATAAGGATAAATATAAAACAAACTTCCTAATAGTGTTACGAAAAAACCTCTAGTGCTGTTTTGGACCCAAACCATTAAAATTTGGTACAAATATTACAAACCTCTTAGCCAAACCTCAAAAAAGACTTGTCCGTCAGAAACCTTGTTTCTTTTATTATTTTACATTTTTGTTTCGTCAAATAGCAGTAGTGCATAAGCATGATTGGATTTTGTTGATATTATATGAATTAACGTAATATGCACTATATTGTTGTTTGTTACTCTTAATATTTAATGTTACACAGCATATAGTCCATTATGTTAGTTTTTATAAATGCAATTATTAATTCGTATATATTTCTTTTGATAAAAACTCAAATCCAGAGGGTCTGATCTTAGTCCATGAAACTGATTACTCTAATCAAGATTAGGTCGAAAGTGAAGACGTACAATATACAGTAAAAGCTACAAATTAATGAAAACTGATCAACTTTACTGCTAGTAAATTTTTTTTACTGTAGTTCTTGTTCATTCATTGTAAGGTGGGTGCGCTTGCCAAATTAATGATATTCATTTACAAACTGAAAATCCGTGGCATCAATAGTTATAAACTCATTATATTACAATAAAAAATTTACTGGCCCAAATTATGTTTATACTGGCTCAGTTCAGACTTTTATCTTTACTCATATTAAATGAATATTCACTCCATTCACATGAGTAGTAAGATATCGACACCTACTATATTATATAATTCAAAGAAGAATAGAATCCTATAATATGATGGGGCATGTGCCCTTATACAGCACAGTGGTTGTCATTGCGCTATAAGCCAATTATAAGACTCATTCTTACATGTACATAAAATGGAAATGATCTTTTTAAGATACGTGAAAAAAATATTTTAGATTTTGTCAAGGCATGGTAATGTCGGAGATAGACAAGATTGATGTTTGGGTAATATCGGGCAGGTCTTCTCGAGTTCCTTCAAGCTCAAATAAAATACCCCGAGGACAGCCTAGCTCGAGCAGAAGTACCGAATGTCTACATGAAGACGACCTCACTAGACGCCAAAGCTGGTCAAGGTCGAGGAATTAGGGTCGCTCGAGCTCCGAGCTCCTTTGCCTGCTCGAGGTCATCCACCCCGGTCAAAGCCGGTCAAGGTCGAGAACCGAGCACTCCTTTCACCTTCCGTGAGATCAAGTCCACAGGCACAGCCGGGTTGCGCAATCATGGGATGAATAGAATGTAAGACCGAGCCAGGCGGCTCGACCGTTTTCTCGGAATCACAGCACACCTTTTAATGTCTGACCAGGGCCCCACGTGGTATGGTGGCGGAACTATTGTCGATGGCTGGCACATGCCCCCACGGTGTCATCATTCCTAGCGCACATGCAGGCAGTAGTGATCGCGCCACGTGAGCCGGGTTAAGGAGGCAGTACGCGCATCCACAGGGAATATTACGCCAATCCGTGTGTCGGGGGACCCGAGACACCACCAGCGTGGGAGTGGACAGCCTGGAAATGGAAAGAGCGGGAAAAATGGAGTATAAAAGGAAACGAACGGGTATGTTACGGGGGTTGAACAAATTGATTCACAAGAGTTACAAAAGCTTATACAGGTTCTTCTGATTTTCCTTACATTGATTCTCCGAAGACACCATATTCATTCAAAGGGAGGCGAAATAATATCCCTTTCTTCTTTCAGGTCTCCTCACTAAGGAGATACTTAAAAGAACAACCCGATTCTTGACTTGGCGTCGGAGGGTTTCGGCCGGAATCGTCCGGCGACCCACGACTCTGTTTTACGTGAGTGCAGTGCGGGAGATCACCGATCTGGAAAAGGCAGTGAGCGGGAAGAAGAAGCGATCCTGCTCGAGCTCGAGCTAATTGCGAGTGAGGGTTCGGATCATGTAGCTATTCACGAGCGAGAAAGTTCGAGAGCCTTGTTTGAAGACAGCGGGAAAAAGCTGCATCAGCATCTTTTGGCGCCGATGCGTGGGGATCGGCACAAAAGTTTGATTTCCTAATACATTCAAGACACAGCGCTACGATGAGGAAGCAGCAGAAGAGGAGTAAGTCCGGAAGAATCGGTGACTTTGAGAGAAGTGGCCAATGAGGCCCGAATAGGGAGATCCGAGGAAAGAATGGATCGGATGGAGAAGCAGATGGAGACTCGACCTCCCTATTGCAAGAACTTCGGGGAGGGACGAGAGAAGGCATGTAATGATATCCGGAGTCAACGGTAGGAATGCCCTGTTCGGGAAAATATAGGAGATGAAGCCCAGACTTAGGAGTGCAGAATGTTGCGGTGAGGAAGAAACAAACATGGAGGAAAGGGGTCCGTCGGCGACTTACAGGACACGACCCTGACCTCTCGTGCGGAAGAGTTGGAGGGAGAGGTGCTGTGAGTTGGCACTGAGTTGTGGAAGACCTCAGGAGAGCGGAAAGAGCCCAGTGGCGAATAATCTTTGGATAATGAATCTCCACTCTCGGCGGAGATTATGAGTGTCACGATCCACGTGACTTAGTTTCCCGGATCCGAAATTCTCGGGGAAAATTGATCCATTAGTGCACATAGAGCGGTTCAGCGACATAGCGGGGTGCAAGGATTGTCGGCGACTCGGAGGTGTCGGGCCTTCCACTCACCCTAGAAGGAGAGCTGAGGGAATGAGTGCATGAGACTCCACGAGGAAGCATCTTGAGCTTTGAGCGGATGTGCGGGGAGTTCGCGGAGCAATTCGAGGCGATAACCCACGAGGGACGACATGATGGGTTGTCGAAAATGAGGCGAAAGAGGAGAATCCTCAGGAGTTTGTCAAAAGATACCGTAGATCGGTCCTAGATCTTGAGTGCGTTCAATCATCCCGAAGCTCGAGAGGATTAAAGGATGGGATCCGGATGGGAGACCGTGGTATAATCTTGAGTCCTTCGATCTGTTCGTATTCGGAGGCGTATGAGCGGTGAAATTGGATATGGTAATAGAAGAAGAAAAAGCGCCAAGGCGAGGAATGAGCGGGTCAATGGAGCGAGGAGGAAGGAGAAGGGGTCTGCCAGGGGACACAAGCTCAAAGGCGCGAGGATCGGGTTGCCTGTACAGACCCCTGTCGGAGAGCTCCCCACCGCGGATAGCCCTCCTACTACCTTGCGGGTCTGCAGGTCGGGATCGCGAGAGTGCAGGCGTCGTGATGGCTACGCATCCAGTGACCGACCATCAGTAGACTGAGGTGAGCCAGCAGCGAGGCCGATCGTTCGTTGCCACCCAGCGAGGAGCTTCCCAGGGATAGAGGCGATCTGAGTGGTGGAGCAGAGCCTAGCTACGAGCAGTATCACGGTGAAGGTATCTCTTGAAGAGATACTTGAGTGGGTGAGGCGAGGATTATTAAGCCCTCCAGCGTGGATGACCAAGCCGGTAGCAATGAGCGGAGGCGGATTCTGCAGTTCCATGGAGACCGAGGCCACACCATACTCGCGATCTTAGTGATTTGAAAAACCGGTAGAGGATCTAGTTAGGAATCGGTACTGGATGAGTTTATAGAAGGAGGGCACCGGTGGTTGAGCAGCGACTGAGGAAGGTGACCGGGCTTACTGAAATAGACACGGAACCACCAGTCCACGAGGTAATCTCGGGAGGGCCAGCGATGGCGGGAAGCTCCAATGGGGCTCGAAAAACTACTGCGGTATCTGCATTGTCGGTAGAAGTCTTGTTCACCGCCCTGCTGCCGAGAGGCCGAGGATCGGCGGTCTGGATTATGTGGACGGATGAGGATGAGGAGGGGGTGTTGTACCCCCACGAGGATGCCCTGGTGGTAAGAGCCAATGTAGCGAACAAGAAAGTTGATCGAATACTGGTTGACTCAAGGAGCTCGGTGGATATTCTCTTCAAATCCACACTCGAGGATTTAGGAATAATAGGCGCGAGCCTCGAGCAGACGAGCACCTCCTTGAAAGGATTCGGGGGAGGAAAGCTAATACCTCTGGGAATTATCAAGCTGGCATTAACCATGGGCTCGAGGCCTTTCGAGAAGAACATGATGCTGGATTTCGTGGTAGTAGATGAAACCAGCCCATACCAGGCAATTCTAGGAAGGCCATTTATGAGGATAAGCCAGTGCGTGCTGTCCACCCATTACTTGCCCTAAAGTATCGAGTAAATGGGGCCGTAGGAGTCGTAAAAGGCAGCCAAAGGGTGGCGAGGAGCTGCTATGCTGTAGCTGCCAAAGAAACTATGCAGATAACCTCGCTGGACACGAGGGGGGACTCGAGGAACAGAAGGCAAAAGCCGGCCGAGAAGTTGGAGGAGATCGAGGTGAGAGCAGAAGACCCCGAGAAGAAAGTCCGAATAGGCTCGGGCCTTAGCGAGCCGTTGAAGGAAAAGGTGGTGGACTGTCTGCGAGCACACGCCGATGTGTTTGCATGGACGCACGAGGATATGCCGGGGATCGACCCAGAAGTGGCGTGTCACAGGCTGGCAGTACGGAGAGATGCTAAGCCAGTGAGGCAGAAGAGGAGATGCGTCAACCAGGAGAGATACGAAGCCATCAACTGCGAGGTTGAAAAGCTGTTGAAAGCTAGATTCATACGGGAGGTATCCTACCCCGAATGGATCTCGAATGTGGTGCTGGTGAAGAAGGCAAGTGGGAAATGGAGAATGTGTGTTGACTTCACGGATGTGAACAAGGTCTGCCCAAAAGATAGCTTTCCATTACCGAAGATAGACCAACTAGTAGATTCTACGGCAGGGCACGGGCTGCTTAGTTTCATGGATGCATTCTCAGGATATAACCAAATTCCCATGCACCGATCAGACGAGGAGTGTACAGCCTTCATCACCAACCAGGGGCTGTATTGCTACAAGGTCATGCCTTTCGGCCTAAAGAATGCAGGGGCAACGTATCAGAGGCTAGTGAACAAGGTCTTCAAGCTATTGATCGGTCGGACTATGGAGGTATATGTAGACGACATGATCACCAAGTCTAAAGATGCGGAGGAGCATGTAAGGCATCTGGAGGAGACCTTCGCACTCTTAAGAAAGTACCGGATGAAGCTAAACCCAGAGAAATGTGCCTTTGGAGTGAGTTCGGGAAAATTCTTAGGATTCATGGTGAGTCACAGGGTGGTCGAGGCCAATCCAGAAAAGATAAGAGCAGTGGTGGAGATGAGGTCCTCGCGCAGCCTCAAGGAGATACAGAGTTTGACCGGCAAACTGGCGTCCCTCAACAGATTCGTATATCGAGCCACAGATAAATGTCGAGTCTTCTTCCAGGAAATGAAGAAGGGCAGGAAGACAAAGTGGTCAACCAAATGCGATGCGGCGCTCCAAAGAATGAAAGAGTATCCGCTGAAAGCTCTACATCGTCAACACCTCGAGCGGAGAGGTACTCGCTTTATACTTGGTCAGTGTCCCAATGGGCAACGAGCTCGGCTCGGTAAGGGAGGAGTCGAGGTACGATGACCGCTTATTACACGAGCAGAGCGTTGCTAGAAGCAGAGACCCGGTATCCACCAATAGAGAAGTGGGTACTGGCCTTGGTCACAGCGGTCCGAAAGCTGATGCCTTATATTCAGGCACATTCAGTGGTGGTTCTAACAAACCAACCACTCAGGCAAACTCTGTGCAAGCCTGAAACTTCTGGAAGGTTAGTAAAATGGTCAGTGGAGCTGAGCGAGTTCGATATTAATTACCAGCCCCGAACAGCCATAAAAGCACAGTCTTTAGCTATCTTCGTGGTCGAGTGCATGACAAGGGATGAGGAGACGGAGAGCGAGCCCACACCAGGCTCCCAGACCTCGACCAACACCTGGATAGTCACAGTAGATGGATCCTGTGGAAGTCAGGGAGCAGGAGCAGGAGTTGTGCTCCTAAGTCCAGAAAGGGCAGAGATGCAATACGCTGTGAAGTTAGAGTTCGAAGTCACCAATAATCAGGCCGAGTACGAAGCTGTAATAGCAGGATTGAAGCTCGCTTCAGTAGTAAAAGCAGAGGAGGTAAAGCTTCGAACAGACTCGCAGTTGGTAACGAATCACCTCGACGAGAGCTTCCAGGAAAAGGGGGAGAAGATGGAAGCCTACCTTCAGAAGGTAAGGCAGCTGATGGGGAGTTTCCGAATTGTCGAGGTGGAACAGATCACAAGGGGGAAGAATTTCCAAGCAGATATGATAGCTCGCATGGCAGCCGCATCGGACCCCAAGTTTCCAAAGTCTATCCCTTTGGAAATGAAGACCTGCTCGAGCATCGAGCAGGAGGACGAGGTGATGAGCCTATCGATGAGCAACACCTGGATGGAGCCGATCATCTTTTACCTCAAGGAAGGGACGGTCTTGCGGTGATAAGAAGCGAGCAAGGAAGTTGAGGAGCAAGCGACCGGTACACTCTCATCGATGGAGTCTTATATGAGGCAGGTACACTCTCCCGCTGCTGCGGTGTTTAGACCAGAGGAGGCCGATTATGTCCTCCAAGAGATACCGAGGGAATCTGTGGAAATCATTACAGCGCGAGGTCCTTGGCTTTCGAGGCCTTGAGGCAAGGATATTTTGCCCTCGCATGCATCGAGATGCTTCGGGAGAAGACAAGAAGCTACAAGAGTTGCGGAGCTTTGCCAACTACCTAACTCAGCCTCCGGAGAACCTTACGGTGATGAATTCGTCATGGCCGTTTGCTCAATGGGGAATTGATATGATCGGGCTATTGCTGAAGGGGAAAGCATCCGCCACGCATGCCATAGTGGCGGTTGATTATTTCACCAAATGGGTTGAAGTGGGAGCCTTAAGCAGCATCACGGAAGGTAAAACCACTGACTTTATTTGGAAGAATGTGATCTGCAGGTATGGGATTCCTCATGCGTTAGTCACCGATAATGGGAGGCAGTTTGATAATGGCAAGTTCGGAGACTTACAGTCGAGAATCCGGGGATAGAGCTGAAGTTTTGCTCTCCTCGCACCCATGAGGCCAATGGGCAAGTAGAGGCCACGAATAAAACTATAAAGCGCCTCACGAAGACAAGGCTGGGCGAGCAAAAGGAGCACAGGTGGACAAGCTGCACGGTGTCTTGTGGGCTTCTGAGAACCACACTACAAGCGGCCCTTGGGGAGACCCAATTCTCCTTAGCGTTTGGGCACTAGCGAGTGGTTCCAGTGAGATAAGAATGAGGGCCTTGCCGGACGGAGCACTTGACGAGGAGCAAAAAGAGCGGATGTGTGCAGTGCTGGACTTCTTTGGAAGAAAAGAGGAAAGGGTAGCAGCTAAGATCTCGGAGTATCAGCAGAGGTGGCTCGTTATTACAACCAAAATGTACACATTCATGCGGTTCAGGTGGGTGATTGGGTCTTGAGGAAGGTGAACCGAGCACGAAGGACCCGAGGCAAGGTGTACTTAGGGCCAAGCCGGGAAGGTCCTTATCGAGTCACTCGATTAGTAGGACCGAGGAGCATCTGAGCTAGCTCGTCCGAGACGGACGAGAGGTCGAGAGGCGTGGAGCACTACGACTCGATGAAATATTTCGATGAAGTCTCCTTGTATTGTGAAGTGTCAATGTAAGATTCCTACCCGAAATGAGATGTATAAAGATGTAAATGTATGAGAATAAGAAAAGCATTCATAATGTAAGTTCGAAATGAAAATCGGAGCGTAAGAAGAAGCTTGGGTCGATTCTGAGGCCGAGCGGAAGAACTCATTGGCTAGAAGTCCCAGAGCCTAAGTCTTGGGCGGGACGATTGCTAACTTGGGTCAGTACTAAGCTCGAGCGGGAGTAACACAAGAAGAAGCTTGGGTCGATTAAAGGCCGAGCGGAAGAAGATCGAGAAAAACTCCTTGGCTAGAAGTCCCGAAGCCTAAGTCTTGGGGGACGGTTGCCAAGCTTGGGTCAGTGCAGGGCCGGGCGGGAGTAACACTAGAAGAAGCTTGGGTCGATTAAAGGCCGAGCGGAAGAAGATCGAGAAAAACTCCTTGGCTAGAAGTCCCAAAGTCTAAGTCTTAGGCGGGACGGTTGCCAAGCTTAGGTCAGTGCGGGCCGGCGGGAGTAACATGAAGAAGCTTGGGTCGATTAAAGGCCGGCGGAAGAAGATCGAGAAAAACTCCTTGGCGGAAGTCCCAAAGCCTAAGTCTTAGGCGAGGCGGTTGCCAAGCTTGGGTCAGTGCGGGCCGGCGGAAGAACTCCTTGGCCGGAAGTCCCAGCGGGACGATCTTGTCTTGGGTCGATTAAAGGCCGGCGGGAGTAACTGTCGAGAAGAAGCTTGAGTCGATTGCGAGGCCGGCGGAAGATCGAGAAGAGCTCCTCGGCCAAATGTCCAAAAGCCTAAGTCCTAGGGCTGGACGATTGCTATAGCTCATCATGAGTGAAGGAAGATCATGAATGATCTTAGGCCAAAAGTCCTAGCTAAGCTGCTACAGGCGGGACGGTGTATAGCAAGAGCCAAATGTGGGCTCGAGCAAGTTAAATGAGCTTGCAAAATAAACATAAGGCTTTTAGCCCGATTCGAGCAAGCTCTACCATGCATAGGTTAAGCGAGTATTACACTTGAGCATAAAGGAAAATAGAAAGTCCAACGACTTAGAAATTTTCTACTTAGTAAGTGTATTCAAAGTCGATTCAACATAGAAGACAAGAGCATGTGCACACGAGCATTCAATAGAGTTGTTCGACATGTGTCTTTTTATTTCGTTGAAATAATTACATATGTAAAAAAGAAGAGAAAAGAGAGTCCAAGTCATTCGGCGGGAGGGCGTCCTCGGCAGCGAGGAGGAAGAGGCGGCACCGGCGGGAGGGGCGTCATCGGCAGCAGCGAGGAGGGTGGCCGGCATCCGCGAGGAAGCGATAGGAGAGACATCGGCATGAGGGGCATTGGGAGGAGAGGGCGAGCTCTCGACAACACCTGGGGCTCGGATGGAGTAGCTCGAGGTTGCTTATGTATTCACTACATACCCTTCGACCTTGGACATGTCGGCCTCGGGGTATGCTTTGCCAAAAGCATACATGAGGCGATCGTGAGCTGAGTCTGCCCGTTGTTGTACTCGATGGTGAGTTGGACCTTGAAGTGTCAATTTGCCCACGAAGGCGAGCGGTTTCTCCCCATGAAGTTGCTCGTAGTAAGATTTCGAGTGTCCGGATCCTTGCGAGCATGCTCCAATTCATCCTTGGTGTCGATTAGCTCCGTCCGAGGCTCGGAGGCCTTGGAGTCGGCCCTCTTGCATCTTCTCGCAAGATTTAAGTTTTCAGATCGAGAAGCTTTTATTTTCCTCCTTGACTCGCTCATGACTTGCTCCGAGCTCACGAACCCTTGCTTGAAGTTCTTCGCAGGAGCCCAGTTGAAGCCACGAGAAGGGTCGCGGTAGCTAAAGCTCGGGAGGAGAGTCAGTTGGATGGCGTTGAGCAGCTCGTCGAGATTAAAGGACTATATCTCATCCGAGAATCTGCTGGTCGATTCCTCGTTGTAGGCCCTCGGGTGAGGCTCGGAGCAGCCGGTGCGACTTTACTCCTGCACATTGCTGTTCGAGGCGGTTGGATCACCGGTCCTCTGTCTCTGCGTGGAGGACCTTCCTCTGCTCGCTCGATGCAGTCGAGCGGAGGAGGTAGCTCGAGTGGGTGGAGGCGGAGCACTCGTCTCTGCTCGTGGCCTCTTTGAGGTGCTCGCACCTTGGTTGTCCCCGCGTCTTGATCTGACATTTCGCGCATCCTGCTGCTCGTTTCTTCACTTGGCACTAAATTGGACTCAGAAAAGTTTTGGGGTGTTAGCGGCTCCTGCACGAGCTCGCGTTTGTAAGGCGGTCTGCACTGCGTGCTCGAGGCGGCCCCGATCGAATAGAAGCACCCAGGAAGGCTGCGAGATCGACCAAAGCAAATTAATGAGAATAGAACCTGGCGGGAAAACTAAAAGTAAAATCTCGAGAGCGGATAAGCGACACGGAGTGCAAAAGTCTTTGCGAGGCTGGAGGGACCCCTCGCTACTGAGTGCGGCTTGCCCCAGCTCTCCCGACGAAGAAGAATTTGCTCTTCAGGTTGCCACGGAGGTCGGGAGATCGGTGATGGGCTTTTACCGCTTGAGTGGAGGTAAGGTAATACCGACCAGCATCGCTTGAGTGCACTTGGTGGTAAAGGTGTCGATTTCCCTACAGAGGCTTACCCGGATCACGGCGTTTCCACAAAATAAAGAGTCAGGAAAGGACCCTCACCCGATTCGGGTTCAATTGCCAAGAGCAGGACGAAACCAGGACAAAACCGGTGTAAAGTAAAGTTTGGAGGCGGCTAACCCCGTTTGAAGCATTCAAGTATAAGGTCGTGTACCCTTGGAGGGACGGTGGGGATCTCACCTTGCCGTGACCTTAAAACTACACTATCGAGTTATATTGTAAGTATCCACTAAGTCTATCCAAATCCAGTGGGTGGTCTCACATCTCGTATGATCTATGGGGTATTCCCAGTACTCGGACACTTTAGCGGCCACTTGCCTTTGATGTGGGTGGGTCTTAGCCGCAGGTAATTCCCTCTCGGACTAGAATCCCTAGCGGGATTATGCTTGAGGGTTGTGCCCAGTTAGAAGAGGACGAATCCTCCAGCGACATCCTACGGACTGTTGGGGATTTGACATTTTCTAAGGGTATAAACTAGCGGAGTTCGACGGGAAGAAAGCAGTGGTGGCGAGGAAATGGAAGAGTGGCTTATACACGAACACGAAAGGAAGTGTGGTTGGTCGGAAATCGCACAGACGAGAAAGGAGAAGACCGATGGCAGTGGAGAGCAGATTAATTTTGAGTTTGAACAAAAAGTAAACAAATAGAGGGAACCGTGAAGAAGTTGGGGGTTTTTAAAAAGGAGGACGTGTCCCTTCGACTGGCGGCGTGTGTTTCGAGGACACGACCTTTTAAATAACGTCCGCTCGAATTTCAAACGCATGGTTGGGATCGACCACGTGTCACGCCTTACATGCGAAATGATTAAAGTGGGGACAAGCTGGGAAGCGTGGGGAAGAGTAAAAGGCAGCGATTCGGCCCATCATTAATGAGTTTCGGTCTTATCTCGTTTCACTCAAAGATTAAGCGAGGGACTGGTGTTTGGGTAATATCAGGCGAGTCTTCTCGAGGTCCTTCCAGCTCGAATAAAATACCCGATGATGACCTAGCTCGAGCGGAAATGCTGAGATATCCGCATGAAGACGACCTCACTAGACGCCAAAGGTGGTCAAGGTCGAGGAATTAGGGTCGCTCGAGCTCCGAGCACTCCTTTTCTGCTCGCAGAGATCAATTCCCGAACCTGGCCGGGTTGCTGTGATCATGGGATGAATGGAATGTAAGACCCGACCTAGGGCAGCTCGAACCGTTTTCTCATAATCCTGGCACACCTTTTAATGTCTGACCAGGGCCCCACGTGGTATGGTGGCGGAACTATTGCCGATGGCCGGCGCATGCCCCCACGGTGTCATCATTCCTAGCGCACATGCAGGCATAGTGATCTGCCACGTGAGCCGGGTTAAGGAGGCAGTAGCGCATCCACTAGGAATATTACGCCAATCCCGGTGTCGGGGGACCGGACACCACCAGCGTGGGAGTGGACAGCCTGGAAATGGAAAGAACGAGAAAAATGGAGTATAAAAGGAAACGAACGGGTACGTTACGGGGGTTGAACAAATTGATTCACAAGAGTTACAAAAGCTTATACAGGTTCTTCTGATTTTCCTTACATTGATTCTCTGAAGACACCATATTCATTCAAAAGGGAGGGCAAAATAATATCCCTTTCTTCTTTCCGGTCTCCCTCACTAAGGGAGATACCAAAAAGAACAACCCGATTACTGACTTAAGCGTCGGAGGGTTTTCGCCGGAATACGTCCGGCGACCCCTGACCCTGTTTTCTGTGAGTACAGGTCTGGGAGATCACCGTTCTGGAAAAGACAACGGAACGGGAAGAAGAAGACAGTCCTACTCGAGCTCGAGCTAATTGCGAGTTGAGGGTTCTAGATATTGTTGCTATTCACGAGTAGAAAGTTCGAGGCACTGTTTTATTTTTATCTTTCTATTGTACAGTTCACCTAGTGACATATAAAGCTAAAAATTAGTTAAAACATGTGAAATAATTCCAAACAGAAAGTGTTGTGATTTCCATTGGCTTTGGCTTGGCCCCTTATCAGAAAAAATATCAACTCTTTTCCTCTCTCTTATGCATTCTTCAGAGGGAAGTTAGATTGCGTATTAATTAACAAATATAAAGAATTTTGATCCACCCAAAATCTTATAAGAAAAAAATCAAATAAATAAAAATAATCACATAATATTATGAATTTATATGAAAGACTCTTGTATTAAAGAAAACTCACTATTGTAAAAAATAGAGAGAGAAATATTTGTCTATGTGATAAATTATTACAATTATTATAATTTTCTTTTATACACCCAAAATCATAATGATATTCAATTTCTCAATAAACCTTAAATATCTCTTAAACTAAAAATTATTTACTATTGATTGTACAAGTAAACCCAGCCTTTGTACATATAGTGATTATTTCTTCTATAAACAATATTACTTTTCTTATACAAGTTGCATTCTCCCTTAAATAAGTTAAGTCTAAAAGAAAATTTACTTATAACTTAAATGAGAATACTCTTAAAAAAAAAATTCTAAGAAAAAAAAAATAAGAGACATATTTACTAACACAGTCAGTATGCTTGATTGACATACGTGGCTGTACTGCCTGTGGTGATTACATTCATTACTGTAGTTTTGCATGGGGTTTGCTTGGTGAATATATTATATATTGTGACATGAATTGCGGGAAAGATAAAAGTGAAGAAGAGTAGCAAATTATCGTCGTGTATTAGAAAGGAAACCTGAAAAAGGGCAACAGTAAGTAGTAGCCCTAATGGCCGTCCCTCTAGCTCTGGCTCTTCATAAGTGTCGGTGTCAGTGTCTACGTACTCGGCCACAATCACTGCCAGTCGCTGTGTTGAGTGTTTAACCATTTACATTTACCACACTTTTCCAATTGCTATATCTGGATTCTTGTGGTCAAGCTTTGAATTTTTGACTGGGATCGGATCTATCTCTTAATTTTTTCTTCAACTGCTGCCACTGCTCATGTTCATCGATTATAATATATATTCGTACGAGTCGGCTTCCAATCTGAAACCCGGACTGAGCTGTTTTGTTATAATAATGCCACCCTTGCAAAGCCCTTTGGACTTTGATGATGTAGGATTTTAGATCACAGAAAAAAAAGGCTCATCTGATATGGAAAATGGGCCGGATATGAGCCCATTTTAGAGCGGTTTTTTTCTAACACCGTTATAAATGTCAATTTGACAAATTATTGCAGAGGTTGGTGATTTGACTCCGGAGTCTGGAAGCTTGTATCGCTTTGTATTTCACTGCCCGGTCTTAGCCTTAATTATGATTTTATTTTTATTTAATATTTGATTGCAGCTGATTCATTCTACTTCATTCTATTTCTATTTATCGTTTATATTTTTTTATTGTTAAGTTTCGAATTAAAGTTGTCTACTAACTTCACCATCTTTCCCTCATGCAATTGTTCTTTTCGTTTCCCCAGGGAAAAAAAAAAAGAAAAAAAAGAAGCGCATAATCACTTATTGTTGTTTTTAATACTCCATTTACAACTCTTTTGGGATTGTCATTTCATATATATCCTAATTCATATTATGAAAATTTAAAATTATTTTTATTTAATTAAAAATTAATAAATTTAAAAAATATATTAATATTCTTTTTATTAATTATATTAAGATAATAAAATAAATTATTATTATTATTATAAATTTATGTATAGATTAAATAAATTTTATTCGATATTATTACTATTTTTATTATTTGTAGTCTTACATTATTAAATACATATAACAGTTTTTTATTCTCACAGTATTTATAAAAAAAAATTTATTAAATATTTATTTTTTTATTACTGATTATTTTTACAGCATAACTAACAGTGATTATTTTAAAAATTATAACAATCTTAAATTGATCCTTAATCATAAAAAATCTTAGTCTCCATTTAGACCAAATTATAAATAATAAAAAAATTTCATATGGTACTAAATTATGTATATTTTTAAGACCTCTTAAAAGATTTACCTCTAACACTAAATTATATAATTTTTTACACTACTTCAAAATTTTACTTCGATATAGTAATAATTATTTATATATATTTAAAAAATACTAATTTTTAAATTTATGTTCAATCGTATTATTAATGATTGTAAATTAAATTTTACTTAATATTGGCATTTTCATCAAAAACTTATCCTGAACATTAAAAAAGAAAATCAATGATTACTAGACTTAGTGCACACAAAACACTGGACCCATTCAAATAAGTGCGAATGGAAACTTGGAAAGTGATTTGTTACCAATCTATTTTTAATGGTTTCCAAATATTGACTGGGTGTGGGTGAAAACGAAATTGTGAAAATTTTATCAATCATTTGAAATGTGAATTGTGGACCCGCGATGGACAAAACATTTACCATCATGACAACGGACTGACGGCCGTTGATGTTTTATCTCACACTGGAGGGAAATGTTCGTGACAAATATTTTTCATGTGTAATCAAATATAAATTGTTATCTCTGCATTCTGTTAACTAACATGTTCATCGTTTGGTTCAATTATTTATCTCTAATCATTTAATGAAATGTACTTCTATAATAGACGATGCAGTTCACAAACTTCGTTTCATCAAATTGCTAATCAAAATCATAGAATCACACCGTTTGTATTTGAAAATTCATATACTATATTATTAATTCTTTTTCATTTCCCGAGTAGCTCCTCTGTTTTTTTTTTTTAATTATTATTATTTATTTTTATTTTTTTGGGTGAAACAAGCACAATATGCTAATATACTTCTTATGATCAGTTTGAGATTAAGATGGGTGATTAAAAAAATTATTCTTATTATGCAAATGAAATAAATTGTTGATTAAAAAATAAATTAGTATTTAATAAATTTATTGCTATGATTGTTGTGAGTTTGAAAAATAAAGTATATGTATTTGATAAATTTTATTACAAAAATATTATTTTATTATAAAATGACTAAAATATATATAAGTTTAAATTATCTTTTATTTTTAAAGTATGTTTGATAAATTGTTTAGATTTTTTTAAATACATAAATTACATAAAGTAAAAAAAATTGATTAAATAAAATTTATTGAACTTTATTGTTACATAAATATGACAAAAAAATCATACTTATAAATAATAAATAACATTTATTACATTTATATTGAATGAAAAATATAGTAGTTGTGGTAATAATTTAACTGTGGTGATAATATGATATGTAATGATTATATATTAGGGTTTATGTAAAAATAAAATATAATTGTCTTTTTGTTAAAATACTAAGTTTATAATAAGAATTTTTTTAAAAAAGTAGTGACTTATTTAATAAACTATTTATAAAAAAAACTAACCTATTTTTAAAAATTATTATCAAAATTTAAAAAATTATAAAATAAATTGTGTTTATTAAATTTATCAAATATTATTTTTTGTTAAAAATTATGAAATAATCAGTTTATTGAATTTGAATCTCAATCATAATATAACCTTAATATTTTGGTTCAAGTTTTCGTATGGGTTTAAAAAATATAATTTTTATTATTATTTACTTTAAGTTAATATTTTTAAATTGGATCTCAATTTTAATATGGTCGGGGGTATGTTTTGATAGACATTAAGTTGGACTTTTATAACAATAATAATAATAATAATAATAATAATAACTTTTGAAAGATTTTTATTATTATTATTATTAATCTAAGTATCTAATAGATAAGCTTATCAAGTGACTCGTGATACAAGAGATAAGGAGTTTTCTTTTGTTTTTTTTCGAAAAGGAGATAAGGAATTATGACAATGAAATTATGACTAATGAAAAATAGTATTTATCTAAAACCAGGGAGCTGCTACCTTACAGCAAACTGTAAGGTGCAGCCCCTCACACCCCAGCTGTGGATTCTACTTAAGGCCCGCAGCCGAACTATTATGTGAGGGCTGCACCTTACAGTTGCTGTAAGGGAGCCCCTCCCCTAAAACCAAAGCTAAATCTTAGCATTCAAATTTCAAAGGGAATAAAAATTCATTGAATCAAAAACCGATAATTTCCATCGTGTGAAAGAAACTAGTTATTCCGACAGTTTAATTCGTACTCCATAAACGAAAGTGGGGCCCGTCAATGAAAAGTAACAATTCGCCGCAGTAAAAAACGTGGGCCCTCCACGAGCGCAACGTGTCCGACTTTTGCTAACTCACACGCGCCCTTACGCTGCGATGGCTTTGAGCAAATAATTCACCGAACCGTAAAACAAGGAACAATGGGCAAGGGCAGGCTAAGATAAAGCCAAGCGAAGTTGGCCCTTAAAGAACGTGAAAAGCCACGATCACATTTTCTGTAGACCTAATCATACGCGGCGTAGGAAGTGTGTGTGTGCACGCTCACGAGATTCTTTCCTTGCAAATCGCACTCGTGATTCCTCCCCATCCAAAGAATATTCCAATCGAAGACACAAAAATTATCCAAATTTCCAAAATGCCCGAACATAATTAAGTTACTATAAGGAAGCCCCTGAAGTGTTTCCGTGTGCTCTCTTATTTTCAATTTGACACGTAAGATAACGAGTGACGTGGCAGTAAACTTGTATTAGAACTGGTATTCATCGAGAGAGAGAGAGAGAGAGAGGGTCGTTTGATCTTATCTGTGCAGAAAGTGAGAAAGGTGGTGACGTAATTGCCAGCCCACACAGAAGGGACGAAAAGCGAATCACACCCTGGAATATTCAACCCTGTCTCTCTCATCCCTTATATAAACAAACCAACCACTCTCTCTCTCTCTAGCACAACGCAACTGCTTCAATTTTAATCGTAAGATTCGTTTTTGTTACGCGACGCCCCGACTTCGATTTAGTCGCTACGCTTCATCTTTGCCGTCGGATCTTTCTCTTATTCTCATCAAATTCATACGAAAATAAATACAATTTTTATCTTTCTAATTTTTTTTTGTTTGTTTTATCTTATTATCCATCTGGGTTCCTGAGTTTATTCCATTTCTTGATTCTGCTTGGATCCTTTATTCCTCTGCTAATACCGTTGATTTTACTTTCATCTCTTTGGATCCCTCTATGCTTTGTCTCATACACCCCCTTCTTATTATAACCACCATTTACACCCCTCTCTCTCCATAATCTAGACTTTTTTTCACCGACACAAATTAGACATGATGGATTATGCGGAAAAAATGCGGAGGTGTCACGAGTACGTGGAAGCCTTAGAAGAAGAAAAACGAAAGATTCAAGTGTTTCAACGCGAACTTCCTTTGTGTTTAGAGCTTGTAACTCAAGGTATGCATCCTGTATGTTTTGTTTTAAAAATATTTTTGGTTTGTTTGGATTCAGCAGAGGAGAGGTGATTGAGTTTAATGAATTTTAATTGGGTGGTACTGGTGGTGGTGGGTGCAGCAATTGATGCATGCCGGAGGGAGTTATCTGGTACGACGACTGAGTACATGCATGGACAATCAGAGTGTTCGGAGCAAACATCAAGTGATGGTCCTATCTTGGAAGAGTTTATTCCTCTCAAAAGGAGCCCATCTGGTGATGACAACGATACTGATAATGATGAGCGACATTCAAACAAGCCTGCAACGGCAACAACTACAAACAATAATAGGGAAAAAGAAAAGAACAGTGATAAGAAAAAATCAGACTGGCTTAGATCTGTCCAGTTGTGGAATCAATCCCCAGATCCACCACCTAAAGAGGTACTGCTTCAGAAACATCCTGAGCTTCTTATCCTGTTACCCTTTTGTTAGGAAATTAATAAACTAAAAACGTAAAGCTTTATGAATTAACTAGTTAATGAAATTTTCACAGGAGGAAGTGGTGCCCAGGAAAGCAACGGTGGTCGAAGTGAATAGAAATGGAAATGGAGGTGCATTTCAGCCATTTCACAGAGAAAAAGGTGGGGGACAGAATGAACAACAACAAAGAGTGGGGAAAATTAGTACTTCCGTCCCAACGGCGGCTGCTAGTTCCACAACGGACACTGTGGTCAGTAAAGGTGAAAAATTTGATAAAGATAAAGATAAAGATAAAGAGAGCCAGGCTCAAAGAAAGCAAAGGCGCTGTTGGTCACCTGAATTGCATAGACGGTTCTTGCATGCTCTTCAACAACTCGGCGGCTCACATAGTATGTATTTATTAGATTTTTTTAAAAAAAAAAATTATTGTGTTTTATTTAATGGGATTGAATTGGCTGTTGAATTTTGCGCTGATGGATATGAGGATTAATTTGGTATTGACTGTGTTTGCAGCTGCTACGCCTAAGCAAATTAGGGAGCTAATGAAGGTTGATGGGCTTACTAACGATGAAGTCAAGAGTCATTTACAGGTCAGTATCTTTATTAGTCTATTAATCGCTCACCGCTCATGAAACTCACTGTAGTAAAAACCGTACCTGGGGTTTATCAATTTCTGTTTAACAATGTTGTTAGTATGAATTTATGTATGTATTAGGATGGATTTTATTATGAAGATGTAGTCTAATTGATGAAAAGAATACTGCATTCATATTGAAACATAAGGAACTCAAGTTACCTTGATGTAGCAATCAATAATTGAATGGCTGAGATTAGTCCTAAGATATCAAATTGAAGATGTTATCTTCTCAATCAATTTCAAATGTTTGTCCAATTATGAAATTGCCATAGGTTTTTGGCATGTAATATCCTTTAGTAGATTCCTTTCATCTTGTATATATGATTATGACAGTGCAATAGTGATTAATTTGTAGCATTCTGAAATTTGTTTTGCTTCAATTATAAGCAATGAGTTGGAATCGACTATCAAGCATAGTCTTGATGTTGTTTGTCTTTTTAATTGTTTCAGAAATATCGTCTGCATACGAGGAGACCAAGTCCAGCAATGCACAACAGTGGCAACCCACAAGCGCCCCAATTTGTGGTGGTCGGGGGCATTTGGGTGCCGCCACCTGAATATGCAGCAGTTGCTGCCAAAACTCCAGGGGAAGCAGGCTCTATTGCCACAAGCAACGGAATCTATGCACCGGTAGCTGCACCACCACCAGCACTACCTCAATCTTCAGCATCAGTAGTGCAAAGATCTCAACAGACACAATCAGAGCACTTGCACTCAGAAGAAAGGGGCAGTCATAGTGACGGTGGCCATCATGCTAATTCTCCGGCTACATCTTCCTCTACGCATACCACCACAGCTTCCCCTGCATTTTAGTATCTGTAGAAACAGAATGATGTATAATTTTTGTAACAATGCTTGCTAGTAGAAATTTCTATATCATATGACGATTTTTCTTCTTGTTTTTGGAGTGTAAAACTTGAAAAGAGTTAGCTGGATACATCGCACAGTGACTGTCGGCCTTCTTGAATAAGTATCATTGTAGTTCACCACCAAATTGTATCCAAAATCTAATATAGTGAAGGAATAATTTCAAGTATTTTTAATTTTGCAACCCGCTTCATAAATGCTTGTTTATGGAAATGTTTCATAAGTTATTTCAGAAAATATTTCTCAAATGAGGTAGCGTGACGGCTAAGATTTAAATGGAATGGTGTCTACAGAAGATTATATGTGTTACACTATGGGGTGGGATCATCTTTTTATCTTAGCCAACAAGATACAAGTAGTTCATTAATGACATGTTCAGCAAAAATCTGAAGCTTAATAGACAAATTTAAATTTGGAATAATCTTCATATTTTACTTTTGTCATAGGAAAGCTGAAGATCTGTAACAGATTCGAAAATAATTAATAAAAGAATCTTGACTTGTAGGAAACCTTCTTGTTCAAGAAATTAAGAGATGGAATGAAATCTTTGGGGTTGGGAACTTTTGGCCCTCTAGAAAATACGTTTTGCCGGTTTGCGTATAAATCAAGAATCAAGGCTCAAATGATTCTTGAACGATCTTTCTTCATCAATGAGGAAAGGATGCGGATACAAGAAATCAAGGGCGATTTAGGATTAACATTTTAATGAATCTTTACAAACTCGAGTTGAATTGAGTGAAAGGGAATAGCTCACTGAAAGAAAGTTCTAGTTTTTCAGCAGCGTTAAATCGAAATCAGAGATTTGAGCAATTTCCCACAAAGAAAGGTAAGGAAGTGTTAAGAGGTTAGCAAATTAATTGCAAGGCGACTTTGTCAAATTTTGCCCAATCCACTAGTTCTGTGTTAACATGAATGGTTTTGATAGAAATTTTAAAGTATTATATGATGGTAAAAGTCTTCGACGAGACATGGAATTGGTTCATTTCTTTGTACTATGCATTCATCCATTTTTAAAACAGTAAATAACAGTTGAGGTTCTGTTGATAGCTTTTATAATTTCGTATCCATTCTTGTTTTTTTTTTTTTTCCCCTCTTTTTTTTTTCCGTCGTCTAAACTTCAAAGTTTGACAAACGAAAATTGCTTTGATCGATAGGAATCAACTTTCAAATGTAGCATAATATATTGTTGGGATCCTGAACAAGAGATGGGCCTAACAGATAATTAATTAAACAAATGACAAAAGATAATACAAATGTATTATAAACTTTTTAAATTATTTGAATAAGATAAAATTATTGAGAGAAAAATATAAAATTTTGTAGAAATAAATATATCTGACTTTGTTTTAGTGGACAAACAACGCAAATAATAATGAATAATATAATGATGCATTCCAGTTCATTTAAGACTTTCTCTATACGACAGTTATAATTTAACTCTGTCTAATTATTTTAAAAAATTAATACGTATCCTTATCTATAATATTGTGCTAGATAGAAGAAAGTACAAATAATAGGTTTCAACGGCAAAACTTAAAGATTAAAATTTAAAGGCATAACCAAAGTTAATGGTTTGATGATTTGTTCAGCATATCATGTCAAGCTCCAAAACCTATACCCCCTCTTCTAAGTAAAAGATAACAATTGTGAAGATATCTGATCGTAACTTCTCTAGCAAAAATTATAAAAAAAAAAAAAAAACCGAGTGTTGTTACTTGTTATTAATCTTAATTAAGAATATAATTCAAACATATATATTAATTAAGATTAAAACCAATAGTTGCGCATTGAAGTATCATGAACAAGAACATTAATGTACACTTGGTACAACTGTTTTAAAAACGATTGTTACATAGTCCACTTGGAAAACGTGGCGACTTGATAATTGGAGTACAACGAGGCCCAAATGGGGGCCCCAGAATATAATTATTTTTCTGACAACACAATTACACAAAACACATCAAGACAAAGCTGTGGTTGTAAGCTCATCGCATTGCCCACTATTTTCTAATAAATAAAAACGAAATATAGGACGCTGTAAATGTTATTGTATGTGGTCCACATGGAATATTCCAGGAACTAAGGCATATTTCCTTTTAAAAAAAAAAAAAATTGGTTAGCTTTTGTTTAACGTTTATTGATTTTAATAATATTAAAGTTTTGCATATAAGTTATCATCTAGTTCTAAGTTTATTCTCTGTTTTTTTAACTTATCTTCTTGGTGAGATGGACTTGAGAAGATATTCTGATCCTCGGAATCTTGCCTCGTCGAAGATTCTGCTTCCATTATTTTAGCTTCAATTTTAAATAAAAAGGAGGGCATTCGGTGTATGTTCCTACATGTAAAACCATATAAATTTATGACTTGGGTCCGACAAGAAAATTTCCCATAATGCCATTTTGACGAGTTCTGACTTCTGATCGTGTATGACGATCTGTAGATGATTGTAGACTGTGATTAGAAAAAGATCAGACGGGTATGATTCGTCGATCGGGTTAAATTTGGTGTTGTGGTGTACGCGAGTCGCAGCAGGCAAGAAAAACCCATTTGGGTTTATTGCGAATTTGTGATTAGTTTAATTTTGGTAGCAGTTCGTATAAAGATAGACATGGATCCACGGAACGAGGGAGTTCGAGCACTTCGGCATTGTATTATTAAATTTGTCAAAGATAGATAGCAAAATGCGACCTTTCAATGAATGTAAAGGCCAAATGTCTCTTGCAAGCCCTTAAAAACCAACATAAAATGGGGATATGCTATGAAGAGTTGTACGCAAAAGTCATTTCCCGTTTCAGTAGAAGAGATGATGGTGGGGTTTTTTAGGAAATGTGGGAAATATTTTTCGAATGACCTAACCCGAAAAAAGAAAGAGAAAAACGAACACCGGGGGAGGGGGGACATACAATATGTTTTTATTTATTTTTTATTCTTTGAATCTCATAACAAGGGCATGGGTATTCCGTATCACTAGAGTTGAGTCAATACTTTATTGCGCGAATATAAATAATTTCGTTATTTCATGCATCATGCTTTGATTTTGATGGTGTTGGCTATGCTGCACTATTAAAGCTACAGCTAGGCCTTGCCAATCTTTGTGTGTGTGTGTGTGTGTGTGTGTGTGTGTGTGTGTGTGTGTGTGTGTGTGTGTGTGTGTGTGTGTGTGTGTGTGTGTGGTGCCAGTGCAATATGCAAATAAAGAAAGAAAGATCAACATTGACTTGAGTGAAATAGTGCAATGTGGCCAATTTGGAGCATTTGAGTTTACTTTATAATTGCCTTGTGACTTTGTAGGTAAAATGATAAAAGAACTAATAAGTGGAACCAAAACCCTAAGCTGAATTGGACGGTAGATATCTGAGCGAGAAACTTTGATCTACGCAGAGATATACTTTCAAGCTTCAAAAAATTATATATTGGTATGAATTTTTTTTAATATCAAAAGACATAAGAGGACTAAAACTCTACAGAATTACTTAAATTATTATTATTATTTCTTTGGGGCCAAACGTCTGGGTTTCTGGTAAGTGGCAAACACTTCCAAGATGTATTTTGCATTTTTTTAGTTTTAATAGCGCTCAAAAAATCAGGGAGTCAAAAATAAAATAACCAGCTAAAAAGCTAGAAGCGTAGGATGTATCTTGCCAGTATTTAAATTAAAAAAAAAAAAAAGGGAACTGTGTACATCATGAACTGAAAAATCATTTCCCACATTCTTTTGTAGAGGTTAAAAGTCAACAAAGACGAAACTGTAAAAGGACTAGTAAAATAAAGGGACAGCTAAAAAATGGTTTTGTCAAAAAATTATTGACAATATTATCTACTAATTCTCAAGTTTTTAAAAATACTTTATTATGTCTTTTAGTGATAATATATAAATAAAATTTTATTTTTTAAAATTTTTATTTATTAACCACCCATTGCCACTTAATTTTTTACTCAATACAAAATTATATTGTAAAAGAATCATGATTCGACCAGTCAACAAGAAAATTAATAAGAAAAACAGTCTGCACTAACTGCTAAAACATAATCCAAAAACCACTCAAGAAAATCTGTACTTAAAAATTCCCAGGCACCTGAAGCAGTTATTTTTTTATCCAAGGATGTGCATATAGATAGTGTTCTTATTGTGTACTTTCTCCTAAAATTGGACTAACAAATTATAATTTTTGTTATTAGATTTTCATATTGCAGATTTAAGTTTTGCCCTGTTCTCAGTTTACAGTTCCACTTAAAGAAAATTCTCAAAGAAAATGTAGCAGCAACTGAAATGTGCATAAAAATAAATGGAATTAACAGAACACTGCTAAGAGATATATTTATTACTCTGATATACACAATATGAACAAACTGCAGTTATATTCAGACATTTTATGAAGGAATGACGCTCTATGGATTATCTGAAGGTGCTGAAATTTCTAGAGGTTCACCGGGTATGGGCTCTAGTACCTGTGCATATGGTAGTTCCTTCAATAAAAGTTCCTGCATTAAGCACCATTCATTCCATCAATATCTGATACACACACACACATACAGGAACAACATGAATCTACAACACCACCACTCTCTTGTGAGGAAAAGGTATGAGTAATGAGCAAAGTTAAAAGGAAAATAAACAAATCAATCAAATCTGAAAATCAGTCCTAACAGCCTTTATTACATTAACTGTCCAAAACAAAAGAATTATATTAACTGATTACACAGATTTGCCTCCAAATCTCACTAACGTCCAATTCAGAACATAGACTAAAGACAGGTAGTTTCCATTTTGGAGTTCGGTGAAGGCAACAAGATGATATAACAAAAGCAAAGGCCAAAGGTTTCCCATACATGAATATTGGCACAAGACACTATGGTAACTTTTAACCCTATCTTCTGTGTTTTCACATATAGCAGATGTCATACTACTAAGGATTAAGGTTTTCCCAATTAATGTAATGGTTCACCACATTCTGGTTCATATGAGCGCACAGCACAGCTTATCGTAAACCAGCTGTCAGGCAGAAAATTATTAGAGTCAATGGAGGGATCATCTTACATATATCCTTTGAATTATCAGTAATTTGGTAAAATAGCTATAGTAAATCCCTATTGTTTCTTATTACATTTACATCATAGTTAATGAAGCAGAAGTCAGACTTCATTCTTCTGTACGCAAGCTAAATCTCAGAAGGAAAACTTGAAACATTACTGACTGGAAGGAATCAACTCAAAATTTCACCGTCAGCAAGTGTGATGTGGAGGAAAAATCAAATAACAATTTGGAAGGAATGAACTCAAAGTCAAAGTTGATCCAGGAAAAGGTAAATCATGAGTTAAAATTGGTTGTCATAGCTTCTGAAGCAAAAGCATACCTTTATCAGCATCATAAAATTTATATTCTTACATCTTACGAGGTAACCAATGGATTTCACAACTCATCTACTTTTAAGAAATTACATATTATACCTTGAATGATCCAACCGTTCCTTCAGCCTTAATTATATTCGCAAGAAATCCTTTGCTATCAAGATCTCCATTTTTCATCGGCACAATAAACCTGTGAAACAAAGGAGGAAATAAAATACGTAAACACACAATAAATTGTTGTCGCCTTAGCTTCAATGGCTGAGGTTATCAATTTATACTTGGCATGCAACAGCTTAGCAAGTTTAACTGCATCTTCTTGTCCCGAAACCAAAGTAAATTTAGGAAGAAGCTGCTTTATGACAGGGGTAATGATGATGTCGGCCCGTTCCTTCTCCAGATAATTTTGATTGTATACACAGTGGGGTTCATAGTAAAGAGTTAGTTGGCCTTCTGAATTGATGAGATACCTGGATGACAAATAAAACCGTGAAGGATTAAAATCTTAAATTTTCAAACTAACCAAACTACTTAAAGAAAGTAGTACGCCAGGAGATAAATAAATAAAGTACTACAATCGTTTGAAAATAGACTTAGATCAGAAGCTGCTTAAAGACACATCACAAAACTTTAGTTCAAAGATTTACCCATTCTCAGGGCGTTGCCAGGGAGGACCCAGAACTGGACCAGCAGTCGCTTTAACTCTGACTTTGGTACCATTTCTACCTTCAATTTCAGAGCTCTGACCGGGTTCTACATATGTAACCTGTAAGGTTCTGAAATTAAATTTGAAATGATAAATGACTCATAGGAAACTTATTTATTTATTTTATTATAGACAGAGAAATCCCTCAGCGTGTGCATTGGGTTTGGAACAGTTTCTGTAGAACACTTTGAGATGCTTTTGTTCACAATATACCTCCTTCATGGCATATGCGAACTACAGCATCCTGAGAATACATTGAAGGGGAAAATGGGTAAGATCACATACAGAAAATACTCATTATTTTTCTGTCACCCCCTTAAACAATACTACACTAACTCAACAAGAGTTTTAAGTGCAACAAAGTATAACTCCAAATAATGTAAGAAACAACTGAGGAAAGAATTCCTAAAAACCAAATTAATGTGAACAATTTGTAAATACTGTCACCATCTCATGCAATATGAGTGTCTTATACCTAACTCAAATTCAGACATTGGATAATTCCTAAAATTTGTAGATAATGGGTGTGTTCTATAAAATCTCCTCTCATGCTTATACCATGTATTGCTTTAGGAAAAAAAACAGTCATGGAAATACTCGCATGAGGGCGTCCACAGTGTGTACACAATGTGAAAGCTTAAAACAAGTGGTTTTGGAGTATACATTTGAAAAAAAGTTGAGGTTAATTAGTTAAGTGGTTAACCACCAATCCACCTCGATTGATTTATCTACATATTGGCTATAAAGTAAGTTTCACTAAAAAAGGAAAAAAGCAATATTTTGTTTCTGGTCTTAGTTCATACAAATAAAGTTATTAGAATTCCTCAACATTGAATGATGCAATGGATGCAAACAAAGGGTAGATCACAGAAGTAAGCCAACATCTTCCTTTACCAACAGCTACACAGAAATAAGAATTTGGCTAAAATCTGAACAAACAATCAGTTAACTGTGTCATTATTTCTGTCTCAATGACCATTTGATTTTCACTTTCATTCATTCAACTCTACACACAAAACAACTAGATGTCAGTGACAAGAAATACATATCATTAATTTAAAATAAAAAAATCCACGAAAAACAATGAAAAATACTAAAAGTGAATAATAAATTACTCACGTTTTGGAAAAGGGGATCGAGCGGTGTCTTGGCATTGGGAGTAGCAATGACTTTAAGATTAGGAGACATTTCAGAAAGTGGCTTAAGGGTCTTCAAATGACAGTGATCATCAAGGCTTTGGGTAATCAATAAACAGTCAACTTGTGGAAGATCACGAAGCTGCACCGAAGTTTTCATCCCAATCAGAACAAGCCAATTAATGTTCAAACCCATTCTGCATATATCTTGGATGACATTAATTTAAAAAAAAAAAAAACCTGGAAACTCTTCAAGAATTTCTTGGCAGCATCAAAAAGCCAAGGAATACCAAAATCCAAGTTGCCCACCAAGATTGGATCAACCAATAATTTCACCCCATCCACATCCCACAACCAACTGTTTCCCTAAACCAATAAGTTAAAACAAGAGGTAGAATTTTTTTTTTTTTAAATCCTAATCAATCAAAGATATAAAAGAGCTATATGCAAAATAAAACAAAGAAAACCCACCTCTAAGTAAGTGAGCTTAAACACGTTAGTGGCAACAGCATTCTCCTCTGAAACTAAAGCAGAAACCACCTTGCTGAATCTTCTTGTTGGGAAATTGAACGTAGTGGGATTGATGGGAACTGGACTCCGACAAGCTGAAGTGAAACGGGGAGCTGTTGATAACGAGCAGAGTATTATATCTGTGGGTCTTGTTCTGCTGTGCCTGCATGGTAAGCAGTTGAAGGGAAGAGTGCTGCACTGGAAGCCTGTTGACATTGTTGCATACGGGTACGAGGCTGCCTCTTCCCGCGAATCACCGTTTCCGTGTGCGTTTCTTGATTATTATTATTTTTTTGATGTTATTGTTTTTTTCTTCACTTTCTTCAACCAAGCAAATGGCAACGTGTGATCGTGTTAAATCTGAGTATCATCATATTCATGGATGATATAACCGGCTTCAACTCTGCCACTTGGCATACGGCGACCCTTATATGTATAAACATATGCATATATTTTCGAAAAATGAGAATTATTTATTTAAATGGCAAGAGGGCTATTGTCTGTGGCAATAATTTATCCGGATCCTTTCAGAAAAAAAAAACAGTTAATCTCTTTCTACGACTACAATGTTGACATGAGTGAATGCTATATAATATCTTTTCATGGCATCCAAAGATTTTCTGTTACAAGCCTATAGATAATAAAAATAAAATAAAATAAAATAAATGGATGCCGGAGCTCTGACGTTGCTAAAAGTTACATATGTGAATATCATAAATAAATAAATAAATTGATCTGTATGGCAAAAATTTGTTTGAACTTTTGCCAGATTCTTGGTCATATATAATTCCTGGTTTTAACTAAGGAATAAATTTGATCTGCATGGTTGAACAGTAGGATCAACGAACTTGCCTATTACTAATGCCACTGTACATGTAACAATTTCTTCCCATGGCCTTTCCTATTACACTGACATAGAAGAATCCTTCTTTCAAATGTGATGGGGATGCTCTCCTAGAGTAAAATATGCAATTAAGTGTTGCCTGATGAGAAAATAGAATGAGTGACAATAATATCAACAGCACTTTTCAACACTTCGATCTTATAGCCGAAAGGCCGAGAAAGGTATGATAGCACCTTTCCTAGAATTCAATTAAGATGCACAAAGAGACGGGGAGAGAGAGAGAGAGACAAGGATCAATCATTTTCTGCAAAACGACACAAAATCTTTAGTCATGCAACTTGAAGACCCAAAGCCAAGGCCTTCAGCATCTTTTCCTCAGCCGAAAGGCCTTCGTCCAATCTTTAAATAGTACAAGAATGTTCTGAAGAGAGAGGTTGATAAATCCTCAAAATATTACATCACTCCTGCTTAATGACCATTTGCAGCAAAAGCTGAAACAAGACAGGCACTGCAGAGAAGATAGCTCTTGGTAAATTTATATCTTGAAAGCAAGTTCTCTTTCCCATCTTTTGGAACAGTAAGGGATAGCATTCACGATTTTGTTTCCTTGTAGCAATGGCAACTCATCACCGCTAGCAATCTTCTGTTGCCAGACAAATTCATTCTCATGTTCACACTTCGTGAGCGTATCAGCAGCAACATCAACTTCTTTTCTGAAAATAGATTTACGAGACTCCTCTCCTGGCATTTTCTTTTTCACATTGATCAGTGCATCATGTAGAATTCCAATAGCAATCCCAACTTGGCCGGCATCCTTTAGACCTTCTGCTAGATATTTCTGACTTCTTAATTCATGTAGAGCTTTGCAAGACCATATGAATTCCTGTGCACAATAAAAGAAGCATCTGTCAGCTCCAAAAAGGAGATGCTCTTTGTCCAATCAATAGAGAGAGCGAAAGACAATGTTAGGGTCTCCATCAGTTTTTGAAATTGAATCAAGCAAAATCAATTTGCAGCAAAAGAGAAGAAAAACGATGCATGACTGTGGAGGAGAAGAAGATGTTTCCTTAGCCAGCAGCCGGTAATACATTAAAAACTTTTATCCAACCTTTAATGTGTTCATTTTGTTGTCCTCCTCGTTTAGGAGACTTGCAGTCAAAAAATTTAAGTGTTTGTTTAAAACCAAGATATAGCATCATAAAGCACTCTATGACTCATTAATGTCCAGGTAAATTTACAAATACTATAAATAAAAAGCTGGTCCTTGATAGAAGATTCTACCAACATTAGAGCCCAGATACAAAGTATTTGTTAGTGCTAGTATCAATGCATTCACATGAAATCAACAGAATTTAACTGTAGCACCTAAGTTGACAGAGATTTGAGATTAGCTACACAGATTAAATCCACAATTTTTTTCAATGCCTAACTTCACATTCTCTCTGACCTACCTCTTTTCCCAGCAATGCTCCTGTCAAACCACTTCATTACTGATGCAATCAATGGCCCCATTTCACATGGCAAACCATCACAAAAAATTTCCATCAGTTTGTCTGTGACTGGCAGCTGACTTATTCTAAATTTTCCTATATGTACACTTATCCATCCATTATTTCCTTCCCTACCCATTACTTCATACCGAAAAGCATGGCTGGGAGTACTATTACTTCATCTCAAAATTCCTTCATCTCAAAATTCCTTATATAGTTGTTTCCAATGATTTCACCACATCCTAGTAGTTCTCAGTTAGGTTTATTATTGCACTCATTTTATTTCTAAGAATATAAGTATCAAATTAGAAGCTAACTCCACTCTAACAACGTGATGCAATTATTTACAATAATTGAGGTTAAATTTCTCGAAAATGAACAAAACAGAATTCTTAAAAGTGCTCATTAATATCTTCTAGTAGTCTGAAGAAACAGATATAGGCTTGATAGAAACCATACGATAAGCATACACACCATAAAGCACGATGAAATATCTTTGCATTGTCCATTTGCTGAATATAGAACATCAATTGCTTCACCGAGCATCTCTGCAACACCATAGTGCAGCTTCGCCAAAAGGCCAACAGTAGTTCCTTTTTCTTCAGCTTTCTTAATACTAACAGCCTAGTACATTTTCAGAATAACAAACAGATCCCAACTAGAAAAAGATCAGAATTTTATTAATCGATGAAAGCCACTGGGAAGACATGATTTTGTAACAGACAAACTACAAGAGGCAGACGAAACACCTACCTGAGCCTCAGCCAGACAAATCAGGCTCATTACGGTGGACATATACGAGGTAGCTTCAGGAGGTCTTTCTGCGGGTAATGTGGGCTGCAAAGACGGGAAAACTTCTTGAGATAGATAAAGAAAAACTCCAGCAGCTTCTCTGAAGAGAGTGGCAGATTGCACCAAATCTACAATACCATGAAGTTAGTTAGTAGCAAAACAATCAAAATATTCATGATTATTTAACATGTTAGTGAAACAATAATGCCAACCTGATGGGACAATTTCTAGAGCTCTCTCCCGAAGAATTGCACCATAGAGAAAAAGTACCATACCAAGCTCAAAATGTAAATTATCAATTTGATAATACTTTGGACCCATAAGATTAAAGAAAGATGATGCACTAAGGGCACTGCTCCACCTTATCTTGAGTTCTGAAGTCCACCGAGCTATCTGGGGATTGCTGCCAACCAAACCAACATGATAAACCAAGTTTTCCAATAGTGGCAGATACTGTTCCAGCTTGCGAAGATCCTGAAACATTTTAGAATGAGTAAAGCAAACAACATAAAGAAACCAAACCAATTCGTCCAGTATTAGTAGAACAATAAATTTATACGTGAGTTAAAGGGACTTATTTCAAACGCAAGGTAAAGAAACCATTTGTCTATCATGGACAAATAACCTGTTGAAACGGGCTGGTTAATCCTCCAGACATCTCTCTGGCAATGGCCTCAGTAATGTAGCAGTTCTGGTTAATCGAATCCTCGATCACTTTACGCCTGGAGCTTAACTCTTTCAGATTCTCAAGTGTGGCAGAATCACGAGAAGCATATACATCCTCAAAAATAATCTGTTAACGTAGCTAATATATCAACAAAAAAAAAAAAAAAAAGCCCCGAATCTTTTCCACTCAATTCAATCAAACCGCTCATAACTTAAAATTATATAAAAACCAAATAATAATAATAATAATAATATTCCACTTTAATAAAATCTACATAAGACGAGGAAAAGACAAAAGGAGAAAATTATTAAAAAAAAAATTACCCTTTTGGTTTTAAGCTTAGCGGGTTCTCGAAAATGCAGCATCATCTTCTCACACTCCAAAAGAGGGCGATACAGGAAATGAAAAGCCCTGAATTCGAATCTTGTTGATCTATTTAAGCGCGGGAACAAGTTATATTACGCCCGCAAATTCAATAGATTTTCAGTGATTCTCATGGCAAAATAGTTATTATCATCATGGGTGATGTTAATGAATTTAAATATGATTCGCGTACTGACTGATACTGGATGTTTCTGAATTCCGAGCAATAATTTTTATTCATGTGGGATTGGAGTCGTTTTCAGAGCCTGTTTCCTCTGGGTTTCGATTTCTTCACTGCCACGATTACAAGAAGAGGCTGAGAGCCTGTGCTTGGTCTGTTTGTGGGCCCCATCATGGGCTCCCGCGTTTTCAATGGCCTCTCGGTTTTTATCATCCGGGTTTGGGCTTTCTCCAGGAATTGGCTTGTAAACAATGCGGTACATCCTTGACGACGAAAATGGCGTTATAAGTTATTCAAATAATAATATTGAATACAAGCATATATGTATACATTTCCTACAAACGTCGATTGTCATTAATACAAGCCTTTTTTTTTTTAATTACAAGCCGAAAAACTTCCAAATATTTGGTCACAATTCATGTAAAATTTCAATTGGTTGACATTAATTATAAAGCATAATAAAAAACTGTGCACTAATGAGAAGTATTGAATCTTTGAATGTGTATTATCGAAGAAAATTTTCTGTTTAATTAAAATTCTATCCTTTTTTAAATTAATTTTTTACATTGGGTTTTATACAAACTTCATTAATTATTGGCCAACTTTTAACACAAATATTAAAATAAAAAATATATATAAGACTTTCAAATAACTTTTGTTATTCTATTATATATATAATCTTAGGAATGGTAACGAGGTAGATATCTTGCGAAGATATCAAAATTTATATTCGTACTAGTTAGATAGTAGGCATTTAATAGAAATATTTTATTTATATTTTTTATATTTACTATATATTTAATAATTATTTTTAATTAATTAAATTAATTTTATTGAATTATTGTACCAATTTACTCATTTTTATTTAATTGCATATTTGGTTTTAATTTATTCAAATAAAATCATTTATTTTCAACTATGGTAAAATTATAATTAGCTTATATTAAATTTTACTTTCTTAAAAATTAGTAGTCTATGTGGGTTTAACATTATTATTCATAACATATGTTTCAATATATTTGTGCACTTACGAGTATATTAAAATTTGCACAACATTACCCATCCCTTTCTCCTATCCCTATATCTCTATTTTATTTAATGATTGGTAACTTTAATTTTAATTAATATATTACTAAATTAAAATACTAAATTTATTTAAATAAAAGAAAAATATGATAATGTAATAAGCTGACTAATACAATTTAGAATGTATAATTCTATTAGATTGAAAAAAAAATCTCGAGTATATAAATAAATTTAAAAAATAATAAGTTTATGCAATCACAATTCAATCAAAGACAATAATAATTGTTACTATAATAATGTAGAGCTTTTTTAGTTATTTTATAAATAAATTCAGTCATCTAGATTGGATCATGTTTAGCTATTTTTTTAATCAATATTGTAATATTAAAATTGGGATATTAAATCAAATTTTGTAAAGATAAATAGAATATAGGTTCCGTGATATTGATGTTGAAATTCAATAAACTGCTTATTTCATAATTTTTAACAAAACAATATTTGATAAGTTTTACAAAAGTAGCTTATTTTATGATTTTATCAATTTTGTCACTACCAAGTAGGGAATTACTTTTCATAAGCAATTTATTTAATAAGTTACCACATATTTTTAAAGTTTTTATTACAGCATTATTATTTTAAGAAGGAGATAATTATATCTTATTTATTTATAAACCATAATATATAAATTATTAGATATCATATTACTACCATAATTTTGTTACAGCCATAACTTTATACGTCCTCTTTAGTACCAAATTAATTTTGATTTAGTACATTCTAATATTATAAATATGATTTTTAAAGTTTAATATATATATTTTTTATATATCCATATTTTTATGAGAATGACAAATATTTGAAATTTTGACTATTAATATGTTATTGTCCATTGGTTTGTACTATATACCATATTCGAAAATTTGAGGAATTTTATTGTAACAAAGTAATGTGATTATAATATATATTATTTTATTTAGATTATATATACGTATAATTTTTACCATATCTTATGTACACATATTATGAAATTCTTTATATCTTATTTAATTGAGGTATTTTTTTTACTTTATATAATTTTACATGTAAAAAAAAAAGATATGTCTAATAATTTATTAAACATACTCTAATAATACAAGGTAATTTAAACTTATGTTTATTTTGGTCATCGTATAATAAAACAACATTTTCGCAATAAAATTTACCAAATACAAGTATATTATTTTTCAAATTCAAAATAATCGCAATAACACAATTTACTAAACTGCAAGCTGTTTTTTTAATCAACAGCTTATTATATCAGCATTCACAATCCTAAACTGACCCTTAAAATATCCACATTTATTATCCTTAAGGGTTTCAAAATATTTCACAATTAAATATTTAAAATCACTAATATTTAATTATTTATATTTTAATCTTTTAAGATTTTAATATTATGAGCATATATAAGTTTTAACATTTAATATTCTAATTAACCTGTATGAATAATTATATCCATACTTAATTTTTTATAAGATAAAAAAAATTTTAATATTTGATCTTAATATAACGAGCCCCATCGAGTATCCACGGAATTTTTTTTTCCATTCTTGTACAAACTTCACCTCTCTATCTAAGAAGGGGAAAAAAATCAAATTTGTTAAAATTTTAACTTCAATGTCCAAACAATCCCCGAGTTTCAGTATATTTTCAAATTCAGTATGTACAAAAAGTAATGCAACAATGGAAGTACATTAAAACATTGTACCGATAAAAAAAAATAAATTAAAAAAAAAATCGTCAAATTAATTTTTTCTAAAAAGAAAACACGTGCGCGCAAAACGCGGCGTTTGTATACCCTACAAGTGAAGAAGTCCAACGCGTCACGTTTATGGATCTTTCCACCCAAGGTCAAGCATTCATTTTCAGGAAGGAATAGAAACAAAGTTCAAGCGCCAGAACCCAGCCCCGACTGAAGAAGCACAACTCAGGGGCCGGGAGGGAACCAAGATAAATTTTTTTTTATCTTTGGTCCTCAGATTTTCTCTTAATTGCAAAACAAGCCCACAACTAATTCACAAGTCCTTTTAGCGTGAAACATCCACTGCTTCTGATTGTCTACTTTGCAAAATTCGCAATATGTCGGAGAAGCAGTTGATCGTGGCCGTTGAAGGCACGGCCGCCATGGGACCGTACTGGCAATCCATCGTCTCTGATTACCTCGAAAAGATCATCAGGTCCGCCTAATTTCACCATTTTAGTTATTTTCTTTATTTTCTTGTTTTATTGAAGTTACGATTTCAATTCTCAAGCAATTTACCAATATACAACTGTTCAATTTACTGATAGATTTACTTACAAGATTTCGTTTTTATTTTTTATTTTCATGAACTTGGTGATATTGAGCCATTAGCATGTTATACGAATTATATTCCCTTTATACGCGACAATAAATTAATCGATTACTGATTAAATGCGGATGTGGAGTGGTGTGCATGCTCTGAGAATCAAAATCGTGTTACTCTGCCACGTCGACAATGTACTTAAGAATGTCAGTTGTGATAAACTTTATGAATGTTATTGGACGGACCTTCTTCATCTTTACTTGGATTATCTCTTTTTTTTTTTTTTTTTTCTCATTATATTTTGTGGTGACAATATTGAAGTGCTGCGGCTACATTTTTCGAGTTGGCTGTTTTAGATCAGGAATTGGTGAATACTGAATCATTTTACTGTTTTTAGGTCTTAATTACTCTAGCCAAACAGGGTTGAATATTATTATCATTATTATTTTATAAAAAGAAGAAAAGAAATGTCCACCACTATTAATTTCTCTTGCACATGAATATTGATCCTTAATTTTATTTTAAGGTGAAGTAAAGTTTTACCGCTGCTGTTCCAATCCACCTATCAAAGTCAATAGCTTGCCAGTTTACTTTAAGAGAAATTGCTTCTCAACTAGCTTGACATGTGATCGCGGAGAATGCAACTTAAATAATGAAAGAAAAGTGACGTGCATAATGAAGTGATCAGGTTTTCACGGCTGTAAAAAATAAATGAAGTACCTTTTTTTTTTTTTTAAAAAAATACAGTGTAGCTTTTGAAAATGATGCTTAAGTTGATAAGATAATGAAAAAACTTTAAAGTATTAATTGGCATCAGTAATAGGGAGGTTGATCATGTTAGCTATGTCCATATGCATTTTATGTAGTCATTTTGAGGGGTAAACAGATGCCGCTTTAATCTTGATTCACTTTGTAGAAGAAGTTTCAGTGTTTGCAGCTTCAATTTGTCAAGGATAAGGTTTAAATCTGCAATGTTTTCTATTTTGACTAATGCTTGATATATTCTTCTTGGAAATTCTCACCATTTATGACTGTATTTGTTAAAATACTGAAATTGTACTAAGTGCTCTGGTTCTGTGTATTTATTTATGTACATGTATTTATGACTGTTCTAAATTATCTTTGTATTTTTACAGGTGTTTCTGCGTGAATGAGTTGGCTGGGCAGGTAGTATTTTTGTTCCCCTTTCACTATGACATAGTTACTGAAATCTTCATCAAACTGCTTCAATCTTTTTATTTTGAATTAGAAGTTGCACTTTGGCCTATCAACTGACTCTGTTGCAGAGTGGTTCAGTTAAAAAGCAAAGCAAATGGTGCCTCTTTTCATTGGATTGTAGATTTTTATAAAAAAACGTGATTTTTTTCTCCTTACAAACTTTGAACCTTTATATATATATACATTTAAACATTGTTTAGTTAAGCTGAATTTTCTTTTCAAATATTGCTAAATATCTTTTACTTTGAGGATTCCTTTTTCTCCCTGTTTTGGGCAAGAAGCACAGGCTACTTCCTAAATGCTTAGTCATGTATTGTTATATTAAATAGTCTGTATGCTCATGTGTTTTCATGGCATTTCTCATTTATATAATTGAAGAAAAGTGAAACTAGAGTCTTGTGTGTTGCAATAGCTATGACTGGACGGAGCAACTCTATCTTGAAATCATTTTTCTCATAACACATTGAAAAATAATGCTTTGATGTTGCAAAACTCTTGATATTGATGTATACTATGAATCTGCAATCAAAGACTAGGTTTCAAAGTATACTAGATGAAAATAGGGGGCAGTTTTGGTGGTTTGAATCAATGAACGGTGCAGTAATCAAGGCTAGTTTTTGATGTTGTTTGATTAATATTGATAATGTGGTTGAAGCAATTTGCGGAATGGGATATTAATATGAAAATAGGATGGAAAAAATTAATTACTGCAAACGGGATAAAATATGAGAATGAAAATAAAATAGAAAACCCAAGAATTTCTTCAAAGTCTCCTAGGAGTTTCACAGACAAGATTTTAATAGGTGATCCTTACTGTTGGGAGGAATAAATAACATCTTATTGTTTAAGTCTCTTCTCGTCTTGAATTGTTAGCTAGTAGACTTTTTTATATAGAATTTCAATGAGTTAGATTATCTAGTCAGCCTTATCAGGGGTGGTTGGGTATTCTTTGTTGGCCAGTCTTTGTCTGGTTGAAAATTTATTTGTGTACTTTTGGTCCGGTCCGGCAGGTTTTTTGCCTTTTTCCTTCTTTGTGGGACAGCTCGTGCACAAAAGATGTACTCATTTTTCATCATTAACTTTCAGTTTCGTACTGTATTAAAATATTCCCTCAGTCGAGGAATTCTTAATTTAAAAACCTTAAGCTGATGGGAAAGGTTCAATATTCATGACGGTTAAAACTCTGATATGCCCCTGATTGTTGTCAAATTTAATTGACAAACTTGTCATATGGATTGAATTCCCAAAGTCACACCCGAATCCAAATATAGGCCAAATACATTGTAATATATCTTAAAGAATAAGGGGATTGGAAATTCATCATCTTTTGTTAACTTGGCTTCAGGACTGTATTGAAGATTCTCTAACCAAAAAACTGAAGCTCGTTAGAAAGGTCCTGACATTAGTATTTAAACTCTAATATCATGGGTATAAGAAATTCCTGTCTCGTTTAAGGGCTGTTGTGTTTACTAGGATGTTCAGTGATTGGAGAGGAGGCTTACAAATGCACACACACAAACTTACACATAAATGAAGTCTCCTTTCCAATCAATGTATATATATAAGTGTGTTATATGTATATGTATATGTATATGCATGTGTATGTTGTTTTAACTGCTCTTTTGCTCCTTTTAATACAGAAGACCTCTGCCTCTAATGTTGAACTGTCAGTGGTCACCTTTAATACACATGGATCCTATTGTGGTATGTCCTTTGCTCAATCTTCTTAGTTCATCTTTTTCCCGTCATTATTGATTTATATTGTACTGAATTTTTGTGTTGAAGCTACTATGCGAGAAAAAATCATGACTATATAAGCTTTGCTCATTGAAAGGCAGCCGTGGCTGACTACAGAACATCCATTTGTTTCTTCACCCTCTTTTTTGCAGCTTGTTTGGTACAGCGATCTGGGTGGACAAAAGATGTTGATATTTTTTTACATTGGCTGTCAACCATACCGTTTGCTGGTGGTGGTTTCAATGATGTTGCTATTGCAGAAGGGCTCTCTGAGGCCCTAATGGTGTGGACTGTTGATCTTCTACATTTACTCGTATCATTGTTTTTTATCTTTTGATTCTTGTTTGCAGGTTTCGATATATACTGTTTCCATTGATGATCATTATATAGTTCTTCATTTCATCACCATTTCTCCAAATAAATGTTTCAAACCAATTTAATGATAATTCACTGAATATTGAATTTGAAAGAAATATAGTTGCTATTACTTTTGTGATTATATTTCTGTTTCTTTTGTTTTGTTCTTTAATCTCTTTCGATTTTTAATGGGACTATTCTGACTCCTTGCATCAGAGTTTGGTATCAAGTTTTAATGAGGCTCCTCATGGGTTTAAAGTATTTCCTATCTGCTAGAGAAGACTATCTGAAAAAAGTTTATAGCTTTTAATGGTTTAACAAATATATTACCTAGATAAATAATTGGAGGAAAGGTGCAGTAAATCCCTTGTCTATTAAATAGACAGAGCCTCAGGATCTCCTTCCATTGTGACACCAATTTTTACAATCACACTACCTTTTTATTCCTATAAATTCATTAAAAGCCAAAGCCAGAGAGAGGTTATCATTCCCCACCACCTGACTTTTGTAACCTTTACCAGTACAGATTAATGGACTATCAATTTCATGTAATTATGATGATGGTTATAGGACTGCAGGAGTAATTTAACTTCATTTTCTAGTTTCTCCATTGAAATAGAAGCATTTTCTAGTTTCTTCATTGAAATAGAAGCAATTTATTGATTTTTCTTAACTTCTCGAAATTCTTTTACATATTTTTGGTGATTTACACCCAGAACATTAAGCAAATAAATCATACAGTGAATAGAATGCATGCAGATCAGTATGAAAGTTACCATGTATCTCAATGAAACAATCAATAAGATTGGTCATACACAATGTGTTAATATCAGATGATAAGCTTGATGGGACATAGAATATTCAGGATTATTTATTTTATGAGATTTTGACCATAGCATGATTACATGTTGGCTTGATTAAAGAATTTAGACGAATAGTTACATTTGACAGAAATAAACCTATCTTTTGCAACGACTTTGCCTTTGGGTTTCTACGAAATGGAAGTTATTAATGCTCATTTATTTTTTATGCTTCTTATGCTTGAGCACAACTTTTTACTTTTTGAATGATGTGCATCACTCAGATGTTTTCCGTGGCTCCAAATGGAAGCCAAAATCAACAAAATGTAGATGCGCAAAGGCATTGCATTCTTGTTGCTGCAAGTAATCCTTATCCCTTGCCAACACCAGTTTATCGACCACAAATGCAGAATTTGGAGCAGAATGAAAATAATGAAGCACAGGCAGAAAGTCGCCTTTCTGATGCGGAGACAGTGGCTAAATCGTTTGTTCAGGTACTTATACATTGTTGTTAATCCTTTTATTAGTTGTAATGGATCTCTGTCCTGTGAGGATTGCAATTACCAGGTGACTGACTTTTTACCTTTTCATTGCAGTGCTCTGTTTCTTTATCTGTCATATGTCCAAAACAGCTTCCAAAACTAACTGCAATCTACAATGCGGTGAGCATTATATTTTTGTTGAGATTGCAATATCACATACTAACATGATTACCATCAGAGCTACAGTCCTCTTTCTTTATTCACAATTCTTCGATTCTCAAATCTCTTGGGCTGCATGTTTTGAAATGAATCAAGCAAACTGCTTGAAACTTCTGTTACACTCCTTGGTAATTTGATTGTTATATTGAAGAAATTACCTGCCAAATCTTAAATGATCTTCAGAAAATGCATAACAACAAATGTAGATAAAATACATAAACTTAAAAAATGAATGAGTAAACTGTCCAGAAATTTGAACATACTTTTTGTTAAATAATGCATTCTTTAACTAACAGGAAATCATCATTTCTCTTCTTAATGGAGGCCAGGCTTGTTTACTGACTGCATGTATTCTTAATTCAGGGAAAGCGCAACCCCCGTGCGGCAGATCCACCAGTTGACAATGGTAAAAACCCTCATTTTCTTATTCTGATCTCAGAGAGTTTTATGGAGGCTCGTGCTGCCCTTAGTCGTCCTGGAGTTGCTAATTTGGCGCCGAGCCAGAATCCTGTGAAAATGGACATAGCTCCTGTTACATCAGTTACAGGGCCAGCTCCAACGTCTATTCCATCAGGTTGTTTATTCAATGATTCTGCTTATTTTTGTTGCAGCATCTTTGTTATGTTTGCAAGGTCTATTAGTTTCATCACTTCCTCACCCCACCAAAACCACCGTCCACCCCATAAAAAAATTGGCAACTTGATTTTGCATACGCCAATGCGAAAAAAGATTACACATGCATCAATCACCTGCCATCTGTTGCTTATCACTTGGAAAAGCCTTCTACATTTTGTATAGTTTTGTCAAACCAAATATGGATATGGTATGTCGCTTATATGTAGCTTTCAAATGCAGAGGAGTCATATAGCCAAGTTACATAGTTGCATGGCTCTTGGACGTGTGCTTTTTGTATTATTCTCTGTTGACTCCAATATGAGAAATACTGGCTCTAAAACTTCTCTCTTGTTTTAGCTTTAGAAATTTCTCAAGAGATCCTATTTTTTGTAAGATTCAAGCATTTGTTTGTTTTTTTAGTAAATATTATAGGATGCTGATGCACATATTATTTCTTTTTCTGGATTGTAAATTGCATTGGGTCTGAATTTGTATATTGTGTATTTGGGTGTATGGGGCATAAGCCATAGAACTGGAAAGATCTCATGCCAAATAACTGTTCAATCATAATCATCCACAGATGTTTTATGTTGACTTTATTTAATTCTTGCTTAACACTTAGCTTGAGGTTTACTTCTGTGATTTTCAGTGAATGGAATCAACAGGCCACCAATTTCTGTTGGAAATGTTCCCACTGCTACTGTAAAAGTTGTAAGTCTTGGACATAGTTCTCGTTCTCACGGTTTATATGTGGAAATATTGGTTGTTGCTACAATTTTTATGAGATGGGTTATGAAGTAGTTAGAGGATCATAATTGAATTGTTCAGGAACCAAGCACTGTAACTTCCATGGTAAATGGACCTACTTTTCCACATATTCCATCCGTACCCCGTCCTGCTTCTCAAGGAGTCACAAGCTTGCAAACTTCTTCTTCGTCTTCTTCTTCTCAAGAGATGATCACAAATAGTGATAGTGTGCCAGAAGTAAAACCTTTAGTTAGTGGCATGTCACAGCCCTTGCGTCCTATGGCTCCTGCTGCAGCAAATGTGAACATACTGAACAACCTTTCTCAAGCAAGGCAAGTAATGAACAATGCTGCCCTGACTGGAGGCACTTCTATTGGACTTCAATCAATGGGTCAAACTCCTATGGCCATGCATATGTCAAATATGATATCCAGTGGAATGGCATCATCAGTGCCTACTTCTCAACCTGTTTTTTCATCTGCACAGTCTGGTATCACTTCCATAGGTGGGTCAGGGACTCTTACAGGAACTTCACAGGTCCCACAAAACTCAGGTCTTAATTCATTCACTTCTGCAACTTCTAATATGTCTGGAATTTCTAACCCTGGTATTTCGCAACCAATGGGTTCTCTCCAAGGAGGTGCTGGTATGGGCCAGTCGGTAGGTATGAGCCAAGGCAATCATTCAGGAGGACAAATGGTACAAAGTGGAATTGGCATGAATCAGAACATGATGAGTGGTCTTGGTCCGTCAGGTGTCTCTTCTGGAACAGGTACAATGATTCCTACCCCAGGAATGTCTCAACAAGCACAATCTGGAATGCAGCCACTTAGTGTGAACAACAATACAGCAGTGAATATGCAATTGTCGCAACAGGCGTCAAGTGCTTTGCACTCATCACAATCAAAAATATGTTAAAGTGTGGGAGGTTAGTCACTTATGTTTTTCAATATACTGAAAATGTATATGAGAACAGCAGATGACAGTGCAATATTGGTGAACTTGGCAAAATCCTCTTAGTTATATCCTTATTCGGAGCTTGTTAACATTAAAACCTGGGCTGTTAATCTAGTGGCTATTTTTGGAAAATATTGACAATAATTTTGCAAACGGCTGACAATTTGTAGTTTTGGAATCTCTGAATAACCGATTGTAGAATATTTTTTACCATTTCGTGTGTGCATATATGTTCACCTCCAGTTATTCTCCTATTAAATTTCTTACAGTTAGATTACTTGGAATATAGTACTGCTAAAAGGGGACTTGTTCAGAAGCTTCAGTAAATTGTTTGAACTAATCTCATAAATGGAAGTATGCACAAGCTACATACACATGTTGGAATTATTGTCTATCATGCATGTTTAGTTTAAGAACTGTCCATGGCATTTTAATCCTTAAGAATCCAATATCATTATTTTAAACATGAGCTCTATCTCTTTAAACTGCTAGATTGCTTGTATACTTGCATCCACAGATTTAGGAAGTCAAAAGTTACAATAAAGGTTCAAAGTAGTGTTTCACTCTTTAAAATTGTTCGATTGGCTGTGAAGCCATTGATTTGTTTTCCCCTTTTTGTCCAACGGCTTGCAGGGAAATTTATCTGGACAGAGACAAGGGCAGCCAGTCTTTATCACCAAAATGGAAGTATGCTCTCAAATGCCTTATAAACTTTTATTCAAATATGACAAGATATAGTCTCAGCTTCTACATTGCCACCATCTCATATCTGTAAGACTGAACAGACTTAACCTGATTTCCTCTTTTATTATGGCAGGGTTACCGTAGTGCTTCAGCTTCTGAGACGTAAGTTTAGGAATTATTTTTTATTTCTTGTTGAAAGTTTTCTAATAGTTTAGGAATTGTTGTCAAAACTTGAAATGCCTTAAATTATCATCTCTTTTGTTACTATTTGAAAGGATTTGATGTTAAGTGAGTTTGCTGCAGACTTGTCTCGTTGCTTTCATACAAGTCATTGATCACTTTAGTTTAGGTTTTGTTTCAAGAATTTAATAGGATGTTGAAATCTTCAGCAGTGAATATGACTGCCGTCAATTATATTCCCATTACAACATGTTCCCCTTTACAAATTTCTCACTTTCGTGCAGAAGGAAACATCAATTTATGTTTCAGACTATTAGTATCTTGTCATCCAGTTGTCCCATCAGTCATTTAACTAGTGCTGGAAATGGGTAGGGTGGGATTAGATTGATCATTCCTTGGGTTACGAATATGAAAAGCTGCTAAGATTGACATTTATTAGTATAATATCAATATTTAGTAAGAAAACGTCCTTCGACATCATTTTATTATCCAATGGAATGTTGATTAATATGAATTTAAAACAGAAATTCATCTAAACTGTGGTGGCCAGATTCGGAAATTTAATCTAAGGTCAATATCTCTGAAAACAGAACAAAAAATAATTCAACTCATTTTCATGGCCCTCTAGACATTCTACCCATGCCTACCAATCCTGAGGTTTTTTAGACAACTAGGCAGACCTGCACTGAAAACTGATTGCTTTATATCTGATGCTCATTCTTTTGTTGAAGTAGCAGTCATGTATGGGGTCAACTTTGACAAGGTTTTGGCACCAAGAATATTGCTACATCTGAATGTAAGCACACAACAATATTGTCCTCTCTTTAACAGAAATATTGATGAATTCATAATTAATAATTAGTTAAACTAATAATCTTCTTTACTTAAAAGCTTCTTAGGGCCCCTGGAATTAATTTTTGAAAGGCTATGAAAGTTGAACCTGTTATGAAAGTTGAACCTGTTTAATAGTGTAATGCAGATACCCATAATAGACCCATTCTGAGAAAATTCCTGAGAGAATTTTACCTAAGAAAAATTTATATTTTATACTGTTGAACTGAGATCATACAGGCAACTTGAAAGTTTTCATTACTGTCTTCCTGTTGTGATGAGTGTTTTGTACTTTAAGAAAGTTAATGATAATTTAACTGCTGGACGGCATATTGCTTCCTTTTATGTGTCATCTATAGCATCTATTGATCTCAACCATACATTGCAGAATTAAAATGGAACTCTTCTTGCTGTACCACTGAACATTACGTGCTGATATAAGATTGCATTGTCCTGATGTTTTTAAACCATTCACAGTGAATTTACTCAATAATCATTGTATTAGGATAAGCCAAAACAAAGGACCTTATGAACTGCATTCCATTTTTGGATTTCATTTCTTTATTACACGTGTTAGTGATTCGGATGATGGCTTGTTAGTATATTCTCGGACTCTTTTATTTGAGTTCCAACATGTGAAATCTTATTGTCTAAGTTCATTTCTACCTCTGCAGGCTTGCAGCTAACTGGCCGCCAACAATGCAAATAGTCCGCCTCATATCTCAGGATCACATGAATAATAAGTAATTTCAGCATACTCAAAATTTTTTTTATTTCACCTATTTTATAATTTCTTGCTTTGCTAATTTCCCCTGACTTTCATTGTCCTTTTTTTTTAATTCAATAATAAGGCAATATGTTGGAAAGGCAGATTTTTTAGTCTTTCGGGCAATGAATCAGCATGGATTTCTTGGACAGCTCCAAGAAAAGAAGCTTGTAAGTGATCTGAAGGCTTCTTCTTTTGTATTTATTTTTATATTTATTTCTTGTATGAAGGTTTATTCTTTGGAGTAGTGTACAATAAAGTGTATCAATTGATCCAGTATTTTTTCAAATTTGATTTTTCATTCTGTAGGTTTCTTTCTCTATTCAGCAGTTAAGTCAATTCTAGAATTTTCTTGAATGTTTTTAGGTATACAAGTATCATTGTCAACTAACTGGATTACTGCCAAAAACTTAATTGTGGTAATGAAGGTAAAAGATGATGTAATAGCTATGGCTATTAGTCATTAAAAAAGTTCCCTGTATTACAATTTGTAGAGGAACAAACAAAGCCTTTTGTGAGAAGAAGTGCTTGGAATTTGGAGCCAATTTACTTTCCACATGTTTCAATGTTGATCTTTTCACTTATTTAACTGACTTGAATGAGGTGCCTTTAACCTGATTCTGAGTCTGAGGCTGCTTTACCTAATTTTATGGAGATAGTTTTTTGTCGAAGTTAAAAATTCTCCTATAACTGAATTATAGGCTTGGTATGATATGAGAACGTTTCAAAAAGTTAAAATCGGCTTTGCAGTACTCCAGCATATGGGGAAAAAGGAAAAGTACTGGATTTTTTAATTGACTAACCACTCACCAGCAAATATGTTAGATGTTTCAATTTATGAAGATGGAGGAAGCTTTCAGAACTGCAAGACACCCTTTCAATAAAATTTTTCCATGTACGCAGTTATCTGGCCATGATTTTAAATATGCATGCAAGCATGGCGATAATTTATTGGAAGGGTGCGTTACACCCAAAGTTCTACTTTCTCTTGATAATGACATTTAGATTCTTCTAGAGAAATATGTTGCAGCTTTCAAGGGAGTGGGTTTTCCTGACAATTATCACACACCTAAATTTTCCAGGAACAAATGTTTATTTGTTTTTGTTTTTTTTCCTTTAATTATATTTTGTGCCTTTGCTAGGAGACTGGAAAATTGGTTCAGGTTATGCTTTATTGTGTGTGTCTGATTTTAAAATCATTTGTTACATGGTTTCTATCTGTTGCAGTTCCTGATGTTCAGTTTGCCATTTCTCATTCTTTAGTGTGCAGTTATCCAATTACCATCACAGACACTGCTGCTCTCTGTTTCTGACAAAGCTTACCGGCTGATAGGAATGCTTTTCCCTGGGGTGAGATTTTTGTGAACATGAATGTGATTTGTAGTTAATAGAGATTTGGTTTGTTCATAATGCAAAGTTATTTTCAATTCGAGCATTTAAATTACAAGTTGCTTTCATTTTTTCTTTTCAATGTGTTTTTGTATTTTCCTTGCTAATATCAGAACCTGTGCTTCTTGGGTTGTTACTATGAACTATGCAGTTAACAATCTACTCTGCTGTTTAATCAGGATATGGTTGTGTTCAAACCGCAAATATCAAGCCAGCAGCAACAACAGTTACAACAGCAGCAGCAACAACAGCAACACCAGCAGATGCAATCACAGCTGCAACACCAACAGCTTTCACAGTTACAGCAGCAGCAGCAGCAACTTCCCCAGATGCAACAGCAGCAGCAACAGTTACCACAACTGCAACAGCAGATTCCACAGCTGCAACAACAGCAGCAGATTCCCCAGTTGCAGCAGCAATCGATGCCTCAACTGCAACAACAACAACAACAGCTCTCACAGCTTCAACAGCAGCAGCAGTTGCCACAGATGCAGCAACAGCAGCAGCTACCCCAGCTGCAACAGCAGCAACAACTTCCTCAGCCTCAACAGATGGTTGGTTCAGGAATGGGTCAAGGTTATGTTCAAGGTCCAGGCCGCACACAATTAGTTTCTCAAGGTCAAGTTTCATCACAAGGGGCTCCTAATATACCTGGAGGAGGTTTTATGAGTTAAATAACCTGTGACTTCTCAAGAAATGGATAGTCACTTGAATTACCTTTCGTCGCAAGTTTGTTTGTAGTCTGTTTATAGTCCCTTATTGCTTCCTTTAGGAATTAACAGTCTTGCCTATCTGTTTCGTGGACTGCTATATGTTTATCAACTGGACTTTACTAAGTAGATATAGGCTTAAGTAAATATAAGCTTATGTTATCAATCGTTTGATCCCCTGTGGTTTGATGTCAGGAAATATAAAATTGATATTGTACCATGAATAAATACCAGTTGCTAATCTTCCAGGCGGAAATTTATATAAATGAGATTCGAACGGAAGCCTCGGAAGCTACCAATACAAAAATTATGGGTAACCAGAGCTCAAGCTGATAGTGATTTTTACCAAAACACAATTATGTTTCTTATATTATCATTCTTTTATTCGATTGTACGCATTTGCACACAGTGTTCAATGTTAATTAATTAATCTAATCTAATACTTTCGTGATATGCAACGGTGCTTGCAGTGATCAAAGCTAAGCTCATGGGGATCAGTGAAAATGGAAAGAATATGTAGGACCCACACTAGTTATTTTTGCATAACAAGCCGCCTCACTTTAATCATTATTCCTGAAACTTTGGTCTTGGTTAAAGCTTACGAGTTGAGGGTGTCATGATTTAAGGATGGATCCACATAACCAACCAATAGAACGTCTCATCATTGGCTCCAAATTCAGAAATACAGAAATGACGACAATGTCCTTAGCTACAAAGGCTTTTTTTTTTTTTTCAATCATTTTTCCTGAAACTGTGATCTTAGTTAAAGCTTACATGATATATTCATGTACATAAATATACAAGGACTCATTTGATTCCTAAAGTCTGCAAATTCAAGTAGGATGATTTGTATGATCACATCACAGCCCTCTTTGAAATGAACATCTCATCTTTTTCGGGGAAGTGGGGGAAATATTAAAAGAAAAGACGAGAAAAAAGTGATAAAGAACGTCATACCTCTTTAACTTCTTAGTGCGTGGTGGGCTAACATCACCTGTCCATTTTAGAATTGACTGTTTCTAATTTTCTGCAACTTCTACAACTTATTTTCATTTCGTATGGACAAGGATGAAAGCATTGAACTAGAGGAGAAGCCATCATAACCTGCTGACACAACAAGTTTTTGTTTCCTATTTGGCTCGCACTGCGATAGAGAGGCGACAACGGCCCCTCTCCGTGCCCTTTTTTTGTCATTCTTTTTCACAAAAGCAGCACAAACTAGTGTATGTTTTCTGTCGCCCCTCTGTTACCATACAGGCCAAATAATATTTTGCTTTTGTTACTGAGTGTGGATTTTCCAATTATTTTAGTGAAGTTTTGGACTATTTTATCATTACATACTATATGTTGACTGGAAAAATGTAAATAATAATCGCTCTTTCTCTCAGATTCTGACATGCGCACAGTAGCACACCTAAACAAAATCCTATAAAACAAATTCAATAAAATTTTGCCAATATGTATTTATTTTTCGAAATTATCAATATTAATGTTATCAAAGGGTAATTAATCCAAGTAAATATCCCTTTCTTATATTCCATCGACCACTACAAATACATGATGATGATCACTCAACTCCCACTCTCAAGTGGTCTTCTGTTTTAACTGCAAAAAAGAATGGTTTCAGCTTCTCCTTATCCCCAAAAGGTGAGAGCACGCCCTCTGCATTTCTTACACTAAATTTTAAGCTTGTCCTAAATAATGCCCATGTGATCACTTTTTACTAAGTTTCTTGTTCATATATATACATATGTGTTCTGTTCTTTCATGTATCAAATGCCCTGAACTACAGGAAGTTGAATCCAATAAAAAATGGAGCGAAGGGGAACCAACTCGCCGAGCCAAATGGTGGTACTCGACCTTCCACTGCGTTACAGCCATGATAGGAGCCGGCGTCCTGAGCCTCCCCTATGCCATGGCTTACTTGGGATGGTATACACACACACACACACTCACATATACTTCCAATCTCAAACTCAACAAATTAAAGCTTTAAAATCCTTCACTAGCTAATACTAATGGATAATTAAGATCCTCTTCTTCTAAATTTTTAAAGATGTTACGTACAACCAAGTGTGCAGTAGTAACGGTTAGGATTAAAATTTAACTAATCTTTTATACTGATTCCAGGGGTCCAGGAACAATGGTATTAATGATATCTTGGTTGATGACGTTGAACACAATGTGGCAAATGATAAATCTCCACGAATGTGTCCCTGGAACGCGCTTTGATCGGTATGTTGACCTCGGAAGGCATGCTTTTGGCCCAAAACTCGGGCCATGGATCGTGCTCCCTCAGCAGCTGATCGTCCAAGTTGGATGTGACATTGTGTACATGGTCACTGGTGGCAAGTGCTTGAAGAAATTCGTGGAGATGGCCTGCTCCCACTGCAAGCCGCTCAGGCAGTCCTTTTGGATCCTCATATTTGGTTCTCTCCATTTCTTCCTGTCTCAGCTTCCCGACATCAACTCTATTGCCGGCGTTTCATTGGCAGCAGCGGTCATGTCACTCAGGTTCTTGTACCTTCTTTAATTACTTACTCCTTTTGTTTAATAACGAATATTGCATGAGTTTTACACATGGTTCATCGACCTAATCTAGCTCCCACCAACTTACCTGACCTGAGAAAATAAATACACACTAGATAAGTCGTTGGATGGGGCTCATAGAAGTCAAGAAATAAATTAAAACGATAATTTTTTTTTTTCTTAATTCATTTATATGTGAAAATTACTTAGTAGGTACACATATTAACTTAAGAAGCTAATTAATTAACATGGCGGTAAAAGGACTGCAAGCTACGGCGGGGTAGCTCCTTCTTGAGAAACAGCCAATAAGCCTGCAACAGGGCCAGGGCAGGGGGCAGGAAGGTCCAATTATTAACTTATTTTAATTGCTCATGAAATTTGGGGTGACAAGAAATCTCCTCACCTTTGCTTCTTTGCATTTTTTTTTTCCGAGTCCTTTATTTAGCTTTTTCCAATTGTTGGTTGATATTTGTGGGGATAAAGTTTTTGGTCCTGGTGAACTAAGAGGCTTCAATAGCCGTTAATTTATGTGAATGTTGAAGAAGCTGAGATAAATCAGCCTTAAGCAAAACAGAAAACCGACAGAAGTAAACTACTTATCATATGAAATATAAACCAGCTGCTTTATATTCTAAAACTAAAAGTCACAACCTAACCTTATTGGAACATCTTCTTCTATATTATTTAGAATTTAAAGAAAAGATTTCAGTCCCCAACACAACCGTGTACTGTGCACAGAGTAATGATATAGTGGCAATGTTATCAGTATCAAAACTGTATGATTGTGTCACATATATTAATATACTCCACAAAGTGAACATTAATATACTGATGCTTTTATGTAACATAATTAGTGTTCTGGCCGTTGCAGCTATTCAACTATAGCTTGGGCTGGTTCCTTGAGTCATGGTAGAATTGAAAACGTGAGTTACGCATACAAACACACAAGCTCAGCTGATTACATGTTTCGAGTGTTCAACGCTCTGGGACAAATTTCATTCGCATTTGCTGGACATGCAGTGGCGCTTGAAATTCAGGCCACCATCCCATCAACCCCGGAGAAGCCTTCAAAAATACCCATGTGGAAAGGTGCATTGGGCTCCTATTTTGTCAACGCAATTTGCTATTTTCCAGTAGCCCTTATAGGGTACTGGGCATTTGGGCAAGATGTTGATGACAATGTACTAATGGCACTCAAAAAACCAGGATGGCTCATCGCTGCCGCTAACTTCATGGTGGTCATTCATGTCATTGGCAGCTATCAGGCAATTTTTGAATCAGATTACTGCATTAATATAATTCAACTGCTAAATGTGTATACAATATGCATGCTTTTATGCATAGAACATGCAGAAATAATAATAATGAAGGAATAAATATATAACGTATGTAGGTCTTTGCTATGCCTGTGTTTCACTTGCTAGAAGGGATGATGATTAAGAGATTGAACTTTCCACCAGGAGCTGCAGTCAGAGTTGTTGCTCGATCTGCTTATGTAGGTGAGATTTTTGTATTGCCACTTTTTCAGGGTATACGTATTGTATTATCTCATTTTGAAGCTAATGACCATGTGTACCTTATAATTAATTTGCAGCATTTACACTATTTGTCGGAGTGACCTTCCCATTCTTTGGAGATCTTCTTGGTTTCTTCGGCGGATTTGGCTTTACTCCCACTGCATATTTTGTAAGCCCATTTTGAACCTTTTGAATGTCTTGTTAATTAAACTCTGTTATGTGCACAATAAGGGGCTAATATGCATTAATATGAGAATATTATTGCAGCTACCAAGTATAATGTGGCTGGTAATCAAGAAACCAAAGCGATTCAGCCCCAAATGGATCATCAATTGGGTAATTAAATAAAATTGATACAAATTTTACCTGTTCTTTCCAAAGCAACAACGAATAGTGGGTGAGCTTCATTACTTAAACAATAATGTGTCTTGCAATTTGTGCATTTCAGGCTTCCATATTCATCGGGGTGTTCATTATGTTGGCATCAACAATTGGAGGGTTTCGAAATATTGTGGTGGATGCCTCTACATACAGTTTCTATACTTAATTTTGGATGATATCTTATCCAATATTAATAAGTAAATGTACAATTTAGCTGAATTGCAAACACTAATTTTCCTTGTGATGTTTTTGGTACGAAAGACTTTGTACTTTTCAGCAAGAAATTAATCAATAACTAAAATGAAATGTGTTTAGCTACAGTTAATTGTTCCGAGTTTCTTAATTTTGCTATGATAGCTAACATGAGATTGAAGTGGAAAATAGAATTAAATATAAATAATCAAAGTCTAAGTTGTGAGTAGGTTAAAAAAAGAACGAGCAGTGCTTGATGTACTAAATGAGAAAAATGTGAGAGAAATTTATCTTCTTTCTCTACACACTCATTCCCTCTTTTTCCTTTCTTGGTTATTGTTTTTCGCATTTCTCTATAAGTGTTTTTAAAAACGAATGTTACAAATAACTTTTCCTACATGATGTGACATCACTTGACAAGACTCACCTACGTTGCATCATACCATAGTTTTTGTCCTTATGTAATATAACCATTGGATTTGAAAGCAACATATCGAACGCTTCAGAGATGGCCACGTTTGTGTTAAAGAATACATTGTTGACTTACATCTGAAATCGCACGGTGACTGTTATGTAAAAGGAAATTTGACGAATTCATGAAGCGGTGATAATCGAAAGAAGCCATTGGCAAAGGACAAATGAATAAAGAAATCAATTCCCAGAGACGATAAATACAATCAGAGAAAGAAAAGAATTGGTCGAGTCGATGCTTCACACTTTTGTGAAGAGGGCAAGTGCCCTAATTTGGGGGAGTGTTGGTCTGCAGGAGGACGAGCACTTTTCACGTACACAATGATGATCCTGGACGATACCCGTACTCGCGGTTGCAGGTGATTATTCGGATTTATTAAATGGCACCTATGCTATTAGGAATTTGGAATGTCTGTTAATTAGGTTGGATTGATTGGAAATTTAAGGATTTTCAATGTGAAGAAGTCGTTGGCACCTCCAGCAGCTGACCTTTTGGGAGCCCACGAATGTTGCTGAGGCAATTGCGTGGTGGGATTTGGATTATCTGTTGATTACTAGTGTTGATAGAGATGATTTAGTTGATCACTGAAGTGGTCATTTTGCTCAAACGGTGCGGAAGTTGAAAGAATTGAAGTGGAATATCCTTATTGAAGCATTGAGTATGAATTCTTAGTATGTAAATGTATGTGTTATACATACTGCAATTAATCTTGACTGCATTATGTTGATTGTGTAGTTCTTGATTAACGCAGAAACAATGAGTGTGTGGGGGGAGGTTGCCTAGTTGGGTCTGTATGATTTTGCTCATAATATCAAGCCGGTTGAAGAGCTTCAAAGCACTGTGAGAGATGACCGTGGTAACTTTTGATTTGCAACTGTAATTTCTGATTTTTTTTTTTTTTATCATTTTTGCATGCTGTAATTTGTATGTAGCTATATATTTTTTCGTCTATGAAGAGCACTGGAATGTATGTGTTTAGTGTTCAGCTGAATCCACTTTGCCTTCTGAACAAGAAGCTTTTATTTATTCACACTGAATTATTGTGTAATTTTGGTTTTATAGAAAATGTTCAATTGTGGGAGAATGGAAGTTTTGACTTGTGTGAACTTCTTTACGCATTTGAATTGGGTTGTGCCATTTCAGTTCTGTCAGGGGTTGGTAGACATGTGTAATGGCAAGGGAATGGTATGGTAATATTATTTATTTTGCAATTCAGGTTAATGGCCATTCTGAACCTACTTTTTTCTTTTGGGGGGTGTGTGTTTATTATGCCATGTATTTAACTCGTAGCCTGTCATTCTTATAAATTCATCCAACCCAAATCAAATTGAGAAGAACTTGTAGATGTTCACAATCAGACTATAGAGAGTACAGTAAGGAAAACAGCTTCAGCTGTTGATAATTATTTTACCTGATGTTAGCAGATCATATGGTGAGTGATAAATTTATCTATGATTAAATTTTTACATCAGCATTGATTTTGTTTAACATTATCAGCTTTCGCTTGTAGGGAGAATTAAGCGAGTTTGTGAAACGGAACTTGTGATTATTTCACAATGCTGTCAGCCTAAGCAGGCATCAAGGCTCAATATGCAGTTTTTAAAAATGTAGCTCTTAAAATCATGTGAGGGTTTGGTTTATCCCCATTTTTTTATCTGTTTATTATTCTGGTTAATATGGTGAGAACAAATACAAGGGTTAGTGGGAAAACATGTAAAAGATGATTTCTTTTTGCAATTTCATTTCCATCTTGATGTGCTGGAATTACTATAATTTTTTTTCAAATAATGAATTTTGATGTTCAAGAATTTTCTTAGGTTGGGAGTGCCAAATTTCATTTGAAATTGATAGGTTTGCTTCATTGGTACTGCAGATTAATTTTGCTATTTCCAAATTTATCAGGTTGGGGGACAAAACACTCTGCTCATTGATGCAGTTCAGCAAAGAATTTCTCTTGGAACTGATATATCCACAATTACATATATGTCACCCATCCACAACCAGGGGAGGACACTAATCCTTCAATAACGGCTGTATGTACACTCATATTCTGTTTTCTGCTTTCTAGTAAATCACTCTGTTAAAAGATTGAATTGACTGAGACAAGTGGTGGCCTCAATGGATTGGCCAGAAGTAATCAAGTACAAAGGACTTGTCTCTGCATAGTCACACCATGAGGAAATTATCTAAGATCGTTATAAATTTATTCAAGATCCTCAGAGGGGTTTAGTTCATGGAGAAATGATCAGGCTAGTAAACATGGAAATATATTTCAGGTGCCTTAATTATGAGAAACTTTTTCTTCTATTTGTTTTTTATAAGGGCCATGATCCATTGCCAACAGCTCACTACAATCATGAAGTAACAACAAAAAATGACTTGTTCAACTTAATTCAAGTCCGGCTTTGAACCAAGTGACTTTATTTGGGAATAATTGCTTTCATTTCTATTAATACATTTTGTAAAGATTGTCTACCCCCAACTTCACTTTTATTATATCATAATGCATTACTTAAAAAAGATTCAGAATATTAATTTCTGTATGTTTATATGCCAATATGTTTGTATATGTCGAATGTTTTGCGTGCAAATGGCCTGTGGGAACTTCACTATAAATAAGGCCACCAACCTTTGTAATTTGGATACAATCGAATGAAGTATAATAAATACTTACTGCTTTCAACTAAAACTCTAAAGTTCTTATTTACAATTATTCCATAAACTTAGGATACTTCCATAATAAATCCGTAACAAGATAGACAATATAACCATTATACAAAATTTCAAAAGAAGGGAAAATGACCAAAAAAAAAATTGGAGAAACAGTCTACTCATTCATCTGAAAAGTGGACATGCCATTAAGAAAATTACTTTATTTAGTCCCAATCTATTGCCAAACAACATCAGAAAAACTACCCTCATCTCTTTGTAGAATCCACAACAGAAGAAAGTTTTTCATCCAAAGGTTTCAAGCAGATTATGGTATTCAGCATATGTAGGCTAACACTGAAAAAGCAAAACAAGAACATGGTAAATTTTGCACCCAATAACACCCAATTTGAATGTCATCTTGAACACTAACTAAAACATTAAGAGAATACTTGTAAGGTGATAGTTTTTATCATATAACTGGTTTAAGAACTCACCTTTAAAAGTGGGAAGCCTAAATTAGAGAACAAAACCCTAACCCACACAAAAATAATAAATCATATCATAGATATTTTTATAATAAACTTAATAAAAGTACGTTTTTTCCTCATTATGCCAGAAAAGATCAAAAGTATCTGCATAGAGCTGGAAGGAAAATCTTAACATGCAAGGATACTTATTGTGATGCACACTGTCACAATAAATCAGGTAATGGAGTGATTAAGCTAGTGCCTACCTATCTATCATGATGTATTATATAAGATATTAGTTATTTACTACCTCAAAATTGCTGCCTCAAAAGTCAAAACTAGCTATTTTGAATACAATCATCTTTAGATTAAAGATGCCTGTAGAACGATTATTTTGATTCTATCCAGCATTCTATATTATACACTTCCTAAGTTCCATTACTTTTTGAGCTTCCAAACTTTACCACTATAATCTCATATAAAATAAACAATCAGCAAACGTGCTAGCAAGTTCAACAAGTTATAGTTATCACAACCAAGAAGATATAAGGAAAAAATTCAAGCATCTTGAAATTAGATAGCCAAGCAAAAATCCTCAGAAAACTATCAGTGAAATTATTTCTTGAAAAGATCTGGTTACGCATCCAACATAATTTTCCTTTCCATACAGAACTAAGTTACATCTAAAACATCAGAAGCAATACTTTATGATTTAAAAAAATGAATATTTTACAGAAGTTCAGATCCTTAATTCTGACTAAATTATTTTGAGCTGCTCATAAATTCCAAAATGCTGCAAGGTAGAACCGATAAAGCAAAAGCAATAATGGGGGCATCATACATTAGATCGTCTCAAAAGAGTTGCCAGAACCACTATTCACTCTTTGAATTTTACAGAGCACATATGAGCCAGAAGAAATTCTGCATCCAATCGGCTCTGCAGTGTACCCATTTGAAGCTGGAATATTATGAAAGATAGTTCAATCAATGAACAAATGCCAAGATATATATAATTCAACAATTCCTCGTGGCGTATAATAGTAATGAAATTACAGAGAGCTGAACGATTCAAAAGTGAGATATCTCATTAGTGTCTAGTTGATCACTTTTGAAAGAAAAATTTATTGTTAATGTTATAACTCTGTATGAATCCAGTTAAGAGTAAAAAGGAAGTTATAAAATACCTAACCATCTTGACTTAAGTACTTTTTAGAAACTTTTGTAAACAAAATATTTACACTATCAGCTTTGAAATAAAAAATAAAAAAATAATCCAAGAGAAAAAAATCACATTTTCGGCTCTTTTGACTGCTGATTTCATCTTGCCGGGTGATCTCAATGAACTTTCCTTGTGGTAATTGTGGTTTTTTAACATATTTAATACTCCTTGAATCTTCCCACTCATATCACGGAGTGCTTCCAATGCATCATGAACGATCAATTTCAGAACATGTGCAGCAGGGCAGACATCAAACAATTGGCCTATCCTACATCTTCGAACCTTAATGCATGTAAGTACATCTAACTTGAGAACTTACCCTGCTTTCAAATTCGGAAACTGGATACATTACATCTAACAATTGCCTACAAGTGAAAGGCCATTTTCATGTACTAATGATCAGAAATTTTTAATTCCCCAAATTTGATCCTTTACAATCAATTTCAGTCTTAAAGATCAATGTCGAGATTTTTCTGTGAAACCCTAGTCACTGGTTGGAAAATTCTGGAACTCACGCCCAGTTAACAATTCCTAAATGAACATATCAAATCCAAAAAACAAATTCCAGAATCCAATACTAAAACCCTAACTCTTCCAACAATTATGCATAATAATAACTCAAACAATAGGCCATTTAAATGAAAAATTAAGAGAAATTTTATTACCAAAACTTTTGAAAATCCATCAAAAGTCAAATAAAAAGATCATTTGACGGTTTTCTGCACCGCAGTTGCCGAGTTATCATCAGTGCATAGATCACTCTCTTGCTGTTTCTTCTGCATAGCCTTTCGCTCGAGTTACCGCCACTTGTTGATTGCAGCTGTACAGATAAATCTGGCCCCAACGAAATGGAGAAATTGAAGAACCTTTGTGCCTGCGGGGACCGCCATCATCTCTTCTCCCGGCATCTTTCTCTACAATGAGTGCTTCATCATTTTCTTAGGGATTGTTTGGCAGCTAAGAAATGTGAAGAGAGAATATAACCGGTTGTAAAGGTTGCCAGTCGCTCACATTATCCAATAATTAATTTTAGCCGTTCGATTAAATTTGAAAGCATCCTACGATCTTGATGGTGATAGAACATAGGGGGCATCCATTACCGTCATATAGAATAAATTTGCTTATTTAAAAGATTTTTGAGAAATTAGCCTAAGATCTTAAACCGTCATTTGGTTAGAAATATAAACTATTGAATTAAATAATATTACTAGCATATGATATCAAAATACCAAAACTAAGGTTCATATTCAAACTCTCGATCTTGTCTCAATCCATTTCATTTAGTTATATTTTTCAACTTAATTGGAGTCATTGTGCAGAAATACATAAAAATTTATAATTCTCAATTTTCATTTACATATGCTATGTTTGTGGTGCTAAATGTCTTTATGAAAATAATGTTCACGTTCAAGTAATTTTAGAATCGCTTATTTTACAAAATAGTGAATAAGTTAAAAATAAAAGAAATAAATAAATTTTTATACACACTATTGTACTGTCATACGTATATATTTTTTCAGAAAATAAAATGGTAGACAGAAAATGAAAGGTAAACAAGGGTCGAAAACGACGTCTTTTCATAATAACGCCTTTCTCAACCACTAGTTTTCTGATTTTAACATATTTCGTTTTTGGAGAGAGAGAGTGAGAGTTAGAGAGAGTGAGAAAGAGAGAGAGAGAGAGAGAAATGGAGACTGCAATTTGTGGGAGGCTGGCTCTGTCACCCCACTCCGTCTTCAATTCCAAACCAGGTTCGATTTTTTTGTTTTTAACTTTTCGATATCTGAATCATCCGACGGTCTCAAATTTATCTACAACTTTAGGGGTATTTTATTTTTGCATTTCTCTGTAAAAAGGTAATTAAAAAAATAAAAAATTCTCTGAGTATTACCGGAGGAATAGCTGCTACTTATGTGTAGGATTTATTATGGAGAAATTCATTGGTTTTGATTTGAGTATTTTAGCTATCAAACTGATGTGTTTGATTTTCTCATTTCAATTTTAAGGAAATACTATAACTTTTTATTGGAATTTTTTTTTTTGTTTGAGTTTATTTATTTATTTTTTTTTGGTTTTGGATGTTTAGAAATTTCATGTTTTGGATGTTTAGGTAAAATTATTGGATTTCTCTTTTCCTCACTATTGTGAATACTAAACTGTGAATATGATCAATTGAACTTTAATTTGATTCACTTTCTTTTTGTTACTTTCGTTTTCTGTTTTATTGTAACTTAAATTTGTGAGCATGTTGTTAATGTTGGAGTGATTATCAGTGATTATGATGGTGGTGATGTACAGCAGGGGACAAACACCCTCTTTACAGGGGGTCATGCACCAACCGCAGCACTCTCACGACTGTATTAGCAACAGCACCAGGTAAAGGTGGAGGGCTGTTGGAGAGGCCAGTTATAACCGCTCCTGGTCGTGAATCTGAGTTTGATTTGAAGTAAGCATATATGCCAACAACTTTATGCTGTTCCTTTATTTTTCTGAAATGTTATAGAAAGCTGAATACATTTATGCTTTTCATATCATTTCTTAGAACCATTAACTAAGAATTACTTTTTCATACATGTGATTAGATTGTAGGAAATCAGACTGTGGTAACTATTTATAAATCTGTTTAGTTTAGAGTAGAGCCATTGCCTTTGTGCTTTAGAAGTCTTGTACTGATAAGCGCATGCGGTTGGCTTCAAGTCTTGAAATTTGTATTGTGCAAATATTTACGGGTAAGAACATGTTTAAAACAGCCCTACAAGGATCCCTATTTTATAAGACCAGTGCTGGGTAATGACCTTTTTGATGTAAGTAGAAGGAATTGTCATTTTTTGTCCAAGGTCCATTTTGTGTATTTTACCGTCCGAACTTGAGATTGTTTAATATGGCGTTTAGATTCCTTCAGTTTTCACCACATTGAATTTCTCTTGAATTATTGTGCATTCTTCTCTTGATGCATTGAAATATTTAAGAATATTTCATTTTTGTGTAGATGAAAATGGAAGGACCTAAAGAAGCTTTTCCTTTGACAATGTTATTATTTACCTTGTTCAGGAAAAAAAAGAAAACAACTCCACCCTATCGTGTAATACTGCACAACGACAACTTTAACAAGCGAGAATATGTTGTCCAAGTATTGATGAAGGTTATACCTGGGATGACCCTTGACAATGCAGTTAACATCATGCAAGAAGCACACTACAATGGCTTGTCTGTTGTAATTATTTGTTCTCAGGCTGATGCTGAGGAACACTGCATGCAACTGAGGGGCAACGGGCTGCTGAGTTCTATTGAACCTGCAAGTGGTGGATGCTAAAGATGGTCCTGGTGAAAACTCCAATAGGTTTACTGTCAAAATACCTTTTCTAAGAAGTAGATAGTGTATATAAAGTCAGTAGTGATCATATTTGTATGAACGGCAAGTCATCCTATGGTCAAATTAATGACAAAAGGGTGGTAGTAATTTTGAATAAAGTGAGATTCCAAGATGTTTATGTTATGTCCATACCCTTCCTGAAAAATTGAAAAAAAAAAATGATAGATAACTCTTAAGAAGGAACGAAATTGTCTTCAATTAGCCGCCAATTGTGATAAATTGATTTTGCTCTGAAATGACGTTTCTGTTTGATTTAGATTTGAAGACATTCGTGTCCCAAAATATCATGAATCAAAACAATGGTGGGCAAACTTCACAAAACAACTAGCGGAGGACACGTATCAAATCTTAATGGTGGCTATACTAGTTTTCATAATTGTTTTGTTTTGTGCCTAAGATTTTTATTTGATCTTTTAACTTCTTCCCCTCTGTTTGATGTGTTGGTCTGCTCCACACTAATTCTGGAACCTTACATGCTATAACGTTTTAACAATAAACCAACTTACATTAATCAGCTCACGTACAAGCTCAAAGAACTTCACGAAACAAATAAATAAATAAAATAAAATCTCAAGCTACCAGGGGAGAATTTTTTTGTTCTTAATAACTGATAGGTTGATAAGATAGCCAGAGATTAAGCTCCAATAAGGCAATAACGATGGGTTTTGCTCTCAAGTATTTTGAGATGGAAAATTCTGGCGCACCGCTATTTTTGGGAAATTGACTTCAAGTGGGAGCAAGAGCAACTACTAGGGGATCAGTGGCTTCTCCGCTGATAAGATAATGAGATCAATTTATGAATTCAGCAATGACTTATTTAAAATTTGCGCATGGAGTACGGATTCACAACTTGATTCTCAAAATTATAACAAAATTGATTATACCGGGCACTTAGTGATCATAACTTTTAGACCAACTCAAAATTTGCTCAGACCAGAAAGCATTCGCTTCACTAGAGTCTGTCCAGAAGTAAACATCTCACTCACTCAATACAGCAACGGTTACGAACGCAAATGCATTGCACAATGTATTGTCACTGTGTAATCAGTTTAGTTTAAAAAGCACAAGATTCCTCTACTCTCTCTAATGAGATGCTATCGATATGGGCTGAGTGCTGCACAGACAGATTAAAGCTAAAAATCTTGTTTAGCAGCTACGCTGCCACAGCACAACTCTCCCAAACGAGCCTATAGTGATGCTCTCAAGGCTTTCTTTCTGTGTAACAACTATATACCCCTGATCATTATTTAGTTCAGAAAAAAAGAATTTGCTGTTAAGACAATTTGATAAGAGTCATCTGACCAAAAACCAGACAAAACAATATTGGGAGAGGATGATACAGAGCAATACAAAATGGGAAAAGCAGACGGTCAAGAAAGAAATTTAGCTTATGGCATGCCTCAAATATCTCATTTGAAATGAATTAAAAAATAACTTATTTCAATGGAGTACAACAATGAGTGCAGAGGCCAAAAAGAATATCAGCAAACTATCCAGTATGATATAACCTATTGAATATGTTTAGCTACTTAAACCAGTTTGCTTCTAGGCCATGCTTTTGTAATAATCATAACGACTGACTTGGCTAATGATAGTGCTTTGAAAGTATCAATGAAGTATATTCTTCAATTCACTGAATCAGCTTTCAATCCCTGCACACAAGTGGTAGAATAAACCAAAGTCGCCATTAAGCTTCAATGCAGTAGATGCTGGACAGCATCGACTATCATGACCCTGTGAGTGCAAGTATATGCATGCATCAAATCAATTTTAGTAATGTGTATTTGGTACATGTGCATACAAGCATAGGTGTCTTGAGTGTGAGCATATATTGAGTACACGTCTAGTGCCTACATAGGAAACTTACCAATACTAGTTGAGAATTGATATATAGGTTTTAACACTTATTCAAATCCATCAATTGATATATAGGTTTAAATAGTTGTTCTAATATTTGAACTGATATCTTCTAGATGAATTATCTTGTTATTGGCCAAAAGCAAAAAGTGCATTTTCGTCCAACCTGCAAATCTGCAACTACCACAGATGTTCTAGAAATGCTATAAAAACAGAATTTTATACTAACCATTAACATTATTGTGGGGATTATGACTCAACAGATGAGAGGAAGGATTGAATTCCAAAAACAATGAAGAGAACTCCACCCGAGAGTGCGACCTGCATCAAAATAGTACCAGCTTTACAGTTGCTCAACAAAATTGATATGTAGTGCTCAACAAAATCGATATGTAGTGTAGAAAAGGAAAAAGCAAATGTCCGTGATTACTATTTTCTCAGATATCTGAGACGCCAAGCTCTTTCCTCCAACAACAGCAGCAGTAGTACACACTGCCTGTCCTCTGAGGGAAGGAAAAGCAATCAGCACATGTAATCTATACTAGTATCAGCACAGTTCATAAACAAATAAATGGTGTGATTTGTAGTTAAAACGTACATAATTCCACCAAGAACAACGCCAAGTGGGCTCTCATCGGCAGCTAAACCAATGGTAGCTAACTGTAAAAAAATATATCAGTGAAACATAGAGTCGTGAAATATAAACATATATATTCAGTCCCTTTGTTATTGCTATACCTGACTCTTGTCACCCCATTCACCAAAGAAAGTAATAGAAAATGCCTGCAGAGTAGACAAAGGTCAAAATGGTAAGTTTCACATAGCTTTACTGAGTTTAGAATTCAACATTTAACAGGAAAATATAACCTTCAAAAGGATGGGAGAGAAAAACTGTGAGAGGAATGGCCGCCTCTGCTTTTTTAACTCATCATCAGCCTGAAAGAGAAAGCATTTAGATATTTTAAGATCATGAAACCAAGATGTTAAAATAATGAAATGTTGGGACACTTGCTGAATAGCATCATGAATATAACTGCCACCACAATTAAACATATGTTATGCAAATAGAAGATGTTCCACAAACAATAATGTCATCAAATGGAATCGATATTCCTTTTACAATATATTAAGAAAAGATTCCATAAAAATGTGCATAAACCGTACATTTGGATGAGAAAATTCTATCCGCATGGTTAGTTACACAAGAGAGAAGAGGATTCTAATTGTACATGGGATAGAATTTGGTTTAATGCATTCTTATGGCCTAATTTGGTTTTATGCATTCTTATGGCCTCTATAACGAGGAGTTCCAAGAAAGTTCTTTCTTATGATGATTTTCATTTTGCCAAAGGGTTTGATAAGGGCATTTTGGGGCTATTCATGCTGCTGGGACACATATCCATGATTTGAGGCTGTTCAGGGACAGGATCCTTGCTTTTTGCTGTTAGTTATAGATAATCATTCAGCGATGAAGTAGGCAAGATTTAATGGGCCCCTGTCGAGTTCCTGTCCAGTTTGTATTTAGTTTCTGTCAAAAAAAATTTCTATTTCTCCTTATTAAAAAAAAAAAAGCATAAAGGATCTGCTAGCCTGTGAACTCAGCATAAGCATTTTAAGGAACCCCCTCTAATAGAGAGAAAAACTTGCATTGGTATTTCAATGTCACTAGACATACACGTACTAAACATAAGATTCATAGTGAGCATAAAATTTTGGCAGAGATAATTTGAATGGCAATTGTATTTTAGCCATAGCCCATAATCCAAAAAGTTTTAAATAGCGTACGTGCAAATCATATTGCAAGACACATGAATCCTAGTGCACCCATTATTTATTTATTGTAAATGTTGAGTTTTTAAGGTACAACAACAATGATTTGCATAACCCTAAAAACAGACACATTATCACGAATTATGCACAATACATATCAAATAAAATAATGTGGCTAATACTGCAATCCTGCATCTAATCACTGTCACCATAAAATTTATTTCTTTGAAAGTGATTAAGCAAAGTTATATGAAACAGAGAAACTTAGAAGAAGAAGTACAAAAAAGAGTGGAAAAGCAAGAAACAGAAAGGAAATCAATTAAATGAAATATTTTACTAAATGCCATTTAAGTGAATACTGATACAATACAGAATATAGCAAAGTGCTCATAACTTAAATACCAAATGCACCTGCAAAGCATTTGTACTCTACATGAAACTGTTGAAGAAAGGGGCAATAAAGTGTTGCATCATTGTCGTACTAGCATTTTCTGTACTCTAAGATGGTATATGCTACCCTAGGCACAGATGGGTCAAATTTAAGTTTGCTGTAGCTAAATGCACATCTCATGTCCTTACATATACTTAAGAGAGAAAAGGGAGCGGTAAACCATCAATAATTAATATATGCAACAAAATGATTCACCGAATTTTTATTTTATAGCCATACCTTGCTGCCCTCTTTGGTTGCTCCTGCATTTGCTTTAAAGTCAGCATCCTGTTGACATAACCAAAGTAAAGTCTAAAGGAATTAGGGCAAAGTTCCTAAATATGAGGCAAGTCATGATAAAGGAAAAACTGACCAGCTTTTTTTCGACTTCTTCAAACTCTTCAGCCTCCCTGTTAAAAGGAAAATAAAATAAAATAATCACTTGTACAACAAGAGTCTATTTTGCTGAAACATGTGCTTAAATGAAAGAATACACATATTCAGAAACATGAGCATTAGAACCATTACCCTTCATCACTAAAGGCATCCCATAAAGACCATAGACCAAATCCAAAGAACAGCACTGTTGTTATATGATGAGTCAATTTACGAGAGATCTACATATTAAAGACCAAAAGGCATAAGCTAAATAATTATAGCAGAAAATGACAAGAAATTGAAAACCTGTGTCGACAGGTTCGTGTGTATTCACAATTTAGGGATGAGAATGTATTGATGACTGGCCTAGACATGATATCTAAGAAAAAAAAATCTTTATGCTAACATCTGAAAAAATTCAATAGAAAAAGATAAGGTTAAACTAACTATCAAATGTCTTCACAATCACAGTAGATCACAACAAATATGTCTACAGGTCATGAATATGATCACATAACTGTGAACAGTGCTCCAGAAGTCTAGTGAATTTTATAACACACAGTAGTCCCTACTTTAACCATACACGTTACAGGTCAGTATTCAGCCTGGCCCTAACAGCCCAGCCCGCCAACCCAATTAAATTAAACATATATACGATTGCGTAATGCATTTGAGCCACTTCTTGGCCAAGCAATCATGAAACCTCCCACCACTGAAAAATAAATTCAATGTCAGCTGTAATCTGGCAGCTTGGTAACTATTTCTCCCCAAAGAAATGTACATCTGTGAAGAAAGGCATGGATTTAGATTGAGATTGATCTATATTTAGTAACTTTTCCTCTTTCCCCTTACTCGTAAAACATTTCTGGGCGATGATGATATAAAAGTATATCAGCAATAGTATCATGGAAATTCATATAGAAGCCAAGTTATATCATGAGTCAGCTCATGATAGTTAGTGACACTGTGTAGAAGCCAATTACAACCATTTGAAAAACAGGCCATAAGCATGAAAGCTTGTTAATGAGCAATCACACTGCTTACCAGATTTGGAGTGGCCCAGCCAACAACAGCAGAAAGAATAGTCATCACCTAAACACCATTCCGAAATATCCCATCATTGTGAGGCTTTGCAAGATAATCAGAGGTCAGATTTGCCAACAAATGAATAAAAATTAAAAACCCACTCACAATCAAAGCTCCCAGGCAACCTGACAAGACCAGTCTCCGCGGGTGACGCATTGCCAAGATCTTGTAACACAGAATATAATATAAAATAAGGAAATTGGGGAGGGAATTAAATTTCCAGTTTAATGAAGAGAATGCATAGTAAGATCTTAGAATTGAAAATGTATATAAGAACTTAACCACAATAAGTAACAATAAGAGAAAAGCTTTCAGCGGGTAAGACTTTTTCAGCATGAGAAATTTTAGAAGCATCACTTCCCCTCTAGAATGACAAGCATATTCTTAAGTTTTCAACGCCTCTCCTTGAACTAAGCTCAGCAGTTTGAATGTTCTTTCTACATTGGCAGTTTATGGATTGCCGCACGTAAATTGCAATGAGCAATTTTACAAATACAAAGCAACGGACTTCAATTTAATCCTAAAATTCACCTCTGACCAATCACAAGTTAGATCAGGTATCTATCATAGGATGATTGATTTTGATCGTCAAATCAATTTTCAATTTTACAGTCCTGATTCTTTAGTTCTTCACTTCACTCAGCTCTCAAATAACGTTAATGACAATACAAAAATAAATATTAACTCCAAAATCCTCTTCGATGCATATTATCTATCCCAAACATCACTGTCAAATTAAAATTTCTAAATAATAATAATAATAATTAACAAAACAAATAATAAAGCATTTACTAACCGCAGCGGCAAAAAAGGTCTTGTCGCCGATCTCGGATAGAACAGTCATGGCAAGCGACTTGGTAAAACCCTTAATCCACCAAAAAAGAATTTTTCAATTTTATTTTTTATCCACAAGCAAAAGTTTCAAATAAGATTAATTTAATTAATGAACAAATTACCTGCACAACTGAACTCATCTTTGATATATTTCAACGAACAGAGAGAGTCTCTATAAGCTTATGCGCGCTTCAGAGATGTGAAACTCTGACTCTCTCTCTCTCTCTGTCTCTATATATATATATATATATATAATATTAGCAGTGAGCAATAAGGCTTTCAGTTCCGTGTTAATAACTCAGCTGAGTGGACTCGTTGGGAGTTTTATTAACTGAGCTGAGTGAGCAAGAAGACAAAACATAGGAGGAGCGTGATGGTTAGTAATTAGTACCTGCGAATAAGGAATTGGAGGCAAAGAAGCGATGCTTTAGGACCGATACAGATTTTGATTCGATGAAAGTGCTTATAAAGCGAGATCTAAAAAGAAAATCAGTACGCGGACCTTGGGAGCGTGTGCGACACACAGCTATCGGGGAATTTCCTACGTAGATCGTTGACTTTTTTTAAACAGGAAACTAATGTTAGAGGTTATACCTCATATATTATATCTGTGAAAAGATTAACCCTATAAAAGATTAACCTCATAATATAATTTTGGGTTTCGAACTGCCGCTCACCACCAGGCCAAAGGCCTAGTGGCTTACGTGGATCGTTGACTAATTCTAGCTGTTTATGGCTAATTGCTCTTCTACAGAGAGTAAACTTCGAGAACCACAAACGAAATAAAAATTGAACACATATTTGAATTTCGATATACACGAGAGGAGATATAGGGTAAAATAATATCTATCAAACACTGCTTTTAGTTTTAGTTTTTTAAAATAATTATTATATTTACAAATTTTTAAGTTCAAGTAAGTGTTGGCAAAAAATTTTGAACCGTATTAAAACTGTTTAGAGAATCGGTTCAAAAACCTTTTTTAATTCGGTTTGACTCTTTTAAAAGCTGAATCAAAGCCAAAACAAATAACAAATTTCTAACTCAGGATCAATTGCTTTATTTATTTATTTTGAAACCACTGAATTGAACTCCATTTTACCAACCTCAAACCCTAATTATAATAACCATTATAATCAACTAAACATTGAATATTTTACCCGACATGATAATTAGAATATGAAAGCATTGAATTAATTGATATAATCATACTTAATAGAATTCATTTATATGAAAGCATTGAATTAATAGATATAATCATACGTAATAGAATTCATTTCTATCACTTTTAATATATCTAGTTATGCAAATCATTACTCATAAATTCACAACTTCCGATAAAATTTTTTATCACCTTAAACTTAAATATAAAATTTATGGGATTCCTCGACAAATATTATAAGTGAGAGTAGATTTTTAAATTAATTTTAATAAAATTATAGACCTTACTATAAATTTATTTTTATATAACAAACCTCAGATTATAATATACACGTAGATCGTGCTAATCAAAAACAAATCTCACTCACATTTGTCTCCTACATTTAAAAGTTCGTTGAGAAGCATGTGATTAAAAAGTAATTCAACCAAAAATAGGAGTAAACGTCATTAATAAAGAAAACCGAGGCAAAAAAAAGTTAATGTCATTTTCTTGCTTATGGATATATGGAATGAATTTTGATCATTGTCTATCCAATTACAAAACTTCGGAGCTACACGACAAACTATGTGGTAAAACGTCATATCATCTTGCTTCGTAAAGTAAGCTGAAAATTTTCTTTTAAAGTAGGAATAAACTTCATATTTTACACTCATAATGAGCAAGCATATTCTGACCTTTAGATATTTGATTTAATATAAAGATTATATATATAAAAGGAACAAACATTTGTTTTTGTTTAAGAGAGTGCAAGTAATAAGCTTTTGAGGGCACCACAAATTAGATAATATTATATGAGGTTGCTTTATTCATACTCCATATATGGGACTCATGCGTTAGTTTAAAGCATTTTGACATTGAGACACTTGTTACACGAAACATATATAAGTCCATATTTTATAAAATTCTTATATAGCTTCACACTTTATAAATGCAAACCACTATCAGGAGCATGCCGCAACAAAAGGATGGTCCCCTACGCATTTCAACTCTATCTCATTCTCTCTCTGAGTATCTTCGTACCAATATACCTGCCAAAACAAACCAACAAATTATCAACCCCTCTCACAGTCATCAATCCTGCAACACTCAACGCATAAGTAAGAAGAGAGATAAGGGTTGTTAGGGGACAGGCTCACCCTTCTGTAGGGTTCCATGCTTAAGGTCAGGTAGCGGAAGTAAGGTCAATAAGGACCACAACAAGCCTCTCGGCGAGACGGGGAGTTTACACCACTTCCCCGGGGTGTAAATTATAAAGCTATAAGTGTCCCCAAGACACAGCCTTTCTGTCTCCCCCTTCGGAATTTCCTCATTTGATCAATGAACTCAATCAGGTCTGAGGAACCCATTGAAGGTAGGAGTTTCTGTGCTCACTTACTTAATTTCTTACACCTTGAGAGAAAAAGAGCGAAGCGGGGCCGGAGTAGTACCCGATCCGGCAAGGGGACCACGGAGGGGGGAACGGTCGTATCGAAAAATGGGAATAGGAAATTTAGAAATAGGAACTCGGAATGGGTAGGTTGAGAACGGTCGTATCGGAAAAGGGGAAATAGGAAAAGGGGAATCAGAAAATGGGAATCAGAAAATGGGAATCAGAAAAGGGAAAATAGGAACTCTTCTTTGTTTGAGCTGCTCACACGCGCGCAGACCGGAAGATCTCAGTTGTCCTGGACTGGACAAGTACGTAGAGATCTTCGTGGGATCGGGGACACCATATTTTCTGATTCCCCTTTTCCTATTTCCCCTTTTCCTATTTCCCCTTTTCCGATACGACCAATTAAAGACAAAGAAATGCTTTACTAAATCTAATATACTGCTTACTATATTGTATTAATAAGTATATGATTCTGCTTAGGTATGAAGGTAGAGGTATTGCCTCTGGCGTTAAAAAAAAGTTATTTGAATTGGTGTGAATTGATTTACGGTAATGAAACCGTGACCGACCAAATTTATTGAGTGTTTCAATTGTCAAAAATTAAATTATTTAATAGTTAAATACAAATTAAAATCATTATAAAAGCATGCATGCATGATGCAATTGGTCAAGCTAAATTGGTGGCTTTAATTATAGGTCAGCTTTGTCAAAGTTTGGTGTCATAAATGTGGAGAAACTGTATGTTTAAAATGGCTATAAATTGAAATACCATTTGATGAGATATTAGCTTCAACATTGCTTAACAAAATGGCCACGAACTGTTGGCCAGGGTGAGAAGCAATCCATTTTGGGTGAATATAGATCAAGTATTTAGGAAGTATCAAGAGAGAAAATGCTCTTAAGCATATAGTTTTATTGTAGGAAGTTTCAACATTTACTTCTTTTGTATGGGTACTATGAGTATGTGTTGTTAATGAGTTTTTTTTTTTTTTTGTTAATGTAAATAGAGCTTAGGTGAGAGAGAATTATTACCGAAAATATGTTCGTAACAATTTTTCATCTAATAAATCTTTTTCTCTGATTGTTTGTTGACGATGACATTGATTTTTCTTCATATTTAAAATTTTTCACGTAAATCTTATATTATGTGAATGTTGTTATTTTTTTTTTATTTATTTAATATTTCTTTGACATATTGCTTAGGAAAGTCATGGGTAAGGGAATCTTAGTTTCCTAACATCTTGTTGGTATAGTTTTCCAAACTATACACAGTATATATCTAGATTATAGATGAATCTAAGAAGTCCCACTTCCAATAAACTCTAAACTGTAGTATTTTTAGATTGTAACAAATTCAAATAGACAATAGTTATGGTGGGGTTGCTTTACCGTAGAACACGGGTTATAATCACATATGCAAAATGATAAATAATAAAAAAACACGCTATAATTTTAATAGTGTGGTTATGAATTAATATTTTACCGTAGAACGATTCTAACATAGTCGGATCCATTCAAATACATACACGTGGTTGAATAAGGGAAAATAAAATTGGTGATCTCAGTTGGGTACAAGTTTCATGGATTCGTTGTTGGACAAATGATACTGAGCAGCTACGCAGCCTAGTGGTGTGAGAGTGAAAACGCATGCATTGCCGATTTGTGTCAAACAAAATATCCAATCAGTTTAAAACTAGTTAGCTAGAGAGACTTAAGGAGGGGAAAAAAGGTCCAGTTTTATGATTTTAGTATGCTATCATTGTAGAACAAAATGAATGAAATACGATGCCAATTGCAAGTAATTAGCATCATTTGTTTAAGTGTAGTAGAAGATTACTTGCTTGACAAAAACAATGTTGATGCGGTCTTCTGGTCGGTCTAAGATGTCGATGCTGTCTTTTGGTCGCTCCCTCCTCGAGCAGGATTTCCAGCTGGCTCTTATGTTTCTCTATTCGCTGGAACGAGGGTACCTTCTGGCCTGTATCCACAGAGAAAATATCAGAGGTCGCCGGGTGTTTTTCCGACAAAAACCATCGACGCTCAAATCAGTAATCAGGTTGATTCTTTTTAAATTCTTTCTTAATCAGAGAAAAACTGGAAAATAGAAAATGGAAAAAGAAAAAGAATCCCCTTCTCTCACCCTTTGTCAGATATTTATCCCATCATTTCCCTGAGACTTTTACTTGGGTACCATCCCCTACATTCATTGTGCCTGTGTCTTTCTGACATCTATGGGTCACAGTGACACAACTTGGGGGTGTGGGATGTCTGACGGTTATGGGTCACAGTGACGAAACTTGGGGGTGTGGGATATCTGACGGTTATGGGTCACAATGACGAAACTTGGGGGTGTGGGATGTCTAACGATTATAGGTCACCGTGATGAAATGTTGACACTTTGGAGATATGTGACGGTTATTGGTAACTGTGACGAAACTCTATGGCATGGGGGTGTCTATCAGTTATCGATCATCGTGACAAGAAGTTATGTTGTGAGGGCGTCTGGGGGCTACTTTCTTCTTCTCGGAGAGAAATGTTCACCGTCCTGAACTACATATGTGGGGTTGTAACCAGAAAATGCATCCATGAAGATAAGCAAACCATGTCCGGCCGTAGAGTCAACCAGCTGGTCTATTTTCGGCAGTGGGAAATTGTTTTTACAACAGATTTTGTTTAGGTATGTGAAATCCACATATATTCTCCATTTTTCGTTTGCCTTCTTGACCAGTACCACGTTCGAGATCCACTCGGAATAATTAACTTCCTTTATGAATCCGGCCTTTAACAGCTTCTCCACTTCGCTGTTCATGGCATCATATCTTTCCTGGTTGACACACCTCCTCCTTTGCTTTACTGGCTTTGCCTCTCTCCTCACTGCTAGCTTGTGGCATGCCACCTTCTTGTCGATCCCTGGCATGTCACCATGTGACCAGGTGAACACATCAAAATGGGCTCGCAAGTACTCGACCAGATTCTTCTTCAGCTGCTCGCTTATGCCTGAGTCGATCTTAACTTTCTTCTCCTCGTTCTCCGGTCTTATCGGAATTTCCTCCAACTCTTCGGCAGGTTCTTACTTCTCTTTATTTGACTTTCCCCTAGCATCCAATGACGTCATCTGCATTGCTTCCTTAGCGGCTGTGGCATAGCAGCTACTCGCGACCCTCTGATCAACCTTAACAACCCCCACCACTCCGTTCATTCGATATTTCAGTGCTAAGTAGTGCGTTGACATCACCGATTGACTGATTCTCATGAACTGTCTTCCCAATATCACCTGGTAAGGGCTGACCTCGTCCACAACCACGAAGTCAAGCATCATGTTCTTCTCGAAGGGTTTCGAGCCTATTGTTATTGGCAAATTCATAATTCATAAATTCATAATTCCTAGGGAGGTCAACTTTCCCCCGCCGAATCCCTACAAGGACGTGTTCATGCGCTCGAGCCTTGCGTATGATATTCCTATTTCATCCAGGTTGGACTTAAAGAGAATGTCTACCAAACTTCCCGAGTCCACCAGAATCCAGTTGAGCTCCCTGTTCGCAACATTTGCCTTCACAACTAGGGCATCTTCGTGGGGATATAGGACCCCTTCCTCATCTTCTTCCGTCCACATGATCGGGATTTGTCTGATTCTGACTCTCTTTGCGGTAGACATATTGAGCAGGACCTCCCTACTAGCAGAAGTATATCTGCTATAGTTTTTCTTGGCTCTGTTCGAGTCTCCTGCCATTGTTGACCCTCCTACTATCACCCTCACAACAGGCTGTTTGCGATCCATATTACAAACCTGGTCATCCTCTGCCAGTTGCCGCTCTACCACCGGGTGCCCCCCATCGATGAATTCATCCAGGTACCGGTTTTTTACTAAGTTCTCCACTAGGTTCTTTAGATCATGGCACTGAAAGGTTGAATGTCCATAATTATTGTGGAATTTGCAAAACCTGTTCATGTCCCTCCTATTCACCGGTTTGGACATTGGTGTTGGGGAACACAGCAGACCTCGTTCCTTTACAACATAGAATATCTCCTCTAATGACACCTTCAGAGGAGTATACTGCCTATAGGTAGGACTTTGGTCTATCATCTGCATCTATCCCTGAGAAAGTTGCCCGAGTGTGGAGGCAGCAGACTGTTAATTCTGTTGTGGCTCTGCACGGGTCGATTCATAGGGGGATTACCGGGCTGGTTACCACCAAATTGACGGTAATCCCTCTAGTCCCTGCTAGGAGACCTGCGGTGTGGAGAGTGACCCGTTCGCAGACGAGGGTTCCTCTGAAAATAGTTGTAAGGAGCAGCCCGATTCCTTGCCCCTCTAGAAGTTGACGAACCCTAAACAGGCCCCTCTTTCTCCCTACATTTTGCTCCGCTGATTTACTCGCTCTTCAACTTCGCCGCTTTTTCCTTTTCAATCACGATATCCCTCTTCATCTGCTTGTACGCATCAGAATATGTGCGGATCAAGGGACTCTGTAAAATTGTACCAAGGCCTTCCCATCCTCATCCCCTCATTCAATCCTCTCAACGCCTAAGGGTGATTGAATGCCCCGAGCTCTATGACTGCCCGATGATACCTCTTGACGAACTCTCGGAGGAACTCCCCTTCCCTCTGTTTGATCTCAACCAACTCCATGCTTGGGTTTAGTTTTGCTCGAGCTTTGGTTCCTTCCTGCTCTTTGTGCTGCTTATAATGTGACTAGGGCTCGCTTGATGGTCGCAGACATTTCTGCTCTTTCTGACTTTGCTTGAGCAGGATGCGAGCATCTGAGCCCGACCAGCTTTGAACACTAGACCCCGACTAGCTTTGACACCGAACAAGAATGTTTTTGTACTAGCGGTCTAGGCTTCTGTTCTGACTGGCTTGTACTCGAGCAAACTTGCTCTTTATTTCCCAAACAAACAAAAACCCAAAAATTTAATTCTTAAACTGATCACTCGATTGCAAATCAATTTAGAAATCAGTTTGGTTCGATTTAATTACTACATACAATTCGATTAAAGATTAAAAAATTGCTTCAAACAATGCTGAAGAGATGAGATGCAGTTCCAATTTTGACCAATATTCTTAATGTAAAATGTTTAGTACTCCAACCTGAAAGATTGGCCAGTACACTTCATCTTTCTTTCTTTCTTTTTTTTTTTTAAAAAAAATTTTTTCCCATACTTGTCAAATTCATGAAGGAAAGATTAACTTTTTACGTGACGTTGCATCATGAGTGCTATTCCGGGAGGGAAATAGCTACGGTAGAATGAAATTATCTATAGATAAGAAAGAGTACAATAAATAAATAAATAAATAAATAAATATAAATATATATATATATATATATATATATATATATATATATATATATATATATATATATGTATATATAAGAATTTTAGTGATGATAGTTAACTTAAGTGTGAAATTCATTTCAGTTTTTTTCAAATATTTTATAATTGAATGAAAATAATTTTCTTTTCATAAAATATGAGGAGAGTAAATATTTCTTAAATATTAGCGAGAGTTTAAAAATTTAGACAATATTTTAAAAGATTAATATACACAAGTCTTAGTAATATAATATAATTGTAAATACTTGTAATAATATATAATGTCAGTATTAAAACAAACACAAAGTGTGAACTGCAAGCTCTAGATGCTTCAGCTTCAAAAGGCACCACCTAGCGCTTCAAATTAGATTTATATTCTGATGAATTTTCTAAATGTTAAATGAATTTTTGATGACTTTTGTGGGCAACAAATTTTTTTTTTTTGGGTAAATTTTAACTAACCCCTAGTTTGTTGACAAGTTTAATCCACCCTTCGGAGCTCAAAATGTACATTAATTCAAGCGAAAATTAGAGCAACACCTTGAAGCTAACTGTAGATCTCGTTAATTTCTCACTAAATATTGTTCAATAACTATTGTTTTCATCCAGTCATATAAAACAAAATTGTATTAACGTGTCATTTATTCACACGTATCAACAAAATACACGAATTTGATCAAAGTTGGCTTGCATTAGCTACAATTGAGACAATTGCAATCACATGTGACATATTCACATTTCTTGTTTGTCAAAAGTTGACGGGACATTTTTTTTTTCTCTTTTTTTAATGCACACCTCAAGATAACATACGGCTTAAAAATACAACTAATTAGTTTATAAAATAAAGACATGAATGAGTTTATTTTTATATGATCTGTTGATGCGGTTTTCCGCGTGCCTCAGCGAGTGCCTCGAACTGTCAAGCGGTGTCTCCAAGCAGCTCGGCGGGGTCATGCGAACTTTACGCTCGCGGATTCAAGCGAGTACATCGATCCTTACGCTCGCGATAAGCTCGATCTCGGCGGGATTACCTCCTTCGTCTGTTCGCGGTCTTCTTGAGCGGAGATCTCCGGACCTGTACTCCGCGAGCCGGGTCGAGGTCGTGGGCGTGTTCAGCGAAACCCTCCGACGCTTCAGTCGATGTCGGGTTTGTCTTTTTGGTATCTCCCTTAGTGAGGGAGGCCAGGAAAGATGAAAGAGTATTATTCGCCCCCTTTTGGATAAGTATGGTGTTTTTGAGGAAAATCAAAGTGAGAGAAGTCAGAATAAGAAGAACACTGTGAATGGATTTTCCAACCCTTTGTGAATTAGAAATGCCAACCACTATAGCGTTCCCTTCGTTTCCTTTTGTACTCCATTTTCCACTCTTTCCATTTCCAGTTGTCGACTCCTACGTTAGTGGTATCCGGGTCCCTCGGCAGTTGGGATTGGCGGAATATTCCACAGGGATGGCGGTATGTCCCTTAACTTGGATTCACGTGGCGGATCACCGTGTCGGGCGTGTGCGCTAGAAATGATGATACCTTGGAGGCATGTCTGCGGCCGTCAGCAATGATATCACCAGCCGTACCATGTGGGACGACCTCGATGTGCTCGTGGATCTAACCGTGTGGGACAGCGTACCTACGAGAAAGCGGGTCGGGTTGCCACGGGTGGGTCTTGCCGGATGTGCTCGTGGATCTGCGGCGGGAAAGATGTGCTCGGTTCGACGCCTGACCGGCTTTGACACGAGGGGCGACCTCGGCGGCGAAGAGTGCTTAGCTCTCGACGCCTGACCGGCTTTGACACGAGGAGCGACCTCGGCGGGCGAAGGTGCTTAGCTCTCGACGCCTGGCCGGCTTTGACACGAGGGATGAGCACGGCGGGCGAAGGAAGTGCTCGGGGCTCGGCGACTCTGAATTCCTCGACCTTGACCGAGCTTTGACGGAAGAGTGCTGCTGCGGCTAGAGCTATCCTCGGGGTGTCCGATATTACCGAACACCGGTCCCCGATTTCTAGTCTTTTGAGTGAGGCGAGATAAGACTAGAAACTTCGATAATGATGGGCGAGTCGCGGCCTTTTACTCTTCCACGTTTTCAGTTGTCTCCACTTCGGTCACGCCGCTTTAAGGCGGGACACGTGGGTTGATCTAGCCGTGCATTTGAAATTGAAGGGCGTGACACTAAAGGTCGTGTCCCTCGAAATACTGCCATGCCGAGTCGAAGGGCGCGTTCACCTCTTTAAAATCTGACTTCTTGCTTGTTCCCTCTGTTTGCTTACTTTTCGTTCAAACTCACGATTAATCGCTCTCTCATAGCTTCTTGTTCTTAACTTCCTCTCGAGGTGACTTAGGCTAACCAGCTTCCTTTCGTGTTCGGTCTGAGCCATTCTTCCGTTTCACCTTCTACTCTGTTTCTTCTCCTGCACTGGTTAGTTCACCGCCTAGGAAAATGTCAAATCCTCGAGGCCCGTAGGATGTTCTTGGGAGGACTCTTCCTCCTCTAGTGAGGCCTGACCCATAGCGTAATCCCAGTGAGGATTACTAGTCAGAGAGAGAGTTGCAGTGGGTGAGACCCGGTAGCAGCGAGGGCGAGGGCCGGTCGAAGGTGCGAGCGTGGGGAATACCCGTTGACCTCACGAGGTGTGAAACCACTCCTCGGACTTAGATAGACTTAGGCGGACTTCTATATACACGATAGTGTAGTTTTAAGGTTCTGGGGCATGGGTGAAATCCCAGTAGTCCCGAGGATATCTGACTTCTACTTGGAGTGCTTGAATGGGGGTTGAGTGCCTCTCGACCTTATTTTGGTAGGGTTACATGCAGGTTAAAGTCGGCCCAGGCGATTGAACCCGAATGGGTGGAGGGTCACTTTCAGGACTCTTCGTTTTGTTGAAGCATTTGTGACTGGGTGAGCCCTCGGTGAGGAAATCGAGACACCTCTACCGGTGAAGTGTAGCCCGAAGGATCTTTGGTTGGTATTACACTTACCTCCGAGCTGAAGGGTAAAAAGCCCATCAGCTGATCTCCAGGCCTACGGTGGCAGCTGGAAGAGCAAATTCTTCTCGTTGGGGAGAGTGGGGGCCTGCTGCACCGTGGCGAGGGTCCCTCAGGTCCGCGGCACTTTTGCACTCCAGGTCATTTATACTGCCTGTGGATTTTACTTTTAGTTTTCACTGCTCGCGTCTATTCTCATTGTTTTGCTTTGGTTGTTTTTACGGTCTCACGGGGTGCTTAGTACTCGATTGAGGGTCGACTTTAAGCACGTGTGCGGCTATTCTTTCAAGCATGAGCTCGTGCGGGGGCTATTGACACCTCGGAGCTTTTGAGTCGATTTAGTATCAAGTGAAGAGATGAGCGGCGGGATGCGTGAAATGTTGCATCGGCGTGTGGGGACGGTCGAAGGTGCGAGCACCTCGAAAGAGCCTCGAGCAAAGTCGAGATGCTCGCCTCAGATCCACTCGAGCTACGTCTTACGCTCGACCAGGCCAGGCGAGCAGAGGAAGGTCCTTCGCGCGGGAGACGAAGGGCCGTTCTCTGCAGCTCATCCTCGGGCCGGTAATGTCTGGGAAGCAGTCGGCCGGCCGATTCAGAGACTTACACGAGGGCTACCGATGAAGAGGTGACCGGCGGGTTCTGGATGAGATAGAGTCCTGCACTCGCGAGGCTGATTCGGTATCTTCGGTGACTCTCCTCCGAGCTTTGGCATCTGCGACCGAGGCTTAATGAGATAACTCTAAGTTCCAGGAAGAACTTGAGCAAGGTTCGAGCTTGAGGCGGTGTGAGCAGTGAAGGAAGAAAATCGGAAGGCTGGCTGGGCGAGAATATAAATCTTGAAGAGAAGGCAGTGGCGAGCTCAGAGGCCTCCGGGCTTGAGAGGAGTTGGTGACACCGAGAATGAGCTGAAGCGTGCTCGGAAGGATCCGGACACTTCGGAAGTCTAGCTACTGAGCAGCTCGTGGAGGAGAAGTTGCTCGTCTTGAGGCAAATTGATATTCTGAAGGTCCGGCTCATTCCTGAGTACAACATGAGGCAGGACTCAATTCTGATTGCCTTATGTATGCTTTTGGCAAGGCATACCCAGGCCAGACATGTCGAGGTTGAAGGGTATGTGGCTGAATACATGAGCAATCCACGAAGCTACTCGATCCAGGGCCCGAGGTGTTGTCGGAGGCTCGCTCGCTTCTCGCTTCCGATGCTCTTCCTGCTGAAGCTCCTGCGGCGTCCCTCCTGCTTGCTCCTCCTGCGGATCTTGGCCATCCACTGCTTGCTTCTTGAAGGCGCCCGCCTGTTTGAATAACTTGGACTTCTTCTCTCTTTTTTTTTTTTTTTACATATGTAATCATTTTAATGAAATAAAAAGATACATGTTGAACAACTCTATTATTTGCTTTCGTGTGCACACATTCTTGTCTTCATGTTGAATTGACTTTGAATATGCTTCTTTGAGTAAAAATTTTCTAAGTGTTGGACTTCTATTTTCATTTATGCCCGAGTGTAATCTTTAGCTAACCATGCGTGGTAGAGTTTTGCTCGACTTAGGCTAAAAAGCCTTATGTCTATTTTACGAGCTCATTTGACTTGCTCGAGCACTGCGTTTAGCTCTTCTTCAGACAAGGGGTTCCTCTTGAACTCCTGCTCGGGCTGCGATTGACCCTCGCTAGGCACAGTCACGCTAAGAGTTAGGCTTTGGGACTTACGGCAGTAGCGTTCTCGCTATGCTTACCGCTCGGGCACTTTAATTGACCCTCGCTAGGCGCAGTCACGCTAAGACTTAGGCTTTGGGACTTCAGTCTTAGCGTTCTTCTGATCTTACTGCGGTCCTGCGATTGACCCGAGGCTTGCGATACTCTGCTTTCGGGCTGCGATTGACCCGAGCATGGCGCAGTCACGCTTAAGACTTAGGCTTTGGGACTTTGGCCAGGAGCTCTTGATCTTACGTTCGGGCCTTTTAATTGGCCGGAGCTTACGATATTACTCACTGCTGCAGTCTTGATTGACTGGAGCTTGGCTATCACGTCTAATAACTTAGGTTACGGGACTTTTGGTAGGAGTTCTTCTTGACTTCGCTCGAGCCTTTTAATTGACCGAGCTTACGATATTACTCACTGCTCGGTCTTGATTTGACCGAGCTTGGCACAGTCCCGCTAATGACTTAGGCTTTGGGACTTCGGCAGATGAGTTCTTACGAAGGCTGCTGCTCGAGCACTTTTAATTGACCAGAGCTTCACGATCTTACTCTTGCTCACGGTCTTGATTGACCGGAGCTTGGCACAGTCCGCTCTAATGACTTAGGCTTTGGGACTTCGGTCGAGGAGTTCTTTTGAAACTTACGCTCGAGCACTTTTAATTGGCCGGAGCTTACTCGTACTCCTGCTCGAACCTGCAATTGACTTCAGCGTGGCACGTCCGCTTAAGACTTAGGCTTTGGGACTTATGGCCAAAGCTCTTCTTGACTTCTCACTGCTCGGGCTTTTAATTGACCCGAGCGTCTTACGAATCTCTACTCACTGCTCGGGCTGCAGATTGACCAGCGTCTTACGGTGTTATACTCGCGCTCGAGCTACTGATTGACCGAGCATGGCGACGTCTCGCCTAAGACTTAGGCTTTGGGACTTATGGCCGAGGAGCTCTTCTTGACTTCTCCTGCTCGGGCCTTTTAATTGACCCAGACGTCTTACGAATCTACTCACTGCTCGGGCTGCAATTGACCCAGCGTCTTACGGTGTTATACTCGCTTCGGGCTGCAATTGACCCGAGCATGGCCTATCCGCTCTAAGACTTAGGCTTTGGGACTTATGGCCAATGAGCTTTTCTTGACTTCTCCTGCTCGGGCCTTTTAATTAACCTAAGCGTCTTACGAATCTCTACTCACTGCTCGGGCTGCAATTGACCCAAGCATGGCACAGTCCACCTAAGACTTAGGCTTTGGGACTTCGGCCAAGAGCTCTTACGAAACTTCTCCGCTCGGGCATTTTAATTGACCCAAGCGTCTTCTTGAAACTATACTCCTGCTCGGGCTGCAATTGACCCAAGCTTGGCACGTCCTGCTAAGACTTAGGCTTTGGGGACTTCGGCCGAGGAGTTCTTAACTACTGCTCGGGACTTTTAATTGGCCGGAGCTTACTCGTACTCTGCTCGGGCTGCAATTGACCCGAGCATGGCACAGTCCACTTTAAGACTTAGGCTTTGGGACTTCGGCCAGGAGATCTTACCTTACGGTCTTCGTTTTGAACTTACATTATAAATGCTCTTCTTATTCTTACATACATTCATACTTTTACATATCCATCTTGGGAGAGATATTACATTAGCATTTTACGATACTAGAAGACCTCTTGAAAATACTTCCTCGGGGTTGTCGTTCCACGGTCTCTTGACCTTTCGATCCAGTCTGGATGAGCTGGTCGGTATGCTCCTCGCCTTGATTCCTTGATTCCCCGCCGAGTCGAGTGAGGTTATCTGCGTGGTTTCTTTGGCGATTCTGGTGTAGCGACTCCTCGCCACCGCTTTGCGCCTTTCGCGACCCCAGTGACCCAGTTTACTCGATCTTGAGGGCTAAATAATGGGTGGATATACGCGTTGGGTGATCCTCGTGAGCGGCCTCCAGTAGAATCGCTTTAATGCAGGTGGCTTCATCTACCACCACGAAATCCGGCATCGTGTTCTTCTCGAAGGCTTTGAGCCCATGGTTCTTTGCCGGTTTGATGATTCACAGAGGTATTAGCTTTCCTCCCGAATCCTTTCGAGGAAGTGCTCGATATGCTTTCGAGGCTCGCGCTGTTATTCCTAAATCCTCGAGTGTGGATTTGAAGAGAATATCTACAGAGCTCCGGGTCGACCGATGTTCGGTCGACTTCGCTTATTGCTATCTTGGCTTTTACCACGAGGGCATCCTTGTGAAGTCTGGCACCCTCCTCGTCTCCAATTCGTCCACGTGATTGGTACCGGTAGAACGCTTGGCCTTGGCGGTGGAGCGTGAGCAGGACTTCTCGGCCAGGTGCGGCATATCGGCGATAATTTTCGGGCCTATTTGAACTTAGGCCATTGTGGGCCCTCACAAGATTACCCTCGTGGACCGGTGGTTACGTATACTATTTACGTAAGCCAGCCAGTCTTCCTCGGTGCTTGCTTTCAACTACAGGGTATTCCCTGTGACAAACTCGTCCAATCTGGGTTCATAACGGATCCTCCACTGGTTTTCAAATCATAGCATTGTCTTTGTGGAGTGGCAATGGTTACCATGGAAGCAGCGAGCACTCCTTATCTCGCTTGCCGGTGACTTGGCCATTGGCGTTGGTAGGCTCAGTGATCCTCGCTCTTTAGCCACTGAAGTATCTCTTGAGAGATACCTTGACCTAGTATCTTGCTACGTGGCGGGGCTCTGTTCCACCACTTGTATTGCCTATCCACTGGGAAGCTTCTCGGTGAGGGTGGCGATGGGCGATGCACTTCGGTCGTGGTTCATCTCGGATGCTGCTTGGCGGTGGTTGCGGGGTGTCTGGCCATCATGGCGCATGTATTCTCTGTGATCCGGCACGGAGACTGCGAGGTGGGCTGGGGACCATCCATGGCGGGGAACTCTACGATATGGGTTATGCAGAGGTGGCCGGTCTCTGTTGCCTTTGGAGCTGTGTCCGCCGGGCGGGGCTCACTTTCTCCTTCCTGCTTGCTCCGCTGACTTGCTCAGCTTCTCGGTTTGGCGGCTTTTCTTCTTGATTACCATATCCGACTTTACTTGTTACATGCAGCGTCAGAATATGAGCGGATCGAAGGACTCCGCGGGTTATACCATGGTCTCCCATTCGGATCCCATCCTTTAATCCTCTCGAGCTTGGGGATGGTTGAGCGCACCGAGATCTGGGGCCGATCTATGGTATCTTTTGATAAACTCCGGAGGACTCTCCTTCTTCTCGGAGCTTGGGGATGGTTGAGCGCACGAGATCTGGGACCGATCTATGGTATCTTTTGATAAACTCCAGGAGGGACTCTCCTTCTTCTGCCTCACCCGGCGACTCCAGTCATGTCATCCTCGGGAGTCAGCTGCGCCCGGGATTGTTCTGCGAACTCCTGCGCATCTGTTGAGCTCGAGATGCTTCCAGGTGGGAGTCTGCGGTACCAGTTCTCTCGCCCTTCCCTCGAGTGGCGGGAAGGCCCGCACCTCTATCTTTGTGGCGGACCACTGTACCCCTGTCATGTCGTTGAGCAGCTCTATATGTACTTAATGGATCCTCTTTCCAGAAAATTTTAGATCAGGAAGTGGAAGTCACGATGGGATCGTGACACCCGTGATCTCCGCGGAGAGTGGAGATTCGTTGTCGGCGTTATTCGCTGACTTGGACTCTTTCGGTTCCCAGAAGATCTTCCTGACTTGTGCCAACTGCGCTTCTCTCCTCGACTCCTCCGTACGAGAGGTTGGGGTACATATCCTACAAATGTTAGCGAGACCCACTTTCCTCATGTTTGTTTCTTCTCTCGGCTGCGACATTTGGTGCCCTAGGTCTTTGGGCTTCATCTCCGCATTTTCTCGAACATGAGCATTCCCTCGAGTTGGACTCAGGGACATCATTACATGCTTTTCTGCATCCTCCACGAGTTCTTATAGCGGGGAGGTCGAGTATCCATCTGTTTTCCATCAGATCCATTCTTTCCTGGATCTCCACATTACAGGCCTCGTTGGCCACTTCTCTCAAAGTCATTGATTCTTGGGACTTACTCCTCTTGGTTGTTTCCCTCATCGTTGTGTTGTGTCTTGAATGTATTAGGAAATCGGGCTTTTGTGCCGATCCACGAGCGGCGCAAAAGATGTTGATCGCGATTTTCCGCGTGCCTCAGCGGTGCCCAGCGGTGCCTCGAACGCTTGAGCGGTGCCTCCGAGCAACTCGGCGGGGCTGTGCGAACCTTACGCTCGCGGTTCAAGCGATACCTCGATCCTTACGCTCGCGATAAGCTCGATCTCGGCGGGATTACCTCGCCGTTCTGTTCATTGTCTTCTTGAGCGGAGATCTCCGGACTGTACTCACGAGCAGGGTCGAGGTCGTCGGGCGTGTTCGGCGAAAATCCTCCGGCGCTCAGTCGATGTCGGGTTTGTCTTTTGGTATCTCCTAGTGAGTGAGGCCGGAAAGATGAAAGGGTATTATTCGCCCCCTTTTTGGATAAGTATGGTGTTTTTAGGAAAATCAAAGTGAGAGAAGTCGAATAAGAAGAACACAGTGAATGGATTTTCTAACCCTTTGTGAATTAGAAATGCCAACCCTTATAACGTTCCTTCGTTTCCTTTTGTACTCCATTTTCCGCTCTTTCCATTTCAGTGGTCCACTCCACGTTAGTGGTATCCGGAGTCCTTCGGCGGTGGAATTGGCGGAATATTCACAGGGATGGCAGTTGTCCCTTAACTTCGATTCACGTGGCGGATCTCCATGTCGGGCGTGTGCACTAGAAATGATGATACCTTGGAGGCATGTGCGGCCGTCGACCATGATATCACCACCATACCATGTGGGACCACAGTCGAGACATTAAAAGGTGTCTTGGGATTACGAGAAAGCGGGTCGAGTTGCCACGGGTGGTCTTGCCGGATGTGCTCGCGGATCTCTGCGGCGGGAAAGATATGCTTCGGTTCCGACCTTGACCGGCTTTGACACGAGGGGCGACCTCGGCGAGCGAAGGAGTGCTTAGCTCTCGACCTTGACCGGCTTTGACACGAGGGCGACCTCGAGCGGCGAAGGAGTGCTTAGCTCTCGACCTTGACCGGCTTTGACACGAGGATGACCCAGCGGTGAAGGAAGTGCTCGGGACTCGGCGACTCTGAGTCCTCGACCTTGACCGGCTTTGACCGGAAGAGGCTGCTCGGGCTAGGCTATCCTCGGGGTGTCCGATATTACCCAAACATGATCTTTTTTTGCCAAGGTCTCGACAAAACAGCATCAAATTTTGGCTTTAATTTCTCCGGTCTTTTGCCATGCCAGAATCATTAACTTTCCCAGACCATATGATCCAAGTTGCTGGAAAATAATTGTGAACATAAAATGCGTGTGAAGATAGTTACAAGCTAAAGAGTTAATAAGATGCAATGCATCATTAAAATCATGAACTTTCTTCAGTTCAAATGTCGATGTTGGTGATGTGTAAGTACAAGACTTGAGCACACAATTGAAATTGAACATTCTGCTTTTGAATTATGAATTCATCACCCACAAACTCACAAAGCTTTTTTTAATGTGGTCTAATCTTGTGCAATAAATCAAATTAAATGGTCAAAGAAGTAAAGGAAAAGCAATCATAATAATTAAGGGAGCACCAATCATGCATGCAAACTCTACGACTTAACTAGATTTACATAAAAGTTAACGACTATGTTCAAGCAAATAATTTATTACCCTGATGAGATCTGTGGCAACATTGTCGTGCAATCTTCTGGAGACATTAATAAATTGAAAGATTGCTTTCTCATAAATATAGACTTGTTGATTATAGGTGCGTTTGGAGCAGCTGCGCTGCCACAGCGCAGCTGCCCAACTTTTGTAGTTGAGTCTTTATAAATATCTGGAGAAACAAATTTTATTAAAGAACGAAAAGCCAATGACACTGTTGATAAAACCATTATCAAATTTTATTAACTACCGCATCACAACTCCCCCAAGCGAGTATTTAATTTAATTTCTCGCCCCTGTTTTTGGTAGAAATTAGTCTAACATGTGAATTAACTTATTTTGTGATTTGAGCTTATAATCTGGTCCTCGAGATAATAATATATGGGCCTACGGGCCAAGTCTGCACATAAAGCTTTTTAATTACTTTATAAACCTTAAATTGCATTCCACGATTTCAAATCCCAAATTTCCTATAGCAACAAAACAAAGAGGAAAAAAGTGAAACAAAAAAAAAAAGGTCCACCCCTTAGCTAACCGCAATCTTTTGAACGGGGCATTCTTTAGCATCATTCAAAGCTTCTCAAGTCTCTACTCCTTGTAACGAGCCAAGCGTGAGCACAGTTGATAAAAAAGAAGACAGAAAAAAAAAAAAAAAACCCAACTTCTTTCTTCTTTCTTTCTTCTTTCCTTACTTTATAAATAAGCCACACAAACCAAACGCAGCATTATCTCCGTCTCGTACCATCTAAAATCCCCAAAATGTGGCTTCTCTTTCACGTCCTTTCCGCTGCTCTCCTCTCCGCATCATCCTTTGGCGATTCTCGAACCACACCACACTCCTCTGTCTCTATAACAACCATCACTCTTGATATCTCGACTTCCATTCAAAACACTCTTAAACCCTTCTCATTTTATCCCAAAACGACACCGCAGAGCTTAATCTCCTCTTCTTCGTCTTCTTCTTCTTCGATTGCCTTGCAACTGCATTCAAGAACATCTGTCCGAAGAACTTCACATAACGACTACAAGTCACTCACCTTGGCCCGTCTCGAGCGTGACTCTGCCCGAGTCAGATCTCTCTCCACTCGTCTAGATCTGGCCATCAAAGGCACTGTCACCTCCGATCTTAAGCCGCTTGACAGCGGATCAGAGTTCGAAGTTGAGGAGATACAAAGCCCCATTGTGTCGGGAACCAGTCAGGGAAGCGGCGAGTATTTCTCGCGAGTTGGAATCGGCAAGCCGCCGAGTCAAGTCTACATGGTGCTCGACACCGGAAGTGACGTAAACTGGGTGCAATGCGCACCCTGCGCCAAATGCTACCAGCAAGCCGACCCCATCTTCGAGCCAACTTCCTCCTTTTCGTACTCGCCTCTCACGTGCAACACCAAGCAATGTCAGTCCCTCGATGAGTCCGAGTGCCGCAACAACACGTGCCTCTACGAGGTCTCATACGGCGACGGCTCCTACACTGTCGGGGATTTCGTTACCGAGACCGTCACTCTCGGCTCGGCTTCCGTTGATAACATAGCCATCGGCTGCGGACACAATAACGAGGGGCTATTTATTGGAGCTGCCGGCCTGCTTGGACTCGGCGGCGGCTCGCTTTCGTTACCCTCCCAGATTAATGCTTCCACTTTTTCTTACTGTCTCGTGGACCGCGACTCTGACTCAGCCTCCACTCTTGAGTTTGACTCATCGTTACCTCCTAACGCTGTCACTGCTCCGTTACTCCGTAACCACGAACTTGACACTTTTTATTATCTTGGTTTGACGGGAATCAGTGTTGGCGGCGACTTACTCCCGATTTCCGAGTCGGCTTTCAAGATAGACGAGTCAGGTAACGGAGGGATAATCGTCGATTCTGGAACGGCCGTCACGAGGCTGCAAACGGAGACGTATAACGCTTTGCGCGATGCATTCGTTAGGGAAACGCAAGCATTGCCGCCAACCGACGGCGTAGCGTTATTTGACACGTGCTATGACTTCTCGTCCCATAGTAGCGTTGAGGTCCCCACGGTGTCGTTTCATTTTCCCGAGGGAAAAATTTTACCGTTACCGGCGAAGAATTATTTAATACCGGTTGACTCAAACGGGACGTTTTGTTTTGCATTTGCGCCAACATCGTCGTCGCTGTCAATCATTGGAAACGTGCAGCAGCAGGGGACACGTGTCAGTTTCGATATTCGGAATTCTCTTATTGGGTTCACGCCCGATAAATGCTAAAGAGAGTTGTTGTATTGCGTTTAAACTTGAAGCTCTGGACCGTTTAAACTTTAGTTTAGTTACGGTTTTATCCTTGGTTAATCAGGAATTTAACCATTTGGGATGGAGTGAGTTGGAAGCTGGGGGGATCATTTGAATAAGTGTAAGGACTAAGGTCAAAGGAGTAATGGGTATGGTGGGACCACTCAAACGTTGATGTTTATTATTGCAACTTAATGGCGTGTATAGTAAATCAATTGTATGCTTCAGGATATTAATGAAAAGAAAGTGAGAATATTACCGTTGCCTACTTGCATACTTGATCGTGGTGCATTATTACAACGGCGCAACGTCGGAATTTTCTTTTTTAATATAAATCAGAAATTATATTAAACTGAAAAAATGAAGAAAGATGAGTTACAAAAATTTGATTAAGTTATAAAAGGATACTTAGTTCATCATCGCTATTCCCGAGTTTCCAGTTGTTTCGACTTCTTCTTCTTTGTGCAATTAGATAACAGAGGTAGTTTGAGAATTAAAATAATTAAAAATCTTAAATTTAAAGACGAGACAAAATAAAGGATTGGATTGAATAAACAAATTATTTATGTTGTGGGCACTTGAAATATATTTATTATTTTTAGTAATTTTATATAAATAAAATATATTTTATTTATATAAAAATAATTTTTAGAGGTTGGTGAGAGAATTTAAACAGTGTAATATCATTGCTCCAGCTTAATTGTGGGGATGGACAGATGTTTTCGGGCTCTTGGGCCATGATTTTTATGGGAATGTGAGTATTTGAGCTGGTGGGAACAGTTCACATGCGCTTGCGATGGCTTTTGTGCCTCGATAGTGTTAGAATTTTGACGTTTTCATTGTGAAAAATAGCTTAAAGTGCCTTTGGATGCGCATCAGTTGGGAAAAATAAATCAATAATTGATTTTTGATAATTTTTAGAATAAGTGATTGGAAAAAATAATTGAAATCCTAATCAACAACCAAATGTTTAAGAGTTCATATTTATGGGGTTTATAAAGCTGGGTTTAAAGAAGCCGAAAAGATGTCTTTGGTGGTGGCTTGGCAGACTGGCAGTGGCACCCTCCCCATCTTTCAAGAATTAAAAGATAGGGGAAATAATAATGGTCATAGACCTTTTTTCAAAGGGTCTTGCTTTTGCTTTGTGTCTGGACAGGGAATTATCCTTTGCCACTTTCCGGACAGAGAAATATTTTTCAGAATAAATATTTTCCCTTTTGATAATTAATAAATGTAGGATCTTTTGTAACACAGTCATCAGATATGTAATTTTCTAATATATACGACTTTCATCGAATACGGTTTTTCGCAAAATCTTATATATATTTATGAGATCTGGAATTCTGTTTACTTACTTTTAATTGAGTATCTGTTTCTCTCTTTTTCATGCTAAGATTAGAAATCCTGTATTTTACATATCCATATGATTGAGTCCTTCAAAATTTGTGTTGTTTTCTGAAAGTTTTTGGATTAATATTTTATCTTTCCATGGTTGTTTTCCTTTCCATTCAAGATTCAAGGTGATATGCAGTGAAAAGCTTTCAACCGGACATCGACTGATACAATTACAGGTCTGTTTAAGAAGTAAATAGTTGTGAATGGTTATTCGTGGAATATAACAAGTGGGTGCTAATAATCTTAAACTTTGTAGTGGAGATTATAGAGAAGAGGGGCTTTAAAAGGATTTCAGCGGCATGCTGAAAGTACTATCTCTTTTTACTCGCTTGGGCTCTAATTGGTTTGATATCATTTTGGGCTAAGTTCAGTCTGCTTGATGGACCTGAAGGATTTCGGTTTTGCGAATGCCAAGCTCAAGCCCATGATAAATCTAAACTCACCTTGTTCAAAATAAAACTCTTTAACATTTTCCTTTGAAGCCATATAAATAATGTGTTGGCATAAAATCTATTGTGCAAATTGGTTTCTTGATAATTATCGAGATTATGTGGAAGATAAAGGAGAACGGTTGGTGTAGTAGACTTTGCCTGTCCGATCCAATCAAAATAATAGGTAAGTGCATGGTTGCTCCTGACCCATCATAGGTACCTTGAACTATAGCCCACAGAGGAGGTTTGAAGAAGGAGGTAAGTGTCAAAATTGGCCGAAACTATCAAGGTCAATATTGGCCACTAACAGAAGCTCAAACCAATGTGTAAAAGTTATGATTGCATAAATCGACCGATAAGAAATGCAAAGGTGAAAGGTACCAATTCTGACGTCAATGGAAGACAAATGCTAACAAGCCATCCAGTAAAGCTTTCTGGTTGTAGATGCCGTATGTAATAGACGTAATAATGATATACGTATTTATTTCAGTGATATTGTGCTTTTACATATTCTCCATGTTGAGATAATCGTTATCTTTTTGTAATTCTAAAGGACGTCTCTCTCGAGTGTAAATGCGTAAATGTGTAAATGTGTAAATGCCACAGCTACATCCACAAGTTAAATCAGTAATAATTTTTTTATTGATCGGATTAGTGTTTACCCGAAACGGCAACGTGGCAAGCTGTAATTCGACCACTAACAGCTGGCATTAATTGTTCTTAGTAGATGGCGAAATGGGAACTACCTTCAACCGTCCCTTTCCTAGCGAAGTTATTGGGCTTGTGCGGCGGTTGTGGCTTGTGATGTTAAAAAGGACAAAGACGGGGGATTTCGACGATAACAACTTTAAGAAAGAAACCATAGAATTCAACGTATAAACACACAAAACCAATTTTGGGATAGCAGAAAGCAGATTCATCAATATCCTCATTTACGGATCTGCCGGATTTTAGCCGATAATAATAATTGAATTTCGGGTCTCATTCTCATACATTATCCGAGAAGTTAGCGCGTTTGAGGCACGCGCTAAACAACAAAACACTGCTCAATCACTGTGTAAAAGTGGATGGTAAGCCTGCAATATGCATCGACTTTATTGGACATGCGTAACATGCAATCATTATGATCTCAGAGACCATACGAAGGAGTTGTGATTAGAAAGTGGCAACAATTTGAAGTGAAGCGAGTGCATGATTTGGTGCCAGGTGGCAAATGGAACTTTCTTTTGAATGGTCATGATTGACGGCTCGTGACTTCCACGATTGAAGTGGGATGTGGATTCAGCTCTGTTAGGCTGTTAGAAATATATATTTAATTATTTTATTCAACTTGCCAGTCTGCCATGGCAATTGAATAGGAAGCGTCTGACAAGAGCTAAAATAATTTTTAATTCATGAAAATTATAGAATTTCTTCTTTTTTAAAAAAAAAAACTTTTAAAGATAATGCAGATGGATATGCGACAAGATTCGGATTCAATTGCATGTCTAAATTTCAATGTAATCAACGATGGTTGAGATTCTAGACTATTACCATATCGTAATTCTATATATAATGCGCTATAAATCACTTGTTTGTCGAATCTTAAGACAAAGAAGTTTTGAGTTAAATTAATAATGATTGATGTAGACAGCAGTGTGTCTAAAATTAGGAAATAAATTTTTTATATTAAATTATGTGGTATTTTATGATTACTTAATTTATTGGTATTGTAAAATTATATCATTAATAATAATATAAAAAAATTAATTATTACCTAACATATCATCACCTTTAAATTAAATATTAGTAAATTATATAATATAATTCAAAAAGGAATTATATAATATGTACACCAACTTTTATATATTACATTTTTGAATGAGTTTCTTTTCAAAATGTTTATTAAATTCAATTGATTAAAATAGAAAAAATTGAGACTTGATCAAATTTGTTTGAACACTTGCCATATTAAATTATCATAAGGGTATTTATGATTAATTGCAAATCAATGAATATTCTTCCCTATACCTGAACTGAAATAATTTCAAAACCATAATTAGAACAAGTTGGCAATAGGAACAAAACAAATGCAAAAAGTAGTTTTTGTATACTAATACTGAATAACTTTTACAGTCAAGCAATTAACATACAGAATCTATAAAAATGACGATTCTCCGGCGAAAGCTCACTCAGGAAAGGGTAAGGAGCAAATATAGAAGAAGGATATAGATAATCCTCCCAGGCATATTCAGCTAACCTTCTTTCTCATCGGAGGGTCTAGAACTTTATAATTTGAACGAGTTTAAACAACTCCAAGGTCAACTGTTAAATAGGGCATCGAATGATCTTATGTCTTGTTTAGAAACTTTCAAAAGCAAAAGAATAATTTCATACGTTATTTTATGGCAATCCCTAAGTTATAATTTTCATAACATACTCCATCATGTATTAGAAATTCTATAATGTAAATATGTTAAAATCTAAACTATTCAATGTTTAATTTGTGAAAAATAGTCATATAGAAGAAATTATGACAGTAACATAACAAGGCCTTTGTTTTATCCATATCAACAAAGTAATTTTCAAAATTTTTCTCAACTATTCATTAATTTTTATATTTTAATTTTGTAATAATTTATTGAAAAAACTAGTTTTACTCAGAACGAAGAAAACTTTCCCGTACGAGAGTAAAAAAAAACCCACTGACCAGAAACTGAACACATTTGGGCAAACGAGGACACACGCATCTCTTTCGAAAGTCCAAAATGATTCCTCTCTCTTTGTAGCCGTTGAGTTTCAGTTTCGTCTTTCCCCTCCAATTTTATATTTATATATAACCACCAAATAAGCCGACAAAAATTAAACTTGCCATTTCTTTGTTTGACTTCTTCTTTTTCCCTCTTTGCTATCATCAAACCTTGTGCTTCACGCGTCTTCATTTCTTCACTGTAATTTCTATATTATGTCTCTGTGCTTACCGTTGACGAAAATCGTCAATTTATCACCGTTTGATCGAATCCTGGTAATGCTCTGATCAAATTCAACTGCACAATGAGCGACTCTCCTACTCCATCTTCCAACTCTGATTCCGCCTCAATCTCCGCCATCGATCAGGTTACTCTCAATTCACTCTATTCACTGTCATTCAATTTCTCTGTGCACGTAAAACAAAATTGATTCAATTCAATTTGTCGTTGCTTGTGATCTTTGATTTTAGTTATTGAGTGTTTTTTTTTTCATTATATATTTAGTAATTTTCTTATTAGCAAATAAATGATACTTTGTTGTTATTTCTTTCTTAATCTCTATTCTCTAGTCACTTCAGCTCAATTTACTGTTGAAAGCTATTGCCTTTTTTTTTTAATAGACTTCATTTTTTTTTTTTTGTTGTTGATAATTTCAGTTAAATGTATTGGTTAGAGGCTATTTGGATGAATTTATGCTTAGGCTCCTTCTGTTACTTTAAAGCCGCAGCTAGAGTAAAATAGAAATTTTTAATTTTTATTTTTTTAGTTTCAAAGTTTTGTTGAATAATTGATATTTTTTATTTAGTAAATTACATAATAATACATATGCTTAGCTTCCATACTACAGATGTAAGTGCTCACCAAACACTTTAGCAACTTTGCTTTGGCAGCACAGATGATAGGCATTGATACCAACAGAGCCTTACTTCAATTTATTTAACACAGTAGTAGCTTATTAGGGAGTGGCTATTAGGCTTTCAAATTCTCAAAAGTGTTATTGTATTTATTTTGTAGTGTTTGGATAAAGACAGAAGTATTTTTTTGGGAGAAGCACTTATATTGATTTTATTTTGTAAGAAAGTGCTGCTTTCAGATTTTGTGAAAAGGTACTTTAACAGAAAGCACTTTATTGTTGCTTTCTGAATTTGCTTTTGATTATTCTCATATTCATTTGATAAATGTCAGACTGGTGGGAGGAGTCGAAGAAGTACAGATGGCAGTCAAACTCTGCTATCTGAGTCACGTCATTGGCGAGATGTTTTCTGGTTAGGAATATTTGTAATTCATTTGATTGGTTTAGGGTTTCTTCTCGCGGTTCTTGGGCTCAATAGGTTTAAGAAAACAGATAGGTTTAATATCAGTAAATACACAAATCAAGAATTGGAGACTGAAGGCGAATTGACTGAGGACTACTGGCCAATATATGCTGTTGCTGGTGGCGTTGGTGCTCTCCTTGGATGGATGTGGTTGCTGCTGCTTGGTTCTCAGGCAAACCAAATGTTGAAGATTTCAGTGCACATTTTGACTACTTACCTTGCTGTGATCAGTGTTCTGTGTTTCTGGTGCGATCAATTTTTCTGGGGGGTTGCGTTTGCAATTGCTGCTGCATTACAGTTCTTATATGTTATATCAGTTATAGACAGGTATGAGCTCGAAAACCATTATATTTATTGAGTCGAACTTATCTTAAAAGTCTTTGTTGTTTTCACCACCATGGATATATTTAGGCGTTCACATAAGTTTACTTGATCAATTTATTCTAATATATGGTTCATGCACATTATTTGTCATTAACACGCTGATCATTCAATTTTTTCAATAACATAGAAATTTAGAAGATGATTGAAGACGCTATTTTCATCTCGTTACCTTAATGTATAGAGATTTCGTTTTATCGGTTGTATCCAGCTGTGGTTTTCTTCAATAGCAATATCATCAGCAGTCTTGCCTTGAAGACGCACCTTGTTGTCGATTCTAGAATCTTAATGCTGGAAATTTATTGTGCATGCATAATCAATATGTTTTCTAATGTATATTTTTAATACATTAAGAAGTGGATATATCAGGATTGGAATTACCAATATCCTCTGAAGTCTTCTCTGACTACATATTATTCTTCTATAGACTTTCATTTACCATGCTAGTGCTGCAAAAAGCAGTGAAGATGGTGTGGAGTCTTCCTGAAGTTATGAGAGTTGCGTACGTGTTCATGGCAGTCATGCTTTTGTGGATGGGGATATGGTCCTTTGGAACAGCCGGTGTTGTTGCTTCAGACATGGGTGATGGTGAACGCTGGTGGCTTCTTTTGGTGAGCTGGCAAGTTTTGCTCTTCATTGCATCTGTTGTTAGGATGTGCATTATAACGAGTATTGACAGTAATTATGCTACTATCTGTATTGCAGGTTCTCTCTGTAAGCTTGTTTTGGACTGGTGCAGTCCTCTGTAACACAGTGCATGTGATAGTATCTGGGATGGTGTTTCTTGTTCTTATTCATGATGGCCAAGATTCAGTATCAATGCCTGACAACCCATTATTGAAGTCTCTGCGGTATGCTGTAACAACATCTTTGGGCAGCATTTGCTATGGATCACTCTTCACAGCTGCTATTCGGACTTTGAGGTGGGAGGTAAGAGCACCGATTTTTACTTTTCTATGATTGGTTCATTAATCTTAATTGTCATTGTTTTTATTTAATTTTTTCATTGTTTTAACTTTGATTTTCAAAATTTTATCTTAGATCAGGGGGATCCGTTCAAAGATTGGCAACAACGAGTGTTTGCTTTGCTGTGTTGATTTTCTTTTTCATCTTGTGGAAACTCTTGTTAGGTTTTTTAACAAGTATGCGTATGTGCAGGTATTTATTTACTTTCTAAAATCTGTTTCAGTAATCTCTCTTGAATATGACTTTTCAATAATAAACTGTTCCTAGACCTTAATTGGAAATTTGTCAATTATTATCATGTATTTGCGATTGGTTGAAGATTTACAATATCAGGGACTTGAAACTCTCATATTTAATTTATTTTTTCGATTTTAATTTTTTTAAGCTATCATCTTTGCATTGCGCATTGGGCAGTAATGCTTTACTTATTTTTGGTTTGTGATGTAGTGACTTAATATTTTTGGTCTGTGATGCATTACTTATTGTTAGTCTCTGATATACTAACTAAATATTTTCATGCTTCTCTACTTTTAGCATTTTTCCAGTTTCCTATTTTTTGGTTGTACTAACTAAATATTTTCATGCTTCTCTACTTTTAGCATTTTTCCAGTTTCCTATTTTTTGGTTGTCTTCCTTATTTTTAGCAACTGACGCTTACTTCTGGATGAAAATTTCTAGTTCACACTGCTTCTCAATTATTTTCTTTTGGCTACTTTCAACTTTATGTTTGTCTTTGGTGATCACTGATTGATCTCAGGAATTATCTAATACTTGAAAAGGAAGAAAAGGTAAACCAGACCTGCCTACCCCTGTTGTGAATGGCATTTACAAGATCACTTATACCTAGAAGGGACCTTATTTGGCATTCACATTCACCAAAAATATTATGCATATCAAAATATAGCATTAGTTATACCATATTAATATTTCATTTCATATATGTTTTAATTTTACAAGTTTTCTTGTGTTTTAATATTTTGTAATTTTTCCCATTGTGTTTTTCAAACATTTCTGTTAATGCATTGCTCGAGTTTAACTGAAATAACACTGAAATGATATTCAACAAGAGCATTTTTCCTGTGATCAAATTGAAACATATAATACTAGTTTTAATTAATAAGATTGGCATTAGCTTTCCATGTATCCATTAGTATTGAATTTTACAATTTTGTTCCACAGTGTTCAGTAGGGGCTAGTTCATTGAGTTCTAGGGCCTATTGTTTAGCTCACTTGATGGTTAGTATATCTGCATTCACTGAAATTAATAAGATACATTTTTATTTTGCATCTCCACAATTTTATCTCCTTGACAACTGCTACCTCAAATCTTCCATTAAAAGATCTCATCTCTTTCTACCTTCTCTTGGGAAATGTCAATTATTTATCTCAATTTTCTGTTGTGTTGATGCTTTTATGAAAGAGGACACATCCTCTTTATCCATAATTTTCTATTGGTGAGATACTCTCTTCCAATTCTGCTAGAGGGTAATGTATGATTTATCTTTCAATGAAATAACTTTTTGAAGTTTATGGTAGTTGTTTTTGTGCTTGAAGTTTGTTGAGGGTGACTGTATGGTGTATCTTTTAATGAAGAACAACTCTTTAAAGTTTGTGGTAGTTGATTTTTGTGCTTGAAGTTTGTTGTCAGTAGCTCATGTAGCAACAGTAAATGTCAACTTCAATAAAATTTTAACAGTGGCATGGTTTTCAACTTCTATTACCTGCAGATAGCTGTCTATGGCAAAGGTTTTAACCGGTCAGCAAGGGATGCCTGGGAGTTATTTCAATCAACTGGGGTTGAAGCACTTGTTGCCTATGATTGTTCAGGTGCTGTTCTACTGATGGGCACTATTGTTGGTGGGCTTATCACAGGAACTTGTGCAGGTGCTTGGACATATACTAAATGGCACGAAAGATTGGTTATGGTGGGTTCCACAGCAATGCTGATGGGAATGGTCTTAGTAAGTTTTCTACTTACCGCTACAGAAAATTATATTTTACTTTGAGTTCTTTTTAAGGTTAGACTAAAACATAGATGGAACAGATGGAAACAATTTGCTAGTTTTTTGTTGGTGACCTTTCTGGTAGAAATTTGACAAATTTGATGAAACATTATTGGAGATTTCTGATAAATTTATGAAACCAGTGATCTGTGTGCTTTTCATCTAAACTTCAAACAATGTCAATAAAACTTATCTTTTCATTAATAAAAACAAAGTCTCTTATTGAGTTACAGCGTAACAGCAAATGGCAGACATGTTAACATCAATTCTTTATCTCATACATAGCTATACTTGCTTCAGGTGGGATTGGCAATGGTTGTAGTAGAAAGTGCAGTTACTTCCATATATATCTGTTACGCAGAAGATCCTTTGTTGATTCACAGATGGGATGCTGAATTCTTTAATCAGATGTCGGAGACACTACACCAACGTCTTCAATATAGGAGTGCACGAGCTAGGGAAGTATTGACCAACAATCGGTTTGATTCCCATACACAACAATCACTTTCTGTTTAAGTAGTTGAAAATGGTTGCAAACTTATGCAGCGTGATTCTGTGTGCTAAAATTATTCGTCCAAATGTTTGAAATCTTTTGTGTTTGCTTTGGAGTATGTACGGGTGTCTTCATGTCTTTACATAAAACAATATTTTTAGATAAAAATATAGTGGTCATTTGTGACTTATATGGCACTGGAGAGGGAAAAGGGGCAAAAGAGGTTGGTGCAAATAGGCATATCCCGCGACATAAGGATAGATGTATTTTATATTTGGACATAATCTTAGGAGTATGCACATTGAGTTTTCAAAGTTTTATGTTAGAGGTTTCTTCTTTTGTATTGGAAATTTCAAGTCTGGAACCTAATAGATTTTGTAGTGGCCAACACCCCTTATTGAGTGTATCGTTACATTTTTTTTCAAATTACAAATCATATATAAAGATTCACAAAAAAAAAAATGTTGTATCCAGATACATCAACTATTTGACTCCTTTTCAGTTGCTTTTCTTTTTCAAAGGTAAGGGATTCAGAATTTACAAATTTCCTAATTTAGGATGGAGATTAGTCTTATGTAGGTAAGATAGGCCGTGGTGCGCATTAATTGGAAAATGTATTGTCATGTATTGTTTTTGTGACTTCAAGTTCTTTTTGTTTCCCCAACGTTTACTGCTTCTGAAAGGTGTGGAGTGAAATGAAAATGTGAACATTTACATATAATTTCCTTTGCAATTTTGTTAGTACATATTTTCTCTTTAGGGGAATTGGAAATTGCTTTTTCCTATCCAATTAGCAACACGATCCGCTGCTCTTTTGAAATATTACATGTAAATTCTATATAACATTTATTCCTTTCCTTACTGCCCGCGAGTACTATTTATTACTAATTTTATTTACCATTTAAACCAACTTTTGGATAATAAAAGTTAATATTCCTTATGACATGTCATAAAAGTTAAAATTAAATTAAACACTCACAAAGAAATAATACATTGACACTTATAAGATGATTTGTCAAATTTAAATTGAAAATGCTTATAAATATAACTAAAAAAAAAATGCAAATTCGATGTAAACTATTATTCAATCTGAACTCCAAAAATAAATGATTGAACGAATTTATTATGCAAGTCAAACTATTTAATTGGAAATAATTTTTTTAATTACTGATATATTACAATTAGAAGTATATTGATATTACGACCCTTAGTGAAGAGGGGAGATGAGTCCCAACAATAATTGGGACTCGAATCCATATACTCAAGATTATTGAGTGCATGAGTTGCTAATGGCTCAGAGTTATTTGATTCTTTTTTTCTCCTCTCTGTCTTCCTTGAGAGGTTTGATATAACATATTGTTAAGGACTTCTCTTCAAATTTGAACCATAGAGTTATAATGCTAAATGTTTTGGAAATGCAGCATTTTTTTTACTTCATATTTGTCGGTAAAACGGTAACAAGGAGATGCATTATGTGTGAAATATATTACTAAAGTTGATTGAATTTCAAGAGATTGAAAAGCTCGACAAGTTTGCTTGACAACTTGGGAAAACTTTAATTCCACATTTTGGTTGGTTGAAATATTCAATTTCACATCTAAAATAAGGGAACTCTAATTGAATATTTGAAACTTCTTTCTAAAATTTAGATGGAAATTTGGAAATTTCATCCACTAAACGCTAGTCTTCACTTTTTATTATTACTAAAACTTAATAACGGAAGATGTAAAGCACATACATGATCAACTAAGCTACCGAAAGTGAAAAAAAAAAAAGAAAAAAGAAAAAAGGCACATACATGATCACTTTTTATTATTGCTACTAAGTGTTAGCATATGTGGAAATACAAATGAACCAGAGCAGTAGTAGAGAGCAGAGTATGTTGAGCTAGCTATGCATGTGGATAGTTGATTCACTCTCATGCTGACATGAATTATTCTGTTATTAGATACAAAATGTAATATAATTAATTAGTTAAATTGTTGTTATTCCAATAGCTTCTGATCCAGTAGTTGTCACAAGCTAGTGAGCTACTATATAAATTAATTATAAAAGCATTTTTTGTGTGTAACAAATTATTAATTGTTGAGTTTGTTTCCAGATCTTTCTCTGAATCTTCCTTTTTATTTTTTTATCTCTCCAAACACTTAATTGCAATTTCTAAAATGGTATCAGAGCTAGTGGCAAATGCAAATCAAAGTTCACAATCATACAACTTTGTTACTCAATTAAGCTAGATCAAAATAATTTTTTGGTTTGGAGAAATCAAGTGCCTGCTTCAATCGAAGGCAACAGCCTGGAAAGATTCATCCCTGGAGATAACAAATGTCCAAATCAATACCTTGCTTGTCTTGATGGAGCTTCAAGCTCACAGAATACTAAGTCTGAATCTTGAGCTGAGAATCCTGCCCTTGCTGCGTGGATCAGGATATATCAATTGCTTCTGAGTTGGATGTTCTCATTTATTCAAGAAAATCTCATTGCTTCAGTGATTCATTGCATTTCATCTCAAGAGCTTTGGGAATCTTTCACACGTATGTTCATATCTCAAACTCAAGCTAGAATTATGCCTCTTAAAATGCAACTTCAAAATACTAAAAAAGGTTTTATGACCATGAAAGCTTAATTCTCTAAAATCAAGTGTTTAGCTGATAGCTTGGCCATTACTGGAAAGCATGTTGAACCTAATGACTTGATCAATTACATCTTAACTGGCCTAAATTCACAAGACCATGAATCACTTGTGACTATTTTACTTGCTATATTAGACAGTTTGAACCTAGATGAATTATATTCACTGTTGTTGAGTCATGAAATGCGAACTGAACAGAAGAAAGGAAAAATGAGTGCTGATGTAATTCACAATCTTACTGCAAATATTGTGCAAAAGAATCAAAATTCTAACAAAGGAGGATCTGTTGGATTTGGATTTGGTTATCAAAAGAGTAATAGAGGTTTTGGAAATGCTGTGACAATTGATATGCTAGGTTCAAGAAGGAATTATGTGAATCCAAATTCAAATATAATCTGTCAAATATGCTTCAATCCTGGACATGGAGCAAACAAATGTAAAAACATATTTAATTCAACTTTTGTACCTCAGAAACTTTGGCAGAGGAAATTTTAAGCTTGGCTGTAATCAGTATGGCAGGTGATTCATGCCAAATAATTTTGGTCCAAGACCTTTTATGGTAGAGAAAGAGGAAATGAATGTTTCTCTAGTCATTTTGATGGTTTCCCAAGGGACTATGGTTATCAAGGCAACATTGCTTATCTTGATACTGCTGGGGTGGTCTCTTTATCACCAGCACATTTTGGTAAATATAATTCTGGTCTCAATAATACAGCTAATCACTCTTTAGTCTTTTACTGTTCAAATAAACCATTGTCAATGTTTGCTACTCTTTCTAGTATTCATGATCTTATTGTGCCAAGTTCTCGTTCAGCTCATATAGGGTCTTCAGTTTGTTAAAATAATCCAACTGCTATGTCAGTAATTGTCTTCATAAAGGGCTTAGTCATCCAGCAATACATACTCTTTAAGACTATATAATAAAACATTGTAATGCATCTACTGGAATTAATAAAACTTTTAATCTTTCTTTTTGCAATGCTTGTCAATTTGGTAAAAATCATCTCCAGCACTTTGGTTTAGTTGAAACAAAAGCCACAACCTATTATGGCTCCTATATGCAGACTTACGGGGACCTTCTCACAAACCTATGGTATAGATTATAGTGAGACATTTAGCCCTGTAGTCAAAGTTTCAATAGTGAGAATTGTGTTTAGCCTGGCAGTGATGCATCAATGGGTAATCAAGCAAGTTGATGTAGGGGGAGCAAAACCAAATAAACGAATCCATTTCGAATCAAATCGTAATCGAATTTAGTCAAAACTCTATTGATTCGGATTCGATTTGTTTATTAAACAGATATTTGATTTGATTTTTTTAATTCATTTATTAATAAACAAATCAAACTGAATCTAGATTTTGTTTACAAAAAATATAATTAATAAATAAAAATTAAACAAAACAAAATATAAAAATACCCCATATTTAACATCCTACAAAATACAAATAATCCAAACCATATTTCAAGATTAAAAATTAAAATATAACAAATTACAAATATAACAAATATATAGTCAACCAAACCCTAAATTACAAATTCTTAATAACAAAAATAACAGTAATTAAAATCCAAATTATACAACGGACAAGCAGAGTTGAACTTTCTCAGGACTTGGCTTGTACAGAAACATTGGAGAGAGAGTTTAAGATGTCAATTGTCAATTCCTTTGAATCTTACTATATTACAAGTCATTTTAATTTTTTTAAAAAAACTGTTATAAAAAAATTGATACAACGATATGAATTTCCACATCATTAGAAAACCACCATTCCTCCACCAGTCTTTAAACCTTCTCTTTTAAGTCAACAAAATCGATGGTCAATTTTTGTAATAAAATTTAGGACTTTGGCTTTATTTATACTAATTATTTTGTATAAGCAATATACATCTCATACTAACAGATATGATTAAGGATATAAAACATATAATGATAACTACTAATATAGAACAAATAATTAACTTTTAGAATTTATAATCACTGACAAAAATTTAAAAAAAAATAAATCCATAGATCAAAAGGAAAAAAAAAAAAAAAAGGAGCTTACCATGTGTTAGGTGGGAGTGAGATGGTAGAGACCAAAATGAAATAGCTGGTGTGCGCAGAATGCAGAATCAAGTACACCAAATAATTATAAAAATAAATGAAATAAGAATTTAACGTAATTCGGAGATTATACCTACGTCCACGAGAGTAAAAGAAAATAATTGTATTATTAACTATTATTTATAGTACAATATTTAAGTAAAAAAACTCACTTCCTATAACTCAAATATACTAAGTACTCTCATACACACTTGAAAGAAAAATAACTCTCAATTACTTACACTCTTCAATTGCTCACTCTCACAATAATTCTCTAATGAATTATTTCTCTTTGAATTTGAAACTTTCTCAAATTCTCTCAAGTTTGGGATGCATTAGAAATGAATAAACTCTTGCTATTTATAAGAAAAACTTCACCAACTATGCAATAAAAGTCTTCAACAATTAGTAAAAACTTCAATAATTTGGCACCATTTTCTTTATTTCGGTGACAAACTTTACTTACTAATTTGAAAGCCTTGCATGCTAGTTATGGTAAACATGTCAGCCACATGTTTGTTGAAAATTGGCATTTTTAGTGCTGACTTTTCTACAATTCTCCATCTCAGCGAAAATTTATCCAAATCTAGGCCGACTACTAATGAACCATTATCTCCAAAGCAGCTGCATCTTTGTGACTGCTTGCATACCCAAAACTTAGGATCAAGCTAACCACAGTTCAAAATTCTTCAAACTTAACACATTTGAAGAATTTGAATTAGTTTCAAGCAATATTGAAACTTAATTCTAGAAATCACCTTCGTTAACATATCTGATGGGTTATTCTAATATCGATCTTTTTCAATAACACATCACCGCCCTCAATAATCTCTCTCACATATTGATATTTCACATCTATGTATTTCGTCTGAGTGTGATAAGTTTGATTTTTCGCAAGGGATATTGCACTCTGGTTATTACAGAAAACCTTAATGTTCTCTTGGATTACCCCCAAATCACCTAACAAACCTTTCAACCAGATAGCTTCTTTTATAGCTTCAGTTGCTGCCATGTACTCTGCTTCCATAATGGACAGAGCAATTTTCGATTGTAGAATCGACCTCCAGCTGATCGGATCTCAACCTAATGTGAATACGTAACCCGTTGTTGATCTTCGTTTGTCTAGGTCTCCGGCGAAATCAGAATCACAATACCCAATACATTGTTGACCACAATCCTTCTTGAACAATAACCCAACATCAATTTTCCCATACAGGTATCAGAGAATCCACTTAACCGCAAGCCAATGGTCTTTACCCGGATTATGCATGTATCGACTAACCATACTCACAGCTTGAGATATATCGGGCCTTGTGCACACAATAGCATACATAAGACTACCCACAGCACTAGCATATGGAACACGAGCCATATAATCGTGCTCCTCTTTGGAGCAAGGATATGAAGAATAGCTTAATTTGAAATGAAGAGCTAGAAGAGTACATATCGGTTTAGTTTTATCATCTATACCGAACTTTCTAGCACATTTTTTAAATAATAGCTTTCACCAATTGATGCAGTCTTGGTTGATCCACATACATCACTGTCAACATACTCAAAGATCTCACGAGTATCGTGATTAGCCGTACCGAACTTGACCCTTGTTTTCTTGCCTACTACATAATGCTCACAAAAATTTAATTTACAGGTTTTGGTACCTTTTAAAAGCCCTTGTCTCATCAGAGTTTGCAAAGACTTCTCTCCAGCATGTCCTAGTCGTACATGCCATAGCTTGGTAGTGTCACTATGCACCTCAGCAACATTAACTTCATCAGTAGTACCTTCTTTCAAATAGTATAAATTATGACACCTGACACCTTGTAGAATTACCACAATTCCATATATGAACTTCATTGTACCATTTTCAATGATAACCTTGTAGCCTTTAACTTCCAGAGCACCCAAAGAAATTAGATTTTCTTTAAAGCTAGAACATATATAACATCTTTTAGTTCTCTGATCATTCCATTGAACATTTTAAGTCGAATTATTCCTATCCCCATTGTGCGATAAAATTGATTATTTCCCATTACAATTGATCCAAATTCTAAATTACAAAAATTTGTAAACCATTTATTAATATGACATAAATGATAGGTTGCTTCGGTATCAAGTATCCACTCACTTGTACTAGCCACTTATGTTGTAGGCATAATAATTAATGAATAATTAGAATCATCATCTTTTCGTGCCATTTTTGCTGCTACTGGTTTCTTCCCATCTCTTTTCTGAGCCTTCAAACAATCTTTCCTCCAATGACCATTTTCATGACAAAAGACACATTCATCTCGAGCTATATTTCTGCTTCTTGATTTGGACCGAGAATTCTTCCCACCATGCTTCTTCTTTTTTTCCATCGTCCTTTCTCTAGCTATCAAAGCTTCAGACGATGCTCTTTCGGAATGTTTGTCATTATTCCGAATCTCCAAATTAGTCAATGTTGTACTAACATGTTTGAAGATGATCACGCTTTTCCCATATATCAAGGTAGTCACAAAATGACTATACTCTTATGTTAATAAGTGCAGCAGAATCATAGCCTTGACTTCATCCTTAATATTTTCATCAAGATTCTTTAAATCAGCAAGTAACTTTTCAAATCTTGAGACATGATCATGCATTGACACCCCATACTTCATTCGAAAGTCATACACCTGGCTCATTGCCTGAAGACGATTTTCAGTATAGACTTTTCCTCTAATGTACTCAATAAAGTTATCGCACACTCCTCATCTTTCACCAGATATTTTACTTCTTTGGTCAAACAAGAGCTGATTTGACCACAAGCTTTTTTATTCAAACGATCCCAAATCCCTTTGTCATACAAGTATCTTTTATTTTTCAGAACAACATCGAGATTAATTTGAATAAGGACATCCATAACTTCACGCCTCCACATGCCAAAGTTGATTTTCTAATCAAACTTTTCAACATCGATCTTCTGGCCTCCAATAACAGGTGCTGCATGACGATGTGATAAACTCGCCTCCCACCTGTAGTGTCTCATGAAATAGTTTGGGTAGATCTCTCCCCAATTCTGGAAGTTTCACCTTCTACAATTTTCTCAACAAACTATTCACACTTAAAAAATAATCTCTATGATGTTAATTTCGAGTGAATATATGCATCAGGAAAGTTTTCAGGAAAGTGGAGGGGTCACAACGGTCCCACTTAAAACCCAAAATCCTTAGACTCTTATCGTCTTGTTGACAGAACTTTCTTAAATATGCATAAATACACACTACTTATAATAGATTGTTTCCTAAGTACAAATGATCGTCTCTACCTTATCTATGAACAGTACTGTTTTAAAACAGTACCGTATATATAAATAGTTCGTACTTGTGAATAGTGCCGTATATATGAACAGTGTTATATACCCTAAGTACGAACTTTCGGCTTTGATACCACTTGTTGTGCGCGGAATGCAGAATCAAGCACACCAAATAATTATAAAAATAAATGACACAATAATTTAATATGGTTCGACGATTATGCCTACGTCCACGGGAGCAAGAGAAAATAATTGTATTATTAACTATTATTTATAGTATAATATTTGAGTAAAAAAACTCACTTTCCATAACCCATATACACTCAGTACTCTCATACACACTTAAAAGAAAAATAACTCTCAATCGCCCACACACTCCAATTGCTCACTCTCACAATAATTCTCTAATCAATTATTTCTATCTGAATTTGAAACTTTCTCAAATTCTCTCAAATTTGGGATGCATTAGAAATGAATAAGCTCTTGCTATTTATAAGAAAAACCTTACCAACCATGCAATAAAAGTCTTCAACAATTAGTCAAAACTTTAATAATTTGGCACCATTTTCTTTATTTCGGTCCCAAACTCTACTTACCAATTTGAAAGTCTTGCATGCTAGTTGTGGTAAACATGTCAGCCACATGTTTGTTGAAAATTGGCATTTTTAGTGTTGACTTTTCTACAATAGTTACTGGCTAGCTAAGTTGCAGAGGAAACAAAATGAGATGAGAACTAGGTCCCTTGTTTTTTTATGTGGAGTGTGGAGAATAAGGGAAGATAAGGGCGGTTAAAGGAAGGAAAAGAGAGAGTGGAATTGGCAAGTGGAAAAAGTACGCTAGTTTTAGTTCTACTTTATATTTTGTATTATTATAGTTATAAATTCCTATATTAGCCTTTCAATTTTAAAATAGTTTTAAATAAGTTTAAGGATAAAATAGTAATTTAATTAAATGAATAATAAACGAATAGATCGTATTCGATTTGTTTATGACCAATTTGTTAAATAAATTCTAAATGAATAAGTGAATCAACGTTCTTAAACTCATATTCGATTAGTTTAACTAGCGAATCAAATCAAATTCAGCCATTTATTAAATGAATCAATTTTTTCAAACCAAAACTCATTTAATTCATATCGAATTGAATAAATTAATCATGTCCCAAGTTGTCAATCCTAGGTTAATGTCAATAATGCATTTCTTGATGGCATTCTTATTGAAGATGTATATAAAAAACGTTTTAAGCCTCATCATATATATATGTTCTAGAAAGCTCTTTATAGCTTGAAGCAAGCCCCAAGAGCCTGGTTTGATAGATTCGAGAGTGCTATAACTGGTTAATGGCATTTTATAAATTCAAAACCAGATTCTTTATTGTTTTACAAATGAAAAAATGGAAATATCTAGCTGGTATTGGTTTATTTTAATGATATCATTATCACTAGTTCATATACTCCAAGTGTATTCAAAGTCATTTCAAATATCCAATTCACTTTTGCTCTTAAAGACTTATTCAAGTTTTACTATTTTCTTAAGGTTGAAGTTAGACAAACCAAGGAAGGTGTTCATTTGTCTCAAGGCAAGTATATAGTAGATCTGTTGGGTAATTATGATATACAGACATGGCGTCCAGTTCCAACACCAATAATAACCTCTCACTATATCACCAAAAACTCAAGGTACTGTTATTCCAAATTCTTCATAGTACATGAGCATTATTGGGGCACTGTAAAAAGCTACTTTAACTAGGCTTAACATAGCCTTTTCAATAAATAAATTAAGTCAATTTCTGTCTGCCCCAACTGATGAATATTGGCAAGCTTGTAAGAGATTGCTGAGATATGTAAAACTGACTATACATTTTGGTATTTAATTTTATCAAAAAGGGAATTTACAACTCAATTGTTTCGGTAGCCCAGATTGAGTATGTGATAGGGATGATAGAAAGTTAGTAGCTGGTTATACAGTTCAACTTGAAGCAAACTTAATGTCCTGGTCATCCAAAAAGCAGCATGTTGTCTCAAGATCTGGACAAAAACATAGTATAGAGGTTTATCCTTAGACATAATGAGGTGACGTGGATTAAAGGTTTCCTTCATGAGTTGACTATTCAAATTACAGTTATACTAGTTAAATGTGATAATTAGAGAGCTATATATCACGGGATGAGTGTTCTGCGTAGCAAACTCATATAGCACTTAGACAATACTTGCAGAAAGTTCCTAAGTAAGTCTTTGAGCTTTTCAATAGCAAAGCCAAGAGATTTTTCGAAAATGCTAAAGAGTAAAGAGCTAGAGAGCAATTGAGCCAAATGCGAAAATTGTATTGCTTGAGAGAAAATTTACAAGAGTGCTTAAAAGAATACTTGAGATACTTGCTCAATGTTTGGATGCTCAAATGCCTAATGTCAAACCATATTTATTGGGAGGCTTGTCTAACTCTAGAGAATTCTATGCCTAGAGAATTCTATACACATGTGATAAATTCTAGAGAAATTTAGAGTTACTGGAATTTTAAGTTTCTGGAATCGGGTCAAACTAACACATCTTGGCTCATGTATTTGAGCATTTTTGGGCTCTAGTTGGGCGGCCCATAACATCTTCCCCTACCGAAGCTCGCAGCATCCTCGTCGCATTCTCATGCTTGAACTTTTGAATATGCTCCGCAAATTGCCACAAATCTTCTTCACTCTCCCAAGTGGCTTCGCTTTCAGAGAGATTTTTCCACTTCACCAAGTGCTCGCGGTATGCTAGCACGCCCCTCCTTCGGATTATTCGGTCGGCAATGATATACTCTACATCTTTGTCGAACGCGATGACAACGACTGTTAAGGCATGTCTTGATTCTCTGCAACTTGGGTCTCTCATGTCTTTGTGATAGGGTTTGAAAAGACTCACGTGGAAAATTAGATGGATCTTGAGTCTTTGCGGAAGTTCTAATAGATACGATACATTGCCCACACGTCGGAAAATTCGGAAAGGTCCCTCGTATTGCCTCACTAACCCTTTGTGGACTTTTCGTAATGTCTTGAATTATTGGGACAGGATCTTAATCATGACTTGATCACTTTCCTTGTACTCAACGTGCCAATTCCTTGTATCCGCCAACTTTTTCATTTTTCTTACGGCTTTATCAAGGTAAGCTCGCATGATGTCTGCCTCTTCGTGCCATTCGCTAGCGAGCTTATGAGGTTATGTGCCGCGAGCCTTTTTCCTCCGCAGGTTGAGGCTATAGCGTTGGGAGTCATAGGCTGAAATCCTATGATGATTTCGAATGGACTCTTACAGGTAGTCTCTCTCCGTTAGAGATTGTAAAAAAATTGGGCGACATCAAATAACTTCCCCCAATCTCATTGATGAGCGCTCACATAATGCCTCAAGTACATCTCGAAAAGGCCATTCGTTTGAGGATGAAAACTTGTTGAGAACTTGAGATCCGTTCCCAACATCTTGAAGAGCTCCGTCCAAAATCGTCCCGTAAAATGTGGGTCTCAGTTGCTCACAATGCTCTTTGGAACTCCCCAAAGCTTTACTATATGCTTGGTGAAGAGACGGGCTGCTTCATCGGCTTCATAATCTGCAGGCACGGTAATGAAAGTTATGTACTTACTGTATCGGTCAACTATGACCATAATGCTACCGCATCATTCGGACTTAGGAAACGCTGTAATGAAGTCCATCGAGACACTTTCCCATGGCTTTGATGTTAGGAGCAGGGGCTCCAACAATCCTGTAGATAATTGATGATCTATTTTATCTTGTTGGCACACAAGATAAGTTCGCAAATAGGCCTCGATTCATCCCAAATATTTGGCCAAAGGTACGAGACTTGGACAAGTGCTGTGGTGTGCTCAATCCCTAGATAACCAGCCCACTTGGAGTCGTGGCACTCCTTGATTACTTTCTTGCATAAATTTTTCCCACCTTGGCACAAACAGTCGGTCTCCTTTGGTGAGGAGAATGTCATATTCTTACCAAAATCGCCTTGTCTTTCCTTCGAACACTTTCTCCAGCAAGTCCTTAGCTAATGGATCTTATTAGAGGCATTTTTTATGCGTGAGACAAGGTCGGACATTGGTTGGCTTGTGCTAAGTGTAGTCAATTTCACCTTGCGACTTAGTGCATTCACAACAACATTGGTTTTGCCTAGTTTGTACTCGAGCCGATAATCGGATTCCACAAGAAAGTCTTGCCGCCCCGCTTACTTTGGACTCAACTTTTTTTACGTTTGGAAGTAGCTTGTCGCCATATTATCCGTTATTATCGTGAAGTGTGAGCCGAAACGATTATTCTTTGGGACTTCGGCTGAGCCATACCTTTACCTTCTTGTGGTTGAATTAGATACTCATGTCTATTAGTAACAACTTGGGACAATTTAAGCAATGGATAATTATGGTCATTTCTTTCTCTTGCACTATATAGCGCTTCTTCGTATCATTTAGCTTTCGACTTTCGAAAGTTATAGTGTGACTTTCTTACATGACTTCTTCTGCCCCTAATCTTTGCGATTGTTACCTTTGTCCTTGCGACTCTCTCCCCTACCTTTGTCTTAGGTAGGCTTTTGTCCTTGGATTGGGTGGAGTACTCGTTGAACGACTTCGTTGTAGCAATGGCGTCGTCAAGAGTTTGGATGCCCCGCTTATCGAGCTTCGTCTTGGCCCAATCCTTGAGGCCATTTTGGAAGTAGAATGTGAGTCCTTGTCGGACATGTCGTTGATCTCAAGCATAAAGATAATGACTCGTTGATATAATCGTGGACGCTACCCGTTTGCTTGAAGTGACGTAGGCACGCTCTTGCTTCTTTTCTACGTTGCTTGGGGAAAATTGCTTTCTGAGTTCTTGCTTGAAATATGCCCAAGTGTTGATGGTACAGATGTCTTTTCCCATCTCACCATGTTTCCGACGCCACCATAGTTATGCAGTGCCTCAGAGATATGTGGGTGCAGTATCCACCTTCGATACCTCGTCTCATATGCCCATGGCATCAAAATATTGGTCTAGCCTAAATAGAAAGTTGTCTATGATAGTAGCGTTGTGTGTGCCATTATAGGTGTCGGGCTTTGGCACGTCAATGAGTCGCACATCAGTTATGCTTGTGGAAGTTGGGCTAGTGGAGAGTGTGCTCTTGTGCCATGCTCAATTCCAGCGAACTTCCTCCACTTGCACGAAACTGCGGAGTTTTAGCAACTCTTCGTGGAATGCTTGAAATTCCCCTCGGAGAGCGTTGGCTTGGTCTTGGATGAAGGCCTTAGTTGCTACTGTGAAGTCAGCACATTCGCCCTCGAGACCGTCCACTCTTTCCTCCAAACTTTCGAAGGTATCCTGAGCAACGGACATTAAAGTTCCGAGTGTAGCCATGCGAGGATCCAAAGCATCGATGAAAGCATCCTTGAACTTGCTACGAGTCTTGGCCTACCCACGAGTTTCATCGCGGCCCCCGCTTGGTTCCGGAGTATTTCCACACCAAGAGCACCCGCTTGTGTTGTGCTTGAAGTTGGAAGATTGGTCATTGCTTCTGGATTGCATGCGTGCAAATCGTAGCTCTGATACCACTTGTCACGGGTTCAGTGTTTTGCGCAGCAAACTCATGCGGCACTTAGACTTAGACAATACTTGTCGAAAGTTACTAAGTAAGCATTTGAGCTTCACAATAGCTAAGCCAAGAGGTTTTCCGAAAATGTTAAAGAGAAGAGAGGTAGAGAGCAATTGAGCTAAATGTGAAAATTGTATTGCTTGAGAGAAAATTTACAAGAAAGTTTACAAGAATGCTTGAGATGCTTGCTTAATGCTTGGATGCTCAAATGTCTAATACCAACCCATATTTATAAGGAGGCTTGGTCATTGCTTCTGGATTGCATGCGTGCAAATCGTAGCTCTGATACCACTTGTCACGGGTTCAGTGTTTTGCGCAGCAAACTCATGCGGCACTTAGATTTAGACAATACTTATCGAAAGTTACTAAGTAAGCATATGAGCTTCACAATAGCTAAGCCAAGAGGTTTTCCGAAAATGTTAAAGAGAAGAGAGGTAGAGAGCAATTGAGCTAAATGTGAAAATTGTATTGCTTGAGAGAAAATTTACAAGAAAGCTTACAAGAATGCTTGAGATGCTTGCTTAATGCTTGGATGCTCAAATGTCTAATGCCAACCCATATTTATAAGGAGACTTATCTAGCTCTAGAGAATTCTATATACATGTGTCAAATTCTAGAGAAATATAGTATATGTACAAGTGTGCTAAAATTACTGAAATTTTGTAGAAGTTTCCGGGATCGGACTAAGCTAGCACATCTTAGCTCATGTCTTTGAGCATTTTTGAGCTCTAGTTGGGCGGCTCATAACATATAGCCCTAGCAACAAATCTAATCTATCATGCCAAGACTAAAACATATTGAGTTGGATATTCGCTTCATTTGAGAGAAAGTTTAAGCTAAATAAACTATGGTTAACTACATTCCCAATGAAGATCAAAATGCAAATGTCTTAACTAAAGCATTGACTTATGGTCAATTTAATTATCTTAGACCCAAGCTTAATGTTGTTCCAGGACCATTTAGCTCGCGGGGTGATGTTAGCATATGTGAAAATACTAATGAAGCAGAGGAATAGTAGCAAGTAGAGTATGTTAAACTAACTGTGCATGTGAATAGCTGATTCACTCTCATGCTGACCTGGATTATTCTATTTTTAAATGCAAAATATAATACAATTAGTTAATTACATTGTTGTTATTCCAGTCGCTTATGATTCACTGGTTGTCACAAGCTAGTGAGCTGCTATATAAACAAATTGTACAAGCATTTTCTGTGTGTACCAAATTATTAGTTGTTGAGTTTGTTTCCAGATATTTCTCTGAATTTTTCTTCTTATTTTCTTTCATTTTGTATCCCTCCAAACACTCAATTACAATTTATTAAACTAAGTATATAATTATAATAGATTAGTGGGAGATTGTCAGTTTTCCCTTTATTATATTTAATATGTACTATTTATACCCATATTATTTTTTAATAGTCAATAACCTCCATGACAGCATAAGTTTACAATATTACCCTTATTTTCAAATATATTTTTATTCTATTTATTATAAATTAAATAAATCACATGGATAGAAAATTAAAATAAAAAATAGATATTAAAAATAAGAAATATATATTTTATTGTGAACAAAAAATTAATATAAAATATTTTTCTTGTACTTATTATTTTATAAATATTTGTTATAATAAATATTTTAAAATTAAATGTAAAAAGCACACAAAATTTTATCATTTATTTTATAATAATTTTTTTATCATTCAAGTTTCTTATAATAATTTTTTATATTTTTGTCATTTTATAATAATTATCTTATTTATTTATCATAAGAAAATATTTATAAAATAAAAAAGTTTAAAAAATATTTTATTATTATTTGTTTTACATCAAAACATGCCTTTCTTGTTTTTAATCTTAAATTTTTTATTTTAATTTTTATTCATGTGATTTATGTAATTTATAACAAATATGAATAAAAATGTATTTGAAAATAATAGTAATATTATAAATTTATATGTTAAGAAGAGTTATTAACTATTAAAAACATAACATAAAAATAAATAATACATATTAAATATAGTAAAGGAGAATTAACAATCTCCTTAAGTAAGTGAATGTGCAGACAATATATTATGTCGGAAGTGAGAACTTAATAATAAATGAACAATAATACTATAAGTCTTAAATTTTTTATTCTAAATAATATGACATTTATTAATTGGTTGATAAAATTAAAGTGAATTAATTATATTATCTCATCAATCAATTGATGAATACTATATTATTTAAGATAATTATTTAAAATAAAATATTTAAAATGTATAACATTACTCGATAAATAAACGGGCACATAGCATGATGGGTGAGCATGTTGTATATCATACACATCATTGTAGTGCTAATTTCTTTTTAAAGTTTAAATAGTGACGAAGGGCTGAAAAATGCAAATTACTACGAGTACTCAGGGCTTCTTATAAATTTTAACGTTTGAACAACTGGCAAGAACAGATTAGACTATTTATTTCGACAAATCAAATATTGGATTCTTTACATAGTTGTCTCAGTAAAAATTTGTCTTCTTTTGTTTCTGTAATTTTCCTTACCATCTGGAATTACTAAGAGTAGGGCATTTAGGCATAAATGCTGCTGCCAGCGGTGGATACTTTTCTGTCACCACGCAAGTTATTGCGGTCTTTGAGAAATGCCTAGTTGAGTCATCGTTTTACTCTCTGGAAATTTACTGCTAGGAGTGCTAGCTGTGCAACCAGCTTCAAAAAGTCCGGTTCTTCTTTCTTTTTTCTTTTTTTATTAAAAAAATTCTAACAATAGTGTATTGCAAAATTTCGGAAGCCCACATTTGAAATTTTGAATATCTAAATTTATATAATTATGATTACCCTTCTTTTTTTTTTAAGTCAGGTCAAAATTTAAAATTCTTATTTATAAATCATAATGACTTACATATTACGAACAAAGATTTAAATTTCGTGTTGAATTGAGATGTGTTCAACTTTTTATAATTTTCTATCACATAATATGTATAGTAATATGCAGAAAAATTTAATTAATTTTATATTTTTATTTAGTAATTATTAATTATATTTTTTAAAAAAATTAGTAAAAAAGTCAGTTCCTCACTAAGATAACGTTTGTTTATTTATCTGAAATTTGAATGAGTCTAAATTTATTTAAATTCGAATATCTTGATGCATATTTAGTTTTCTCTTTTTAATATCTAAATATAAATAACGTCTTATTTGTTTTTATAAATAAAAACATCTTAAACACTATTATTTAATATTTATATCCTTACAAATCAAAATGAAAAATGATTATATTTTATGGTTTATGAAATAAACATATTTTATAGAGATATTTTAATAATTTCATATTTATTTATATTGTAATTGTATTTTTTCTATTGTTTGTTCATCTTTTTCTTTATGAGATAAATGCGGCTTAAAATAGTTATTTTTTTTATCTGGCGGATAGGAGCATGCTCTGGATCGGAATTGGGGGAAGTATTGCCTGATCATTTCTACAACTTAAAGCCCCACCAAGCCAGGGCCAATCTGAATTGATCTTGTGAAAGATTCACGACAGACCTAATACGTTTATTTTTCAAATGATTCATAACGTCAAGTGTACCCATTCTAAATTTTAGTCTAATTAAATGATCGACAATTGCCAATACATCTTGTAGAACATTTTTTTATTAAGATAAACGTCACAAAAGTTTATTTTTTTCTATTTAGATGTAAATTCTAAAAATAAGACATAAGTTATAAAAAGCAAACAATAAAAATTTAAAAAATGTCTAAAATTAATAAAATTTCAGACTTGTTTAACATTTAAGTTTTAATTGAGTCCTAACTAATGTAGCACGGTGGTTAAATAATTTTAAATGATAGATGAATGAGACAAAATAAAAATTTGAGATGCGTATTATTTTTCAAATTAAATTCAAAAATTGAGTTGTTGAAATTATTGTATATGTTATATATAACATCTGCTCTAACATGGAATCTAAAAGTTATGATACGTGATCTTACATCGAGATCGAATCGGACATATAACTAAACATTAAATATCAAATAAAAAATAGGACCCCAGAATTACTACATGGATGGATGATACAGGTATCGGGATAAATGCTGTAATCTGATTTCATTTATTTAAAAATATAAAGAAAAATCGGTTGTTGCGATTATAAATGTAACATTGCAAGAAATGGCAGGGGGACAGGATACGCGTACAAAATAATAAAGCATAAGAAAGAGATAGCTTAATCTGTGGTGTTTTGGTAGGGCATAATTGAGTCCAACTTATGCCGCATTTAATTATTAAATAGTAGGGTATTAATTTTATTTATTGAAAATTTTATTATTTAATAAATAAATAATACATAATTGTTAAGATTCAAATTAAAAACTGTTAAGGTTTTTAATATTATTATTTTTTAAAAATATAAGTAGGAGTAAAGTTTTGAGTAGATCTTGATGAACTTATAATAGAACTAAACTAAAATAATTTAGTTCAGTTAAAGAATTTTAATATTTTATCTTTTATATTAATCAATTTTCAGATTTTTCTCTTAAATTTTATTTTTTTAGTTCAATTTAGTTGTAATCACTAATCATTTATGTTTTATAAAAGATTAATATAAAATAATTTCATTACAAAAAAAATATTATTATTATTATATATATAGCTTTACTTTTTAAAATAATTTAATATTGAATTGATTGATTTTTTTAATTTGATTTGGTTGATAATTTTTTTATACTTTTTAGTTTAAATTGTCCGAACTGAACCGAATTAAACCAACTAACATATTTCACATTATGAGTGGATAAATTTAGGCTCAACCCAATCAAATTTTGGGTTATTTGAGTTGGAAAAAATGTAATTCGAATTTAATCTAAACATGTAATTTGATTTAAATTAGATATAAATTTTTGTGTTTATGTATATTTTATTTTCTTTAATTTTTTTAATTGAATCAAGTTGGTCGAAATCTAAAATTCTTATTTAAATATAATCCAAACTTAAATTTATTGAATTAGATAAGATCATATCACATATTTCACATATTTCAATTGATTTGAGCAAAATTGAACGGAATGCCCACCCTTACAAATCTGTAAATTTGGGAAAATAAAAAAAAAAAAAAACGGAGAATTAGTTTCGTCCGATGGTCCCAACTAATAAATTTTAAAAATGTGCCATTCAATATAAGACAAATGACATCATCACAGATGGTGAACAGACAAACAAAATTCCACTCTCATATAAACACCAGAGGCAGAGCTATTCAAATCTGACGCGTCATAAAAACAAACGAACAGCATAAATTCAATTTCCGTATAAATAAGATGCGTGCGTCATAAAATCTTTTCTGTTTTGTATTGGTTGGGCTTGGCGAGTGCATACACAATAAATAATAAAAATAATTGACTATAAGATAATGAATGCAAATACTTCGAAGTAAGAAATTTTAATTTTAAAAAACAGGGATTCTGATTTCTTCTGCAGCTTGCTTGCCAGGCTTCTGGGTTCTGGGGTCTGGAGTCTGGGATGCGAGCTATAATGCTGCTATCCTTATTAGCTTCCTTTCAGAAACAAGAGGTTCCTTTCAAGCAAAGACATATTTAATTTTTGGTTTTAAATGTTTTCCTTTTCTATTAATAATATATATTCATTAATTATTATAAATGCGGGTTCCAATAATTCATCTCCACGACATCGCATCACCATCACATCATCACCATCTTGCGAGGGGAACACGGTTTCCCATGGCGTGTACAGTGGTGAAAGGAGAAAAAACAGACAAAGAAAAGGGGCATCAAATCAAAGCCCTGTGCCTTGAAAACGCTGTCGTTATTACCAACTAGTAATCTAGTATAGCGTATAGGCAGAGTAGTTGTGAGAAAGAGATCCCACGGAAAAGAAAGAAACAGAAGTATATCTGCATCATCAACTCCCAAAAAAAAACACTCGTATGAACGAGAGCAGAAAGAAACTTTTTGATTGAATAAGAAATGCAAAGAGAATCACACACAACCCATCGAAGTTCAAAACTCACGGTGACTGAAAATATTGGGGAGATCCAGTTTGGTGGAGCTTACTCTATATTCACACACACGTCGGTAAAGAGCGTGGCCAGACTAATTACGGGAAATAAAATTGGCTCATTTTTGTTTTTCAACCTCATCATTCACGATCCATGCTAGTACTAGTAGTTTCGTTACGTTTATGATAAACTCAAATGCATTTGAAGGACTAACTAAAATATATGTATAAAACGGATTAGTAAACACCGCTAAACTTCTATTAAGAATATCTTGATTTTTGTTGGTTGTATTCTATTTTCGGATGGTCAACATCTCGCCATGTGTCCCATTTGGGTAAAAGTAACAGGATGAATTGTACAAGGATTAATCCTAGCGTACAGTTATGACTCCAAAATTCAGAGTGTTCCCTTGAGAAGCTACATGGCATTGACGAAAGGTAAGAAATGATTTAGGTAAATGATCGGGCGAGAATAAATGATCTCATATTGTTGGAAAAATGCCTGTAAAGATAAGCTTAAGGCTCACTGAAAAATGCCTATTCTCTGTAATTCTGAGTATTCCAGGGAGAAAAAGGAAAATTGGGAGGAGTATTTATTCTTTTTTGTTACATATTGTAGTTAAGAGACCTAGAGTGAGGCTAGCTAACTTAAGTATTTCACTTTGAATTAGCGAGTTTGGGGGTGGCTTCACTTCCATCATTTCGAGCCATGAATAATAATAAACACATGCTCACAAAATAAGAAAATAATAACATTATTGATTTCATTGGGATGATTATGTAAATCTATACACCAAAAAATAATAAAAATAATAAATTTGTGTTTCGATCAAGTACAATGTCTCTTATTTCTCACAAACAAACTCCAAATTTTCAATTCCGTTTGCACTCAATTATTGACCTCCAAATTTTTGTTGGTAACTAAGCTAAGCAGAAAGCAAAGAGAGTAAAGTGAACGCTCTGGAAAAAGAGACTGAGCAGAATATTGAAATGTTTGGGGAGGGGAGAAGTATTGGGAAGCTAAAATCCCAAGTCAGAACGCAATAATAACAAGGCTGATGGTTTTTATATCAAAATAATGCACAAATAAAGTAGCCGTACCGATCCGCTATCTTCTTCAATAAAGATACTCGAAGATTTTCTCCACTGACGTCCGTTTTTTTTATCCCTTCCCTCCTCCTCCTCCTTCTTCTTCTTCTTTAACATAAAATCATTCTCATCAACTTCACTTATTCATGTTCTCTTACAGAGAAACACAACAACACAGCAAAGACAAGATAGCAACACTGAAAGTTCAAAGAGTTTAGTCATGCAAAGCTTCAAGCCACTTCACACTAACCCTGATATATTTTGCCATTCTTCTCTCTTCCTCCGGTATGATATATATATATGTGTGTGTGTGTGTATGATGACTCATTCTTTCATCCTGTCCTTTTTTGTTTTCTTTTGTTGTTCAAGTTTTTGTTTGTTGCATGGCTTAGAAGACAAGGTGGCAATGAGTTTTTTGTATTTTAAGCTTTCTATTTTGTGCCTCATTTTGTTGGGTGAAAAAGCAGCGGAATAGATGAAAGCAGCCGTAACCAGACGCCTTATGGGGATCTTGGAGAGCTTGAACAACAACCTTTCCACAACCATGTTGATTTAAGTCCAAGTATGCTTTCTCTTTACTCTTGTTTTCTCTCCCGACCTATATATATGTATATATGTATGTTATAAACAGTTGAGTTCGTTTTACTTTTATTTATTTTTTCATTTTATGTTCCTTGTAGGTTCCATGTTCAGTTTAAAATCCAATAATATTACTGTTGCTTCAAATAACTTGCACTACAATGCCTTGAGCTCGGTACTCATCTTTACCCACCTAACATAATATGTTTATGCACATATACGATGGGGTTTCATTTTCATGTTGGTTTCTTTTCGTTTTTGTTTTTTGTTTTTTCGATTGAATGATGCTTCATGGTGTTTTTGTTTGTTGCATAGAGCATTGGTTGTGCTACAGAGATAGTGGCTGCTACTGGGGCTGCTGCTGGTGGGTGTTTGGATACAGGGCAATTCATGTTCCAGAAGGGGACAACCATTGGTTCCTCGTTGGGAAGCGGGCATATTGAGAACTGGGGTGAGTCAGGAATGGCTGATAACAGCCAGCAGACTGACACTTCTACAGATGTTGACACTGATGACAAAAACCAGGTGAGCTTTGTCTCTTTCTTGATTCTATTCTTTGAATATACGACTATATGTTTGTGTTTTCTGTAAATCATCTGTTTTCTTTTATCTGTACCTACCGTGAAATGGGAATCTTTGGTCTTATCCTTGATGGTGGGTCATCTTGGTAATTGAGAACCTACTATGAATTTGGATTGCAGTACCTACAGTAACTGATTTTTGTTGTGTTATGGTGGTTAGGACTTAAAAAAATTGATTACTATGGGGGCATAATCTGATTTCGGGTATCAATTCTTTAGTATATGCTGCATAAACCCCCTATTCATTTTGCTAAATTAATCTTTCAAACTTATGCTGATGGGACTGATAAGAAAATTTAGCTGATGATTCATATTATTAATAGTTAATCCCCATTGAATTAGCTGATGGGATTAAAAGCATATGAAATTTGGCCAGCCAGGGTTACATACTAAATGACCTGTCTCTGCCTAGGCTGTTATGCTAATACTGTGTTTGCATTACTGACTTTGTGGGATTCAAATTTATTTTGGTTTTTGGATGCTGTGATAGGTTAATGGAGTCCGACGTAGAGTACCCATAGTCATGGGTTCCATGGAGCAGTCCAAGATAAAAACTGGTGACCAAAAGGTTGTTGACGATGTGCATCTTTAGTAGGTGTGGTTAAAAGATCTTAGATTTGAAGGCTAATTCTAAGGTGTTGTGCCACATATAATTCTGCAGGTACTTCGCAGGCTGGCTCAGAATCGAGAAGCTGCTAGAAAAAGTCGACTGAGGAAGAAAGTAATGTTGTTTCTCTTAGTTATAATCTCTTCTCACATGAATTAATGAAATTATTTGAGTAATTTTCCAAATTTATATATTTTTTGTCTAGAAGCTTGTCTTATTTAACAAAGTGTTATTGTCACAGTATGGTCAGACATATCTGAGTAGGTTTGAATAACCTTTCCATTCCAAATAAAAAAAACATTGCTGTTATAACAATTGATGGTCATTCTACCATATTTTGCTAATCAGATGGGTTTTACCTTTACCAGACTTTATGTGGGCTGTTTGTTTGCAACTCTGTAGCTTTTAAAGTACCAGGATCATTTCTTCATGTCTTAGGTAGTTCATGGGACATTAAATCATGAATGTTATTTTGTAACAAAAAGAATTGCTTGCTCTCTACTAAGTTGTTTCTGAATTAGTGCTTTCATATTAGTTTAAGGCTTACACCCCTCCTGGTTGTTCTTTGCACATCTCCATCATCAATACTTTGGGTTTATCTATAGGTTCCTAGTTATGAGTCTGAATTGGCATTAGTATCTTCCTCCTAGAATTTTTGGATGGAGATGTTTTAAGTTAACAAATGAAGCATACTTGGATCATTTATAGGGTTTGGTTTTGGATAGGCATATGTCCAGCAACTTGAGAATAGTCGTCTCCGGCTTGCACAACTAGAGCAGGAGCTTCAAAGTGCACGCCAGCAGGTACATGAATTATTGTTGATCGAAGGCCACAGCTTTGGTGCAGCCAAACTCTTTCTTATCCCTTGTTTTATGGTTGATGAATGTAGGGTATTTTTATTGCAACTGGAGTTTCAGGGGATACGGGTCATTCAGTGACTGGACATGGTAAGGAATGTCATGGTTTTCTTGAAAAAATGTTTGTTCCTGCAACCAAATAACTAACACCTGATTGTTTGGGATATTCAGTGGTGCCAGAGATTGGAATAGTAGTAGTTGTTTTGATCAAACATTTGTGCTCAAACTATTTATTGCAGTATTAATTGAGTGGAGGCCAAAAGGATAGTTTGAACATTCTGTTTACTATGTCTTGGTCCCAGAAAAAAAAAATGTATAATATTGAGAAATGCAAACATTTATCTGACAATTAGCAACCTCTTGGCTTGACACTTACAGGGAGGGTAAACTTGATGGTTAGAAATTTTCACATCCTATAATAAAGTTAGCATTCTAAATTTGGAATGGTGTTTATAATCAAACTCTTAATCTCAAAGAGTGCTCAGAGAGTGAAATGTAGGATATGTGATTTAGATTGGTATGCCAGAGCAGTCAAATTCATCTTGCTTGAAGGACAAATAGATCTTTCTTTAGATTTTGTACAAGGATCAACTATTGCTGTACAACCTTAATCATGTCTGGTTTAAGCGCTATGCACGGGGAAAATACCTGATATATGGACAATGACCTGTTGAAAAAGGTGGACTACAGGAAGATCTTTGCTTCAGATGCTTTTGACAGTGACTGCAATTGAAGCACCGAAGGCTGTTTCCAGTGGATAAAATTTTAAAAAGCAGAGAAGCAGATTGGCCACAGAAGATGAATCGAGTCTCATCATTAGGTAGCGTCAATATCTGATGGTGTATAAGTATGCAGCTTAACCTCTTGGAATGAGCAAAAGAATGGATGATTAAACATTGTTACCTCTTGTGGGTGTGTTTGTTTTATCATTGTGAATTGTAGAATAGCTTGGTTGTTTGCTGTAACTTGTAAGCCTATGGATGTCATTTTGGGATTGCTTCAATGTTTGGTGTGATCTGTGGCCAGCTTTTTCCTTTTTTTTTTTATTTTACATTTTTGTTTAATGGTGTTTGCTGTCTTTTAGGGAGGCTGTAGAAGGATGCCTTACTGTAACTTGTTAATCATTATATGTAAAACTTCTGGAGAATATTTCCATTATAAAATGACTGTCCTTGTCTTGTCACCGACCTTACTTTCAGGGGCATTGGCATTTGATTTGGACTATGTACGCTGGCTTGATGAACATCAAAGGCTGATCAATGACCTAAGATCAGCTGTAAACTCTAGTATGGGCGATAATGAATTGCGCCATCTTGTTGATGGTGTAATGGCACATTACGAAGAAGTATTTCAGCTAAAAAGCATTGGCATAAAGGCTGATGTCTTTCACATGCTTTCTGGCATGTGGAAAACACCTGTTGAGAGATGTTTCGTGTGGTTGGGCGGATTTCGTTCATCTGAACTTCTTAAGGTGATTTAACTATTTAATATTTGAGCTTTAACTGCCTTCGTATTTTTATCATTGGCTAGGAATTAGTAGAACTAGTTGATCATTATATCTTCACATTTGGAATTTCAGGTAATTTGGAACCACCTGAAACCTTTGACAGACCAGCAATTGATCGGCATTTGTAACCTACAACGATCATCTCAACAGGCTGAAGATGCCTTATCCCAAGGAATGGAAGCTTTACAACAATCTCTTGTAGACACACTTTCAACTTCTTCTCTTGGCCCTTCTGGTTCTGGGAATGTTGCCAACTACATGGATCAAATGAAAATCGCAATGGGCAAGCTTGCCACATTAGAAAATTTTATCCACCAGGTAAACTCAACCCCTCACTTGTGGAAGCATTATCGTTATTTTTTGTCAAAACGTAAGTAGAGGTTTCTCTTTCAGGCTGACCTTTTGAGGCAGCAAACACTTCAACAAATGCATAGAATTTTAACCACTCGTCAAGCTGCCTCCGCCCTTCTAGTCATAAATGACTACACTTCACGCCTTCGAGCACTCAGCTCTCTGTGGTTGGCTCGGCCGAGAGGGTAGAGACTGACAATATCACTTTCCCTGGAATTCATCAGTGCTTTTAACAGAAAAGTTCTGCTATATCACCCAAATTTGGAATTCCATTGAAAATGTTGGGCCCATAAGGTGGTGAGGTGTCATGTTAGTCACTTTTGGATAGCCTGGATGTTGTTGTTACTTTTGTATTTATCAACAGTCTAGGTAGGATGCTCCTCTTTACCAGATGCCAGCTTAACAAGTACCTGTATGCATTTTCTTTGTGTACACCTGGGTAGTTCTGTAATATGTGATCATATTTGTCAATTCAATGGTAAAATTATCAGATTGTGCTGATGCTTGGAAAGGGTCAACACTAACAGGTACTTCACTTGTCCTACAAAGATGAGGTTGTATAACGTGCAAGCATATTTTCGATTGTAATATGATATTAAAAGTTTCTAGAGTACATTATTGTTGACTAGGGTACAGTGATAGATATTTCTATTCATATAAAATTAAACTACTGCTGAAGCTATATGATTATGAAAATTTAACACATCTCTGTTCGTGTGCATTCCATTTTAAACCAATGTTAGGTTCGGATGTTCATGACTGGCTCTGCACTTGCCGGAATGCTTTCATCTTCTCATTTCTAGTCCTTGCTGCAAATTATCAAAGGATTGTTGAGCATTGAAACTACCAGATTAACTAAATGAATCTAAACCATCTGATGAAGAAAGTACTTACCAGGCTTATTATGTCTTCTTGATTTCACAATATGAGGGATAAACACTCCAGTTCCATTGCCATTTCTCCACAAATTTACAAGCCAAGTTGGTGCTGTATTAGCATAATTCTCACGTTCCCACCAATTGAAATAGCTTCCAGGTTGCAACGCAGATGAGAAACCATGCGAGCCGCCGCGTTCACCAGCACCAATGGAGCTTGAGTGTTTCCTTCCAAGAAAATGATCATCTTCATCTTCATCTGCTGTCAATAGCAGAATCTGCCTTCTAAGCTCTGCATAAAAGATATCATCTTCGTTAAAATCTCCATATTCTTCATTGGGGCCTCTGTTGAGCTTCATGTTGGAGTTCAAAAATACAATCAGAAGTCTAATATCTTGAAATGGAAACGTGGGGGGTATGTGTGTCTAATGCATGAAATCATTTTTAAGGTTATATAAGGGAATCAAAGGAAACAAAGTTCTTTGTTTGTGGTCAAAATTTCTTGATCCAAGAAAACAGGTTTGGTGAAATGCTCCAAATGGATTTAGTACATGAAATGTCCCTAATTTTGTACGTTAGTTCATGTCACTTTCTTAATTGCGTAATTAATATGAAATTGCTAAGACCGCTTTATTAATCCAAATGGTGCGAATTTAACTACTTAATTAGATTCCGGCCGCCATTCTTAGAGACTTGGCAAATAATCAATGGCTTTAAGTTCAAAGGATGGACGAAAAGTATTAGGGGTCTTGTCACTTGTAAAAATAAATGCATCGTATCATCTATGTTATTATCTTTTACATCATTTTATAAGAATTATAAGTTACTTTAAATATAATTTAACAAAGCTTATTTGATTTGAAAAAAATATAAGAAGAGAGAAGGAGAGAAAAAGAGGAGAACGAAAATAAAAAATAAAAAAATAAATTTTATGTTCAATCAAATAATAAAAATAAGATTGACTCTTTTTTTCACTGATTTTCTTTCTTTCTTTTTTTCTTTCCATTCTTCTTGTTTCTTATTATTTCTTCTAATCAAACATGTATTTAAGTAAACAAATATACATAATGTCACATTAGAGTATCAGCAACAAAGCTACTTGACTCATGACGGAATTCTTTTCAGCGAGTGTTTAAACCTAACCACAAAGTATTATGATGTTTGATTTTCTTCTTAATGTTGGGTGTAAATGATGAATTTCGCTATCAGTTTTTTTTAAAAAAAATTGTAATAATTTATCTCACAATTTATCATTTTATTTTGGTCAACGGCAAACAAAGAATTTACAAGACGTCAACATGTGAAGACTTAGATTAATTTTAGAGTAACATATGCTTTATATCTCAAATGACATTTGACTCGTCATTTGTTCACTAATGTTATAGAGTTATATTAAGGACAGCATAAAAAATCAACTATTACATAAAATATAACGACTATTTATTAGCGACAGATCATTTATCATATAAATTTTGCAAACTTATATTGAGCTATATCTGAATTTATATGTCTTTTAAGTGGTGTGAATACAAGACATCATCACACTGTCATTCGGTTACATTCCACAATTTATATAACACATTATACATTTAGACCAAATACGAATCGTGACCCTAACACCTCAACCAAACCATCTTACGCTGCTGCCCTCAATTCGGCAGTTATCAGTAACCTAAATTTTACATCGATTCTACCTAAATCTTTTCTTGATGCAGTAGCTTATTCAGCAATGCCAACAATGCCCTTAAAGCCAGGTCAGTTACATAAAGGCAAATAGGTTGTCTATTTTTCAGCTGAAAAACTTCAGAAAATGGCTGTCCAATTTAAATTAACACTTAGAAGGAAAATTTTCTTTCGGCCACTTTCCTGTTGAGATTATTAGAAAATTTAGGGAACGCTCAGGTTTCCTTGTTGGATAACATACATATCTTAATAAAATTAGAGAAAGAAGAAGATTCTTCTGGGATTTGAATTAGATCATCTTCGTACATTAATAGCAAGAGATGCGAGTTTTTAAGTGGTCTACTTGTTCCAAAATACGATGATTATACATTAACCAAAAGAAAAATAATTATTTTATTGTCATTAGACAACCTCGCGTGGCCAAAATGACTCCAAATATGTACAGCTGCTGGGTTAACTGTTGTACCTGCAATCTCTTGGGAGAGAAAAAATATAATAAAATAGGGTAAGTATAAAACTCAATGAGTGGATAGTAGCTTTTGAAAACATAAAATATTTACAAAAATAAATGCATCGTTTGTATAATTACTTTTCTCAAACAAATATTTTCATGTAAAAATTCATTTCTTTTCAATCATATTTTGAATATAAATATAATTGATACTGCCACAAAATCATGAAAAACATCTCATATTGAAATATCAAATGCAAAATAATACAAATATCCTTAAACAAATACCGTGAGATAATCTAGTCATATCCGGACCTCAATGGACGGTAATGATGTACTATCTAGGTATCATCATGCCTAGAGCTACACGGATAAACGAGAGGACATACCATCTCATGCTTATCAGCATAACTCATACCCGGATCTCAACGGACGTGCTATAATGCGCTATCTGGTGACATCGTGTCTGGACCACCCGGTCTTATATCTCAATATCTGTCTGCATGCATATGCCCCCAAAGGGCGAAAACGTTCAAACACACGGTCCAAAGCCTATATATGTGTTCAGACGAGCTCCAAATGTCTACTATCTCATCTTATCATATTTGGAGGGAATAAGTATTTGTTTTAAACTTAAAATCATGATCGAAATCATTATATATATACACTTTAAATCATGCTTTAAATCATACTCGAAATCAATATATATACACTTTAAATTATACCTAAGATCAATCATATGCTCTTTAAATCATGCTCAAAATCAACATATATACACTTTTAAATCATCCTCAAGATTCAATCATATACTCTTTAAATCATGCTCAAAATCAACATATATAAACTTTAAATCATGCTCGAAATCCACATATATACACTTTAATTTATACTCGAAAATCAATCATTTCTTTTACCAATTTAAAATCGATACAGAGCATAAATGAATAAACATAACTTAACAAAATATTTATACGTAATAAACATTTATTTCGAAGAATCATTAAATGAAAATACTTTAAATATTCATTTCACGAACAAGCTTTACTATATTAAAATAACGTACGCAAATAATTTTAATATATTTCACTCACAGTGATAAATTTAGACTCGGCTATCGCCCAAGTCTGCAGGTAGATTTTCGTCCGCAGATCCACCTATTTTAAAGAAATGATATAATTACTTCCTATATTATAATTCGAGCTAATCCCACAAAAATAACTCTTAAAATAAATATTCGTTCTAACATTACAACTATCAATTTTCTCGGCTTACTGTATTAACCCCGTATTTGAAATTTACTAATATAATCCAAAATTATACTACTATCAATTCCATAATTTACTAATTTATCCTCAACATCATAAAATTACCAATTTATCCTCAATTCATATTGCAAAAACATCCTCAAAGCTAGAAATTACTAAATTACCCTCTATAAGCAAAATTACCAAAATACCCCTATAGTCAACGTTGACCGAAATTCACCCAATGGCCGAGGGGAAGCTCGGACTAGACACTTCTCGTCGATGTGAGTTCAATGATGCCGGTGGTGTCCTCCCACCCGCGGCAGTGGCGCCGGATCCAAACCTTGAAGCCGCGGCACTTTAGGGTGATCGGTCGGCAACAAATCGGCCTCTTCAGTGCTGATGACTGGTCGGGAATGAAAAATGGTGAGGTGGAGAATCTTTTTCTACCGATGGCACTGCTAAGGACGACCAGAATCAGCGGCGATCGTCCTCGCAAACCCGCAGAAGTTTCGAGCTTTATCGGCAGCGTTCCGAGCAGTTTCCGACAGTAAAGAAGGGTGGGAGTGGACGACCGGTAAGGTGGCCAGAAATGAAAGAAACCAGCGGGTTGAGTCAAATAGGTCAACGGGTCGGCTCTCCTCTCTCTCTCGGTTTGCTCCAATTTCACCCGATTTTCCTCTTTTAAACACATCCACAAAATATCAACTAGACCCCCTCATTTATTTCTAACTGATACATAAATTTTGATGATGAAATTTTTATAAGTGGGGAGGATTGTAACATATGTAATTATTTTATTTATATATGTAAATAATTAAATCAAGAGAGAGTCTATGTAATAAATCAAATATATATTATTAAAAAATAAAAATTAAATATACATGATAAATATAATTTTTACATATTAATTTAAATTAATAATAATAAAACATAATTATAAATTAAAAGTTACAAGATAACATTAATTTAACTATCAAATCAAAATAATAAATATTTATTAGATACTTTACAGCTGTCCACTAACAATATCAAATAATACCAAAATGATGGTAGGGTGTGGCCGTGTGGGTATACCTTAAACTTTCTCTTATACCCCATGTGTGCACCCACATATTGAGGACTCGAACCCAAACTTTACACGGAAGCAAATATAAGTACTCCAAATTGGACCGTGACAACCCACTTGAGCCAGGCCCAATTCAGTAAAACAGAAGATGTAACCAGACAACACTACAATTTAAGTCAGAAGCCAAATGTAAAAAGTGATCCACAGCGTGAGAGCGAAGGCGGCCACAGCATAAGTCCAGAGCAAAATGACAGAACATTCACTCTCGCCAGTCTCAAATAACTGAATGATTGTACCTGCCAAAATTCATCAAAAAGTAACAATGAAACACTTAATTGATTCTCAAAATAAAATCTAAAATTTTAAGACAGTAAGCAGGTCGGTTGATCAATTAAGTTATGTAATGGCCAAACCATTAGTCACCATACCTACGGCCAGTGCAGGTGGGACTGCATACTGAAGCAAAAGAATGAATTGGTATAACGAGTCTGATCCAATCAAGCCAAACCCGTTTGCTGCTCTAACAATCACAATTCCCAGTAGAGGTAATAATATATACCGTATTGCTATAATTCCTATAATGAGTGAAACACCTACTCCTGACCTTTTTAAACCTGAAACAACAACTCAAATAATGATCAGGGATCCTAAAATGATTAGGCCAACTTAACATAGGTTAGATTATCAAAGTACCTGAAAGAAGATTTGCCCCAATTACCAGTGTCATTGCTGGGATTGCTGCCTCCCTGCAGGTCAGATATATTTTCAGAATCAAGGACTAATAAATTTAAAGCTCATTAGCATCTTCGTAAGTATGATTCTTACCCCACCAATGCTGCAGAACTATCAAGTACTCGAAGAGGAGCACTATCACCAATCATTACTTTCCTAACTGGAGAGATTGTCCCAATGACAAAGCCAATAATCTTGAAAAAAAACCAGAAGCACAAATCACTTGAGGTAGGTTTTTCTTTTTTTTTTTTTTAATTTATAAACAAAATTCTGAGACAGATAGTATAAAATTGCAATAAACATTCAAATAAGCATAATACCGCTGCAATTGTAGATGGTGCGAAGACCATTTTCAGGTCTATATTTGCTGTAACTATATTCATGCCTTGACGCATCTTATCCAGAAATGGAACCTGCGAAAGGATTTAAGAATTTATCTCATTGCAGTAGCTGAAAGATTGGAGCTGCATGTAGCTTGAAATAGAATTGAAACAAGCACATTAAACAAGAACCAAGTAAATGGATTTCCTGCTAATGTAGCATTAGGGGTAAAAGTATTGAGAGGGAAAATTTTTCTTTGTTACCCTGGATTTAGTGCTAGGCTTTTCAGCTTGAATTTGAGAGTCATCGGAGCTTCGGCGATCACTTGAATGCAGAAGTGGCTTCCTGCTACTCTCTAAGAATATTGATGTTGAACTTTCTCCAGAAGATATTATGTTGATTGTTGAATCTTTATTTGTACTAGTATCTGAAACGCTTTTGTTCAAGTATAGACTCATGACATAATACACATAAGTCCATATATAAATTGCTCCCACCTGTGGCCAAAATAAAAGTTAAAAAGATGATGAAAAATTGCATTGAATCCTCATGCAGTCGTGTATGTGCAATAAGACATATAAACAAAATAAATTTCATTCATACTGCCATAGAAAGTGAAGCATAGGCCTCTCCATAAGTGGAGCAGACCGATGTATCTCCAAATGGACTGTTCGACTCCTCACATACAGCTGGAACAATAATGAGAAGCAAATTTCCCATGTTCCCTACAAACATTCAGCAACTATATCAACAAACAATGTTGGTTGCATTGGGCAAAAAGAATAAGAACAAAGGAAGCAATTTAACTATATAACTTTATCAAAAAAAAAAAAAACAATTAATTATATACCGGCAGAGCAGCAACCAATGACAAGGCCTTGGAGATGTGGAGGAGTTCGAGTGATTTTAATTAGAATCCAAGCAAGTACTGAGCCAATTAGGAATGACAGCAAAATATTCACCGGCATAAACCACCTACAGCAATGTCAAGAAACAACCCATTGCCTAAGTTTTGGTAACAAATTAAGAACCAGCAGTAGCTATTGAATCATAAAGAACTCACAAGCTAATTAAACTCTGGTAAGTAATGGTTTCAGCGAGGTTGCTACCAATGAGTGCTGGATTGAACACATAGAATACAAGCTGATCAAGAAAGCAAAAATTAGCAGTTTTGTAAGTCCTGTTTGAGTATGTGCCTAGCTTAGCAACTACCACACGCTGACCATTTCAAAAGCTACGGTATTGTTCAACTTTTGGAGTGAGCAGGATAGGAATAACAGACCGATGATCGTTAGGCCTTGGTTATGAAACAGGGAAAAGATAAGATGAATTCATGCGAAACGAAGATGTGCAGAGATGAGAGCTACGATCCTGTTAATCACTTACGTTATTTAAACTATGTGTTATACTATGCCCCAAGAGATCTATCCGATCGATTGCAAGGACCGAGCCAAGAGCAGTAACCAAGAGTACTTTCAGGATTGGCATTAATGCCACTACGAACAGATCCAGGATCTCCATTACCAATAGATTAATTTTAGAAAAATATGCTCGAGGCACCTGCCACACAAGAAAATTTTACCACATGTACATGTAACAAGCATAAAATCTAATTTTTGATATCAAAATTACTCACGTATTCCAACGAGAAAGCAATCTAAGATCTTTGAGAGATCCTTGTGAAATTAATTTGTAACTGAACAAGAAAACTAAGAACTAAGTATGTCCAAGGACCAAGGGGAATTGGCCAAGCACATTAAAAATACTGTCCCACCCCATTTGCATACAGATGGCTAGTCGTCATAGCACGCAATTCATGTGCTCAAAGTAGGCCATACATTTTTTTCTCCATAATAGAAAGAAACCAAAAAAATAAAAATTAAAAAAAAAAAATCCTGGAGCTTGGAAGGACCTCGACGTCTACTCTAGAAATCAAACTGTAGTTATCCGTAAGTGTTTTGAGTTGCAGGGGTTTCTGATGATAATGTATCAAGCTGTCCACAGAAAATGGGCCCCAGCTCAGTTAATGTCTGGTTCTGCAGCCAAGAAAGAAAAGAAAGGAATATCAAGCAATTGGAATAATCAGTTCGGAAAAAAGGCAAAAATGAGAATGCTTATTAAAAGAAAGAAAAAAAAAACATAACGTATGATTTTTTCCCTTTTTTTTTTTTTTGGATTAAGAACGTTCGCCAATGGTTCCAAGTGATATTTAGAAATTCTGGCTGCCAGCGCCAGGGTTGATAAATTAAGAAACCACCTTTTTGTAAATTGAAATTTCATTTCCGGGAAATCATCAATTTTCGCCAAAACCAGAAGTTTGGCGAAAATAAAAATATACCCTGAATTTTTTAAAATTCTCAGTTTTTCACTAAAAGTTTGTAAAGTGTACCATTTTCCACGTTCCAATTATGGTCTGTTCGAGAATGTTTGTGAAATAACAACTTTTTCCTAATAGTGCAAGCTAACGCTATAATGTAGGACTTCATTCAATAATGATTAGATAGGACCAATAATATTAAATTTAAACCTACGAGATATTATTTTAAAGTTCTCAATAAAAAGAATAAAAATTATATCATCGTTTTAAAAAATTTATTTGAAAGTGATACGAATTTGAATGATAATACAAAACTATGGTCCCGGCGTATTGTCTGGTCGTAGAGCCAAGAAGGATAAGAATATCAAGCAATTGGAATGCTCAGGTTGATTAGCTGAGATTTTGTCATAAAAGCTTTCCTCATCATTTCCATTTTTCAATGTCTATAAATAAATTATATATGTAATATAAGCATGGGGTAATTTGCAACCTAAATTATGCTTTAAACACACTCTTTCAAATATCAAACTTGTGCCAATTACATATTTTTTTTCTCTTAACATTAATAAAAACATTTTTAACACCAATTTATATATATATATACAAGAACTAATTTAACTACGTCTCTATCATAGAGATAAAATAAATTTTTGTAATTTAATAGTATAAAATAAAATTTTGTCTATTGTTTGATATTTCTATTTATATATTTTATTATAAACGATAAATTTAATATTTTCTTAGTTAATTAACTGGTCAACTAATAATTTTAATAAAAAATAAATTTTTTATAAAAATATAATAATAAAATAATAAAAAATAATACTTCTTATAATTATTTGATATTTTATAATTCTTAAATAATTGAAATGATAATAACTCATTAATTTGAGTTTATCTTTATTGATTTTTCGCGGCAAAGATTGACCAACTAATTATCTTTGACTTAAATTAATCTTTTCATCGTTGTTTTTACGTAGTTGACCAACTAATTACTTGACTTTGTCTTAATTATTATTATTATTATTTTTTGTCATTGTCTTTATACAGACACTCCCCTTCTAGCTTTGGTTAGTTACTATGATATAATTTTCATATTATTATAACCCTTGACGTCAAAATTATAAAATAAAAAAACAGCCGTGATTGGTTGATCGCATAATTTTGTTGTTGTTGAAAGTTTTGATATATAAAGTAACGAAGTATTTTAGAAGTTACAAGGAATAATTGATAAATTTAAATATTAAAGGAGAAAAATGCCGTTCTTTTTTTTTTAATAATAATCTTTTCACATATTCCAACCCCATTCAAGATTTCGTTTTTTCAACAAATTTAATGACAAATTTATAAAAATAACCAACCCCAAATGATTTAACATATTCCAATGTACTTTAATTAATTGAAAATTCTGCGATATTTCAACTGTTAATTAACGTTGATTAAGGATAATTTGGTCTTTGTACAATAAAACAATAAAAACAAAAATAATTAATTGTGAAACAAACAAATTGCCGTGCCCATCACCGGTTACTACGCCGTTTTCTTTGATTGCATGCATTTATTTTTTTGGAGGCTTAGTATTTTGGATAATCAATCAATTAAATTCTCCCTAGTTTATTTTTTTTTGTCATTTAGTGTCAGATTGAGATTATTTTTTAGAGATCTAAAAAATAGAAAATTAATTTTAATATTTATTAATTTTTTTTTAAAAATCATTTTTTACAAAACCACCTCATTTTACAACATATTTTGAAAAGTAGAGAATAAGTAATTTTTAAAATCTGATTATAAGAATTATTTTTAATACTTAATACAATTCTACATATGTTCTCATATATATTATAAAAATATAAAATTATCATTATTAATTAGAAAATAAAATTATTAAATTTAAAAATATTATTATTATTATTATGTATTATATTGAGATAAAAAAATAAAATTTAAATTTTAATAATATAAAATATTTATTTTAATGAATGAACTGGTGATTAATGTATTATATATATATGTTTATAAATGTTTAAATAAATTTTATTTAATAGTATGTCTAATTCAGTTATTTACATTGTTACAATAATTTAACAGTAAGATTTATTAAACATATACGACTGTTTTTAAAATTCACATTATTTTTAAAATAGATTTTGCTAAATATTATACTGTATAACTAATAACAATTATTTTAAAAATTGTAATATTACCAAACTGGCTCTTAGTTCCCTTCATCATATTTGACAATTAGGATTACCTTAGTAGCGGATTAACTTGACTATTTTTCTCTAACTTTTACGAAATAACCAAACTGTCCCAAAAACATTAGATGTGAATACAAAAAAAAATTAATTAAAGAGAAATTAATTAATTGATTGTGTAAATTAATGATTTTATTTAAGTTCAAACAAACAACAAGAACTTTAATGTAGATTATCTTAATCGTGGGCAATGATTGAACAAAGGGTGGGGCTACTTGCTTCTATTTTATATTTTGGACACTCTAATTTTGATAAAAATTTATATTACTAAAATGACCCTAATTGAATTTACTATTAAGGACATTAATATAATTTAAGAGAATACTATTACTCTTAACATAGATATAGAATGAGATGTTTGTTGTTTACGTCCTTGTTAAATACTAAACTAACATCATCACATCGCATTAATTTTCTTTATAGGAGACAAAATTAGGGTGGTTGATAGAAATTGTAACAGCCTATTTTGTGTTCTTTTGTTTTACCTGTGACCCAATTGTAACAGGTCGTTGGTGTATAACTTGGAAGGCGAGGTTGCTCTTTGTCGACCGAGTAGCCGATGACCTTCTTCATTGATGCCGTTGCATGATTGTCTGTAAAGATAATGAAAGACCACGTTAATAATCTCAAACATATTACTCTTTATGATTATTTATAGATTATAATTATAGTATTGGGAAACTGACAAAATTTCAACTTCTTCCTTTATTTATTATTATTTTTACAATGATTTCACATTCAATATAGTCGTCTGTTATTGCTTTGCAATTCTCCGGTAAATAGGTTGTTATATCATTAACTGTAAAATGAAAATTTTGAATTTTGAGGGAAAAATGGAAAGCAAGAAAATAAATTAATATTTCTTGAGACAATGTTTCCAGGTGAGTATTGCATAAACAGCGTCGTGATCCGAAACTCACATTTCACACATATGTACTCCATTCCTTTCCCGCACACAATAAGCTGCCACTCTCAATATTACACAATTCGATGATGTTAAAGGCGACGTTGCTATTTTTTCACGGTGATTCTTTTGTTCAGTGTTGTTTGGTGCTCGGATTACAAAGTGAAGTGCTGCTAGTCTTATGGGCGTAAAGCGAAAATAATTATTTAATAGAATGATCTTAACGATAATCAAGGATAATTTTAGTATTTAAAAGAGTGTGCAGAGTAAAATTTATTTTTTAAAATTTATTAAATGAGTATGTAAAATAATAAAATATTCAAAATGAATTTTAAAATACAAATAACCTGAGCCTTGGACAAAACAAAAACGTGGGGATGAAAACATCTCCAGCTGAAAATAAACCTAATTGGGTTTTCTAACGAAAATCTTTAGTCCATTTATATTAAAGGAGGCCCATTTTTCCATAGAAACAAAAATCCACATTATAAAATTAAAACCGTTCACAACTGCTTCGCCTCTCGAAGAGGCATGATCCTTGACTTGACCTGCTGAAATTTAAAATCCAACCTCTTCTTTGTTCCCTCCCGTGCTCCCTCTAAAACCAACAAAACGGGCAACACTATGTACTCTTCAAATTCAATTGATAATTTTCATGGAGAGTCAGCATCTTTGGCACCAACAGCGCCGCCATATCCACAGCCTCCACCGCGGCCGCCATCCCCACTAGCTTCCCGTTTGGCCAACACAACCACAAGCAATAACGCGATTTCTTCTGCACCAAAACCTTGGTCCACGGGTCTTTGTGATTGCTGTGACGACGTTAGCTCTTGTAACTGACTCTCTCTTCTTGGATTAATTTAATCGTTTCTATATCAATAAAATCTGTTAATTAGTTATTTTCGTGTTTAATTAAATAATTAATTAATTAAGTCATATATTCTCATGCAGGTTGCTTAACGTGCTGGTGCCCCTGCGTTGCTTTTGGACGTATTGCTGAAATTGTTGATAGAGGATCTACTTGTAAGTTATTTTGATATTAATTAATCCAATTTCTTTTTAAAATAATTGAACTGACATGCATGCATATTATTGCTTAAATATTAATTGGAAAAATATTTAAAATGAAAACTAAAAATGGTTGCAGCATGTGGAGTGAGTGGATCGCTATACGCAATAATACTGTGCCTGACGGGATGTTCGTGCCTGTACTCGTGCTTCTATCGATCAAAATTGAGGGGACAATATTTCTTGGAGGAGAGTCCCTGCACTGATTGCTGCATCCATTGCTGCTGTGAGGAATGCTCTTTGTGTCAAGAATATAGAGAGCTTACCCACCAGGGCTTCGACATGTCTATAGGTCTAATTACTTTCATTTCTTTCTGTATTGGCTACGTACATTTCTGATATTCCATTTTTCTCAATACCAGAAAACCGCTTGCATGCATGCCCCAGCACAGTGTCATTTGTGAGTCCATATGACAACATTTGAAAAGAATGTCTTTGCTGTTTCTGTAGTATTACTCGTTAATCATTCACTGTTTGTCATGTATGTATGCAAATTATTATAATTAATTGAAGCATACACATAATAAAACAATTTTCCACATCTGAATAAATATAGAATATTTTGAAGTTGATCAATCATAATAGAGAGAAACTGTCTCATATAAAATAAAATTTTCTCAATACTAAAATTTAAATATCCTGTAACTAATGTTCTAATTAAACTTTTTTTGTTGCTCTTGAATTAAATATAAGGTTGGCACGGGAACATGGCAAGGCAGAAACGATTGGCTGCAAAAGTGGAAGGAGGCACGACTCGTTAGAGTTCAAAGATGTGATAACCAACTTTTATTTCTAAGAGTTGTAATTTGAATTTAATATATATATATATATATATAATCATTCTCGAGTGATGTTTGAGAACATCAGATTTCAATAAAATTCAATATACACCTATATAAATTGAAATATATTAGAGACATGAAAGTTTTTAATTCATTCATTCTTGAAATGATGGGATCTATGTACTTTCCTTCAAGAAATAAGATAGGATCTGTTTGGTCTATCTAATTAATCTATGGACTTTGTAATGTCCCGATTTAATTGGATTTCAAATCTGCAGATTTTGCTTGCATCATTCACATGTCATATGGCATAACGGATCTTTTTCATGTGCTACAGCTGGTGAAAATATTCTATTATTCCATTTGATCTCGTTGCGCCACAAATATATATATATATATATATATGGCCATGGGCTTCAATTCCTTTTCTTCCTGTCCCTTTACCCTGTCAATTTTGAGAGACAAAGGCGATCGAAACCGCAATTGAATAAAAACATTGCTGCCCATAAGTCCATTTGCACAAGCTTCTAGATTGAGTTACCCCCGGTCCAGGCCTGTCCTTTCTTTATTTTTTTAAAGGAATATTATCGATTATCCAATTATAATTAAATCCATTAAATATAATAATATAAAATTATATAAATTATTTTGGAAATTTCATTATAATTGAGTTTAATATAATTTTTTTTTATACAAGTGAAAATAATATCATAAATTAGTTTATTTATAGTTGTATGAAAAAATTTTCATTATTGTCAGAAAATCTATAATTTTATTTCGAGAATATTTTAATTCAATAAATTTCTAATAATTGAAATAAAAATAATGAAAAAATGACTCGTAAATCAAATTTCTAGAGAAAAGGATAAAAATATATAAAAAAAATTAGAAAAAAATTTAACAAAATTAAGATTTTGGTAATAAAATGATAACAGTTGAAAACTTAGATGATAAAATATAATTGTTAGAAGACCTTAACGGAGAATTGATATGTCAGGAAATTTCTTATTTTGATATTATTTTTTTATTTTTAAATCCTTTCTCAACGTCTTTGCTTTTCTTTTTAATCTGCGTGTCTGATAAAAGTGGCTTGGTTTTGATTCATTTGCACAAAACACAAAATTTGGACCATGCATGAATAATGTTAGGTGAATCGAATGACACGTTGACTTTATTGACAAGCCAAAGCTTTTGACCTCATAAAGTTTTAAATATTGCTCCAGCTTTTCGGCTCTGAAAGATATGTGTAACGTTGAAAAACTTCCCACCGTATTCCATGGCAGCCCTGAAAACATGAGGGGCCCGGGGCTTACACTGAAAAAGCTACCATTATTGCAGGTTTAATTGACGACTTGCCCGATCCAAGTCCACAAATATATACACATCTTCTCTCCACTCGAAGACAAATCCAGAATGCTAATGCCTCAAATAGTTGCCGTGAAAAGATATTAATGGGAGGCAGCCTAACGTTAGGTCCACTACTGCATTGCCTGTTGCCTCTGTTTCTCAAAATGCGAACAATGTAATGAAACTAATTGTTTAGAGTTTAATACTCCAGTGCAAATCAAACGACATACACACATGATATGCTGCAACATTCCAACTTTGAACTTCTATCTACCTCTTAAGTTTGAATTTGCCGCATGCACTTACAGGGGTACAGACAGCTTTGGATTTATAATATGTTTAGATAAATCTAGAATTATCGGCTTTAATTAGAATGTAGCAATATTTGTGAGATGGTGCTGTTGGTGAAGTGATGAAATCCGGGGGATGCTGGCAATTAATGGATGGAAACTGCTATGTTGCTGATTGAAATTTCAACACCGTTGTGTTCCAGCCACGTGGCAAACAATTATCGTTAGATACATTGATTGTCGTTTATTTTAATATGTTTTTCAAATCACACACATCGTGTAACAATAAAATGGCATTTTAATTGTGATCGATCTCAGCCAAGAGGATTTTAGAATTGTTTTATGCGTGTAGGACATGACAATCCACCAAACAAGAAAGTGATGAATATTACAAAAATGCGATTAATCTAATGAGAATAATGTTACTTTATTGTTTGGATGAATATCAAAAGCCGCAGACCCCCATCTCATCGGATCCATGTGATGACATGTGGATAAAACCCAATTGTCCATTTGGCATAAAAAGATAGGATGATGGTCTCTTATTCCACTTTGGTATATACCCAAACTACCCCTTCGTTTTTCCTTCTTTTTGCTATATAAACTTAGTATCAAGTACTCAGGACTCAGCAAACAAAATTTCAATTTTCATTATCTTTCTGTGAGAAAAAGAAGAATGGCAGCCACTACCCTAGATCCAAGTTCAAGCTGCTTAGAGAAGCACAAAAATCTCAATCTACAGGGAGCTGTCATTGATGAAATTCAAGGGGTCATTAGAGTTTACAAAGATGGACGTGTGGAGAGACTCCCTATTGTTCCATGTGTCACAAGTGCTTTGGCTCCGGACATGGGCGTGACATCAACAGACATAGTCATTGACAAATTCACAAACATTTGGGCACGTTTATATGTCCCAATTCTATGCCAGAGTACTAAGCTTCCTCTGCTTGTCTACTTCCACGGAGGAGGATTTTGCGTAGGCTCAGCTGCTTGGAGTTGCTACCACGAGTTCCTAGCAAGGCTAGCGAAGAAAGCCGGTTGCATAATCATGTCTGTTAATTACCGTTTAGCCCCTGAAAATCCTCTGCCAGCTGCTTATGAAGATGGATTTAATTCCCTAGTGTGGCTTAAACAACAAGCAACATCATCAGGTGGGGGTAGTGTTGACTGGCTGTCAAGGCAATGCAATTTCAGTAGCATATTCTTAGCTGGTGACAGCGCTGGTGCCAATATAGCCCACAATGTAGCCTCAAGGCTTGGTAATTCTAACAATAAAGTTGCAGCATTAAAGCCATTAACTTTCAAGGGTACGGTTTTAATACAACCATTTTTCGGAGGAGAAGCACGTACAAATTCGGAGAAGTATTTGGCACAGCAACCTCGGTCGGCGCTGAGCTTGGCCGCGTCGGATACGTACTGGCGATTAGCCTTGCCTTGTGGATCCAACCGTGATCATCCTTGGAGCAACCCGATGGCCAAGGGCTCAACGGAGTTGGAGCAATATTGGGGGCTTTTGCCTTTGCCCACATTGGTGTGCATTTCTGAGATGGACATATTGAAAGACAGGAACTTGGAGTTTTGTTCTGCTTTAGGCAGAGCAGATAAGAAAGTGGAGCACGTGGTGTACAAAGGTGTAGGCCATGCATTTCAGATTCTCGGTAAGTCTCAACTTTCTCTTACTCGAACTCATGAAATGGTGGCCGATATCAAGGCTTTTATTACCACTCGCTCATGAGATTCATTTATTGATTGAGCACTGCCGTTTGAACAATAGTAAGATATTAGAAAGATAGGAATGTGAGTACTGTTCATACTACAATGCCACTGTAATGTATAAAATGACAATATTGTTCATACTACAATGTTGTCGTTTCTGTTTTTTTATTATCTCTTTCGGTTGTTCAAATATCATTTTCCTTATTCATTTTAGTCTCTCCATGTCGCCTCTTGTAAAAAGCATATTAATGAATTAAAGTTTAACTGTTCTTGTATTTTGGTAGGGCTCATCAAATTTTATTATAATCAGTGCATTATCAGCACTGTTTCTTGTGTAGAAATGTAGCATTCTGCTGTTGTCATAGTTTTCATGATGGTGTGGTGCAATTGATGAGGATCTTTTGTAAATTTACTAGATAATTAATTGTAAGAAACTAGATCTCCTGTATAATAATAATGTGTGGTTGAGATTTATTTATTTGTTTATAAAATTCTTATATAATAATCACTAGTCACAATCTTGTGGTTTATTCGACAAATAAAAGCTCACATCATAATTAAATCCAAATCAAATCAGTGCGTGATGGTATGACAAGATTTAGAACGAGTAGTGAATAGAGTTATTATTGTAAGTTATTGCACCAAGCACGAACGTAATGCTTATGCGCGCAATCTTGCAATGATTTCTTTTGCAGAAGATGGAAGAGAAGAAAGGAGTTTGCACAATTTTTTTCTCTATGACTTCTTTTGTCAACCAAAGAGATTTTTTATCCAAACCCACTACAACAACATCTTAATTAATTAATTGAGATTTATTTTATAATAAATTTAAATATTATTTTATTATAATTGAATGGAAATTTTTGTTAAAAAAAAATCTATCATCTTTTTAAATTGAAAATAATCCTCTGTATCTTCGAAGGATAGCACATTTTGTTGATCTCTTTCCATGCAAATAAAAGATCAACATTTTTTTTTTTTGGCAAACTTCGGCAGTAAAGGAAACTTTAATAACAAAATAGGTATACTTAGTTAGAGGATAAAAGAAGAAGGGTACAATTTTTAAATAATGAATAATACTACACATTCTAAATTTTTTATTTTAAATAATTATCTTAAATAATGTGATATTCATCATTAGTTGGTAAGATAATATAACTAATTTACTTTAATTTTACCAACCAATTAATGAATGCCACATCATTTAGGATAGTTATTTGAAATAAAAATTTTAGAATGTATAACATTATTGCTAGACAATATGTTTGATTTAATTATGGGTTGAATATGTTTATGCTTAAAAATATTAATACATTTTGAAAAAATTAAGAAAAGAATTTATCTCTATATGATATAGAGAATTTTGAGATTATTTTTCAATCGCGCTGAATATAGCGAATCTAAACTTTTTTTAAATAAAAAGTTTGAATAGAATAAAAAATCTCATATCTAATAAAAGCAATATTATCTTTTATTTTTACTCAGATGATAACGCAACATAATAACATAAGTGGAAAATATGGTAGTTTTAACAACTTCTTGTATGCTAGCATGCGATTGTATCAAATTTAATAGTAATTTATTAAAATTTTAACCAACTAAATGATATGGTAAAACATTGCATCACACATTCCTTGAAACAAAGAAATACTTATAAAAGAAAAATAAAATGGAGATGTTTAACTACTAAGAAAATTTAAAAAGATTCCAGAACTTTAATTTTCATTCTTATTCGACTTAATTAAATCTGTTGTGATTACAGCTTCTTATATACATACATTTCTTAATAATAATTGTTGTAACTAATTAACAAACTAATCATCGTTAAAACTAACAAATTTTCATCATAAGACACTTGCACATATAACAAACTTTAACTAATTATGTTGAGCTGTCACATTGCTCTGTTTTCTTCAACTTAAACTTCTCATTCTTTTGCTTTTTCTTCTTATATTATGGATAATAAACTACTTTAACAGTCCCCTTCAAACTCAAGGGGCAAAGATGACCATTGAGTTTGACTCTCAAGTAATTGAACTTCACAAATGAGAGAAGTTTAGTCATTATATTAGCAATTTGTTCTTCTCTTGTACATAACAGATGTTGAGCTCTCCAACAACCACTTTATTTCGAATAAAGTGCATATTAATTTAAATATGCTTTGTTCTTAAATGATACATATGATTTATAGTTAACTAAGCGGCACTAATATTATCACACCAGATTGTTGGTTTCTCAATGCAATAAATTCCCAATTCAGTGAATAATGACTGTAATCAAATTAATTTTGCACTTGCTGTTGCTAAGCTCTATACTTACTTTTTGCACTGGATCTAGTTACCATTGATTATTTCTTGGATAATCACGATATCAAGTTATTACCTTAGTAAATACAATGAGCTCCAACTGATTTCTTGTCATCTAAGTCACATGCCCAATCTATATTAATAAAGCCAATGGGTTTCATGCTTCATTCTTTAATGAACTTCAAACCATACTCTTGAGTGGCTTTCAAATACCTAGAGACTCTTTTGCATACCATTAGGTGTTGTAAAGTAGGAGCAGATACATATTGACTAAGCTTATTTACAACAAAAGCAATCTTAAGCCTGGTTACTATCAAATATAGTATTCCTCCAACTATGCTCTTAAAATGTTGGATCTTCAAGATAGTACCCAAGTTCTCCTTGCACCACTTTTTGCAGCTTTGTACCAGTGCTCATAAGAGTATCAATTCCTTTGTATTCAATCATTTCAACTTTAGCCAATAGATCTTTGATATATTTTCTTTATGGCAGATACACATTGTTTGCATCATACAACACTTCAATGCCAAGGAAATATGATAGTATCCAAAGGTCTTTTAAAGTAAATATTGTGTTGAACTTGATTATAAAACTCTTTAATTCTGCAATACTTAGTCTAGTAATCAATATATCATCAACATATATAAGTACTATGATAAAAGGATGTTGCACTTCTTCTGATAAATAGTGAGGTATTTAATCCGGTATTGAGAAAACCACAATGTATTAAGCACTATTTGAGCTTCTCATACTAAGCTCCAGGTGCTTGTTTGAGTCCATACAATAACTTATACAACTTACATACAATATTAGATTTTTAAGCATTAATGAACCTTTTTGGCTGACACATATAAATTTCTCTGTCAGCTCTCTATTAAGAAAGGCATTGTTGACATCAACTTGCCTTATTTTCCATAAACTCATCACTGTAAGACTTAATACCACTTTGACCGCGGTTGGCTTTACAACTGGACTGAATCTCTCAAAGTAATTCACCTTTGTTACTTGTTGAAAGCCCTTTGTAACCAGCCTAGCTTTATACTTTATTCTATACACCCATTTATTGCCAATAATTTGATGATTAGCATGTCTTGAAACAAAAGTCCATGTTCTGTTTTTAATCAAAATATTACATTCTTCATTCATAGCTTATACCCACTTAAGATCACTTAAGGCTTTTTACACATTATTTGGTTCTTTATGAATAAGAGCAGCATTATAGATTTTAGGCTTAAAAATACCTGTTTTGCTCATGGTTGTCATTTGGTGTATATTTTATTGTGAATAAGGATAATGTGATAGTAATCAAAGGTTAATTGGATAAGATATGATTTTGTGAAGGTGGAGGATTGTGTGTAAGCTTAGTGCTTGGTGTATGTGTATGGAGACAAGTTGTTGCTTGTTATAACTTACTGTGATTCTTAGTTAGTATCTGCCTGATCATGATCTAAATTACTTGAGCTACTATTTGTATAGCTTACAGAATTGGAATTATTAATGCTGTTATGAGACAATTCAGATATAACACATAATGTTGAAAGATGATACACTTGCTAAGGAGTGAATGAATTTGAGGAATGAGAATTAGACTTTGCATAGCCAAGAAAAGTAGATTAATAAGTATATAGAAAAGTAAGTTCATCAAAGATGACATGTTTAACTACACGCATTTGTCCTAAGGGGTGTAAACACTTGTACCTTTTATGCGATGGACTATAATCTATGAATATACACTTATTTAAATGATAAGCAAAATTATGTTTATTATAATCTCTCAAATAAAGATACCATGAGCAACCAAAACATTTGAGCATGCTATAGTCAAGCTTGTGTTTGAAAATATTTTCAAATTGAGTTAAGAGTTTTAAAATAAGAGATGACAATCTATTTATGTGACATACTATTGTATAGAATGTATCCCATTAAAACTGAAAAGATAGTTGAGCTTGAGCTAGAAGTGTTAAACCCATGTATTTATGTTTTCTCTTAATTAGCCATTTTGATGATGTGTATAGGGACATGAATGTCTAAATATGATGATTGTTTGGTTAAAAAATTCAGTGAAAGGCCTATACTCTCAATCCACAGTTAGATTGCAACATCTTAATGATAGTGCTAATTGATTTTCAACCTGTAATTTGAAGAGTTTAAAGATCTCTAATGCATCTTACTTTAATTTCAAATCGTATATCTAAGTATATTTACTAAAGTCATTTACAAAACTAATGTAGTAATGGTAACCTTCTCTAGAAAGAATAAGAGAGGGACCCCACAGGTCTATATGGACAAGTTTAAGGACTTTAGAAGTTGTGGTATCTGTAGAAGAAAAATGCAGTCTATAAATTTTGCCCATTTGATAGGCTTCACATGTATGTTGATGTAACTGATGTATTTGATATACAGGAATGTGAACTGATTAAATAGTTTTGAGCATATGCATCAATGCTTGACAATTAGGATAACCAAATCTTCTATAAAACAAAATAATTTTATTAACTGATGTATTATAAGAGGACATAACAGCTTGATAATAAGATTTTAAATCTGTAGTATTATTGAAAACATCAATATAAGTAATATAATTGAAATGACAAAATTACAACATGGACAAAAGTTTGTTTGATGAAATATGAAAAAGAAAGGATGAAGGTGATGATTGTGATGAGGAAAATGAATTTAGTAACAGCCTGTATAACCCCTTTTTAGCAATGCCTTAAAGCAGTTTCTGTCCCTTCAGAGAATCATTCACAAAACAAATATTTCCAAGAAATTCAACAGACAAATTATTATCAACAGTGAGTTTTAAAATGTTCAATATATTCTTAGTGATTAAAGGAACTAGTAAAATATCTTTAAATACTATAAATGGGTGTTTTTGTTTGACATTTGAGCTTTTAAAAGTAAAGAATGCATCACCAATGTGTGTTATAGGCAAACATTGTCCATTATCATTAATGAGCTAATCTGATCCATTGAATTGTTCTCTGACATGCATATTGTTTATGATATTGGTAAGGTGATAGGTGGCTCCACTGTCAATGTACCATCTTTCATCAACTGGTCATTTATAGTTTGCAATGTAGGCATCTCTAAGTGTAGAGAAAGTGTCAAATAAGTGATTTGGCATAAATGAATTCACATCAGACATTTGGTAATTAGGATAATCCACATCATATAGATCTTAAAATTGTGCACTAAATCTAGTATGTGGCTCAAAGCTAGCCATATATACTGACCCTTGTCCTCTGGCTTTACCAAAGTTCCTAGGCTGAGGTACATAGCTTTCAACATATCTGTGCCAACAAGCATCAGCTGTGTGTCCAGATTTATGACAAATCTGACATGCAAGCATATTCTATTTCTTAAATGCATTCATCTCATAATGAAGTTGTTTCTCAATGGATCTCCATGCTTCAAATGAATTATCACAGTTAAAGATATAACTTAAAATACCTTCACTTATTGATGATAAGATCCAACCAAGAAGAGTTTAATCATGTGCTTTTCAGTTGATGTAAGCTAGATTTTTAATCTTCTCCACCGATCCTTTAGCTGTTGTGTGAGAAATGTACTGATTTGGTATAGTCTGATTACCAAATACAAAGTCTTCAAGGCGATTTCCTCTTATTGAAGTGAGCACTTGCTTTCGCCATACAGAAAATTTAATTGATCCAATTTAACTGAATTTTTGAATGAAAAAGAGATCTATGATGATTAATTTGTGTTGTTTTGATTTGGATTTGAGGTGGTATTACTTGAACTAACCATGATTTTACTCTAATACTATGAAAGAAAAATAAAAGGAAAATGTTTGACTATCGAAAAATTTATGATTTCAAAGCTGTAATTTTCATTTTTAATCGACTTAATTACATTTATTACAATTACAACTTCTTATACACACACATTTCTTAATCATAATTATTGTAACTAATCATCGTTAAAGCTAATAAATTTACATCACAACACACGTGCATATATGAAAGCTATCACATTCTCATTCATAATTATTGTAACTAATCATCATTAAAGTTAACAAATTTACATCACAACACTCGTGCACATATGAAAGCTATCACATTCTCATTCTTTTGCTTTTCCTTCTTATATTATGCGCAATGAAATAGTTTAACATGATAGATAGGGCATCACCTCAATATTGACAGGTTTAGTAAATTTCATGGTGAGATTCACAGCTTCTATTTTACACTTTTAGGGCCTCATACCATTCATTTGCGAGTTTCACTAAGGAACCCATCAAACCTACTAAATGATATATCATGATTGAAAGAACGCACCACTTTAATATGCCGAGATGGTAAGGACATGCTATTTGCAAATCTGGTGGGTCCGAGATGGAATCCACTAGTGTGTGATCCACCCCACACAAATCTCTCTTTGAAAGAAAAACCTGCAAGTTGTTTTGTCAAATCATTATCCAAATTAGCCTACCCAAATTGACCCTACGTTTTAATCAGATATGAAACCCTCTCGGCCTCTCCCATCACTCTTCGAACTTGTGGCCTTTCACATTCAGTTGTCTTGATGTTTATAATTACCCTCCTCCTAAACCCAAATTCTGGAGATGATCAATGATCATATTTTGTAACATCAATTATGAGACTGATTCTTTATTGTTAAGCGAATTTTTCATTCTCTTTCTTGATTTATCGAATTTTTCGGTTGAATACTATTCTTAAACATTTTTTAAAGACTAAAATAAAAATTTACCCACTTTTTCGTGTGCTTGTAATTATTCTGAGCTCATAGAAAAAAATTTAAGAAGTAAAGGTTAATACTTTTTATTATTGTAATTTTTCTAGTTATTAATTATTTCTTATACAATCGAGGCTGCTTGCTTTAATAAATGGCATCCACTAGAATTAAACATTGCTCTAAGTACAATTTCAACTGTGATAAATTCTAAGAAGAGTAATGAATTCATATCACATAATATTATTGGTTGAATTAAAAGTATCTTACATGATTTATGAAAAATTTACATAAATAATCTCAAATAGTTTTCTTTTTCACAAACAGCCTTCGAAAATTTTAACTATCATAATCAGCCAAACATAAAATTTTAGGACAAAACTGCCCCTGTCATCTTCTATCGTCCCTGACCAAAATTCTTTCTCACAGTTCTTCGTGAGTGATTTACGATCTGCCTCTCCCATCGCTTAATCAAGACGGAAAGCGTAATACAAACGAAATGTAAGTGAAATATTAAATTTTTTTAAAAAATTATTTTTTCTTTCTAAAATCGGTGCTGCCCAAGGCGCGATGCCGCGTGATGGGCAGCACCAGATCGACGCGATGGGCACCCCATCATGCCGATATCAGTGCTATGGTACCCATCGCACCAAGTTTGGTACGACGGGCACCATCGCGGTAAATTTCAGATTCTGGAAGTTGGTGCGACATGCATCCCATCGCACAAGTTTTTGTACGACGGGGTGCATATCGCACTAAATTTCTGAGTTGAAGCTTGTAGAATTTGGTGCGACAGGATGTCTGTCGCACACAAACTTGTGCGATAGGCACCCTGTGGAACAAAATTCTTGGATTGTAATTTTTGGAATTTGGTACGATAGTATGTCTATCTCATAAGTTTTGTGAAACAGGGTGCCTGTCGCACCTGTTGCACTTTCTGGAATTTGATGATACAGGTGCATTTCGCACAAGTTATGTGCGACGGTGTTTCTAGCGCATCAAAATCATGTTATATAGTTTCTGTTATTTGATGTGACAGGGTGCTGTCGCATATGTTTTGTGCGATGGGTTGCCTGTCGCACCAAATTGCTTGTTTGTTACATGATGTCATAATAATTTTTTTAATTTATGATTCATTTTTTAATTTTTAAATTATATAATTGTAATTTAATAATGTATATTTGTAACAGAAATAGGACAGATTCTGAGTATGTACTAGGCATGATGCAGATATCTTACCCTACTCATTTTCCTGGGCGTATTACAAGTATGTGTAAGTTAGATATAGTCATAAAAGCTATTGAGGGAAAGTTAACAAAACGACAGTTGCAATTATTCAAAAATGATATATTTGGTCATTTCTTGAAGTGTCGAAACTTTTCATTCAGTGGGGTTATTATGCATAATTTGTTGCTAAGACAAGTGGCTGTAATGAGAGAGATCAGTTGTGGTTTGAAATTGGTAAGCATTTGATACGCTTATCAATTGGAGAGTGGTGTTTAGTTACGGGACTTTGTTGGGGTAAAGACACTGTACTCGAAAATGGTAAAAAAGAATCATAGGCTGCTTAATATGTATTTTGACGGTTTGTTTCGTAATTTAAATCTCAACGATTTCGACGAAAGGTTTGGTAACTTAGACTTCGACGCTATGGACGACATTGATGCAATGAATATTGCATTCTTTTATTTTGCAGACATATTTCTAAATGGAAGAAAAGTTCATAGTAAGATCAATTTTTCATTGCTTAACGAGGTGGATAACATTGATCACTTTTAAAACCGTCCATGGGGTCGTTTTCATGGGAAACGATATACGATAGTCTTGACAATGCATTGTATGGTAAAATGGAAAAATTTAAGAAGACTCGCTTGAAAAAGCCAAATCATAATATTAAAAAGTACAATGTTTATGGCTTTACATCTGGAGTTCAGGTACGTTAAAATCGCGCTATATTGAAATTATTTTTTTCGATAATTAGTTTGTTAATAGTAAATATTTAATACTTTTTTAATATTCTCATTTTACTTATTGTAGGCATGGATGTTTGAAGTTATTGGAGGGCTGCCATCACAATGGGTCGTGAAAACGTAAAAAAAAGATTCTGCGCATTGTACAATGAAAGCTCATTGCTTCCTCCAGAATCAACTTCACTGTAGTTTATTCACTGTTTAATGATAACTCTTGTCTTGTAAGTAATATTACTTTGTGTAGTTGTATATTATTGGTTTTCATATTACTAAATAATGCTATGATTATACTAACCTAAAATTTGAGTCGAATTATCGTAGGAAAATGTCTTACAAACCATCGAGCCAAACTTTAAGGAGAAAGCACAAAATTATTGGCAGACTATAAATGATTATGTTCCATATATCCCAAGTTGGGTTTGTAATGTGAGTATCTTTTATTACTTCATACTAGATGATTACAAATTGCTCTATGTTTAGTAATTTATTTATGTATTTTAAATGTTACTTTGTGCAGCATCAACCATCCATCAACGCACCTTCCATTATGACTGAAACAAAGGAGAATCAAAACACCACAAGTGCTGTTAGCCCAACACTAGAGCCGCAAAATTTTTTTCAGGAGGAGCTTCAAGAAGAAGACCATAATGAACAAACACACGAATCCAATGACACATATGATTCAGAGATTATAAATCATTTATTTTTCTCTCTCTCTCTATATATATATATATATATATATATATATGTCAATTTCATAATAGTTAAGAACAAATTTTATTTATATTTATACAACAGTCATATATATGTCATTCAGAGGTTATATATATTTATTTAAACTTATACTTTTTTTATTCATAACAGTCAAGGACAAAGTTTAATAACGATTATATCATTCGATGGATGGACAAGATTGATCGTTCTATATGTGAATTGAAGTCGACTTTTGAGGCGAGGCGTAAAGAACACAAAGAATTTAGAAAGCGGTGATGGGATTTATTAGTTCAGATATCTTGAACGCTCACACAACCCTTCTCTGACTACACGTTCGTATACGGTGAGCAAATTTAATATATCATTAGTGTGTTCTTTTAGCTTTTAATCCGATATTTATTAAATATGTTTATCCTGACAAACGGATAGGTCCCAGATGATTGTGGAGTATATACTGACGTGGAGAATCAGAATATTTCCAGTCCTATGTCATTATATACTTTTTATGGGGATGTCAGCGGACAGAGCGAGCAGATTCTTAAGGAGGCGCCGTCAGATATTAGTAAGTTTGGCCATCCATACAGAAGATCTTATGTCTTTAATAGTATATATTTGATTCTGTCATTCAAACGAGGGAGGAACATCAATCCTCTACCTACACTCTAACTAAGGAGCGTCAGATCGACGAACGAACGAGTGTAGATATAAATTCACTTTGAGGATTACAAGATCCAAGTGTATGCAATGAGTTCGACCAGTGGTTTGCTGGTAACATTACAATGAATCATTCAGTCTCATACTCGCACTCGTTTTTTCAAATACTTTTAGGTCATACTTCAATGGGATGGCTAGGTAACGAGGTAATTTTTTTTTTAACATCAAACCATTGATTGTGTTTGTGTATTAGGATTATTTTCTAAATTGACCAGTGGTTTGCTATTCATATTTCTTATGTACAGCATATTCATGAGTATTTACGCTTGATCGGTGAGAACAGCAGCGATATCCAAATGCACTTGTCTCGGTGGTCACGCATCTGGACACTAAATTTTTGGGTATTTAGCTTACTGAATATATATTCATTGTATTTACAAATTAAACCTTATGTATTTCTGATTTCTTGTGTATATGATATTCCAGGTGTTCCTTAAGCAATTATGGAACAACGAAAATTGTACAGTCGAAACATTAGAATATAGTGATAATTTTAATAGCTATATTCATGGGCGGAAGTTCATAATGTCAAAGCAGTTGACAGATGTAGATATGGTATGTGAATAACAAATTTTTATTTTTTTACTGTGTTAATTTGGGTGAAAGAAATACTGAAAAATAACAAATATTTTTATGTGTAGGTTTTCATTCCTGTTAACCTTAGCGGTGATCATTGGGTACTAGCCCTAGTAGATTTTCGTAACAACAAAGTATGAATTTATGACTCATGCTTACATTCCGTGACGATAAAACGTACAAGGATCAATTTAGGGCATTCGAAGTCATATTTCATCGATGGCTAGACCATGTTGGATTCTACTGTATTCGACATGACCTACAGCGTGTTGAATACTGGAAAGTCGTTGCAGTTAAAGATGTCCCACTACAAGAGCCTGGTAGTGGTGATTGTGGTGTATTTTTATTGATATTTACTATATATTTAATGTTTGGACTTAAGCTCGATTTCAACAGTAGTCATGGGGAGTATTTTAGGAAAAAGATTGCTGTAGAAATATTTAATGGTGAGATTATGTTATAAAATATTGTATTCATTCGAATCTTGATGTATTGAATATTTTTATCATTAATGTACTTAATTACGTTCAAAATTTGAAAATGGGTGTTACACATATATTTTACAATATAAAAAAATGGGTGTTACACATAGTTGCAATAATAAATAACACTGAATAAATTGTTTTACCAATATATATATTATGCCATGAGCAACATTAGAAATACTTTAAGAACGGCTCTCTTGATGGAAGTGCATTGATCGGAGATAAATACTAAGTCTGGCATATCACCAATCACTCCATGTAACTTCATCATAAACCATTCCCAAGCATCATTATTCTCTGAATCCAAAACTCCAATGGCTATACAATTGATTGTTTCTATCTAAGCAGGTTGCAACAAACATACTTCTCCGATATAGACCCTTTAGATGAGTACCATCTACCGCAATCACCGGTCTAATAACCTGTTTAAAACCCTTGATGGAAGATCCAAGAGCTACAAAGTAGTATAAGAAAATACCATCCCCATCCCGTTCAAGGTGAGTAATTGTACCCTCATTTACAACCTTCAAAACATGAGAGTATTTGGGTAGTAAGTTATATGATTCTGCAGGATTCCCTCGAATAATTTACAGACAAACTTCTCTGGCCCGATATGTTTGCTGATATTTTAATTGAACACCGTATTCCTGCTGTATGTCTATTCTGATATCATTTCCTGAATATATTTTTCAGCAATAATATGACCAACAACCCGGCTCCTTACTTGATGACGGCAGTCAGATAATACCTTATTATGAAATGTATGTACATTATCAATTCTCTGAACTACCCAATAAACATTTTGTTCGTTCGAAGGTCTCATTGCTTGAATACGCCATTTACATGATTCCAAAGAACAGTGGGACTCAAAACGTGTAGTTGTGGACCGTGCAATCTTAAAATCAAACTTATCTCGAAGGGCAACTTTGCGCAGCTCCAATATTAACTCATTCTTGTTAGAGAACAACTTACCCACACTAATATCATCAGAATTACAACTTCTAATAAAGTCTAGAGCAAACAAGTTTGATGGCATAGATAGAGCAAGACTTATAAGAGGGTCAACTACTGTCCTCATCGAACGGTCCATTGGAGCAGTAGATCGACTGTTCCTACTATTAGCAGCAATATCATCCTGACGCTCATTCTCATTATTAGAAGGAGTATCAAAAGGATCAACACCCCTATCATGAATTGGACTATTATAGTGAGTAGCCCTCGTTCTATTATACACCTCCACGTGAACATCATCTGCTTCTGTGTTACCCATGTTATTAATAGGTTCACCATTTTCACGGAAATAATTGTTGTGAAATGGAGAGTAATGTTGCTCTAAAGATATTTCTAGTGGTAACATCTCTTTTCTAACATCAGGCAATGCAATGTCATTATCATCAATAGTGTCATTATTGTCGTGGACTGGAGAGTAATATTGCCACAACGATGTTGTCCTTGGTAATACCTCTTCTTCAACATCTAGGACAAAGACTGATTCTACAAGTGCCTCAACATCTTGAACATCTTAGGTTGGAACTTTAGGAGATGTGGTAACAAATATAGGAATACATCCAAAGTTGGCCATATCAGAGGCTAAATGTAATACAACCTTCATTATTTCATCATTACATATGTACATGGGTAGTGAACATGCACGATGAGTTATGTTATTAGACCTCAATGTTGTCTTCATCGTGATATTATATTCATTAAGATTTATCTGTAAAACCTCTTATATTCTTGATAAAAACTGAGGAAACATACAATCTTTTCGAACCAAAAATGTTGTATTCTTAGCATTCACATAATCCATCCGACCATCTGCCGATGTCTCCCACCAACCATTATAACACAGTTCAAGTACAACTAAGTCCATTAATCCTGACATGATTAAAGAAAATAAATTTATTATACTGTAGAAAGTATACTCATTAAAAATAAAATATATTAAAACTACTAGGTACGACAGGTATACTAGGTGAGACAGTTGCCTGTCGCACCAAAAATATAACCCTAAAATGCTCAGCCGCACATGAACAGCAAACGTTTCTTCACACATTGTTAACATTTCATTATACAGAATACTCCACAGAAATTCATAACAGTTATACAAATATTTAATACAATTATATTACCTTACACACGGCTGGGTAAAGATACGGTTGGGTGTGAATGTGTGGTGTGCTGGCTACTAGTGGGTTTGGTTTTTAGTTGCAGGGAAAATGAAATTTGCAGGACGATGTAATTTTATATGTCAAAGGTAATAAAAATTAAATATTGAGGGTAATTAAGAATATATGAATTTTGTTGGCTATATTTGATAGAATATAAAGTGAACGGTTAATTTTGAAATTTAGAAATTAAGGTTGGCTATTTATGTCAATTTTCCCATGATTTATTCCAAATTTTTATATTTTCATCAACTAATCATATCTAGTCACTCCAATTTGCACAATATTATTTGTATACGTGTTTGTGGGCTTGTATTCTTTGGGTGGAGCTATTTGAATCCATAAATTTTTTTTTTGAACCCATCATTCTATAAATTTTTTAATATCAATCTATCCTTAAATAAAATTGCATTTAAGGACATGATAATTTAAACAAACAATTAAAAATTATAATTTTTCACCTATATATGATGAATCATATCTACTCTTTCTCTAAATTACATTTGTTTATTTGATAAAAATTTAACACCCTAAAAAGAAAACAAAAACAAAAAAAATTCAAAAAAAAAAAGAACAAACGGTAACTAGACTTTCAGATTTTCAGATTCCAAAGCAAAGAATTATTGTTATCTCTTTAGTTTTCGATGGAGAAAAAACTTAATGGTTCATATATAGACTTTATTTATTCGATTCTATTTTAAAAAAATTGAGATTTGTATGAAGTTTGAAAATTAGAATTACTTTTTTGAAAATTAGAATCATTTTAGCCTCAACCTCTTTATAAAACAACAATATCAAACAAACTATATTTAATAGAAATTATTTTTGAGATTTTATAGGGTATACAGATAAAAATTTAATATTTAAATTTTAGTAATGAATTTAACGAGTAAAATTATTGGTTCAAATAGTCACACCCTTATTCTTTTATATAAGAAAATCAATAATTACTTGCAGACCCTTCCATTTCCCGCATCACATGCACTAGTGCTAACACAAAATTTCTCGCACTGAATTTGATTTGAGGATAACGCAGATAAAGGTTTACATATTATTCAGATTGACTCTTAACTGATTTACATATTGACCAGTATGCATGCCACGAGACATTTGGTGCTCGAAACTCAAAAACCTCAATATGATAACTTGTCTTAATTTGCCGAGTTATTGTAACTAAGCTTGACATTGAAGTGTATTTTCGCATATTTTTATATATGAATCTTCTAAGAATTGATACGTGCGTAACATGATTAATTAATTTTCTAATATATAAAATTTTCTAATCCGGGACACATTTTCTTCTAGTGCATGTCTATCGCTTGTATATTAATTATATGTTTATGGAATAATGACGTACAAGCACTGAATAGAAGAAGCGGCTTCTTGTGGCTGTGGCCTTCACTGGCATGGAGAAAATTAAAATACCTAAACACTCCCCCAATGACCATGAAGGTCCGAGGTCGAGGTTCCCCAATACCAATTCGACACCGTCCTTCTTCGTTGAGAGTGGCTCAAAGCTTCTTGCTCAAATGAATGTTCCACATATGAACTTACCGGATCTTTAATCCCAGCTGCAGAAACCAAAGTATACATTCCAAAATAATGTAAATGAAAATTTAAATGAAACTATCCTTATACATAGTATGTCAATGGTAAAAGAGAAAGAAGCCGTAATAGTCCAAGTAAAAGAAAAGAAAACTTTTTCTCTCTAGGGCACAAGAAATTAAAAGTTTACTCAAAAAGAAAATAATTAGGAAATTGCGCATTGCTTACCGTATAGTATATGACACGATGAAGCTTATTAATAACTAGAAAATAATTCATACATGCAGCTTGAGAATGAGAGTCATACAAATTATATGCTATGTTAAAACTTATAATTTTATATATGCAGCTTGAGCATATGTGTATATATATATGAGAATGATATAAATCTCCAAGCATTTAATTACCTGAATTCCATTGTGAAAATTGTTTGTTTTTTCTTCTTCGCCGTTTCCTCCTCCATAGGCTTCTACCCTTTTCATCATTATTATTATTATTTCTTTTTGCTAACAATTAAAAGGGTAATTAAGCTAGTAGCTTAAGATGAATTTACTCAAAGCTTTAAGCTTTGTATTTATAATAGGTGAGTTGGAAGAAACTAGAGAGTTAGCAAACAGTAGTAGACGGAAGTAGAAGAAATTTACAATTTAAAATATGGTGAGTGGAGGGTTGGCTACCGGTCCGTAGCAGATAAGCCTCAACCCCCAAACTATAGTCAATGTAACCAACGGACGTAATTAGAAAGAAAATCAGATACTAAGGCTAATTTCAGCCGATCACATTGGACTAGCTACCAGTGACTATTGAGAGCTACCGTCCAGGCACATGCATCCTCTCGATAGGACGAGGATTTTCTCTTGAACTGAGTTCTTATAAAATATAAACTTTTAAGAATCACGTACTATAAATATCTTAGTTGTAACGTATGGAAAAGATTTATTTCTTTATTTTATTTAATTATTAACCATCAATCCTTTAAATTCTTTATTTTATTTAATTATTAACCATCTATCCTTACTTAAATTTTTATTTAGTATAAAATTAGATCATGAGAGAAATTTAATCTGTTTTATTATAATGTGCCATCAATTTAGGTACAAATTTAGTAGGCAATGACGTAATTAGAATTTTAGTTTGATAAGGGTGTATATATATATATATATATATATATATATATAAAGATCATTGCTCTATACAAAGACAGAGCTACCATTAGAAATATAATGGGAGCCAAAAGCTGCAAGGGTAAACTTTTAATGGTCAAAATTTAAAAGAAGTATATTAATTTGGGGTAAAATATCACAATTTTAAAGTTTCAGCAGTAAATCATAAAAAAAAAAATGAAAACACTTATTTTGTAGATTAAAATAAATATACTAAAATCAATAGTGGTTTTAAGCCTAGGCGAACAAAGCAATCACCTAAGGCCTCATATTTTATGTGGGCCTCATTTTTTTAATATTTCATTAATAATTGTCTAATTAATAAAATTTTTTTAAATTGTATTTTGTAAGAAAACCTATTAGACATCTCTCTAATTAATAATTATCCTACAATTAAGAATTATCTTCTTTTTTTTTTATAGAAAATCTATATATGGTAAACTTAGTGTTAAAAAGATATAATTAATAATATCGTTTAACCATTAATTCATTCGTTATTAGTCTTTCTAAGAAAAAAATATATTCTTTACTATTTTATTTTCGTAAAAAACATAATTTTTTGACATTAGAATCTTTGACTTTGAGTATTCCTTTTAGTTTCCATTAAAAATCTTATAATCTCAAAAGTCAATAGATGAAAAAATTTATTGCTCTCTTTTATGCAGAGAAAATTGTTACATGCATCACTTTATTAAAAAAATTAATTTTTAAAATACAAATTTTATATCCATTATTTGATCAACAATTTATCATCTCAACTTTTTATGTGCAACTATTCTAAATATTTTATTTATTTATTTTTGTAATGGTTCTGAGAGGTAAATTTTATGTTTTGTTTTTAAAAAATTTTTAGGATTTTCTTGATTATTTTTTAAACTTAAGAATCAAAGATAGAATGAATTTTTAATTTTTTTTTTCATATTTTTTTTAGTATTGAACTTGTAAAAAAAAAAAAAAGAGATTTTATAAAAAAAAAAATTTACCTAAAACTCCAGATAATCTAAAGCCGGCCCTCACTAAAGCTTGCAATAAGCAATTACGCACGTTGCTGGATTTTATGAAACCATTCTCGATTCTATAACTGAATATGGTACTGAAGCGATTGAATAACCAAATGACACTGGACGCAATGTGTCAATACAATACACCATAATAAGAGCAAGGTTCCCACAAGATTTTATCAATTGCAAGTACATTCGCACTTTAGAAAATATAGTAATAATAATTGTACGGACTCTAGATGAAACATTGTAGAAGAGATGCATGAATTTTAGTTGTATCCATCCCTTCGAATAGAATTAATTTCACGTGGCGAAGGGCAGCTACACTTGCCATCAAATTCCTTTTCTTATTATTATTATTGTTGTTGTTTTATTCATTTAAGAAAAGAGCTCTTCAAAATAGTTTGATATTCAACGAAGAATTGAAGAAAAATATAATTCCTTTAAATTTTTATATAAATAAATAAATCTACAATACTATATTAGCTCTTCAAATAGAAAAAAAAAAAACAGCTAACATTATTTTAATTAAATAGCTATTTTTAAAGAAAAATAAATAATAATTAAAATATTTTTCTTTCTTTACAATGTAAAGTAATCAAATATAAATTGAAGAGAAAAAAAGTACTCAACAATATTAAAGAGAAATAAATATTTTTTTTATTTAAAGAATCTTAATTAGTATATTTTTCGTAAGAAGTATAATTTTATTTAAAAAGTCTTTTAATGATATTTTAATATTAGAATCAATAGACTTTTAATAACAAAAATTCAGAATTAAAAGGAAAAAGATAAATGCCAATTCCCCTTATTGGTTATTAGATTAGGTCAATTCTATTGTGATATTCAAGTGGTTCCTAATTTATTTTTTAAGTTATGGAGATTGTTGTGTAGTATGCTATTCAAAGGTGGTTCATTGATCCTAAATGTAATATCAACATATTTACATTTTACAATATATAAAATGTTCTATCAGACATTCTCGACTATATTAAAATAAATTTAAAAAATCCAATGCAGTATATTTCATTACATAATATATTAAATATATGTTTCTTTTATTTTTTTAATTATATTTAACTTTAATATGTTATATTGTAAATTTGTTATATTTTAAATTAAAAAATTACCTTAATTAAAATTTGTTATATTTTAAATTAAAAAATTACTTTAATTTAAATTTTTGTAATTAATAATTCATGTCCTCTAATCTTCACCTTTCTTTCTTTTCTAATCTAAAGGTAAAAAATTTACGTCTAAAATTATCTCTTAAACCTGCCCCCAAAAAATATATATAATTATAATTATAAGATGTTACCTCAAGTGGTCTCACCGAGCATTGCGTACACCCACTTACCGCATTTACATATAGAATCTCATAATTGTGAAAGGCGAATCAAATCTCTCTTGTGAAACCGTACAACTCTCTTGTTCCCATACACCTCGACAACAGAAACAGATGAACTTGTTTTCCTTAATTTATAAACAAAAGTAACAAAATCCAGCATCTCACTAATAAAGAAGATGACAACATTTGCATTCATTTATGAAAAATCATTTGCGGGACAGTGCCTCAATTGTATGGTGCACCCATCTACAAAAATCATTAACCTTATGAAAATTGGAAGAAACAAACAAAAAACTGAAACAAATTACAAGCCAAAGACAACATATCTCCGAGTCAATGTGTTGTTTCCTAATAAACCAACACATTAGTTCAGTAGCCCAAAATGGCTTTACATGTTAGTCGGAAGACACAACCGCACTAACACTCACGCAATAAGGATAGCACTAATCTGATGAGTAAAAAATATCATCTTCAGCTAGAAGGTCTTCAATACAAGTGCACCTTCAGGGGTAAATTCAATCAATAAACTCTAATCAGCCTAGCTAGACATCATCACATGATCAATGGACTGAATGGCTTGAGTGGCAAAAAAACGGACATCAACATCTGGATCCTCACTGAGCTCTACCAAACAGGGACGGATTGTTTTCTCCACCACCTATGACAATAATTCAGACCAAGACATGAAAAAGGACTAATAGAAAGGCAGCAAAAATAAAGCCCACATTAAAATTATTGACAGTAAAATGAAGCATTGAGTATGGAGAAACTGAAAAAGTACTCACAGACTGGTCAACAATGGGAATGAGAGACTGCAGCACTTTTGCCACATTAAACTTGATGTTAGGCACCCTGCCAAAAAGTGAATCATACCACCAGTGAGAAACAAACTATTGTACATCAGTCATGTCAATCAGGAGGTTTCATACGTTCAGATACCTGTCTTTTGATGCATTGATGACCACTGGCAACAGTTTTGAACATGTGATTTCTGATCCCATGACAGGAGCTAGGAGAGAGATGGCACGCAAGATGGTCATCCGGTACAAGTAATGCGGATTATTAGTCATCTCCAAAACCTGCTCAAATGACAAACCAATAGTGGGCAGAAGAAAAAAGAATGAAAATAAATTAAAGACAGAAAAAAAAGTGAGAAGGTCATGGCCGTTTTATCAACAAACTGAAGAAAAAAGACAAAAGCTTCAAGAGATTCCGATGCAAACTTAACACATTATTCTGCAAAATACAGTATATGTAATAAAATTACATTATTCTGCAGAGTACAGCACATGCAACAAAATTACAGTATGCAGCAAAGGCTGAGAAGGAAACCATTACAACAGAGCATCATCCTTTCCGATCTCATTGGCAGTGGTAATGCCAGAAAAACCCAGCATCAGGATAGACTCACAAAAATATAAATTATGTATGCCACAAGCTTGAGGCGTATATGAATTTCAATGAAATTCCATTTCAAAGTAAGAGCCAACTTGGGATTGCAGTAGCTAATAAAATAAGTTGTTGATTAAAAAACAGTTTAGTGTTTGGTAGATCGTATTGTTGAGGTTGCTGTGAGTTTGAGAAGCATAGGATATGCATTTGATAAATTTTATTACGAAAGTGTTATTTTATTATGCAATGACTAAAATAGAAAAATTTAAATTATCTTCTATTTGTATATTATGGTTTATTGAAAAGTAAAACATAATTGTCATTTTATTGAAATTTTAAGGTTCTAATATGAACCTTAAAAAAGTGTGGTAACTTATTTAATAAGTTGTTTATAAAAAAAAACTCTCTAACTACTTTTAAAAGCTGCTGTCAAAATGAAAAAACTTATAAATAACTCTTAAAAAATTTATCAAATACCACTTTTGTCAAAACTTATGAAATAAGCTGCTCATAGCATTTTAACTGCAATCCCAAACAAGGCCTAAAAGCTCTTTATTCGTGATTCGTTAAAAAAAGGGGCTATTGGGAAGGCGGCGGCAATTAATGGTCAAACATCATTAGACAAACCTGTGGAATTATGTGCTGCATTGCCCATTCTGGACCAAATTCTTCAGCAAGACGCTTCAAATTGTTGGCAGCAGCATCTCGAATAGAATAAACCTGCAACAAATATGCCGGTGAAATAGTTAACAAACTGCAACGAGTAACACTGCAATGCAATGTAATTGCAAGACAAACAAAAGCGCACAAATGTCATAACACTAATGGGAGAGACAATAATCATGCAAACAAAAAGTTACGTGAGACCTAAAACTTGCATGAAAGGACAAAACTGTTCAGAACGATACCAAAACATAAAAGAATTGTTTTATATTTTCAAATAGTGCAAACAAGACAGGAAACACAAACCTTATCCTGTAACCATTGCATACAAAGAGCACCAAGTTTGTCATCAAAAAATCCTACACCCAACTGACTGGCCAATAAAGGAATATACTCTATTATTGCAAGACGAACTCTCCAATGTCTATCCTCTGCAAGCTCAACAATGGCTGGTAATAAGGATTGCGACAGTAGATCAATTCCAATAACCTGCAAGAATATCTTTGTTAGACATCGTTGAAAACAAAAGGAAAATGAAGCAAATACAATAGAGTTGCATGTGCAGTATGACCACTGACAACAGACTTGGTGTTATCATCTCAAAGAGTATAAGCACTGCCAAAAATGGTAAATAATTCATCATACAATGAGTCTAGTTGCAACAAACGCCATCCATCAGTGATACAAGAATTGCAATCAAACAAAAGCTTCCAAAGAAGCAAGGAAAGGAATACATAACTTTTCATATTATTACAAGTTCAACGGATTACAATACTAAAATATGTGACTAACTAAAATCAAAAAAGAAAATGTAAAACAATCACCAAAACCAAATAGAATTAGTAATTACACCTACTGAATTCTCTCCAGTATACATCCACGCTCCTTATCTACCCATCCTCCCTATACCCACTCCAAAAGTTAAGACAACAAACGAAGGAAATAAAATTGCCAAGTCACAAGCAAATAGGCTATGGTGGCTAGTGAGCTGATACGCAAACCACAGCATGTATTGGAAAGACATATATCCACTCCCATTTATGCTATGGGTGAAAGAATAGGAAAGAGAAAAGGAAAAATATATTTGAATATACTATGAAATATGTTAATATATCAGCATGCAATGATGCTAGTTCGTTAAATGGTCGTCACTTCCAGCCAATCAATTCAACAATATGTTAGAAGTTGCGCTTATTTTTCAAACACCACACCTAAAAGTTTTCATTTATTTAAGAAATTGAAATTCTCAATCAAAATCCAAAAATATAGATGCCAAAATTAGTTAGTACAGCATGTGACATAGAAGATTCAGGTGAAATCCTTAAAACACAACACACCTGATTCACTTGATCAAGCTTGCTGATGATATTGAGGCGCACATCAGGAAATTCATCCTTCAAAAGAGAGAGAAATATTGGAAGAAGCTGCTCAATTGTTGCATCCTACACAAACAGTAAAATGGAGTTGAATTACAATGTGCATGCAATTAAAGCACTGTTCATTTGTATAGCAGTAGATAAAATTGGAAGATTGAGCACAGCTAACACTACAGTAAACCTGAGGAGATTGTATGTAAACTTTCAAGCAAAAACCACATAGCTAATGAACCGAAAAAAGATGAATACGCCACTATAATACAAGACATGATATGCTGGTCAGGTCTTCCGAACTTCCAGCCTTCGTGATTAGTGCCAGACCAATATATGATATTCTTACCTTCCCTAATACAGGAGCCATCCCCATTATTACAGAAGCCAAAGCAGAGCGGACGTGCTGGGAGGAATCTGATGACAACTCCTGCAGAAGATTGTTCAAAGCACTGAGAACCAAATAAACCAACATCTTATAAGAAAAAACTTTCCAAACCCTCAAAAGCATGGGCACCTTAACGCAAGGAAGGATATGTTGAATTGCAAGTTCTGGATTCAAAATTCGGCAGAACTTGGTGACTTTGCCAGCAGCTGCTATACGTACTTCAGCCTCATTATCTCGAAGTAACCGCACATATGCAGGAACCAAGTCCATCCTTAAAATACAACCAAAAATTTACATAAATAGCAACAAAGAAGAGACAAAAATAAATTAGCAAACAACATTGCATGAAAGCAATTCTTAACAGAATTAACCCGCATGAAAGTAATGTCTACTATTAAATTTCCAAGATATTAAATTGGTGAGAGACCATATGCTATATTGGAAGTACAAAACTCAAGCAGCATGTAATACATACCTAGTAGGCTCAGGACCCACAGCTTCACAGAGTTCATATAGTTGATTTGCAACCATATAGCGCACACGCCAAGACTTATCCTGTTCAGAGCCAATAATAAATTGAGAGCTTATAGAATGAATGAAAGAAATATCAAGGTACAGAAAGGAAAAAGGTTTTCCTGAGCATCAGGCATACAAGACAAAATCAATCACTTGATACAAAAATAATATGAAGATAATGATTGTTTCACTAAAAACAAAAAGCCTGAGCACCATGGTAAGGACCATTCTTGGGGACAACCAATGAATAATGTCCATTTGTTAAGCATTTGTATATCAAATTTCTAAGTGCCGTTATAATGTAGCCAAATTGCTCCCTTTTTCTGAAACCCAACTCCCCGAGTATCCATTTGGCATTGCACAAATCAACACAGTGCCTGATTCTTTTCTTACAGCTGTGACCAACAAATTATTTCTCAAAAACATCCAGAGCCAACTAGGGTAGAGATATGAGCACAATTACATATGAATCCTCCCAAAGTAGATTAAGTATCTAGCCCTTATGACCTAAAAATTTCTGATTTTCCTCTCCAAGGTAGGTGTAAATCTTCAGCCACCTAATGGGTAACTACAGCACTTTAAGCTAATCTCATCCAAATTTCAGAGGGAAACATAAATTTCATCCAAAGGTGAAAGAAGTACAAAGAGCAAGGACAAGGGAAAAGAGGGTATAAATTTCTATATGCATCTTTATCTTAGATATTGAAGAGTAGTTCAGCAGTGAACAGCTAGGGATTTTGGCCTCAAATGTTTCTTCTGTTAAGTTTCGTGTTGTAGCCCTTCAATACTTTTTAATCTTCACTCCTCGCTATAACTCCACACTTGTAATATTCTGTGTGTTGTTGAATCACCAAATTGACAGATTTGCTAGTGGTGTCATAGGCAACCAACATAAACAAGTGATTGGTTTGAACTTCATGATTATCACAATTGATCCAACACATCCAAATCACATTGCATATGCAGTAAGTACATTAGAACTTTCCAGCAAAAACGGAAGTGTCGTCCACAGGAAAGACTTCTCAAAATACACAATAATCACAAATCAGATAACTAGCATTGAACCAAAGATATAACAATGATGCAAGAATCATCAATACAAGTGTACCTGAGAGAAATTCACAATAACAGGGAGAATATGTGCTACACAATCCTGAGGTTCCAACAGCTTTCCAAGTGCTGCACAACCCTCGACAGCCAATAATCGAACTGAATCCTGATCTGAGACAAAAGGTAATTATGAAATTAACTTTAAATATAACATGCACCTATGTAAACAAAACAAAAAGTTACTATTTCCATAGTAATTTACTCAAGAAAATTAAATACATGAAACAAACGAATTACGTTCTGAACACCATACCACACATATGTTTGACCATTCATACATAGTCTTGAAATCAGCATAATTCTTTGTCAAGATAGATAAATATCCTAACATTATTTATTTATTTTTTTTTTTTTTTTTTTGGGTTGGAGATAGGAAGAGACGGGGGCAGAGTCATGGTCAGATAATGATTTCTTCAGCTCTTTACCACAATAAAACATATAGCTTGTATCATGAAAGAAAGTTACTTAAACCACTCTGAAATAGTCATGTGGAAAATCTCACTGTAGCATCAATCTGAGGCATTATCAAAATTAATCCTTTTGTACTACACCCAAAACAATTCACTTATCTTCTAGCAATAAAGACAAGTTGCCAGGAGTTATTCACGAGCCCACTAGGTTCATCCAACATCTAAGGCCCATAAGTTTAAGTTAATTTAAATAGCATCTCTTTGCTAATAAAGTTTAGGAATATCACACAAAGTTCTGTTACTTGGGGAAAAAATGAAAAAGAGAGGAAGTCATACTTCGATGTTACAATAAACATTTACTGTCTTCAATTTCCAGAGTTCAAGTAAACTTAAGAAGATAATTCACAAAAGAAAAATAAATAACAATAAACATAGACATGTCAACATGCAGCCAGCCAGCCACAATAGCTAGTGTCCACATGAACCAAATGTTTTAGGAACACCTATCCTTTTCCTGCTAGTTCAATCTAGTTGTTCATTTTATGTCTATCACAACTTCTATTAGCCCTAATATGTTATATTTTTCAACGCCAAAAGTCCCATTGAGGTCCAATCATGCCCAAGAAATCTATCATGAAGTGTCACCCGGAAAACCTTGACCCAAAAGATGAATCGAGCATAAAGCATTTTCATAGAATCCATCTTCTCGTCAAACTGGATTATCAAAATAAGCAAACTGGAGAAAGCCAGATGATTCCCACTGCATTGAATCCATCTCAGTGGAAACATGATAGTCCTACCATTGGACTGCTGTCAGGTTATCAGGCGCTCTCAGTAAATCCATCCTTGACTTGCTGCAACTTTACTCACCTAGCCATATTAATATAATTTTTATCTCACATTCAGAAGTATATTTATCTCAAACAACCTTTAATTACAACACATATATTCTGCTCAGCTATTATAATTTCATGTTAGCTCATACTTGTTTTACACATTGCATACACCATACATATACTGAAGTTGCAAGCAAGGATACACCACTTCTATGTCAGGACATAGATAACAAGAGAGCACTCAATTCAAATATGCAGCAGAGAAAGAGTATTCAGGTTGCATAATTAAAAGACACTTAAAAAGATACGTAAACCACAAAGTAATAGGGACAATATCCAACAATTGAAACAGATAGAAACATGTTCTCCATCAAACATAAATTAATTATTCAATTACCATCCTGTGTCAGATCCTCAAATATTGACATGATGTCTGTCTTCAAATGAGCAGGTTCAACAGTTGCAGCAAATTTGCCCAGATTGGATGCAGCTGACCTCCTAACCATGGGCATGTCATCTTGACACAATTGGGTATATATTGACCGCAATTCTGTCTTTAAAATATCTGGGGCACTCGGGTAAGCAATGTGAAACAGCCCACATGCAGAAACTCGAGCCGTAAACCATTCGCCAGCCGCTAGTCTCTGAATATACAGGGTTTAAAACGTGTAGAAAGCAAAGACTCAGGAAAAACACAGGAGAATAATAGAACACCTATCACAAAGGAATTAGGAAAAAGCATTCACACAGATGTACATGGTTGAACTGCAAAAGATACTTTTCTATATGCAGCCACAGCAAAAATATATAAGTAAATTCTTTTTAAAAAAAATTTCTAAATGCAGAGAACCGCAGCAAGACCTTCCTATGCATCTCAAGTTACTCATATGTATCTATTAAATGCCTTGCTTTACTAATGTTTTCTTTCAATAAAACATAATTTCATTAAGATAGGTAAGAAATGGACAATGTGAAGTACTAACAAGCTTCAAAAGTCAATACAGAGGCAAACACTCAACAAGCTGCATATTTTTCTAGATGTTGGGGAAAGTGCTTCAATAAATGAGGGCATAGTAAAAATTTAAAGGAAATGAAAATTCTTCCAAACAGACTGCAGTTATGTGTCTTGAACATAGAAGATCAACATTACAAAACAAGAATCCAATAACCAACTCGACAGAATGGTGTAATCTAACCTTGACCAGAGGAATAAACCAATCAACCAAATCACTCTCCCTCATCTGAGACCCAATTCTACACAAAGACTCAACAGCTTTGTCCCTCACGCAGGTCTCCTCAACAGTACAAAGGGTCTCCAGAGGTGGAAGCAAAACATGGGCATGCTCAACTCCTCCCACATATGGAATGAAAACACCAAGCTCTTCCGCCATTGCAAGAAGTACCTCATCATCATCGTCATTGTTTTCACTCAGAAACGGAATTAATTCTTTCCGAGTCCGCTCCTCCCCAAGAGCACGTGCAATTGTTGACAGCCTACGTATTGAGTTCAGCCTAAGCTGTATGTCATCATTTTTCAGCTCATCTATGAGAACGGCTATTGGGTATAATGGTTCATCAACCATAGCCATTGTGTTTCAAAACTCTTTACAAAAACCCTTATGATCAAATATCTACCCTGAAGCACTGCAAATCAAATGAATTGCAACTAATATATTATCACAAAATTCAACAAAAAGATTTCCAAAATTCATTCAAAATCAATTTGATGCCTAATAAATGGTTTCAATTTTCCAGTAACTAAAAGATAAAATGATGCCAATTCCACACTCTCCAGCACCAAGATCCCAAATTTTATGAAGCACTAGCATTCGGATAGTTTTTGGCTATTAAATAGAACATCAAAGAAAAAATCACCTCAAACGATAACGTTCAGATCTGGGACAAACCCTAGAGTTCAACTCCAGGAAATAAGATAACCATAAAGAAAACAAAAGAAGAGACAAATACGTGGGTTTTGAGGCCTTAAACACTGATGCTGTATTTGGCAGCTGGGAAAACGAAAGTAAAATTAATCAGTTAACAACAAGGGACGGAGAAATTAAATAAAAGAAAATAAATAATTAATTAATTACCAAATCAAAAGGTGCCTAATAGTACAACTAGGCTAAACTGAATTCAGTTTTTTCATTAATCATTTCTAAGAGTAACTAAAATCATTAAATAGAATAATTAAAATTTTTAAAATTTCTATTTTTTTTCCTTGATTGAAAATTGTTCGTCAACTAATCCTTAAGCGATAATTTAATTTTTTTTAATATTAATTGGTGAAGATAAATAGCAAAATTTAACATTAAAAATTACATTAAGTGGAAATGACTAAGAACTGAAATGCTCTCACCGATCTCAACACCCTCGCGCGGCTACCTCTGATCAGAAATAAAAGAAAGATTTACGAATCTGTTTGTTTGGTTTTCTAGTAAATTTGTTGTAATTATCTACTCAAGCCCACACAAATGGGCCTCTACTTAACTATACTCGACGGGCCTTCTTTGGGCTCAAGTGAAAACTACAAAATGGTTGAATAAACTGAAAGATAACTTTATAAATTATGAAAATGTGTGTACCACTTGAGTAGCAATTAAAAATATTAGGTACTAATAACTCTTTCGGCCAAGTGGTCAAAGCCCCGCCTCATAATTGCGAGGACAACAGTTCAAATCTTATAAAAGTTTTGATATGAATCATGGTATCCTAGTAAGTTGTTTAGATAATTCAGACGTAGGGTTGTCTTGATAATGAAAAATGAAGTGTTGTAGATATTATGTTGAAAAATTTTAATGAGAGATGGTAAACATTGTTATATAATGATTAAAATATAAATATTTGGTTAAAATTTATAAAAATTAAAAAAAATTGAAATACAGCTACATTATCAAACACCCCAACTACTGGATAGCAATCCCAAATGAGCTATTATATTATTTAGTTGACATAGATTATATATATATGCCTATTTTTTAAATTTTAATGGAGATGCTAAACAATTTGGTTAAAATTTGTAAGAATAAAAAAAAAAATGAAATACAGTTGCATTATCAAACACTCCTGCTACTGAATAGCAGGAGATGTTAAATTATTTGGACGACACAGATAATATATATATATATACGTAGTCCAAATCTAATTTTTGAAGCCCTTTACCTTCACCCCCGACTCGGGGCTTTTGTACTTAGAACTATGACGTGGGCCAATTTGGGCACCGAAGGTCCCCCTATGCCCCGTTAATATTGGCTGTTATTATGATGGAAAAAGATGAGAACCTTGGCCTCATCATCAAATTCTGTGGACTAATTGTTTCAATAAAATTTTTCGAAAATGGATTTTACATGTATTGATTTCTAAACCCCATATGCTATGAAGAATTTCTATTACAAAACCTCTCCACTGCATTACTACATTTTTTATGCATATGGGGAGCAATCATATTCACAATTCACAAGCATCAGCTTGTCAAACTGTCTCAGTTGACGGCGACATTTCTTCAACTTGTGAACTTGAAATAATGATCTTTAAAGCAAACTCAGCTCTTCAACTGAAAGCATCTGCTAAGTCGGCTCCAAAACCCTACCTGCCCTTTCTCAATTGGCGGCTCCACAGCTTCCTTGAAATTTGCTTTTTCACTTAGTTCTTCAAAAGCATCAACAAGATTTTGGAGCCTCGCAACAAATTCAATCAAGAGTGAAGCAAATGTCGCTAGAGACAAAGAGCTAGCACTTTCATATACTTTTGATTCCTGTAAACCAATTGTGGACTCAATATTATGAAACGAAAGACGTGGCCACGAGACTGGATTTCTAGACATATTTTCTGAGGAAATCCATTCTGGCATAGAAGGGTTCATGGCCATGTTGGGGTTCTGAGCGTCCCACACTTCACTCAAGGAGTTAATCACTTTGTTTTCATCATCTTTGACTTCATTAAAGTTCTCAGAATCTTGCAGTTCCTTGCGCTGTGCTATGGCTGCCCAGCTTTCTGAATTGACCAGAAGATATGATTTTTGGTCAATCTTCACTTGCAACTCTTCTGCTGCCTCATGAACTTCAAATAGTATGTCTTCAGGGCTTAACTTTTCCATCTTCTCAACTTTGTCTCCAAGCTCGCGTAATACTGTAGCTCCTTCATTGCCAACATTTTGGAGTTCCCTAGCAAAAACCTGTCTCTTCTCTGGTGGTGCCTGCACATTAAAATTTGCAAACCAAATATATGTCTAAATCCAGGCTCCCAATACTTGCAACACAAAATTTAGAATCCTGAATATTTTTGCTACATGTTTAATTAACTTGCTAAAGAATTAAACAAAGAAATGAAGCATACAAAAAGGGCCCACCATAAGGCATCTGCTGTTAACACAGAAGAGCGGGGAGAGAAATGCTGGATAAGAACAACACAATCACATGGAAATGACTTGGCAACAGCTAAAGAAAGGGAAATCAATTTCTATCCTTCACAGGACTGAAACTATTTAATTTTGTTTGGCTATATAATATGAAGATGCAGATTATACATGCAGTAGATTATAAAGATGTTCTTGTCTTCTCTTTTTATCTCTTATTTCTAGAATATATACCTTCATTTCAAACAAATTAAACATGGCATGAGGACCGTAAAATAGTAAGAGGTCCATCACATGCCAATCACAATTTGTTGTTTGTTCTTTATGCTTTTTTATACCCTTCCTACCTCTCACTCAACATTTTTTTTTTTTTAATAAACTTCAATTAAATAACAACACTATGAAAGAAAGTAAATTTTAATAAACGCAAATTAAGTATAATGATCCTAAATTCTACAAACTTCAACTTGATTAAGAGTTGTTCAGCATTTTTGCTAATGCTTCCTGAAGTATAAACAAGATTGGATCAGACAGATACAAGTAAATGAAATTTTCAATTAAATTCATCAACTACACTTTTTAATTAAGTACATTGTATCTGAAATTTTCAATTTTTTTTTTAATTTATTTCTTCCTACCATGTAATTCCCATGAATTTGGAAATTGATAGCATATAAACAGAATTTAATATGATTAAGAAGAACAAAATAATGCTACCAAACCAGCATGCATAAATATGTACAATTGCTTTGAATTGCACATGAGAAAAAAAAAAAAAACACCAATTTAACCAAATTTGATGGCAATTTGCGGAGGGAATAGGAAGAAGAAAAAGGGGAGCTTTGGCATTTGAGACCATCGAAGCTGTGCTGACAAAGCTGAAACTGTTAGTTTGTGAAAGGACTTTGAGGATCACAATTCAAGTGCTTCTGATTGAGACAAATCTGGTGGGAATATATACTGATTAAGAGCTGGTTTGCACCAAACATCAATGAAGAGGGACCAGCCTGAGATTTGAAAGACGGGACTAGAGTTAAACTTCATTAGTACATTGAAGCTCAGAAACTCACTATTCATGACCGAGAGGACTAGTTACCTAGACAGGCCACCACTACTGCAATGGAAATATGGTTCACAAGACATATCTGAGATAATAAAAAGATCCTTGAATGACACTTCCATTCTCCAGTTATGGAATTAGCCATAAGCCTAAGTTGCTAAAACAGCTGCTAAAGCAATCAAAAAAGGTCACTTACCTGTATTTCGGAAAGTATACATCCATGCATAGCCATGACCATGAATGCACAGTGCCTCAATGCACCGCTTACTTTAACATAATTTTTCCAGGGATAATTAAATGACCTGTAAGGGCCGTGAGGTGGTTCCCATATTGCAAACTCCATCTGCAAAGTACAAGATTACGAAAGATCCTAACTTTTCTCATCTATCAAAAGGACAGGCCTTACAGGAAAGAAAAAGAAAAAAATGATAATGAAGTTGAGGAAAGAACCAGCAAAGTTGATATTTATTATACCAGAGATTCCTCTTGGCTCGAAGACTGGACAGCAGATCTATAGCCACTATACACTAGGTCATCAGAAGCTTGATATGTAAGAATTTTCGAAGGGACCCTCTCATATTCAACGCATTGCAAGTAGTTACCAACACAACCTAAATCCAAGTCCAATATAATAAATCAATAAACTACTCATCAGAATTCAGCTCAAATCAAAGAGAGCCTAATATCTGAGAAGCAAACGTTTAACCTTCCAAGGAAGTAGCGAGGCCTTTGAAATTTTTTACCACCAACTTGTGCAGATCCTCCCCTGCCCAGATGGGATATATGCACACATTTACAACCAAACATATCCCAGCACCAACCGCAATAAGCACTAACCGATAAAATGCTGTGCGAAAAAATGTTGTTGAAGTTCCAGACACAAGTACAATGCAATATGTCAGCAAGAAGACTCGAAATCCGTATTCGTATGGTTTCAATGTGGGGTACAATTTAGCATAACTTGCACAGAATCCTGAAAAAGACAAAATGAAAATATGACGGCAACAATTCTAGAAATGGGCTGTGATGCAATAATTGATAGATATTAATTGCTAACAAGATACCGACCTGCTATAAAAATACTGATGACAATAATAACTTCCTGATAGGCCCCTGCATACAGAGAGAGCTCTGCAATGCCCAGAGCAAGGCCACCGGCAGAAAACGTCCCTAACGCGCGATTGAATCCTTTGTTAAGCGTTGCACCTACATGAAAGAAATTGATTCAACAACATTACAAAATCACTTCCACATGCAAATCACAATACGATTTTGCTTGTTTCAGTCGCCTCGCATGATTGTAAACTAGTACCTACGCTGAATTCAAAAACCACAACGACGGTAAGAATTGCCCAGATCGAGTATTGGCTAACATTACTGAGTGGCTCTTTGAAGAATATAACTAATGATACAAGTGCTAATGACAAGCCCATCTTGGCAGCAAAAACGGCTTTGCGAGGATCCTTACGACCCATGTCATAGAATTGAATAAAATTGTTTTGCAAATTGGTCCAAAAGTTGATGACTCCGTCTGATATCCAACGGAAACATTTGCATTTGATTCCATCTTCGCTGCCATCGTCATCAGTGCTGTTCAGGCCAAAGTCTGAATAGCTCTTTCTAGATAGCAATCTTTCTTTGCTCCTTTCTGCAAAACTGTGTCTAAATGATCCAATTTTCGCAGCCATTTCTTTCTCATAAGAAAGGGAAAAAAAAATATTTGGTTTTTGAAATAAATGATGAAGAGGAGTAGTAAAGTGGGTGTCTGATGAGAAACTGAATCAATGTGACAATAGATATAGACACGTTTTTGTATATGATTAAAGGGAGCAATAATGATGATAATACATACAACTGCAGTTTTCTTCGTACGTGCGAAGGTTGCCAACGACGTCGTTTTCTCTGTTGGGGGTTGGGGGGTGGGGGTAGTTTTTTTAAAAAATGATCGATTGTCTGGTGCTGGTTATTGGTCAAGGTAACTGCACGATAGTACGATTATTATTTTTATTATTATTATTAATTATATATATTTATTAAAAAATTTAATATAATCATCATATACTTAATTGATAATTAAAAAATAAAAAATAATTAAATAAAAATTTTGTTCAACTGCTTAATAAGTAGAATGAGGACACGAGGTCAAATTCACGCACTATATGTCACATTCAGTTACGGTTGGAAATGTCTTTAAATAGAAAATCAAATTAATAATATTTACAAAAATTATGGAAAGAAATTTTTGTCTTGGATCTGCATTTGTTGTTCTCACTCGATTGTCTTTTCTGGTTCAACTTCTGTTTTTATTGCAAAGTTCATTCCTAATACTTCCTGTTCAGTTGCATAAATCTCGCATTATTTTGATAGCATTTTGAGTGACGTTGAGCATCGAACCCCCAGGGTGTGGCGAATAATACGAGTAGTTTTATTTAGCTGATCATTTTAATTTAAATTTTATGATAAATAATAAGTTAAAAAATAAATTTAAATTTTGTCCACTCTCTAATCTTTTAAAAATAATAATATTATTTTGACATAAAAAAAGTAGATTATCAAATTTTGATAAAAGGTATGAAAATAATATTAAGATAGTTATAGTATACTTTTTATCTAAGAATTTTAGTAGTTTTATATTTCTTATATTCCTTAGATATTAATTTTTATTTTTTTAATAAATAAAGCGGTAAATGTATATCTCAATTAAATAAGAAACAGTAAAAAAAACTACAATAAGATAATAATATAAAACTCAAATGTTGCTAATGGGGGTGGTCCGACCCACGGATTGCAAATCACAACCTGGTGAATCTCGGATTAAAACGGCTTGGCAAATCTCAAATTGGTCAAATTAAAACATATACTATTTTAATTACCTATTGCACTATGTAATTATAGAAGCATTACATCATATTATAACAATGTTGATTATATTTGTACGATAAATCTTATTTTAAAAATACATTTGAAAAATGAGCTAGAAAATGAATTAATAATAAGTTCAAAATATCTTAAAAAAAGTCCAAAACTGACCGACGCAGTCCCCTTTTCGGTTTGAATTGACTCTGTTTTAATACTTACTCGGTTTCGATCATTGGTTCAAAAATTCTCAATCCGACAGCATCTGTTTGGGTTCGGTTGCTGGCATTTACTGAGGTTCTGAGATATATTGGATTAATAATTGAAATGGTAAGATTCACAAATATAATGTTTATTCTTATCTGAATTCTTATGTTATATTTTGTTGACTAATGGTGGCAATCTGTGGCATGGTACCCAAACACCCATTTACTTGTATCCGTATGAACCTTTTTCTAATTATTGAAGGGCTATTTGCATTTTTAATTATAAAATAGCGTAATCTGACAATAACATGCTGTCAAGTGTCGAGTTCCATTACAATGTTATTATTATTATTATTTTGAACAGAAGACTAATGCTCGAAATTACAACTCATATATTATGAAATTATAATTGATATTTACAAATCAGATTATTACTAGGACTAGTTTACATTAATTCGTATTAGACACTGCCCAGATTTTAAGCCCTCACTAATATTCGAGGATGTCTACTCCTCGCACATGGACAAGGAAGCAGATTGACCTTCACTCAATATCGCACATGAATCCTATACCTATATTACAGTAAAATGATTTCAGGAAATAGTAAAATCGCGGATAGGGAACTATATTAGTGACCTACCAAATTTTATTGTAGAAATTTTCGGGATCAACGATTGGACCATGCAAATTAGAAATACCTTTTCTTCGTTAAAAGGAGAGATTACTCGATTCACGCTCATGATATATATAATAACTCGGGCATCCATTTCAAATGCGTATCCCATTTTTGCGCAGCAGGGTTTTGAAAATCCACGAGAAGCAACCAGTCGTATTGTATGCGCCAATTGCCATTTAGCTAATAAGTCCGTGGAAAGATTACAACCGATATTTACAAATCAGATTATTACTGTGACTAGTTTACATTAATTCGTATTAGGCACTGCCTAGATTTTAAGCCCTCACTAATATTCGAGGAATGTCTACTCCTCGCACATGGGCAAGGAAGCAGATTGACCTTCACTCAATATCGCACATGGGCAAAGAAGCAGACTAATATTCGAGAGATGTCTACTCCTCGCACATGGGCAAGGAAGCAGATTGACCTTCACTCAATAGGGATGTCTACTCCTCGCACATGGGTAAGGAAGCAGATTGACCTTCACTCAATATCGCACATGGGCAAAGAAGCAGACTGACCTTCGCTCAATATCTGAGGAATGATTAACTCCTACAATGTAATTGTGGGGGCTCGAATTGCTACCCTCCACAACCCTCACCACCAGGCCAAAGGCCTGATGGCTCATTACAATGTTATTTGATATGAGTGTAATTGAAGATCCGAGTTTCGAATAAGTTTAATAATGATCAGAAGTAGTATGTTTCAATCCTTATTTAAAATTTTTTATATACGATGAATGAGCACAAATAAGATAAAAGAACTGCTCATTCTGTTATTATTCCTTCTATATTCATCTGTTGCAATATACTTTTCTTCGTAACACGTCATTTTTTTATTTTACCTTTGCTGCTTGCCGGCACTTTTTTTTTTTAATTATGATTATATATCAAATTACTGATCATATATAATATATTTGACAAATATAATGAGATTATAATATTACATTTAAATTTTATAAAACACTTACTTAGACAAGTAATCCTCATAAATACTAAAGAGATATATTTGTTCCACTTGCATTTTATAAGAGAGAAATAATATAAAGCAGACAAATACAATGAGACTATAATATTAAATTTAAATTTTATGAAATATTTACTTAGATAAATAACCATCACGCATTTTGAATGGATGCATTTGCTCCACTCATATTTTACAATAGAAAAATAATATAAATTAATTTCATTCAATCATATTTAATTGAGAAAGTTGAGTCCATGAATACTTGTACCACTACTCTTTACAATTGTGAGAGGCTCCAACCAATGTGCTTTTGTTGGACATGTGAGAAAAATTCTTCATTGTTTGCACAGGACAAATTTTGTGAAGGGTGTTCAATAATATTTAAGGATATCATCTAAATTCTAAATTACATACCAGACTACCATGAAAAACGAATTAGACTTAAATTAAAGCATTACAATTTTTAGATAAGTTATATTTAGAAATTTAACAATAATACATGTTAGGAGTAAGGCTTAATAATTATTGTTATGTTTAGTATTGAGATATTGTAGTTTTTAAGCCACAATCAAATAAGAAAAAAATAATTATAAAATTAAAGTTGATAATAATTAGTAAATTTAACTTTTAAATAATAATTTTAGAAATTTTTTATCATACAAATTTAAGATCAACTTAACTTAATTTTTAAATAATAATAATTAATTTTTAAATTATAGGTTAGCTTAAGTTACGAGAACTGTGTGTAAGCCGGGCAACAATTACTAACTGACTCCCAGCTGTCACATTTGTATTGATTACTCATTAGATTTGTTACTAATTCACTTACTTGGCTTAGTTATTTTGTTAGCTTTACTAAAGGCTACCATATATACGAGATTCATTGCATTTCACTTTATTTTCTCTGCATCCAAACCATAAACATACAAGTTTAATAACTTGGGTTCAATTCGTTGCATGTGAAAATTAGGAACAATTCTCCTCCTTGATAAATGAGGATACTGATGAGACCCAACCCTATTGAATTGACGGCCCAAGCAGGTTGGCAAATATGCCTTTAGCACGTAAAGAAAGCAAATTCCCATGCTGGACAGCCGCAACCAAGAAATATCATGAAACTTTTGTGAACCATTTAAGCCCCAAAAAAATAAAAATAAAAGTTATCGTTAGATGATCTTGTCAGCGATAATGCATTAACTCTGTCACGAGTTGATAAAAGAAATGAGCTTAATTTAAAAGTCATCTCTTTCTTCAAAATTAGTTCCTATGTCATCTGAAAGTGAAGTGGTGAGCGGTGACGAACTTCAAACTTCAAAGGGGGCGTCGGACTAAGAGTGAGAGTTAAATGCCATTAGTTGCAAGTTTGGGCTATATCTGTGTGTTGCAAATTTGGGCCTCAAAAATGGAAATGGACTCAAAAAAAACAAACCTGCAAACCCAACCCAACCGATCAAAGCAAGACAGTCTTCTCTTACAGTGTGTCCATCTGCCCGCTCAAACTGCCTTATCCAAAAGTAAGGACAATTCTAATCAGCGAGGAGGGAATTGGCTGATGCCTGTTTTTATTATTACAATAAAAAAATTTCCCTACTCACTCTCTCTCTCTCTCTCTAGAGAACCCAAAATGTTATCATCAATAGCACTTCAATCTACTGTTAATGGTGCATTCACTACGTGCTCCTCATTCCCTTCCCACAAACTCACTCTCAAACCTACGAACACCACCATTCTTCACCAAAATAGAACCAAGCCCATTTCAAGAAACCAAAGGCTCGTTGCTTTAGCAGCCTCAGAAACACTCACAGCTGAAGAAGCAACAACAACATCCACAGAGACCATCACAACAACCCCAGCAGAAACTGAGGTCCAAGCCGAATCTCTCTCTCCCTCTCTATGTATGTATGCTTACGTGTATTGTTTCACTCAAGAAAAGTTGTGTTCTTTTATTTTTTAATTTTGGCAGAAGGTTGGGGTGTCAGTGAAGCAATTGGAGAAGCCAAGGCTGGTATTGAAGTTTATATGGATGGAGAAAAACATTGGTTTGGCCCTTGACCAGTCGATACCTGGGTATGGCACCATTCCTTTGAGTCAATACTTCTTTTGGCCGAGAAAAGATGCATGGGAAGAGCTCAAGACAACTCTTGAGAGCAAGCCCTGGATTTCCCAGAAAAAGATGATTATACTTCTTAATCAGGCCACTGATATTATCAATTTGTGGCAGCAGAGCGGTGGCAATCTTACTACTTAGTTGGATGAAAATTCGGGTTTGTGTGCAAGTTCACATTGTTTTCGTATTTCAGTTATTGGATTTGATTTGTATAATTGAAATCTTGTTCACATCTGCATTATCTTGAACACGAGTTGGCTCTGTAATTTGGTTGGGGTTGCTAAATTTTTTAATAAGCGGGCGTACTGAAACGAAAATCACGTGTACTAAAAAGCCTGTTTGAAGACATGTAAGTTTAGGAATTGGTGTTCGGATCATACCATTTTGTGTTGCCGGCTAATAATTAGCAAGCTTGGTGCCAGGTTGTTGCTGGGTAACTAGAATTTGAATAGAATTATGTTGATGACTTCGGCAATTGCAATAAATCCATGATGATATATACATTTGACTGATAGTATAAACATATTTGGAAACACAAATCTCTATATGGTTAGTTAAAGACACACTTCCCATATGTGGGTGAATCTTCGGCTTCACGAAGCGCGCTAAAAAATAAACACCACAATTATCATGATTCTGTCTGTTCTTGGAGGTTTTTAGATTCTTGAAAATGGAACCACATGCAACCAGTGCCTGAAGAAAATGGAAGATGAGGTGATCTTGGGATACAAGGCGTTCATAACAATCACCGTTGTAGAAATCCCAAATTTTCAAAAACAAATCTGGATAAACACTCAGTCTTATACATGAAAATTCTCCAATCTCTCTCCGAACTTCATTGTAATCAGTTACACATCTCAATGGATATATTCAACAACAACAAAAATCAGACAAATTTATTCTCTCTTATAATTTCTATTTTGCATCATGGAATGATTGACAATCTCTGTTAAACAGCAAGTAGTAAATAACATTTTAGCTATTGTTCTTCATCAAGATTCAAAAAGAGAAGGTATGCAGTTAATCCAACCACCGGCACAAATCGAAGATAATTCACTGTTCCTACCTTGCTCAGCTGGACATTTTGCAGGTTGTCACCTATCAACCAAGGCTGGAAGATTATGTAAAGAAATATATCCCATATGAAGGCATAAGCCAGTCTTTCTGATCCTAGATAACTAACTAGGAACTCCCATCTCTCTGTTATTCCTCCAAAATCTCCATCCATCCGGCCATAGAGGGCCCAAAATGTTGATAGCAGACAAATGGCACCACCAATCAGTCCTACAATGGGTGCACCATTTGTCATCACAGAGGCTAGCTGAGAGCGATTCCTTGGTGTAACTTCAGAATCAGCCTCATTGAGCCGAATGGCCATATAAGGAATTAAGAATGCTGACATCAGAACAGGAATAAATCAAAAACTGCAGTCAGCCTCAAATTCTTAAACAAAACTGAAGGGCGGTAGAAATAAAAATCAAAGGGGAAGCTATGGTTTTATACTGCACATATATGTCCCACAGGCTTTAAGGATCTTCTCCATTCCCCTATTGGTGAAGAAAAAACCATGAAGAAGAGAAAAAAATAATCATTATAAGAACAATAATTGCTATTGTTTCGAGCTACATCATCCTGAGAGATAACGCCGGGATCATATTGTGACGGTTATCTCAGGCCTGGGAACCACAGACTCAAAAGCTAAGGGAAAGGACGTATATATGTGACCTAGTCCAGCTATGTAACAAAAATAAGAGAGTTTGCAAAGCTTACTGTTGGTAAGGAACATCTGCAAGCCCCATAAAATGTCAACAGAACCCTTGTATCTGTCCCTCTTACGATCCGTGAATAGCAAAGGAGCAAACATAAAAGTCCACCCAATAACAAAGTTGAACAATCCTTCAGACATCTGATGGAAGAATAATGAACCAACATCAGCATGGATGTTCATAGTATGATGTAAATGCCTTCTGACAGCCACATGAAATTAAAAAGCATGGTCTAGATAATCAATGGCAATCACATACTGTTCATATAATGATCCTTACCGGATGAAGCACCGGCGCATGAATCAGACGAATCCCGACTACTCTGCCAAAAGTTCATTGCACAAATTATGAAAAATGTTCTGCTTAAAATTCGATAATGAATAGCAAATCAACTTACAGTCCTGTTAAACAAGATGAGCGCTGGCCTCACCCCACATAAGTATAAGGAGAAAAACTAAAAGTGCAGAAATGTCAACTCAGCTGATGAGGAAAAAAATAAAAAATAAATTTTGATTCCCAATATTCCAAATGCCATAAATTAAAATGGACCTGATTTAACTATTTTTTAAAAGGAATACATTAAGAAAACTTGCTTGCATTAAATTTCCTGTTAAAATTATAGAAATATAATGATCCCTATGAAATATAAAATGGCTCAAAACAAGTTTAGTTACAAATGAAGCAAATGACGAAGATAGGAACATGTCACATGATAATAAAACATGGTTTTCACATATCAATCAGCGTACAAATTGTAGTCCCTGCCTTGTAGGTATGGCTCTTATGAGTTCCTTTTCTAAGGGATAACTTAATTCAAGAAGCAAGAGTTTTAACAATGAAGAACAAGACTCCAGTCGTTGACGGCTAATTGATTATTGGAATAGAACAAGCATAAGAGTCAATGCCAAGAGTTGAGTTTACCAGAGTTCATCAAGGGCAAGACAAAGAAGAAGTTCAGAGAAAGGCCAACGAGAGAATTTATTGTTTCCGAACTGATGGCCCACACGGGATCTCCCTGTTAGATATACAAACTGCTTAGTCTTTCTTCTGTAAATACAGAACACAAACAATTGGTAAAGTGTTCTGTTTGACAATTTATTCCCCAAACAAAAACATATACGACTCGTTTCATGTGGGCTATGAAAGTAAGTTGAAGCTTTCTTCAAAGGTATCATCAATAGAATCAAAGACGTATACACAGTCATATAATATGTACTACATAATAAAAGAGCAATTGAATTTGAAAATGATGAAAATAGAGAAATGCCAAAACGTTATTGCCTGCACTTGTGTATTAACTACCAAATAAATTATTGCATAATGTCATAGGGGAGAAACAAATGTACACATACATAATAAGATAATTCAAACTCATAAAACATATGAGAAACTCGGTGACATACCCAATTACAATGAAAGCAGAGACTTGGCAAGAAAGAAATTGCAGAGTGCAGAGAGGTTAAAACGTACAGGAGCATAAGGAAGCAAGAATAACCACAAAATATAAACAGCCTCAGCAGCCCACAGAACAATCTGAAGCACTCGTTGTACGCTATCATTTCCCTCTACAGAGGCTTTGGTAGCATCGGCAGCAACGGTTGGCTTGCGGCGTGCCGCGTGGCAAACGACAGTCCTCGTTAAATGTAGTCTCTTTTGTTTTTGCACCGGGGGCAATGATTGGCTACTGATGGTTGCGTTGTTAAATTGGCGGCGAGGTAGTTTCGAATTGAAGGTTTTGGCCGAAAGAATCGAGTGAGTTTTGAAGCAGAGCAAAGGAGTAGCTGCTGCTACGCTCGTCGTTATCATTTTCGCATTAGCTGTACTGTAAGCGATTGCTTGTTGTTGGAAGTCTCGTGCTAATTCACTTCATTTCATCATACGTGGACAGGTTTAAGAGCCAAATAGTGATGATGGGTGAGAAGCGTAATATTACCTCTACAAAAGGTTAAAAGTGTACTTTGGATTTTCAAAAAGAATTGTTTTTTAAGAAGAAATAATATCCTACGGTCAAACGGCGCCGTTTAGAAGAACCTGTGTCTTCTACTTCTTGGGTAAGTTTCGTTCTCGCCAAACATAGTAAAAATACATTTTCGTTTTTCCTTTTAAAATAAATTTCCCGCGCAGTTTCGATTCATGGCTCGTAAATCCGACAACACCGAAGGTAACAGTTCTTTCAATTTTGATTTTAGTTGGCTATTTTGGGCTTTCTGAATCTCCAGAGTCATATTTATCTCATTTTTTTTTTCTTGTGTTCATTTTTCAGTAATCGTGCTCAACTACGTCAATGAGGTGAGCTTTCCTTTTGTGGTTCCATTAAATTATTAATTATTCGTGATTAGAGAAATAATCAATGTTATGATACATATACGGTTACCCTTACCCTCATTTTGATTGAGGTTCTGATTTAATGGAAATTATTTGCTTATCATTATTTTTGTCGTCGTTTTTTTTTTTTTTTTTTAAGATCTCAAATTTCCTGAGAAACGTCATTCCTGAATATTTTGTGCCAGAAAATAGAGATAATTCTTTCGTTATAAATTGGCAAGCTCTTGTTCCTTTTTGATATGTGGATTTTTCTGTATGAGCTTTAATAGTGCTGTTTATTAAATTTTTTTTTCTTCTTGCAGCAAAATCGGCCATTAAATTCTCAAAATGTGGCCGATGCTTTGCAAAAGTACAATCTTAAAAAGGCAGGAATTCAAAAAGCATTGGATAGTCTTGCTGATAATGGAAAGATTTCATTTAAGGAGTATGGTAAGCAGAAGATATACATTGCTAGGCAAGACCAATTTGACATTCCAAACAATGAAGAGCTTAATCGGATGAAGGAAGAAAATGCCAAATTGCAGGAGCAGCTTGAGGAACAGAAGAAGGCAATCAGCAAAGTTGAGGGAGGTATAGTAATTTTTGATATATCCATTTATATTATGTAGAGGAAATTTCTTTGATTAGAAATTAATTGGACTTGAATCATTGAACTGGACATAAAAATGATGTTCAATTGGCATATATTGTTGTTTCAGAAATTAGGACTCTGCAGTCAAATTTGACCCTGGAACAGATTCGAGAGAAAGAAGCCAAATTGGGAAAGGAGGTATGTGGTATGAATTATAGATATATTTGACTTTTTTGTTGGTTTTAATTTGTGAAGAAGTATGGGGAAGGCTTAGGTTTCCTTCGCTTCTGTGTCAGGTCGAGGAGATGGAGAACAAATTGGCTAAATTGCGTGGAGGAGTAACCTTGGTGAAGCCAGAGGATCGAAAGGCAATTGAAGAGATGTTTTTGGAGAAATTAAGTCAATGGAGAAAGCGTAAAAGGATGTTCAGAGATATATGGGATCCTATAATGGAGAACTCACCCAAGAATCTGAAGGAATTTAAGGTACTTTCTGTCGTTTGTCTTGTAAAGCATAACCGTTTGGTTTTGCAGAACTTGTTTACAATAGTTGATTTTGTTTTTCACAGGAAGAACTTGGAATTGAATATGATGAAGATGTTGGTGTGAGCTTGCAGTCATTTTCTGATTTGCTGCAGCGTGGTAAGAAGCGGAAAGGAGGCCAGTGACCCTATATAAAATGTTACATAATCAAGGATCGAGCATTTAGTTGGTATTCTCTTATCATTAATATGTTACAATATTTGTAGATTCTGCATCTTTGTAAGATCTAGATCTTTGCTTCTGCAATACAGTGATTAGTTTATTTGTCACAGGCATTAATGTGTTAAAATTTTCTTTTACTTACACTGAATGATACTTTAACTGATTCTGTAAAGAGCTTTCTCCTTTTATGAGTTTTGGCGCATAGAGACTATACCATTGATCTGTTACTTTGTTAAATCTTCAATTAATGAGTTTTATGTTGGAGTACTTGCATGAACAGAACATTTATATACCCAAGGATGTTTTTAGATTGGTAAATGAATATTTTTCTGCCCAAGGATGTCATTTTTCCGGTGTAGGTGGCCTTTTTTGTTTTTCCTTCTTTTTGGGATAATAGAGTTCAGTCAATTCTTCTGTGATCATTGAGGCAGGTGCAGCATTGCATAGGAGTATTCAGCACATTCCTGATTCTGCCATAAAAATAAAACTTTATTTACTTATTTCATTTTCTGGAAAAGCTTAGGCTCCAATGTTGAAGATATGCAATTGCACTTTTTTTAGTATTATGTTACCAAAAGCATCCAACATAGTGCACAAATTGGCCTTAGTTTGATGTAGATGTAAAAGGAATTAACTGCACACAAAAACTGACATTCAAAAATAATTACTCGGTTAAACTGTTTGAAAATCTTAATGGAAGAAAATGAAGCAGAAAAGCTAATACAAATCAGAACTCACAACTATATTCTGTATACTCATGCTTCTCAGTATCCACATACTTACCTAGTCCTTACTGAAATTGGTCCCTTCACCATATCTAAATGCTGCTTGCTTTGAAACCCAGATCCTTTAGCAGCATCTGCTGCAGGTTGTCCACTCTCCACCTTCAGACCAGCTTTAGAGCTTGAAGGTATCTGCTTACCAGATGATCCTATATCCTCCTTGTCACTGTCATAAAAAACTATGTCCTTCTCCAGTAGCTTGATGAGATCCACTTCATCAAATGACATTGTGGGCACCTTTAAATTTTCTTCTGTTGAATCTGAGTTTGAAGTGGACATTGCCCTCTCCAGTTCTTCTTTATTCTTGCTTTGTTTTGACAACTCAGCTCGAATTTCACCATGAATTTCCTGATTTTTAGATCCAGAGTCAATGTTCACAGGTTGCTGTCTATCAGTTACCTTTCTTTGTCGATTACTAGGACTACCGTGATCATCAGGATCATGAGATCCAGGTCGAGAGAGTTCCACAGCTGCTCGTGCAGCTTCTGCTGCATAGGCAGCTGACTCGAAAGCTGCTTGAGCTGCATCAGCTACATCCTTATACTTCTTCCTTGTTTTCATTGAATCAGACAACCCGTCCTCTTTCCTAATCTCGCTAGGTGAAGTTTCTGAACTGTCGTCTGGTTTACTGTGAGCCATACTAGTTAAGTTCCCCTGCATTTATATATAAAACCACAAGATCATTAATAATTATCAATGTTTGGGGGCTCATTGTAACATTAGTATAGTAGCAATTTCTGTTTGTTAGACTTGGATACCTCAGTGGAAGCAGAAGAAGAGCCTTCATCAAGTTGCAAAGGAATGCCACTCTCAGCAGCAATCTCCTTGAGAACTTTTATTCTGTTCTCGACATCCGGCTGTCTGGTCGACAGATTCTGAATCATCTACAGGAACCAAAGATATCTCCAATAGAAATCAGCTGAACATATAGACATTGACATAAGGAACTTTTTCTCACTTTTGTGGTCCTATAAAGCTTTGAAAATGTATTTTGATAAATGTCTAAATTGCTGTTTGACTAATACGTTGACAATGTAGGCAAACTCCGTTCCTATTCAAACAAATATGTGAATCAAAATAATACCTTGGGGTTCACTCCACAATTGTTGCGCAATTCAATAGCACGACCAACAAATTCCTTACCATAACGAGACGTGACCAAGCCACGAATCTCTTGAAGCTCTGGGAATTCACCAAATCTCGAAGCTGCATAGAGCAAGGTTGAAATTGCCTCTGTCAATTCATCCGGGCACGTTCTATAACCAAAACCAAAGCCAAAACCAAAAAAAAATCAGAATAATAACAATATAAAAAATACATAAAAATATTAAGAAAAGCAAAAAGAAACCAACTTCTCTTGTTCAATGAGATGGACCCTTTCAATCAATAAATTGCAGTAGCCTTCCATCATACCAAAAGCATCCAACATATTTTGCTCCTTCATCACATGCTCAACCTGCCAAAATCAAACTTAGTCATTAGACAAATGCAATTGAACTAATTAATAATTATAACGAATCAAACAGAGAAAGAGACCATGCATGCATGAGTGATTCTTCATGCATGTACATATAACACGTCTTACGCGAAGGAGAGCACGTTCTTGACAGCCTTGTTGGAGGAGCTGAACGACGTCGGAGCGTGCTTGGGAGCACTTGACCCGGCGCTGGTTTTTGAGAACGGCCAGGCGAGAGATTGCGAGATTGACCTGCGGCTTGAATTTGTAGGTCTTGAAGTTGTTTTTTCCAAGCAGAAAATCGAGTTTCTTTCCCATGCCTATGCCTGCTCTTCTGGTGAGTGACTGAGTTGATAACGCTTCCAATGCAATCACTCAAACACAGAAGAAACAAGCAAACGAAGGCTTGTTTGCTCCTTTTTGAGATGACGAGCGAACGAGCGTGTGTAATGATATTACTGTTGTGTTTGAGCACTATGACTAATATTAGAGAGAGTTGGTGGCTCCGTGTTTTGCTTCTGAGTTAAGTCTTTCCACGAAGGCTTAATGGGAAAATGACGACTTTTTTAAAAACGCGGTTAGGACGTAAACTTCGAGGAAATGGGGGCTCTGGCTTGGCCACATTGTATCACTACCATAGAAAAGACTTTGTCCACTCGCAGATCAGGTATGTGTGACACTCTCTACTTTAGTTTCCAAAGGAAGTTAAAAAAGAAAAAAAATTATTCTCGGTGCAAAGCGATTTTCGATTGATGAGTTGGCGTAGTTTGCTTGGTTGAGATGGCAATCTCGCTCCATAAACGTATGGTTGCATACATATCATTATTAACAAGGACTGTGCGATAATAATAACCCATTATAAATATTAACCATATAAATCACCAAATTATAAGTTGAAAGGTTAATGTTACCTGGTTTCTGTTTCATTGGCGAACAAGAATATGAGCCGTACTACTCTCAATCAAACTATATCTTAGATTTAAAATGTCAAATGAAAATGACACTTTTTATTATTGCTTGTCACATTATTCCATCGTCTGTATAACATTCCTATTTTATTTTTATTTTTTGGAAAAGTATGGCACTCCTAAATTAGGATAAAACTTTAAAACTCAAATTTTTGTAAGAATGATACTACTACTTGTTCATATCCAATATCACGTGAACTGTTCTATTAGTTTATATATACATTTTTTTTTTAATATTATCATACAAGATTATTACAAATATTATATCATTATTCTTATCCACTCCACTCAAAGCTCATAATTATTTTTATGACAGCTGGAACCTTTACTCTCAAAGTTGTGAGTGTAAAGATCTTCCCACTAAACTACAAACCCATTGATGTATTAGTTTATATATTTGACCACATGAAACATAAGAACAAAAATATTAGAGTTAAATGACATATTTGATTGTCATATAAAAATATTACTATTATTATTATTTAATTGTTATTTTTTTCAAGGAAAGAGATCCTATTAGGGATGGCAATTACGTTCAGATTCGGCCCGCATCAGCATGGATCCGGAAGATCCGAATCTAGAAAAATTCGAATTCATATTTAAAAAAGTACAGATTTGGGTAAAGGAAATGAGGATCCGCACGGATCCAGATATAAGTATATTCAAAAATTCGGATATTTTGATCTGTATTTTATTTTATATTGAATAAGAAATTAATTGAAAAATATATATTAAATTACAAAAAAATCCCTAACCCTAGCTTACTCACAAACACACACAACACTCAGCACATTACACATTTACACACTTCACCAGAGAACAGCAGCCGCAACAAGCTAACAGCCCACGATCCTGAATTCCCGATTACTGCCAGCCTATTTTCCATCATCGTCTGTCTCGCTTATTTTCGATCACAGTCGCTGCACGATTGTTGCTGCTCGCTTCACGCCTCTTGCTTTATGTTGCACTGTTGCTGTTGCACGCTGCTTGCTTCCCATCACTGTCGCTACACGCTGCCCTGGTCTTTGCTCGCTACACGTTGCTACTACTGCACGCTGCCCTGATCCGTGCTTCCTGCACGCGCGCTCGCTACTCGCTGCTCCTTGCACACCTCTATAGCTAACTTGCTGCTCGCCACACGCCATTGTCCCTACACAGCTGCTGCCTGCTTGGATCGGCAAAGTGAGTTTGATTTTCTCTTTTATTTTATCTTTTATTTAAGTTTTTCTAGTATTATTAATTACATGGCATTTTTTTTGTTAATGATTTATATTTTGGTTGATTGTTTAATTGATTTAATGAGTTAATTTTAGCTAATGCATGTTAAATTAAATTAGATAAAAAAAATTTCTTCCTGATTCATTTAATTATATGCATTAATTTTCAATATAATGTAAATTCTTAATTACTTTAATTAAATGCATTATATAATGTAAATTCTTATTCTTATTTTTTTCACATGTGCTCACTTACATTATAAATTATTTTAATTAGGTTTTGGGATTATTTGAATATGGCTGAAGAGGAACAAGAAAATAATTTTACATCATTTGTGAATAGTCTGTAATAATGTGGATGTTAAATTGGAAAATGACGGCGTACCTGAAATTGATAATGTTGTTGGAGTTTAACCAAATTTAATAGTTGTGAAAAGTGACCGTGGCCATGATATTCGTGGTCATAGTAGTCGTGGCCGAGGCTGTGCGCGTGGTGTTAAATAAAAAAGAGGCAATGATAGTGGAGATGTAGTAGAAGGTGCTTCTACATCAACAAAATCTAGTGGTGGTAGGCTAACTTCTAATGTATGGAATCATTTTAAAAAATTCAAAGATGTGGATGGAGTAAATCGAGCAGTTTGCAACTATTGTAGTAAAGTATTGACAGGACATTATTTTAGTGGGGCTACACACTTAAAAAATATTATTCTACTAGCTGTTTAAGAAGGAATTTCAAGAATTTCGGCCAAATGCTTCTTATCAAGAAACATGATGGATCTGTTACAGTTGAAAGTTGTTCCAAAGTAAAATGCGATATGATGACGGTGAAGATTACTATTGCAAGAGTGATCATCTTGCATGAGCTTCCACTTTCATTTGTTGAATATGAAGGTTTTTGTGGTTTGATGAAGTTAGTTCAACCGACACTTGATACAATAAGTCAAAACACTATCAAGAATGAAATTTTGAAGCTTTATGATGTTGAGAAGTCGAAAACAATGAACTTGTTAGATGCTTGTGAGAGCATAATTGCAATTACTACAGACATGTGGACAGCTAGTAACCAAAAAAGGGTTATATGGTTATCACTGCACATTACATTGATAACTTATAGTTGTTACGAAGTCGCATTATGAGGTAACACCTTTAATATTTATATTATGTTTATTTCAATTTTAACGCATTTTAATGATTTTAATTACATTATTCTTTTTTTATTATTAGATTTATATATGTGCCAACTCCACATAGTGGTGAAGTAATATGTAATGTTCTGTATGATTGTTTGATGGATTGAAATATTGATAGAAAAATATCAACTATGACTGTGGATAATTGTGTTGTTAATGATGCGATGATTATATATTGTTGGATAAAATTTCTCTAAGTTCATTGATTTTAGACGGAAAAATTTTTCACATGCGTTGTTGTGCTCATATCTTGAATTTGATTGTGAGGGATGGAATGTCTGTGATGGATAAAGGTGTTGAAAATATTAGAGACAGTGTCAGTTATTGGACTACCACACCTAGAAGAGTAGAAAAATTTGAGATTGGAGTGCACCAAATAGGTATTAAAGAGACCAAACATTTAGTTCTTGATTGCAAGACTCGGTGGAATTCAACTTACTTAATGCTCACTACTGCTTTGTTGTATAAAGATACATTTGGTCGATTGAGTAAGCTTGATAAACAATATAAATGTTTGCCTAATGAGTCGGAGTGGGATTTGGCAAAGGCTTTGTGTGCATATTTGGATTTGTTTTATATGTTGACAGAAATAATTTCTAAATCTCGATATCCCACCTCTAATTTATTTTTTCCTAAAATTTGTGAGATTAGATTGTCAATAAATTTATGAAAAATGTCACCCAATGTAGATATTAGGAGAATGGCTGAAAATATGATTGCCAAGTATGAGAAGTATTGGAATGTTATTCATAGAGTATTGGTTATAGGGAATATCTTAGATTTCAGGTTTGAAAAAATAATGGTTCACTTCTTTTTTCCTAAGATTTATAGAGATGACGCTGCCTATCAAGCTGAAAGTGTATTTAATCTTCTTGATGAAGTGGTGAAATTGTATAAGTCAAAGCATGTAGCAAGCAAAGATAGAGGAGATTTTGAGGTGGAAAGTTCTTCTCAAGGTATTGCACAAGCTCCTATTTTTAAGTATTTAAGCATGGCTGGTGAATGAAATTCATTTGTTTCAGCACCAGAGGTAGGCATTTGAGTACTCATCATAATAGACTTCATCAAAATACTGTGTAGGCATTAATGTGTACTCAAAATTGGTATTAAACTGAAATCAATGGTAAATAGGGATGGCAAAAAAGCCCGGCTCGAATTTTGGCCCGATTGACCTGGCCCGATTTTTTCGGGCTTTAGCCCGAACTTAGAAGTTAAAACTCGGGCTCGGGCTTTAATTTTTAGGCCCGATGAAATTTGAGTTCGGGCTCGGGCCTTATGCGACCCGGCCCGACCCGACCCGATTATTTACTAAATTTAAAAAAAAATTACACTGACACGCACAGATGACACATCACAGATTGAATGAGTATTTTTATTTGTATAAGACATGAGTGTTGATTTTTTTTTTTTTATGTTGAGTTGTGGAATTGTGTATTTTTATTTGTACAAGATATAAATTTTTTTTTTTTAATGTTGGGTTGTAGAATTGCGTAGTTTTATTTGTATACGATGAATTTTATTTTTTTTCAAATGACACAAGTGCAAATTAAATTTTGAATATAAGTTGTGGGTATGCTGTGTTTGGAAATAAATCAAACAATTAAAATAATTAAACACATATATAAGACATTAGGTGAATAAATCAAATAATTAAAATAAAATAAAGTTGAGATCTTGATCTTGACCCGACCAGACCCAGCCGAATCGAGGCCTGACCGAGCCTACCGAAATAAAATTATCGAACTTTTTATCGGGCCGGGCTTTTTGTGCTCGGGCCGACAAATTGCCATCCTTAATGGTAAAATCACTTACTTCTTTACATATTTTTATATTATTTCACTATAAGAACACTTAATAATTATCTTTTGTGTTTTCATTGCCAAATCATGAGCCGTTTAATCATTTGCAGAACAAATTATGAATGCCGAAGAAATGAATGATCCCGATGATTGACAATATAATGCCGTGATGTGTTAAATTTTATATTTGATTTGTAGTTTTTTTATTTGTTATTTTTATGTTTGATTTATAAATTTGTAGTGTTTTTATTTGTTATTTTTTATTTGATTTAAGTTATTTTTATTTGTGATTTTATAATGTTATTGTATGTTATGTTTAATTGTTAATTATTTAATTTTTAAATTTTGATTGAATTTTTTTATTTTTAATTAAATTTTAATTGTTGAATTTTATTTATTAAATTTAATTTTTTTCGGATCCGGATATCCAGAATATCCACCCGCAATCCATGCGAATATTATCCGTATCCGGATCCGCATAAAAAATACGAATCCGATTAAACCGTATCCAGATCTTGATTTTGCTATCGCTAGATCCTATTGAATATGCAAGGAAGCATGACAGAAATTACTCAATCTTTTCCTACTATTAGAACAACTTTACTCATAATGTTAGTTTGAATAAAATTGAGACGGCTCCACGTTCATAATCCAATATGGACAGAATGCTTGTAGCACTGCAGTTGATTTTCTTCTGTTTGACACTAACAAGAAAAATCTATCAAACAATTGAACAATATTCTAAAACACGTTAATCATATAACAAGATATTAACCAAACAATCAAATGTGGATCGACGCCTGCAATCGGTTGATGACTTTTCAATCAATTGATGATACGCTACCTCACTTGTCAAATGCTTTAATGGTTGCTATTCATAATTTCTTACCAGAAATCCAGAATGAATTCCATTATCAATTAGAGCACTTCATCCGCCGACTCCAAGAGAATTTCAGATATAACCCAACAACATATCAATTCTTTTCGCTAATAAGTCTGGTGAGCTTTCAAAACAAAATCGGGTTACATCACTCAATGTTTTTCATTTGGTAATTCAATTAATCGTGTTGAGTTTCAAAAACTGATCGACTAATTCACCTGCTTTTAGCTTGTAATTGAAATCTTTTAACTATTTTCAAGAAAGGCTTGCCACGCCTCATTTCAATGTTCATGTGAGATTAGACTTCACTACTGAACTACTATTTTAAAAATACAGTCCATAACTTTTAAATAAATATATAAAATTAATTAAATCTTAACCATATATTTATACATACACATTTAACAAAAAAATTATGAAAAATTGAGCATGCCTCAACCTTGAATCGAATCTCCTCGTATGAAATAGCATTTGAAACAAACTTAAAATATACGTACATTACTCCATCGAAATGACCATCTTTTACAATCTTTTTCACGTGTATTGACATGCCGGAATCGAAATTATATCCAGCTCAACTGGATCACGAAAGCCATGTTTTATATTGTGTAGTTGAGCTCAACAATAATATGTTTGGTGTGAAGAAATGAAACAAGAGGAGAGGAAAGAAATAAAAGAAGATGATGGTTCCACATCAAACTACACAATGAATTGAGATTAACCATTTTTTCCCTTTCCCAACCCACAACCCCAACACCAGTTAATTTTATCCCACGTGAATGATAAAATCCCTAAAATATCTTACTTTTGTGACTACTACTGCAACTGAAAAATCACGCCACCTTAAATAACAAAAAACCAGACACAGGTTAAGTACAGAATTTAGTTGTCAGCTCTTGTACAAAATTATACGTTCAATGAACAGAACCTTTTTTGTAAAACCAATTTATTCAGGGGTGTCCTTTTACCTTCAAATCAATTGCATCACAAGATTTGTACAGCAACAATAATGATCATGTTAGCGTAACCAACTCTTCAAATTGGCAAAATTCTCGCTTAAACAAATTTGCACCCAAATCTTCAACATCATTGATCAACAAAGTTCCTTTATTGCAATTAACGTTAAAAAACTGGTCATCTAATATCACTTTTAACTTTAGTGAATACTACTGCAATAAGTCCTGCACAACAATCACAGGTAGGTAACGCGATAATGCAAAATCACATAGGTAAATATTATGATATCCTAGGATTCTGTGCACTTCAAACAAGCCTCTAGGGTTCTGACTTTCATTATATTATGATAAAAAAGATAGTGACTCATATTCAGTTAAAAAAATGTATATTTAACAAGAAAAATAGAAGAAATTATAACAGAAGTTCAATATTCAGAGGGACCCAAATTAGAAGTGCATTTAAATAAAATGAAAGTCTTCCAATCCAGGTTCGTGACTTCCATCAGGTCCAGAAATCAATGAGACCATATACTTACATACACTCTACCCCCCACACTAAAAGATTGATCAAGAAACCCAAGCCACATCAACCTACATGGCACATTTAACTGTTTTTTGATAGGAAACAGAAACTTTAAAATGCAGATTAACTTGACAAACATATTATCAAAGTGAAAAAAATCAGTGTCCAAACACACCACAAATTGTATATGATTGGCACCAAATAGCAAATATATGAACAGCAAACAGAAACGAACTTTTTACATTGTTGTTTCCAGTATATCTGATAAAAATTTCACTACATACAAAGACATAACCTAAATCAGATGCAAAGGTGAAAAATTGTACGTTTCTCATAACAGTAAAATGATCTAAGCACTGAAGAACCAACAAACAAACAGACAAGCATAACAGTATAAAATAGCACTTAATACATGCAGAGGGAAAACAAAATAACTTTTGTTTACACACTAAATATATTATAGATGTCAACACAATAAAAAAAACACCAACGATGAATCACCAAAAAAAGCCCTTCTGCAGTAATGATGCATCAATCCATTACACATGCAACCAACCAAAGAACAAAACTTTGCTCCCCCCTTTGGGGAAGAATACCAAAACCCATAGCTCTCCATTATTTTTTTCTCTCCACCTTTTTTTTTTCAGTGGACAGGGCAAAAATAATATGGTCATCCTAAATATTTATCATGCAAAATAAAACAGAAATGTATCTGAAATGTAAAGAAAACAAAATTTACTCACCATATATAGAATTTTAGTTTTCATTAGCATTTTCACATAAAATATAGTCAGGTTGGCTGTTCCCAGATCAGCAGTTGTTTCTTCAAAAGGAGAATGTTATTTAGCCATTGGAAAAGTAAAAAAAGCTAAGAGAGTATTGTTCTTAGCGCTCTAGTGGGTGATTCACATATACTGAAATGTCACTTGACTTTAATGTATCTTTTTAGATTCTCATTTCATTCAAAGAACAACAATGCTTCAAAAACTTAAATTATGTTTGGCACATTTTCTTTTCCCCATTTCATATTCCAAAAGTAACATTCCAAGATACCTCTAATAATTCAAGAGGCTCATTACAACCCCTCTTTCAAGGTTTGGACATATTGAAAAAAGGGAAGGGAGAGATAGATACATCTTGAAAGCATTGCCTGCTGCCTTGAAGCAATAACTTTCCCAAGTAAGCAAGAAGATTTTTTTTTCACCTCTATTCTGCTTTTAAACGTACATATTAGGCCTAAACCAAACAGCATCTATGTATAAACAGTCTTGAGAAGAACCCCCAGAAATTCAGGATCCTAGGTTTGTTTGAAGAGCACAGAAATACTGAAGAGCAACAGAACTACCTCTTACCACCTTAGGCATAGGGAACCAGATCATTTATGCCATCCTACTTAACAAATACAAGCAAGAAACTCCCTGCAATTTACTAAGCTGCAATAAAAAGTCCACTGAAATGGCTTAAAAATAGTGTATCCCTTTGCAGATAATGTGTGTGTGTGTGTGTATGTATGTATGTATGTATGCATAGGCTGTTGGCTGGAGCGCATATATTAGCAAATGCTATTATTCTTGCTCAGAGAGAAGGATGTTCTAGTCCTCCAAGAACAGTTCCTAAACTTGCGGTTTTACCACTGCCTCACTCCAAATGTCCCATAAATCCTTGAATACCATATTATATGTACTTGTTCCTCACACGGGCATCTACAGCTAGTCTTATTCAAGATTTCTTTTTTTCTCATAAATTTATTTTACATAATAGAGCTAACATTATTAAGGATGCAACCATAGATAAGAGAAAAAAGATATACAAAAATAATATAACACGTTCTTCCAATATTTGAACACGAAAATTTACTTACTAGGCAAACAAAACTAAAGCTTTATCAGCTCACAGGTAAACCCAGTATCATATTCCCATAATAATGTTACAGCAGTACTTTACAAGGACTGAATGGACCAGGAACACTTAAAAAGGCCCCATCAATTATCAATGGGGATTATAATCTAATAATGTGCTAACTTCCAATTCAATATCTTGGATTCAAAGATCAACATTTAATTTATAATACCACAATGATTCCATTATTTATTTTAGGAATATATATATATATATATATATATATATATATATATATATATATATATCTGCATACACGCACACAAAAGCCACACGGCACATTCTGTGTTTACTAAATTCGACCCCATAGATTCATGCTGAAGATTAACCACTCAAGTCCTCCAGAAAAGAGAGTCAAAAGATGAGAACACATATAATTTCCAGACAATCTCTTTGAAACCTAACATATCAAACTCCCACTGACATATAATAGAACAGTCAAGAACATAAAATGACTTAAGTATCATCTTGTCAAAAATTAAGGATTCGACTCATTATATACTAATATTGTCTATCCTCTCTTTCTACCGTTTTCACTATAGTAAATATAAATCAAGAACCAACAAGCCATAACTTAAGACTTACAAATCATCTCATAGGCATACAACAGTTTCATGCTTTAAGCAGTACAAACACAACTCACAAGGCGGATTAAAGCATACAAGATGCACTCTGTGTATATGCACCTCAAAAGTTGTCAATGATATAACATGTAAAAAAAAATACTATAAATATATGATACCTAACATCAACAACCATAAGCTAAATAAAAATGGGTAAAGTTGGGATGAGAGTAAGATTATAATACTTACAAGGTCTTCAGAAATGAGATAGCCACACCTAGGAGATAGGGAAAAAGAGTACAATTAGAACATTGACATTCTAAAGGATATGCATTACACATTGCCTAGAACCTATTCAATTAGATAAACAGCATAGGATTCAAATTGAGATACTTACTGAATCACAATTTAACTTCAACGCTGAATCCGAACACCTCTGGTGCAAGTTCCTCCAGAATGATCAGATCATGGATCAGATGTAATGCAAAATTCATTAGGATGTGGATTCAAAGATTTTTTTTTTTTAAATAAGAAGAAGGAAAGAAAAAAGTAAACATGCAAGCAAACAATTAATCCCGATATGCAACTTCACCAGAAAAGAATTAAGGAAACAAGCTGACACATAACACACATGATAACATTCAGTCTCACAAAATCATTTAAATCGTACCACCACCAGACTCAAGAACAGAATTTCCATCTTCACATAACTAATAGAAAAGTATAATAGATAGACAAATAATAGGCAGAAGTTCTAGACGTTCAAATTTCCCTTCTGATCCCAACAACTAATTCTAGAATTGCTCAGATAACAGTATCAAGACAAGTACTTTCAATAGTGCACGATAAGCTCCCAATAAACAAACCAAGGTACCTTCTACTGGGTGCCATTAAAGCACATAAGCACTGGAGTATTGCCTCAAAAGCAGTGGCAGATATCCTGAACGAAAGATAAAATTAGACACTTTGGGGCCCAATGATTCAAAAATAACAGCAGTAAGAGATTAAGGAAAATGATAAACAGAGATTAGCCAATAAAATGGGAAGTGGGTATTGAAACAGGAATGAAGGTTAATCGCAGTTCAGAAAAAGGAAACCCTCCTGGCCATCTTCAGCAAAATCTCTATGGACAAATCTTCTTTTATGAACTCTATAGCGGGATATGTTTCTTCCCACATGTATTAATTTAAAATGCTTAAGAATATAAGAAATACAAATCTAATTATGACGAAGCATAAACAATTAGATATAATAAACTTTGACACCAGCCACAATCAACAACGATTACACAGCAAAAAAGCGCCTTTGGCTAGTTGTCTTACAATAGAAACAAGAACATTCCACTGAAAGAACTGCCAGAAAGGAGTACTCCTGATGATCCCTCTTTTGACTTCAACCATGCCCATGCCCACACTGTGTTCAGAGCTCATAGGCCAGCATAGAAAAATAAAGACAGATAATGCCCAATGATTAGATATCTAAATATGAATTAGGCCATAATGTACAAATATCTAGCGCAACAGATTTCTGGAGTCATAAAATCAGCAACATGGTTCACTTGCCCGAGATGAATGGATGTGTCAGCGCTTGTGCCACTGTCATCCTCTTCTCTGGATCCAACACAAAAATCTTATCTAGAAGATCTTTGAAATTGGCTAACATCTTAGGATCCTCACCAGGAGAAACTGTAACAATAGACCCAATATCTTTCGGCTTAATATTGAAAATTATCTTCTTTATAGCCTACAAACACAGAATTAAATGCTTGTAAACATGAGAGCAGACCACAACAACTAGACAAATTACCATTCAAAGTAAGCATTGAAACAAATATAGGAGACCATAAGTGTACCTTCTTAGTAACAGGATCCTCTTCTGTAGCATGAAAATTCAGATCCTGATCAAAGTGCTGATCGGTAAATGCCCCCTGGAAAAAGAAACACAGTATAAAAATATTATCAGCAGAAGATGATAGTGTAACATCTAAATAGCAGATTAAAACATATACAGAAGCAGGACTAATGCAAGCATATATTATTCTTCCATAAATCCAAAGCATATGATCAAAATTCAACATTCATATTAACCTTTACCTTACGTAGCATCTTCTTCGGGAAGGGGCCCTTCAACTCCATGTGAAGACGTAGCATGTCATTGTTTGTAGCACCTGGGAAAAGAACCTTTCCAGTATAAAGCTCATACAAACAGCAACCAACAGACCAAATATCCAGTGGATGATCATAAGGCAAGCCAAGAACTGTCAAAAGAAATTAAAGAAACGAAACACATTACAAACTAATTTTAATGCTCTAAACAGAAGAAGCCATCAACTACACACTTGTCAAATACAAAATACCCAAAGGCAAAATTAAAAAAATAATAATAATAATCATTCAAATAGCTGAAGTAGAAGTATGCAGAAAAAACTCACTTATCTCAGGGGCACGATAAAACCGGCTCACAAGGTAAGGTGTAATTTCATTTTTACCCGCAAACATGGCGTTGCCGAAATCACAAAGCTTCAGAACATTCTTTGCCTCATTTACCTGAAGCAACAAAATAAAATTTTATTTTTTAAAAGTAAAGACGAAAAATTATTTGAAATAGCAAATGTAAAATTAATTGAAATAGCAACCAATCATAAAGTATCTTAATCCTACCAGCATGTTATCAGGCTTTATATCACAATGAAGAACGCCACAGTTTTTGAGATGCTTTAAGGCAATAAAAAGCTGCTTTGCATATGCTCTGACTGCAGTAAGTTTAAGACCAATATTCCGACCAAACTTCTTTAAAACCTCACGCAGATTCATATGAAGAGATTCAAAAACTAAACAAAGATGATTCCTGTATTTAAAACTTGAAGCAAAGCGAACACAATGGCGCTTATTCTCTGGATCTGCACCTGCTAACTTCTTTAAAATCTGAACCTCAGTCTGACCAGCCTTGTTCCTGTCAAATATAAGTATTCAGCACGTCAAAGCCAGATCTAGACAAATCTATAACAAGAAAAGAAGCCAACACAACTCGCTCATTGGCAATTGATAAAATGAGCACTCACATTGTTTCATTATTACGTATGATTTTTATTGCCACTTCAGGTTCGCCACTGCCAGCCTTAAAATCCTTTGCACGAACTACCGTTGAGAAAACACCTTTCCCATGGGCAGCAGTGACTTCATACCGGCCATCAAGTATTTCACCAAATCGATAACCTGTACAGGATAAAGTAAATTAGGGGAGAAAAAGTGGCTAAGTCAAGAGAAAATGGAACACAAAATACTGATGCATCAAAGAATCATCTTAGATGAACTGTATTTAGCAAATTTTCATCAAATGATTATGATGCACATCAACTACAAGTAATGAGAAATTGATCTATTTAACAGAAAGTAAAAAGATTTTTTTAAAAAAAAAACCCAAAAATAAGTAAGTGTTGTTTAGCAAGGGCTAAGTCAAAAGATATCGAATTTTTTCCTTACATTGTCCAGTACAATGAGTGAAATATCAGAAAACCTTCTCAGCAGTAGTTTGTCAAGTGACATAAAAGGCAAAACAATTTAGAACAAGGTATTAACCACTCATAAAAGAATGTAAAATGGTTAGTTTCATGCTACCAAATAGCTATTGTTGAGAAGGTTAATGCTATTACATTATAACCATAGAACTGGGAAGTGGGCTTCCTTTCAATACAAAAATACAAGCCATCTTCGATCTTCCTCCACACTGGATAATGAGAAGGGAAAAAAACTCCGATTCCCATTCTAAGGAGTTATGGACAAAAACTCCACAGTGAATTTCGTTTTGGAGTTTTGAAGACGTAATTGCTTTGTAAGTATGGCATTCAAACTAACAAAAATTCACATCAACTATCACAGAGCAATAATTTTTAAAGGAAAAAGAGCAAAACTACAACTTACTATAGTACCCTTCCGCATCATCCCAGTTGTCGTGAAGACCACTCACGATTTTTAAGCCTTCTGCTTTACCCTTCAAAGAACAAAACACTAAAATTCAGCAAAGTGATAGAGGAGATAATTGGTTGACATTCATAACCATCGTCTCAGTTTCCAAAAGCAAATACTGAATGAACTCCAACAAAAATTCAAAAAGTGAATATACAACAAGATATCAACAGAGTACTGGAAACCAGAATTCAATATGTATGACAAAAATGAAAAACAAATGTTGCTTTCAAAGTCAGTTGCCTATCAAATACTAATTGTATGCATTAACTAAAGCTGCACACAATTATATACAATTACCTTCAATTAAAAAAGTTACAAACTAAAAAGAAAAACTATCCCAAGCAAAGTATTTAAGAAACACTAAAACAAATATCAAAGTTCTTTTGAGGGATCTCAACAGCAGGACCAAAAGATTAGATCATTTGGGCTGCCAAAAGAATATCTATCAGCATCTTTACAGTGTCAGAAGAATGCATTTAAAGAAGATAGCAGAAGAATCTATTAAATGACAAAAGCATAACAAAAGTGAATATGTTACATAAATAAGCAGAAATTATATAAAATGAAATAAAAATTATAAAGGAACATATTCTTATCAAATTGGATAATATGAAAGCTGCATCGCAATACATGCAATCACCAATCGAAAAAAATGAGAACAAGCAAATAGAAAATACCCCCAAAAGACCACCAAACTTACCGTTTTACGAACTCCAACAGGAGTCTCTCCAAATATATCATCACAGGGAATGTGGTTTGATGTCTCACTCTGCACAAATAAAAAAAGAAATATCAAGTTAGAATACATACAAGAGTTAATAAACAGACAATTTTTTTTTTAATATACAAAATAGTAAATCGGAGAGAATGAACAGACCTTTGGAGAACCATCTCCAAGGCCCCTAGGAACAGAAGTCTTGTCTGATGCAGTGACTCCATTTTGTGGAGGTGACTTCTTCACCGAAAATGATTGGTCGACAAGATAGACATTCACACCATCACTTCTACCGTTGGAATCATCCCGTAATTTATTATTAACATCGGTGGATTGACTACAATGTTCTGTAGGTTTTTTATCAGTTTCCACATCAGCTGAATTAGAGTCTTTTTGCTGCTGTAACTGCTGGTTCTTATATTTTTCAAGAATGGCCTGCCTTCTCTTTCTACTTTCCTCCATAATTCTATCAAGATCTTCTTCTTCCTGTTCCTCAAGCTTCAATGCAACCCTCTCTTCAAAATCATCTTGTTCATCCTCATCTCTTCTTATTTTGTCTCCAGATCCTTCCAAAGAATAACTGTTGGAACTATGAATCTTAGTTAGATCATCCTTCCTTGTTTTATCCCCATAACTTCCTTTATCATCATCATGTTTCGAGTGCCTAGAACGTTTATACCTATCTCGATTGCTATAACTGTCTTTGGGACTTGCACCCTTCTCCCTATCACTCTCAATATCCCTACCTTTATCTCTACTTCTTTCTCGTCGTCTCTCCCTTTCCCTCTCAGAATTATTATCTCTAACTCTGTCCTTTTCCCTATCCCTTTGTCTATCTATGTCCCTATCACAGACCCTGGCTCTATCCCTGCTCCTATCTCTTTCCTTCTCCCTTCTCCTACCCCTATCAACCTCGTCATATCTGCTCCTATCTCGTTCCCCCCTTCCGCGGTATATGTCCCTGTCCCTACTCTGTTCTCGATCTTTGTCTCTTCTCCGTTCCCTGTCCACCTCCAGATACTTGCTTCTCTCCTGTTCCCTCTCCCTTCTCCACTCCCTTTCTATCTCCCGACTGTGATGCCTAGCTTCTCCATCAACATATCTGGTGCTATAAATAGTACTGTGTTCCCTTTCATCATCCCTCACCAAATCCCTACTACCGTGCCGTTCATTCCTACTGCCTCGAATCACTCCCTCATCTTCAGAGTCGTTAGCATCCCGCTCATTGTAATTCCTTCTTTTTAAAAGCGCTTCCTCTTCCATCACACTTCGGGAACGAGATCTTTCCTTAACTACATCATGTGACCTTGATCTATTCCTTCCAGTATGATATTCATCACAAGATCTATCACGTGATGGTGAGAGCAAAGCTGGGTTATATTTATCCCCAGAGCTTTCAGAGGACAATGACTTTCTCCTATCACGTAAATAGTTTTGATCATCCTCCATTGGATCAACATCATGATAACTCTTACGCTTTGCACTTCTTCTTGAAGGGGACCAAAACTCCGTCCGCTGCTTATCATTCTCTCTACCATTTTCACGAGGCAGATCACCATTGCCATGCTGCTCATTATAAACCTTATCACAGATGGAATTACTAACTACATCATCACCAATCTGTTTCCCAATGTTGTTGTTCATAGCATCTTCACCAACACCCTACAAAAAAAAAAAGTCAAGAGGACTAAAAAGGATTTCAAATACATCAACTTCTAAAACTCTTAACTCAAATAAATATAAAAACACGTGCAGTGAATGACAAAGATATAAATAAAAAAACATGTAGACAGCTCTTACAAATCAACAGTAAGCCATCAGTCTCTCCATTGAAACGCCTAGGGGAAACTTCTTTTGCAATTGACTCAAGCAGATTCTTTTATATGCATGAGACACTCACTCAGGTACTCTAAACAAGCTCTCACAAGCCAAAAACTCATCATTCAATTCCATAAAACAAAGAAAGAAATTTACATCTGTTTGGCTACCGAGAATTTTTCAAAGATATAACAGAAATTTGAAAAAAGAAAGACAAAAAAATTAAATTTCATAATTGCTAATAATGTCAAACCCAAGCAAGAAAAACTTTTCCGTAAAACAGAAAAAGAAAATGAAAGAAAGCAAGATTTGAATTTCCGAGACTTCTCTGTTCACAACGTTCTCTGTAGCCAAACAGAAAGTAAACCAACAATGTCAAATTTGAACAATAAATATTAAATAGCTTAAGGGCAATCAGAACACACCGGATTTCGAGAATTGACTCCATCACGAAGACCAACGACCTGGATTTCACCAGACTCAATTTTGTTGGTTTCAAGATTGTCCTCGTCAAGAATCTCTCCTTCCTCCACATCATCATCAATCCGAACACTATCATTATCCAAAACAGGAAGAGCAATATCTTCACCGCCGTTTTTGGTTTCGTCCTCGTGCTTCTTGCTTCGGTGGTGACGATGACGGTGATGATGGTGACGGTGTTTGTGTCGTTTCGAAGACTTCTCGGCTTCGTCATCCGATGCGGATCGACGATGTTTACGATGAGAATCTTGCTGTTGCGCGTCGCTGGCCATTGGATTGAATTTGTCGAAACCTAGGGTTAGGACTTTTTTTTTCCCCTCAATTATTTAGGTGAGCCACCGGATAACAATGAGTATCAAGAGAGCGAAAGACCGAACACGGCAAGTGAATTTGCAAATCGAGAATACAAAGTGAATGCAGGAGGCTTACCTTGTTTGGATACTGGGTTTTTCTTCGTATTTCGTTTGGTTTCTCAATTTGGGCCGGTGGATTATCCGCACGTATCAAATCGACTAGCTATATCATTTAATATCCACACGTGCGATAATAATTCAATTTTTGTGTTGGATTAAAAGAGATGGGTTTTTGGGCTCTAATGAAAAAAAGGGAAATTTATAAAAATAGTCTAAAATTTTTGATAATTTTTAAAAATAGTCATCTTAATTTTTTCTATAATATGTAGTTATATATATAATTTATAGTCTTAAATATCTTAATATTTATAAACAAAACTAATAATTCACATTTTTGCAACTAAAACTCACCAAAATATTCCACACTGTAATCCTCAAATCTCATACATTAATCACTAAATTATCAATTAGAAAATATAAGTTGAGGTTAGTATTTATTTTTATACAATATGTAGTTTTATTTTTTGATTAATTAAAATTTATGTGAGTTTTTTTTAATAAAAACGACTTTGTAGACAAATTCAGAAAACGTGCAACAGGCACCTATCGCACATTGAGGTTGTGTGACAAGCTCCTATCGCATGTGCGACAGGTGCTTGTCCCACATTTATAAATATAGATTTTTTTAAGTTCTAATTTTTTTCATCTTTCTCAATTATTCAGGTTTAATGGAGTCTGTTATTCTTTAAATGTGTCATGATGGAGTCTGTTATTTTTTCATCTTTCTCAATTATTCAGGTTTAATGAAGTCTGTTATTTTTTCATCTTTCTCAATTATTCAGGTTTAATGGAGTATGTTATTATTTAAATGTGTCATGATGGATCATGGGAGAAATTGACAAACAGTTATTTTGAGTACAGAAAAAAAAAAAAAAAAAAACTAAGGCATTTTTTGTTTCAAAAAACTGTATGTTTGTTGTATTTCTTGTAAGAGTATATAACGTTTTGTCAATAAATCTGAATGATTACAGTATCACATTGAAGATAATTTTACAGTTAATATGTTCTCTCTAACCCATATGTTCACTACCTATAACAGTAGTTGATGATGAAATGGTGATAGTTTTGATACATATGAGTTCTAATTCAATGAACGAGGGGTGCATTTCTATTTTTGTTATCAAATCTCTTAAAGTAAAAAATCAAGAGCTTGTTGAAGAAGAGAATATCGTGACACTAGCAGCTGTTGAAGAAAAAGTGTTACTGCTGACAAAATCACTTTAACAAAATTGCTCTCCTTTCTTTTACAATGATGATCGCATTGATAACACGAATAATATAGCAGTAAATAGCATTAATGATGATTTATATCATAGTCCAATTGATGATGTAGACGATGATTTTTTTATGCTCTTATTGATAATAATGATGATCATCATCATCATTTTGATAATACTTATGATAATGGGTATGATGAGCATGATGGGGGTCTAGTCAGTGATAGAAAAGATTTGTCTCACTTTGAGAATAATCGTCAACTACGCTGAAGTCGGCCTATTTTTCCAAAGCCACATTCAAATAATATAAAAGTTGACCTTCTTGTAAGTATTACACCATTTTTGCCTTCGAACTTGGTTACTCCAAATTTTATTAGAAATATTAAGTCTAATAATATTTGTGCAGGCAAGTTGTTCAATTCTAAATATAATTTAATATTGGAATTGCGCAAAGTTTCCTTAAATGATAAGTTCGATTTCAAGGTTGCAATGTACACATCGACACATTTTGAAACGTATTGTACTTTAATATCATGTAAATAATATCTTCGAGTAATGAGAGCATCAAATAAAGAGTATGTACGTTGGGTAGTGATGAGATGTGACGAGATACACACGTGTCTTAATAAGCCAGGGGGTCTTCATTAAGTAAAGAGTCAGGTTATCGGTCATAGCATCATAGAAAAATTTATTCAATAGAAGTAAATATACGCTCCAAATGACATTATAACATACATCTAATAGTAATACAATATTCACTTATCATACAAACATGTATATCAGACTAGAGAATTTGCTTTTCAGATGATAGGAGGAAGTCTATTAAAATCATATAACTTACTTCCCAAGTATTCTTATGTATTGGAGAAGGAAAATGATAGTACAGTAACTATTCTAAAATTTAATGATAATAATAATTTCTTATACTATTTTATGGCTATTAGATCCTGCATCAATGATTTTTACAGAACATTAGACCAGTAATTGCAGTTGGCAGTACTCATCTCAAATAGTGATATTACGAAACAATATTTGTGGCAACATACTTAAATAAAAATAATCAAATTATATCTACTCGTTATTAAGATTGGGGATTCCGAAAATAATGATTATTGAAAATAGTTCATGATGAATTTGCATAAAGTAATTGGCGATATTCCAGATTTAGTAATTATTTTCGATCGACGCAATTCCATTCAAATAACTGTTATGAAGATATTTCGTAGTGCTACCCACAGTATTTGTTTCTATCATACCAAATGTAACGTCAAGTCAAAAATTAGGATGTCAAAAACTCTTTGTTATAAGTTTGAGCCCTCATTTATAAATGCAATAAAAAAATATAGATGTGAAGAATTTAGAACACAACTTAAAGGGTTATGGAAAATATATACGGGGACAACTGATTATTTAAATAATAATGTGGATACATGTAATTAAGCACAATCTGATTTAGATGGTAGAAGGTACAACATTCTAAGCACCAACATTACGAAGAGTATGAATTTTTTGAAGAGAGAACCGCGAAAATTTTCCATAACTCATTTGATCAACCATTTCAGAAAAACATTATAATAATGGTTTTAAAATAGAAAAATGCTAGCAGAATCGATAAGTACTCTTTTAACAATATAAGCAAACAAAGTAATATCTGAAAGAAAAGATTAAGCTAAAAGAATGAATATTTATCTTGTGTCTGAGTATAAATTCCAAGTTTAGGGTGTTGGTGTGAAGAAGGAGTTGGCTGACATAAGTTACAAGACTTGTAGTTATAAAGTATTCCAACTTGATCAATTTGTTTGTACTCATGCAATAGCTACGTACCTACATGCTAGAGAAGATTACATAAGTTTTTGTTATCACTTTTACTCCAAGAAATCATTATTAAAGGTATATGTAGTGTCAATCAATCTGGTTGGCAATGTCAGTTCTTGGGAAGTTCCATAGCACATCTAACAATTGCAGATAAACCCACGAATAGAAAAATCATCTTCGGGTCATCAGAAGGAGCTTAGAATATCATCTGTTGGTGAGGATGTATCACGAAGAACTATAATGTGTTATCAGTGTAAGAAATGTAGGCATAATAGAAAAATATATTAGAATCTCATCGCACTAAATACAAATTAGAAACTTATTAATGTTTTTAACTCTTATATTCTTTTCTATTTGTATTCGACATTTCAAATATGATGTGTTTGAGAGTATTTATAACAAGTGTTGGAAAATTGTGAAACCCGACATAAGATTAATCGCACTATAATTATAACTATTCAAATATGTAATTTACAACCTAATATCCTCATTAAATATATCAACAGTAATTTTCCTCCTAAAGTATTGCTCATGACTACTGTCGAAATCAATTAGTAACTTGAACATTAAATACATCATAAACATTAATATAAACACCCCACAATCACCACTTTTAGACTCTTGTTATGATACATTCTTAATTAGTATAAATTTTTAGGCTCTGCACTCTACAAGTCCGATCGGATATTGTAAAATTTAACATTTTATAGCCATCAGAGAAAGATATGATAAAGAGGCTTGAACAGTTGAGAATACATTTTTTCATCGCGAAATTCCGTCAATGAGTCATAGATAGAGAACCGTTTGTAATTAAAGTTTACTCAGACTACAACCTAATGATTGTCTTTCAAGTTAATTGAAATGAAAACCTGCATACAGTAAAAATGAAATTATTCAATATTCTTATATTAAAATCTCTAAATATAAAAGGAAGTTTATTGAATCGGATGGTAATACATAATATATCAACATCCACGAACAGTTTTGATTTTATGTCTTCTTGACCATCAATATAGCTATTAAGCCTCGTGTAGTCTAATGAATCCAGATCACAGTCACTATTATTCTACTAAGCCCTCAAAAAAACCTAATCAATTTATTGCAAGCGAAAACATAAATGTTATGTTTCATTATAGTATAATAAAACGATGATTATAAATTTAAGTATGTTACCCAAAAATAAGCATCTGTATGCTTGCAATGTTGACATAAGGCATTAGGATATTGATTTTATTTATTACTTATCAAATGGTAGTATTCATGGACATATTGTAAATGACAAAAAAACGTATTAGATTATACTTCACAGCATATCCATAAATTAAATAAAGACTAACAGTATTTACCTCAACCCCTAACCATCTCATTGACTCTCTCCCCAAGAGTATTCTAAAAAATTTCTTCGATTGTAGGATGTCACAATTAGTTGCAATGTTACCATCAAACCATTAGTCGAACTCATGAAATAATATCGGATCCTCTATTCTTCTAAGTGGATTTATATCCATACTTGTCTTTTCGTTGATCTCCACATTCGTTGGTTCTATGACCGAAAGACTCTTAGTGTTCTTTCCTTGCTTGTAAGTTTGTAAGTAAGGACTTTTAAGGATATATGACGTTCTATACTCCGGCTAAATTTACTTATGCCGGGAAGTGCTTCCTTGAGGATTTGCACGCTGTCATTATTTAGGTCCCTAGATAATACACACAATGACAACAGGGTGTGATCATATCCATCTCAAACATTATCAAGGGCATATAAATAGTAATAACTTATTAAATCGCAGTATAGTTAGAATGCAGTGAACAAAAAGTAAGCGCTATGTAAATTGATTACTATATAAGGGCTTTTCATCGGAATATAACTGTAAAAATACTTTGTTGAATTTTTATTATATGAATTAATAAATTCCCTTACAGATTTTGCAAGGTCTCTTCATTCTTTTCTGAATTGTCTTTGTTCCTTCCGCTCAGTCTTAGTATCCGATATAATCTTATTCATTGTTTTTTTCATATCAATAATAGAACGATCAATTATCTTCATTCTATAAATGACATGAACATACAAAAACTTTTACTTCATCTGTGACCAAAAATAAAAATAAAATCATTTTATGTATAACATTATTGTTTTTAAATAATTAAAATGTTAAAAATAACATCTAAGGCATCTAACCTCTCTTGTTGCTTCATATTTATGATCAACAGGTAAATTATCGTCTACTTCATATTCATGATTAGCAGGTGATTGATCGTTCACTTCACATTTATGATCAACATGTAGTTGATCGTTCACTTTATCTTTAATAAATGACATATTGGGGTGATGCTGCAACAGAAATAACATAAAAAAATTAAACAACTTGTGGCAATTGAAGATTCAATAATATTATTATAATTGAATTTAATAATTAACTCACATTATGCACCCAATGAAGGATTGATATCTTATAATCCTTTATGTTTCTCAAAAATAGTATCCCCTTCTCATGCGTATTCGGATGGAGTGTTTGTTTAATAATCCCTTGTTCATAAAATAACTCAAATTAACTATCGAGTAAATTATCTTTATAGCATATCCATGAATATATTAATACTTACAAGATGTGTCTTGTCGTTGAAAAACTTTTACACCTCGTAAAACTTATTTTCGAAGATGAAATACATTCTCACTTAAATATGCGAAGAGTTCTCTTTTTTGTTTTGATGACCTACTTTTCTGCTAAAAAACCATCAATTACTGCAAACAGTCAAGCTTGTAGCAAGTGAAAATATAAAGTTAGGAAACAAAAAAAAAAATACGTTATACAAAAAAAAGTTTACATATATTTGAAACGCACATGCACCCTAGAACAAAAGTTATAAATATTGTATTTTACCTCTTTAAGAGTATTACCCTGGAAAATCCATTTTCTAGTTCAATGCAGTGTCTAAAATTTTACATGCCATTTTTCAAGATAAATAACCCTATAGAAGACTTCTAAAGTACTCAAGATCATCAACATAATTTAACAATAACGGATTCGGTATAAGTTCATATTTTCTTTCATTAAAAACTCTATCTGCAAAGTAATATAGTGCAATATTTAGCGCATCAATATCATATATATCATTGAAGTTTAAATTTTCAAATTTTTCATCAAATTGTTTAAGAGTAGTATCTAGATTACTATTAAAGTAAAAATCACGTAACCTGTTACTCGCAGAAAATTTTGTTTTTCTGTGAAAGTCGTATGTACCATAATAAAGTATCGTAACTAAGCATCATTCAACGATTGTTAACCGTACCAACTGACCACTAAATTCAAACTACCGTTGATTATCATCAAGTTCATCACGTACTACTTACCTAAGTAGAGCATTGTGCATGATTACACTACTAAACACGTAGGTATCAATCTTTCAAAAATGGTCGAATACATCTTTCTTGAATAATCTTAATTGTTGTTTCGTTAACTTCCTCTTGATCACTTCCATCATGTTTTCAAATTTTGAGAAATTAGTAATACGTCCGAGGAAATGTTCGAATGTCAAAATCATTATCATGCCTGGTTCCTTATCTGGTCTGGGTTGATTACGCTTATTCCATTGGTTCTTGGCTATTATACCTGTAGTGAAATCTAATTTTTTATTCATTAATATGAGAATTCAAGATACTTGAAATAACATATATGACATTTTGTATTTCATGCGACAAGCGTTTGTCGCACTATATCACAGGTGCTTGTCCCATGACTTGGGCGTACGACAGGCATCGCGCACGCAAGTGATGACAAGCGCGCGACAAGTGCACAACATGAGCCTGTGGCGCGCATGATTCTAGTCTTGTCGGACATGCACCTGGCCTTATAATTACACCGTCAACACTTTAATCTTGCATGCACCATCAACTATTTAATCTAGCCTAAGAGGCATTTTATCGAGCATCTCATATACCATTTATTAAATCTAAATTTTATTTAATAATTTTCAATATTTGTGGACAATCAATACTAACCTCATTTATATTCATCTATACACTCATCTATCACCAATTAAACTTAGCAAATTATCTTTTTTCTCTCAAATTTGGTGTTTTGGTCCTGACGGCATTAAAAGATTTTTTAGGTACTCGGCAACATGTCGACGACACATACATTTTCTCACTCAAAACTTGACATGGTTGGTTTGGACATAAAAGCAAGCTTTTTTTTTCTTTTTCATTTTTCTTAGATTGAATCTTATTTAATTGGTTATGTGAGTGTATTTTGATAATAAAGGAACATTTGGATTGTATTGAGCATGAAAATTGACAAATGTTTGACAAGATTTGGGTTTGTCAAATATAGTACATGAAATGTTTGTTAAAATACCTCTTAGAATATGTTTTGTTGTTTTTGGTTAAGTTTGCTACTAATCTCATCAGAAATGGTACATGTTGTTTTGATTTCCCAACATTTGCTTTAAATTTTGCTTTAATTGATGGAATGGTGTTAATAGAATGAGGAAGTAGAATACGAGCAATGGTAATGGAAGATGGGATCAGGAATTGACAACAAGTTGCCCAATATGAAAATGAATGATGGTGGCCTGCCATCTCTAGACGATCATACTTCTTACACTAACTTAAATAATTTTAAAAAGATAATGGGTATGTTTGAGATTGAGGTCATTGTAAGCTTTTAAGCTACGATTCTTCGTAGAAAAAAAGTTGTAATTATAAAATAAAAGTTAATAATATGTAATAAATATAATTTTTAAATAATAATTCTAATAAAATTATTAAAAATATAATAGATTTTACATTATATAAGTGAAAAGTCATATTAACATAGTTAATATAGCTTAAAAGCTACAGTAGCTAGTATTTACCAAACACTTTAGTGCTGCAGCTTAAAAGTTACAGCTGCCCAACCTCAATCCCAAACATACCCAATGTATGAGGAAATTACAATAATTCTGCCAAATTTGGAGTCAGGTGCTTGTCTCCCAATTTGACGGAACCATTGCAATTGCCTAAAAATGATTGTTTTATCATTTTTTTTTTTTGTGAAACACACATCTAATAGATAACTAAGGAATATATTACAAAATAAGAGTTCAAAATGTTTTATGATTTGAAATTACAAGAAACTACTCAAAGATATAGTTTTTTTGAACAATAACTCTCAATTTTTACTATTCATTTAGTTCATCCGATCATACGTCAACTTTCCCACAATTCTTTAAAACATATTTGAAGTACAATTGATTTTTATTATTTAAAAAAAATTAAGAAAAACAACAAAAATTATTAGGAACTTCAAAACATGATCCTATAAAAATATGCTACAAGCACTTGTCTAATAAATATGTACGATAAGAACTTATCGTATATTTTTTAAGTTTCGTCTCTAATTTCATTTTAACTTAATTTTTTTTTGTTTCAAGTAATTTTTTTTATTATTCATCAACTCAAACTAATTCTTTTGTTAACCCTTGTTATTTTATGAATATGAAAAGTACAACATTTACAAATTTCAAATGTAAAATAAATTTAATATATTGAAAAAGTCATGTGTAAAACAAACATTAACTTTCTACTCTTCAGTTGATGAATTTTTTTTTTTCAATTATGCATAACTAAATATATTTTATGAATTTGGTGTTTTGTTGAGAGTTGTCAATTTTAGATATTTGTTGAGGATCTTATTGATTTGGTAATTTGTTGAGAGTTTTGAGAGTAAAATTGTCCAAAAATATAGTAATTGGCTAATTACAATAGAAAAAGTTAAAATGATTAATTTTTAAAAAATCCAAAAATTTTCGGACTAGTTGTATAAATTTTCCTAACAAATCTGGTTCTGATCATGATTTATTTGTCTTTGTTTATATGTTAATCAAGTTGAATTAAAATCACATGGTTATTGTAAAAATAATAATAATAAAAAATTGATGAACCAAATATTTATTTATGGCTTTATCAACTATTAGACAAGTTTAGGACATCTGAGCTGAACTCTTTTTCGGGTCTGTACATGTTACAATCAATTCACGAGACAGCCTAACAAATGTATCCTACTACCTCTTCTGTCTCCATCGTCACTATGATTGCAATCTTTTTCCTCTCTTGTTATTCTTTTTCTCTTTTTCCCTTAAATGAAAGCATTCCTTTGTACTAATCTTAAAACACCCAGGGGCTACCACCAATGCCTTGAAAAAAGAAAAAAGAAAAAAGAATGCTCTTGACAGGATTGGTAGGAGTAAAAGATAACATAAACATGGCAATCAATAACCAGAAATCACATTCGTAGGCTTCTCTGATCAGCTAGTTCATTGCTTTCATTATGCTCTTGCATTTCCAGTATTTCAACTCTACGCTTCATCTTCTTTCTTATCTTTATGGCTACATCAGACGGTCTAAATCGTCCGCATACACTAACCCTGCACTGCTGCTTCTCAACCAAATGTGTCTCTATCTCTTCATCAAATGTATGAAACAAAAGAGAGACTGTCAAAATCACTGAAACTTCAAATTCTTAATCGACGAAAAACTCAATTACCCTATCTCACCTTTCATGTTGAGAAGTATTCTCCTCAGCTTTCTACAGCAGCCATTGCAGTCTAGGTTAATTCTCATCACCATGCAACAAATCTACAGTTTTACAGAGAGAAGAAAGAGAATGAAGCCATGTTAATATTGATGTGTCATTTGATGAGAAAAGAAAGGCAGTGTTGTTAGAAATGAGCACCTGTCTTTCCTGCATGAAATTTGGTAATTGGCAAGAATCTATGTCAAGATTTGATGGCTTTAAAAAGTGAATAGAAAGAAAAGGCTGGAATTAGAATGTGAATGACAATGGACCAACTAATATTTCAACTTCGGGGTTGTCTTTTAGAAATCCTTTCCCTTGAAAATTGGAATCTGATTCTCCTTAAACTGAGAAATAACATTTTTGGGTTTCCTGTTTGGCTTATTATTCTTCACTTCATGTCCAAGGTTTCTTTACTTTATGAAATAAACTAAAGGGTAAACATCACTTCAGGTAAATGCTTTGTATTACCTCATGCAACATTATCAAGCAACTCTTTCTTGCTTACAAAGGTTTATGTTTCACAAAATTTAAGCATGAAGTTACCCTAAGCTGACTCCCTGAAGATATATTGCAAACAAAATGAAACAAAAAACAGAAAATACAATGAAACAAGCGCATCAAAATTGTTACTAAGTATTTCTTCAAAATCTTATTTCATTATAATGTTAAAACACTCAAATACAAGCTAAATCTTGGATTTATATTTCCCTGTGAAACAATAAGTATGTACATTGTAAATACCGCATAGAACATTCTTATTAAAAGCTTTATATCTCTGCATCTGTATCTGTTTTGACTTGTGATCAACTGCTGGAAAAGCCAAAAATTCGCTTCATCATAGCAATTTTTGGTAGAGGACTCCTGCGTACGGCTGTAATTTGCCTTGTAGAAACTTTAACAACAGCAGGATATCTACTTGTGAGTGTTACCTTCTTCTCCAACACATTGACCAAAACAGACTCTGTCTCTGCTCAATACGCAAATTTTTAGAATCCATGCTAATCCAATGGATTGCAAAACATTGGATTCAAAATTCGAAAGAAACATTAATCTGAATCTAGCCGAAGAAAATGTAAAAGAAAATTTCAATTTTCAAAGATGTTTCTGTAGGGGAAGAACTACAGTAATCCAGTTTATCCATTGGAGACATGCAGCGGCATTAAACGAGTAAACACCAGTAAGCAACTTAACATTATAATTAACGCTTGCAAAGAAAAATAGCAAGATAGCTGGCTTGTTGCATAGTCTTATGTTTTGCTTTAAATTCTTTGGCTCTATTTTTGTCACATGTTCTGTCTGAAACTCTGAATCTCGGATCATTTTGCATAAAAATTGCGTAAGGACAGTTGTCTATTTATAATTTTTGGCATAAAGAGATTCTACTCTAGGAAAAGAGCAAAAGGCTCTATAAAAGTTTTAGTGATGCCCATATAAGGTATAAAACCTGGACCACCTCCAAATTTACTGTGTGGAAAATAGAGGCCTACTTTTCAGCTGGTAAAAGAACTGCATGTGGCAACACTGGTTCGAAGATTCGCCTAGCTAAGTGTTCAGAGAAACAGCTCAATGCAATTGTGAAACAACTTGAAGAGATAAGATAAGAAAGCAGACAGCCATATACTGAAATCTCACCGTTCAGCTTGGACATCATTTCAGCAACTCTTTTCTGACACTCAGAGCACCGAATATCTGCTGATAGAACAACTTCCTGGACCTGGCATTGGCAAGAAGCAAAAACTAAGCCAAAATCCACAGGGGAAAAAGAAAAAATCAAAACCAACTTCATAGAATAAGAGAGAATACAAACAAGAGGCATGGATAATGATTCAACAGAAGCAAGGCTAGTTCCAGTAAGTGACTTGGTTCTTCTTGATTTCTTGAATTTAATTCCTGGAAGCTCCTTGTTTTTAACCCCATCATCATCATCAGAAACAGCAGCCATTACGTTGCTACGTGATTATCCAAACACACCGCATAAACAATATATTTAAGCAGATATGGTAACTGGGTTAAATCCCATCTTGCAGGAGGATGAGTGAGTGAAAGAGAACGACTAGAAAAGGATACTGGAACAGCTTATTAGCTGATCCTTCTGCACTGAAAGAGCAAGCCCATCTTTCTTACTTTTAAGATGCTTCAATTGTTGGAGATGAAAGAAGGGAATGAAAGTGATGTAGGAAGATTAACACACGGTGTTATGACAGACATAGTAAAGTGAAAATGGACTTTTCTGCTTAGTTGACAAAGATGCTTCTTTCGCAGAGGGAGCCCCACATACGCACTTACGGTTGTAAAAAATTTCTACTATGAAATTATTATTTAGAGATTGCTTGTATGAGTAAACTCTTTTGTTATACAACTTTTGAGTTCAATTAATCAGTCAATTCATAAGAAGAGATTAGGTACAACTGCACATTAATTAACCAAGATAGAGCTGCGTTTTTCTCTGGATAAAACACTAGCCGCACCTTTATAACCGTTGGAGCCTGGAGAGCTTCATCTTGGCGCCAGCTGCCCAGAAGCCTCAACGTTCACTTACTATGTGATAGGAGATGACTGAGACTCAAAGCTTGGAAGTGTCAGATATTTACCTGATGATTTCCTTTGCCTTTTTCTTTTCTGACGTTGACAACATACATAATTTTATCTTATGGGTCTTCCTAAGGTATTTTAAGAGTAACATGCATAATTAATGATTGATATTAACGGTTATCCTTTCATCACAAATGTTTTACCTTCCCAATAAAATTCGTGTTCGATAATTGACAATAAGAAAAGACTAAAATAAAACAAATTTGTGTAATAAAGATGAGTGATTTTTTTTTGCAAATTAAACTTGAGGCTCAATTCCTACTAGTCCTGCTAGCTGCTAGTGAGCAAGTAAAAGGTTCGCAACTGCTTCTGCTTGGCCGGATGCAACGTACACCAAAATTTAGTGCTATGTACCAATAGTAGTAGAAAATTTAATGCTACGCACCAAAAATAGTAGACATACAATAGGTAAGAAAAATTTTATCTTATAGAGAATTATTTTTTATTTTCTAATGATTAATATTTTATTTTTTATACTACTTTTTGTATGCATGTTACTGTCGATAGCCTAAGCTGTGTGCTGTACAAAGTTCATGTTAAGTTATTTTCAGTAAAGTCATGCCGTAAAAAGTCGGTCATTTTCATTCCCTTCTTTCATCTCCGAACACATTTAATCTAGTAAATACTACGCGTTAAAATGGACACATTAACCAATCCCATTTCAATTGCAGAGATAGAACTCGTTGAACTAAAAGCCAGTTTACAGGCGAGTTAAACTTTATTATCAGAAAAATGATATACATATTACATGAAGCAACAAGTACAAAATCAGCAGGGAAGGTTAGAAACCTAAGAGATTACTCTACTGCATCCAAAATTGCCACCTGAAAAATACAGGCTATGGTTTCATATAAACACATAGGCTGAGAGAACTTGCCGGGACTTCTCATAGACATATCCAGAACTGACAGACATGGTTAATTACAGTGCCCCAACAGAAGGTTGCATCCAGAAGATGCACCACATGCTATACATACTTCTGATCAGACCAAAGATAAGAAACTAACATCTACTTGCAAGCATCAACCTGAACTTCTCTATCTGCAATAAGATCGTCTGATCACCTAGACATAACCAAGCTTGTAAGAGGAGCCACAACAGAAGATTTGAATAAAGAGCCTCTCATGTACTTACAGTTATCATCAACTTTTATAGATGCTGGAAACAAAAATCTTTCACAAAAACCTGATCCCATCACTGCCCAGGTGTTTTTACCCTCAGGATCTCTATAATGCACCCCATGGACAGAGCTCCCACCACCACGTCTTCTCTTCCTTGATGACTTCCACTTCAATTGGGCAAGCAAATCATCCTTTGCAAGATCTGGAACTGGATTCGAGTTTTTGATCTTGTCATCTCCTGAGTCCGAAAGCGATTCACCATACTCAGTTTCACTATTAAATTGCTGTCCGCTAACACAGAGAGCAGCTTGCACTGAGTTGCCATCACATGATTTCTCCACATCTTGCTTTGTTCCCAAACAAGATAATATAGAACTCACAACATCAGATCTTTCCTTTATAAAAATCCATCCATTTCCAAACCATTCTTGAGAATGTCTCAAGTCACCAAGGCTGAATATTGATTTTTGCTTTTCTCCTGCCCCAAAAAAGAAGAGAGAGAGAAATACAAAGATTTAAGAACACATGCATTATTTAGAAAGAAAAGAAATGAGACCATGATAACAGATTAGCACAAAGCAATGAATGTTCAAAGAAAATTTTCAAATAGGCAAAAAGCATCTCCTAACCTGGGAAATAGACATGTAGTTTATCTTCAGAATCCTTCTGAATCACAATTCCTTCCCACCAGCCGTCATGCCACCAAGCATCAACAATTGTCCCAACGTCAATGGCCCATGATACTCTGCCTTTATGCGATTCTGGTGATGGTCGAACTATTCTCCTGCCAGAAACCCTAAGTCCTAATTGATCAGGAGCTGCAACCCGGGATGCCAAAACCCACTCCTGCAACATATAACCAACAAAAATTAGTTAGCAAATAGCAGGCAATGTGTAACCCTGATCTTCCTTCAGAAATCAATATCATGACAAGGCATACCTCTAACAGGTTAACTTCATCAGCAGCATCCTGTACATCATTATATCGGACCTTCACTTTATCTTTGTGTTTCTTGATCACCAAAGCTCTATACCAACATCCTCGCATGCCACTGTCCTGAGAGAGGACTTCAACATGAGAACCAACTTTCAAATATTGAGAAGTTGGGTCAACTTCTTTCTTGTTTGAAATCTTCAGATCAATACATGCTGCATCCATAGGTTCTTTCTTGTTGGTGTAATCACACACATCAGCATCCTTTGATTGACGTAGCTTCTTCTTAGGCCTGGTCTCAACTACGTCATTCACAATCTTTTCTGCTCTTTGGCCATCAAAAGGTTGCTGAGAACTTGAACAATTCTTTGGATAAGTAAAAGTGAACAAATATCTAATTATTTCTTGCTTCCAGTAACCTTTAACCTGAGTTATGTCAAAGGGCTTCACATCATCGTTTTCAAACTGCTTGTCGCATATAAAGGGTTGCAGATGAGCATATGTCACCTCATTCACAAACTTCTCAAAGTGTTGGGGGCTGAGGACGGTAGCCAATCCATCTATGCACTCAATACTGAGATCTTGAAGACAAAGAGAAAAGAAAATCTCTCTGTCATTAAAATTGTGAGGCAAAAATATACCAACCTCATCAATTTTGTGAAACCATCGTACCACAACCATCTTATTGCCTCTAGAATCCTCGTACATGTCTTCCAAGTAAGCAACGAGCCTTTTATTTTCCTCAGCTAACACATAAACAAAGTCATGAACCTGCAAGATGTCAATGAGAGAATGAAAAGCATGATACAAGTTTAGATGAAGAATGCAATGAAAATAATATCCAAGGAGTAGTAAACACAGGCTCAGAAACATTTGCTAAAAACTGTAGAGAACACTCACAGATACTTTAACCCCATTCCGGAAGAAAGACTGATAGTGCTTCCGCTTTTTTCTCGACATCCATGGAGAACCTAACCATAAAAATTCTCTGGTATACTGGCCTAGTGTCTGCGATTGGACATCCTGAGAAGAAGAATCGAAGATGTAGAATGTAGTTAAAATCAAATAAGCTCAAACCACCAGCCAGGAGAGAATCTTAGAAGGTTAAAAAAAAAAGTAAAAAGTAACTAGTTTTTAATATCATTCATACCTTAAATGCTTCACTATCTAACCGACGGACCTCTTTACCACCCAAAAAGCGATCAGCTGATTTTGACGAATTCAGAACTGGTGAACCTAAAATTTTTTTTTCATCATCAGTTAGCATCACATTAATGCTTATTATAAGTAAAAATCAATGATAATTAACCCAACCATAAAGTGTTTCACAGATTAAAAAAACATGCCAACAACACTATACAAAACATCTCAGCAATACATATTTAACTTATATCTCAACAACAAGGATTCTTCTTTTCTTTTTTTTTTTTTGTCGTGAAAGATCTTAACCTAGATAATTTGAAGGCATAGGACTTCACGATCTCAACCAGCTCTTTAAATTGTACTGGTAATCCTGCAGTCCAGATCATAGTCAGTTACCAGGGAGAGGAAACTAAGAACGATTACACATAAAACACGCCACCCAACAAATATATCTAAACACAAAAACACCAAAAAGATATACATATATATATATATATGAAAAAAAAAACTTAATTTTGAGGAAATAAAATGTCTGATAACAACGTGGATCTAAATCTTTAACTTCAAATCCAAAGAAAAAAAAAATCGGAAACACCTCACATGAGGGGAATCACAAGAAGATCAACAAAAACCGGAGGATAACCAAGATGTAGGAACGAATGTGAATTCTAAAGCACACAAAACTTCGTACTGAAAATTAAAGGAATATAAAACAGATTCGCCATTCCAAATATAACACCCAAATAAATGGTTTTTCAACCTATTTCGAACAGTTCACAAGAAAAAAAAAGCGGCAAATTTTCCAGATTCGTCAAAATCTCAGTGGAAAAAATTCCAATTGGAGAAAACATCAATTTATAATATTGAAATTAATATAATTTGAAACAGTCAAAACGATAAATATTTAGAGAGATAAAAGCAAGTTATGAAATAGAAAAAATATAATTTGAAAGCAACAAAAATCAAACGACACCCCAGATATGACCACCCGGATCTAATATCATAAAACTTTTGTTGTCAGAAAACCTATACCCCGAGGAAGAAACGCATACACGAATAAACGTATCCCCAAACCTCCCTCTCTCTCTTTTTTCTAATCAACGACAACAGAATTAATCACAGATAAATTATAAAGAGGAGGAATTTATCTACCTGAAATAATTGAATTAAGCCATTCAACGACCTCGCGTCTTGATTTGAGCTTGTAAAGCGACGTCGCAAAGGATTTATTCGAAATAACGTAGTGATACGACATGTGCCTGGAGCTCTTCTCTTTCCCTATCACGGCCAGATCTGAACCGCAACCATCTCTCCTCTTCAAATAATAATGAACCTCTCTTCTTCCCTTGTCGCTCGACGCGTTCACCTCCTCCCAGCTGACATAACACGACGCCGTGCTGCTCAACGCCGGCGCTCCTACAGCCACTCCCTCCATGATAGTTACGAACCGGAACGAGGAAAAAAATGATTTATTTAAATAAATAAAATTTTAAAAAAGAGAAAGAGATATCAATTAAAATTCAAAAGCCGATAAGAGAGCGTTATGAGAAATTCAGACGGAGAATTTGAAAGCTATGTGTAACATATATATATTGCTAGGGTTTCAAGATTGGGTGATGAGATGGACGGTGGAGATTGAGTCCACGAGGATGACACGATGGAAAGTATTAGGAAATTGCGAGGATTACTATGGATGGATTTTTTGGGGTTACGAAAATGCCCTTGGAAGAGTTTGGAATTTACTTTTGGTGGCATTTGATTAAAGGGACAAAGTACAAGTTGAGGAGGAGAAAAAAAAAGGAAGTGGTGCCCGTAAATGCCGGTGAGGAAAGAGGAGACAGCCTTGCTCAGTCTCTTTGCCAGCTGTCAGTTGGCTAAAAATATATAATTAAGATTTAAAAATAATTTATTTTTTAAATAATTTAATAATAATTAATTAAAAATTTGATTATTCAATTAATCATATTATTTAAGATAAAAATAAAATAAAAATAAATATTTAAAAAAAGTTTTACATTAAAAATATTTTAAATTTATTAAATTTAAAAAAATCATATTTATATTTTATACTTGTAATATATAAAAAATAAATAAAATATTATGATTAAATAACGTGAACGTAGACTATATTTTTTAATGTAATACAAATAATTATATGTATGATTAAATGTTAACGATTATTGTGATAAAACTTCTTATACAAATGATTCTTGTTTTTACCTTGGTTCATGTTTTTGTGGACAGGGAAGAGAGTTGTCGGGTTGCGTAGAAAATTGAACATACGGTGATGAAGTTTCAGTCACGACAAATTAAAATTGAATATTATTGAACTTCTATCCACGATAAAATAATAATAATTATTATTATTATTATTATTATTTTAATCGTTATTGGCCAAAACTAACCATCAAACGAAATTGACGGAACCATTTGAAATTATATGAGCAAGCCATACTAATTCTTTAGCATTAAGATTGGAAAAATTAATCCGTCGGCTACATTTACCCACAGTATTAAAGTAGCTATGTGACTTTTTTTTATTATTATTATTTAAATCAAGTCTAACTCCATTTCAAAAGAAAAAGGGATTAATAATTCCAAAACATATAAATATATAATTTAATTCATATCTCAAAGGGCTTATGCATGTTAAGTTGATTTAGAGGCACGATAAAAACTGGTGCTGTGTCAATTTTCATTTTGTAATCATTGGAAGTCACGACATTGCTTAAGATTCTGTAATATTTGACCATTTTAAATTTTCAGCAAACAATAGTAAATGCACCGGTAGTTGCCAACGAAACACATCCAACCACTTTGATGCTTTTGATATACAGATAAAATATGATGGGATATGATAAAAAAAAAATTTATATATATATATAGAGAGAGAGAGGGGGGAAGGATAAGATTTGATGAGATAGAATATATTATAATTGTATTTAATATTATTTTTTATTTGGTATAGTTTACAATTAGATTGGTTTGTAAAAATAAATAATATTTAGTTAATTATATTTTTAATTTAATTCATACAAATAAAAATTCATTTAATGTTCAAAAATAATTTTAATTATAAAATTATTTAATATTTCATTTATAATAATTTTAATTATAATATTACAATTTACAAGTTATTATTGTTATTATTAACTACAAATTTTGTATTATTAATTATACTAATCAACCTCAAAAATATTAATTAAATACAAATCATAATTTAATTATTTTTTATTTATTAAATATATTTCTAATTTTTTTATTATTGTTATTTAATAATCTATTATTTATCAAAATTTATATTTTGGAATATTAATTAAATAAATAATTTAAAATGTAATTTTGAAATTGTAAAAATATTTAATAATTATGTAAATTGTAATTCTATAATTTAATGTGAAACTAATAATGATACTTATTATAATTTCTTATTTACAGTTTTGAAATTAATATTTTTATTACATTTATCCCATGTCAATATAATTTTAATATTTATAAATTATTATGTTTAATTGCGTAAACAATATAATCTTAATCTAACTAGTCTCACAGCGTCCCTTGGGATAATTTCCTTACAAACTTTAGATTGTCTTGTGGGCTCACGTAATCATATTATTCTTAATTGCATTTTTTTGTTACAGTGAATAGAAGGACGAAAATGATAGAGGGAATTGAAAAATAAAGAAAAAGATAATAATCTTAATTTTATTATTTAATATAATATAAAATCATCTCTTATTTACTTATTTCTTTCTTCTCTTCTTATTGTCCCTCTTATTATTTCTTTTAATTTATTCAAACTAATGGAGTACCAAATATGAGACTCATATAAAATTAAAAAAAAAATTGTTCAATCACCCTTTTTTAATCGGCCAACCAAACACACACTAAGTGTTAAAGCATAAATTAACAAATTGGGGGACCATGTAACCGAACCCTAAAAATAGTTCATTCCTGATTTCATGTCCAACAACATGATTAAAATATAAAGTATATTATTTTCTATTAGCTTGATCGAATATTTTAAATGAAGTTGAAATCTATCAAAATGACATTTAATTTCAATATAAATTATCTAATTCAGTCAAATCAATTAAGCATAAAAAACCATAAATTATATGGATTAGCGCTTGGATTTTAAACCCAATAATTTTAATATTTTAGTAGTTATACTTTACTCAAAATTATTGATTATGATTGTATAGTTGGAAGATGTTCCTCTAAATATCGTAAATGAGTATTTTAAAAAAAAGTTTATTCAAAATTTAAAATGCTGCATTATATAAAAGTTAAGATTGCAATATTTATCTATCAAATGATGTACCAATTGACGTGTTATAATCAATAATTATAATAATATTTAAAATATTCAATCATAATGTATGTGATAGTTGTACATTAGTTTCGTGTTTCAAATTTGTAAACTCGACATCAATCTAATTGTATGCAGAAGAGGATCCATTTAATGATCAGCGGCCAATAGAGAAAATAATTTCAGAAATATTAAATAATTTTTTGAATTACTAATTAGCACCGGATATATTAAAGTAATCATGTTAAATAGTCCCATAAACTCATAAGTCAATAAAATTTAAGTTTTAACTTTGAGAATTATAAAAACCCACACTTTAATTAAAAAAAAAAAGATCATTAATCTAGTCCCTATAAATTATTTGTTTGGATCTAACACTAATTGTAGCTAAAGTTGGCAAAATAAATTACCAAATGTGTTCATGTCGTATAAGATTCGCATCATATCATATTACACATTTACACTATTTTATACACACACACACACATATATATATATATATTATAAAATATATATTTTTATTAATATTTTACATATTTATATTATTGAAATTATAAATCAATATAAAAATTTATAAATAAAACTTTATTTATATATTAAATACTTGAGTTTTGATGACCATAACTTATAAAGTAATTTAAAATATAAAATATAATTGCGCGGTTATTCAAGTGGATCAAGAACTATAATTCAAATTCGACAAAAAAATTCGTGTGAATTCATATTTAATCCATTTAATAACTCATACTTATTTATTTTTATTAAATTTATATAAAGTAATTGAATCATGCTTAATTGTGTAGTTAGTCTCTTTTTACTCTCAACAGCCACTCTGTTAAATGCAATGCTCATTGTTTCAAATATGTTGATGAAAATCGAATATAGTTGAACATCTGAATATTTAGAGATGGTAAAAAAGTTTTGTCCAAAATTTGGTTCGGTTAGCTTGATATTATTTTTTCGGGCTTTGGTCTAAATTTAAAAGTTAAAATTCAGGCTCGTGCTTTAATATTTAGGGCCGATTAAATTTTAGTTTGGACTCAAGCCTTATGTGACCTAGTCCGATAATTTAATAAATTAAAAAAAATACACTAACACGACACACACACATGACACATCATAAATTGAATGAGTATTTTTATTTGTATAAAACATGAGTGTTGTTTTTTTTTTTTTATGTTGAGTTGTGGAATTGTGTATTTTTATTTGTACAAGACATAAGTTTTTTTTTTTAAGATTGGATTGTGGAATTGTGTAATTTTATTTGTATACGATGATTTTTTTTTCAAATGACACAAGTGTAAATTAAATTTTGAATATAAGTTATTAAATTATGTATTTTTATTTAAGTATTAAGTTTGAACTTAAGATAAAAAGTAGTTGGTATGCTGTACTTGAAAATAAATAAAATAATTAAAGTAATTAAACAAATAGCTGAGACAATAGGTAAACAAATTAAAATAATTTAAATAAAATAAAAGTTCGAAGATCTGTACTTAGCTCCGTCCATCTCGACATTGACCTGAATCAAGCCCGACTCGAAACAAAAATTATTAAACTTTTCATTAGGCTAAACTTTTAATTTAAGTGGCTGAATTTGAGCTCGGACTTTATCAGACCCGAGTCAGACCCGAGCCCGAGCCCAACCCGACAAATTACCAACCCTATCAACATCTGATTAACCAAATTTGCTTTTGCTTCCTCACGTTATCACACATACAGATTAGCAAGTGATTTGTTTGAAAATAACTTATAACACACACGAAAGATAGATAGAAGATTTTATATACATATAATTGAAAAAAAAAAAATTGATCACTATTTATTTCAACGTCACGATTGGAGACACGTCCCGTCAAAAGATATGGCTTGAAAATTTTCCCTCCTTCGAAAAGCAGTCCGGGGTGGTGCCTGAGGAAGATTAAATAAAGCTTAAACGACAGATGCTTTTCCCACGCGGGGAATAGCTGACATGCAATCAAAAGGGCCCTACACTGTGACCCCATTCAGAATTGATATTGAAATTATTTTTTTCATAATTTCTTTTATAAAAATAATTTATTTCATTTTTTATTTTATCAGCATTTTTTAAACATAAGTAGAAGATTTTTTTTTATAAATAAATAATTAAATAAATTATCATATTTTAAATTTTTTTTATTATAACTTTAATATTTCAAAAATAAAAATAATCATATTTTACTTATTCATAAATCTTAATATATAAATTATCAAATATCATATTACCGTCACAATCTAGTTACGATCATAATTAGTACGTTTTCTTCAATATCAAAATTTTGATCCATTAGGTTTATAGTATAATTTGATAACTATAGATTTTAAAATTTAATCTATATATATATATTATTTTATATCCATATTTTTATGAGGATGACATATACTTAAAATTTTAAATATTAATTTGTGATTGTCTATTAATTTGTATTGTATGTCATATTCGTAAAGACAAATTCTTTGTTAATTAATTGTTTCAAATTCGTTGGCATTCCGTTGCCCATTCTATTTTCGAAAGGATAATCCGTTCACATTCTTTTTGTTTATGAAAATTTTGGAACATGTATTTTATTTTTGAATCTATTTTCTATAGTTATTGCAAATTAATAGTTTTAGTCTTCAACTTCAATCTATCTATATATTTATATAAAGTTGGGACTATAAAAGTTTACGTGGCATCACTATTCTTTATTTTTTTTTATATTTCATGTATTATGAATTAACAACAAAGAATTATGGATTGATAAAGAAATTAAATAATTAATAAGAGTAGATAATAATTTATACTTTATTGAAATGTCAAATTATAGCTTAAAGGCATTAAAGTTATATAGAGATTTTAGATTTGGCTTTTCATCATCTCTTAAGATCTCGTAATTAATTTGATTGTTATTATATAATCAATATGTAATAATTCATCAAAAGACTCATCGTTTTCTCTAATTAAAACATTATTGATCATAAATTGAGTAATTTCTTAAGATCTCATAATTAATATAACTATTATTACACAATCAATATGTAACAGTTCATCAAAAAGCTCATTGTCTTCTCTAATTAAACTTTATTGATCATAAATTAAGCAATAATTTATAAACATTTCTAATTAGTCATCTCCTCTACATTATCGTAATTTATAAATAACTACAAAAATATATAATATCCCACACAAACATAAACACAACATAATATAATAGAAAAATAGAAATGGCTCTTAAAAATGTGTTATCATTTTGACCCTCACTTACCAGATAGTGTCAAATATTATAAATGCAACCAGCATGAATGATCACCTCGGCAATAATATGAAGTCAGGCTACAATCTTGTATCAAGACTCGAAGCCAACAAAGCCCTAACGGAGTGTTGGAACGCATTAATGGAGCTGAAATCATGCTCAAATAAAATTGTTATTTTATTCCTTAATGGCCAGGCTGATATTGACCCTAACTATTGCCGCGCCATTAAAATCATTAATTGTTGACCTGCCATGTTTATCTCATTTCGTTTCACTGCCAAGGAAGGGAACATACTAAAAGGCTACTATGATGCATCTTCTGCTTCTTCTCCAGGCTTTAACATAATATTTCAACCTCAAGTTTTCAAAGTTTTGGCCTAGACAAGGTACATCTATAGCACAATTATATATGTTTGTAGTGTTAATTATATGTATGTCAACAATTTAAAAAAGTAAGAACATTTATGTATTTATTTAGACGATTCATTAATTATATAAATACATAAACATCAATATATAAAGAATTTTATTATTTATTTTTATTTTTAAGAAACTTCATGATAGCCTAAGTCCTATGAATCCCGGATTATCTTCATTTATGAGCTTGTAGGAGTGTCCTGTGAATTTTATTGTATTTGATAAATAAAATTTACATGTATATCGAATGTAATTATTTTTATTCAGATTAACCTCTTAACATGTGTTCCAAAGACTCAAGTCATATAGGTGCTGATAACTGTTAATAAAATAAATGAATTTATTTGAATGATTTCTTATTTTCAATCAAAAAATAAAATCAGGGTAAAATTTATGATCGACATAAAATACAAATAAAGAAAAAAATAAAGTATTGAAATTTAACTATTATAAATATACGTGTGTTTGTGTAAATATTTTGTTTGATTCTTAAAAATAAATAAAATTAAAAATATTTTGTTTGATTCTTAAAAATAAATAAAATTAAAAATAATTTGTTTACTAAATATTTTTATTACTTCCATTTTTTTTCTCTCCAAACTCTATGGTCGTTTCTGCGTATTTCCAACTATTTATAGAGTGGTCTAACTCTCTGCATTTTATTACTTAATAGTATTAGATTTTTAAATATTTATATTTAAAAAATTCACATTACAAATATAAAAGAGAGTTAAAAAGTAATTTTTAAATAAAATATAACATTCAAATTAAATTATTTAAAATCCTAAGGGTGGTCACAATTATTTTACAAAAATTATCTACCTTCCCCGTTACAATTATTTATTTTTCTTCTTAACACAAATATGGTAAGACTATTTATACTCTACAAATTATTCCGAACACTCTCATTTTAATAAATTATTTTATTATAAAAATATACATCATATAAATTATTAATAAAAATCTTAGCAAACCCAAAAATTAAAGAGTCACCTTTCTTAGTAAGTAAATAGACTTTTCTCTGAGACCCAAAATAGTAAAGCTAACTCTTCGTATCATTGGCATCGGGCAGGTGAACGGAAAACCTGGCTACACAACCATTCTTATTCAAGTAGAAGATCTAGTTGAATTTATAAGCATCAAAATTCTCCTTGTTTTTTAATCATTCGTTGAACCAAGCAGAATCTTGATCTTTTTAAAAGAAAATTATTTGTTCGCATTTTTTTTTAATCGTCAGTATCAAAAGAAGCACTAATATATAGGTATTAATTCAATGTTTTACAAGCACGAATTTTTATCATATTTTGTATAATAGATTATGAAGTTCAATAAATTTTATTTTATTAAGTTTTTTCAATATATTTTTACATATTTAAAGTATTACATGTAAATAATTTATTAAACTTACTCTAAAAATAAAATTTAATATAAATTTATATCTATTTTGATTATTATATAATAAAGAAAAAGTATCACAACATCATATTTATTTTATTATATGTACATTTAATTAAAATAAAATTTTGACATGTTATTTGTACTACATTTATTTATAAATTTGTATCAATCAACTACTTTTATACTATAAAATAATAATTTTACCCTTAAATAAATTAAAAAATTATTTAATTCTTTAAAAAATTTCAAAATAAAACAATTATAATTACAAGATTATCCCTAAATTTAATAAAATAAATAAATCTCAAAATTCAAAGATGTTAATTTTTATAATTATAATATTATTTAAAAATTATCATTTTAATTTTTGTAATCATAATTTCATTTAATTTATACAGGAAAGTTTTTAAATTTTAATTTTATAATAATTATATGGAACTTTTCCATTCATGTTAATTTATGTAAACTTCCATGTACTTAATTTAATTATAAAAATTAAATGACATTATAATTAAAAAATAACATTTAAATAAATTATTATTAAAAAATAACATCTTAAATTTTGTAATTTATTTATTTTATTAAATTTAGATGTATTCTTATAATTATTATTTTTTATTTTTAAAAATTTTTAGAATCAAATAATATTTTAATTCATTTAAAGGTAAAATAATTATTTTTAGTGTCAAATAGTTCATTAATACAAGTTTAAAAATAAATATAACGTAAAAAATATATCAAAATTTTATAATAATTAAATATATATTTATAATAAAAATTTATATAATAAAATATAAGTAACTTATTTTATCAGGGCAATCTTAAATTAACCATGTGCCATCTGACGCGCAGCATCATCAGGATAAATCTACACCGTCGACGCAGCCTAACTCTGCCTCCGAAAGATATTAACAGAATAAATAATTATATTAAATTTTTTAATAAATTGAAATGATAGAGTCACAAATAAAGGCAAAAGAGATGGCGTAGCCCATAGGAAATGGCTCCAAAAGACAGCTAAGCCGGCCCAAAATTTCGGCATTATCCAAAGGCGGGAGAGTTCGAGACGGGACCTATTTTTTTAACTTTTTAAATATTTTTAAGATTTAACGAGTACCGGTTGAAACCGGCTTTTTACCGGTACGACCGAATTGTCAGCCTTTTTCTTTTTCTTTTTTTTTTTTTTCCTGTTGGCTTTGCGGGGTGAGGGTGGGCTAGGAAGTGGACGACCTCATATATTCTTTCCATGCACCTCACTTCAACTTATTATTATTATTATTATTATTATTTTTCAAGTATTACGTGATAATGTACTTATTATTATTTTTTGTACCAATTATTTTGTAGGGGGTAAGTTTCACTTGGCATTCACTTTAAACAATAATGGTTTTTAAATCTATCTTTTTCAAACCATGCAAACCAAAGCCCAAGTTGCTAATCTATTTATTAATAGAAATTTGAGAATTGAGATCATTTTGCATGCAGTGATATTGAGGTTGCACACTTAAAACGTGGCCAGCAGACAAGTTGACAATGTAGGTCTTATTTGTTGAGGATCGCCCAACGCCCATTAGCCCAACGTGAAGGCCATTACATCAAGTCATCAACAGCAATAATGCCTTTCAAAATTTATTTTTTTTAAATGCATTATTTTTTTTTAAATACTGACATGTCACAATATATTAATAATTAGATATCTATTGAATTTAAATTACATCAATTCTATTATGATATAACACAAAATTATAAATGTTTAAAAGGATATATTTTCCTACTTTACCCATAAATTTATGGAAAAAAATGTATTCCTATCCAATTTATTGAAAGTGGAACACAAACCTGTGCTCTTAATTTATGCTACAGTTTATTTTAATCCAGGATCTATGTTAAATAACTATCTGTATACGGATCTCAAGATCCATGGCATTGGCCGGGCCGCATGAAGGGCTTGTCCAATTTTGAATCGATAAAACAAATCTTCTTGTTCAAGATTTGTTCCTTCTATAATGAACTCCACTGGAGCAGGAGCATTATAGAGGAACAGAGGAAACAGTGCACGCAATGATAGGCCGATATGCAATTTTCCAATTCATCGTACTTCCGCTTATTCACAAGGAATTGATTCAGTATCAAATCAGATCGCATAACTTATACCATATACATAGTATATACGGATTATGAGACCTGATCTAGTGCATGCAACCATGCACGTTATGGAGCTCGACTGTGCACGTGGCGAGTATTCATTGGGAGATCGTGGGCCCTACAGCACAGTTTCTCAACGGAAGCTCGCTACGTGCATAGTTGCCTATCATAACGTCCGTGAATGTGAGTACTGAATCAAATTCCTGCATATTATTTATTTATTTTTTATTTGGGAGGAATTTTATTTTATCAAAACCTTCGGTGCTATGAAATAAAAAAAACTACAGAAAGGTATCTTTTAATAATTACAAGGTGTTGTTAAGTTAAATAATATTGTAACTTGTATCAACCCAATATTTGATGACTACTTAATAAGATATCGTTTACGTTTTTGTTTGAAGTGTAAATTTAACTTCCTTTTTTTTTTTTTTCAGACATTACATACTTTGAATCATTTGTTTTCTTAACTTATCACTTGTTATTAAATAATTTATCTCAATAGAAAAAGTCTGCTTTTTCTTGAAATCCAAATGGAAAATTTTTAATTTCAAATCTCGAAAATACCTTTAACAATTCATATTTTTCTTGTGCTCTTTAAAAACCTAATATTTTTGTATTATCATTGAAGTTATTTATTTTTTAATTGTATTAAACTAATATTCAGATGGTAACATTAACTAAATTGAAATATTGAACAAACCATATTATATCCATCTCGTTGAATCAAAAATATAAAAATAGTGTTGACGTTATAATAAAAGTTAATGTTATAATTACACCTGTTATTGTAAAATCAAATTAAGAAACAAAGATACTATTATTTTTTGAATGCTATCAAGCTAATCAACTTGATAACTTCTAAATTATGAAGAACAAATATATGCACCGCTTAAAAGGATATTTATGTAAAAAAAAAAAAAGCTTTCAAATATTGAAAAAAAGGAAAATAAATATGTAATTTAGATATTTATATTCAAATCTATTTAGATTTAAGACCTTAAAAAAAAAGCAACCTAAATAAGATAAAGAGTGATGCTTTCCACACTCATTTAAAATCCTTATAAAAATTTACATTTGGAATAACAATTATATCATTAGACGAAATATTTTTTCACTCACAAATATGAATTTAAATAAATTAAAATATTTTTACACTTGAAAATCATGAATCCTCCTATCTTTAAATGATATAATTATTTTTTAAATCAAAATAATTTTAAGGCAATAAGATAATAAATTATATTTAATGATAATATTTGTATGAAAATTTTATTTTTAAAATTAATTAAACTCTATTTTAACCTTTTATCCTTTTTTGTAATTTTAATTAAAGTTAGAGTTAGGGATGGCAACTCAACCCGGACCCGAATGAACCCGGATTTTCTTGACCGGGTTAAACACGCACTGGATTAATTTTTTTCCGGAATCTGGATGTAAAAATGAGAACCCGGATATTTCCGGTTCCGAGTCCGGGTTTAAGTGTTCCGGAAATCCGCCTGGACCCGGATATATTTATTTATATATTAAATTTTTAAAAGTATTTAATATAAATATAATTTTTTTTTTTTTATTTTAGTTAAAAAAATTAATTTTTATTTTAATTTAAATAATTTTTAACAAATCCGGGTTTAAAACCCGGATTTCGAAAACGTATTTCTGGGTTAAATCGGGACCAGACCCGAATTGAAAAATCCTGATTTTAATATAGATCCGGTATAGAAATTTATTATCCGGGTTCGGAACTGGAAAACCTAAATCCAAACCCGACCCGGACCCGGAAATTGCTAGTTAGAGTTACCTTTATAACAAGTGGCGTTTGGGTATTAGGAGCTTCACTATAAGACAAAACTACCAAACACACGAAGAGCTGAAAGTATCTTTGGGTCTAGTCTTGGCCCCGGCCTGAATTTACATAAGAAAGTTTGGACTCGGACATTAAGCTGTTCCAAATAAACTTACTATAAATTCTAAACGCACTCGTCATTATTTTTCAATTATTTAACATGACTTAACAGTAGGTGGGTGGACTCAGGCCCAGCGCAGCTGAGACAGCCCGAGTCTGACCCACTGGCAGACCCTAACTCAAGAGGCCGACGAGAGATATGTGAAAACTGAAAACATTCGGAAAAGTGAAAGGCTGAAAGCAAACTACCAAACTACAATTTGGGTCAAATATTAAAATTTAAAAATTACAGGACTTACGTGGAAATAAGAAGAAAATGAAGCAACGAACTTGACGGCTGCAAACCGAAAACTTAAAACCGGGCGATGTTAACACGGTAATGTAGCTCAAAGCCGTCAACTCTTCCTCGTCATCTCCGCCCCTTTGTTTTCAACTCTATTTCCTCTTCATTTTCCCTCCCACATTCACATTCACATAATCACCATTCAATCACCAAATTCCCTCTTTTTGCAAAAAAGGCAAAAAAGAAAATAAGGAATGGCTTCTCTTTCCCCATTCCTCTCAAAAACTCCCCATTCAAACACCCCCACCACTTCATTCTCTTCTTCCGTTTCCACTCCCCTCAAATGGAAATCTATCACTTCAGTCTCACAGTCTCAATCTTCTTCTTACTACTCTCGCCGTCGAATCTTCACCGTCCAATCCAAAATCCGCGAGATCTTCATGCCTGCCCTCAGTTCGACTATGACCGAGGGCAAGATCGTCTCGTGGATCAAGTCAGAAGGCGACGTTCTATCCAAGGGCGAAAGCGTCGTCGTTGTGGAGTCCGATAAGGCTGACATGGATGTCGAGACCTTTTATGACGGCATTCTCGCCGCAATTGTCGTCCCCGAAGGCGAGTCCGCTCCAGTTGGCGCCGCGATCGGGATTCTTGCTGAGACTGAGGCGGAAGTTGCTGAAGCCAAGGCCAAAGCCGCGTCCGCTGGGGCTGCAGCTCCTGCTTCCACTCCCGCTCCAGCTGTTTCCCCACCTGAGCCGAAGAAAGTGGCGGAGTCTGCTCCCAGTGGGCCGAGGAAGACTGTGGCCACGCCCTACGCCAAGAAGTTAGCGAAGCAGCACAAAGTGGACATTAATTCGGTGGTTGGAACGGGGCCGTTTGGTAGAATTACTCCCGAAGATGTAGAGAAGGCGGCTGGAATTGCTCCTTCCAAGAGTGTGGCACCCTCTGCTGCTCCGGCTTCTCCGCCAAAACCTGCAGCGGCGGCAGCACCAGCAGCGCCTCTACTTCCCGGTTCTACCGTGGTGCCTTTAACGACAATGCAGGCTGCCGTTTCAAAGAATATGATCGAGAGTCTTTCGGTACCCACTTTCCGTGTTGGATATCCGATTATAACTGATGCTCTTGATGCGCTTTATGGGAAGGTACATTTTTTTTTTAATAATTAATTAGTATATTGGTTTGGGAGACTATGTGTTGATGTTATGAGATTTTGAAATTTTTTAGGTGAAGCCGAAGGGTGTGACAATGACTGCGCTACTAGCAAAAGCTGCAGCAATGGCCCTTGTTCAGCATCCAGTTGTTAATGCCAGCTGTAAAGATGGCAAGAGTTTTACTTACAATGCTAACATCAACATTGCAGTGGCTGTGGCTATCAATGGTGGCTTGATAACACCTGTTCTTCAGGATGCAGATAAGGTTGCTTACTTGTCATTGATTGATTTTTGCCTTGGTGTTCATAACTTCTAATAATTTTTGAGTTAGTTTAAATTTTGTGATGTGTATTTGGTTGGCAACAGTTGGATCTGTATTTATTATCTCAAAAATGGAAAGAGCTTGTGGAGAAAGCTCGATCGAAGCAACTTCAGCCCCATGAGTACAATTCAGGTATTGCTAGTTCATTTTCCCTTTAATCTCTGTCCTATTGTGCAGTTGTAGTCTCTTTGAATCATGGTTGTACTAACAGCACAAAAATTGTACTTGATTTTTCCCCATACAGGGACTTTCACTCTATCCAACCTGGGTATGTTTGGAGTGGACAGATTTGATGCTATTCTTCCTCCAGGGCAGGTGAGTAATAAGGACTAGGCTTGTGGATCTCTAATCACTAGTGTGATTTTTCTGCACCTCAAGATTTATCTGGATATTTTCCAAAAAGTTTAACATAAATGTTCAGGGGGCTATCATGGCTGTTGGAGCATCAAAGCCTACTGTAGTTGCTGATGCAGATGGTTTCTTCAGTGTGAAAAGTAAAATGCTGGTGAGTTATTGAGTTTGATTTGCATTTCTTTAGAAATATGATGAGTTAAGATATTTGGATCCAAATGCAACTCACAAATTTAAAATATTGTATATTCATTGTATATGATTGGTAATCCCAAAGGTGGGTTGAGTGTTTGAACTCCTTGGAATACACAATGCGCTGTTGTTACTATTGTGTGGTGACCTCAATCTAAATGGAAACTCTCATAGTAAAAGGGTGATCGGAAATCTTGATGTGCATAGGATTACATACCAACTGAAAAAAGTTACACTCTTTCCAAAATGGTCTGCATAAAATATCCGAAAATGTCATGAGTGGCAGTCTCGCCATGACCTTCTGCTCCTCTCCATATCTAGACCCTCAAGCCATGCAGTTAGGCCCAACGAACGGAGTTTAGCTCCTTGTCCATATTATGGCCTTTGTTTTGTTAAGAGTGGTGAGCTAGGTGCTGACTTTGCATAGCCTGTAAGAAGCTAAAAAAAGTGCGGGAATCTAGCTTTCAGCTCAAGCACAGGTTGATGTATAGTCTAGTGCAATGATTTTTACCCCTCACATTCGTAAGTTCCTTTGCAAAATTTCCCAACTTTACCAGTTTACTTTCTTCTACATTATAAGATATGGTAGGTTGCAGAAGATTTATCCTGAAATCTGTCATTGAAAAATAGACCAAGTTAACCCGTCTATTTATTAATCCTATCAGGCTATCACTAGCTCTATACACTATTATTTCTTTCTTCTGATACACACAATTTGTGTCTTGCTTGAACTCAAACTTAATCATATTTGTTTTTTGCGTTAGGAAAAGCCACTTTTTCAAATGATTTTTTTGTTTTATGGAAATTAGGATGAGATGTTAGCTAGATGGAACCGTTCAAAGCCTTCAACTTATTTTTGGGTTTTGACATAGACAGTGATCTTGTTTCTAACAGTGACATTCAACTAGAAGTTCTGAGTAACTCATTAATTAAAATGGTGAATAATAGATACTGTTGAACTTCCTGATTCTCGGGAGTTATCCTTTCTTAAAGTAGCTTATAGATACTGTTGCTCTTTCGGCCCTTTTTTTTCTCTTTACTTGCAAATTTCAAGTTCAGACTGTTTGTTGTTGCTAAGAAATAGGTATAGATTAGGCAGCATACAACCAGTGATGGAGATATCAACTGGGTCTGGGTGGAGATTATTGCTAAGTGGAGGAAGTCTAGTACAGTAAAGATATGATTGTAACTGCAGTGTTTGTGTGTAATTTTGAAGCTACTAACATGTTTGGTAAGTTCTCACTTTTACTGGTAGCTCATATTTATCCACTACTTATATTTGGTAGCTAGTAATTATGATTCTTAGCTGTTATGGATTATAAAGCCACAAAACCTCAATCCCCAACATATCCTAAGTTAGCTGGTTCTGTGCAGGTATGCCACCTGGCATATTAGAGGTGGGATTAACATGGCCAGTATCTCCCCTAGTGGTACTCTGGTGCATCTGGCCTTTTTATCCTTTATTTTGGCATTCTCCGGTCTTGACTATTAAGAATAATATTGCAAATTGAGAAATTAAAGAATAAGTGGATTCAAGGTTGAAAACTTGAAATGGAGATACAGTCCTTTTTATCCTTTATTTTGGCATTCTCCGGTCTTGACTATTAAGAATAATATTGCAAATTGAGAAATTAAAGAATAAGTGGATTCAAGGTTGAAAACTTGAAATGGAGATACAGTGGTTTAAATTCAAAGTGTATGCTCCTGCCCGAATCTTAGCAATCATTTTTTCTGATTCGACATATTGATCATTTTAAACTGAAAGAAAAATTTTTGGTGGAATCGTCACATTGTGCATAATATCTTCATAGTCAATAATTCCATCCAAATCTATAGAACATAGAAAAGCTAGATGCCCGTGACTCACAAGTGTTTGTATATTCTTGCTCTTTAAACTGTTTCTGGTATTTTATACACTAAAAACAAATGATCCCCTCATCCGGGTAGTGGATACAACAATGTTTTCATGGTGATTAAAAGTTTCTACTGAATTTAATTGAGTTGCCATGTGATTCTTTTTACAGGTGAATGTAACCGCTGATCACCGAATTGTTTATGGTGCTGACTTGGCTGCATTCCTTCAAACATTTTCAAAGATTGTTGAGAATCCAGAAAGCCTGACATTGTAGGTGTTCAGAGTCCTCATATTCTTCAGCGGGTAATGAGATAATGGTGTCTATTTAACAAAGTACCCTGACAAGTAACCTGGTTTTGGACTAATCCCAGGGAAAATATGCTTATGTTGTATTTCATTTTATTTTTGATTTTTCAAGGTTTCCTATAGCATCTAAGGTGTATGAGTTGATTTTAAAAGAAATGAATAATTTGAACAAGTTCTGGCAGAACCCAGTAAATTAGTGTTTCATCAGATTGAAATTCATGGTGGTGTCAAAATCAAATTTGCGTCATTCTTCAGATTCAGCATTGGACTTTGTGCAAATTTTTACAGATTTTCCAATATCTCCATTTTTTATGCTACAATATGGTTCAATATGTCTGTTTTTAAGAGATGAATAGTGTATCTATCAAAATTTATCCCTATTCAGGGGACCATATTTATTATTACCAACAGTATCAAATCAGTGGTATCTTATGAGTTCTGCAGAGGAGGCCGGTAGCCATTAGATAAGTTTCTCATGATCTTATCTGATACAGTTATGTATAAGAAGTTAGAATATGAAATGGATCTCAACTCAATCGACTTCAAATTCAACTTCATTGCCACTGCCATTGCCAGTAGAGAAGGCTTTGGATGAATGAACATAAAGAAACGATTATCCCTGTTGAAAGACAAATGATTTATGTACAAGTCACCTGAATTTTCCATTTTCTTTATAAATACCATCGCATGAGTTACAGCTCCTGCTGTCAACTTCCAAAGGCTTGGGAACCAACAAGGCCAAACGTATGTAATACTTAACAATTTAAAGCAAAGGAGTAATAGGATTGCTGCTGGAAGATGAAAAATGTTTCGGTGGAGCCGCAAAGACTTCTCACAGCAACAACTCTCCACAAGATGAATAGATCGACCTCGAACGGTACATCTGTGCAATATCTGATATTTTTACACGAGGTAGAAGGAATTCACCAGTTCAATTTTATATTTCTAGAAATGAAAAGCTTATCAATGTACTCAATTACTGGAGCTGAAGCATTAATATATCTTCTCATTTTCTTCCCTGCTGATTGATCTGCAGAGAACATTGAGAAAAATGAATGAGAAAAGGAGTGCAATTGAATTCCAATTATTGTAAAAGGAAATAAAAGAAATTACATGGGATGATGAGTTCTAAAAAATCTTAGTCGAAAGTATCTTCTGTGAAATGGAAAACCTGGTACTAGATTGAGGTTTTAAATTTTATTTTCCCTTTTAAATTTCATCTGGGTCTGAGCTCACACATTGCCGGTTTAGTAAAATAGAATCATTCACAAGAAGCTGATGCAAATTAGTCCATTTCTCAGTTATTAGGTAAAATTCCCTCAATGAGCACAGATAATTACAATTTCAGAGAAACTTATGGTTGTAAAACAATTTTTTTTTTAAAAAGGTTGTATAACATATTAACTAAGCAAGCGTTTTGCTCTTCAATTTTTCCGAATTAGACAAAATGTGTGCATATTCGGAAGTATAAACATTCCGCTAACAGCTTATTTAATCTGTAATCCCTGAAATTCTATATTTGTTGTAGTTCTAGTGAGCATTTTATCCATAAACAAGCCTACTGACTTCCTAACAAGCTTTCTAACAGATACTGGTTTGTAAGACATTTTAGGCAGTTACATCTTCATAAGAACAAACATCGGAGAACTTTAGATTATCCAAGATAAGAATGGCAAAATACTCTACAGAGTTTGGGACCTTATGGTGTCTCACTCCAAATGAGGTGGGGAATGAGAAAAATGATTCCCAAATTTTATTTTTATCTAATATAAACAGATTAGAACTAAAAGAAAATCTTACAATATAATTCTTATTCAATCTTAAAACATTGTAATATTTTCTTTTCTCTTTGAAGGCGTCCCTCTTTTCAAATATTTTGTAGTTTAATAACATTTCAAGATATTGATTTAAACTTTTGAAGTTTTTTTTTTTAAATAATTTAAATACTTTATAACACGTTGATAATTTTATTTAAGTCTCTAATTATTAATTTATTAAAATTATATATTCATTAAAATAAGTAAATGAACACTGGGATGGGGATGAGAAATCATTCCTCCACCCTACTAAATTTATTTAGGAATGAAATGAGAAATAGGGACGAAACTTTTAATAAGGTAAGAAATAGGGTAAGCGTCTCCACCCTCACCCATACTCCATTGCCATCCCTAACTCAGGAAGTGAACTACCTAAATCTCATATTGCAGAGTATAACATGATAATCCACTAGGAAATAGATCGACTGAAATTTCAAGTTATGTAGCCTTTATTTTAGTAGCAAGTCTGTTGGACTCACCAGTTTCATTAAGCCTCAACAACAGTTGCTCCCTAGTTGGAAGAGTGTACATTCCAGCAGAAACTGCAGCTCTGACAGTCCATGAGTGGTAGGGTGCACACACTTGTGCATAAGCTGTTGATGCCGCTTCCTTCAAGGAGTAATCACTAAAAGAGACAAATTCGAAATATTAAAAGTTAAAACCAGAAAAAAACAAACATTGCTGATGCAAGTGTTTCTACCCATCACATTACAGTGCAACATGAACTAACATTATTTGCTTCCATTATGGTCATAATACAACACAATGATCTTTCAGCCACTCTGTTGAGATGTATATAACAGTACATGCTGGTTTCTTTCAACTTCAATCAAGTTGCATATAAATGTCTAGATGATATCCACTTTATATAGGGATGCCATTAAAATAACTTCTGAGTCATATATCCTACAGTATCAATAGAGCCCACAGTATAAATGTCCGCATTTTTTCTTTCATCACCTAGAAAACAGAGGGACAAGACCGCTTCTGATATCTTAAACATTGCCCACTCCTGATGAATGCCAGTCTCACAACTCACCGAAACCCTACAAGAAGGATTAAAGGAGAGTGACAGAGCGAGAGATGAGAGAGGAGGACACGCATTGTCCAAATTCTAAAGAAGCAACTGACTTTGTTTATGTAAGGATCAATGATCTTAGGCAATGAACTTGGAGGTAGATCTAACCCCTAATGTCATTCTGATAAAGGTCTCAAAGAACAATAAACATATCTGTTAATTTTTCTAGAATGCAGTGCATATGTGAAGTAATAAGGAAGGGGCATGCAGCGTACTTGGTAGACAAGAATTGCTCGAACAAAGCTCTGACGAGGTCAAGACCCTGCCTAACTCGTCGAAGATTACGTGAATGACTTCCTGGTGCTTTCACAGTGTCATTTGCAAAATCCACATCAAGTATATCCTGTAAGCTGTCATATGTCTTTGAAGCTTCCACAAGATCTTGTACCTGAATGGATCATAGAATTAGACAATGGTGTTCCACTAAGCTTGCACGAAATTACAGAATAGAGCTCCCTAGAACAAATATACATAGATCATTGAATGTACTAATCTCAAAAGGCAAGCTCGGTTTGATACGAGTGATGTGCCAATCGTACTTAATATGAATATAAGGAGGCAAATAGCAATAAATTCACATATGAATAATCATATATGAGCCGCAAAAAAAATGATTGACCTAGGGCAAGGGCGTATAGAGGCCGAAAGAAAAGCTGCAGTGGCCCAGGTCTCTAATGTAAACATAAACCCTTCTGCAGATGGCCTAAAAAATTAGCCTTATAGTACAGAACAGAACAGAATGAATTGAAAATCTTAAACAATTGATACCATTAAGTAAATGGTCAAAAATCTGAACAAAACATACAGTGTGGACATAAAGCCAAACGCCATTAAATAAGAAGAACCAGAAAATTTTTTAAAAAATAAAACAATGACAATAAAAAATTCCTTATGATTCAACCAAGGGATATTGAGGCTATTTAGCCAAAGCACTGAGGCTTTTACAATTCTCGTTAATCATTTGAAGTTGACGTATGATCATGTGGCTAAATTATAATAAAGAAGCAACAGACTCCCTGATCAATTCTTAATTCCTATAATTGTTGTGATTTTAAATTAAAAGAATAAAATAGAAAAGAACAAGAAAAGAAATATGCGAACCTTGGTGACGTACTCGATCTGGGCGAATTTAAAAGCGAGGCCAAGACAGTTAAACAAAACAGAAACCAACGAACAAGCTTCACAGAAAACATCCAGCCGAAGATCAGTTTTGCAGCCCCTGCCATTCCTAGAATTCAGCAACTTCGCAAGCCCTTCAAAAGACCCCACGATCAGGGACAAAGGTGTCATTGTTGGAGTCTTTCTTGCTGTTGAAATGTCCGCCATCGCTCTGGCGTCTTTAAACCTGCACTCCATATTTATAATGCTACGTGTGTCTAAAGTACCATCCATGAATATTTGATATTTCAATAATCTTCTAAATTTTTCTTGAGAAAATTCCAAGAAGAAAAAAATAATTGGAATTTTCCAAAGTTTCAAGTTTCTTTGTCTCTTGGTAACCTTCTATCTGTTTTGAATTGAGTTGACTTATACGTGTTGTGTGCAGCGGTCGCTGGTGAAACGGTCTGCCTAAGAAACACGCCAATGAAAGGAGAAAAGTCAAACGATTGGCTGTCGAAGAATTACCGAACTACTTTCGCGCCGCTTCCGTTGCTCGTTTTGCTTTGTACGCTTGTAGCTTGGGCTGTTTTGGGTTAAAATAACAAATTTCCAATTTTTTGATTTTGGCCCATGTTTGGATGTGGCCTAATTCAGGATCCCTAGTTATTCATAGCTTTTCTTACACAGGGGCATAGTTTTCCTATTTTGTCTGAAATACAGAAATAGGTCCTCTATTCAAACGACCAAAGTGCTCTTGTCATGCTGAATTTTGACACTCTTTTTAATATCAGCTCATCATATTGGAACTATTTCTACTATTAAAAGTGTACTTTCTACTATTAAAAGTGTAAACTGATCTGCATTATTTGCAATTGTAACCTGAGAGTTGGGTGGTGGTTATTACTGTTGTTATTATTAAGCTTACAAACTTACAAATAAACTACTTCCAAATGGGCCATTTTTTAGATTACAGAGAGTACACATATTCTCCAAAAGATATATCTCTACAAGACAGGCGACAGTACACTCAAAAAATATAAAGGCTAGATAGCTAGGACTCTAAATTGTTCTGTAGAATCCAACTAAACCTTGTTCTCAAGCTCTACTTCTTCTTCTGATGAGTCACTGCGTTTATCATGCATCTGAATTGGCTTGAAAGTATATATCTTCGCGCAAAAGAAATAGTAAATGACATTAACAACTTGCAACAACGTGATCAACCAGTAGAAATACTCCAGCTTTCCCTTGTTCAAATTATCATCCGGCAGCCAATTTGATCCATTAGGTCCTGCACTGAACTTGTGCACCAGTGTAACCAGAAGTGTGCTCACATAATTCCCAATTGAATTCGCAGTCCAAAATAGCGCTGTAGCTGTGCTCCTCATGCTCTCCGGCGCCTGATCATAGAGAAACTCCAAGTGACCGACGGACATAAATGCTTCAGCTATCCCGTGAAGACTGTACTGCGGCACAAGCCAAAACACTGAGATGGGGATGGGTGTATGTGGCTTGTCTACAAGACCATGAGCCAACGCTGCTCGTTTTCTCTTCATTTCAACGAAGCCTGCTACTAGAGTGGCTAATACTGATATCACAAAGCCTATTCCCATGCGGTGCAAGAATGAGATGCCGCGGTCGAGCCCGGTGAACTTTCTGGCGACGGGGATCATTATGCGATCGTATAGAGCGATTGTGGAGAGCATGGAGACTATAGTGAAGACCGACATTGAGCCAGCCGGGATTTGTAAGGATTTAGTGAGATGCCTGTCCATTGATTTGGCTTGTTGCAGGGAGAATGTGCCTTGCTGTGCATAGGCTGTGATTAGAAGGATTCCTGATGCCCAAATTGGTCCCATTCTGATCACAGATTTCAATTCCTCCACGCGGTGCACTGTGTTTAGTCTCCATAGATTTGGAGACTTGAAGTCGTCTTCTTCAGTCACAATAGCAGCCTTGTCCAGGAATCTGTAAATTTAGAAGTATTCACATTTAAACATAGAAGAAATCTTTTTTATTAGTTACCATGCATGCACCACGTTCCCACCCCAAATTCAACATATTTTCTTGGAATTGAATTTGTGACCTCGTGCTTCTGCTACCAGAAGTCAAATCAACTGGACTATCGGTGGTAGAGATTAAATCAAAGAAAGTCGACAATATTAACAAGCAATTTATTATATCATACATATATTTCTTCATTAGTCTTCCATATGAAAAATAAAAGCTTCATTTCTAGTATTTACGTTTATATTGATAACAATCCATTCATTTTATGCATGTGGTATGTTGTATTTTTAATTGGTTACAATATCATCAACACTTAACTGACGTATTTTATCACGTTATAATTTTTTTATTTCAAGTATCTATTTATGATAATGTGCAATAATGAATTTGAAATGCACATATCATATTGGCCATTGTGATGGTAAGTCGCCAACAAGAAAATGAATGAGAATTGAGAATTAAAACGTGCTCCATGTGTAGTGAATAGATGATATACTGTATGTGATAAAGGACAAAATGGGGCTTACAAGCTTTTTGTTGTTTAATAAAAAACTAAAGAAGAAACTATAATGAGATCAATCTATCTGTGCATTGATCGTTGGGTTTGCTTCCAACTAATGATACCCACAATAAAACAGGTCGATGATAATGTGGTGGCAATTTAAATCTGTGCTCTTTATGTGTTCTGTCCTGTATCATAAACTTCATGCACAAAAAGGAGGAAAAAAAAAAAAAACAAAATGACAAAGTTCTATGGCACCACATTTCTTACACAAATTATTTAATTAACATACTTTGGACAGAAAAATTTAATGCAACAGTTGAAAGTGTTGGTAAAAAAAATTGCGTAAAAAATGCGATACCTTAGAAACTTAACCCAAAATAAAATAAAAGCATCTACTAATTAAAAACTGGCATATATTTAGGGTTATCCTGTAGTTATTATATATAGCTTGTTTGTATAGAGTATACAAGTAGCTAGTGAGGTGATTCATAAAGCGTGTATCCTTAATTTTTTCATATGAATGAATTTTATAATCAGTTCATATGCAGTGAATGATTCATCTCAATTGTTGTGACATGTGATTCAATAGTGATTTTTTTCATAATTTATTATATTTTTTAGAATTTACAATATGAGTGCTTCTCATTCATCATTGATCATTAACCGTGAGGACTGACTCAAGTGCAAGTCCATCGCCCAATGACTTGCCATTTATTTTTTTCTGAAAAATATTGTACTGTTGCAACTTGTGTTTGTGTGTGTGTTCAGAAAATGGAAGAGAGAGAGAGAGAGAGAGAGAGAGAGAGAGAGAGAAACTTACTTCATATGCTTAGTATGAAGAAGCTTTCCGTCCAAACAAATGGACGCATCAAGCTCCTCATTCTGGTAGAACACATTTGGATCCGACACCATACCCAGCTTTCTCTTCCTAAAGGCAGCCACAAACACTTGTATCAATCGGACAAACGGACTCCCAGCAGGATCCAAGTTCCGGTAAAGCGGGTACCCGAATACGAATGCAATGATTGATAGAAACATTGTTACTGTTGGAATACCGAGACCCCAGCCCCATCCAACATTATCTTGAATATAAACAAGAACTGTCACAGCCACTAGTATTGCTGCTCCCATAACAAAATAGTACCAATTAAAATACTTCCACGTCTTTGTTGCTTGTTTGGGGTCGGTTTCATCAAACTGGTCAGCCCCAAATGCCACCACACAGGGTCGGATTCCACCCGACCCGACGGCCGCTAGTAGAAGAGATACATATAAGATTGCCACCTGTCCTGTATCAGCTTCTTTGCAAACTTGGTCACCTTGGCATGGTGGTGGCCTTAGTTGTGGCAGAATTGCTGACAATGTTAAGGAGAACATTCCCTGATTACAATAAAAAGAGGAATTTATTGGACAAATATTTTTTTTTTTAATCTTTTTAATTAGAGTGACAGTGAGAGAGAGCTTTGTTAATATTACGTACTATTTGATAAATGATGGAAGCAACTGTTATAGTCCAAAAGCGTCCGGCGTAAGTATCGGCGATGAAAGCTCCGATCAACGGAGTCAAGCTGCTGGTTCCTCCGAAGTTGGTGAGAGTGTTGGCAGCTTTGGTTAATGGCATATGCAACTGTGTTGTTAAGTAGCTAATCATGTTAGCATGAAACCCCACCACGGCCAACTTCTCGCAAACCTCATTTGCTACACCAAAATCATAAAACCGTCATAATTAATCAACAAAATAATAATATATAAAAATGATGTTGAAGAAGAAGAATAAGATTGTATTAATTAAATCTGTAAATCACGGAGCAATTTGAAGTGAATTAATTACCAAATATGAAGGGCATGGTGATAATGCCACCTTTTTTCCTATTCACATGGCTGCTGCCTTTCTCCTCCATCTTTCGTACCGTTGTCGTTCTGTGTGGATTTCTAGAGATGGTGTGGCCGAGAGCCTATTTATAGGCCGATATATGAATGTTTTTAACACGGTAAATTAAATAACGTCTCTTAGTGATTTGTCTAAGTTTCACTTGCAGGTAAATTTTGATGAGTCAAGAGTCATACTTAGATGCAGACATCTATATTTTAAAATCATCCGGACAAAGTTAAAGAATAAATAACAAGTACTCCAATATAGTAAAAGAAAAAAAAATATGTTAAAATTAATATTTTTCTTATCTTTTAAAATCATCCAGGCGTCTATACTTAAACACCACTCAAGTTTTGATATTTTTTCTTTTTTTTTTTTTTTCTAGTCTGTTTTATTTAGAAACATTACATTTTGGTTGTTTTGAAATTTTGCCTGTCCGGGTAGAATTCGGGCAATCTTGCATTGTCAAGTTTCTTCCCATATATATACCCGAAATTTAATATGAATTAATTATAAAAAAATATAAGAGTTTTTAAGATTCTTATTATGTATTTTCAATGTAGAGAATGGAGTTGGCAGTAGATATAATGGGAGACAATCGTATTAGTACGAAACTAACTGGACTGTCCCTTGAGAGTACAATAGCATTTATGCTCGATCTTAATATTAGGCTATGAAAACTATGAAGACATAGAGTGGAGCATTTTTAGGTTTATGATAACAAAAGAGAACTACCATCTTTACATTATTAGGAGTTGCATGTTATATGCTCAATGCCAGCTTTAGAGTATTTGGATTCTTAGGCGAGTTTTTTTTATGAGACCTCTTTTAATTTTATAACTTCAATACTCTAAGAAATATAAAAGATTTCAAAATTCATTCCATATTTAATTCTTAAATTCAAGAATAATAATGAAGATCTTAAAAATTTTAAAAAAATAAAATCTAAAAAAATAGTAAAGAAAAATATATTTTTTTATTTTCATTGGAACTATTACAAAAATAAACAAACAAATAAATAAGGAAAATACTATTTTCAAATAAAATATTTATAAATATAGCACACATAAAGTTGAGATGATGAATATATTTATAAATGTAGCACACATAAAGTTGAGATGATGAATTGATGATCATATATCATAATAGATATGGATTTTGTATTTCAAGAAACTAATTTTTTTTTTAAATGAACTAATGAATGTAATAATTTTCTTAATAGATAAAACATCAAGAAATTTTTTCATCCATTGATTTTTTAGATTATAATATTTTTAATAGAAATTAAAATAAATACTAAAATTTAAATATTTAAATGTTAAATAATTAAATTTTCTTAGGAAATTGAAAAGGTAAATAATCTAATTTTTTTTCTTGGAAAGACTAATAATGAATAAATTAATAGTTAGACATTATTATTAATTCTAGGTTACCAAATATAGATAAGCTTTTCTACAATACGTACTTAAAAAAAAAACCTAATTAATTAGAGAATTATTAATAAATATTCAAAATATGAAGTCTTTCCAAAATATGGATCCTTAGACCACCACCTTATTTACCTCTACTTAAAGCCACCACTATATATATCCATGCACCCTTCTCTTCCCTTATTTTATCATTGTTGATTTCACTAAATTAAGTTATTCGATATCTTTTGCTACACATCAATATTTCCTCTATTTCCAGACAACTGGGTGGAACAAATTGTTGCTCTTGGATTGCTTCAAGTTGGAAGACACGCATAATCTTCAATTTCATTAAGGCAAAAAGACAATTAAAACCAATTAAGCACCAAGTCACAAGAATTCTGGAAAAGGCAGCACTTCTTAGTCCAACGATGTTATAGTGTTTATGAAATCAATATATCGTTAATACAGTAAAATCCACCTTTAAATATGTTATAAATAAAGTGAGTGACTATGATTTTTTACGCACTTTTCTCCCTAAGATTTTATGACGCTAAAGCAATGGTCTTGTTTGCATGAATTGTAAAATTTGTAAATATATAGAAGAGTCTGCTGATTAATTTTTCAAGTCTTTGAGGTTAGTCACAAATGCTTTTATTATACGTTTGATGTCACAGATTCCAAATATGTTACCATTATAAGTTTCACATGGCATGGTGATCGTTTGTTATTATTTTATATCTCACATAAGTTAAAATATTAATCCAAAGGGGTGTATGTTCATGAGCTCCTTTCTCTTGCAAGTCAGATTGTGACCATTAGTATTAATTAGAGCAGACGGCATGTCTAATACGAGATTGGCATATAGGTGCAAGCTGTTTGTGACCATTGTTAGGGATGGGGCGACTTGGGGAGGGCAAATTCGCGAAGCTGCTAGCTAGCAGGGAATGAGTAGCCACTGGCCGCGGTTGAGAAGAGTTGTGATGATGAATTGTTACCATCTCTTATCCTACAATAAGTCTATTCTACCCATGAATATGTAGCGTCATCGATTCATTTTGGCTTGATCTTCTTCTAGAACAAGCTGATCAAATAATTCACATAATTAATTCTTCGACAATAGTTGGTCGACAGATCAATTTAAGCACGCTAGCACTAGCAGATATGGTTTTCAAAAGAATTGATTATGCCCTTGAACTTTAGAGCCTGGCAGATCAAATAAAGTTGTCTTCGTACTAAAAGCATGGTGTGGTTTTAGAGCCTTGACAGACTTGTATTGCGAAAATGTGGCCTAGCTAGCGCTATCATTGAACGAAAAGATAGCAGCAACCGAAAGAGAGAATTTTAGAAAGTTCAATAGCCATATGATAGATAGAACAAGAAGATGCATGCGGCTTGGTATTAAAGCTGTAATGACCACCAACTTTATAGTCTTTGACGTGAGAAATGACGCAAGCAGAAGCAAAGTTGGGATGACTAACCAATTTAGCCGATTCAGAATCAATCACAAATGTATGCGCGTTCAGCGGTTGATGAATCATCCACGCGTCACTCAAATCATTTTCCGCTTTCGTTGCGACTCTCGGACAGCAACAGCTCTGTTTTTCGTATTCTAGATTTCTAGTTCTAGTTTGATTACTTTGATACATCAGGCAAGTGCGGTGGGTGGACTGAGTGGAATCTGTGGGCCCATTTAGAACACTGATATGACCAAGTGCTCCTCTGTGGTTGTGACTACGACACAAGTCCAAAATTTTACTTACTTCTCTTTCTTCTTGAAAAGGTAAGGTGCAGGCCGGTAAAGTTTAAATTCATGTTTAAGAATTTACTGTTTTTAAGATTCGAACTGAGATAGTTAATTAAACAAAAACTGTTTTAAAATCATTCGGTCGTTCTTTGGGAGAGAGAATGTGAATTTTAATAAATAGTGAGAATTTTTAATGTAAATTATTTTAAAATTTTATCATGAATTTGATCTTAAATGATATGACATGTGATGTATTACTCATTTAAGTAATTGATGAATTTTTATAAATTTTAAATTAATTAATTATATTATCTTGATTGAATGGCATATTATTTATGATATAATTTCAAGATAAAAAATTAGAATACATAGTACTATTTTAGGAATTGTTAGTATTAGTGGACACTTTTGAGAGACTAATGGCATAATACAAAACATTAATTTATAATCAAATACGAATGATCAAATAAAACGTCTATTTATTACTACGAGTTTTGTGTTTTATTTGAATCTTGTAATTTCAAAAACGTCACTATACATTATCGCCCCAAGATCTTTGAATATTGGATGTTTTCTTTTGGATTTGTTATTAGTAGGGGCCCCTAGTTTTAATTTGAGTGCAGGCATCTTCTGAGAACATGGGTGGTGAGAGCAGAATGCAGCATTCAGTCTTTTAAGGTCTCCATCTTTTCTAAGCAATTGTGTTTGTTTATGTGGTGTGGCTAAGTTTGGGTTCGGTTCGTGAGAAATTTTACTGCTCAAGAACTGAAACAAAAATTCAGGATTTTCTAATTCAATAAACCATCGAACTGGAAAGTTTGAATTTGAATATATATATATATCGCATCAAAATCAGAAGAGCCATTTCAATTAAACCGCTGGATGACTCTAAACCTAAAATCAATTATCAAAAAATGGCAAAATCTGAACACCGATAAACTTGATTCAGTTTTGAGTATTAACATGGAACTTTCTGTAGCCTGATGTTTAATGAAACAATCTAAAATGTTTGCAAAAGTGCTCTAAAATAATTTTGAAAAGTTAATCAGGAGAAAACACATTGTTTGAAGAATAAATGTAATATTTTGACAAACAAATGAATTGATTTTTATTTTTCATTCTCTATCTTAATGAGTTATATCAAGGATTCAAGATTCAATCACGAATTGTGGTATAGTGTCCTTATTTCTACTTGTTTTAGTGTCTCATAATATTTATTCAACAATGAATTAATGTAAAGTTGTAACAGACAGGTACTTCGAGGGAAACCCAAATTCTCCTTTTGTAATAGTCCAGTACTTCGAGGAAAACTCAAATATTCATTTGTTTGACTTGTAGATAAGTTGGTAAAAAACATATTCTGTTATTCAATGAACTTCAAAGAAGTATGACCATTGCATAGTTAATTCTTTATAAATAAAAAGACTTATTCAAATGAAATCTAAATTTAATAACCAAGACTAACAAAGAAAACTAGCCACGTAGCAAGTTGAATAGCGGCGTAAAGCATTCATGTTTATTGCTGGTAACAACTGACTAGAGTCTTAACACGCTAACAGAAAAGAATAACATTGTAAGTTTTGGAAGGAAGTTATTATGTTGGCTTCTTATATATTAAAACCTTGATAACGAAACGTAACTACCAGGGAATCTTGCATATATTTATTGGAAAATGATACTAAAAGAATGCTTATAGAATGTTGGGGTTTAGATCTAGGATGTCCAAATATTTAGAATATTAAAGAATCTTTTAAATTGTAAGTCTAAGTAACTCATCTTTATTAATCAATACGTGACACAACTCAATATAAAATTCGTATTGTTAGAAGCAGAAAAGCTAGCAAAGAATGAAACATATGCAGCGCTCATTCTTTACAGATATAAAATATGTAATTTAGAGGGATGATTTCTACGGAAGTATTAATTTGGTTCTAACTTATGGCCAAAAGAAAAATTTTGATAATTAACTTAAAGCAAGTATCCAAAATTGCATCCTCTTTTTCCCCAAAGTTGCTTTCATGATGATCTTGTTCGGGTATAGTCTTGCCACTGAAAATTACATATAGGGAAAAGGGGCATATATAAGGTGAATGAAATATTTGATGGAATTGAAAATAACTTTAAATAAAACAGTTCTTTGTATAAATTAATGTGATATAAATATATTAGTTATTCACGTAATAACTCTTGAAAAAATATTATTTATTTTTATTATTTTATATTTTCATTTAACTAATATATTTATGCCACATTAACTTGTATAAGAGTTTGTAAATCCATTATCACTCCAGCATAAATTATTTTTATTACATCAAATCAATATATTTATGTCACATAAGTTTCTACAAAATACATTTGTACCAAGGACTATTTCATCCAACCAATAAATATGAACCCAATTTCTTCGTCAACAATTTATGGGTATCAATTATTACCTCCAAAATACCCATTTAGAACTGCAGGGATCAGTAAAGAAGAATAGCAAGATTTTGAAATTTTAATGTATAAAATTGAAGCTGATAGATGCTATAATGGAATTCTTCCTCTCTATCATTATTTTACGTGCATATTATTCAGAGTCCGCACACATATAATTTCCCTACAATACGGACAGTGCCCTGAAAAAAAAAATGCTAAGACTAAATTTTGTCGCATCCAACAGTGCCTTGAACCTGCAACTAAACTTTGTTCGCAAGTTCAACTCCTCCTCCTTCTGATGAGTCACTGCCTTTACTATGAACCTGAATGGGCTTAAAAGTATACATCTTGGCGCAAAATATATAGTAAATAAGATTAGCCACTTGCAACAGTGTGATCAACCAGTAGAAATACTCCAACTTTCCCTTGTTCAAGTTATTATCCGGCAGCCAATTTGATCCATTAGGTCCAGCACTGAACTTGTGCACCAACGTAACCAAAAATGTGCTGAAATAATTCCCAACTGAAATGGCAGTCCAAAACAGTGCGGTGGCCGTGCTTCTCATGCTCTCCGGTGCCTGATCATAGAAAAACTCCAAGTGACCAATTGACATAAATGCCTCAGCTATCCCGTGAAGACTGTACTGTGGCACAAGCCAAAACACTGAAATGGGGATAATCGTATGAGGCTTCTCCACAAGGCCATGAGCCGCAGCCGCTTGTTTTCTCTTCACTTCAACGAAGCCAGCAACGAGAGTGGCGAACACTGATATGATGAAGCCTATTCCCATGCGGTGCAGAAACGTGATGCCGCGGTCGAGGCCGGTGAATTTGCGGGTGACGGGGATCAATAGGCGGTCGTATAAAGCAATTGTGGAGAGCATGGAGACGATTGTGAAGACAGACATTGAGCCAGCTGGGATTTGGAAGGACTTAGTGACATGCCGGTCCATTGATTTGGCTTGTTGTAAGGAGAAAGTGCTTTGTTGTGCGTAGGCTGTGATTAGGAGGATGCCAGATGCCCAAATGGGTCCCATTCTGATCACTGATTTGAGCTCCTCCACGCGGTGCACAGTGTTTAGTCTCCATAGATTTGGTGACTTGGGGTCGTCCCCTTCAGTCACAATCGCTGCCTTGTCAAGAAACCTGCATTGCACACATGAAAAATCTTTATAAAGACAATTTGATTATTATGTCGATTAATTGAATACGACACGCTCAACAGCAAGTGTGAACAAAAAGAAGATGGCAACATCACTGCGCACAGGGATCGTAAGTGGGGGTGATTATTACAAGAGTCAAGAGACATAAAGAGATGCACACGCAGTAGCTTTTTTTGTTTACTATAATAGCTAGGTCGCCAGAGATCAAACATGTGGTGCTTGTGACGCTTAATTCACCGTCTCTAGGATTGCGGCCCACCCCACTTTAGAGAAATTTATCAAGTGATCATTTGTTTGCTTCCGACTAATGATAGGCCACGATAAAGCTGATGGTGATAATGTTGTGACGATTAAATCGGTGATATACATCCCTTCCAAAGTTAATCATACACTTAAGAACACTAATAAAAATCAAAATAAAATGAGTAATTAATGCGTGCATACATATGCTCATAAACTATTACTTCCTTAATTTCATCTGTTAGTTGAATTGACTTTACTAATCATTATTAATGTTTGAGTAATAATACAGTTACAAATTCTTATATAAATTTATTTTATACAAATTAATATAGTATGATTAAATTTGTTGAATTAAAGATTCTTTCGTCTACATAATTTATTTTTATTATTGTATATATTCATTTAACCAATGAATTAATGTCTAAAGAATTTTTAATCCAACCAATTTAATCATACCACATTAATTTGTACAAAATAAATTTATACAAGAATTTGTAACTACATAAGTAGTAATTTTTTTATATTGCAATAATAATTCTTATTATATAAACTGTTTATCCCCAACTATATATGTATAGTAATACTCAAATTAGCAAGATTCACTTCTACAGGTGACGAATAGAATTACTTGTACGTCATAATAATACTGGTAATAACAACAAAAATTACATTAGTTAGGCTTTTTTTGGTAATTAGTTTATGTATATCATTAGATACATAATAATGCGAAAGTCTTAGGTGTTCGTAGAGCATAACTCCTTACTAATTTATAATTTATCGCATGTACATGCACATGTGCACATATTTAGTTGAAGAATATGGCAAAGAATAAATGAATAAATAAAAATTACTCCAGAAGCACTCAATCATTTTTCCACAACACGACATGATACATATACATCATGCATCATTATCAATTACTGATTAGGTCCATTAATTGATGTCCAATAAATTTCATCCCATTAAAGCTTAGTGATAAATAATATAGTGATGCAACTTGTGTTTGTGTTTGTCATAGAGATATGGAAAGAGAGAGAGACTTACTTCATATGCTTAGTGTGAAGAAGCTTTCCACCCAAAGAAATGGCGGCATCGAGCTCTTCATTCTCATACAATAATTTTGGATCAGTAACCATTGCCAGCTTTCTTTTCCTAAACGCTGCCGCACACACTTGTATCAACCGAGTAAACGGACTCCCAGCCGGATCCAAGTTCCGGTAAAGCGGGTACCCGATTACGAATGGAATGATTGAAAGAAACATGGCAAAAGTTGGAATACCGAGGCCCCATCCCCATCCAATATTATCTTGAATATAAACAAGAACTGTCACAGCCACCAGTATTGCTGCCCCCATAACAAAATAATACCAATTAAAATACTTCCATGTCTTCGTTGCTTGCTTGGGATCCGTCTCATCAAATTGGTCCGCCCCAAACGCCACCACACAGGGTCGGATTCCACCCGACCCGATAGCAGCGAGTAGAAGAGAGACATATAAGATTGCTACCTGTCCTGTATTTGCTTCTTGGCAAACTTGCTCACCTTCACATGGTGGTGGCCTTAGTTGTGGTAGAATTGCTGAGAGTGTCAAGCTAATCATTCCCTGATTACATTAACAAAATAGAACAGTATAAAAAAAAAATTTCAGAAACATGTGCATATATATATATATATATATATATATATATATATATATATATATAATTAAAATATGAAAAAATTATTAAACTATACAGTTTAATAATATAATATCATTATACTATTAAATAATATAATTTAATAATTTTTTTAAACTTAAAAAAAGTTCAGGATCTTGAAACATTCATATATATATATATAGTCTCTTGGCATATGTTACAATATTTTACATTAATTAATATGGAAATATAATTGGTGAAAATTTTTTCTTTTGATGGAGGAGAGAGAGTAGTTTATTACTATTTGATAAATGATGGAAGCAATAGTTATAGTCCAAAAGCGACCGGCGTAAGCATCGGCGATGAAGGCTCCGAGCAGCGGAGTCAAGCTGCCGGTTCCTCCAAAGTTGGTGAGAGTGTTGGCAGCTTTGGTTAATGGCATGTGCAATTGTGTTGTTAAGTAGCTAATCATATTAGTGTTAAACCCCACCACGGCCAACTTCTCGCAGACCTCATTTGCTACACAAACAAAAGTCATAAAACCCTCGTAAATGTAAGTAATCAGTAAACTACTAAGCAACAATTAATAGAAGGTGAAATTTGAATTAAGAAGAATAAGAAGCTTTGTACTAATTAAACATATTTTAAAAGCTTACAAAAAATGAAGGGCATGGTGATCATGCCGCCCTTTTGTCTTTTAACATGGCTGTTGCTTCCTTTTTTCTCCATATTTTCTATCATTTTCTGTGTGTGGAAGGATTGCTACAAATGGCGAGCCCTAGAGGCTATTTATAGGACAATATGAAAGTTTTTAACACAGTGAAATGGTGCCTGTAATTTATCTAGTAAGTTTCAGTACAGCCACAAACATATATGAGCTGTGCATGCGCATGGGGTTGAATATAAGGACCTGATAAGCATTTAAAATGTAAAGGGACATAAATGACAGGCCCCTGCAGGCAAGTTTTGTTGTTATCTCCATTTGTCCAGTTTGCATTATTGGTGAACGCTAGTGGTGTGAACTGGCCCCGGACTGATGTTTTGAGGAAGGTATAACTAAACTGATTTAAAAACCTTTACTTAAAATAAAATAAAGCATGCATCAGCATTAATTAATGGGTGTTCTCAAGTTACATTAACATAAACACTCCCGGTGTTGATTTAAATATAAGCTTCATGTTTATTTAATCTTTATATTTTAAGGAATACCTTAAGATACTCATTTTATTAAATATGTTACAATTTTACTCTTACATTTTCTTTACTTTTACAATAACACGTTACAACAATAATTTTTAATCTATAAAATAATTAATTAGTAAATTAACTAATAATTACTTATTAGCAAATTAAGATATAAATATTAGTATGAAACAACTGGTAATTTTTCATACACTTGCAACAATCTTGCTAATTATTATTTATAAATAAATTAATACAGGCCAATTTAAAACAATATTTAATGCACTTGCAATAATCTTACTAATAATTTTTTAAAAAAAATTAATTTGCCAAATTTATCTTAAAAGTAAAATAATAATAATTAATTTATAATTTACTTTTGAGGCTAATTTGATAAATTTGATTTTTTTTTCTTTTTATTAATATCTCCAAGAATATTATGGTAATGATGTTATTCTAAAAGCAAAGGAAAAGTAAGGGTAGGATTTTAATATAATTACCAATAAAGATGTATTGAGGTAATTAAAATATAAAGACTAAACGAGCACTTAACTTAAAATATAATGATTAAATAATAAAACAAGCATTCACCCTTCTATATATTATATAAATGTAAGCCTAAATCCTTCTTAACATTGATGCATGCAAGCCAGTTGGGTGCTATTCCAAACATTGAATCTCTTGCATTACCTTAATAAAATTTATCAATTGAATCAATTATCATCTTATAACTTGTCTATATAAATAATAAGTTTGCACCATTAGTTTGTGTACAGGTGGTGTTTATTAATATTTTTGTAGACAATGTTGTTCATGTTATTGTAAGAACACTAAGTAGTGTTACTTTATAATCCAAAATATATTTGAACAATAACCACAAAGTTAAATAACGAGAGAGTATCTACGTTTTTTTATCTTTTCCAAAATGTAGAATATATATCATTTGAAGTGAGGATGATGGGGTCATTCCTCTTATATCACCACAAAATCTGAATTCTGTAGAGAAGAAGTACCATTTTCCGCACACTTTGAAGATCAATTTTTCCTTTAATTTGAAAAACATTACGATATGCCCCTTTAATGCATTTTTTGCTTTTTTTTCTTCCACTTGATTGTCTGATTAAGACTATGAAGTATGGAAGATACAAATTAACCAGCTGGAACATTAATTATTAAAATGAAAATTATCCATATATAAGATTTAAAAATATATATATATATATATTGCATTTTATAACATCAACCTATATGGTACGTGGAATTTATATATTTTTTTTAAATGGACGTAGAATTTATATTAAGAGGGAATATATTGTCAATTTGTCCACACTTCTTTTTAATTTTTTTACTGTAGGTTTTAGACTTTTAGTTGAGTAAAACGAAATTCTCCAATGAGTCTTCCCTACATGAATACCTAATTCAATTTATTGTATTCCAAACTGTCAAAAATGAACTATACACTTTTGAACTGATCCGAGTGGGAAGATACAATCTTCAATATTCATTCAGATTCACACAATACGACGATCTTATAGAATTAATTAAATAAATATCCATCAATCAATCTTAATTAGGTCTTTCGATATCTTATCAAAAAGCGTCTCATATTTGATAACAACTGGAATAACAATAAAATATAGAGGCACTTTTGAAACGCAGACGATGTCACCTTATTAGATGGGAAAACAGTGTTTATTTTTTTAATAATCTACACTTAAATTGTAATTAATATAGAGGTTTTGAGTTTGACGTGACAAGTATTGTTACAACTTTTATGAAGAAAATGATTAGAACCTCCCAATCGTTTGCCAAAATTAATTAATTATTACCAACATTGTGTTATTAATTTTTACCAGCAATGAGTTTTCTATGTCATTACCCATACTTTGAACAATATATTAGGAATTCTATTATTTGAATTCAAGCTTCATCACTAAAATTATGTGTTATTTATCTATTAGATGATAAATTTCGTAACTTGTAAAAGGGGCAGATATTTATTTAATTTATATATTTTATCTTAAGTATTCATTTATTCTCTATATTAAAAAAAAAAAAACTCAAAACATCACTAGTTGCATATTACACTCTTAACCTTGCTATTTCTTTTCTTTTACAATAATACTCTTACAACAATATGCTTAGGGATGTTAATGAAAAGAAAAAAAAGGATAAATAATCAAATTGGCCTTAAAAATAGCATAAAAATTTACAGAAACTTTTATGTTATTACTTTTAATTTTAAGATTAATTTGGTAAATTAATTTTTTATAAAATAATTATTAGTAAAATTAGTCCAAAGATATTAAATGTTGTTTTGAGTTAGCTGATATTAATTTATTTGTAAATAACTATTAGTAAGAGTGTTGAACAGATTCAAAAAATACTAATTCTTTGGTACTTAAATTTATTGGTTAATTTACTAAACATAACTTTTTTTAAAGAAAAATAAATTAATACAAATATATTGTTGCAAGGATATTATGATAAAAACTAAGGAAAAGTAAATGTAAAAATATAACATACTTAACTGTAAAAGTGTTTTGAGATACTTTTTAAAATATAAAGACTATACAGATACTTAAGTTAAAATATAAGAGTTAATATAACATTTAATATTTGTAAAATTACGTAACTACTACCTAATAAATAAATACTGCATTATTTATTTATTAAATTAAAACTTAAATATTGAGATATATCTAACATTACTGTAATTGATATACAAAAACACACCCAAAAAAAAATATGTTAATAATTTTTTCGATGACGTCAGAGTTTTGAAGAGTTTTGAAACACGATGGGAAAATATTAATTTATTGAAACAATAAGGGGCTTTAATCATTTCCTTAATTGTATATTTTTGTGTTTGATGTCACAAATCACAAATATAAAGTTTTCAAATTGAGCTTCAACTTCGGTTTGATTTTATTGTGTAGGGGCGCATTAGAGTACACGTAATGCTTCAGTGAATAATTATTGGGGTTAGATCAACTTAAGGATATTATTATGGGGTGCTCATGGATAAAGACCTTATTATTATAAATTTATTCACGAGCCACAAGCAAGATAGCATATCATTGAACAAGGCTCAGGATAACTAACCATGGCCCTTAAGAGAGGATTTAATTTACAATAAATTCAATAACCAATGATGGAAGATTATGCATGCAGCTAGCAAGCTGTCCAGCCCGCAACTTTTTATTGACTTTTGACGTGAGAAACGATGCCAGCACAAACAAAGTGGTGTTTAAAAAAAAGAAGATAAACCAGATAAAATCTGATCATCATAAAGCGTCTAACCCCTTTTACAGATCACGAAATTTGGTTTGATTGATCATTGACCATGGATTCTAGCCCATTCAAGATCGTGGGTGATCAGAAGTTCAGAACTTCGCAAGTATCATTATCATCTTCTACTAAAAGTAGTTCTAAATTTGATTGGTACGTCGCTAAGTAATGAACGGTTGATGAACCATCCACTTGTCCCACGATTTTCCCAGTCTTCCAATGATATCGAATCAGCACAATGCGATCGAGACTCGTCGGCAACGCCAACAAGAGCAGCAGTAGCACGGCCTGTCTCGTATTTGAGTTTGATACGAAGATGAGATTAAAGAAAGAGCAAGTGGGGCGGGGTGGGGTGGGGTGAGTGGGCTACGTGGGGTCATTTAGAGACTAAAAGCAGCAAGTGGTCCTTTGCAGTAGTTCATGGGATTACGACATACGACCGAACATATGAAAGAGATTCTATCTTCTATTATTTGTTTAATGTATATAAAAGTAATTCTACATAATAAATATGTGGTTTTTTCCCAATTGAATCATAGGGGACACATTTAGTAAGTAGAAAATTAATTGTTTTTATAATACTTGCAACTGTTAGCATGTGGACGTCTTCATTTGGACTACTTGCTAGTGTTAGCAAGGGGACCTTATAATTATGGAGTGCATGAACCTTCGAGAACGTGGGCGGTGAGATTATAGACCTCTTCTCTTTAAACGGCACGTAGTCCTTAAGCTTTCCATCTTTTGAGGACTGGTGTTTGATTCATTTGTTTTGAGTGTGCAACTTTAGTGATATGATACTGATACTGTGGCAATCCAGCTAAAGACAATTTGCCTAACTAAAGTTGATTCATTCAAAAAGTGTAAAATCCTCTACGAAGAATTCATTTCTCCAAAAAAGAGTTTTAAAGTGGAATATTAATTTTTTTTTTTTTTTTAAATTTAACAGGCCGCCAGGCTGCCTTTTTGAGGTAGACAATTCATGTTTTATTTATGTTCTTAAATATTTTGGTATTGAAAAGCATGCACCACTAATTCCATATCAACAACGATATGTGCACAAAAACTGTACGTATATATATATATATGTGTGTTTGTGTGTGTGGTTTTTACTTATTTAGTTTTGAAGGATCTTTTAACACAAGAAAAAATGAGGTAGAGGAAAAATTAGAAATTAACATGATATTTAACATAATTGAAATTTCACAGAAGTAAGTGCAATGGTTATTTGATTTAATGAATAGTGATATTTGATGTTCTTTAATTTAAAGGATAAATTTTGAATTTCTCTATTATAAATTGATTATCTTTAAATTATTCTTCTTATTTTTTAAAAACTTGAAGTTACTTCCATTTTTGTTCAAAAAGGTAAGGAAAAAAGGGTGTGAGTTGATATATATATATATATTCTCTTAAAAAACTAAAGATAAGAAGGTAAATTAAGGTTTTCAAAAATAAAAGAGATTTGAAGATAATCAATTTATAATATGAGTAATTTAAAATTAACTTTTTTTAATAAAAAAAAATTTAGTTGCAAACTCGCCAGTGAATAAATTAAATTATTATAATTCTAAGGAACAAGACTAGATAAATTAAATGAAACTAGAAATTAAAGCTTAATTAGAACACTTAATTGTTGATTATAAATCAATACTCAATCTAATTTCTTATAACATCGTAAATTCTAAAGTTTGGACCCATCGGAGTCTCATGTATTAAAATTTAGAGAATGAAATGTAATTTCTAAGAGTTTTGAATGTATATTCTAAAAATACAATTGAGAAAGAATGATTCTCTTTTTCTCAAGCACATGTAATGTTAGAAGCAAAATGAATATAACAGAGGGCATTAGGACGACAGTACACATGCAGTTTGAAAAAGCATAAAAAGTGCAATTTTTGAATGAAAGAGAAGCAAAAGCAATATCAGGCGCAACTTCTGTTTTCATGATGAATGTGTTCGGTTATGGTTTTGTTACGAGAAAGAGGAATTCAGCGGAGGCAGCAAAAGCATATCAGTTGGTGCAGGTGGGCATCGTCTGTCAAAGGAGGAGTCGAATCATGAACATGTACAAAGCTTCACACTGAATCCAAAACAGTCAAGTTATGGACTTGGAAAATGGTGACGTGAGAGGTGACACAACTTGGAAAATGATGACGTGAGAGGTGACTCAATCAAGGATGCAATATTAGATCGCATTCTCATAAAAAGAGAAAAAGGATGCAATATTATAATCAATTTTTATTTTTCGAGTGACAATCAATTATTTGTTTGATTTTTGAGATTCTTGAATTATGGATAATTATCACCAAAACATATTGAACGGAAATATCGAAGTTCTCGTGTCGTGAATATGATTGTTTGTGAATTATGAGCATGGTTTTGTCAGACTCGAAAACAGATACAAGTTTAGGAGTTAGCCATCACCATTGACCCGAATGACTGTGTGGCCAGAGAAATCTTAACCACACACAATCATTTATTAAAAGACCACATCGACCATTTTACTAAATGACGGATTTGCTCGGATTAATTTTTTACACAAAACACTCAAATTAATTTTAATTTAAAAGCATTAGGTTCCTCTATAAACCCTTGCCAATACCAAAAAAATATCTTCGGTTAGACACCTTTTGTCTATTCTCTTCACATATAAAAGTTGATTCTATACTTTAATCATCTTAAAAATGTACACAATATCAAAAATTCCTAGGTACTCAAATGATGTTGTTCATTAATTTAGAATAACAACAAAAAATAACAAAATTTATGTTGCATAATCTAACTATTAAAATTGACACTATTAAATATTACTTTAACTTTCAATATTTACAGTTAATTTTTTTTATATAAATTTAAAAGCATTGATCGTATACAAAATTTAAATTTATATAAATAAATTTAAGTCAAAATTTTAAATAAAATAAATCACTTTATAAAAAATAATATAAAAATAAGTAAAACTATTTGAACCCATCAAATTACTCCCTGTTGATACTATTTTTCTACGTGCCCTCTAATAGTGTCGAAACCTTCTGCTCACGGTAAGCTCGAGCTCGAGCATGTCTGCTTTCTAATTTCGATTCCTCTGTCATTACCGGAACGGAAGTCTCCCAGACCTGTACTCACAGAAAACAGGGTCAGGGGTCGCCAGGTGTTGTTCCAGCGAAAACCTTCCGACGCTCAAGTCAGTAATCGGGTTATTTTTTTGTATCCCTCTTAGTTAGAGAGAGGCCGGAAAAATGGAAGGGGTATTCTCGCCCTCCTTTCGTAATAATAAATCTCTTGGAAAAATCAAAGTGGAGAAGGGGAAGAAGAAGGAGAAGAACCTGTATAAAATTTTTTTGAAACCCCCTTTCTCTGTTTCGATTTTCCTTTTATATTTCCATTTTCCCGCCATTTTTCCTTCGATGAATGTCATTCCCACCTCTATGGTGCCTGGGCCCCTCTGACAACTGGGATTATTGTGCCACTCCCTAGGAATGCAGGACTGCCTGGTGCGCATGGGTTCCCATGGCCTGATCATAGTGTTGGATGTGTGCGCATGAAATGATGACACTGTGGGGGCGTGTGCCGGCCATCGGTAACAGTGACGGCACCATACCGTGTGGGGCATTGGTCAGGCATCGATCATCACGTTGAGTCGCTGGAGAAACGGGTCGGACTATCCCGAACCGACTATTTCTGGATCTTGCATTTCCTCTGTGCCGTGACTGGCGTGATTGAGTTGTGCTCCAGGGACGTGAAGACCTCGAGCAGAAGAATGAACGCGGGCTCGACCAGCCCTGAATTCCTCGACCTTGACCAGCTTTAACGCCTAATGAAGCTGTCTTCGTGCTAGCGGTCGAGTCTTCTACTCGAGATGGGTTGACCTCGAGGTCTTCTACCCCGAGCTGGGTTGACCTCGAAGAGACCTGCTCGATATTACTCAAACACTCCCTACACCTATGTATTAAATAAACTCACTCCTTAAATTTTAATCAACAAACCTATCTAAATGCTCAATATACCGTTATGAACCCAATTATTATCATCATATGGTTTTACTCATTAAACCCATTAAATTTATTAAAAAACCCTAACTAAATAATCAGATTTATTAAACTAAACTAAAATATTATACAGAACATAAACAGTAATCTCAATTATATATTTTGGAGCAAAAATTCCAAGTGCAATTAGCAGCTAATAACGGCAAAAGTGAGATTTTTTAGTGAAGTAGCACCACTACATGATTTTGGGAAAGAAGTGATAATTATATCACTGTCTTTACCTTGAAAATGCTATTGAAAGCGGTTGATGCCTGGAAAATAATTAGATGCCTGCTTAAAAAAATTTTAGTATTGATAAAACAAAATCCAATATCCAATATTTCAATCTAAAAACAATCTCCAATAGTTTCTTCAATGGATTCTTCCTTTTGTCTTCTGACTCTTATGAAATTTTAATTTTGATGAGAAACCAAGGGGACTAAATAAAGAATATCGATTTAGGATTTAAGAAAAAAAGCATAAACGTAAAAATAAGTTGAAAGAGTAAATAATTTTTTAAAAAATTATATTTTAGTGTCTGAAATAATAATTCACTTTAGGAGTATTTTAATAATTAAAGTTTACTTTTAAAAATAAGTTTAATTAAGTAATTTAATGAGTGCTCGTCGGACCTACTGGAACTGGAAGCCGAGACCCGAGAATCAGATGCTTCGCGAAGCCAACAAAAAACTTTCAAGAGCTTATAAAGAGCTTCAGGAGATCAACAAGAAAGGGTTGGCTCTTATTGAAGAGCAAGAGAGGCTGCTCGAGAAACACTAGAAAAATAATGAAGACAGCGCAAGAGCGCTAGAACTAGACGATATACCTCTAAAAATTCCTAAACGATTGTGTAAAATCACATTTCAGGTTTAAACGCTCTCTTATGTACTGCATATTTGATCAGGCAACCAAAGTTGATAAGCTTGTCAAAGATGCTTCCGAAATAATTGTACATGTAAAATGAAAACTAATTACCATGAGCATTGGGATCCTAAATGAGAAATTGAAGAATGTTACATCTTGCATTACTCGTTCACTCTCCACACATACCAAAGCATGAATCTCTGAACTTTGTTTAACAAATGAAGTCGAGGAGAAAAGAGTAAGGGAGAAAAACTAATTAGAGGTAACTTTTTAATGAAGGCTCTCGTGAGGGTGTAACCATCATTTCACCTTAAATCTTATCTATTCCCCCTTCAATCAATCCTCAAACTCATGCATGTGGTCTAAAAGGTAGTTGGCAGCAAGTTCCTCATTCTTGTTGCAGGCAAAGAACACCTCCAATACAATTGCTCGATCAAAGCCCATTGCCTCAAGCTGTATCACAAGCCGAAAGAACTGTCATCATAATAACCTTAATAGATAAGGGAAAACAGTATTATCGTAACAATCAATCTTCAAAGACTGAAATGCAGTCAATCATCATCCCACAAAAATCAAAATAAATAAGTAAAATCCAGAAACCTGCTACATCGGCACATCCTCAAGCAGCCACAACAAGAAGTATGAAGTAACAATATACACATAACCAAAGTCAAAAGCACTTAATAGTGAACTTACACGTTCTATGGCGTCACGTTCTTCAGGCGTGACTTGTATTGCCTGTGGCATTGCCCCAGCAAGCTGGTCCCCCAAATTCCTATAACAAATCAATTAATATTATCACAATTAACACAGACAAGTTCAAGAGTGGTAATTGAAAGGGCAGCCTATTCAGTGCAAAAAGGCAGACAGTTCAGAAGAATGTGATGGACATTTTCTAAGGTGACACATCTTATCTTGGAATGCTTCCTTTTGCGAGGGTATTAAAAAAAAAAAAAAAAAAAAGGTACATGCAATAAGAATGTCTTACCCCTCACCACCTTGAACAGGTTCATTGATAAGCCGAAGGAAGTCCGCCTGATGTTCCTGAATAAGCCTCACTAGCTGAGGATTTTGTTTCCCCAACTCTTGAAGCATGGGCTGCAAAAAGATGATCATTAAAAGAATGTTCCGTTGAAGGAACAAATATCAGATGGGGGTGAATGAACCTGCAATAATTGAGGATTTGCCTGCACCATAGCTCGCAAAACTTGAAACTGCAATGGAATTAGAAGAAACAACGGTTCAGACAAGTTTACTTAAATGTGAATCAGTCATTTGCACATACACAAGAGAGATGCAAGCATGCTTGCACACAAGTGGGAACACACGGGGTAGAGAGAGAGAGACCTGTGGACTATTACGTAAAAATTCAAGACTGCCAGCACCAGCTGCACCTGAACCCACGTCGGGAAGGCCCTGTTTCAATATAACTTAAGAATAACTCAACCAAATAAAACTCAAAAATAATAACTAAAAAAGAATTACATGGAAAATACCTGAGGAAAGAGGTCTAAAGGATTTGCATTTGGCCCACTAGAAGTAACAGGTGCTGGTTGGGTTGGCTGTGGCATCTGAATTGGAGAGTTAGCAGCTTGTCCACTACCAGGGGTGCGGGCCACAGGTGGGACTTCAGCTTGCTCAGGTATACCCTGATAGTTTAAAAAAAACAACAGTGTGTATACGGGATCAAATGGAATCATATGAAACTAAATGAACTATAGGCAATGCCTCCTTGAATGGGAATGGTATAAAAATATACCAAAGAATGAATTTATAGAAATTAACATTCACGCGAAATAAGAGCTGGGATACAAAGCCAGGAAATAAAGAAGAATTACCAACATTTGCCAATAGAAAAGGAGAAAATAAATATTCTATCAATTAAACAGACGCAAGAGACATTTCTGACTAGACTGAGCTTTTCCTAGAATACACTTCTTCTCAACTGCTTAAACCATTAAAACTATAAACTAGCTACACAAACACAGTAGATCACTAAGCATCTAATAAATACATCATCAACCTAAAACTTGCATAAATGGCAGTTTCAACCACATCCGAGAATCACAAAATTGGACCAAAAAACTGATCCTTTCCTCTACGAAGAGCTCACCAATTCTCCAAAACTGTTATCAATATAAGAAATCATCCAAACCACCATAGTTAAAGAGTTGAAAAACAGACATCAACCACAAGTTTGCTGCATGTCTTTATTCAGTCAAGAAAGATGCATAACATTTTTTTTTTTTGGCACTAACATAAAACTAAATTATGAGGAGAGAACAATCTAATGACATAATGCACTCAAAGGACTTCACTCCAAAAGCTCCTCCCTAAATGAGACACAAATGTGTAAAAGAATGATAAAAAAAATAACAATACTCACAGAATATAAATATTCCACAGCCCTCTCAGGATTATTATAAGCAGCTCGAAGAGCACGAACAACAGTATCTCTATCCCAAGTCCCTCCACCCATATCAAGAATCTGCTGGATTGCTCCCTCCAAGTTATTCCCGGCAACCAGATTAGATGCAGCATGTCCATACACACCAGACTCTGACCTGTCCCACCAAAGAGTGACTATAAAGAGAAAACAATGATGCAGAAAAAGAAAGAATATAACCTATGTCTATATACATTTATACACACCAAGACCTCAAAATTTTGAATTGATTACAGGAAATGAAACTATTGAGGAATGCCATCCATGTTACAGAGAGCAACATCAAGCTACCATGTAAGGGCGAAAATACTCACGTAGCAGAAACTGATGACACAGGAGCAGCCGCAGGAGCAGGAGCAGGGGATGGAACAGATGCAGGCCTGTGAAAAGCGTAAAATTATGTAAATATCAAAGTACATTTGACAAAAATGCATTCTATACCTCTCATAGAATCTTTAAGTGCATGCAGGCAAAAGGCATGAAAATCTTAGACTCACTCTGTCGAGGTTGGCACAGCAGTCTGAGGCACTGTTCCTGGGGTCGGCACAGCAGTCTGAGGCGCTGTTCCTGGGGTCGGCACAGGGGTTGGGGCACTTGACTGAGGAGCCTAAGGTAGAGGCATCCAGCATATGAATCAATCCGCAAAGAAAAAAGAATTGAATATAATTTCTCTCTATATGAGAAAAATGCACTTGTTTATCATAATTTAAAAGTAAACATCCCAAGGGGTGCCTGACTGGGGAGCTTAAATTAGAGGCATTCATCATATGAATCAATCCAGAAACAAAAAAGAATTTAAAACAATTTCTCTTTTAATGATAAAATGCACTAGATTAGCATAATTAAAAAGTAAATATCCCAAGAAACCATAGGCCGGTGCACCTACGATTCCACATCCTAACACCTATAAGAGCATTAGTAAAGATAGGTCTTTCATAAAAAGAACTTAAATGTAAAACAGTGCACAATGTGAACCTATGCAGACGCTCATAAGATGTAAGCTTAGAAAACTGTACAAATAATTCACTAACATTATTAATTAAACACCATATTCAAATTAATAAATAATCCACCAAACAACAATTAAAATCCAATCGGGAGCAAAAAGACACAAATGTTTTTTGTATATACAGTACACGAAACTCTTCAACAATTTGGCTAATTATTCAGAGGTACAAATGCATCAGAACTCTAAAAACTTTGATTTGCTCCACAGCCCTACTAGTCAGAGGGCTAAAAGAACATTGCTCTGAAATACAAAATATATACATGTGCAGAGACACATTTCTTATTTTGGTGTGAGTGTGATTCTCATAGTGACATGTTCTTTAAGAACACTGATAGTAAAATTCTTCGCAACAGGTATTCCATCAATATAATAGCTGGTAGAATGTCTATTTCAAATGCCAGGGACTTGAAACCAAATCTATTCTTACCTTTGTAGGTGCAGTTGACGTATTTGAACCCTCACCAGGTGGTCTCTTATTCTAGCAACATTAGAGAGGGGAAAATCCAAAATGAGATGACTAAAGAGAAGTGTCGCATAGAATCATCAATATTCAGGAGAAGATTCACCAGAAACAAGAAATAAATATTGGAGAGGAGAGGCGCATGCAAAGAAATGATGGAGGCATGAAATTAAAATTCCTAATTTCTAGCTATAAAATTCCAAGAGAAAACTTTAATTGTTAATAACTCCGAGAGTATAGAGAATTTTTTTCTCATGTCAATTGACAATAAATAAACATCATGCAAAATTCAAGCTCCAAGGAACTTCAATCAAGCTAATAGTTTTATGCTAGAGTGTGCCCATCTATTCTTAAAATTAAACCCATGAGCATGGAACAGATTTTTCATTCAATAAGAAGCCCTAATTTCCCAACAGTTTTTCAGATATGCATTAAGGTATTGTCTAAGGCATGGCAATAAATCAACTTCGTTTTATCGAAGCAATAGAAAATATCACAATCCTAGCTCATGCTGAATAAATCCTTAACAGTTCTTCAAATAGGCTGGTAAATCATAATTGCTGTGCTCTTATTTCTTTTTACTTGCCAATCTAAATTTTGTCTATAAAAGAATTCTTAAAACAGCATTGCAGGATACCAAGCTCAACAGAAAAGCCTAAAAAATCAAATTGAATTACATTTTCACAGAAAAATACATGTAAAAGTCATTGAAGTCAAACAAAAGCAGTTCTGCAAAAATACTGACCAAAAGAAAAACCTAACCTTAGTTAACATAATAACAACAAAACTATTTTCAGCTACTTTGTTCTCTTCCAGTGTAGTATCATCTTTGAGGACTTTCCCCTGATAAATCAGCATCTGTTGTGCAGCAGGATAAACATCTGATCCTTGAACAGTTTCTATCTTCATTTTCACATCAACCACCTAAAAATAAAGATCATAAGTTCTAATGGTTGTTTTCAAAGAATAAAAGTAATACAGAAAACATGCAATTTTCGGTTAGTGTTAGATACTAAAGAGTGCTAAGGTGTTAAATAATTAGAAAAATTAGAATAAATACTCCCACTGCCCAATAAAATTGACTTGAAAGACAAATCCCATTATAGTTAATCTTAGTCAATCTAGCTCAATGAAATAGGCATGAAATTTTGATAGCTGTTGGTGTTAGTTGTCCAGCAGAATGTTTGGAAAACAACAGAGACATCCTACTTTCATTGTCAAGTACCTTCTTCTCTTGTTGTGTCAAGAACTTTGCTTGGATTTAGCTCAATAGAATTCACATTTAGGCACAATCATCTAAAAACTCTTCCATTGCATTCAGCCTCCTCATCCTCCCCACAACAATTATTTTACATGAAAATTTTCAAAGGCAACACTCCGAACCAACTTTGTATGAGCAAGTCCATAAGAAAAACAACTTCCAACCCGAATTCACCACATTCAAATAGAAACTTACGCCAATCTAACAGTCCCCAGTCAATTAACCAAGAGAAAACCCCCCATTCCTAACCAGTACCGAAAAGCGCTCATGCAACACAATCCCTTCAAGATTCACTTAAACTGCAATGATATACTAGTTGACATCTTTAAAGTTTACTCATGCAACTTGATGCTTTACCCCTTTAGTTTCTAAAATCATGGTAAGGTGTCAATGTGATGGACCATCTGTCAGTCCAATCATTTATTCTCATAATGTCATCGCATTCTCATCAGTACAGTGTTCATAAGAACATATTCTTACAACGTGAGCTCGGAGGTTGAATGGCTGCGAATAAAAACAAATTTCCGATGGCTGTATCAACCCCAAACTAGGCAGGGTTACACAACATAATTATAATGAAATCAATCGCCGTACATATATACACTACACAACAACCCATTCATCCACCACAATCAAGTCACCAACTCAAATTTGACAAAATATTGAAGAAAAAAAAAATCACGAGCCACATAAATTCACAAAATTAAGACAAAAATAAAACCAAATTTCAACAATTATGAATCAACACTTAAAATTCGTGATTCCAAAAAGATAAACCCTAAATATCACTCAATTCCGGAAACAGAGAATATCAATTGCAATAGAACTAAACATAATATGAAATTAAAAATAAACAAAAAGAAAAAGAAAAACAAACTGTGTCTTCAGGTTTCACTTCGACGTCGAAAGAAGTTCCTTTGAGAGTTTTAACGAAAATCTTCATCTTCTTCTTCTTGCCCGTTCTGTTAGGTCTCTCGATTTCGCTATTTTATTTTTCCCTTGATTTTATTTGTTTTTCCGATCCGCAAGGTCTGTTTAATGTCTATCTATTTATTATATAGTAGGAGAGAGAAAACCGGAGCACAAGCTAAGAACTATTAATAGGATTAATATATTATATGAATATTTATCTACTGACGACAAATATATTTTAATATGCAGTGTAGCACAAGTCAGTTGCTGTCCTTTACAGTTTCCAATGGACGGGATGTGATGAAGCCACGTGGCTACAAGCTGATCTTTCGTCCAATGATTTGCCAGGTGGATTCAGAGACGGCTCCATTTGTCCATGCGGCGTGGTTTTCTGTTTACTCGAAGCCTGTTTTCTACTTTAATAGAGCTTCTTGAAATTCCTTTTAAATATTATCGAGCTAGAAATTGGCAGAATATTTAATCACACACATTCACATTCAGGTGGCAGAATTTTTTTCGAAGCGCCTATCATTCGAGCTATGAATTGGACCTGCTTTTATATCCTCTAGGTCGAGTAAACAACTGAAGGGTCCACATAACCCAAATGCAAAAGTGGGAAATGATAGCGCTTGCGAATTTTAGTCTTTTGGTGTTGGACGCGACGGCCGGGCACAGGGGAAGCTCTGTTGGAGACTTGGGTACAGTCACCGTGAGTTGAGTTTTGTTACAAGTAAATTTACTTTTTCTTAAATGACTTACCGGTATGTTTTAAGACAAACGTGGCCACCCCCTGCGCGGTGGACCACTTGCTATTAAATCCAACAGGGTGGTATGGTGTCACAGTAGCAGCATAGACGGGCCACAACTGAATTGGGATCAAGTTTCCAATTTTCATCATTTTATTTATTAGGTCGACTTCAAGAATGCCAATATATATATATATATATATATATATATATATATATATATATATATATATATATAAAGCTAAAGGATTATATAAGTGTGCATGACAGGATGGTGCCTCTTTTTTGCTCCAAAAAAATGAATTAAGGATTTTGTATATATAAAAATTTTAATGTACTGTGTGATAAATTATATTATATCAATACCTTTGTGTTTTTATCTTTTAACTCTTTTTTTAAATATATATATATATATACACAAAAAATGAGTTAAAAGATAAAAACATAAAGGCTCTGATATAATATAATTTATCACATATTAATAATATATATATATATATATATATATATATATATATATATATATATATAATCGCATATTATATCTTTATGGTTCTAATCATATATACACATACTAATACTTTTGTTTTAAGTGATTTGAATGGGGATGATTTCTTTTGTCCAAACAAATAATATATTTAGGCTAAGTTTGAATGTTATATAAAATGTGGGATTAGACTAATTTAAAGGATAACAAAATTAATCCAATCCAAAGTTATGTTTGGCTGTTATAACTTATAAATTAGTCCAAATTTTAGTCCAACATTCATAAGATTATTAATCATTATTTTCACAAAATAATTTAGATAGGACTAACTATTTTAATCTAAACTCACTACTAACATTAAAAATTTATTCACTAATTTATTGTAACTAATATGTAATATTAAACATTAAAAAATTATTCAATTATTTATTTACAATAATATTGAATTAAACAATTTTTACAATATAAAAAATTATTTAAGCTTCGTTACATTAAATTTAACATAGTAATGTCTAACTTCATACCAAGCAAAAGACAAAACTATATAATCTAGTATAATCAAATATAATATAATATAATCCAATTTAATCCTAAGAGTTAATCCAATCCAATCACATATTATAAACTAGCCCTTAAAGGAAAAAATTAATACAAAAAAACCTAAAGGCTGCAACATATAGGCACACCGGGTCAAACGAAAGAGTTATAAATCAATTATAGATATAATCGGGGAGTAGCCTTTTGACACCCCTCAAAACTCCTTATAAAACCTCCTTTGTAACTAAAATTACCTAAATAATCAAATAGAATTTAATTTATTTCTTATTTTTTAAATGGATATTCAATTAAAAATTTAAATAAATCATTCTATTAATAAATATTTTAAACCTCCCTACATCATAATTTATATTTATGTTTTATTTTTATTAAAAATATATTTTGAGAAAATTATAGGACTTTAAAGTTATGAAATAAAAATTATATGACAAGAAAAAAAATTAAGATTTTAGGATTTGTAAGTAATTTATAAATAAAAATTTTTAAAATATACATTCTTTAGGATAAAAAATTTTATAGGAATATGGTTAATGGCAATGTATGTATTTTGTAAATTAAAATGGAAATATTTTAAGAAATAACATTCAAAACGAGTGTCATCAGCATTTTTATAGGGGTGTTAAAAGCTCCAATCGCAACCGAATGAACAGTAATGAAATTGTATACCCAACGGATGTTCCTGACAGTGACAACTTAGGCCCAGAGAAGCCGAGCCCAAACAAGGGCCTGAAATGGTAAGATCAATACCTTGGTCTCATGGACCTTGCTGAAAAATCTGCCAAGAGTAGAGCCTTTGCTGCCTCTCAAAAATTCATGGAAAACTGTCTTAATTAAGGATTTCTAATTAGGGTTTGCTGGCAAAAAAGTCCGGGCCGGCTTAAGCCGGCTTAAGTCCGATCTGAATCAGCGGGTTTTAAGCCCAGTTATATATGAAAATCTTGATAATAGGCTCCAAAATTTGAAATGTTTTATGAACAAAACTAATTAAAGGCTTTTATAAAAAGGCTAAACTTTAATTTATAAATTAAAAAATATATATACATATATAGTACTTTGACGCTAATTAAATTAATTATTAAAATTAAGTCGGACTAAATTATATTGAATTATATATAATATTTTCTTTTATTTTGTGTAATATTAAACAAGATAACATTAAATTTAATGTAATGAATTAAAAATAATTCTTTAAATATTTTAATTATTTTTAAATTATATTTATAATTGTTGAATTTAATAAATAATATGAAACAATATTATGATGAATCAGTTGATAATTTTTTATGTTTAATATTATTTAATAGTTTATATAAATTATTGAATAAAATTTTATTATTGAATTAGTTTGTTTTCGATATTAGCATTTGTGAGTTATTTGTGTTGTGCTGTTAATATTTTGTGTATTGAATAATCATGTGTAGTTTAAGTTTTTTTTTTTTAATTTATAGCTTTATTAAAAAATTATTTTAAAAAATTTATAAATGTCAAAGTCTGGCCCGAACCTACTCAATATAGATGAATTTTTTCAAGACTTGGATTTATTATTAAATGCATGAACTCAAAGATGGGCTTACAAAATCCGGCCCAAACTCACAAATTGCTCATCCTATTTCTAATTACACTCATTTTACTTTTAAAAACAACCTAACATAAAAATTAAAATTAAAAAAAAAAAAAACCGAAAAATGACTCTTCCTTCTCTCCACACTCTCCACAGAGGTCTTCCAGTGACATTTTCATTTTAAATTAGATTGTCGTCCATAAAATAAAGTTATTTGCGCCCCTGCTATGGTAATGGTATTGAAAAACTTTTCCTTACTTCAAAACATCCATTAGGTTCTCAAGAGTTAAAATTTATTCAATTATTTAGTATTTAGTTAGTTTTTTAATATTTTGTTTGACATTGAAAAACAATCTAAGAAGACTTCCAGGGTTTACAGGAAAAGAGGACAAGAAGATTAGATGAAGAAAGACTTCCTGAAACAAACCTGCAATCCCACATTTATGTTTGATTTTTCCGATCTATCTTCCCACAACTCAAACCCATTTGAGTTTCTTCTATAATTTGATTTCAAGAATTTTGTCTTACCACGGTAGAGTGGTAAAAAGAAAGAGTTCCATACTTTTTCAAAAGGGGATTAATTTGGCACAACCGCATGTCAAAGAATGTAGTTTTCAGCAAGTCAGCCAGCATAGGCGTAAAATTCAGCATCCAGCATCCATTTGAAAGCTTTAAACTATGAAGCAACATTCGAAGATTACAAATTGGAGAGATATTTTAATTTTAATTAATTATATTATTTTACCATTAATTTATGAATGTCATATTATTTGATATAGTTATTTAAAATAAAATATTTAAAATATGTAACGTTATTGTTTCAATTATTATTATGATTGAAGATAAAATTGTAAATGCTGCTAATGAATGGGATTTCTCAAGGATTTTGCAAACGCTATATTGTGGGTCTTCATCTCTTAGGCCCAATAAACCAGAGCCGAACAAAGGGATTGACATGACCTACAAATTCATATGAAAGTCAACTACTTATGTTGATGACTTAGAAAGTAATTAATTATAATTATAGCTTGTAAATCAAAACTGGAGGCGAAAAAGAGAAGTGTTAGGCAAAACCAATCAATCCCCCTAAGGGAAATCGACTTCGAGGGGGACAGCAAAAGTAGAAGGGGTCTGTACTTCGTACCTTTCTTTTACAAGGGAAACGACTCTCACGACAGGTTTTCACAATTTTGCAAAGCATCCTTGCAATTTCCAGGCAACTTCCTCTAAAATACACCCCATCAAATTCTGTTTCAATCCTACTCCTAACGAATGATATTTCTTTTCTCATTTTCGTATTAGCAGTTATACACGTAATAATCCGCGTTAAAAAGGCGTTTATGATTGTGATGGTTTTAGGACTATAATCGAAATCAATAATTGCTTGTTTTCTTCTTAAAAAACAAAAGAAATACATATTTCATTTTACTTCGTCGCACAATTGGATAGTGATGCCATAATAAGCGAACATATAAATCCCTGAAAATCAAATCACCTAACTTTGAACATACCCAAAAAAATACACCCATAAGATTTAATTTCATAAATGTAAATTTTAATGTTTTAGCATATATTTTTTATGTACTTAATATAATAAAATTTATACATCTTTTTTTTTTATATACTTTACAACATTCTCAAGTTTATCAAAATAGAGGATGATCCCCTTTAAACACACCACTCCGTTTATTGTATTGCTTTTCAACACAGACGTATATACTATGTACCACCTGGTTTATAGGTCTGCCATTCCCGTAAAATATTTCATAATTTTAGTTCTTCATTTTTCACAAATTATAAGTAATTTTATAGGACGATGGCGCAAACTCTGGATTGGATAACGAAGGAAAGAAAAATGATCCACCCAAATTAAAACTAGCTCAAATAAAGTAATGTTGCTCAAATAAAGAAATGTCATCAAACATTATCTTTAATTGGTAGATAGATTTTTGGAACATCCCGTTTGGTTGTTGAAAGAATGCGAGTCCCCAAATGGAAGAAATACGTAATGCGATTTCTTGTTCCTCGTAAACTTTCATAAAACTAGATTCGACATTTCTTTCATATAATTTCTTTCTAGTCCTACATATTTCTTTCATTTCCTTTCATTAAAAAAAAATTAAAAAACAAAAAATTTACATTCTTCGACGTCGTATCCATATTTTCTAGAACCGGAAACTTCTTTGCCTTTTTTTTTTTTCAAATTTAAATTTTCATTCTGCGGGCAGAGACTCGTATCTCCACGAGAAGTCAGAAATCTCGGCGGGGTCGAAGTACACGTTGGAATATTCGAACAACCCATCATCAAACGCCACGTAATCGTTTATTAAATTATTCACGCCACCGACTCCCAACTCGAACGAGTCATAACTCGCGATGTTAGCGTTATCCTCAAACCCCCACAACTCACCGATTCCAGACGATTCAGACGAGACTCGGACCAACTCAGTCACCTCGTCACTTTTAGCCCCCTGACTCGAAACAGTACCGGAAGGAGGCAGACCAAGCTCGTCATCGGAAGCTTCTAGAAGGTATCCAAGATCCGGCTTGGACTCGCCGGAATCCGACGACGTCAGATCAACGACCTCAACCGGAGGCGAAGAACAAGGTGTTATTTCCACCTCGAAGCTCTTCATTACAGAGTCTAGATCAAGAACCGCCGCGTCGGGATCGGAGTCGTCGAGAAATCCCGATAACAAATCATCCTTCAACTTCTTAACCTCCGGCAAGTCCAACTCCGGCTCGGCTGAGTCATCCCTGACTCTCTTCTTGTTATGGCTGCTCAACTCTTCCATTAGTATAAAATTAATAATAATAATAATAAAAAGAACTAGGGTTAGGGCTTTGTTTGCTGCGAGAGGAGAGAGAATAAAGATTATGCTGCTGTTGTGATGAGGAGTGGCAAGAGGGGAACACAAGTTTATATAAGGAGACCGAATAGGAGAGAGAGAGAGGGGTGTCATGATGTGACTTAAGGCGCGTGGGATCAAACAAACACATAGGCCATCACGGAGGACTTGTCATTATTTGTTGTTTCCTAATAAAAGACTATTTTTTTAAAGATTTGATGTCGGGTTTCTATTTCTATTGAATTTATAAATTGGTGTTGAAATCCGTCTTCAAGTCCGGTCGGTTTGGGCCCACTTGCTTAGTCAATCACGGCCTCTTGGTTTAAATTCTTTGTTCAAGATTTGGCTATTGTCGTTGGCTTGGCTTGGCTCGGCTGGATTTGAATAGAAAATTCCGAGGGTTGGTTCCTACGCGTGTGTTCCGTGTGGAAACCAGTAGACGACGGCATGTGGTTTCGGCTTTCGAAAGTAAGATAGATTTAATTTCGAAAGTATAATTTTTAATTCACCCTCATATTTTTCAAGCCATTTCCAAAATGCTCTTGCAGTAAATTTTTTAGATTTAATTAAAAATTATTTTTTAATATTATAAAAATTTTTAAATATTAATAAACTGAAAAATTCCTAAACCTTAAAAATACACTAATATCCCTTTTACTTTATTGTCCTTATTGTTTCACTTTTTATTTATACAAAATGTAAATTATCCAACCTTTTTCTCTCACCTAAAAGAGTTGTAACTGTACCTAAGTTCCGAAAACTCATAGTTGGCGTCTTCGTCTTCTATTTCCATTTTTTTTTAGTTTATTTCATAAAATATAGCCAAATGAACCATTCAACTTCTGTCTTGAGTTCTTGGGAAATTTATAAAAATAATTAAAAAAAAATTTATAGCTGACTTCTTTAACTTTTTTTCTACCAACAATAGCCAGACAAATTATTTTTTTTCCTAAATTACTTGTCTTTATCTTCGACAAATCAAATTGTAACTAATTTTGGGATCTTTAATCATCATCGACAGTAATAAATGGGAGAAGATAAAGTCGACAGCAAAAGTAAATTTTAACCAAATACCCTTGAATTTATTTGAATTTATCACTAATCCAAAATAAATCGAAAAAAGTGAATTAAATAGCATAAAATATTGATAAGCGAATTAATTAAAGTCTGATATATCTACTAAGTATTTAAAGTAAAATGTCTTATATATAATAAAGTGTTAAAAATATGTGACAAAGCGTGAGTTAGGAATATGTTTTTATGCTATTGAGAAACAACGTTGATTGTCGTAATTAGTGTAAATTGCGAATGACACTCGGTGCAATAAAAATATGTCGCACTTGACCACAACTGGAGTTTGGTTCGACAGCGCCCAGCAGCACCAAAGCTTGTTGTGCAAGGCTGTCACACTCCCAACCATCCCACACCACCAAATTCGCCCATCCAACCGCAACAATCAACACTATTACAACCTATCACAATATAACACAACAATAACATGCACAATGGCAACAAGTGAAATAGTTGACCCATTTTTTAAGTTTCAAGCGTTAATTTTAAAGATCTTGGAAGTTTTTGAACATGACTCTAGTGGTATTAACGGCTGATAATGGAGTTTTGCTAAAGATAAAGTACTCTCCATGATGAAGTGATTAAAGTGAGAGAATGGTGAGAATGAGAATGAGAGGGGTAATTGTGTCCTTAAATTTAATGTTTGATTAATATTGAAAGAAAAAAAGTAAGAGAAGTTAGATGTAAAAATAACAAAACTTTTTAGTTATTTTTGTTAATTTCTCTAAGTTCTTTAATTCTCTCCAACAAGTGCTAAGAATCCAAGGTTTTCCTTCTTTGTCAAGATTCAAAGTTTGTTTTATTGGTCTTTTTGGCCATGGTTGCTCAAGTTTAACTTGAAACACGCATTCAAATTGTGAACAAACTCCCAGAGGCGGGCCTCGCTAAGTTGGTTTGGTTTGGGTTCAGCGTTATCCAGCATATGAGGACTCCCTCCGCTGGGCGATTCCCACTTTGGGGGTCTTGATCCGAAGAGTTATTCTCACTTTGGGAGCTGGAAGCCAGTTCTTAGGAGCTGGAAGCCAGGACGAAAAAGTCAAAAGAGTTTGTTTTATTGGTCTTTTTTTTTTTTTGAGTTTATATTATTTGTACTTATTTATCTAAATTCTTATTATTTAATAAGGACCCTTCCATTGTGAACTTTAAATTATATTTTTAGGTATAATTTGTTATGTGTTAATTTATTAATCATGTCCATGACTTTACTATTAAGATTTAAGTATTGTTAATTTATTAATTATAGATATTAATTTTTAGGCATAATTTCATTTTTCTGATATATGATTGAATTAGATGGTGTAATGTATTATTTTTTGTATTTTCATTATTGTATGATTTGAGTGGCATTTATTTTATTTTTATTGTATTTTTTGTATACATTAGCAACTCCCAAATAAAAAATCCTAGATCCGACTATGGTGCCTTTCGTAGCCAACCCTAAATTGTTTAATATATTCTTTAAAACACTAAGATTAATTAGAAGTTACTACCCAACTCTAGAGACTAAAAAGAAATTTATCATTTTAAAGGAGAATTTTCTTCGATATTCCTCTAGACTTCAGAGTTCAGACACATTTTACTATAAATATTTATTTTATTTATTTTTAATTATGAACTTTATAGTATTTTTTAAAATCATTTTTTAAAAAATATTCTCATAACATTAAAATACATAATTTTAATTTCAAATGAAATGACATTGATAAATTGATTGCACATAGCCATCACGGTAATGATTGTGTGAAAAGTAAAAAATCATGTAAATACTGTAACGCATAATAATTATTACAGTCATACTACTTTGACAGTTGCAATACGAAGTTTGTATATTAATTTTGTAAGCTTATCATTGTTGTTTATAAAATATTTAGAAAATACTCACACTTTTTTACTTTGAATTAAAACGTGAAAAATAAAATCTTAAATTTTTATTTAAGCGATTGAATGTTGATAACCTTTAAAAGAGGGGTAAGTGGAAGGATATTTTGGTCAAGTTGACCGGGTGCTTAGTAGACTTTTAAAATGATTAGATTAGGTTAGAAATTAGATTTTGATTAAGCTTTAGATTTGACGGGGTGGGGAGGGGGACTTTTCTAAATGAAAGTTGCAGGTAATTGATGGCGCATTTTCTTGGAGACTTTATTGGGCTGAGATGATGATGATGTGCACTACTTGGAATAAAATAATATTGGTCACGTCAATATGAACTAGAATCATGTTACACGTTATTAGCCTTTTTTTTGTTTTCTCGCTTTTGGAAAAACAAAAATATATTAAAATTAAAAATCTCCATTACAGGATTTCTATCTATAAAGTACAACTCGTCTTATGAATGGATTGCGTTCAGCAAAATCAACACATCACCATCCAAGACTAGTTCCCCAATAAAACAAATGACAATCAAACTTTGAATACTTTAAAATATTCTTTAATGTTCTTATTGGATAGATGATTCATGATATTTTAATTTTTAATTTCTGAAGAGGATGGAGAAGAATCAAAGAATATGCTTAACAAAGCAAAAGACGGGAAGAGTAACGCCGTTCCCTTGTTCTATATGTCTCTCCCATTCCTTCAAAATCAAGTAAGGATAAGAAAAAAAATTGATTATCAAAAGGGGATAGTAGCCGAAGCAACCTTTTATTGAATTGTTCGAGTAAGACTTTTAAGCACTCCATTCATATAACTTAATTGGCCTATAAGAATCCACTAACTTGTTTGAATTATTGAAAAAATAAAAATTAGAAGGATGGGTGCCATAGCTACTTTCCCATTAAATTATTGGAATAAAAATTCAAAGCCATATTTGATTAAAGTGTAATCGTGGTCCACTTATTATTCAATTAAATGTTCAATTTCGAAATCACTCATGCCCTTTTACTTACGTAAAATGAATTTCACTCAAAATTATATCTTAAAATAGCTGCTTTTGATGTTATTGTCAAACAACTAGTCACAGGAATGGTATTATCACCATCATCGCTCAAGACATGAATGGTCCGAGCCCAAGCATGTGACTAGTAACGGGCAACAAAGTACGGCACAACACCAAAACCATACATTAAAGACACGTGGATCCCCCATCCCACTTGCCAACGCTAATTGCCGTTCTCAACCACAATCACCATTTCAATTGTTTGATAGTGGCATCGAGCCCCCATTGCCCTTTTAACAAAAATATCTAATCAGCCGAAGTGGGCGACAGCCATATCTTCAAAACCTCTCGTTGCCCATCTTCCACATCTTGCATCCTCTCTCTTTCCCTCCGTTTCTCCATCGATACACTCCACTTGGCCCCACTGTATGCACCCACTATTCCCTCCATTCTCACACGAATCATCCACAACAAGCCATCATTCGTGTGTCATAATAAAAAAAATTACTTACAATCAATCAATCCATTGTTATGTTGGAGAGACTTGATTTGGGATTTTTAAATATTTAATTTATAAAAATTAGTCTATTAAATAGAATTATTTATGTTATTTATAAATTTAGTTAACTCATTTTTACTAATAAATATGGGATATAACTCAACATATTATTAGAATAAAAATATTTATCAAATTCTAACTAAACATTTTGTTGTGTTATATAATTTATGTATGTATCTACACCTTGAACGCGCGGTTTTTATTTTTTATTTATTTTTTTCTTATAAATCGTGCAAGAAACTTTGAATCTTCTAAAAAATTTTTGGTGATTTCCTTTAAATTTAACTGCTATTTTTTAAAATTTACGAAGTATATATTCTTGGAGAAACAAAATTACAAGTAAACCTCTGTGAATGAATACAAATAAAAATAGTTTATTTTCGAAAAACAGAATGAATAGACACAATCGCAAATTTTTAATATATTTTTTTTGTGATCTTCCATTATAGTCTATACCATAATTTTAGTCGACATTGTATAACTTTAGAATATTATAACATAATTTAAAGAAAACATAAAACCTTTTATACATGATAAATTTATGTATATTTCGTTGACAAGAGTAAGAATCAGTATAACATTGTTTCGAGCGTACCATATTTATAATTTCTCCATTATAATCCTGATACTGGCCTCATCGATTTTAGTGATATAATATTACAATCTCCTTCAATTTATTTATTTTCAAATTAAAATCTTGATACCATAAGTGCTTGCTGATAAGGCCATAAAGGGCGTTTTATATTTTTATTAAAATTATTATAATTGATAATATTTTGATTTATATTATTAAATAAGATTTTAATAAAATATAATAATATTATACGTATTAAAATTTTTTTATTTTAAATAATATAATATTTATTAATTAATTAATAAAATTAAAATAAATTATGATATTCCACGTTACGTGTGCTTGGAGAAATTGATTTTTACAAAATAATATCTTTAAAAATAAAATAATTATTTTATTTTATTAATTAATTAATGAATATCATATTATTAAAAATAATTATTTAAAATATATATTATTATCTAATAAAATGTGTATGGGTGAAAATCTCGAGCTTTTTTTTTCGGACAAATGCTTTCAAAAATATCATCCAACGAAAGCGATTTTATCAAAAAATCCATATTTTATATGACAGCTGGCTCAGATAAACTTGAAAAAGCCAAACGCAGCCGCGCCGACTCATTCGAGAACCAACTACCAAAATAAACAACTAAAATAACCATAAGCAATTAATTAAAGCATTCATGCGTCACGGCTCAGCACCCGTCCAAGTCCAACGTTACTCATTTCCGCCAATCAAACGGTCGATAACTTGGGCGCCGCGTCAGCTCTTAGCCGATCCTCGAAAATCAAACATGTCAACTTGCCCTTCTTTGCACGTCTCCACGTGGCGGTTTTCCTTGGTTCCTTTGGATTTCAATTATTTCGTGCTGATTTTGGATATTTATCAATTCCCCGTTCCCCAGTTTGGTATCTAGAAAGACTGATACGTTTTCCAAAGTGGACCCACCTGTTTAAGTGCTCATGTTTAAAAGCAATCACATGATACAGCTGATTTTTTGGTGTGTGTCATCACATCCGTGTCGTTCTTCTTTTTTCACTTTTCACGAGGACTACGCTGCATTGCTGATCGTACTGTTAAAAAATAATCACATGTATCTCACCCTCACCGTAACTGATATTAATGAAAGGTCATATCATCTTATGGACGTACAATTGATATCCGACGGACAGAAAGAGATATCTTGATCTGAGCATGGAGTGTGTAGTTAGTAACGTGTTGGAACTTCTTAGGTGTTCTCGATATGATATACGGACCTGTGAATCGGACTTACTTCGGTAAGGAGGCAAATTCGAGTCACGAGGAGAACAAGTAAGAGAGATGAAAATTTGGACGGTGGATACGGGAGGCGTAAGTTGGATACCGATTCAACGGTGGACATCTATCTGATAACATCACAGTTTTGTTGGAACAGGGACCACTACTTTTGCCCAAGTGAAGATGCATGCTGTGACGTTATTCACTCAACTGCAGAATTTGTCCGTCATTTGTGTTTCCATCTTAGTTATTCCTTAATTGCTTTCAAAAAAATCCTAATTTATTTGTCAGCCCTTTGTTTTGTTTGTTTTTTTTTTTTTCTTTTTTCTGTTCCCGCTTATTATATGTTTCAAAAGTAATCTCGGCTGACGGAGCAGGCACAGCTTCGCACGCCACGACTCCTATACAAGGGATGATTCAGCTGTAACTGAATTAAAATATAAGAAAAAAGATTCCTCTTATTTCTTTGAGAAAATAAATAAGGAAATAGAAAAGAAAAGAAATGAGTGAATATCAAAATTCGGGGAAAGACTCAGCGCAAACGATTGAGATTGATTAATTATATTTTTTAAGTTATAGTAATGAGATATTAAATATTTATTATAGTTTAAAGATTAAATTAATTTTATTTTATTTTTATATATTAAAAAATTTATTATATTTTTTTAATAAAAATTATATTTATTATATATTTTAATTTTAATTTTATAATAATAATTTTTAAATTAATATTTTAATATCGAACAGAACTATAGAAATTTTTTATTATAATACTGGTAGCTTTTTCTGTCGTATTTGTTTTAAATTGCAATATTTTAATATCTGCAGAGCCACAAAAATATTCAATTATGGAACAGAATAATAAATTATATAATACTAAATTTTATCATAAATTTACTATTTTGTCACATGATAATAAAATATTTAATGAATGTCTGAATAAATTGTGGGATAGGCCCGCACACGAATCCTTTCTCAAAGCAAGTAGCAGTCAATAGAAAAAGGCGAAGCCGGCAATGGGAATGGAGGAGAATCTATCCTCAATGAGACAAAAAGATCAGGCTGATTTATGGTCAGTTCTTTTGATATGCGACATCATTTTTCTCTCTAATATATATATATATATATATTTATATATATTTTTTCTAAAAAGAAGAGATACGTGTCAACAGCTGTAACCCTGTTAAGGCTGTAACCTATAAATTAGGCATTCTACTTGCTGAAAAATGACAAGCCAACATTAAAGTAGGATTTATTGAATGCGCAGAAAGTTGGTGTAACAAAACTCAAAACAGACTTTACGTTAAGAATAATTTATAATTCATGTAAAAAGTGATCTACTTTGTTATTATATAACTAATTTTTACACTTTTAATACATAAATTATAAAATATTTGAAGAATAACTTAACAAAATCCAAACCAAAATTCAATCTTATTTTTTAACAAAAGATAAATAACTTTTTTTTTTTAAATGTCGTAGCAAAGAGTTAGAACTAACAAGGTTTGAAATGAAGGTAACGGCCAGGTTTGCCACACCTTATCTAGAGTCTAGACTACGACATACTTAATGCTTCTTCTACGAAATTATTGTAAATAAGGCTCTGATTGTTTGAATCTTTTGGACTTTCTCCAAATGTATGGTCAAGTGGTGTGACATAATAAATTTGACCACCTATATGTTGTTGGACGATTATAATTTTCATTGCACAATAATTGCGACTAAAAAAATCCAAGCTACAGCAATTTCAGATCATTCAAAATTCATTTATGTTGTTGTTCTAAAAACTTCATATTATATGCTTTTATAATAAAGTTCATGAGAGCTGCTACTTTACCATATGTGTAAGTTACCTTATACACATACCGTAAGATAGCAATTTCTAAAGTTCATTTGTCAAGCCTATACCTAATATTAAAACCTACTTACAAAATAAATAAAATTTCAACGTTAAAAAAAAATAAAAACTATTTAAGCTGGCATTAGCTATTTTAAGTAATAGAATATCATTCATCCACTCGTTAAGGTAATTATCAATATTTTTTCATCTTATTATCTAGTTGTTAGCCTAAATTCGAATATTGTTTATCTTGTTATTCATGAGATTTGAGAGTTTGAGTATTTTAATATGTGTTGCCGAGTAGATTATTTCCCTCAGTCAAATATATTTTTTAGATTTTCCTTTTAAAATTACTAATTTTAACAACGATACATCAAGTACAAGTGATTATAGACTTTTTAATCCATTTAAAATTAATATAATAATATTAAAATTTGAGTTGGAGTAAAATGTTTATCATTTTTTCAAGTAAATTTTAAAGTTAAACTCAAACGTGAATACATTAAGATAAATTAAGAAATATTTCTAATGCGTTTGAAAGTAATACAAGAGGCATTAAATATTCATCTAGATGCATCCAGAGTATAAGGACAACGATGAACTTATATCTACCACCTATATAACGAATAGCTCCATATATTATGTTTTAGTTGGTAGATTATTCTCAATTAAATGTTGGATAAGTACATAAAAAAGGCTGATTTAAATTTGCTAGCCCAACGATAATAATAAAAAAAATTAGTTATCTAAATAAATATAATACTTTATTTTGAAATATTATATTCTTCAAGTTTATTTTCAAAAATTTACAGTACATCAACATTCTGTGTATGCCACCGAAAGCTAGACTCGGTCGTATATTTAGATTTCCACACCTATTTATTTATTTATTTTTTTTAAATGCCATGGGAGGTTGAAATGGTTGTCGTGGGTTTCTCACAAACTCCACTATATACAGTTCGTTGACGATGAAGTTCGATGATGAAGTCCTATCAACTATCTTATTTATCGACAAAAATAGGCTAACGTGATTTGAAATTGGGTACACATATGCAATAAATTCTAATTTCTAGACTTGAGGAGTGGACCACATCGGTCCATTATTGGGGGCTAACTTAACTTCATTAACACGTTGATCATACAATGGAAGGGGAAAGAGGCAATGGGCAAGTCCAAGTCCAAGTCAGGGAATTTAAAACTAAATTTTGCTTTTGAAAATTTCCAATTCCTTGTTTAAAGGAGACCATGATATTTTATGGGTAATTCTCATTTGCACAAAAAACATTCTCCATATGATGATGACGTATTGAAATTGAAGTTACCTACAAATGCGATTTCCAAACAGTAAGTCTAGTCCAAACCCAATGGTCCAATCTGGCTTTTAATTTATATTTATATTTGTATTATTATTATTATTTTAAATGCATATTTCCTTGGCTTTCAAGAAAAACGGAAACGGCAATCACATCTAGCTTTGGAAATTTGATTGCCAAAGATAGGGTTTGTGTGGTGGTGGACCACTGGGCCATTACCAGCTGCCCGACTCATTTTGTTTCAATGAATTTTCAATCTAGAAACTTCCCTGGAAGGAATTCTTACCTGTCGTCTACTCAGCTTCAAGCTTTCAAATTTATAAAAATGACTTGGCTCTAACGTCACGTGGCCCACGTTCAATCATCTTTAATTAAATGATTATTTTTAAGATTGTTAAGTTTTTTTTTGGTGACTTAGTTATAATTTAAAAATTAAAAAATTTAAATATTTAATAAATATTAATTATTATAATTTGAAAGTTAAATAGATTAATTTATTATTTGCATAACAAAAATTTATAATATATCTTTATAATTTTATGAAATTTATTATTTAACAATTATATTTATTACACATGATTAATTTTTATTTCATAATTAATTTTTTTAATTTCAACTTATTTATTATACCACTTCAATACTAAATAGGACTTAAGGGCTTATTTGGATTGCTTTTGAATACTCAAAAGTCATTTTAAAAAATTAAAAATTATTTTTACTATTTGATAAAAAAAATTATTTTTGGTATAATCACCTTATTTATGAATTGGTTTAAAAAAATTGGTAACAAACAACTTTTTAAATTCTAATTTTAAGAATTAATATTATATTTAATACAATTTCATATGTGTATCCTCACATATATCATAAAAAACTAAAAAAAAATCATTATTTAATTAAGAAATTAAATTATTAAATTTGAAGTAATTATTATTATTATTACTACAAATTATATTGAGATAGAAAAATTTTTAAAATACAATTAAAAAATAAAAAAATTTATTTTAGTTATAAATTAATAATATACACAATAAAAATAAAAATTATAACATATTTATTAATATGTTAATAAATTTTATTCAATATTATATTTATTTTAGTCGTTTTACGCTTACACAAATATTTACTAAATATATACGAATACTTAAAAAAAATTTATTATAACATAACTAATAATTATTATTTTAAAAATTACAACCTAAATAAAATATTCACAATTCAAATACTTTTCTAGCCACACCATATTTTTGACGTGGTAAGTGGTTCCGATACAGATCAAACCTTTTGTCCACTTAAAAAATAACATAATTGTAATCGTTTGCATGTTTTAATATTTACAGAACCAAAACTAATTTAAATTGTGAATAGAATTATGGTACGAGTATCTTACAGCTTGGACATTATTTTTTATTTATTTACACGAGAGTCTGCTCAGACTTATAATTTATATAACATGAGATTATCATTGATATATATAATCAGATATTTACTGAAATTAGTTTATATCTTAATCTTTACTAATATTTGATGGACTCTTACTTACAAAATAACTACTTTACATTAATCTTATGAATCAATTCCCAAAATGTAATACTTATCAATATTCGAGAAATGTTTTACTTACAAAAATGATTAGTTTACACATTTCGTAAGGTTAAAAATAAAAAAATAAATTTTATATTTATTTTTAAGGTTCTCTCTGATGGGAAAATAAACTAGGTTTTTCAATTTTTCAATTAAAACCTTTTGTGACCGATCTCATACAACATATAAGAATTAAGTAATCTATAAATTCATACATCGATGCTTTGAGAAGATGAACAATCGAGTAGTCAGAATCCGCCTTCAAACGATCTTCCGCGCTATGACTCAAGTTTGATCAACATCTGGACGTATGGCGTCTGTTTCACCACTCCCAATTGCAACCTGGCTCTCTTAGATGCCTTCTTTATTTTTCTTAGAATCCCTGGATTCTCCTCTTGAATCAATTTAAGAGTATAAAGTACCTTTTATAATATCTTATGAAAACCCTAATATGTTAGCATTAGGATTTCTATTTAAAATAAATTCCTCTTTAACTATCTCTCCACTTACCTAAAAGTGGAAGGAATGCATAATAAACTAGAGATCAACTTGTAAAACATTCATGTTCCCATTTACACTTTTAATATAACATACTTGCTTTAACAAATATTATAATTATAATTTTCATCTAATATGCCAGCTTTTCTGCTTTGAGTCAGATGATAGTGTTGTCAATTAAATGAGCTAACCTGGGATCATTTGGGAACATACTAATAGTGCTACTAATAATTAAATTTGTAATTAAACAAATATAATTATTTAATTCCAATTCTACTCCACTATAAGATTGAACCGATCTCCATAATCAGTATGCTCGAATATAATTCGTCAAAACCACATTGATTTATTCTATCGTACAATCCTTTATACCACATCGTTAATTTAAATTGATATCTCAACTCGTCCAATCAATTTAATTACATCTTTTCCTCGATACTTACTCTGGCTTTCTCAATGATCATTTTCAACATACTTATTTATGTTGAGACACTCCTAGCGAGAATTTTATGATCAAGATCGAAACCCATCAAGAGATGTGTCGTATAAATTTATATCGTTAATCTACAATTTCAATACTGTAATTGCTCCCACCAAGATATCGTGAATCTAGACTACATGTGCATGTCATGCCCATTGGTAACTCAAATGAAATAACAACAACAATCATGAAATCATAACTAACTCAAGATTAATATTACAATGAATCAATGCCTATGAGATTTAATAAGTTCGACAGCTTATTATTAGGTTAATTAAATCTCATATGTGATCCAGGTTTAATGTAGATAACTACATCAATAAATTCATACATGATTAAGACAAATCACTAAATGAATTTATTACGATCTATACCTAAATAAAGTCATCCAACTTTATTTATCAACTCGCGAACTTAATTTATTTGATCATAAGATAACTTAGTATTTATGTCTTCCATGAATCCACATGGTGATCGCGATAAATACATATAATATGATTAAATGAACTTTCTTCAAAATATTAATGCAATTCAAAATATCCGAATAAATATTTAAAATATTTTATTAATCAGAAAATTAATATACTTTAAAGAGACATAATCCCAACACTCTCACTAAACTAAACTAAAGGCGTATTAGTTAGGCTGGAAATTGTTAAATGATTCAAAAGTCAATTAAAAGTTAACTATCATAAGGTATATAGAAATGGGAAAAATACCAACATTTACTTCAATTTTTTTTTTAATTTTCTAATTCAACTCTCTAGAAAACAATATTTTTTGGGACACCATCTAAGAAAGTTGGATCTGAATTCAATATCTGGACCATTTTAATGAGTCTGGTTGGGATGAGGGTTGCAGCTACCACACAATAATAGGCCCTCAAAATTGAAATAATGAATTCCATTTTCTAGCACCCTCAACCTTCTTTTTAAGTGTCCAGAAAAAAACCTTCTTTTTAAGTGATAGGAAAAAGTAATTTTGCACTAAATTTGACTAAAAATAGTCACAGATATGTCACGCATGTTTCACAACAAGTATTACGTGCATGCCAAGTGTATTTTAATGATAGAGTATTGTTAAAATTTAATTTATTTTTCGTATTATTTACTAATATCACGTGTATTTAGTTAATAAAAAGTTTTGATCATAGGTAGTAGCGAAGATATGAACTCAACCTTTTGCCCCCACCCTTAAAAAAGTAAAGGGGTTGTTGACAGCTATTTTTTTTTTTTTTCAACGTCCTCTAATATTCAAATTAATTAAATATTTAATCAAATAAAATTACTTTAAAAATCTTCTAATTAGGCCCTTAGGTCATATGAACTTATTTCAACTCCGACTAAATTAAAATATTAAATAAATATTATCAATTGATGACTAATACTAAAATATTATTTATAGAGTATTTTATTCTAGAAATGGGAACCTGGCGTTAAACTAGTTAGAAAATTGTGAGCACTACCGGTCACACGTATTACAATGCAGGGCATCCTATGCAATTAATCATACAATTCTCTGGGTCGGCGTTCGCATTTTGTTTTTTCAAGTATTCATAGGAGCGTGTAAAACTAGGTTAAAGTCGCAATCAAGCCTGTTGAAAATAAATATGAAACCTAAAAAAGCAGATGGCCTAACTCAATCAATTGAAATAATAATGTGAAAGACAGACGTAGAGGATCCACCATCTTCTCTATTTTTTAAAAAGAGAGTTTAGTAAAAAAAAAAAAAACAAAGGAAAAGTGATGAGGCAGGGCACGAGCATGAGAGCATCCACTTGCTTCTCCAAGTCTAAGATCAGATGCCAAAATACAAAAAAGTTAGACAGCTTGTGCAGTGCATTGTTAGGTTTACTTAGCAATTATAATTAGATTTAGATAAAGTTCAAATTAGATGTGGCTTCACTTCATTTCTGTCGGCTGCTTATTTCCTTACTCATGAATGATGCATCGTTTTGGCCTTTTCCTTGCGGATCGTGAGCGTGATTGATCCAAATTAACACGAACTTCACGACAAATAAATCTTGGTTAAATAATAATAAATAAATAAAACTTGATTCTCTTTTGTGACTAATACGTAATAGCATTTTATTAGCCCGAGAGGGATTTTGAGCCCTTAATTCAACTATTAATTAGTTAAGAAAGTAAACAAAAGTTGTGGAGACGTACGTGAGATTGATTTTTACAGCTGGATCTGATTACTAATTAGAGATTTTTTTTTTTAATGTTATTATTCTCGGATTTCTCAAATTGAGCTCTGTTTGGCAACGTAAATAGGGGGGAACAAAATGATTTGATAAAAAAGGATAAGAAGGCTTGGAATTGGCAATTAGAAGCTCTAGCGATTAGGTTATTGACGAAATTGAATAATATTAGACAGCAGAGTCATCGCATGTACGGACAAGGCCAAGCAAAGCAATTACTCAATTGGCTTTAGCAAATTGTTGCCAAGTTGTTGTTTGTCCAAATGGATCAGATTCTCTTTATAGTTTATAATCTTTATTTCAAAAAAAATTGTTTATTTATTTTTAAATAAAAATACAAAAATATTCATAAAGATTCATCATAAAATTAACATCTCGATACTTATCAATATTATATATATATATATATATATATATAATTTGCACATAATAAATTCTAACTGCAATAAGATTAACATTTTTTTTTTGGGCAACAATCCATTTTCTTTGACTCAAAACTTCTGGACCAGAAATTTGAGCTTTCGATCTAAAAGGAGTTTGTGTAAGGTGTTTTGATCTATTAAAATTTTGTTGGTTTAAATTATGGGAGAAATAAAATATACATAAAAAAAGGGATTAATTAAATAATGTTTAAAAAGTTCAAAGTGGACGTCTTCTTTTCAAAAAAAAAAAAAAATTTGGTGTCAAGTCATGTCAAGTGGGGCGAGATGCAGATACTTTCAAAAATATTTTTTTATTATATGTGTTTTCATTGGGGACTAACATGAAATAAGTTTTGGAAAATGATTTTGAACAAATACTTTAATCTAAATACACAAATCGAGTTACTTTGCATATCTGCTTTTTGCTTTAATCATGACGCCTCCTCCTAAAACCGAAAACTACAAGCATGCATAAAATTAGTAGATTAATCCTTTGTGTTAATAAAATTTTTATCAAAATTGCATTAATAAAAAGTGAGTGTATTTAGAAAAGTGAACTCATAAATATTTTAATGTGTAGTTACAGCCTCATTATTTTTAGTTGTTTTAAATTTTATTATTTTTTAAACGAAATAGTAAAAAAAAAAACTAATTATTTATATTCAGATCATATTTGAAGAGAAAAGGTGAGCTAAATTACGGTTAAAAGATGTGAAGTCACAGAATAACTTTTCTTTTCGAAGAAAAATATAAAAGCCAAGCATGAAAGATGCAGCCATCCAACAACGTTTATATATGGTTGTCGGCAAGTAAATTTCCACTATCTTTCGTTATCATTTTCATAAAGCCTTGATAGTTCATTTTATATAGGTGTTTCTCTAAAGCTTTGCCCCGAAATAATTGCCAAAAATAGCTAAAAAAACAATTGCTAGGAATTGTTCCCTTTTGGACTTTGGGCACAGTCCTTTGGGTCGGCTATTCTGGGTTTGAACTTAGAAGCCGTGGTTTCTCTGCGTTTTTAATCAAATGGGCTGTCACCATTCCGTGGCCCGTAATTCTGGATAAATCTTCAACACTCAAATTATGTAAAATGTGTATATGGCATATTACAAAAATGCAAACAAAGAATATTCAAACAGCAGGAGCGTATATATCTTATATTATTTGTTTATTATATGACTCAGAATAATTTACGAATCTCAATTTATACACAGTTAACATGATATTCATATATTAAGTTTAAATGCATAATAACAGTTTAATAATTATGAAATTTGTTAACGCAGAAATTTGGCCGAGCTTATTAATGTGACCAGGTGACTAAATCAACACTTGCATTTTTTTTTTTTAATGGGAGACGTCACTGCTTGCACTTCTTTACTTCGAGCAGATACTAATTTTTACCGACTTTTCTGATCAAGTTATCTATGTTCACAAAAGATAATTAGAGGTTATCGGATATTTTTTCGGCGAAAATATTTCAATGCTTAAGTCAGTAATCATATTTTTTATGGAAAAAGTTATGCCACACCTTTCATGACTTGATTGTTATACTTTTATAAACAAAAAAGAACATTGTCTCAATTTGAAAAAAAAAAAATAGTAGATGAAAATTCTGATTTCAAAGAGAGAAACTTTTCTCTAGTATTTTTGTGCACTTAACTTATTATGGATGTTGTGAGGCTTTTTACAGGCAGCCGAGTTTGCAATGTCAGTTTTCATACGTGGACCGTTACTGGGTTGAACGTATTGCTTGAATAATTGATGAGTGTGTTGGTTTCAAGGAGGTTGGGAGGTTATGGTTTAACCTGTGTAGGCATTGTACCTGAATTCTCTAAAGGATTCTGCAGCCGACTACATGTATATGGACAGTTGAACATCTCCTCCAAAAATTTCTTCTAAACTGGGAGAAGCTTGTTCCGCTTGGGTATGTATCTGGTGGTGGTGTTTTTACCAACCAAACAAAATTCATGCGATAAATTGAAACCCCAACACTAAAATTGCTAGCATTATTGCATTGGTATGACCAGACTTTATCTCCATGGCAATCGTATTCACGGCTATAGTCAAGTGTTATGATAGCTATTGGACCGCTATCCTTGAGCTCCGTTTACGAAACGATCTCTCTTTTCTTTATAGTTTTTGTCAATCTTGTTCTGATTAATGATTATAATCTAAATGGGACGGGTACGTTTAAAATCAAAATGCCATTGTTTAATTAATGAAGAAAATTAAGAGTTGAACTAACTGGATATTGATCTCTACCCACTCAATTTTCCTACCCGATCAAACGTGCTAATTTGACATCCTAAGTTAATGGCATTTGCTTTAATTTCCAGGCTCATTATTGAATTTTCTGAAAACACAGATAATATTATTTTTTATCCCTTCAATTAATTCAATGCCCTATTCTTCTTGAAAATGAACTCCCACCTAAGCCCCCCATCATCATCATGACATCACATGTTCATTTTCGGGAAGAAAGATCTCTTTTACTTGCGTGTAGAATAAACAAAATCAAAGAAATAAACATACAAATCCAACTTATTCGCTTTTGTGCAATTAGTGTAACCTTTGGTTCCCCCCTTTTGCTTCTGTTTTATCTTTAAAAGACTTTTTATTCATTATTCTTTTGTCACGTTTTCTTTTGGGATATTATTATTTCACCAGTATATCAATTTTTCACAAAAAATTTTTGACATTTGTTTTTTATTTTTCCCCCACTTACAGTTTTAATTTTTAATAGTTTAGCACCAAACCGTTAATCTTCATTAATAAATTGCTGTTCTCACAGAAATATTTTAAGAATTTTAGTATATTTAGTATTGTATAAATTTCACAATGTATAATATTTATAAAATAATCAATTGATAAAAATATTGTTTTTGTATAATTAATTGAGTATTATTTTAATTTAGAGAGTTAAATTATTAGTACATAAAGGTCAAATAGACTTTTACTGTAATTTCTGTTAAAAGTTTTGTTAACTTTAACGATTTAGCAGTGAAATGGTAAAATTAAAATATTAAGTAAATAGAGTAATTGTCAGAAAACTTTGATACTAAAGTAATATGTTAGAAAATATTAGATAGTAATCACTTCACTTTCTTTCCATATAATTATTTTTTTCATGTTTTTATTTTGGGTGAACATATTTAAACCCATAAAAATACTTATTATACCCAATTTTCAATTATTTTTTTATCTCTGAAATTTTCCCATAGGCGAAATACTATTATAGACAAGCAAATGATTGAATTGAAAAAGGAAAAAAAATTCCCATTTTCAAACCAAATTGGCCTTTTTCTTTTTCTTTTTTTTTTTTTCAATTTAAAGAACTTGCCTTTCTTTAAAATTTTTACCCGTTTATTAAACTTGTCTTCGTCATTGACACTTCTGTTATTAAAAAGAAGATTCATCGTATTTGTTTAGTAATTGAAATTTGGCCAAAAGTCTAAAGTTGGTAGGGTTCTGTTAATTTCAATCAATAATTTACTCCTGCAAATTTTTTTATTCAACAATAAATTGCTCTATCCTCTGTCAAGGGTTCTGCATATAAAAATAAAAGTCCATGTGAAAACTAACAAGCTTTGAAGTTCTTGAATGTTAATATTAAGTATAATAGCAAACTTATCAGTTATGGTTTCTTTAATCTTATAAACATTTTGAATTAATTGGTAATAATTTGTTGGAATTATGTTTCTATTTCAAGGGGAAAAAAACTTCAGCAAAACAAAAATGGAGAATTTAGATATAGAATAATGACCAACAAAAGACAAGAGATGGAGGAAAGAGGAGATGGAGAAAGGGCTTAAATTGATATTAAGGATGTTTTAGGTCTTAAAATGAGTTTACTAATTAAAGTGATAATAAATATTTTGGTGGGTTCAAATGATTTTCTAAACTTTCTAATTTCCATATTAAAAAAAGGGTTAAATTACAGATACATATATTATTCCTCTGTATATTGTTATCGGGGCTAATCGATATGTTTAGAGGTGGTTGATGTAGGATCCGAGTTCAAATCCAAACCCGAATCCTCCTCCCCCGCCTCCACGCCTGTCTCCGTTTGGCCTCCGTTATTGTTAGCACTAGCATTATTAGCGCCGTTATGCTCGTCAAAATCTTCGGCTTCGAAGCGCGGCATCCATCCTGTATCCGTCACGTTACGCCGTGACTTATTGTTGACCTTCTCGAAGTACTTAACAGCCACGTGTATCCTACTCAGTATCGCATAAAACTCCTCCACTTCATCCTCCGTCACCGTCTGCGTCCGCCCTGCTACTGCATCCACGTCCTCTCCCGCCGTTCTCTTCCCTTCCCCCTCTCTGCTATCCTCCCGTCTCCTCTTCTCTCTCTCCATTTTCCCTCCCGCTGTCCACGAGGCAAACGTCGTCGTATTATGTTTCCCTCTTCTGCTTCGTAGAAATATGTGTTGTGACTTGCGAGGGATTTGGTCTCTGTGACCTATGCTTATATAATACACGGGAATGCGAGTCTGCGTTGGATTTCATCAGCAAAATGGACGGCGGTGATGTTAGAGTCATTACGTAATGCATGTAACGATACGATGACGTATGAAAACGTAGAGCAGCCACCTTGGGATTCCAATCGTAAGCAGTACAGTAGAATGTTGATAGAGCAAAGTGAACGTCTGCTTTTGGTCAAAGAGCCAATCCACCGCACGTTTTTTTAATGATAATAAAAAATGAGGACTTTCCTAAGTCGCGTTTTACGTAAAACGTAACTAAGTTTTGCGTTTAATATTTTAAGAATTTCATTGTGAGACTGGCTGTGTAAAGGCTCTCGTTTGGGTTGGCTTATTTGTAACCGGCTTCCAACGGTTTCATCCAGCTCCAATTTTCTTGCATATGTGGCACATTTTTATTGCTTAATTTGTCAAATCATGGGCTGTAAGCCGTAACTTGGGGAGACCCTAAAAATAATTATAAAATCGTAAGATGTTATATTATTATTTGAGAAAAAAATATTTATGTTTTTATTTAATATTATTACGCCATATATTTTTACAATTATTTTATCGCCGTTAAATCAAATTCATCGATATATGTCTACATGCACCTACTTCACAAAATTTTAAATTCTGAAATCTGCAAGATTAATTGTAGCTATTGAGTCAATCTCGAGCCTAATTAATCAAATTTTAACTCATGTAGAAGTCTATATTAATAATAAAATTTTAAAGCATTTATATTCATATACAAGTTAAATAATTAATTAATTTTATTTTCAAGTTAATTTCTTATGCCCTATTTTCTACAAAATGAAAAAGAAATGAGAAATAACTATTTTGATGAGTAGATGATGGTAATCATCATCTAAACTAAGTTCCTCGTCTTACTGGATTCGCAAGTCAATAATGTTTTTGCTGCAATCTTCAATTAAATCACTATATATATATATATGGTCACAAGATTCTAGTTACATTTGTAATAATTATTACACGACAAAATTGTTGGAACATTTTCATTTATTTCAAAAAGAGTTGGATCATTGGCACCCTCTAATCTCGTCGTTAAACCCCTCTTCCAGTTATATTGATTTTATTTCCGAAAATGTTCCTTTTTTCTTTTTAATGCAATTCCAATTTTTCATTTAATTTTTTTATTGTTAAAACTCAAAGTATTATAGTACTATTTTTCATTTCTTTTACAGTCTTATTATTACCCTTCAAAAAATTATTATGAATGATCAATTTTTAAATGTTTCTCATTGGCTTAAATTACATATATTTTGCATTATAATTTGAAAGCAACTATAAATACAAAAATATTTAATCAATAAGAAATATGAAAAGAATAGTAGATTATTCTAAATTTATTTTAATTAGATAAGAAGCAACAATTAGAAAATTAAAAAAGATGATTACGAGTGCAAGTAATTTGTTGGGAAAAAAAATTCTATATATTTAATTCTTATTTATTCTTAAGTGTAATTTTAATTAAGTGTCGCCAATACCTTAACTCATTGAAAAAAAATTGTTTGTGCACTTTTAACTACAACATTAGCCAGAGGCTTGGTGGTTAGAGTTGTTGCTCTCCAATTTAAAAAACAGCAGTTCGAACCCCTACAAACATATTATAGGAGTATGTCTTTTCTCAATCATTGAGTGAAAGCAGTCTGCTTACCTTACTCAAGTGTGATAAATTTTGAGTAGCTTTGTCAAGACCGAACCCTGAAGGCAGTCTGCTTTCCTTACTCAAGTGTGATGAATTTTGAGTAGCTTTGTCAAGACCGACCCCTTGCCAATTGGTTATGAGTAGCTTTGTTGAGAGGGTGTATTATAGGAGTATGTATTTTCTTAATCATTGAGTGAAGGCAGTCTGCTTCCTTATCTAAGTGTGAGGAGTAAACATCTCTCGAATTGGAGGGTCGTATGAATTAATGTAAGGGTCATATGAATTAATATAAACTATTTCTTAGTCAGGGTCGTTTGAATTAATGTAAACTAGTCTCAGTCATCTATAAATATCAATTATATTGAGTTGTAATCTTGAGCAATAGTCTCATGTATAAAAAAAAAAAAAACTACAATATTAGCCAAAACTCAGCCACCGACTTTTCTTCTGTTCTTTTTTGTGTGGGAAAGTTGGAAATTGATCTTTTCTCCATGGTTTCAAAATAAGATGGTTAATCTCTTTCCCTCTCTTCTTCTTCTTCTTCTTCTTCTTCTTTTTTTTTTTTAAATTATCCTTATTTACTAGAATCGTTGCAAAAAATTTATCTCTTCTTTTAATAGTTTTAGTCCGTGTTTTGTTAGATTTATCGTGGGAGATTTCTCTTTTTTCTTTCTTTCTTTTTTCAAAAATATGTGTGTGGATCAAAGTTACAATATTTTCAACCAGAGATGTTAATTTTGCTTTTAAAATCTTACTTGAGTAAGCCATACCTTATTGTTAGAAATAAAAAATGACATGTTATTTCAAAAGTCTTGTAACATATCACTCTATCTCTATTAGTCATTTTTTCTATTACGGGTCAGCTTGGAATTGTGGTGGTTGATAAAATAAGTTAATTTTACTATATGCATAAAATAAGTAGCTGATTAAAAAAATAATTTAGTGTTTGGTTATCTATTCTATTACAATTATTGTGAGTTTGAAAGGATGAGTACATACATTTGATAAATTTTATGACGAAAGTATTGTTTTGTTGTACGATAACCAAAATAAACATAAGTTTAAATTATTATTTTTTTTAAGAATATGTTTAATAAATGATATCAACATGCCTTTTTCTTTTTTTTTTTTTAAGAAACAAATTAAATAACATAAAGTTAAGAAAACTCAATTAAATAATATCTACTAAACTTTATGATATGTTACATAAAATTTGATACTAATATATAATTCAAATAAAATTGAAAATAATATGTATTATATTCACATTAAACTTGTTATAATAATAATCCCCAAATTTTATATTATTGTGATCCAGAGCCATTAATATTGTAATAGTCTTATTGAGTATCAATGTCTCTTTCTATTCGTTCATCAAAGATTGAATTATAATCATTTTCAATGTTGTCAAAATAAAGATCATGTTATGCATCCATCTTCATATAATTGTGCAATGCCATGGTTAAAATGATATAATTATTATTATCATAATTTGATGGTGACGGAAGTATGATGTCTAATGGTTTATATGTAAGAGTTTGTGAAAAATTAATACATAATTGTATTTTTGTTAAAATATTAATATTATAATAAGAACTTTAGAAATTTATGGTTATTTATTTAATAGCTGCTTATAAAAAGTAGCACCTTATTTGTTGTTAAAAAACAACCCCTTATCTATTTTTAAAAACTACTATCAAAATAGAAAAAATTATAAAATAAGTATTTTTTTATAATTTTACCAAACATAAGCTTTATAAAAAACTATGAAATAAATAATTTATTGAATTTAAATATTAATCCCAAACGAAGTCTATATATATAAAAAAATATTTCCTTAACTAGATTAAAGCCATTTGAATATTTCCTCCTGTTTAAAAGAAGTTTAGCCTTATAGATTCGTTCTTGCTTGTGTGCCTTTATTAAGCTCTATTATCGTAATCTTTTTTTATGTGAAATTTAATTTGCATTCAAATAAATAAAGAATATGATTAATTTATAATTAAAAATGCATAATATAAATTAAAAAAAAAAGATAGAAAAGTTTGAAAAATCTGGCCCATATATAATGTTTTAGTAGTTTTGTAATATAATAGGTTTAGTTCACACATAGTTTAATTGGAGCACATGTTGTATGATATAAGTTTTATAGGATCTAAAGTTAAGGTTGTAAGGAGCAATCTTTTGAGACTGAAGTATTGAATTCTATCTTCAACAGTATGTATGAGTTAATAATTAAAAAAATATAAATTTTATAACTTTGAAATAAATCAATATTTAAGAAGACTTTCAGAGGTCATCATGAAGACCCTCATGCAGGTGCCAAGTTAGAAATGTATTTTTGAGTGGGCTAAATTTTTTTTAAGTCTAAATAATATTGTAACTAAAATTATAAATCTTAATGAAAATTTCATTAATACATAAGAAAACAAATCAAATTCAAGAAACAATTCAATTACTATTAAATATTATTAAATTTGAATCGATGGTGTATATAAATTTTATTCTAATGTAGATAATTATATAATCTGATATAAATTTATTTTTCATCTTATTTTGAAGTAGTATCTTGATAAGTTTCATAGATGAAAATGTCATTGTAATCAAAACAAGTTGAGTCAACACTAAATGAATTAATTTATATATCAAGAAATAAATAAAAAATTACTTAATTTAATCAAAGTTTTTCTTAAATAAACTTGTTTTTTTGAAGGAATGTTTTTAAGTGCAACAATTGCAAACCAGCAACAACTGTGCATTGTGCATACAAACAAAAAGGAGCACGTTTTCTGAGAGAATAAAGTAAATGGACATTTTTTAAAATTTTTTTCATATTAATGGTAAAATTATAAATTAATAGAATGATAAAGATGTGAATAAAAATATAAAGCAACGGCAATTCTATAACTTTATTACAATGGTAACTTTGTAAATTTTTAAAAATTTTGTCAGCCCACAGGTAGCTGTGCCTCTGCCCTCATGCTGGAAGGCTCCTTATTGCTTAGGGGGCGAAAATGATAGATCAAAACAAGGTGATAGAGAGTTAAGAGACAATGGCTTCCAAGTTACATTTGCAAGTCATGATTCACGTTGTCCATCCTAATCACCAAAGATCATAAATTTAAATAATATTGTGAAAATTTTAGTTTTTTTTTTACTCGTATCCCGAGATTAGTCAATCATAGAACCACCGACTAGGATAATATAAAGCGAATTTAAAATTTCAATGAAAATTGAATGTTAAATTGCAATTTAGTTATATTTACATTTAAAATTTTATTAAATATTTTTTGTCCATAATTATAACGTGAAATAATCCACATGTTTAATTTAAAACCGACCAAATCTAACATTTAACGCGTAAGTGATTTATCTCCCAACAAATGAGAAGTAATAAGCATTGAAACTTGAACAAATAGAAGTCAGCCTCACTATTGAGAATTTGAAATGGTATTTTTGACAAAAGAATAAATATATTATTAATTTTTTATTACATGTAAAATAAAATTAAATTAATTTTTTAATCATAATAACAATTATTTATAATTACTCGATCAAAAGCAGAGTGACCAGAGTTATGACATCACAATTGTGTGGACAACAATTTGAGACTTTATAAAAATATGATGAAAGCATGATAATAATTTAATTCATTTTTTAATTATAAAAATAATTGAAAAAAAACATTTTACTCTACAAAATAAGAATATTTTAAATATTAATAATATTATATTTATAATATTAGTTGTATTACAATTAATTTTAATATATCTATAAATAAGCAGTCCAATCATAAGCCTAACCATAATACCATGAAAGCTTAAGAATAGAAATAATGCAGCATAGAAATTAAAATATTAATTATAAAATTTCTGTTTTCTGGATGACATTCATAAAAATAAAAAAAGGAATAGGAAACAAAAAGATTCGGCGGATCATTCAAACACAAACTTGAGAAACAAACTACGAAGTTGGCAAAAAAACCAGAGCGGCAGAGCCGTCTAAACCGGGCCCGGATCCGGACCGGGATCGGGATCAGCATTCAAATCGAAACCCGTATTTACTTTGACATCCTGGTCTAATTTAACGGTGTCATCGGTGTCGGTGCTCTCTAATTGTAAAGCCAATGACCGTCCCTCCGTTAAGCTACGGTTTCCGCCGTTACCAGTCCTGAAGTAATTAACAGCCACATGTATTCTCCTGAGGATTGCAAAGAACTCCTCGACCTCCTCCTCCGTCACGGCCGTCTCCTCTCTGCTACCATCTCGCGGCTTCTTTTGTGACCCTCCAGCGACGTCGTTTGGCCCGGCTTTTCTCTTCCCCCGCTCCGTTTCTTTACCGTCTGACATCTGTCACTGTTTGATATATTATTCTGTAATATCTGTTGGGGCGGAGCCGGTGCGTATTTACACTCGTGCTCTCTTTTGTTTTTGTAAACATCGATCACACTCACAGGTCACAGCACACAGTCTTGGCGATCTCTGATTCGCTGTATTGAGAATGATAACGTGCCGAAGGTCTTTTTTGAAAGTTGTGCAACCTGATGACGTGGCTTTCATTCATTGACTGCTGTCATTGATTATTGACTTGAACCTGGGTGAGTTTAGAATTACCTGTTTGATATTTACATGATGAGGTCGCAATAACGAATTTTTGTTTTGGAGACGTACGAGTGAAGCGACGGTAACTTGTGGGTCTGCCATAACTTTTTGCAAAATTATTAATGGGAGGATCAGCGGTCTCCGAAATCATATTAATAAAGTTATAATATATTATTTATTTATTATATATATATATACACACACTTATAATTTATTATTTAACTCACAATTGTAACAAGAGTGGTGCTTCTAACTAAACCCTTTTTGTCTCTTTCTTATAGTTATAGTTCTTTCTTTGATGAAATTATTAAAAAAATAAAATAAAATTATAATAGAGTTTTAATTAAATTTTATTATTTAAAATAAATAAATGAATCTTGTAAATACACTTTTTCATAATAAAAATAATTAATAGGAAATTTATTCCTTCATTATTTCCAAATTATTTTGATTTTGCTATGATTTGTAAAGACATTTTAGTTTAATTAAATTATTTTGTCTTTTCATGTAATTTCCAGTAACAACAGACTTGAGAGTACAGAAAAATCGGAGAGTTGTTAGTATATTCATGGGGTGTGAAAAGCATTGATCATGCAAAAGATTATTAGAATTAGGACGAAACATTTTGGGCCTCGAGAGAGTCCGCACGAACTATCACGGAATATGTTTGACCCGTCAAAAATCTCTATTTTCCTTGATGTCTAAAACAGACTCTAAGAAAATGCTTAATGAACGTTTGAGATATTTAAAAGCTTCGCACTTCCCTCTTTTACCGGACTCGAACTCAGAAGACATTATCTGGGCCAATATTATTTGTCGATTAAGAAGATGAATAGTATTATGAACATGCGCCTTTTATTCATATTGAACTCCCATTTTCAATGATGGAAAAAATATGAAAATAATATATATATGCTCATTTTGTTAAAGTAATAATGCACATTAAAATAGTAAAAATATAAATTTTAATATATCAGGGACTGTATTTTTAAATTTTTTAGTGCATATATTAAAATATGTATTATTTATCTCTTAGTGACATTATCATTGGTGTACATATATATATATGCGTGAGGGCTTTCATTTTTTTCCTATGTAGATATGCCGTTAAAACCATGCAATTTATTAGGAATAATATAATCACATTATTAAATTCTTACGTAAAAATGAAGACGTCTGCACCTAATAATCATATTATTCAATTTATAAATTTATATAACAATTCCACGATCCAATTTATATATTATAAATTATATTATTCAATTTATATAATCGCAAGCGAGATGGCAGGAATTCTTGCAAGAATATGACTTTTCGTGGAAACACAAGCCTGCGCCTGCGCGGCACAACGGTCATGCGTTAAGCAGAAAGAAAGTGAAAGAAGTAGTGGGAAAGGGTTAGTGAATGAAATTTCCTTCAAACTTGTCAGTGTGAAATCAAGATTCAGAGTCAACAGAGTCAAACGGTGAAACGAAATCTCATTCATGCAATTTATATAATAATCAAACATTTCTTTTGTCAAAATTTATAAAATAAATTGTTTTTGACATTTCAACCAGAATTCCACGATCCAAGACACAGAGAACCTTGCAATGCTATTATTCAATTCATTCCTTTAATTTTGTGAGAACACCTCATTTGGAATTATAAATCATCGTAACGACAACTGCAGTAATATTTTGAACGCTGTAAAAAAAAGAGAAAAAGAAAGAAGAAGGGGGAAAAACAATTTCAAATTTTTGTTTAAATGGTAGCTAAGATCCAAAGCACAAATAAGCAGATTCGGGACCATAACGTAATCCCAAAATCTTGAGAAGGGACCAACTGTTTTTTGCATGCCGAGTAAGTGTCGGCGTGAGTTGTGATGAAGACGAGGTCCAAGCAATCACTTTGATTGGCATCCAAAAATCTAGCCGTGCCGTGGACGACAGACTTTGGAGTTGATATTTGTTGGGTGTGTCCGCCAATTAGGCCTACTTTAATGTACCGGATTTTCCCTTTGGGCCAAAAAACTTGTACCAATATCTTGTCACGACGCCTCCTCCTTCTTTAACGCTATTGGCGGATGACCTGAGCTGACCTGACCTATTTTATTAATCAATTATTGCATTATTTCATTAACATAAGAAGAGAACACGAGGGCTTGGATACGCCATAGTTAAATGCATTGTTGCTTAGCGGTGTTGACTGACGACCGCATTTCAAAAACATGGATTAATGAAATAATATAATATTATTTATTTATTTACATTTTATAAATAATTATCAACCGACTCAACTAATAACATATTATTTAAAAAAAGATTTGAGATGTTTATTATTATTTTTTATTTATTTTGATATCTAATGAAACTATAAAAGCATTACCGATTTCTCACCCAAAAAATTAAAAATTAAAAACATTAGCCAAATGAGAAACGAGTGCAATTTCTCTTCATTTTTATTCATGACTTTAAAGTTTAAGCTAACAAAACGTGAGTTTCTACCTCAATAGTCGTTGAGGGAATGGTCTTTCAAATTAGTTTAAATGTTAAATAATTCATTCTTTTAAATAAAAGTAGATTTTCCTTCAATTATTAATAGAAATATCTTCAAATATTTTCATCTACACTTCTAGAGATCTAATAAATTTTAAACTGTAATGTATGTACTAACCAAATAATTATGTTCCTTCACTTAAATAATTTTTATGTTTTGATAATCATTATTTTGTGACTTGTGAGACAATCATAAGCTAATAAATATACATACACATACATATATATATATATATATATAATATTTAGAGTTATGTTATATTGAAATTACTCAACAATAAAGTATTATTTTATAATTACATAATTAAAATTATAATATATTTTTTAATATTTTTTATTATTTATCATTTTATATATAAAATTATAATTTATAATCGATCCCATACCATTCTAACATAATCCTGACCTAACATTTAATGTCCTTGTCTATATAATACAAAACTGATTATTGATTAAATTAATAAAGCTGCTGCATTTATCCAAAAAAGAAGAGAGAGAGAGAGAGAGAGAAAGGATTATCGATTAGATAGCATTATAGCACGACGAACATCGGATAATCCAAAGATGGTTTTTGTCTGCATTTGCATTTAAAATAATCTTATGACTCTATTAAGCTTGATTCCCGCTCGGTTCCGAATTACTTCTAATTGCTTACACTCCATCGTTTCTTTATTAATATAATATTAGGCTACAATAAAGCCAGCTATGATGAATTTTCGCAACTAAAAGAATTATTGAATTACTATTCTTTTAACTCTAAAGTTTTGCTAAAAAAAAAAAAACAAAAACTATAAAGTTTGAGTTGCAGTCAACATGTTTAATTTCAATTAATTAATTAATACGGATCAATTATCGCTTTGTTACCATCGTCGTACGGTCACCGACAAATCCATGGAGTATGGGCTTCGATTAACTGCATCTGGATGGTGTTCAATAATTTGAAGAACTTCGATGACCTCACCATACTTATATGAAATTCAGTGAATTTTATTTAATTATTATATATATATATTTTTATAATTTTATATGAATTAAAAGTCGCATGTAATATGACTTAAAAAATTTTATTGTAAAATATAAATGTATGGTATGGTCCTCATCACATATTAAAAAAAAAAAAAAACAATAAATTTGTTTCAATACATTGTCATCATCATCATCCATTTCGTACACATAATCTTGACAATAGTCAGTATGTTGTCTAGAAAATAGATCTTAGCTTATGCATAGAGTATAAGTAAGAACATTATAGCGTATAAGTAAGAGCATTAATATGGACCATGCTTCTACCGACAAAAGCAAACAATAAAAACCAAAAATTCATAACTAAGTTGGAACTGATTGATTTTTTTATTAAATTGCCAATTGCGCGTGTGACAATTATACGTGAGATGCCGAAAACAGAGAGCGGGATATCCAAAAGACAAGCATCCAAAGCCAAATCGCCTGTTTTATTTTATTTTATTTTTTTTATTGTTTTGGGTTCATCTGAAATGGAAGATAAAGACAAAATGTTATCAGATGATGTTATATAAAAACGCAAGTAAAGCTTAACAGGAAGAAATCGACGACAATATTATTTTAATTTTATGAATGAATAGGTTAACGAGACGATATGAATGAAGGAAATACCAAAATTTTCTGAACACGTCTCTCTCTCCTTTCCAATCTTCCTCTATTTATTTATGATCTTAATTATTTAATTATTTTAAATACTTAACGAATAATTAATAAACACGTATCTTTTTTTGGAGCCACCACAACGGTTGTTGACTCGATTTCTTGATTTTGGTAAAACTGCGTATCCGATGATTCGGCGACGTTAGACAACTAACCAACGTGGCACCGACTTATAAAAAAATAATAAGGTAGGCTAATTATGAATATGTAATGTTTTGGTGTTTTACATTAATTTGGGTATTTATTAATTTATAATTTATTTAAATTATTTTTTTATAAATATATATAAAAATTGTAATCAGATAGTAGCTCTCATATATTTTTGTGAATAAAATAATTTATATAAATTATAAGTTAACTGAATCTTAATTTAAATAAATAAATAAATATATATATATATATATACACACACACGTAGCTATATTTGAACTCGTGAAGAGTTACACAAAAATTGTTGAACCTTTTGACCTCTATATTGAATTTCTCATTTGTTCTTCCAATTAGATTAATAAAATTGAATAAAAGTTGGTTTTTCTTCCATCAATTTATGGGCAAAACTATTCCTTTCTTCTTCCAATTAGATGACTATAATTGGGTCAAAGTTGATTTCTCTTCACTAATGTACGTGTAAAACTGTTCTCTTCGCCTCACTAGACGAATATTTTGTAACTAAATTTTATTTTAAATAATAATAGAAAAGTGTTAGTTATTTTCAATGCAAAGTTAAGTGTGCAAAAGGTGCTCTTTATCTTTTATCATTTTTTTTTCCCGACTTGGATGATTTGCGAACAAAGCACTCAATCCTTCAACGTTTTTACGTTCATCGACCATCTTGAAGCAAGACTAATAACATGACATAGAAACGAGAGTATCTTATTACATTGGCGTTATGTGAGCGACACAACTTTTTTTTTTTAAACAAATTATTGTTTAGAAATTAGAAAAATACCCTATAAAAAATAAAAGAATGTAAATTAGTTTGAATAATTAAAATAAATCATCGTGAGTCTTTATGCCCATCATCTAACCAGTACTTTAATAAGCACAATATTTAACCTACGTAGCTACACTCTTACAGCACGCACACACACATATTAAAAAATAATAAATAACCTTGTAAAATAATAAAAAAGGATATTATTTTTGCGGTTTCCTTTTTCTTTTTTGTTATTATTATTTAAGAAAACTGTTACCCTGATGTATTCATTCGTTCGTTACAATCCCCTTCTGTGATATCTTCCTCATATCTTGCACAATCTTGTACCCAATATCTCTTATCATACAACAAAACCCAGTTATTTTATTTTGTTTATTTTTTTAATTTAAATCATTAATTATATTCTTAACACTAATCAGACTCAAAAGAATTTAGATTTCTATTTTATCATCAATTCGTTCTCTCTCTTCTTTTTATTTTTTAAATCAATGGGTAAATCTTTTTTTTTTTTTATGGTATGGCTTAAATGTCTCATATATATATATATATATATATATATATATATATATATATATAAAGTGATTGAGCTGATAGGATTTATTAGGTACTAACATTAATTTTGTGATTTGTAAACTGTTAACATTTTCAAAAAGATATACATATTCCAAAACATGCATATTTTAATTTTCACCAGTGATTTATATGGATAATGGTAGCTGTAAAATTATAACAATTCAAAATAGTCACGTAATACGAAAAAAATAATAATACGCAAAATAAGTGAAAGATTACAAATAACTATATTTAGATTTGTTGTGAGATACGTTACTAAACTTAGCAAGACCTATGGATAATTCGTTGTTACCATGCGCAATTAGGCAGGTATAATTTTCTTAGATAAAAATACCACGTAAGCTCATATTACAAATGAGGTAATAAATCTTTTCGGAAAAACCATAGCCGTCGGATTAGAATAACAAAGTTTCGTTTCTAAATCATGAATTTATCGGAAAGGAAACCCCGGTAATCATGGTTGTGGACTTCGTCACATCGTGCGGGAATAAAAAATATACCTTATCCCTTTTTGTCATTCCCTGCACTGATACTACCCTATTACACAATACTCCACTACAACGCACTCATGAATCAACGGCTAATAGAGAATACTGTTTCTACCCAGAGATAATTTAATAAAAGTTACCTCAATCATAGCCAGTGATTGTCATGGGACCGTCTCAGACCCCATCATCACGTGCGCCCCCAAGAAAGGGATTCATCCGCCTCACATGTATCTAATGAACGTTACATTTCTCTCATCGCGCGGTCGCGGTCCACACTCTCTTGGTGTCATTGTGTGTGTATATATATCAATTCTTTCAACGCGCACCGAGTCTCAGTAGCTCTACTCAGCAAGCAAGCAAGCAAGCAAAGCAAAATGACATCCTCTTTGTTCTTCTCTTCTTTCCTTCTTGCTTTGCTATTATGTCTCTCGAGTGTAAACTCCTCCTCCACTCCGCCTACCAAGATAGGCAGAGGCTACCGTCTGATCTCCATTGAGGAGATTGACGGAGGCATTCTGGGCCATCTCCAAGTCAAACAGAAAAACAATATCTATGGCCCAGATGTCCCTCTCTTGCAGCTCTACGTCAAGTAAGTGATTATTACACACTTTGTATGTAGCTCACGGTGATTAAAATAAACTCTTTTACTTTTTTTTTTAATGAAATTTGTTCAATGATTTTAACAGGCATGAAACTGAAGATCGATTGAGAGTTCACATAACAGACGCACAGAAGCAAAGATGGGAAGTACCGTACAATCTTTTACCGAGAGAGCAGCCCCCGAAGCTAAAACAAACCATTGCAAGAACACGAAAGAATCCAATAGCAGTCTCTGATTACTCAAGCAATGCCCTTATTTTTAGCTACTCGGCTGACCCGTTTAGCTTCGCCGTGAAAAGAAAATCAAATGGGGAGACCCTTTTCAATACAAGCTCCGATGAGTCCGACCCGTTTGGCCCAATGGTCTTTAAAGACCAGTACCTCGAGATTTCCACAAGATTACCAAACGATGCCTCACTGTACGGCCTAGGTGAAAACACACAGCCACATGGAATCAAGCTGTACCCAAATGATCCTTACACTCTGTACACAACTGATGTCTCAGCCATTAATCTTAACACTGATCTCTACGGGTCCCACCCGGTGTACATGGATCTTAGGAATGTGAATGGTGAGGCTTCAGCGCATGGAGTGCTGCTGCTTAGCAGTAATGGCATGGATGTTTTCTATAAAGGAACATCTTTGACGTACAAAATTATTGGGGGTGTTTTCGACTTTTACTTCTTCTCTGGGCCTTCACCGCTTGCTGTTGTTGATCAGTATACAGCATTTATCGGCAGGCCTGCTCCTATGCCTTACTGGTCTCTAGGTATGAAAAACAGATACATTCTCTTTTTGCTTCACTGTTTTTACTTCTATGTATTTTTTTTCCTTTTTCGTGCTTTTATATTGTCACTTTGTTTGCTATTATTAATTGGCTTCGACTTTTAGATATTAAGAAATAAAAAAAATTGGCTTTTGAGGGGGAAAAAAGAAAAAACCCCCTATTACCATACTAAAATTTACTGCTTTATGTTTCCATCGGTATTTGTCAATTAATGGAATTTTTAGGAGAGTGATTGGGTTTGACTGTTTTACGTTTCAACAAAGTGATATATTTATTCAAAGGGTAGATTTTTAATCCCATACAACACACACCATGATTTAGATGATGATGGCATTAGTTTAAATCCAGTAATTTAATATTTCCTTTTTATGTGGAATCATGATAAAGCAACGAGGACCACCCGATTGGTAATGTATGTGGTAAAATGTTTATTGATTGATGTTTGTGATTTTGATTTATTGATTGAAGCTTGTGATTTTGATCATATGGTGAAGACACGTTTATGTTTCGAGGGAAGCTGTAGGGTACCGATATAGTGATATTTTGTTGCCTTTTCAATTTATATTGGTGGGTTGGTCCCCGTTCTTTTCTACTTTGTTGTCATGTTTTGAAGATCGCATCTACCAGTGTGATCTGCAATAATTTCATTATCAAAAGAAGAGAAATGTTATCTCTAGAGTCCATGGACAACTATATTTATTAAATTTCTCTCTTTCTTTAGGCCCTTTTCGGTACAACTTTTATGTCTACAAAAATCTATTTTATTTCTCAAGTGGCCAAAGGTGACCTTCAGTGCTTTAGCTCCTCGTAGAAGATTAAGATCTTTTGGTTTAAGTTCAATATCTCCATGTTTTCAGCTTTTGGAAAGCCAAAAACTTGAAGCAACCAGTGGGCCCCAAAAATAAACAATAAGTCATTGTAAGAGATCATCTTCCCACATGAACTGGAAATTCAACCATAATTTAAGACAAATCTTGCTGTAATTTCTTAGTTTGGTTCCTACTCCCACATGATTCTAATAATAGACAGAAAAGTCATGGTGGCATTTGTTTATATGGGCTAAAGCTGTGCATTGGCCAGAACCAATTACAATGTGAGACTATCCTCAGGTTGTGGGAACGTATGTAAACTGCAGTCTGTGTCAATGTTGTCTCCTTGCATTATATGGATATTTTTATTTCTAATGTTGTAGACAATAATCCAAACTGAGTCGTATACTGGCAGATGCTTGTGCATTGATTATTTTTGTATTGCCTTGAAGTTTAGAGGCTCGTTATTCTGTTTAATTGCTTGTTCTTTCTCGACGGGTACATTTTTCTTCAGGACTGTGTACGCGAGAGTGAAGATTTCAGTTTGATTGATGTGATAGAAAATAAGTTAGTGAGGAAATTTCGTATAAATATTTACTTAAAATAGGTTATCATGAGAAATGGCAAAATATTTAATATAAATTTTAATTCCTCCAAATTTGTTGTTACAGGATTCCACCAGTGCAGATGGGGTTACCATAACCTATCTGTGGTCGAAGATGTTGTTGAGAACTACAAGAAAGCTAAAATTCCACTTGATGTGATCTGGAATGATGATGATCACATGGATGGGCACAAGGATTTCACTCTCAATCCTACTAACTATCCTCGTCCGAAGCTTTTGGCATTCCTTGAAAAAATACATAAAATAGGCATGAAATACATTGTCATTATTGATCCTGGAATTGGGGTAAATTCTAGCTATGGTGTGTATCAAAGAGGTATAGCAAATGATGTTTTCATCAAGTATGAGGGTGAACCCTACTTGGCTCAAGTTTGGCCAGGGGCTGTCAATTTTCCTGACTTCCTCAATCCAAAAACCGTTTCATGGTGGGGTGATGAAATTCGCCGCTTTCATGAACTTGTCCCTGTAGATGGCCTGTGGATTGACATGAATGAAGCTTCAAATTTCTGTTCTGGACTTTGCAAAATACCTAAGGGCAAGCAATGTCCAACTGGGACTGGACCTGGTTGGATCTGTTGCTTGGACTGCAAGAATATAACCAAAACAAGATGGGATGATCCTCCTTACAAGATAAATGCTTCAGGACTGCAGGTGCCAATAGGGTTCAAAACCATAGCCACTAGTGCATATCACTACAATGGTGTTCTCGAATATGATGCTCATAGTATTTACGGATTCTCTCAATCCATTGCAACTCACAAGGCTCTTCTAGGGCTTGAAGGCAAGAGGCCATTCATATTATCACGCTCTACTTTTGTTGGTTCTGGTCATTATGCAGCACACTGGACAGGTGATAATAAGGGAACGTGGGAAGATCTAAAGTATTCTATTTCAACCATGCTGAACTTTGGCATATTTGGGGTTCCAATGGTTGGTTCCGATATATGTGGGTTCTATCCTGCCCCAACAGAAGAGCTTTGTAACCGATGGATAGAAGTTGGTGCATTCTATCCTTTCTCAAGGGATCATGCAAACTACTACTCCCCAAGACAGGAGCTTTATCAATGGGAGTCAGTAGTGGAGTCCGCCCGAAATGCTCTGGGTATGAGGTATAAACTGCTACCTTTCCTGTACACGTTGAACTATGAAGCCCATTTAAGTGGAGCTCCAATAGCCAGGCCACTTTTCTTCTCATTCCCAAATTATGCCGTGTGTTACAATGTGAGCACCCAGTTCTTGCTGGGGAGCAGCCTCATGGTTTCTCCAGTGCTTGAGGAGGGGAAGTCACAGGTTAAAGCACTCTTTCCTCCAGGTAGTTGGTACAGTGTGTTTGATATGACAGAAGCCATTTCATCGAAAGATGGGAAAATTGTTACTCTTGATGCACCTTTACATGTGGTTAACGTGCATTTGTACCAGAATACCATCCTTCCAATGCAGCAAGGCGGACTAATCTCCAAGGAAGCTAGAATGACGCCTTTTAGCCTCATAGTTACCTTCCCTGCAGGAGCAAGCGAGGGACAAGCCAAGGGAAAACTTTTTGTTGACGATGATGAGCTTCCAGAGATGAAACTTGGAAACGGGCACTCGACATATGTTGAGTTATATGGTACCATTAGTAACGGAACTGTGAAGGTTTGGTCAGAAGTTCAGGAGGGCAAGTTTGCTTTAAGTAAGGGTTGGATCATTGATAGTGTAACTGTGTTGGGATTAGGTGGAAGTGGCCAGGCATCGACACTTGAGATTAATGGAAGCCCCGTAGATGCTAACTCGAAAATAGAATTCAATGCATCAGAACAGAAGCACTTGAATGAGCTGGAGGATGAGCAAAAGAGTGTGATGGTAGGGGTTAAGGGTCTCAGTCTTCTGGTGGGCAAAAATTTTGTCCTGTCCTGGAAAATGGGGATAAGTGGTTGAGGAATCTTTTTTCAGAAAAATTTGTTGTTGGACCTTTTTCTGCTCATTATGATTTTTAATGTTTCTTATATGGGTTCTCGATGGAGAGGAGATGAGTTCGAATGATGCTCATCCTTTTTCATGTCTATTATCCTTTTTCAACCATATTGTAGCTTAAAATGCAGTTCTCATGAGATTTCAAGACTTGACAAATTACAGCTTCTCAAGCTTCTTAATTTGCGGGATCTGTTTCTATGTTTCCTTTGTGTCACCGTTCATGCTATATATCTTGCTCTACTCCTTGTTTTTTGTCTTTTTGTCTCGCACTAATTTGATGATCTGCTTCTACTGGATAGTTGTTGGGGGACTTTGTTACCGTTCATAGCCCATGTATCAGGAGTCTAATTACGTATAATATCACTATATTAAAAAATTTGCAAATTATCAAAATGCCCTTCATCTTCCTTTGATTTGCAATTGATTTGTGGGAGAATGAGTTGTAAGATTGTAAATTAGTTAGCTCCTCGACTTAAATATACAAGGGGTACTTTGACAAAAACTTAACAGATGACAGCAGTGAGTGTTAATGCTTACAAGTGGAGCTAACCCCAAACATGCAAAGAAAGACTGATGCCAACCAAATTTAAACGCAATCCTGAACAGTAAAATTGCAACAATCGCGCCATGTGTTGTTCGTTTTTCATTGAGATTTTTATGCATGCACTTCTCGATCATTGAAAGATATAAGAATATTAATCTTCTTACAAAGTTTGTATCACAAATTTCATGTCATCATTTAATGTTTGTCATGTATCTAATAATAATAATAAAAAAAAACTTTTTAAATCATCGTTAACGAGATAATTTCATAGTAAAAATGAAAAAGAAATGGCACGTTGTCTTTACAAATATATCATTAAGTGAGGATACGCATGGTAAAAATATTACTGAAAGCAGGGCGACGTTAACACACCGGGAGTGGGTACTTGAAGCTTTGTTGCCTTCTGATCTGAAGGACCTTACGGTTTGGATCTAAGCATGCAGGCCGGACTTTTGAGCTCGGTCCAACTTTCAGGGCCCGTTTGTTGAGTTTGATTTTGTCACAACAAAGGGGTGAAGAATAAATTAGTTTTTGAATTATGAATGAGAATAAATAAACAAGTCAGAGTAGCGAGACGAATTCAATTTTTGCTCCAAAACTCTGTTATTAATAACAACCTTATTAATGTAATACGTACTACAAAAATTCATTATAATAATATGTCACCACCCAGATTCCAAGACACCCAACAGCAACAAAATTTATGTCCCAAATATTTCCCAAGTACTTGAAGCAATCAAGACCACCAACAAGTTCAATCACTTTCTGTACGAAATCAGAACATGCAGCGATTCAAAGATTTTCTTCTTCATTGTGGATCTTCCACACAGGTAAGTCAAATTAAACTAAATGATAGTAGTAGTAGTAAAATTAAACAAATATTGTAATGGTGGTAGTACAAAAAAAACTCGCGGGAGTTGTTAAATTATAATTTGTTGTAATTTATCTTTATATATATATATAGTATTATAATGATGGGACCTATACGTATACTATTTATGTGAGAGTAGGCAAATTCAAATCTCACACTCTACTTATCTAGTACTTGATTTGATTCCCAACAAGTGGAAAATTAGGGCAGATTTCTTTCTTTCATTTTTTTTTCTTTTTAATTAAAGTATTGAATTGTTTTTAGTTACACGAGTAATTGAACTATGTTATTGTTGATGAATTCATACTCTTAATAAATTGCAAATTGTTTAATGTAGTAATATTATACGTAATTAGACTCCTGATAAAACTCTTTAGTTATATAATGTTAGTGATAATCTATATCACACTCCATTACATTAACATCTATATATAATATTTGAAGATTTTAAATTACAAGTTATACTTGATAGAAACAAGTAAATTAATACCATCCAAAAATAAAAAAACGAACATCTCGTTTTGGAAAGAAATCTGAAATGTGCAGACTGCTGAGCTGTCACAACTGTAATCAGAATTTCGAAGCAACAAAGGAGTAGTCATAGCCACGTCATCGGTCTCGGTTAGCTGAAATGGAGCTTAAAAGAAAGAGGGGGCATTTTGGCTTGCTTCATGACACTTATATTATGGTTATCTAGTTTAGTTTAATTTAGATAGTAAAAATTAAGTAATTTAAAAATTTATGAACCAATTGATTCTTGTTTGATTTAGTTTCAAATTAAATTAAACCATAGAAACAAACAGTCCACCCAAACAAATTAAAATAAAAATTTATAAAAAGTAAATATTTAAAAATTAAAAATTTTAAAACGTAATAAATTAATATAAAGAATCTTTGATTCATAACATAATTGAAACATTAATATTAACCAAAATTAGCTGCTGCCTTCACTTTTTTTGGGATACCACAACGAATCTTAATCAATTAATTCAACAAAATAAGTTTATGGATTAACTTTTAAATAGTATGTTTTATAAAATTTAAATTTAAATTATTTTAAGTAGATTGGATAATTTGATTCATTTAACTTTTGTTCGTGTGGTTCAATGTGATAAACATTTAGATAAGAAGCTCATAATTTTATTTATTAGTTACTACGTGTGAGTATCAATGTTATACACTCTATTTTATTTTATTTTATTGTTAATCATTTGTTAATGACTTATTTTAAGAGATATTAGTGTAGATATGAAAGTTGAAGGATCAATAAGTGGTGATTAAGCCAATGTAGCAAACCAAACTTTAAAATGAATTTTGAGATTATTATTGGACTTTATTATATTTTTTATTATTTGTAGATTTATGAACTCAAATTATTAAAGTAATAATAATATATTATTATTATATTTTTTATATAAAATATATAGGATAAAATTACTTGAACTAAATCAAATTAAATCATAGAATTAAATTAAATTAATTTAATTTCAGTTTAGTTTGATTCTAATATTTAATTTATATTTAGTTCACAAAATCATGAATTAATTAGGGTTTGGTTCGGTTCAGAGCTGCTCAGAACCAAATAATACCATCCCTGATTTAAAAGGGAAAAATGAAAATGAAAATAAGGAAAAGGAAAAGGAGTTTTTTTTTTTTTTTTGGATAAGGAAAGAGGAAGTGACTGCAATGCTGGCGGTTTCCGCGCAACGACTGACACACATCATCAGCGTGGCCCCCAAATTATCATCAATAGCCCAACAGCTGGGGGACAGTTGTCTACTCTTAGGACACGTGTCGAGTTCTGCTTCAGAGTAGGACCCAGGGGTAGGTGCATTGGCGGGAAAGGTAAGGCGGTGGGTCCACGTCAGCATCTATGGCGGGAAACCAAAGCCATCCCCCACTCTGCAGTCTACTCTGGTCCACTCATCCTCACTTGCGTAACCGACATGCCCTCCTCCGCCTCCACTACACCTATTAGTCAACATGTATGCATGTATCATCATCTTGTATGTAAATGGTCTTCCAACACCATGATGATGATGATGATGGTGCTGCCGCATTTAATTTAAGGAATGTCAGTATGTCACGTGAGTTCCGGGAAAAAAAAATATATATATATATATATATGCGCTATTGAATGGAAGTGGAAGTTGGTGAAGCCGACTTTAGTGTGGGGGGTACGGTCTGACGGTCCGCTGAGATCTCAGTCGCTCATGGGCCGCTGGTGAAGTATGGGCCGTTGGATTTCGTTTACGCTTCTTCCGATGCAAACATTGTCACGTGCCATACGTGATCCTCATTAAAACTCTGCTCTCTACTTAAATATCTTAATTTAATGAACGTGTCCTGCTCTACTCTCTGGTCTCTGTCCAGCGTCGAGAATTTTTTTTTTAATCAGCAAGAAATATTATTTTTAAAGTTTGTTTTTTATTTAAAATTGAGATATGATCTCCAAGAAAGAGCAAGTTCCGAGAAACCACTGGCACTAGCCTTTTCAATTTGACCATTTTGATAATAAAATTTTTTGTTAATAAGCTCTCATATGTACTACTTCCTGTTAAAAGATACCTCAGTCTTCAGGCATCAAAACTGAATTTACACACGTAGCAAAAACTCAATTTGTGGGATCTGATATAAAGAGATTCACATTTTATTGATCTCCCATGATCAATTCAATTTAAATTTAAATAGGTTTACAGATAAAATTTAGCACAGATAAAACTCATCTTACTCAAAATGATTTCGAATTATTTGTTCGTTTTCTAAGTACGCAAATCTTATTGAAAATAAAACAAAATCTCAAAACACAAACACACACACACACACAACATTAGATAATAAATCCACGCGTTTGATAACGAAGTTTTAAAAAATATATAATGGCAATCAACTTTTTAAATCACTCTTAAGGATTTTATCAAGTTGATGAATGAATTGAGTCAAAGATTTGTATTACATTATTTACACATAAATTATCGTATTAATAATATGAAAGGAAAAATAACAAGGCCACTTTTTTTTTATCTTAAATCAAAATAAATTTAAATTAGTTTGAATTATGAATATAATTGAATATCTAAAACTAAATGACTTACATATATATATTTATGAATTGCTAAACAAAGTATTAAGTTTTTTTTTTATTACTTCAAAAATCTTAAAACTAATATATTTATATTTGTACCTTTACAACTTATAAATATTAAACAAATAATAAATATATAAAAGAACATAAATAAGGTAATATTTTGTTGAAATAAACTCAAACTATGTAGAAGGCTTGTCGTTTACAAGATTGGAGCTTATACGCTTTGTCATCCCAATCATTCAGATACTCAAAGCCAACAGTGTGGAAGTGTCATCCAAATTCATTAAGTTGTCACGTGACTTTCATGTATGTGAAAGTATTAAGGCAGACGGCATGAGTTGATGTCGTTTTGAAGAACTTATAATTTGCCCGTGTAAGGCACATCTGCAGGCACTTAAGTTGGTTAGTTTTGAGGGGAATGAGCTGGAAATAACAACCCAGAAACAACCTTTATAAGGGTTGGTTCTGATATCATTTTGATCAAACTTTGTGAAGGATCTGGTGTGGCATTAGAGAGAGTGAAAGTGTTCTTTGTATTCTCTGTAAATTGTCAACCATTTCTGTAATCTTGATAGCTTAATAAAGTTGATCCTTGAGTTATTTCCTCATAATAAATGTAGGCACTGTCAAGAGCGGTGAATCACCTTAAGGGTATGTTTGAGATTGAGGTTCGACAATTGTATGCTTTTAAGCCATATGACTAAAGTGTTTAGTGAACACTAATTCTTGTAAACTTTTAAATTATATTATCTATGTTAATATGATTTTTCACTTGTATGATGTAAAATCTATTATGTTTTTAATAATTTTGTTAAAATTATTATTTAAAAATTATATTTATTATATATTATTAACTTTTATTTTATAATTACAGTTTTTTTTAAATAGCTGTACCTTTTAAATTACAATACCTCAATCCCAAACATACCATAAATCTGTTGTTTCTTGTCTTCTTGATTCGGTTTTCATTGAGTTTATGATTGTTTTGATTTGTGGTAGTATAATTTTTGAATCTTGAGGTCTCACTTAAGTCTTGGGGTAAAATTAGTCAAGTTTATCAAGGGCAATATTTCACAACATATATTATTACAGTATAAATTGTGTTGATCAAATACAACTCTTTTAATATTCTAAATTAATATATGTTAATTAATTCTCATGTAGTTTATGATGTCTTTATAAGAAAAATATTCATAAAAAACTACAAAGATAAATAATACTAATTTGAAGAAAGTAAAAATATAATAACGACAATAATCTACCATTATATATATCATAAATCATAGAGCTTGGTAATTATGCTAAATAGTAATTTTTATTTTAGTAATGATGAAAATTAATTACTTAAATAAAGATATTTTGGAGAATATATTTTAACGATATCATTCAGACTTTTTAGATTAAGTAAAAGATTAAAAAAATTATCTTAATAATTTTGGTAGCTTTTTTATAAATAAAATATTAATAAATTTATATTTTTTTGAAATTTGAACTAAATAGGTGTAAATACAAATGAGTGACTGATATGTTTGTTTTTATTTTTTAATATATTAATGTAAGTGGCATCTTATTTGTTTTTGTAAATAAAAAATATTTTAGACATGGTTAGTTGACATTTATGTCCTTATAAATCAAAATAAAAAAGGGGATTAGGTTTATAGTCAAGGAAATAAGTATATCTAATAAATATATATTTTTATATATAATATTTAATTTTTATTCATACATTTTTCATTCAGATAAAAGTCATACAAATTCATACATAAATTACAAAAAATAAATAAACAAAAATTAAAAAAAATCTGAAATTAATAAAATTTTAGATTTTATACATTTAGCAAATAAGCACTTATTGACTAAAAACTTTCATTAAGTTGAAAAAATAAATGGACTTAATGACCTAACTTATTGAAATTAAACTAATTAAGTCAAAAAATAATCAGCCCCTAAATCGTCAAGGAAATAAATTTCAAATTACTCAATTTGTGAATTGACTATCTTCAAATTACTTCCTTATTTTTTAAATCTCAATTTACTCCCACCTTTGTTAACAAGACAAATCAACCCACCATTATTTTTTCCTTATTTTTCTATTAAATATAATGGTATTTTGAGATTTTCACAAATAAAAAGATGATTTTAAAATAGTTAATTCATGAATGAGGTGGTAATCCAAAATTTATGATTTTCAGAATCTTTGCAACTAAGAGGATGTTTTTTTTTTTTTAATTTAATGACTTAAAGCGACTTAACTTTATTAATTAAGTTATTTAGAGGTGCTTGTTTTTATAACTCACTGGGACTTTTTAGACAATTTCGACTTAATCAAATAAGCCATTTTTTTGGGCTTTTTACTGATTAGAGAAATCTAAATAAATAAACTAATTTTTGATGTAAAAAATATCCCTATTTTATAATTTATTTTTCATGCCTATCCCAAAAATCACCCATACACATTTACCCACTAATAATCTCATATTATGTTATGTACTATTATTGAGAATTTGTAATAAAATTTAAAACTCATGGTATTCTATATGTTATATTTTCAAAATCATTATTAATTCACTTGAATTTGGTTTTGTTTATATTGAATGTGTTAAAATATTGTGGTATTTATGTTTTTTGAGATATACATATTATTTATTTGACATTCAAATTTAATAAGGTCGCAAATATAAAAGTACATATTTTTAATTTTTTAAGTTAAAAAAATGAACAACTTAACACTTATTTAAATATTTAGATTTATTCAAAATTCAGAATAATTTAAATTTATTCAAACTTTAGAGAAAAAAAAAAAACAAACGTCGCCAGCGGACATGTAAATTGAAATATAGGGCTAAACTTGTTGGATTGTGGCCCAGCCCATGTTGAACGAGAAAATGGCCCTTTCCAATAAAATAAAAATAAAGCTAAAAGGCTATTTTCTCTGTAGCCACGTGTTCGCTTTTGATGCATAAAACTTTGTTGGCTCTGTCGCAACATTCACCTAAAAACGCGGGTATTTATTCTACAGAAATTACAGTTTAAGGTAACGCAACGGTAAAATTTATTTTTTCACCAACTCAACGCATTTGGTCTTTGGTGTGTATCAGGGACAGCTGTCTGATGGTAACAGCTCACATTTACCTGTGATGTCAAGAAAATGAAAAGACCAACAAAATTCCAATTCCGAAACCGTTTCATTTTCAAAGAAAATTAATTTTTACTGTACTTTCGCTTTCATTTAAAATGTTTCTTTAAATGTTTTAGTCCGTCTTAAAATTAAATGACATTTTAAATACAATTGTCTATTAAAATTAATTTTTTTTAATAAGTGTTTGATTGAAAAAAAAAAAAAGGAGAGAAAATTTCCCTTTAAAAGGGTTAACCTTGGGAGGAAAGAAAGTCGTGAAGTGGCAGCAGTGTAATTTGGCTCAACTTCGGATCTTATTTTCCCGACAAATCTGCGGTACACGTTAGTTCCTTTAGAATACGTTTGCGCGGCGAGGCGATTGCCAAATAAAAGCTGCAACCTAAGACACCGTGCCACACGCCCCCCAAAACACGCGTGTAGTAATATCTCCCAACAATAGTCAAGCAGTTGCGGTCATCGGATTGGTGGGTGTTTAAACACGCGACTGGGTGCGGGAGTGAACTTGAGATTTTTTGCTGATAATATTTAAATGGAGCATGGCATGCATGACATGTAGTGTAGTATGGTCATGCATGAAGCACTGTCTGTTTGGCCATGACAGCTAATAAAAAAAAAAAACTTCCCATAATAATAAATTCACCAAATATTATATAAATTTTTAGCCCTAATAGCTTATTTGACCGCTTGGAGAAAAGTGAATGGCCTGACCTAGAGTGAGAAACAGAGAAAAATAAAAAATCAGTGAGTGTGGAGAGGGGGAGAGAGATAGAGACGTGAAGAGTAGAATAAGAGTGAGAGCATAAGGTAAATTATTGTTTATGGTTTGTTATTGTTTTTGTAACCTCCAATAAATAATGATAATTTATTAATTTTATCAATTTTTTTTTATTTTTTTATAGAGATTTGTGTTGTTTATATGAATGTGCAACATCTTTCATGGTATCGGTCTTTTACACCTTTGTTACAAAACCGATAATAACTATTTAACCAATCCTTGTCACGGTCTTAAGAAGAGGGAAAATAAAATCGTAGCCATAGATTTGTAATCTTCTTGCTTCTGGGTTTGCTCTCTGTTGCCACTACGTTCTCTTATATGTACAAGAATCTTATCATCTTTTATGCTTTTTGTTCTTTGTTAAAGGAGAGCAAGAAGTGAAGAAACAAACACTGTTTGGTTGGTTTCTGAGGCTATCGAGTGAGAGAGAGCGAGAAGGGAGGCTGAGTGAGTGGATTTATGTCGGCTGAGTTTGATTTGGCTTTGATTGGGGCTCCGTTGAAGCTCTGGATTTCTTTTTCTTCGTCTTCAGTTTTGTTAGTGATTTCTGCTGTCTCTTGTATGCTTCTCTGCTTTTTCGAGCAGAGTTTGAATCTGGGTTCGCAATCTGTTTCGATGCGTTTGAGGCCAAAAAGGTATTTTTATTTCATGGGTATTTTTTTTTCGTATTTTATTTTTAGTATTTTGTTAAACCCTGGATGCTGAATCTGGGTATTTTTGGGGGTTTCTTTTTTCAGGACTTGTTCTGGAGTGAAGTGTTTCGGTGGATTTCATATAAAACAGAGGTTCTTTTATCTTTTCTTGTTCTTGAGAGGGGATTTCACTTGATACTGCTTGCTCAGAATCACAGATCTTCTCCCAAGTTTTGTTCTTTCGGTTGGTTGGTTCCTTCATTTTTCTAATTAGATATATTAGTTTAGTAGAGTAATTTTTGAGGGGGTTTTGGTGAGTTTTTACGAATTTTGCAAAAGATGATGGAGCCTCGAAAACTGTCCAAAATGACCAGGAAAGTCCGTGTAGTCTGTAATGACCCTTATGCTACTGATTCATCTTCAAGTGAGGATGAATCAGAGAGAAATGATATGCGACGTCGTTTTGTCCGCGAGATTATTATTCCTCTTGGTCCTTTCTGGACGCCGCTTCAACTGAAATCCATAGAGGCTGAGAGTTCTTTTGATAGTAACAACAACAACAGCAACAACAACAACAACAACGAAGTCAAAAACCAAAACCCCTCTTCCAAGAGAAAGAAAACGATTTTGTCAGTGGCCAGAACGCCGTCGTCCAACAAACCCAAAGGTGTTAGACAAAGGAAATGGGGGAAATGGGCGGCTGAGATTCGAGACCCTTTCAAGAAGGGTCGTATTTGGTTGGGTACTTATGACACCAAAGAAGCTGCAGCGAGAGCTTATGAGATTAAGAGGCTTGAGTTCGAAGCCAGGGCTGCCTCTGAGAAGAGCAACGTCTCTTCTTCTGTAGCAGTCTCTGCTTCTAATTCTCACAACATGAGCAGCAACAACATCAACAATGACAACAACAACCATCCCGTCTCCTCATCGGACGATTCCGATAGCGTTGTGTCTCATAATTCGCCGGCTTCAGTTCTTGATCTGGACATATCTGTTGCGACTTCGAAGGAAAATGACGCTGACATTGCTGGCGTTAATGTCAATGAGCATGGTGATTTGTTCAGAGAAGGGTTTGACACTAATTTCGCCGAGCTTGAATTACCCTTCTTTGGCTTCATGGACCAGACATTTGTGGGTGGTGTTTCAATTGAGGAAGAGTTGAACAATTTCTTCAGCGAAGGCATTGACTGTGGGATGCCTGCGGGAGATTTCTGCAGCCTCGATGATCTGAAGGTTACCGGTGTCGATGGTGACGAGCCTAGTGAGCTGCCTGATTGTGATTTCGAGTTTGAGTTTGGGACTTTGGACTTTGGTTCTCTGGAAGAGCAAGCTGGCCCCCTCAACATCGCTTGTGTTTAAGTTTTTAAGTTTTGCAGCTAGGAGTTGGTATTTAGTTTTTATTTAAGAGGTGAGAAAATATCGCAGGGACTGTAAAGAATTGGTTCTTGAGAAGTGGTTTTGTGAGTGAGTTTTAATTTGTTTAATTTCGTTGAGAGACCACAGAGAGAGAGAGAGAGAGAGAGAGAGAGAGAGAGATGCTGAGGAATGATATCTCAATTTTAAGTGTTGAGGTTAGAAGAATCCTCTGGGTTTTCCTGTGCTATTAGAGCCGTCCATTGGGTTCTCAATTTCTCTCATTTGAGTTTCTTCAATGTTCAAGGGATTTTTGATCATTGCCTCGCATCTCTCATTTTGTGTTTTAAGTTATTGTTATTATTATTATTGAACTTATATTATGAACTCCATGTTCCCCTTTATATTTCTAAACTAAATTCTTGTTCTTTCATCTAGTAAATGTTTTAAGCATTGTCATTGCGGATGATTGGGAGTATGCTTGCTGTTGTTACATAAACAATTCAATAGCACATGAAACTTGTGCGATAAAATTGGCCTATCAACTCATGAGAATCTTGTACTTGGAGGCTGTTGATAAATTTGAACTATCGAATGCTTTGGTGATTCTGTTTGGCCAAGTAGAATCTTGTGTCAACTGTCATGAAGTTGAAAGAATAATTTTTTTTTTCTTCGTTTGGGAACAAATAGAATAAGAATTATTAATACTGGAAGTGGGGCCGAAGGTGAATTTCCATTTCGAAGCTTATTAGCTGGACGGCACAATTGCGATCGATCTTTCCGCACGATCCGTGGTAGATAGTTAAAATATTTAGTGAGCTTGTGACATTTGCTTCTTGTGGTTGGTGAGTGACTTTTAAGTGGTGATGCAAAACATCAAGCTAGAAAAAGTCTAAATTGTTTTCTTTTTATTGTTTTTTTGTTTTAATTAAAAAAAATCAATAAAATAACGTGACTAGGACAATTAAAAAAAGGTGAACTGGAACTGGGAGGTTGTACTCCGATAATTTTTAAATATTAATGACTACAATTGGGATAATCGCTCTTTAATACAGAGCGACATAAGCTGCTCAAAAATGCTGAAAGTACTAAAAGAAAAAGTAATCCAAACTAATCTTACTTTTATTTTCCGACCTTTTTTAGATACGGTATTGGGTCATATTTTAATATTGTTTTTATCTGAAAATGGAAAAAGAAAAATGAATAAACGAAAGGAACAAGAGGATCAAAGATCAAATGGCTCCAATATTCCGAGCTGATTGTTATTGTTTTTAGTTTTATCCCAGACAGAATTATATGAAAAAGAGGAAAGGGGCCCCTAAAAGAAAAATAAAAGAGAAAGATGAAAAAAAAAAAGTAAATCTTCATTTCCTATTTTTATATTAACAAGCGTGTTGCACGCATTGTTGATGTAAGTTTGCCGCGTATCTTCAAACAGTATCAAGAACCTTCTGCTCGCGGCTAACTCGAGCTCGAGCAGGATTGTCCTATAATTTCTGGCTTCTCTATCTTCGCTGAAATGGGAGTATTCGGGACCTGTACTCACAGAAAACGAGGTCAGGGGTCACCGGATATTGTTTCGGCGAAAACCCTCCGACGCTCAAGTCAGTAATCGGGTTGTTCTTTTTGTATCCCTCTTAGTTTGAGAGACCGGAAGAATGAAAAAAAGGAAATTTTTGCCTTTCTCTTTTGAATAAATATGGAATTTTTTCGGAGAATCAGAGTAAAGGGAAGTAAGGATAGGAAGAACCTGTATAAATTTTCGGAACCTCTACAACTTGCCTATCCGTTCTCTTTTATTATCTGTTTTTCCCCTATTTTCTCTCCGAGAGCCTCCGTTCCAGCGTTAGTGGTGTCTGGATCCCTCTGACAGCCGAGATTAGCGTAATATTCCTTAGGGATGCGCGGCTGTCTCCTTAAGCTGGTTCACATGGCCAGATCATCATGTCGGCATGTGCGCAAGGAATGATGACATAGTGGGGGCATATGCCGGTCATCGGCAACAGTACCACCACCATCCCTTGTGGGGCCCTGGTTAGACATCAAAAAGGTGTGCAGGATTCTAGGGGAACGGGTCGGACCGTCTTGAGCCGGGTCTCGCATTCCGTCTGGTCAATGGTTTGCGTAGCCTAGTTGTGCTCGAGGGCTCGACTACAACGAGCAGGAAAGGAGAGCTCGGTTCTCGACCTTGACCAGCTTTGACAAGGGCAAAAGAGCTCGGAGCTCGAATGGCTCTGAATTCCTCGACCTTGACCAGCTTTGACGTCTGATGAGATCGTCTTCGTGCCAGTGGTCGGGACTTCTGCTCGAGCTAGACTGTCTTTGGGGTATTTTATTTGAGCTGAAAGGGCCTCGAGAAAACCTGCCCGATATTACCCAAACACCAGTCCCCCAGTTTCTAGTCTTTTGAGTGAAACGAGATAAGACTGGAAACTTATTAGTGACGAGCCGACTTCCCGACCTTTTACACTTCCCTATGCTTTCCAGCTGTAACACGCTTCCATCATTTCGCATTTAATGCGGGACACGTGGATGGATCCCAGCCGTGCGTTTGAAATTTGAAGGGACGTTACCTGAAAGGTCGTGTCCTCGAAACGCACGCCGCCAGTCGAAGAGACGCGTCCTCCTCTTTAAAAACCCCCAACTTCTTCACTATTCCCTCTATTTGCTCATTTTCGTTCAAACCCAAAATTAATATGCTCTCCGCTATTTACTCATCTTCTTCTTTCTGTCAGGGCGACTTCCAGGCAACCACACTCCCTCTCGCGTTTAGGTACAAGCCCTTCTTCTATTCCTGCCGTCATTCTGTTTCTTCCTCTATTGAACTATGGTTTCAGCTCGGGTAGTCTATATCCTTAGGAGAAAAATGTCAAACCCCCAACAAGCCCGTAGGATGTTGCCGGAGGATTCGTCCTCCTCTAGTGAAGCACAGCCCTTTAGTATAATTCCTGTGAGGGATTCTAGTTCAGAGGGGGAACTACCCGCGGCAGAGACCCATCCGCGTCAAGGGGAAAGGGCTAGTCAAAGGTCCGAGAGTGGGGAATACCTCATCGACCATATGAGATGTGAGACCACCCCTTCAGATTTAGATAGGCTTAGGCATACTTGCCACATACCCGAAAGTGTGGACTTAAGGTTGCCGGGCAGGGGTGAGATCCCCAACCGTCCCCCCCAAGGCTACACGATCTTCCACTTGGAGTGTTTTAAATGGGGGGTCAGGTTGCATATCCAGCCTTACTTTGCCCGGGTTTTGTCCAGGTTCCGTCTGGCCCGGGGGCAATTGAACCCAAATGGGTGGAGGGTCCTTTCTGGACTCTTTGTGTTGTGGAAGCGTTGTGACCTGGGTGAACCCTCGGTAGGGAAATCAAGCACCTTTACCAGGTTGAAGTGCAGCTCAAGGATGTCTGGTTGATATTATCTTACCTCCAACTCAAGAGTAAAAAGCCCATCATCGATCTCCCAACCTCCGGTGGCAATCGGAAGAGCAAATTCTTTTTCGTTGGGGAGAATGGGGCAAGTCTGCATTTCTCAATGAGGTGGTCCCTCCAGGTCCACAAAGATTTTGCACTCCGTGTCGCTTAATCCGCCTCGTGAATTTTTACTTTTAGTTTTCCCGCTTGCATCCTGTTCTCATTATTTTGCCTTGGTTGTTTCGCAGTCTCCTGGGTACCTCTTATTCAATCGGGCTAGAGCTTCGAGCACACATGCAGACCGCGACTTACAAACGCGAGCTCGTGCAGGTGACAGCTGGTCGACTCTAAGGCCTCTCGGCTCAAGAGGGTGCTAACTATCACCCGTGAGGAGTCGATCGATGCTCCAAGGACCCGGACACTCGTAAATCTTTCTACGAGCGGACCCTGCAGGGGAGACCTCTCTCTCCAACTGCAGATTGATGCCTTAAAAGTCTAGCTCGCCAAGGAGTACAACAGTGGGGTGAACTTCAGCTATGACTGCCTCGTGTATGCCCTGAGCAAAGTACACCCCGAGGTCGACTTATCTAAGGTCCAAGAGGGTGTGACCGAGTACTTACGCATTCACGAGGCCCCGACTCCAAGGTCTGAGGCTTCTCCTTTCGAGCCCCGAACTGATGACAGGGAGCTCGCTCCTCCTCCTGCCGATGCCCCTCCCGCTGCTGTTCCTCCTCCTGCTGCTGACGCTCCTCCTGCTGCTGTTGGAGATGTTCCCCCTGCTGCTCCTACTACTACTTCTCCTGCTGCCGATGACAACCCTGCTACCTGAACTTCCTTTTTTTTTTGTACTTGTAATCACTTTAATGAAATAAAAAAGCACATGTTGAACAACTTCCTTTTTGTGCTCGTGCGTATATTCTCTTGTTTTGTATGTAGGATTGACTTCATATACTTGCTAAGTAAGAATTTTGTAAGTGTTGGACTTTTTATTTTATTTTATGCCCAAGTGTATTACTGCATGTTTGGTTATTTAAACTTATGCTCGGCAAAGATTTGCCTTGAGTTAGGCTGAAAGCCTTTAGCTTGTTTCGTGAGCTCGGTCTTTCTGGACTGACGTTCTGCTCGTGTTTTGTGGCTCTATATATATATATTGCGAGCTTATTTGCTTCAAGCCCAATTTTGGTTCATGTTTAAATTCAATGTAATCTCCTTGCGCTGTTCTTGCTCAAGGTTATAGTTGGCTGTGCTTGGCACCGTCCCGCCTGAGGCTTAGGCTTTGGGACTTCTGGCCTTGGCATTCCTTATGAGTTTCTTTCGTTCGGCCTGTAATTGGCCTTGCTGGGCACCGTCCCACTTAAAACTTAGGCTTTGGGACTTCTCGCCTCAGTGTTGTCTTCATGAGCTTCGCTCGGCCTCAGACTGGCCTCACTGGCAACCGTCCCGCCTAAAACTTAGGCTTTGGGACTTCGGCTCAGCTGTCTCTTCTCTGCCCTGCAATCGACCGCCTCAGTACTGCCTCGCCTAAAGCTTAGGCTTTGGGACTTCTAGCCTTAGCGTCTTCATGAGCTTCTTCCGCCGGCTCACAATCGACCTCACCTGAGCACCGTCCCGCCCAAGACTTAGGCTTGGACTTCTAGCCTTAGCGCTCTTGGAGCTTCTTCCGCCGGCCTACATTGACCTCGCTAGGCACCGTCCCGCCTAAGACTTAGGCTTGGGACTTCGGCCATAGCGTTGTCTTCTGCTCGGCCTCGCATTGACCTCGCCAGCACCGTCCCGCCCAAGACTTAGGCTTGGGACTTCGGCCTTAGCGTTCTTCGGGAGCTTCTTCCGCCGTGCATACAATCGACTCGCTTAGACACCGTCCCGCCTAAGACTTCGGCTTTGGGACTTTTGGCCAAAGAATTCTTCACGAGCTGCTTCTGCTCGGACCGCAATCGACCTTGCTAGTAACCAGTCCCGCCTAAGACTTAGGCTTTGGGACTTCTGGCCATAGCGTTCTTCGTGAGCTTCTTCTGCTCGGGCCTATAATTAACCATCGCTAGGCACTGTCCCGCTTAAGACTTAGGCTTTGGGACTTCTGGCCATAGCGTTCTTCGCTAGCTTCTTCTTGGCTTCAACTTGAATTTATATTACAAATGTTTTTCGTACTCTTACACGCATTTGAGTTTTTACATATCCCCATTTCGGAAAGGAATCTTACATTAACCCAACAATACAAGGAAACTTACTGGAAGTATTTCATCAAGAGTTGTGCGTTCCACGGCCTCTTGACTTTTCGTTCATTCAGATGGGCTAGCCGTAGATGCTCCTCGGTCCCGATAATCGAGTGACTCAATAAGTGGCCTTCCCACTTGGTCCTAAGACACTTTGCCTCGGGTCCTTCGTGCTCGATTGACTCTTCTTAGTACCCAATCACCCACTCGAACCCATGAATGTGCACATTTCGATTGTAATAACGAGCTACCTCTGCTGATATTTTGCGATCTTAAGCAATGACCCTTCTCTCTTCTCTTCCAAAGAAGTCCGGACTGCGTGACATCCGCTCGTTGTTTTGCTCTTCATCAAGTGTTCCGTCCGATGCGTCCCCATTCCTCTTTCAGCGAGAACCATCGCTCAGTGCCCAAACGCCAAGGAGAACGGGGTCTCTCCAGTGGCCGTTTTGTGTGTGGTTCTGTAAGCCCATAATACACCAGGCAGCTTGTCCACCCAGGCTCCTTTTTGCTCGCTCAATCTTGTCTTCAGGAGGCGTTTTATGGTTTTATTCGCGGCCTCTACTTGTCCATTGGCTTGTGGGTGTGAGGGAGAGCAAAACTTCAACTCTATCCCCAGATTTCGGCAAAAGTCTCTGAATTTGCCGTTGTCAAACTGTCTCCCATTGTCTGTGACCAATGCATGAGGAATCCCATACCTGCAAATCACATTCTTCCAGATGAAGTCGGAAGTTTTACCTTCCGTAATGCTGCTCAAGGCTCCCACTTCGACCCATTTGGTGAAATAATCGATTGCGACTACGGCATGGGTGGCGGACGCTTCCCTTCGGCAGTGGTCCGATCAAATCAATTCCCATCGAGCAAACGGCCACGGTGAGTTCAACACCGTAAGGTTCTCCGAGGTCGAAGTTAGTAGTTGGCAAAACTCCGCAACTTTTGTAACTTCCGGTCCGCTCCCGAAGCATCTTGGTGTATGCGGGGCCAAAAGTATCATTGCCTCAAGGCCTTGAAAGTCAAGGACCTCGCGCCAGAATGATTTCCTCAGATCCCTTCGTGTATCTCTCGGAGGACATAATCAGCCTCCTCCCGGTCTAAGACCGCAATGCGGGAGAATGTACTCCGCCTATATAGGACCCCGTCGACGAGAGTGTACCGGCCGCTTTGCACTTCAACTTACTTCCTGCTTCTTATCTACCAAGACCGTCCCTTCTCGAGGTAAGAAACGATCGGCTCCATCCGGTGTTGCTCGTCGATAAGCTCATCACCTGTTCTCCTGCCGATGCTCGAGCAGTGTCTTCATTTCCAAGTGGATAGACTTTGGTAACTCGGTGTCCGACGCGCTGCCATGCGAGCTATCATATCGACTCAAAATTCTTCTCCTCGGGATTTGTTCCACCTCGATAGCTCTGAAACTCCCCATTACCGCTTCACCTTCCGAAGGTAGGTCTCCATCTTCTCTCCTTCGCTCGAAAGCTTCGTCGAGGTGGTTTGTTACCACCGCGAGTCTGCTCAAGCTTTACCTCCTCCGCTTTACTACCGAGGCGAGCTTCAATCTCGCTATTACAGCTTCAGTACTCGACCCGATTGTTGGTAACTTCAAATTCTAATCTCACAACAGATTGCATCTCCGTCCCTTCGAGACTTAGGAGCATAACTCCCGCCTCGCCTCGATTTCCACAAGATACATCTATCGTGACTATCCATGTATTGGTCGAGGCCTGGAATCTAGCGGGGCTTGCTCTCGCCTCCTCATCCTCGCAGTGCACTCGACCACCGAAGTCGCCTAAAGATTGTGCTTTTATGGTCGCTCGGGTCGGTAATTAATGTCGAATTCGCTTAGCTCCACTCGACCATTTTACCAACCTTCCGTAAGTCTCAGTGCTTGTGCAGTAATTTGCTCGAGGGCTGGTTTGTTAGAACCACTCACCGAATGTGCTCGAAAATAAGGCCTCACCTGGGTCGCAGTGACTAGGCCGTGCCCACTTCTCCATTAGTGGATACCGGGTCTCGACTTCAAGCAAAGCTCGCTCGTGTAATAAACAGTGTACTCGCACTCCGACTCTTTCTTACCGTAATCGAACTCGCTGCCCATCGGGACACGACTAAGTATAGAACAAGACTCTCCCGCTCGAGGTGTCAACAAGAATCTGAGATTTCAACAAGTATTCTTTCAACTGCTGAACACCGCTCAATTTCGACATCCACTTTGTCTTCCGACCTTTCTTCATTTCCCGAAAGAAAACTCTGCGATTTATCCGTGGCTCGAGATACGCACCTGCTGAGGGATGCCGTCATCGGCCGACTTTATATCTCCTCGAGGCTACTGGGGACCTCATTTCTACCAATCGCTCTTATCTTCTCCTGATTGGCCTCGATCCCCTGCGGACTCGACTCACGAAGCCGTAAGAATTTTCCCGAAACCACTCTAAAAGCACATTTCTCCGGGTTTAGCTTCATCCCAGACTTTCTTAAGAGTGCAAGGTCTCCTCTAAATGCCTTACATGCTCCTCCGCGTCTTTAGACTTGGTGATCATGTCATCCACATATACCTCCATCGTCCGACCGATCAATGGCTCAAGACCTTGTTCACCGACCTCCGACACGCTGCCCTCGCATTCTTCGTAGACCAAGCGGCATGACCTCAGTAGCAAGATGTACTCCCAATTAGTGATGAAGGTCATGCACTCCTCATCCGATCAGGTGCATGGAATTTGGTTATATCCCGAGAATGCATCCATAAAACCAAGAATCCACCAGCTAGTCTATCTTTGGTAGCTGAAAGCTATCTTTAGGCAGCTTTGTTCACATCCTGAAGTCCACACACATTCTCCATTTCCCACTTGCCTTCTTCACCAAGCACCACATCTCGAGATCCACTCTGGTAGGAAACCTCCCTTACGAATCCCGCCTCGCAGCTTTTCCACCTCCCAGCTGATGGCTTCATATCTCTCCGGTCGACGATCTCCTTTCTCGCCTCATCGGCTTAAGCATCTCTCCAGATCACTAGCCTCGTGACACGCCACTTCGGTCAATCCTGTGCATGTCCTCACGTGTCCATACGAACACATCCGCGTGTGCTCGCAGACACTCCACCAACTTTTCCTTCAACCGCCGCTAATGCCCGAGCCGATCCAGATTTTCTTCTTGGGTCCTCCGCTTCACCTCGACCTCCTCCAACTTCTCAACCGGCTCTTGCCTTCCATTCCTCGATTCCCCTCGAGTCCAATGAGGTTATCTCGCGATGGTTTCTTTGGTCGCTATAGCAGTAGCAACTCCTCGCCATCCTTCGTCGCTCTTCACGACCCCTACATACTCCATTTACTCGACACTTTAGTGGCTAAGTAATGGGTGGATAGCACGCATCTGGCCGATCCTCATAAACGGCCTCCCTAGAATCGCTCGGTATGGGTCGGCTTCATCTACCACCACGAAATCCAAAGATCATGTTCTTCTCAATAGGCCTCGAGCTCATGGTTACTCGCCAACTGATGATTCCCAGAGGTATTAGCTTTCCTCCCGAATCCTTTCAAGAAGTGCTCGTCTCGCCGAGGCTCGTGCTGCATATTCCCAAATCCTCGAGTGTGGACTCAAGAGAATATCTACCGAGCTTCCCGAGTCAACTAAGATTCCATCAACTTCCTTGTTCGCTATGTTGGCTTTTACAACTGTGGCATCCTCGTGAGGGTACAACACCCCTCCTCGCCTTCATCCGTCTCACATAATAGGCACCGCCGAACCTTGGCCTTTTGGTCATGGGCAAGTGAACAAGACTTCTCGGCCTAGCAATGCAGATATCTCGCAGTAGTTTTTCGAGCCCTATTTGAACTTCCCGCCATCGTGGGCCCTCTCGAGATCACCCTCGTGGATCGGTGGTTCCATATCTATTTCAGTAAGCTCCAATCATCTCGCCTCAGTCGCCGCTCAACCACCGGATGCCCTCCTTCAATAAACTCATCCAAGCATCGATTCCCAACCGGATCCTCCACCTGGTTTTCAAATCACCAGACCGTGATGTAGTATGGCCGTGGTCACTATGAAACAGCAGAACCGCCCTTGTCCCGCTTGCCACCGACTTGGCCATCCAGGCTGGAGAGCTCAAGCAGTCCTCGCTCCTCACCACTCAAGTATCTCTTCGAGAGATACCTTCAACCTCGTGTACTGCTTGTAAGCGAAGCTTTGCTCTACCACCTGTATTGCCCGATCCCTTGGGAAACTTCTTAGTGGGGGAGGCAATGGACGATTTGCTCACTGCTGGTTCATCTCAGATCCGCTTGGTGGTCGATCGCGGGATGCGTGGTCGTCATGACGCCTGTACTCCCCGTGATCCCGACCCGAGACCCGCGAGGTGGCAGGGAACCATCCGCGCTGGGAGCTCTCTAGTAAGTGGTCAGACGGGCAACCCGATCCTCATCGCTTTTGAAGTTCGTGTACTGGGCAGAACCTCCTTTCTCCTTCCTTTGCTCCATTGCCCTACTCACTCCTCAATTTTGCAGCTTTTTCCTCTTTAATTACCATATCCATTTTTACCTGCTCATACGAGTCCGAATATGAACGGATCGAAGGACTCGCAGATTATACCATGGTCTCCCCATCCGGATCTCATCCTTCAATCCTCTCAGAGCTTGGGGATGGTTAAACGCGCCAAGATCTAGGACCGATCTACGATATCTTTCGACAAACTCCCGGAGGGATTCTCTCTCCCTCTGTCTTACTTATGACAGCTCCATCATATCATCCTCGGGGGTCACTGCGCCCCGAAATTGCTCCGTAAACTCCCTACACATTTGTTCGAAGCTCAGGATGCTCCCCATGGCAACCTGCAGTACCATTCTCTCGCTCTTCCCTCCAGAGTGAGCTGGAAGGCCCGGCACCTCTGAGTGCCGACAAACCTCGCACCCCGCCAAGTCGTTGAATCGCTCTATATGCACCAACGGATCACTTTTCCTCGAGAACTTCGGATCCGGAAGTCGAAGTCACGTGGAACCGTGACACCCATGATCTCCGCAGAGAGTGGAGATTCGTTATCCAAAGATTATTCTGCAACTTGGGCTCTTTCCGTTTCCCCGGAGGTTCTCCACAACTTGTGCCAATCTGCACACCTCTCCCTCAAACTTTCTGCGCGAGAGATCGGGGCTATATCCTGTAAGTACTGACGAGACCCTCTTTCCTCCATGTTTGTTTCCTTCCTCATTGCAGCATTTGGTGCCCTAGGTCTCTGGGCTTCATCTCCCACGTTTTCTCGAACCGGAGCTGCTCCCACTACCGGACTCGGAACATAATTACACCTTTTCTCCGTCCCTCCCCGAGTTCTTGTACTAGTGGAGGTCGAGTCTCGCATTGTTTCTCCATCCGATCCATTCCTTCCTAGATCTCCCTATTCCGGGCCTCATTGGCCACTTCTCTCAAAGTTACCGATTCTCCTGACTCACCCTCTTCTACTGCTTCCTCTCATCGCTGCGTCGTGTATCTTGAACGTATTAGGAAATCAAGCTTTTTGTGCCGATCCCTACAGACGGCGCCAAAAAATGTTGATGCAGTTTTCCTGCGTATCTTTAAATAGTGTCAAGAACCTTCTGCTCGCGGCTAACTCGAGCTCGAGCAGGATTGCCCTCTAATTTCCGGCTTCTCTATCTTCGTTGAAATGGGAGTATCCCGGACCTGTACTCACAAAAAACGAGGTCAGGGGTCGCCGGGTATTGTTTCGGCAAAAACCCTCCGACGCTTAAGTCAGTAATCGGGTTGTTCTTTTTGTATCCCTCTTAGTTTGAGAGACCGGAAGAATGAAAAAAAGGGAATTTTTGCCTTTCTCTTTTGAATAAATATGGAATTTTTTCGGAGAATCAGAGTAAAGGGAAGTAAGGATAGGAAGAACCTGTGTAAATTTTCGGAACCTCTGCAACTTGCCTATCCGTTCCTTTTTATTCTCTGTTTTTCCCGCCTTTTCTCTCCGAGAGCCTCTCTTCTCGCGTCAGTGGTATCTGGGTCCCTCTGACAGTCGAGATTAGCGTAATATTCCCTGGGGATGCACGGCTGTCTCCTTAACCTGGTTTACATGGCCAGATCACCATATCGAGCATGTGCGCAAGGAATTATGACACCGTGGGGGCATGTGCTGGCCATCCGCAACAGTACCACCACCATCCCTTGTGGGGCCTTGGTCAGACATAAAAAAGGTGTGCAAGATTCTGGGGGAACGGGTCGGACTGTCCTGAGCTGGGTCCCGCGTTCTGTCTAGTCAATGGTTTGCGTAGCCCAGTTGTGCTCGAGGGCTCGACTACTACGAGCAGGAAATGAGAGCTCGGTTCTCGACCTTGACCAGCTTTGACCCGGGCAAAAGAGCTTGGAGCTCGAACGCCTCTGAATTCCTCGACCTTGACCAGCTTTGACGTCTAATGAGATTGTCTTCGTGCCAGTGGTCGGGACTTCTGCTCGAGCTAGACTGTCTTCGGGGTATTTTATTTGAGCTGAAAGGGCCTCAAGAAGACCTGCTTGATATTACCCAAACACGTACAATAATCTGCTTACAATTAGCTTACAAAAAAACCAAAAAGAAAACAAAATTGATAAGGAGATGTATATGAAATTTCTCTCCTCGGTCTTCGTAATTTACGCACAAGTTCGGTTATTTTTGAGTTGTTTCAAGATAGAATATTTTTTTACAACCATACAACTAAAGTTATAATATATATTTTTTAATATTTATTAATTTATACGTGCAGTTAAGATTCATGTTTTATTTCAGAGCAGTTTTATAATAGTCATTGTTGATGCTGAAATCTGGTCACTTCTCCTTCGAACAGATTCTTTAACCAATACTCGAATTTTTTGTATTCTAGAAGTGAATGATGTCCTCTAACCTGTGGTCACAGAAAAATATCAGAGATCGTCGGGTGTTTTTTCGACGAGGACCCTCCGATGCTCAAGTCAATAATTAAACTTAACTCTTAAGAATTTTCTTTTAAAAAGGAAAAATAATATAGAGACTCACTCCATTTTTATTTTTGTATGGTTTCATTTTCTGATTTTTTGTGTAGCAAAAGTCTAGTCCTTTTTCTGCATTTTTATGATGTATTTATCTAGGTCTTCTATAACTCACTATTATTCCCGTAATGCACGTTTTTAACTTTCCACGTGCTCGTTCGTTTTGAGACAATTATTTAGCCATCGTGATGAGAGTTAATAATGTGTGGGAATTACATCATAATTTTCGGAGAGAGTCGTTTAACCGATTCACACTATGGGCTCAGGCTACCACACTTAAGTTTTGCTTGAGGAGTGGTTTATACATGCTCTTGGCGTCGCCTCTATCACGATGAGAGCTCGCTTGGCTGGCAATAAATGTTCCGGCTCTTGCTTAGCTTAGTCTTGAGTAGAATGAAAGTTCATGCTTTTGGCTAGCTTAATCTCGACCCCGAGCAGGTGTGACCTTTATTTCCAAAACACCAGTCCCCCATTTTCTAGTATTGAGAGTGAAATAAGATAAGACTATAAATTATTGATTTGAGCAGATTTAAGGTGCCATTTGATTTTATCATGCCCTTTCACGACCCATCGCTTCAGTCGTTTCGTATGTAACGTGAGTGACGTGGAAGTTCCGGACCACTTATTTGAAATTGAAGAGGTGGTTCTCTGAACAGACGCGTTGTTTTATGTAACGTGCCGTCCTTTAAGATAACTCTTTTAATTTTTTTATAAATCTCCAAATTCATTTCTCTCATTCTCCTATTTCCTCACATTGGTCAAAGCTAACTCTTGCTGCTTGCAAGAAATCTTCTTTTCAATTGCGATTATCACGATGAACGCCCATCGAATCATTCTCAGGTATAAATCCCTAAATCTTCTTCTTTTCATCCTTGATATTTTTTTGTTTGGGGTCCTTTGATTTCTATCTTTATGAACTGTGGTTCGGATTTTTGAGATCTAATAGAAGTAGCTTATAGAGAAGCCATTAGTCTTTAGAAAAATGTCTGTCATACAAAACCCAGAAGAATGTCCCCTAAGGAACCCTATTCCTCTAGCGACTCTCAGTTTTATGAAGAGAATGTGGTAGGAAACCCAAGTCTTGGCCAAATTACTAACGTTATTGATGATGTCACCAAGGACGAAGTCCTCGAAGAATCTATACTAGGTAAAAAACAGAAGGTTGGTCATAGGTTAGAGGCTGAGTCATTTGTCATTAACTATATGAGGTGTGAGACCTTTTAATAGGACTTAGATAAACTTAGGGAGACGTATTGTATTCCGAATAGCATTGATTTTCGCCTGCTCAGCAAAAATAGTAATCCTAGCCGCCCCTATCAAGGATATGTCACTCTATATCTCTAGTGTTTTAAGTTGGGTGTTAGGTTGACTTTGTAACCTTATTTTATTTGAATTCTTTCTCAATTGCGTCTAGCACTAGAACAGTTAAATCCCAATGGGTTGAGTGTTTTATTTGATCTATTTGTTCCATGGAATTGATGTAACATGGGTGAACCCATAGTAGAAGAAATAAAAAACTTGTATCAATTGAAGAGTAGCCCACAAGATGCAGATTGGTACTATTTTACATATAATTCAAAAGACAAGAAACACATTACCAATTTGCCCACATCTGGTGACAATCGAAAAAATAAATTCTTTTTCGTTGGGAACGATCGGGGGCGAGCAACCTCCACATCAGGAGAAGTTTCCTAAATTCCTTCTCGCTTTTGCATTACAAGTCATTTGCTGCTCATTACGTTTTTCGGTTTGGCCCTTCTCTTTACGCCTTCTTATTATTTTTTTCTGACTTTTTCAGTTTCTTGGAGTGTGTTCTATAAGATTAAAGAGGAGCTGAAGTTGCATGTGGATACTGCTCTAGACAATGCTAGCCCGTGCAAAGAGTTATTAACGCACAACAACCTAGTCCAGCTTGTTCTAGCATCTGAATAAGAGAAGATGAACAGCAAAATCCTTGCTAGGTTGAAAAAATGCTCCAGCACCGTTGACACTCTGAGCATCTCCTCTATTCCACTGAAGTAGCCAAGGGTCGACCTCACGCTTCCTCTATCAAATTTCTTCCTCCTTCTTCAGAGGATGGGATTGTAGTTGATAAAGCTGCTTCGCAGGGCTCTGTTGCTCTTGTTCCTATTAGAACCCAGTCATCATGTCCAAGGGAGCAAACTGATTTTGCTGCGCCCTTTGTTAAAGATTTTACAAAACATATGTAGGAAGATTTTGTTGCTAAGTTAGACACCTATAACCTTAATGAGCTCGCTAACTCCTTCCAGCATTTTGTATATCGACTTGCTGCTGCTTCCACAACTTTTAAATCAAGGCTCTCTAATTACAAGAAGAGTTTTAAAGCTGAGAATTAGAGTTTGAGGAAAGATCTAGAGCAGGAAATGGAAGAATCAGCAAAGCTCCGAATTAACATTTTTATATTTGGGTGAGAGCTGCCATGGCTGATTCAAAGGTGTTTCAGCTCGATAAGGAGTTGTCCATAGTAAGAGATAAACTTCTGAACATTAGGAAGGATCTTGATGTTCAGAAAATCTTCTTCAAGATAGACTAGACACATTGGGGAAGCACCTTGCTGATGAGTACAGTAATGAGTTGACATTCTGTTATGAGTGAATCATGTTTGTTTTGGGAAAAGAAAACCCTGAGCTAGATATGTCTAAACTTGAAGCTAATGTGCATGCCTAAATAAGCGAGCAGGATACTAGGGGCCAGCAGCAGAAATATCTAACTACAGGTACGGAGGCTGCTTCTTCAAGACTTGAAGAAATCGTTCCCTCTGAAGAAGGCGGTTCTGAAGCTGCATCTAATACAAACCAGACTACTTAGGTGATCGATCAAGCTGCTGACCAGTCTGTCCAAACTCCATAGTTTTCATTGTAGCTTCTATATTGGAGCTTTGTAAACTCTGGTTCTTATTTAATTGAATAGAGGAAAATTTTTTATCTTAGTTTTTATCTCGAAGGGACTTACCCTCTCTTTGTCTGATCTTAATCAGTTCTATCATCTCATCTTCATGAGCTACTGCCCACAAAACTGCTCTACAAATTCTGTGCATATTTGCTTAAAGCTTTGGATACTTCCTTGTGGTAGTCTGCGATACCACTCTCGTGCTTGTCCCTTCAAAGCGAGTGAGAAGACCATTTCTGCATTGCTGTCAGGCCTTGTACTCCGGTTATGTCGTTGAAGCGCTCAATGTGCATCAATGAATCATTTTTTTCCTGAAAATTTCAAATCAAGAAAATAAAAATTCCTTGGGATTATGACGTTCATGATTTCTCATGCCCCAGAATCTCGTCAATGGCCTGAGCCAATCTTCGGACCTCTTTTTCTAATTCTTCAGCACAAGAAGGATTTTGTGCTGTGAGTTGCAAATATTTTTGCTCTGTGTCCTGCAGATACTGTCTTAGTTCTCTTTTCTCCAGACTTACATCCACCCTGCTAGTCGTGCTTTGTACTCTTTGCCTTTGGGCTTCCATTCTCACATCTTGCCTAACAGGAATGGCTCTACGACTATACTTAGGAACGTCATAGCTTGCTCTCATCTGTTCGTCCCAGAGCTCTTAAAGGATGGCCGTCAACGTCTCCATTTACTTTTCCATCTGGTCCATCATATTTTGCACCGCTCTATCCCAGGCCTCGTTTGCCACATTTTTTAGAGTCATTGACTCTTCAAGACCTGCTCCTTTCGAACTATTACTCTCCTCTGTCATATTGCCTATATTGCTTGTAATAGAACTAATTTTTTGCATGTTCCCTACAGACGGCACCAAAATGTTGATGCTAAAATCCGGTCGCTTTTCCCTTGAGTAGATTCTCCAGCCAATACTTGAATTTATCTGATTCTGGAAGTGAGTGATGTCCTCTAACTTGCGCTCAAAGAAAAATGTTAAAGATTGCCATGTGTTTTTCTGGTGAAGACCCTCTGACGCTCAAGTCAGTAATTGAGCTTAACTCTTAGGAATTTTCTTTTAAAAATGAAAAATAATACAAAGGCTCATTCTATTTTTCTTTCTGCGTGGTTTCTATTTCTAATTTTCCGTGTATCAAAAGTCTAACTCATTTTTTCCTATTTTTCTGAGGTATTTATCTAGGTCTTCTATTCCTCGTCGTTGTTCCCGTAATGTACGTTCTTAACTTCCCACTTACCCGTCCCTTTTAAAACAGTTATTTGGCCATCATGATAAGAGTTAATTGTGTGTGAGAGTTATACTCCTATTATTGGAAAGAATCATCTAACCGATTCCCATTATGAGCTTAGGTTGCTACACTTAAGTTTCACTTGAGGACTAGTTTATACCTACTCTTGGTGCTACCTCGAACATGATGAGAGCTCGCTTAGTTGGCAATGGAAGTTCTTGCTATTATTTAGCTTAATCTCAAGTAAGAGTGCCATTACATTGGCAATTAATGTTTCTGTTTTTGGCCGGCTCGACCTCGAGTATGTGTCTCTTTATTTCTCAAACATCAATGACTTTTACGCAAACATCATAATGAGTGGCTCTTGATTTGAGATTACTTTTGAGATATTCAAAAGTAATTTTAAAAAATTAAAAATTAATTTTGATATTTGGCAATTTTTTAAAAAATCATTTCTAGTAAAATTTACCCTATCCAACGGTAGATTTTTAAAATTAAATTTTGAAAATCAATTTTACTTAATATAATCACGTATATTTCTTCACATTTATTATTAAAGTTCAAAATTATCGTGATTCAGTTAGAAAATAGAATCATTAAATTTAAAGAGACTACTTTCATTACTAATTATATTGAGATAACAACAAAAATTAATTAAATAAAAATATTTATTTTAATTATCAATTATTATATGTATACAATAAAAATATATTATATATAGATGTTTATAAATAAATAAATTTTATTCAAGGTTATATTTATTTTAATCATTTGCATTATTATAGCAATTTAACAAATAATATTTACCAAATTTAAACGATTGCTTTTAAAACTCATATTATTTGTACAAATAAATTTTACTAAATATTTAATTATTTTTTATCAAAAGTAATTATTTCAATGGTATAACTAATAATAATTATGTTAAAAAGAAAAAATTATTTAGATATCGATAATTGTTTATTTGTTTAGTTTTTTAAGCATGAACTCGAGAGGGGGGACCTCCAATTTAAAGCGACATTGAATAATTAGATAATAACAGAGAACCTAGGTTATAGCTTTAATGGATGTATCCAAAACGAACATTTGGCATAATTGTGAAGCTGCCTTTAGATTTTTTGGTTTATTTCTTTGTCATCACGGTCCATTCGATATCACTAATGTATTATTATTATTATTATTATTTTGAGGAAACACCATTTATCCCTTAACTTTTGGTAATTTTCTCACTTTCGTCCGTTATTTTCGAAAAAAAGTGCTTTGAGACTTCTCAACAGTTAGAAAATTAAAGTTCAAATATATTTATATAGAGAAAGAATATTATGGATTTGTTAGTTGGCTTTAGATTTAATTAGGCATTTCAACGAAATAAATCCAGATACTATGTTATTGTAATGGTAATTTTGCAACTGAAATTATAGATTAAATAAATGCCTTTTACTAGCAAAGCGTTTCTTGTCGACCACTCCTATGGAAAAATCTGAGTCTTAATGTGAAGAAAACATTGAGTCAACACAACATTATATAAAACAAACAAATTAACCCCGAATTTTTTATTCATTGGCTTTTATTTCCTCCACCCCACCCCACCCCAAAAAAAAAATTAATAATTAGCAGTCTTTTCTTCTTTGGGTTATCGAGTATTGAAGCAAGGTTACATATGGTTTAGAATTGTCCTATATATATATTTTAAAAAAATTGTATATATTAAATGAAAATGGAGCAATTTGTCAAACAATTGGTTGTTGAGATTTGGTGGATAATTGATAATGGTATGGGAGAAGTTTCCATCTATAAATAAAGTTGCCATACGCAGCTGTCACACAATAAAAAAGAAATAAATATAAAACAATTGAATAACACTCACTGCTCTTTGTGTTTGAAGACTTTTGGCTTTGGTTTCAATGCTAATAGCTCTTTTGTGACATTTCGTAATTGTCGTCTTCATATTAGAGTATCAATGACCATTCTTCATTGTTCACAGAGGGGCCCGTAAATTAATCTAGTGAAAATTATATGGCGGCATCGGTGACCACTGAATTATATATATATATATATATATATAGCTAGTTGCTTATAGAATAAACAATCACACTATCAGTCATTAATTTTGCTTGGAAATGGTAACAAATTGCAATTGGGAGATAGATACCTTCATGGTGAGTTTTGATCAAGTGTGTGAGTGTGTGTGTGTTCTTTTTTTCCTTTTTGGGGGGTATGTCTTGGTGGTGGGTGATTCATGCAAACTACTTGCATTGTAGACATATGCGTGGGATCTTGCAAATAATCTATCTTACCTTTATGTCATCTCACCTTTTAGAGTCTTGGGATATATTTTGGAGAGACTACACCGTCACTTATCTTTCATGGCCAAGGCATATATGCGAGCATTGTACGCTGGCTTAATTAATTAATTGGATTGTGGCCTTGTGTTGTGGGGATGATGCCATCAAGAATTTCTTTGTTAAAAATTAAACAAAATATCAAGAAAAATAATAAATTTAGAAGACATAAAACCGTCGTATGACTTGCAATGCACGTCCTTGACTAGTTTTATTTTTTTAAGGAATGTAATTAGTACAAGAAGAAGGCAACAAAATCACAAACAGCCGTCCGATAATTTCGATAAATTTCAAATTAATTGGCTTGAAGACTTTTTGCTGATAGGTCCGACATTTTAAAGTGGAAATGAAAGCTCCCGTGGCCATTCGTTATACTCTCTTGTCGCTCAAAAATTAGGTTTTAATAGAAAGTTTGGCATCAACGACTGTGACCACTAGAAAGCTAGCAGCCAATAGAATAATAATTTTCCTTTGAAAAATATTCGAACCTATCACAATATGAGTTATTGGAGTCAATAATATACGACAGAGACAGAATGAATTATACTTTTAGTTGTCATATCAATATCCTTCTCCCTAATTATAATATATTGAAAAAAAATAATATAACGACGGAGACTTTTATCCATTTATTCTACAAAATCGCCCAACATGGTTGCATTGTATGCGATGAATCTTCAAAGTTGTCTTCACATTTTATTCGATTTATTTTTTGATAAAGAAATTGGGGATCCCAAATATTTTTAACCAATAGGGAAATTTTGTCCGTCGGCTATAGGGCTACAGTATTAACTTTATAATATAATATGTTATATATTTTAAATTTTTTATTTTAAATAATTATGTGTTATTAATTAATTATTTATTTATTTAAAATAAAAATTTAAAATATGCAGCATTTAATGGTTGAATTTGACGCATTTAGTTGGTTTGTCAAAGACACTACTTAAATTTTCGGGTTTCTCATTCTAATTAAAACATTTTGTAGACAGCATATTCATACCGTAAAAAGGAAAACGTGAATTAAGAATAGATAGACTTTGATTAAGCCACATCGACCTGTCTTCAAAAGTGAGATTTTTTATTTTTGTGATAAGTTAATTCAAACCGGCACATGAAGGGTATGTTTAGGATTGAGGTTGAGCAGCTGTAACTTTTAAGCTACAACATTAAAGTGTTTGGTAATCACTAGCTGCTGTAACTTTTAAGCTATATTAGCTATGCCAATATGATTTTTTATTTGTACGATGTAAAATTTATTATGTTTTTAATAATTTTGTTAAAACTATTATTTAAAAATTATATTTATTATATATTATTAACTTTTATTTTATAATTACAGCTTTTTTTTCCACAGCAGCTGTAGCTTAAAAGGTACAGCACCTCAATTCTAAACATACCCGAAGTTGAAAAATTAAGTATAAGCTCGGGGTGGGAAGGTTTATAAGTACATATATGTTTGGGATAGTTTGTTTAACTTAAAATTTTAATTTAAAAAATAACTTAATTTTTCATTCATCTGATCCACTCAATTTAATGATCAAGATTTACAAAAATTAAAAGTTAGTATTTATGTGTTCGACTATCTGTTATTAGATTGAATGAATGAATTTAATGGACAAAAAATTAAGTAACTTTTTTTTTTCTTTTAAGTTAAGGGAATTGTTCCCTTAACTTAAAAAGAAGTTTTTTTTATAAGATAACAATAATTTACTAATGCTGGTCACTGAATAAGCGTGAACTAACTACATCTCAAGAAAAACAAGTAATATGTGACTCACCAACTAGTTAACAAGTATTTTGTACTTGAAATTAATGCAATCACTAATCAGTCAGTGAAAATATAGGAAGTGTACTAGCGTAGTTTCCTTTGATGACTTATCAATTTATTTGACTGGTTTTTAACATAAGCACACACATAACAAAAGGTTAATTAGGTTAATTACTGAATTGTTGAACCACTCTCTCTTGATTAAAAAATATTTTATTGTATTATATCATAAAACAAGAAGTGTTTGTAAAACTTGATTTTTTGCTACGATCACATCAACTGAAAAAAAAAAAAAAGTATAGTGTGAGAAAATTTGATACAAATTAAATATTATAAAAGAAAAAGTGGAGATGCGATATTAACAAATTGCGCGAGTGACTTTTTAGCTTAAAGTGTGCCTTGATTTCAGGTTACTAATTAGTTTATCTGATCCAGTAATTTTCATTCTCTTTGTGAAATTAAAAAAAAAAAGAAAATTAAATAATAAGTAGTATGAGCAAAGTTTGAATATCAATTTTTTTTATACCATCATAAAAAAAATTACTAATTGAACTAACTAACATTAATAAATGAAATTATGGTTGGAACATACGTAAAATGGTGATTTCATAAGTTAAAGAGACAAAAAAAAAAAAAAAAAGAGAAGAAATTATAATTGATATGATTTAATCGGTTTGATGAGGCTACTTTATAAGATGGAGTTGTCATCTATCCGATTTTTTTATTTTGACTTTCCATTTTTGTTGCGATAATGATGTGGAGCTAATTTCTCTTGAGTAATCCGGAAGAAAGTAAAAAGAATGATTAAAGGTCACTAGATTGCTTGCTAATGAAACTTCTTATGCTGTTTGCAGCTCTCCTACAAGAACTCCATTATATATATATATATCCAGTAAATGGGGATCCGCCAAGTGTTATTGTTTGATTGATTGCATATATAGATGTTGATAGAAATATTAAAATCATTTGATTTGTGTTAGCTAGGGCTTTAAGCCACTAGTGTCACTCTCTGGCCTCTGCCGTAATAAAAACCCATAATGTGCACATAAGCTCGGTCCATCGAGCTATTATATTATTGAAAAACTTTGAAGCCTAAGGCTCTTGTTTTAAGACAAAATATGATGAAATTTTCTGGTGGAGTACTTCACAGAAATCCCTTGTCTTGGAAGCTCTTAATGCAATCATCAAACATCTGTGGAACTGATTTGAAACCAATAAAACCCAATTCAAGTAATTTACTCGCGTCCATGCTATGTGGACTGTTATCTCCTTCTTGCTTGCTGCACCTAGAACACAATGCCACAAAATTAAAATCACATTAGAATAAATCCCCACGGAACTGATAACAAATTAATGTAATTTACTCACTTGCTTTCATAGGGATAGGAGGGATATTTGGCCTTGAGCATTTCGATTATCTGAGACCAATGAGCTACAGAGCTTGAACATATAAGTCTCCCGGATGCTCTGGTTTCCTCCATGGCCAAAATGTGAGCACCCACCACATCATCTATGTGTACGAAACCCACCGTTGTGTTTGGATATTCACCTCTCAAACCTGGTAACATTAACGGATGCTATGTTAATTTATCAGCCGAAGCTCGAGGGAATGACTGCAAACAACAGCAGTACTATTTAAGCTTTAACGTAGCGTATGCAATGAAGATCTAACCTTTAACCATGGCCAGTATCAGGAGAAGGGTACTGGTTGGCTGTGGTGCAAGCAATGGACCAACGACGAAAGATGGGTTCACAACCACCATATCAATGCCGCAGTCCTTAGCTATTCGCCATGCCTCTTTCTCAGCTATAGTCTTTGCATACGCATACCATAGCTGTATGCCAAAATGATGTTAATAGAAGTGATTGCGATGCGTTCAAAATTAACACAGTGCTTATAGAAATTTTTACATCGTAGCGTCTGCAGTAGTCAGGATCGCTCCAATGTGACTCATTGAGAGGAGAAACTTGTTGGGCATCATGGCGGTATCTTATTGAAGAGCAGGAAGAGGTGATCACAACTCTTTTCACACTCTTTGCTTTCTTGCAGCAGCTCAGAACATTCAACGTGCCCTTTATACATGGATCAATCAATGTCGCCTGCAATGTGAACTATCATTTCTTGTGTTGTAAGCAATGAATTTGACTAAACCACATTTTGTTACATAATGGGGACATAGCTGCCCAGGGCATGAGACTAACTAAGGGTATGTTTGGGATTGAGGTGCTGTAGCTTTTAAGCTATAGCTGCTGTGGAAAAAAAGCTGTAATTATAAAATAAAAATTAATAATATGTAATAAATATAATTTTTAAATAATAATTTTAATAAAATTATTAAAAACATAATAAATTTTACATGTTACAATTGAAAAATTATATTAACATAACTAATATAGCTTAAAAGCTATAGCAGATAGTGTTTACCAAACACTTTAGTGCTGTAGCTTAAAAGCTACAGCTGCTCAACCTCAATTCCAAACATACCCTAAATGCCTTACAACTATAATTAAATTTGTTAAGTAAGTGTCTGCCTGAATGTTATTGTCATACGGAACAAGAACGGGCGAAGCAGTGTGAAAGACACCATCAACTCCTCGAATGGCATCATCGAAGCTTCCTTCCATCAACAAATCGGCTTTCATGATCTTTAGTCTCTCCTTGGCTCCATTCAACTCCCGTAGGAAACCAACCTTGCCCGTATCCTCTGTGAAAATTAACCAAATAAACAAAAACTAAAATGCTATTAGTACATTCTTTGTATAACTAAAAATTGTGTCAAGCTAGCTACCTGGATCTCGAACAGTTGTTCGTACAATGTGTCCCTTGTCAAGTAATGACTTCACCAAGTGAGCGGCTATGAAGCCTGTTCCTCCTGTTACACAATACTCTGGCATCTCTCCCTTTGAGGATTCGTTGGCACGGTATCATGATTGGTTATATAGCGTGTGATTTAATGAAAAATAATTGACTCATCTCTTCTACATTCTACATTTGTTTTCTTATTATCATAATTTTAGGAGGAAGAAACGTATAGGCAGATGAGTCATTCGATCCATGATGTGAGCTTGCTTTGTATTGTTTGGTAAACATACTCTTTATAAAGAGTCCACATAAATATATACTTCATTATCAAAAAATTACGTTACAATCAAATGTATGAATGGAATAAATTGAAATAGAAATTAAATTCATATGTCTCCAATCTCCTCCAGCTCCGAAAGAACAATATGTATATATACACACACACACATATACATGCATACATACATATATGCACACACATAAATACAGGGACAAATTTAAGTATTCAAATAACTAGGAGCCAAAATACTCATTCCCATTTAGTTCTGATCTGATTACCGTGCTTGAAATCATAAGTTAACACCAAACTCCCATCCATTCTCTTTAATACAAACCTCTCAACCAACATATAGCAACCAAATTTCCTCCAGTCGCCAAAACCTCTAAATACCTCCACTCTCTTGACAGTCACTTGCCTTTTAGTCCCTCCAATAAACCCAAATCTTTCTTGCTCCCACCTCATTCTCTCTGTAATTTTTGTACTCAGCCCCAAACTTATTTCTCCTCCCACACTGTTAGAAGTCCTAAACCAAATCACCCCATTAGCCACATTGATATTATCATCTGACACAGCCTCCATGAACCCAGCTAGCGAAACCACTTCGCTTTGAACAGCAACATCCACAACAGCAACATTGTCCTCATTATAACTATTTCCACATGAAAGTATTTGTTCCCATCTTTGCTCAAGCGTCATCTCATAATACATTGACACATTCATTTGCTCTTTCAGGGACATTGAACTTTCTTTGATAAAGATGAAAGGACAGTACCATTTTCCCACAACGACATGTCTAGAAGTCTTGGATGATAATGGCAAGCTGTCGAAATCTGGAAGGCGAGCGCGGAGGGCAGCGTCAAGACCTGGTGCTTCACCAAGATTGAAATTGTGGGGTGTTTTTATTTCCAGGCTCCATCCTTTTCTGCTCAAGAATTTTGGAGGCAATCCATCTGGTGCTACTGATTTGGCATAAAAGCCCCGTCGTTTGTGATTGCAGATTTCAATTTGCTGATAAATGTTGTTGGGATCAAAAGGCTGTGGCTTTCTATCGTTAACAAAGTAGCAGAAACAGCAGGTGGTCATGTCCTCTTCCTTTGAATTAGTAAATGCTTCCCTGAAAGCCAATTTGAGCACCGGCATAAGCATGCACATCCATAAAAATATAATGCCTACAAATCATGCAATAGTACAACATTACATATACAAACTAAATATATGTATGTGCGTAGATAATAAATACATGTTTAATCAACAGATATAGTACTGGAATTTGCTATATCACGGAAAAAAAAAACACACAAAGGTTGATTAGTTCATATTTTATAGTTGCTTCACAACCAAGTTACCCGATTTGCAATATAGAAGAAATGACATAATCCTTGTAACACTTGATATAAAAACTTTGTAATGACGAGATGAATTATTGTAACGTATAAAGCTATATCTGCAATAACAAATAAGTTTTGTACATACCCTTTATGCCTCCCACGCTGTTGTATAGCGTAGTACTGATTGGAAGATAAAGGCTGATCAAGAACAGGGATGAATACAACTCGGGTGTAATGATATTGTGTTTGGCTGTGCTGTCCAGGTCCAGCTCCTGAGTTGGTGGTATAATAAGTTCTTAGGTTCTTGTTTTGAGGGAAAGGTAGCTCCCTTAGCGTATTACTCTGGCACAATCCAAAGCAACATGTAGGCTCAGTCTCTTCATCAAGGATCACCAAAATGCCAGAATTTGGACCCTCCGGCGGCGGCAACGATAGGTCTGAAGGAAACCTTTTGTACATAGAAAGAGGCCTTGTGACATACATATTTCTTTCTTCAGGTTCAATTTGGTTAGGCATCATCTCTTGCTTTGATGTATGCATTAATACAAAGATTATGTTGATATGATCTGGTTCAATTAGCAGCGTAGACAACTTGGGCAAGTCATGTACATTGTTTGTCGATTAGCAGTCAAATTGTTGATTATTGTTAACCATGTGCAGAATTTGAAGACATTTTCAAACTTGACTTGTAACGTTCTTAAGAATTCATACACCTCAAACAATTAAGATTTTTCTTATAGATTATTTTCTAGACGGTATCAATTGCCTCAAGGTCAGGATTTGTCATTTTTCTTTATTAAAAAAAGTCAACACAATAAGGATACCCAAACGTTGAAGAAAAGTCTTTGCCAAAGTTTGTTTGACTCAGTGACAGTATCTGTTTCATAATAAAGCAGAATGGGCAGTTGCTGTTTAAAGTCATGGTTGCTTCGAACAGCTCGTTCTGTTAACAAGTTGACCAGATTGAAAGTCAATGCCCAATATCCGACTGATGAATGAGTCGGTATGAGTTAAGGATGATAAAATCTTTAATGAGTTTGGAGTTCTATGGATTCTCATCTAAATGAGATGAGATAAATTTTAAATAATTATTAAGGAATGGGATGGAAAATAAGGAAAAAATGATCTTTAAATTTTTAATAGAATAGGGTTTGATTTTTTTACACCCTATCCCATTCCCCACTCAATTTTTATTATATATAAATATTTTTTAATTTTTATTTTATTAATTACAATTTTGGTTAATAATTTTTTTTATTTTTACCTAATATAATATAAGTTATAAATAAAAGAAAATATTATAATATAATTATTATTAAACTCTAAAATATTATTATATTTTATTTTATTTTCTAAAGTGTTTTATTATTGTTTGTTTTTCACTTTTAAGGAGCCGTGCTCTTTAAACATCTTGTATTTTTAATATTATTTGAAGATATTATTTCAAATTTTTAAATTTTTTTAATAATTTAAATACTTTATAATATAGTAATAACTTTATTTAATCTTTAATTTTTAATTTAAATCATTCTACATATGAGGATTCTCTATCCTCACTCCACTAAATTTACTGGGGAATGGGGGTAGAGAAAAATACTCTTCTTACATTGCTCTTAATTTTTTGTCTACTTATTAAGCTTTAATCAAGATGGAATTTAAGCCATTGCTATCTTATACAAATATTTTTCTTTTTCATATATAAAGCTTAGCGAATCTTCATATATGAAAAAAAGAAACGGCATACAATCAAAATACGTGTGGTTTTAAGTGTCATTTGTAATGCTATTATCACTCAAATTCTAAATAACTCATTTATTAAAATAGATAAACTCATATTATTTTAATATAATAAAATTCTACTTAGGTATGAAAAAAAACCTTTAAATCGAGTTAAAAAAAATTAGAGAGAATTTTTTCAAATTAATTAAAAAAAATTGATCAGTCTTTTGGGCGACTAAACAATGGAATTGGTACAAAAATTGACAGAACACACAATATATTAATGCTGTTACATACTCGTTTTGAAAGTTTACCACATGTTACACGCCCCAATTCAAAGCCCGTCAATTTTTGGCGACCAATACCTAGTCGAATCCCAACCCCTCTCTAAGATCAGATATTGTCGATGGATCCTCTAACAAAATCATATTATATTAGGCAATTCTCTGTCTCGAAATGTCACTCTCATTTATCATTTCCATTATTAGATATTATGGTAGTGTTTATTTTTTTATCTTAAATTTAAATAAATTTAATTTAACTAAAGTCCGAATAGATCTGAATATATATGTATATATATGTTATATTTATTTTTTTTAAATATCTGAATATAAATATTAATTTATTTATTTTTTATGAAAAAATATGAAATATGATAATTTTACATATGTAATCTTATAAATATTATCAGTACTTAAATTTATTGATTAAACACATAAGAAATTATAAATAACTTATTTGATTAGTAAAAAAAAAATTGATTATATTTACTTTAATAAACATGAAAAATAAAATATTATATCTAACACATGTATTTTTTACATTAATATATGATATTTATAATATTATTTTCAGTATATTATATTCATATTTTTTCTTGTTAACACATGCTAATCAAGAATTATTTAATCATTTCAATTAAAATTAAAATATTAAATAAAATTCAAAATCTATAATAAACATAGTAAATATAAATACAAATAGATGAACATATTATAAAATACAGTTTTATTATATTCAAAATTCTCATTAAAAAAATAATAATAGTTGAATACAAGTATATAATAAAATAATGAGATAAATAAAAAATAATAAAAGAGTATTTTGCATAATAGAAAATAAATATATTTAATGAGGATATTAATAAGATAAAATATTAAATTTCTATTAAGATGTTTTACCATTCAGATAAAAGTCAGACTATTTAACTTTTTTTTTATTCAAACATAAACATCTTATAATCAGATATAAATAATAAAAATAAATAAATTATAAATTATAAATATCTAAAACTAAATTAAATTCAAACTTCAGATAAAAAATAAACAACCACTTAATCTTCCCTTTTCCACAACTACCGAATTCAATTAATAAAGTAAATGTTGGTTATTGGATTCCATTGCGTCAAAATTGAATTTGATATAACTAGCCCTCTCTTCATCCTATAAAAGTTTTTGGGCTTTCCAAACTATGGTTTTACTCAAAATGGGCTGAAATCAGGGGTTGGCTCATCAAGGATTTAGTTTCTTAGTTGGCACAAATTTACTCTCAACTTGGAAGAACCTAGGCCAATTTCTTTTTTTTTTTTTTTTTTTTGGGTGATCCCAGCAGATTTATTGATTAGATTAATCAAATGGCCATAAAATTAACATGCAATTATATACGTAGATCATAAATTCATTCCTCTATTCTATGTATCTTGACACTCTTACAAAAACAGAATTAAACCCCACATCAGGCATCGCGTCAAGGGCAGCTTGGTGGTAAACCACAATTCTCCTCATCAAAATGGGAATGGTTCAAATCTAGATATGGATATTCATTTTTTCTTCATTATAAATAAATAAATGTGGGTAGATTTTACAGTTATTTGGTCTAAAAATATCTAACTTAATATGTGGTGACATCCAATCCTAATATCAATAGAATATAATATAACTTAAAGAAAAAGACCAAGTATGTATCCATATTAATAACTATTCAACTTCAGTTTCTAATGTATACGTACACATTTAGCATTTAGTATATGCTCTCTTTAAAAGTAATAATAATAATAATAATAATAACAACGATAGAGTTATAAATACTTTGTACAAATAAGTGTATACAAACTTACGTAGCATAAAAAAATTATTTATATAAAAATATCATGGACTCATATAACTTTTTTTTTTAATTATTATTATTTCTCAACTAATCTATTTATACCACATTAGTTGTTTGTATACACTAATTTATATAAAAGAGTTTGTGGTTTTATCATTATTGAAAAGAAAAAAATAAAAATATGGGTAGATTTTACTATTATTTAGTGTAAAAGTATCTAATTATATTCTTGGTACACCCCAAATTGTAATATCAATATATTATAATATAACTAAAAAAAAAAAGAATACCACGTATGTATCCATATTAAGGACTATTCAACTTCAATTTCTTAAATATATTTACTTATTTAACATCTAGTATGTTGTTACGGGCCGCATGATTCCAGCTAAAAAATGGCTCAAAGAATGAGCCAAGATGTGCTAGCTTAGTCCGATTCTAGAAGCTTTCGCAAAATTCCAGCAACTAGCACACTCTTGTACATAGTACTAGAATTCTCTAGATTATTGCACATGTGTATAGAATTCTCTAGGCCTTAGAATGCTCTAGAGTTAGCCAAACTTCTCTATAAATATGGGTGAGCTCTAGGCATTTGAATCAACCAATCATCAAGCATCCAAGCATCAAGCAAAGCACTCTTGTAAGTTTTTTTACAATCAATACAATTTCCGCATTTGGCTACATTGCTCGCTAGCTCTTCCTTCTCTTTAGCATTTCGGGAACCTCTTGACTTAGTTATTGAGAAGCGTAAAGGCTTACTTAGCAACATCCCGACTAAGGTTGTTTAAGTACCGCACGGGTTCTCTATTGTGCCAATGGATGACTTCAAGATGGTCCTTGGCATGGAATTCTTCGACCAAGTCCATGCCTTCCATTTTCCAGCCATTAACTCCCTAAGCATCCTCGACGGGAGTAAGGCATGCATGGTTCCTACGGAGTGAGGAAAGTCTGAAGAGAAGACCATCTTCGCCATGCAATTCAAGAAGGGTTTCAAGAAGGACCCAAGTTTCTTGGTCTCCATCCGGGAGCTCAACGAGGGAGAGAACTCCGCAAGTGCTCCAAGCCAAGCCCCTCCATCGATACAATCCGTCCTCGAGGAGTTCAAGGACATGATGCCTCCTCAACTTCCGAAGAAGCTTCTACCTAGACGAGAGGTGGATCATCAAATCGAGTTGGAGCAAGGTTCAAAGCCTCCAGCCTTGGCGCCCTACCGCATGGCGCCACTCGAGCCTGAAGAAATGCGGAAATTGCTTGCTGGTTTACTAGATGCAGGCCATGTTCGCCCGTCTAAAGCTCCTCTCGATGCACCCATCCTTTCCCAAGAGAAAAGGGATGGATTGTTGCGAACGTGCATCGATCACGCAAATGCTCATCAGCAAGATTAGGCGAAGTTGCTTGATGTCGCCCAATTTTCTTACAATTTCCAACGGAGTGAGGCTACTGGTAAGAGTCCCTTCGAGATCATCATGGGATTCCAGCCCATGACTCCCAATGCCATAGCCTCGACTTACGGAGGAAAGAGCCCCGCAGCACACAAGCTCGCACGCGAATGGCATGAGGAAGCAGACATCAAGCGAGCTTACCTCGATAAGGCCGCGAGGAAAATGAAAAAGTGGGCCGATACTAGGAGACGGCACGTTAAGTACAAGGAATGCGATCGAGTTATGAGCAAGCTCCTGCCCCAACAGTTCAAGACACTTCGCAAAGTCCACAAGGGGTTAGTGAGACGCTACGAAGGACCCTTCCGCATTATACGACGTGTGGGCAACGTCTCTATCAACTAGAGCTTCCACCAAGGCTCAAGATTCATCCGGTCTTCCATGTGAGTCTTCTCAAGCCATATCATGAAGGCGTGGAAGAACCAACACGCGGAGAATCAAGGCGTGCCCCAACAGCCGTTGTCACCGCGTTCGACAAAGATGTGGAGTACATCCTTGCTGATCGCATCATTCGAAGGAGGGGTGTGCCAGCGTACTACGAGTACTTGGTGAAGTGGAAGAATCTCCCCGAGAGCGAAGCCACTTGGGAACAAGAAGATGAATTGTGGCAGTTTGCGGAGCACATCCAACGGTACAAGCACGAGAGCGCGACGAGGACGCCGCAAGCTTAGGTGGGGGAGGATGCTACGGGCCGCATGATTCCAGCCCAAAAATGGCCCAAAGAATGAGCCAAGATGTGCTACCTTGGCTCGATTCTAGAAGCTTTCGCAAAATTCCAGCAACTAGCACACTCTTGTACATAACACTAGAATTCTCTAGATTATTGCACATGTGTATAGAATTCTCTAGGCCTTAGAATGCTCTAGAGTTAGCCAAGCTTCCCTATAAATATGGGTGATCTCTAGGCATTTGAATCAACCAATCATCAAGCATCCAAGCATCAAGCAAAACACTCTTGTAAGCTTTCTTACAATCAATACAATTTCTGCATTTGGCTACATTGCTCACTAGCTCTTCATTCTCTTTAGCATTTCGGGAACCTCTTGGCTTAGCTATTGAGAAGCGTAAAGGCTTACTTAGCAACATCCCGACTAAGGTTGTCTAAGTGCCGCACGGGTTTGCTGCGCAAAACTCCCATCCCGTGACAACGTGCTCTCTCAGAAAGTATTTACACAACCACAACTTGCTAAATAATGCGAAGGATCACGCAAACCCACTGATTAAAATTTTTTTTTATTAATATTATCGTCGTTAATATCATTATTTAAGATTCATCCTTCCAATTCAATGTCAAACAAGTTTCTTAGAATTCGATAGGAACCCATGTCATTATAAAATAAAGTAGTTCACTTGTAGTAGAATTGTCCATTTACCAATAACGATAATGCATGGCAATTTGCATGCAACAATTTTTATATTTTCATTATCTCTGAAAATGAACACAACACTCCTTCCTGTAGCGAATTAGGGCTCGTGTCTTCCTATACCGAGCTAGTGTGTTAAAACTTGCTGTATAGGTTGAAAAGACATTTCCGTTTTATTTATGTATTAATTTGGCTTTATTTTATTTTGGGGATAGGAAGAAGAAGAGTGGAAGAAACCACAATCACATGTTTTACTTTACACGTAAAAATAGAAAAGTGTGTAAACAAATTAAAAACAACTAAACCAATATTTAATGTGCAACAACGCAAGTTGGATCTAATTGCAGTTATGAGGCTTGGGAGTAGTCAGCATTAGTGGTTGGAGGCTGGTCGCCTCAACCCTCAATATTAATTAAATCGTCATTTAATTTTAAGTAAAGGCAGTGAGTGCCCGGCACTGTTTCCCTATCAGGAAATTGCAAGTTGTCAGATCCAACTTCGTTGGAATTTTGTTCATTCTTGGAAGAAACATTCGTCCATGACGAAGGAATCATTTTTTCGATTTGAAGAAATTGGGCCACGTTTCCTCCCTTTAATGGGTGAATTTGGGGCTATCAGAAACGAATTACAGCAAATTGACACTTGTCGATTTATGGTTTTCTTTTTTTTTTAAAACAAAATTGAAATGGTACTTTTTCAATTTCAAAAAGCAAAATGACTTATATACTCTTAAGTATTAAATTAATTTAATAAGGAATTGTAAAATACGAAGAAAAACAATAAGTAGCGAAAACCTCAAAAATATCTCTAATAATTATATAAAGTATTCATTTAAATAAGCATAACAAATTCAATAAACTTATTTATTTCTTAATCTAACACACAAACACTCGTTTCGTTAGAGAAACATAAGTAGAACCATATCATGCATATTTTTTTGTGACCATATCATGCATATTTTTTTTGTTTACCGCTATTATTATTGCTAATGGCTTACTTGCTTAAGCCCATTAAATGATCTTTATTAGTTTTTTTTTTTTATCAACCGATAGTAAGAACATGTGATTTGTTATTTTGTTAGTAGTTGTTTATATATTCCTTTCGTATTATAACTTTTTTTCACTCTCTTTAATTTATTATATACTATTTATTTGCCATCAATTGTAAGATAATTTTCTTTGTTTAGGCCAAATATTTATTGGGTTTTATTAGTTTATTTACACGTATATTTGAATCTTTCATTCAATTGTTGTACATTTAGAATCTTAGAGTTCATACATATAGGGTATGTTTTGATACATTACACCAATTTATACAACTATTAGGGGTATTTCTGATATTTTTCCTACATGTAACATTTTTTTAATAATTTGCGATTTGATATTAAATTAATTTGTTTAAAAGGTATTTCCAAAATATTTTTATAGCTAATATCAAGATTAGGTGTATAACAGTAAAATAACATATAAAGCTAATATTTTTAAATTTATTTTAAAATATGAGTCCAAATAAGGGGAGGATAAAAAATAAGAAATATATAAATATATAGCGTAATACTTGTTTTTTAAATTGGATAATCAGACATTATATACATAAGTTATGCTTCACATAATCTGATATCGAAGCCTTTAATTGATTGAAACCGATTATTGTCAAACAAATAACTCGATTATAAAATCTACTTTTTGATATACACGGTTGGGGCGACAGTGAGATATGTATGTACGCATATGAGAATGGTCCACATTCTACTCAAAATATTAAATTTATGCAAGTATTTTAAAAGAGTGACACGTTCACACTAAAATTGAATTGCAATGTTTGTAAAATTTCTGTAACCTACCCAACTAACTAACGGCTATCTTATCATCTCATAAAAACGTCTCACTTCCTCTTTCAAACAGCAAACTACGACACCGTGACCCACACTTCCGTTGATTAACCAATTACTCACACTTAGAACTTTTTTTTTTTTGCCCTTTTCCCTTCAATCCCCCGCGCGCGCGCACACAATATCTTGCATTTCATAAAAAGATTATAAGTGAACTAGTAAAGAGGTGCTTTCATACTTATTTAGGGACGCCTTTATTAATTTATAAAGACCAAATGACTCATTCCATTATGATTGATGAATAATATAAAATAAGATCATATTTGTTTAAAATTATACTGTTAGATATGAGACTACCAAATTAATTATTAGTAATTAATATGACGTATCACAAACTAAATGAGCCTACTAAAAGTACTCTTAAATTTTAATAGTTATTATGACTAATTCGATGTGATCTTTTATGAACAATTTAGAAAAGATTTTAAGTTTTTCAAATAAAATTTAACCAAAAAATACTCAATAACAAATTAAGCATAAGTCCATATATGAAATTTACCTTAAAAATTTCTTTAAAAATTACAATATGTAATTTAAAAGGGCAATTTTCTATGTGTTCATCAAAGTCTTTTGAGATTTGTTTAAAGATATGCTTTATATCACAAAAATATACATTTTGAAGTAGTATTGCCTATCTATTTGTCTCTCTTTGTTTGTGTGCATGTGTGTGTAGTCATTATCTAGTGAAGATGTGTGTAAAATACAGAAAAATAAAGATTTTAATACATTAAAAAATGTGTTTTTTTAGTGGCTTCTTTTCTTTAATAAAGAGAGAATCCCTTACTATAGAATAATAATAATAATTTTCTAGTGAGAACATTCATATTTTAACAAAATGAAGGTATCATTAATAGATAAAAATATAATTTTTTAATATATTATTTTTTTTTTGTATTTTAGTATACAACCTCATTTTAACTAAGTGAGGATGCACTCATTAGAGAATGATTATATATATATATATATATATATATATATATATGAGCAATGCTAGGTATCTCAATATATGAGTACTAAATTTAAGTTTCAACTAATGTGAAATTCATCTATTAGATGATGGTTAAGTAATTTTACTAGTTATAAAATTTATTATTTAATAAATAAGTGACACGTAATATTAAGACATAAGTTGTGAATTAAATGTTGGGATCTCTATCATATGTATATGTATATATATTATAATTTAAACATGAGTAACTTCTTCTTTTGACAACAATCAATTTTGATTTCTTCAATTTAAAACTAATTTAAAAAAATACCGCCTCTCATTTCTTGCCTTGTCTTTTAAATGTAAAAAGCAGCAATATGAATATTTCTTGATGGCTTGGGGGAACTAACAAGAGAACTCTCAGTGGAACGACGTCAAAAGAAACTCAAACTTCCACTTCCCTTTTCTTGGGAAGAGAGGATAACACTTCAGGGAACAAGCTTGAGTACTGATGCAAATTGTCCATTATTAGATTGCTCCCTCAACCTAAAAGTAAAAAAATGGAAAGACTCCCTTTGGACATCATCTGCTCCGGCGAAAAAGACTCTGTTATCAACACATCTTATTACGCGGCAATTACCACAATTAGGAGATGTCCTATTCTCTTAATAACGAGAGCATCTTAATAAGTGAAGTGGTAGCAGACAGTCTTTCAACAACAGAAACGAATTTGGTAGCATAAGTTATCCCTCTAGTGAAGCCTATTACTTTCTGATTAATTTAGACACTTTGAAAATTAGCTGCTACATTCAATAGTGGATGGTGCATACTTTGACTAACATTTAGTCTAGCAGTCTGTGCAGTCCAATCCAAAAATTGAGTAGTCATTATTGCTGATCATGCTAATATTGGAAGTTGAATGGAAGTTTAACTATCCTTTAAAAATAATTGCATAGAGATCTCCAAGTCCTAAATTTAACTTATTTGAATTTATTGATAACAGTTTTCACATGAAGGTGTAATGTTTCATTTTACAAAATTATTTTACATAAAATGTTAAAAGGAAAAAAAAATTAATTACAATCATCAGTTTCAGTTTCTCTCTTTTATGAAGTCATTTTCTTAGTCAATACTTTATTTGTGGAAGGTCAAAAATCCATATCTCGATCAGTCAAAAATTAATTCAAAGTAAAGCCTATCAGTTATTGTTTTTCTATAAGGCGATTGTCCATGGCCAATAATCCAATATGGAAAATTCATTGATCTATTTAGATAGTAAATCATGCATGCTGAGCTACAACATGCCCTAAAGCTAGGCTAATTTAATATTTAGATAGTAATTGAATTCGGTTGTTTTATAAGCATTCTATGATACCATAATAAGTATTACCACTAAGCTGATATGGATATTAAACCCATTTTATATATTTTCGCCTAAGTTGAATTTTTCGATCCATCTTTTTGCTAACATTGGTGATGATATGCCCTGAGAGAATGTCCCAAATAGAGAAAAAAAAATCATTCAGAAATCTCTCCGGGAGATGCTGATTTTATCTATTCACATTTTTCAGGCAAGCATGCAATTTGTAAAGGATTCAGTGTTAGGGTGATCATCATTATTAATGCTTTGCCCAAAGCAAATTAATTACACTCATCCTTTCCAATTTCCAAATGGTGAGAACTGAGACTTGAGAGATCCGATAATTAGGTTTCTGACTACTTTGAAAAGGACAATGTTAGGTCTACGTGTCTTTAACCTGTAGATTAATTTAACAGTACGTACACTTCCGTTTCTTACTTAAAGTTGTTAAAAGTCCATTTTTGGGTAAGAAATTCAACCAATACTTTTCTTTATTAATTAATCCATCGTATGTTTTAAACTGTAGTGGAGTGTAAAGAACGAATAGTACCTAACTTGCTACTCCATTTGGAAATTAACTCGAAACCGAGGAAATTAAGCCTATGTATATATCGACCCCACAATCTTTTTAATCCCATGTTACCGTGTATGCCCAGTTGTTTAGTTTGGTGATCAACAACAATTAATCAATAAACCTTAATTTATGGTACGAATATTTGGGAAGTGTACGTAGCACTAATGGAAGATGAACTAGGTGCTGTGTTTTCTGGGCATGAAAAGGAGAAAAATAAGTTTAAGTTGCCGTATTAAGTAGCTCGCTCTGTGCATTTTATGACAAGTTTTTAATTTCATGCCGGGGCAATTAACCACCCATATATATCACCCGCAATCTCAAGTCAAGATGTGCTGGGCCTGGCTGCTAGCTTGCACAGTTACGTTGCATTGACTTTTCTCTGCCTTTCTGGTTCATTTATGAAATCCTCTTTTTGGCAAGTTTAAGTTGTTCAAGTCAAATTCATACTATAAAGTTCTCTTTATTTTTGGATGCATTCGGCTAATGTGAGTGGCATCCTTCCGGTGAAACATTGCAGCCCAGTCTGGTCCAGTGGTCTCTTCATTCATTACACTGGAAGATTTTGATTCGCTGCCACTTGCCACGTGGTAAATTAGTACTTGTTGTCTTGTGGATTAAAAAAATCCCAAAAATACACTTGAAACTTCTCAAAAAAAAAAAATCAGAATAATTTTACCATTAATTAATTGCATATACATAATTATCATTTATCAGTTAATTACTCATACTAGCTAAGTAATCATCATCGAGTTAGTCAATCAGTCACAAATGAGAGAAAATGATGAAATATGGCAGAAATTAAGTTCACCAAACAGTGGAGAAACTTGTAAGCACACAAGTATCAAATTTTATTAAAATTTCAGAAATTGTTTGAAGAAGTGTTACAAGAACATGGAAGGTTCTTGCATAATTTGACTTAGCTGATGCCCGAATGCTAAGGTTTGTGTTGCGCAAAAAATTTTAGAATACATAAAAAAATTATATCGGTCATATAATTAAAAAAAATAATATTATAATATATATTTATTTATTTTAAAAAACTACTATATAAATAATGATTGTATTGAATTTAATTATATATATATATATATATATATATATATATATATATATATATATTATCACTAATATATTCTAAAATCCCTCCTATCTTGCATGTAAAGCAAATCGAAGTAAAGGATAAGAAGTGTTTGTTTTCGAACAATTTATACTCTCAACAGAATTTCCCATTTGTTTGAATACAATATTATACTAATAATATTTTATTCTAGCTTCATCATTAGGTCATTGTAATAAAGTAAAGTGAAACCAACAACAACAATCACGTCATTGGTCAAATTAATTAAAAAACAGTACAAATATATAATAAAGCACAAACATAAAGCACGGATATACATATCAAAGGTTGTCTTCGTTGGTACTGTTACAACTGGAAATTAAAAAAAAAAATGGAAAAAAAAGGATAGAGAAGAGAGAGTTATGAAAATTAATAGTAAGTTAAGTGAGCGTTGAGTGACGTGAAGCCCTTCATTAAATCTTCTCATCTGCCACCTTCATTGCCCCGGTCCCGTTTGCCTTTAAATCTCCACCATTCCCCCTCCCCCCCTACTCTTATTTCATCAAATCATTTCTTCTCTTTCACAACAAATTTTCTCTCCTGCACAGAATTCAGAAACAAATAAAATCAAGAGCCCAAAAAAAAAAAAATGCCTCAGATCTTGCCTGATTTCTCCAGCTCCGTTAGGCTCAAATATGTTAAACTTGGCTACCAATATCTAGTCAATCACATTCTTTATCTCTTGCTCATACCTGTTATGGTTGCAATTCTCATCGAGGTCCTCCGGTTGGGCCCCGATGAAATTCTGAACCTTTGGAAATCTCTTCACTTCGATCTCGTCCAAATCCTATGCTCATCTTTCCTTATCATATTTATAGCCACCGTTTACTTCATGTCCAAGCCAAGGCACGTCTACCTTGTCGACTACGCCTGCTACAAGCCCCCCGTCACGTGCCGCGTCCCCTTCGCCACCTTCATGGAGCACTCGAGGCTGATCTTGAAAGACAACCCTAAAAGCGTCAAGTTTCAAATGAGGATACTCGAAAGATCCGGCCTCGGTGAAGAGACCTGCTTGCCTCCGGCCATTCATTACATACCTCCGACTCCAACAATGGAAGCCGCCAGAGGAGAGGCCGAGCTCGTTATCTTCACCGCCATGGATTCTCTGTTCAAAAAGACAGGACTTAAACCTAAAGACGTCGATATTCTTATCGTGAATTGTAGCTTGTTTTCGCCGACGCCGTCGCTATCGGCCATGGTGATTAACAAGTACAAGCTGAGGAGTAACATCAAGAGCTTCAATCTTTCGGGTATGGGGTGCAGTGCCGGGCTTATATCCATCGACTTAGCTCGGGATCTTCTACAAGTGCATCCGAATTCAAACGCTGTCGTTGTCAGCACGGAGATCATTACACCCAACTACTACAAAGGGAATGAACGAGCCATGCTCCTTCCGAATTGCCTCTTCCGCATGGGCGGCGCCGCAATCTTGTTATCGAACCGGAGGCGCAACCGTTCCAGAGCCAAGTACCGGCTGGTTCACGTGGTTCGAACCCATAAAGGAGCTGACGACAAGGCTTATCGCTGCGTGTTTGAAGAGGAAGACAAAGAGGGCAAAGTTGGGATTTCGCTGTCGAAAGATCTCATGGCAATAGCAGGGGAAGCTCTGAAATCGAACATCACCACGATTGGTCCCCTCGTCCTTCCTGCTTCGGAGCAGCTGCTGTTTCTTATGACACTCATCGGTCGCAAAATTTTTAACCCTAAGTGGAAACCCTATATTCCGGATTTCAAGCAGGCTTTCGAGCACTTCTGTATACATGCGGGTGGAAGAGCGGTGATTGATGAGTTGCAAAAGAACTTGCAGCTGTCAGCAGAGCACGTGGAGGCCTCGAGGATGACACTGCATCGTTTTGGTAATACGTCGTCGTCGTCGCTTTGGTACGAGCTGAGCTATATCGAAGAAAAGGGGAGGATGAAGAAGGGAGACAGAATTTGGCAGATTGCGTTTGGTAGTGGGTTTAAGTGTAACAGTGCGGTCTGGAAGTGTAACAAGACGATCAAAAAGACGACGGATAGCCCTTGGTGTGATTGCATTGACCGATACCCAGTTCATATCCCTGAAATTGTCAAGCTCTAAAAGGCCTCAATTAGCCTCTCCAGTTTGATTACTATGGGTTGCTACAGTTATTAGGCATCATCTCTTGCCTCGTAATATTTGATCTGGGATTTTCATTTACTGCGACTGCGTGCTGCTGCGATGTGAACTTAGGCTCTATTTCTTACTTGCACATTTGTATTATTTTCCTTTTCTTTTTTTTTTTATTCGTCAAAATTATGCATCTGCATAGCCCATATGCACATTACATGTGTCCAAGTATCTGCATGTAATTAAGGAAAAACAACACCACATCAAAATTGTTGTTTTAGAAAAAAAACGTTTAAACAAGCGTTGAAATAAAACTAGGTATGGGGTTGTTATTAAATGTTGTATCTCCACAAATGAAATATATATAATTTGACTCCAATGTGTTGCTATGTATTTGCCGTACAAAGGGGCAAAAAAAAAAAAAAATGCTGATAAACTTGATTAGAAATATTATGATATGATCATCCAATGATATTGATTTGTCTGTGTCGTTATCATATGCAAGTGATATATCCATGTTTATTATTATTAGTATTTATGATTTGTCTTATTGGTAAATGGTAAACTTTCAGACATTCTAATTATTGGATGGGTTGTAGAATTCGTAGATCCCACCAGCGTTCAGAATTCATTGTCTAGGAAGAGAAACAGGAATATTTTGCTAATTACAAAATAAAAGAAAAGAAAGGCAAAATTTTGCACTAATGTTTATCATCAGTTATTATCATCGTCATTTATAAATCCAGACAAAAATTTTGACTGAATTTAGTATAAATTATGAAGTTACGTCACCCACGGTAAAACCCTTCTCTGCAGGAGAGGATTCCTGTACGTTCACGTATGAGGTATGTGTATATAAAATATGGCGTCATTTTCCAATTTTCAGCAAATGCAATCATAGATTTTAGATTGCATCTAATTATACCTAGTGGAAAAAACAAAAAAAAAAACTTACTAAATGAGGTCTTAAACTTACTAAATGAGGTCTAAAAAATAAAATTTCTAAATGATAAAATGATAAAATTCTTTGAAATAAAATTCTAAATGATAAAAAATAAAATTTCTTTTAAGACACTTAAATCTGATGTCTAAAAAAATGATAAAATTCTTTGAAAAATTAAAAAAAAAAATCTTAAACTTACTAAATGGGGTCCAACAAAATAAAATTTCCTGTCAAACCATAAAAGGTTAATTCAACATAATGTATTTGGTTAGATTTGTCTTTTCATATTTTTCAATTAATATATGATGAGCTCATATCAGATACCTGTAACTCAAATTATGACCCTAAAAAATTACCTTATTATCCTATGCACCAATTATACATGAACCGTAAGTCACGATCTCTTCCACATATTTAGCATAACTCATAGTTATTCTTTCAAGATAATATTATTCTTTTTTTCTACTTTAAACCCCATCAATGTAGTGCATGTTAATATTATACATTGGCAATTATTTTTACAGTATCCAATCTCCTCAATTTGTGGACTTCAAATGCATGCAGTTCACTTCTTTTTTCCCGAATCTCAAAGCATTAATGTAATAATGTGTTTGGCCAACAAACCGATTCATTTTTTTTTTCTGAAAGAAAAGCCTGTTTCTTTCACCTTATATTAGTTGACGTGTTTTCATATATTAAAGTGCTACTCAATATATATCAGAAGTATTTCGATGGGTACAGCTATCGTTGGGACCAATCCGTTGTGCTAATAAGATGGCATATAGATTATTAAGCCATCTGCATTATTAAATTAGGGTAGGCTAGCTACATGCATGTGAATGCCACAATGGCCAAAACCCCCCCACTTCATTTATTGAGGTGCCAAAATTTAAGTAAGAAAAGCACTGAAAATTGAACGGAGAGCTTTCAAGCAGTCTTTCTTAACTGATCACCCCTATCCATATTTTGAGATAATTAGGAATTAAAAAATTAATTTAAAGATTTGTTGAGTTTTTATATATTTTTTTTAAAGAATAAGTATTTAACTACAAATAATTTTTAAACAATTTTAATAATTTTATTGATCATCTGAATTTAAATTTGTTCGAAAATTAAAAGAAGTTAAAAAAAAAATTGTTCGGACTCTCACCTTTAAAAATCAGGGCCACAATGAAGTTTTTTGATCACCCGATGTGTCAAATGTCAATTACATTCTTTATATATATAAAACTTTGCCATGTATGTATATATATAGTTAAATTTAGTCCCACTATGCATTTTTATTTAGGTATTATATTCTAATCCTTAGTAAAGCATATAATATGGTTATAGTCAGTGTCTTGAAAAGAGATTTCTGACGAGTTTTATGAAACTTTCAAACTGTTCATGCATATTAATTTAAAGGCTAGAGAGATGGATAGGGTACAAATTAATATTTTAACTGCTTATTGAAGATTTAAATTCCAGTATCCAGTCAAATAAATTTTCTTGAAAACTAGCTACTTAGTTAAACTCTTAAGGACAACATTAGCTAGTTTTAAGATACATCAAAAAAATTATGTTAAACTTTACTATTTTTGCCCTTCGCTTTGGCTACTCTTTTTTAAGGAAGTTTAATTTATTGAAATAATAATGCAAAATATTAAAGAGACATAACGAATTTTACCCTTAAAATATCAAACTGTAAGGTAGAGACACGTACGTTTGTTGCATAGGCATAACTACAGTATTCTGAAGTAAACATTGTAATTTCTGATGACATTCAAATATTAGTGGTCATAGAATAAAGTTTAAATTCATCACTTCTTAGTCTCTAAAATGGTCTCCCCTCACGTGGCCTACACAAACACAATAAGATAAGATAGAGAGGGCAAAACAATGTTAGAATGCTTTCAACAATTAATATTAGATAATTCAATTATCAAGTAACCGAAGTAGTTCGCCTCTTTTCTGATAACAAATGATACCAGAACCACACCAAACCAGTGAAGCAGGCAAGGAGCATTGACCTCTTTTTAATTTCCTCAAGGGGCCGGCCGGACACATTTTATATACGGCGCCATTAATACAAAAATGTTGGTTATGACCGACTTAGCTGCCACACCATAATTTCTTTTAATTATATACCAAATACAACCACTTAATGAGTTATTTGTATTTTGATTACGTGTCTAGTTGAACATTCATTGCGAGAGCCGCTGTCGAACGGCAATTGGCAAAGAAACAAACTTTCTCACGTCTTATGATTTAAATTATTAATTAGAAAACATGTTTAAAAAATAAATAAAGGTGGAAAGCAACCGCAAATTAGAGAGAAAAATCTTCTTACTCGCAATTCATATTAACATTTTTATTATGTATCGAGATGATGGGATGCATTTAGATGGATTTGAATTTATTTTTGCACTTCAATGTATTTGTTATAAGAATTATATATAAATATAAAGGGTTTTTAATTAGAGATCCCTAATTTTAATCATTATAGGATAAAATATAGTGGGAGTCTATATATATATATATATATATATATATATATATATATAAACTATTGCAAGAATAAATTGCATCAATTATGCAATCCAAAAGGAGGCAAGTTGTACACAAAATTGCAAGGCGCTAGCTATTGACCGACACCAAATTTTGATGACCTTGTTGCTATCTAGCTAGTTGATGTAGCGCAAAAATTAAATAGGGCTCGTCAGCAGTCGAAATGTGGCCCCAATTTCGACGGAATCGCGCAAAGGCTGGTAGGATAAGGTCGACCACCAGTCAAGTTTTGGTTGCTCCGACAATGACTAGCGTCAAGTTTCAGGTTTTTAATACTGGAAGGACAATTAATTTTGTATAAATAAGTAATAACTATTCTAACGTCACTTCAATTCCACCCACACAAACGAAAGTTTATTTCTCTTTTTCACATCAGTCGTTATTAAAATTTTATTTTGACTTAATAGTGGAGTTAAGTGGGATTTAGTGATAGGGACTAGGGAGTGATTAACATTACTTTTCCTCCAAATTCCACAATGCTTTCGTTTCTTGTTGCATTGCAAGTTCGCCTTTGACTTTTTGGCAGCACGAGAATACAAGATAAAAGAGTCTTGATCAAGTACGCGCATTTTGATCGTTTTTTATAAAATAAAACAGTCTAAAGAATTGTTTTGGGAAGAAAGATAAGGAGAGGCAATTACTAGTAATCAATTTTTTTTTTTTGAAAAAAAAAATTAATAATAAATAGTTGTGGTCAATAGACATGAGTAAAATTTAAAATTAATTTTTTCACTCTTAACAAAAATGTTTGAACGTCATACAGCCAAATGTTTAAGCACTAATCAATAAATGAGTGAGAAAAGAAGTAACATTCGCCATTTCCAATAGCTAACTTTCTTTAATTGGTCAAACCCAACATTTATCAATTACAATTGATTCTGCATTCAGTTTCTTCTGTTTCTTTTACAGGTCACTCCAGCCAACGCTCCATAAGGCATACACTGTAAAATTTAATGGCTTGAAGTTTGCAAAAAACGTGAAGATTAATCGAGCCGTTTCCTGTTAGCTGTACGCTCGTGCTGAACTTTAATTTATTATGTAATCAAATAAAGTTGTTGAGGAAGCAGCAGATTTCATAATGAGTGTTTCAGAGTTTGACTTTTGCAATTTTGATATGAGACAGCCGGACAAAGTGATACCGCCACATAATATTGCTGCAGAAACTGCATCTGAATATACAGAATTGGCTCGATTTTTGTGCATGGAGGGAGGGAATAATGATCATTCATGAATTATTATTATTTTTTATTTGATGGGGGTCGAAAATTGAAATCGAGTCTTGGAGATGGGTTTTGTTTCGAATGTTTAGAATCATAACTGTTGATGAATTGACGAGTGTGACAGTCAGAATCAAAACCTTCTTTTTTTAATCTTTATTTTGCTCAAATCAATCATAAATTCTAGGCTCTGTGTATAGATAAATAGTCTGTAAAAGTGCTTTTTGTCCGGTTGGATAATGCTAATGGTTCGACTGAATTTAAGAATGTGTTGTCTGTTTATATGTCCGTAGCAAAGCAGTGATATTTAAACCATTTTATCTTATTACTCTTATTCTATCTTATTAGTTGCACCGTGTATTTCCTATATGACTATTACTTTAAGAAAAAAATCTCTTTTCTCCCTAACCTATTCTCTCATACCAAATTACAGCAACCTGATTTTCAAGTCCATCCCATTTTGGCAGCTTTTTCAATAACTCACATATCTTTACTAAGAGCTTGCGAAAGCTAGAAAGGTTGGAAAAGGAAGTTTTTAAGCTTGGTATTTGAGAGGTTGAGTTTGCTTTGGTAATTCAGGTCATAAAAGATTCATATGAAAATGCAAACTCAGAGTGAGAATCATACAAGCATCAAGTACTTCAAGGTTTTTGAGTCGTAAAATAATGACAGGCTAACATTTGAATGTAGGACAATCCCTCAAATGAAGTTCAAACTTCAAAGACAATGTCATGGATAAGACTTAAGATCAAACAATGATTTAGTGTTTAAATCTTTTAATTTTATTTCATGAAAGTAACGTAACTCCAGTTTAAAGAGAAATAATTTTAATTGAACAATGAAGGTTCATGAAAAATGGAGAATATTGAGATATATTTAGGAGTTCAAATATCAATACCCTTTTGTAGTAGTGTATGTAAATTATATATTATCTTTTGGTTTTACATGTTAATAATAGTACTAGACTGTCATTATTTTAGGACTCAAAAACCTTAAAGTGCTTGATGCTTGTATGCTTCTCATTTAAGTGTAGGAAAATCCCTCAAATAAAGTTCAAGCTTCAAAGAGAGTGTCATGGATAAGACTTAATATCAGACAATGATTTAGTATTTGGATCTCTTGATTTTATTTCATGAAAGTAATGTAACTCTAATTTAGAGAGAAATAATTTTAATTGAATGATGAAGGTTTATGAAAAATGGGGAATATTGAGATATATTGAGGAGTTCAAATATCATTACCCGTTCGTAGTAGTGTCTGTAAATTATATATCGTCTTTTAGTTTTACATGTTAATAATAATACTAGACTACTGGACATGTTAAAATTTTATCCTAAATGATATATTATTTATTAAGTAAATGATAGAGGCCACTTAATTTAAAATAAAATTTAAAATGTTTGATTATTACTCTAATGCTGATAAGAATGAATAAATTTCACTAAAATTTTCATTTGGAGGTTTCTGAATGAACCAGTAAAACTCAAAAAAAAAAAAGTATAAATACGATCAATTTAATGATTTAGTTACATTTGTTTAGACAATTGAGTCATTAGAGAAGATACAATATAATATGCAAAACAAATGTAGTTAAGAAAACCCAAAGTTTGCAAATACTATGAGCCTTCTTTCAGCTCAATAACAGTACAGGGTGGGATCAATATCATTTAATATAACAAGATAGTATTAAAATCGGGTCAGAAATGGCCTCACAATATATAATACTAGTTACTAACGGAGGAAAGAGGAAAGAGGAGACTGTTTCTCAACCTTGGGTTTCACAAAATGTTAAATTGACTCAAAATGTTCGGCCACATATATGTGTGTGTGTGTGTTTGTGGATCATTTTAAAATACAGGATCCTGCATTAGGGCTGTTGGATTCAATTCTAACTGCAAAATTTTTCACAGAGGTAATTAACAGAAGACAATCTAGAAAATGAAATCATCGCCTTAAAGGAAAATCTCCCACAATTATTTTAAGAATATAAAAATTATAATCAGTTACCATGAGTTAATGATAATATCTCAGAATCACTTAAGTTTTATTTTTATATCAATCAATCACTTTTTCATAAAATAAAAAACTATTTTATCCCTAATTTCATTTAACAATGAAAAACAAGATTTTAGAATGGTCATTAATGGAGTTAACAGAAAAATAGATTGTTAATATATAACTAAAGCTTGAGGTAGTTAAGAGATATTATCATAAACACATGCTAACTACTTACACTTTTGATATTTTTGAGATATATTGGGCAATATCCCTTCCTTTAAACATAAACGCAACCTTTTTAATTAATTAAATTTTACATTCGGATCACGTTTAATGTGGGACTTAATTAGTTGTGGTGGGGAGGTGATGCTATAAAATGTTAAACATTATCACGGGATGATGGATTAGGCCTTTTTTTCATATGTCCATTCCCATTGGTCGTCTTTTGAGTCATTTATTGTTTTGTTTGACGGTTCCTGGTCAATTCATTCAATGACTCAACGGCCCAACGAAACACTCTTTCTTTTCTCTCTCTCTCTTCCTCTAGTCGTTCTAAGTTCTGACTCCCTTAAATTTTCTTTTATATTGTATAATTTAGAAATTCACACTTTTGTATTAGTACCTACTTTCATTCCACAAGTGATGATGATGCTGGTTAATTAACTCTAATTCTAAGTTCTGACTAAACTCGGCTTTTAATTTCTCTGTATTTAGGCACAATGCTCTACTAAATAAATCTATTTATTTATTATTTTTGTTATGTTCCGTACCTTTAGATATATATATGATTGATTCAAGTTATTGAATTTTTATCTCTCTTCCAGAATATATGACTATACATACGTTGAAGCAACAAGCTATTGCAATTTGCGACTCTCAAGTAAAGTATAGTATTTTAAAATACCTATAATTTCACGTGGAAAAGAAATAAGGATTAAGATGATCTCTTAGTTTTTTTTTTCTCTATTAATTCTTATTATTTTTTAATAATTAGTTAAATGTGTATATTTATTAAAAAAAATTAACTTAATTATTACATACTTAACTAATTATTAAAAAATAAAGAGGACTAAGAAGAAAAAATAAATAAAAGAGAATCATTGTCCAAAAAATAAACACTCTCTATAGCCTGTTGCTTAAATATGCACTTGAGAGTTGAGATCCTTCAATTCCTAGAGAGCCCCATTTTGAAATTTACACTTGGTATAAATATGATAATTAAAGCTATAGAGTCCATAAATGGGTTTCAAAAAAGATATCAATTACAATCAGGCAAATTTTTTCATGATCAATTGTTTTTTATGAACAAAATTCGGTTAGGTTACTGGTGATTACAAAATGAAAATATAAGTTATATATATATATATATATATATATATATATATATTAACACAAATTGATAAGTGACATTAGGTTTTTAAGCATTCAAAAATATAACAAGCGATATTAGTTTGCACTCGTCAACGATTAAAAGGTTTGAGCTGCATTCCAAAATTTTTATATGAGAGTAATTATTGTCATACAAGAATAAAATTTGTTACCAAAATTGACACTATATATACTATTCAAATTATTTTAATTCCAATACAGAAAACGAAAAATATCTTTTGTTTATTTATTTATTATGAAATTTTGAAACCCAAAAGCTGAGCCGTGAAAAGCCTAAAAAACCCGATGATAAAAGTAGAGCAGGCTAAAGGGATTTTTGAGTAAGGCTATCAGAGAAGTGACAATGGTCCAACTCTCAAACTATATAAAGGACATAAATGGATTTCCAAAAGATTTTTAAGGGATTCAACAAAAGTTTGTTTATGGGCTTCATTTGATGCGGATATATTCCACGGCCCTTTTGAGTTCTCAATGACAAAAACAGCACCAAATACTTGCTGGCGTCTATTTTTTATCGCCTAGATAAAGTTAATTCCTTCAGTCATATCTCCTCTCAAAGTTCTAGGGCGAAGCACTCTGATCCTGGGCTTTTGAATATCAAACTTGTGCACAGGCCTCTGGCAATGCTAGATTTTAGGATAATGAGATGATATTTGCGTGCCCTTCAAAAATCAAAAATCAAAACAGGCAGCTTGCTTGAATGCCTGATGCCAATTCCTTGGTGATTTTCACATGGATTGGGACGATAGAGTGCCAACAAATCTAATTACGCATACATACATGAGCGATGAACATGCCAGCTCTTTCTGAATTTGCCAACGAAGTATACTTATTTTAAAGAAGAGGCATATTGACTTTTTAATTGAGTTCCATCATAGATTTATAAATTTTTTTTCTTTTTAACTAAGCGTGCACACACATTGTCCATGTTACAATATACAGAGTTCAGAATTGATATACATTCAATATATTATTATTGTTATTATAATTGTCTTTTAGAATGATCTTCAACTTCAATTCTTTCCTATATGGTTGAACTGTGCTTTTCGGGCAAATATTTATTTATTAATGCTGTCTTAACGACCACCGTATCATTTTCACGGGTAGAAATATTTCTAATCTACTCAATATTGGTTCCAATGCCCACGGACTTCGTTCATCTCAAATTAAATATTAATTACATATTTTCCAATTCAGTTCTATTTATAAACTACTGGAAATCAATCTAATTCACAATATAATAATAATAATAATAATAATAATAATAATAATAATAATAATAATAATAATAATTGACATCAATTAAATTCAAATTTATTAAAGAAAAAAATTATGATGATTGGTCACTGTCAATCTGTCATAATCAAACATAGTTGCTCAAATAAATTATTAATTGAAAATAAATGTTCAACATTGAAAATTAAGCATATTTATTAAAACTAAAAGAAGTCCGCATGAAAGTAGAAATAATTAATGATATTGTTTCATATAATCGACATTTGATCCACTTACTATGAATTTTTAAATTGTAATTCAATCCAGTCCACCAAATTATTAGGTAAAAATTGATCAAATTTTCATTGATTCTGCGAATTAAATTGTATTCTAAACAGCGATAATGGAAAAAGAAATCATAAAAACATTTGGTGAGCAAGACTAAAAGAAACCAACCATTTGTCTTTTTTTTTTTCGGTGGCAAATCGTCTCAACCACCCACCACCATTGGAAATTTGGTCAAAGAAAATGACAACAACGTTAACATAACAATCAAATAAATACATTGGTAATATTAAAAAAATAAATAAATACATTGGTACATGGAGATAAAAATTTTAAAAGATAATTTTTAGATACCGCCCTCAGATTTATCCTTGATACACTTAGAGAGAAAGTATCAATATATTGACATATAAGCATAGGAGTGCCGTTAGCTCTGTTGACAAAAGTACAGTAATACCCTTTGCTCTACAGTATAATAACTGACAATAATAGTGTTTTGGCGCCAAATGCATAACAATAGTAAAAAGACCATTGTCCCTTGTGATAAACTAATTTGACAGTGGCTGAATCATATAACGGAACAAAATTTACATAGAATGATGAAAATACTAAAACACAATGTACTGACAGTGGCTGAATCAAGTAATAAGACAAACATTACTCATGTAACAAATTCAAAACCAACAAATCCAATTGAACTAGTCGCAAAAACATCAATATTACTGTTGGAAACCAATGGTAATATTTGTTCTCCACAGCTCTATTTAAAGAACAATAACACTTCATTTTTTGCAATCACTTGATCCCCACTTCATACTTATAATGGATCTAGTAAGCTCACAACAAACAATAGGGATCAAGTAGCCACTGATGCAGAGGATGGAACGATGAGATTAATGGCAACCTCATTCGATTTGCAAATAAGATGTGTAGATGCAACAAAAGAGTTGTTTTGAAGGTTTCATAATCAGATGATAACCCAAATAAGTTATACTATTGCTCTATGGATAGTAAACATGGCGGTGGTTATTTCAAGTTCTGAATGACATCTGTAAATGATTTCAATAAAGGTGAAATACTTGAAGGTACAGGAACATGTCATGCAAATAATGAGATACTGCTGATTATGCAAAAGGATTTGAAGGAATTGAAATTAATTATGCAAGATACACATAACATTGAGGGGAAATGCAGTGGAATGAAGACAATGTTGTTCCTAAACATCTTCCTTTTTTATTGTTGTTGTTGTACTTTTAATAATGGGTGTCTTTATAACTGCAACATAGGCATCATGCAACCAGTGCGTGTACTAGTACCTAAAGTAACTAATGAACATGTATTGTTATTAATATGAACTTAATGCCCTTGTTGTAACTTTTTATGTATGAATAAGAACTTCAATTTAAAGCTAAGACTTCAAAATAAACTGATGTGTGCATGAATGTGTATGACTGTTTGAAGTTAAAAAACAATAATACAACACAGTTACATATGTGTTCAACCAAAAATCTTCAAAATAAGCTAACGTTTCAGCAGCTCTCTGTGCAGACTAATAATTTATTATATGAAGAGCAGAACTTCATCCAACATCACCAGGTTATAGAAATAAGCAATAACAATAGAATCCATTCCTAATGTATGATCAGCAACTTGTAAAACCCAATCCATGTAAAATAAGTTTCAATCAATTACTCACTAAGAAGTCAATTTCATTCAAACCAAAATATAATGTATGAAACCACAAAGCACAGCCACATGGATAATTGGCATTCTAGCAGAATTTAAGTTTGAACATTCATTTTCTTACGCTACAACACACTTAACCCTTATAAGTATAGAAACACACCATATAAATATATAATAAAGCAAATATATGTCATATAGTTTGCTGTAATTAAGCCAAAAAAGGCATATATGACCTATTTTTTGGCATTAGTATAAAAGTCTTTACTTTTAACAAAATATAAATAAAAAAAAACTCAAACCTATATGTTAGGTGAGTAAAAGATGATACATCATTTGTTAATACTTGGATATTCAAAGGTGTTGCATCATTGATCCACGCAAAAAAAATAGAGTATAGTTTTAGATAATGTGTTTTGTCTTCTAATATATTTTCAGCTTTATATTCATGAGTCTGCTCGATGCTTTAAGTTTAGTAATCAGATTTCATTCTTGGGTCAAATGTCCTATAATCATATTGCATATTGAGAATAGAACTATAATTAAAATTATTTATTCACTTCAAATATTTATAGCATTAATATTATCATTTTCATGGACAGATGACTGTGTTTGGCTTATTATGTTGAAATTATTTTTAATTTTATGTTAAAATTATTCTTAATGTCAGTAAATAGTTTTACCTTTCCTTTAGTATTTTTCTTCTCATAATCAGTAATTAGCCTTAATCAAGTGCTCTTATTATATCCTCATTAGTCATAGCAAGAACACCTTACACTTGAGCTTCGCTTGAATGTTAAAGATTCTCCATCTTCTTTCTTTCGTTTAGTTTGAGTTCTGCCAACTGTTTTTATAGTTGTTAGTGGTGAAAATTATCATGAAGTTCAAATGGCCATATTTTCTCATTAGGAACTGGTTTAAATTGATGTTTGTAAGTCTTAATAAAAGCTTTATATATATATATATATGAACGTACATAATCTTCAACAAAATATATCTTTGCATTTATACAACAGAAGACATGTTTGCAAGAAATTCCAGATATAGCCAATTCACCACAGTCACACATCTTCCTTAACAGATCAATAACAATGATCGTTCTGACATCTTCAAGTACCTCAAATGTCTTATTATTCCCAAAGATGACGGAAAATGACTTTGCTTCTACTCTTCTCTTAATAATGTTCCTTCTCACATTTTTTGGAAGCTCACAATTTCAACCAAGGGTTGCTTTATGCCTCTTATGAATCAAGCGCATGATTTTCCTTCGTATCTCCCCAAACATCCTTACAATTGGCAAACCTCTGTAGTTGCTAATCCAATTATTGAAAGATTCAGTCATTTTATTGGTAGCGTGACTGCGTTTTGTAGGGGGAGAGAGGGGGCAGTAAAAGAGATGTTTTGCCTAATACACAATATTAATTTTCATCAACCATTCATAGCCATCAGGGCTTGTTATCTTCAAGTCTTCCATGTAGGAATTAAAGTTAGAAGCATTAGAAATTATACAGGCTCTCTAAAATATTTTTTTCAGTAACAAGCCATGTAACTTGTTTTTGAAGTATGCATAAATGTGTCTGTAGCAGTACCTCTTCAATGACAGAGGAAACACCATATCTAAGGCATTGAAGACCCTATTTTGCCTATCACTCATAAAGCATAAACTTTCACTACCATTACAGCCTAGTTGATCATACAATTTTTCCATATAATATTGCAAAGACTCATTATTCTCAGTCTCAACCACAAATATAGCTAAAGGACAAATCTCATAATTTGTATCAATACTCACAGCTGTTAGGAGTACACTTTTATATGGTCATTTTACGTGACAGCCATCAATAAATGGCCTACACCCTTCAAAAAGTCTCATTCTACTACTATCTATATACAAGAAGAATTTCTTGAAGGTAAGAAATTAAGCACCACTAAGCCAAAGCAGCTGCAATAACTTATTGTTACATTCAGCTCCATACCTCTGCATTAAAGCAGCTGCAATAACAGAAATCTTCATGTTAGGATTGGCCTTAAATAGATACAGATATGTGGCTCATATCCAATTTGAAGTTGTCTCTTAATTATCGTCAACTTTAGGATAGGTGTGCTTTGAGCAGTAGGTCTTAATCTGGAATGATCTTTGATTTCAATTAAGACTTGCATGGATTCTCTAAGTATAATTTGAGGCTGCACACATACATATTACTCTTGTCTTCTCATTTTTCAATCATTTTAGTCTAAATCCATTCCTAATTACAAACACCTTTAAAATTTTTCTAAACTCCCACACACTGACAAACAACTGCCCTTGCTGCAACACTATTTTATCACCAACAAAACTGAACCCAAAGCCACTAGCAGTTTTTTCATATCTAATATAGGCTTGTTCTTTAAAAGCATAATTGTCTTACTTATTTTTATCGTCATCCCCAGATTTATTACCATCAATATCATCACAACAGTTACCTTTATCTCCAAAAGCATCATTTAAATAAGAGTTATGTGGATTAGAACTAATAAGATTTGTATTATGCACATCATCCTCATAATCATCTTTAAATTCATTTGAAGGTGCCTCAGAACAACTGTATAACTCTTCAATTCCAATTTCCACATCATTGTTCAACTGTTTTGTGCATTTATGTACTAATTTTCACATTCATTAAAATCTAAGACCACATGTTATTATTTCACTTAGATTCTTATCTTTTTAATCCAAAAGAGAGAATTGGTCTTTAGCTTCAGGTGCGCAATTTTAATTAACATCAACAACCTTGTTGCTCGGGCGAACCATTGCAAAGGAAGATGGTACAAAGTCATCATCAGTGGTAATAATAAATCCTACCTACTTGTACCCCTTCACTCTGAGCTGTTCAAATGCCTCAAATAAGCCCTTGTCAATTAGTAATGTTTACTGCTCAATCTGCCATGGAAACATTACTTGAACCTTTATTCTATTTGCATCCTTAATATCAACCCACAGTTTTTGCAAGCTATACTGCTCTAGAATAACTAGACCAATTGCATAAACAATGATAAAAATCTTTAGCCTTAATAAATGACATCTATTTCGTCAACAATCTCAAAAATAACTTAATAAAGAGCAACACATTACCAAGGTTATTGTAAGTAATACTGCAGAAATATCCAAAGTGGAAGAAAGATAGATGATCAAGAATATTGAAACAAATAAAGATATATAGATACCTCTGTACCTAAGTATCAATTTATTGAGGATTAAGTTTATTGTAACCTCTTTAACCAACATTAGGATACCTTAAGGGGAACTTACAAAAAACAACAATCATTTATCATTTTATTAACATGAAGTACAAACAATAACTAATAAAAAAAATAAAAAAATCTCTAAGCATTCTTAGTAGCAATAACTTTACATTTCTATAAAGATTTTTAAATATATATATATATATATATATAAAGATTAAAGTAAGTTAAATCTAACAAGCATTCTACTTCGCATCTCCTTAACCATCAACTCTTTTTGTTATTTACACATATTTATATAGTGATTATCAACTTAATTTGATCACTACATCAATTTTTTAGAACCCTAAACATTCTTCGCAATCAATTAAAGCAAAATCTCAAGCAACTGAACTAGCAACCCATTGAACAAAATGCAAGAAAAAAATTAAACTAAAATTAAGCTTCAAATTTAAGTAAATGCATACCTGATACGCTATCTAAACACTAACTGCTCATATGTCAGCTGTCAACGGAATCTAATTCTTAACATGGTTAATCTCATAGAGTATTTCTTATTGTATCATAAGTTCACATAAGCTTAAATGAGTGGATTTATGTCTTTTGAACTAAAGCCGATGAGAAGGAGTGGAGATGGGTCACTACCCCCTCAATTTTCACACGGCTCCATACTCTGTATCACTATGCATTCAAAATGCACAATGATGTCTCTAATCAGTCACTGTGCATACTAGATGCACACTGATTTCTTTAATCAATCAACAGTTCCTTAACAGTTCATTACTACCTTTAACGATCTAACACACTTCAACGCTTATACACTTTTAAAGGATGATATGTCAATATATAGATAAGATTCTCTCTAAGCGTATCATAGGCAAACTTGAGAGGAGGTATCCAAAAATTACTCAAATTTCAAAATAATATTGTCCTAAACTGATACAAGTAGGTAAGGCTTCGTTACGAAAAATTAAAAATCAAATTAGTTGACTAAGCATACAATTATGTGGATAATTCAAAGGCTGATCCAATAGTTTATGATTATCATTCTTTGAAGTTTACAGATTATTAGATTATTATTCTTTTCATTGTCTCTTTTTTAAAAAGCTCAATTTTTATTAATAAATAAAAAAATTAAATCAAATCTATGCACGCATAAAATAAGATCCTAAAAAATTCAGTGTACACACGGCTTAATACACTCCAACCATCATCAACAACAAAGCATTGACTATAATAGTATAATGAATCAACGGTTGGTACCCACGAAGTTTCGACTTTGAAGTTATTGGAAGCTAGCTAGGTATGTTAGTAGCTAGTGGGGCCCAAACGATCCAGGCAAATTCGGAAGACCCAAAAGCTTTAAAAGAAGTTTTATAGAAGCTGTTGTGAAAGAAACTCAAATCTCAAGAACCTGAACTTCATTCTGTCCCCATTCAGAAATTAAAATTTGAACTGCATACTCGTAAAGAATATGTAAAAGAAGACAGAAACCTCCCGTCTCCGGCGCCTATAAAGCCTCCACTTACCTGTTTGCTCACTGTTGTTAGCAATCGTAAATCCAGACTTTTTGAAATATGGGCAAGGAAAACACCAACGCCATCACCACGACGTCGTCTTTGGATGATCTAATTGAGAAAGCCGGCGGTTGTGCTGTTATTGATGGAGGCTTCGCTACCCAGCTTGAGACTCACGGTGCCTTCATTAACGACCCTCTTTGGAGCGCTCTTTGTTTGATCAAACAACCCCACCTCATCAAGCGGGTAACTTTTCTTTCAAGTTTAATCAATAGTCTTTTATCTTTCTTTATGCCTGAAATGTGCTTTTGTTTTTGTGCAAATAAAGACATTTTTTCCCCTCAATTTTGCAGGTTCACTTGGAATACCTGGAGGCTGGTGCTGATATTTTGGTCACTTCATCCTACCAGGTTTGCCTTATTCACTGTCCTGAGTTATTTAATGGAATTGGCTTTTTAATTTGATAAGCTTTAATTCTTAGAAGTTTCGTTCTGCTTTTACAGGCCACCATTCCAGGCTTTCTTTCCAGAGGATTGTCAATCGAAGAAGGGGAATCGTTACTAGAGAAGAGCATTACATTGGCCGTTGAAGCTCGAGACAAGTTCTGGGATGCTGTAAAGAAGGTTCCGGGGCATAACTACAACCGAGCATTGGTTGCAGCTTCAATTGGAAGCTATGGAGCTTATCTTGCTGATGGTTCTGAGTACAGGTAGCTGCCTGTTTAGTAGATAACACACAGATGCATAATTAAACATATTTGATAATCTAGTCATACAAATTGTCTTCTTCCAGTGGAAATTATGGACCTGGGGTAGATCTGGAGAATCTGAAAGATTTCCACCGGCGCAGATTGCAAATTCTTGTCGAATCAGGTCCAGATTTGCTTTCTTTTGAAACCATCCCCAACAAACTCGAGGCTCAGGTTGTTCCTGCAGTATGTTTGGTTTCTGTATTATCTGTTTTGGATAACTCAATAATACCGGCTGGAGTCATGATATTAAAGTAATGCTGGTGGATCAAATCTATTGAATCTTTTTATTTATTATTCATTTCAAATCTTTTATCTGTCCTAGATTAAGAATATAGGTATAACTTCTCAAATTCTAACTTTATGTTCAAGCTTCTGTAGAACTCTTTTTCTCTGAAAACTTTTCCATTTCATAACATTATAGAAGCTAAATGCCCCAACTTACAGGCATTGGTAGAGTTGCTGGAGGAAGAGAACATCCAAATCCCATCTTGGATCTGCTTCAGTTCTGTAGATGGCGAGAACGCCCCATCAGGAGAGAGCTTTAAGGAATGCCTTGATATAATAAACAAGAGCAGCAAAGTGAATGCAGTTGGCATAAACTGTGCACCTCCCCACTTCGTGGAAAGTCTCATCTGCTATTTCAAGGAGGTAAGTTGTTGTACAAACATCGTTGTGAGATAATGATCAATATATTATCTGCATCTAAATTTATAGTTGTTTTAAACTGTAATTTTTTTTTTCTTGACTTTCAGCTGACTAAAAAGGCTATAGTTGTTTATCCCAATAGCGGTGAAGTATGGGATGGCCGAGCTAAGAAGTGGCTGGTGAGTCTTAGAATTACTATGACATGTTAATTACTCTTCTTTCTCTACCAGAGACTAAAAAGCAAACAGAGAGGCATGCGTACCTATTATTTACATGCTATTGGTTGGATTGGCAGCCATCGAAGTGCTTTGGTGATGGCAAATTTGAGTCGGTTGCAACAAGATGGCGTGATTCAGGTGCCAAGCTCATCGGTGGTTGTTGTCTAACAACACCTTCCACCATTCAAGCCCTTTCAAAGGTTTTGAAAGAGAGGTCATGAGTTTTTATTGTCTCACAGAGAAAACCGCATTCTCCATCTACTAACCATTACTACTTGGTTTTAGTGCTCACATATCGAAGCTCATAGGTTTTTAATTATTAGCTTCGCCTCTGCTGTATTTGGTTAAGCTAATCTCTGTTTCAATTAATTCTCCCTTTCTTTCTTTTGTATTTCCTTTTTAATTGTCAAATGCAGGACAAGTACATTCATCCCTTCTGTGACGTTATGGCGGGAGGGGGCTGAGTTTGCTCTTCACTCAATAATAATATATATATATTACAACTGTTATCATTCGTATTTACCATGTTCACCTTACCAAGCATTTTAAATCGTCTTGACTGTGCCTGGTGATTTTTCGAAAACAATAAACCTTAAAATGAGCTAAATGTAGGCATAGCTCACTTAGTATAGGAACTTCCGTCTTTTACTTTCCCCAACGTCCTACCAGTAGGAATGACATTTATTGAGCACTGCCAAGAGTTTCAGGAACTTTTTCTACTAGTGACTACAAATCAAGGCAAACGAAGAACGGAAATAAGTCCAAACAATTCAGTTTGGAGCTGTAAATCACAGATAATCCAATTAAATAGTAATCAAACCCAAATAACTGACTTCTTCATCTAAAAACCACAAGCAGCATACCGTTCGGGATGGAAGCATTAGAAAGGCGTAAAAGTACCACCATACCGTTCCAACAAATTCTCTGCTACAATACCCTCGATGGACAAAATTACAGCAAAAAAGCCAAGCTCCATCATCCCAACCAAAAAGAACATAGTTTATGCAAACTACAAGAGATCAGGATGCCATAGACAATTGATGTCCTGGAAGAAAAATAACTACAAAGCAGAGATAGACAACCATTTCTATTTTGAGCATCTATACTATTAAGGAGACTACACAAAACTCAATAAGAACCCGAATGCAGCTCAGTTCCAGAAGATTTTTCTTTCTTCTGGCTAAGAACATGCCGTTGCCAGACCTCATTATGTCACAAGCATAATAAGCTGAAGTTAAAAATAAGCACTCTACTAAAGTTTAGGATCCCCCTTTTTTTTTCCCTCTTTCCTTAATCTAAGAGTACAAATGCTTATTGACAAGAAGCTAAAACCCAGACAAGCAAAAACAAATCTGAAATCATCCAAAAGCATCTTCATATGAAATTAATGACGAGGGCCGTGCTTATCATAATGTCCCCAGGCACCACCATAGCCATTGTCAAATGCACCACCAGGATATCTGATGTCAGGCCATCCATTCAACAATCCATAAGCACTGCCACCTATATGATTATAAAAGAAGCTTCAAAATCACTTACTTTCCAGAGGTGCAGTATGTTATAAGTCACGGAACCCCCCAAGATTTTAAAATTATACTTCATGTAAGAGTACTAAGAAAGAAAGAGAGTTTACCAAGACCACATGCTCTCCTCTCTGTATTCAGCAGCTCTGCTCGTAACTTCTCGATTTCTCGAGCCATGGAAATGAGATTGTTCTCCATTGCTTGCTTCTGTTCAATTTGCTCCTCATTTGCTTTCTTCTCAAATTCAAATGCTCTCCTATAGATATTGCTAGATGTAAATTTTATTTTGCAGAAAGGAAAAAGTTTGATTGTGTAGAGTAGCGATTCTAATGTGTATATTCTGCTTAGTAAATCAAAGCAGAGAAGGGAGTACAACTCTAACTTGAATTAAGAATTTAGCCAAGGAAATATCTAATTTCAAACCTGGCCTCAACAAGCTCATTGCGGATCCTATCTATATCAGCTCTCATAGCAATTAGTTGCTTATTTTCAGCTTCCATTCGATTAATGTCCTTTGTCAGACCTTTGATTTGGGTAGTCAACTCTTGTCGTGAGCTGTTCAATTTCTGAACTTCAGCTCTCAACTGCACCACCTCTGCCCTCACAGGCTCAGAAGCACAGAGCTCAGCTTCTAGCTTGAGTCCTCTATCAAACAACTCCCTTGTGTGTGCCTCTTTGTCAGCACGAAGTTTGGGTATTATCAGCCCAAATCTGTGAATCTCATCTTTCGCTGCTGTTAGTTCTCTTTGCAGATGCGTATTATCATCAATAGCGTGCCGATTCTCAGAAATAATTCGGTGCATCTCTGTACGTTGTATTTCAATTTCCTCTTCCAAAGTCATTGGGTGGAAATGCATGGGTGCTGAACCTCGGTTCAATACAGGCCGAGGAACATCACAGAAACCTCGAACACTATCAGGATGACGTGACATATGATTTCTAGCAGCCATTTCATCCTGCAGAAACGGGGCCGTTGACACCCACAGGTGAAACACAATTATTATATGACGCAAATGGGCTACGTCATAGAATGAAAAGTAAACCTGAACCTTAGCGAAATCTACTAATTTATAATAGTCAATGGAAGATCCCCAAATTTACTACACATTGAATTATGGCTATCTTTTTCCCACAGACAGCCTAGATCACACCTCTGATTCAAAACATCAGGTCCAGATCCACCACCCATCAAGATCAATTCAGGCTTAGAAGAAGCGTTATTAGATAACCTCAATTTTGGAGCCTAAACCTTTTCTCTCAAAGGAAACACCAACTGTTACAGACATAATCTTCTAAAAATGTGTCCTGTTAAAATTAACCAACTTGACAGACCAAAAGAAAATATACTATTTAATCACCTCATTTAATTTTTCACCTAACGTCTAAAAAATATATCTATTCATCAATGCAAGAACAAATAGCATTGCAATGGATAAACATAAACACTGCCTTTTTAGTCCTCCATAAGCAGGATGGACACTTATTCAAATAGCTCGAACACTCTAAATTGTTCTTTCATTGATAAGCACTATAAACAAACAACTACAGGCACTCTACAGGTTTTACAAACACACACACACACTAAACATCAGCTAATGATTTGTTGCTCCAACTTGTCTCTAAGTTGCTATTCACGTTTCTATTTGAATCCCTGAAAGTGAAAAATCAACTTACTGAGTACTCTCAGATCACATTCAGCTTCCCATCCCTACTTATCAATTTTTCATTGAAAGCGCACCACTTAATTCTTAGTCAATCCTCAAATCATCAAACAGTTGCCACGACATTTCAAATACTAAGTGAAGTTCGAGCATTATTCTTCAAAGACAGAGCCACTTAAAAAGAAATGGTAATCAGTCAAGCTAATGAAGGTAATAGTTCATAACTAGAAAAACAAATATTGTGCCACCAACATACCACTCCAATCCCAGAATTCTACAAGTGAAAGAAACCCTAAACTAAGCACAAAACAAAGAAAAAAAAAAAAACAAACACAGTAATATTACGGTATTAATATTATTAATACCTCTTACTTACTAAAAAAAATCATCAGATACTCTGCAATTATTAAAAAAAAAATTTTGTGCATCCAACCAAAAAAAAATCAATTTGCTTAACAACAATAATAGTAACTCACAATCACAAAGAACACTGTTCATCGAACGAGAGTCGCCAGTCTTCGACAGCAATGGACTTGATGCTTTAAGGCAGTTAAGCTGAGAATGAGAGCGGATAATTCTCATGGGCTGGGCTCCATCTACGTAAAGGGTTCGTTTCTCTGCCCAAGCCATTTGCCCCAATTCATCTCATAGATATATATATACCAGCAGGAAAGTAGGACAGAAGGATGATAGTGTAGACAGAAAAAATAAAATAAAATTTAATTTTAATAAAATTTTAAATAATTGTTAGGTACGTGGCGTTGTTAAACCAGTTAATCGTAGATTTAACTACGCTGTGAGATAATATCTTACTTAGAATAGATCTAGATCTTGCACAACGGGTGTCTAGCCGATATACCATTTTAACTTTAAAAATAAAATCTTTAAAACAAAAATAAAAATTTTAAAACAGAATCTTATGCAACCCTAGGCAACACAGGCTCATACACAGTACCAAGATCTGGATCTCAGATTCGGTGCTCTGATTGGATGGGGGGAGAAGAGAAATACAACCGAGAGAAGAGATCCGGTCTCTATGCCTCGAAGGCTAAGTAATATGTTATATGTCAGATCTGATATAGAAGATCAGTCTGCAAATCATGCATAAACTTTAAAATTTAAAACATACACCCTTAGATATATACTTTGAAAGTAAATAAATTCTTTAAATAGATTATTACAGAATTCTAAATGCTTTATATTAAACTAAAATTGAATGCTTACATTTGAAAATGAAAGCTTAAAGAAGCTTTAGATTACAAGAGAAAGAGAAGAGAATGAAGGAAAACTCAGAAGACAGAAAAAATTTCCTCAATGTCCTCTGTTCATTGTTTTCCAAAGAGAAAAAGAGAGAGAATAGAAGAGAGAAGAATTAGAGAGAGAGAGATCTAAGAATTCTGAGGAGTCTACAGTCTTCCTCCAGAATTTATACAAAAATTTAGACTGTTCACTGTGGCGCATCCTGTAACAATTAAACTGTAGCGGCACTGTATACTGTAGCACATCTATAGCAGTTTAACTGTAGAATCGCAATCACTATGGCTTTACAAGTAAGGAAATACAAATACACTCGTACAAATATAAATGAAATATATTCATACATATACAAATGTACTTACATAACTGTAGCTTTATAATGTTACAAATACAAATAGAAATATATACAAAATACAAATAATTGTATAAATTAGAAAATTACTCTCTTTTTTTTTTTTACAACAGTAACATAAACATTACAAATCAAACTAAACTTTATTTTTTAGGCTTTATTGGAGATAGGATATCGAAGCAGTCATCTTCATTATCATCTCCAAGAGAGATAAGAGAGATAAAAGGCTCTTCATCACCTAACGAGCTGGATTCATCTGGAGAGCTTGCAACAGAAAGTTGAGATCTTGACTCAAGGAGTTGTTGCATGACTTTAAAATAATCTTCTTTAGTCTTAACAAAAGCCAGAAGAGATTGGGCTCTAGACTTTTGAGCTTGAAATGTAGCCTAGGTTTTAGATTGCTCAATACTAGGTTTTAGGAGGCCTTTCATTTCCAAGAGAGATAAGAGAGATGAAAGGCTCTTCATCACCTGACGAGCTGGATTCATTTGGAGAGCTTGCAATAGAAGGTTGAGATCTTGACTCAAGGAGTTGTTGCATGACTTTAAAATAATCTTCCTCAGTCTTAGCAAAAGCCAGAAGATATTGAGCTCTAGACTTTTGAGCTTGAAATGTAGCCTGGGTTTTAGATTGCTCAATACTAGGTTTTAGGAGTCCTTTTGATAAAAGCTAATTTTGAACGATATGTTCAGAGAGCTTTGTCTTCTCATCAAAGTTAGACCACCATTTTACTTTAAAGGTTCTTTGTAAAACAAGCTGGGCATCTTGAGTGTGGTACTGAAAGTTCCACATCCAAACCCATGGAAGAAAGAAATTTGTACAAAAACAGATAAAAGGAAGAAACTTCTTCCCAGACTCAGAAGGGACATAATGTGCTTTAAAAAGATCCAGACAATTTTTAGCGTTAGGTGTTAGAATTTCTGGATAAAGACCAAAATAGTTTCACCATTGTTGAAACCAATTTGGAAGACTTTGGACGGTTATTTTTGGGTTAAAGAAAAATAATCATGAATGAGTCTTTTTAGGATTTTGTAAAAAAATGTGTTAAACCAAGCCTGTTGGTAATCCCAGTATGAGAAGAACCGGCAATGGTTTAAACAAGTTTCAAAACTAACAGGAAAAAATTTAAAATTGTGGAGTAAATCACTCCATTGCTTTGGACTCAAAACCTTTAAAATTGTGGCAGTAGAGTATGCCGGCTCAAAATGAGACTCACTAAGAAAAAAGTGTTTGAACTTGATAGACTCAGTGTATTCAAGAATTGCTTGATAGTAAGGCTGGGGTTTTGTTAAATCCCAAGGTTTGAAAAACCAACCTTTAGGAAAAAAAACTATGTAAGTGCTTGAAATGGATCAGAATGATAAAACCCATCTTCAATTGTTAAAACATTTTGGTGATAGACTTTATTAAATCAATCCAACTTTTGAGAAATCTTTTATTGTGAAACAACAAAAATTTGTGAAGAAGAGCTTCCTCCAAAAACAATTTCTTTAGAAGAAGAAGAAGGTTTTATAATTTCTTTAAAAATAAATTTTTCTTTCTCAGGAACCTGAGAAAGGGCTTTAGTTTGGGAAAAGCTTTGTAAAGCGAGCATAAGCTCAGGAGATTTAGTAATGGATTGCATCCATTCTTTTACATGTTCCTCAGAAGAGGTGGCCTTGTACTAAGTACCTTGCTCCTCAACCATGTCAATCCATGACTTGATTGGCATTGCAGAAGAGAGCAATTTTTCTTTAGAATGAGTAGAGACTACTTCCTTTAAATCTTTAAGGGGGGCTTTACCTTTGTCCTTCCTTTTGGGAGGCATTATCTATTCTGCAAAAATTCTCTAGTCAGAAAATCAAGAGTAAAGTTTTTATCACGTTTAATAAATTAAATATCAAAATAAAAAACACTCAGAATAGCTTGCCATTGTGCAAAAATTTATTTTGATACAATATTTTGAACATCTTTTCCTAAACATGTTTTGCAGCTTTGCAGTCAATCCTAAGTAAAAAAATTTTATTTAATAAATCACTTTGAAACTTTGTAATGCATAGAACAATAGATCAAATTTCTTTTTTAATAGTAGAATAGTTTCTTTGGGTATCATTCTAGTGAGCAAAAACATATTGTACTATTTGTTCTTTATTATTCTCAACTTGTTTCAAAATTCCTCCATAACCTAAGTCTGATGCATCAGTCTCAACAATTTTAGGTAATACAGGATTAGCTAAGAATAAACATGGGATTTCCTTTACAGTGTTCTTTATTAATTTTATAACTTTAGTATGTTCATCTGTCCATGCAACAGGGGTTTTCTTAAGTTTATCATGCAAAGGCTTAGATATCCTGTTTATGTTCAGGCAAAATTCAAGAACATAATTCAAACTACCAAGAAATCTTTGCAATTGAGTTTTGTCAAGAATCCTATTAGGAAACTTATCAGTAAATGCAAGAGATCTCTCAATAGGCATAATTGTTCCTTTAGATATTTAATGTCATAGGAACCTGACTTTAGTTTGAAATAAAGAGATTTTGGAACTTGAAACAGCAAGTCCAGCTTTTTTGGTGGCATAATAAAATGTCTTTAAACAATACATAATTCAGAATAAGGATTATAAATATCATTCATAATTCTCTGAAATTCTGAGGGGGCATTCTTTAAACCAAATAACATAATTGTTACGACATTTGGTTTAAACTATACAACATTATCCATCCTTCGGTCTTATTTTCCTACTGGTATCAGAGCCAAGGGGAGGATAATGTTGTATAGTTTAGAGCGTCTAGGTTAGAGGTCTGTGTAAAGGTTGAACATTTGCAGGAGAAGTGAGTGTTATCTTATTGGTGCTGCGGTAGCTTTTGGTCGTAAGTCCCCATTGGTTGAAGGGCAGTAAAACCAATTCTTAGCCATGGATTGTAGTCTTTCCTGCTTGTCTAAATCTTGACCATAGGTTTCTAATATGAATTCTCTACTCTGTAGAGCATCATCATTCTCTATCTCTTCCTCCGGAAGGACTAGTGATTCAAAGCATGTAGTGAATTTAGAAGAATTCATAATTAAAGATTTTAATAAAGCTATTGATTGTTGGGAACTACCAAAGGTTTCCAAAGAGATGATTTATAAAACTAAAAAACTTGATTTTTTTTAAAAAAATGATTATGTTATTAAAAATTAAAAGCATGATATAACCATTTCAAAGTCATTTGAGACAATCCAATTGTTCTCAGAACAATCTTTAAAGAACTTAAGAGAAAAGAATTTTAATTATATCCATATTGGTTTAATCCAAGTCGGAATAAAGCCTCTGACTAAAGAATGATTGGATACGTCAATCCTTACTCTCCTCAGAGATAGGAGATTTATCTCCTTTGATGATTCCCTGCTCAGTAGTATTGAATCAAATCTCTGTAAATGACCCATTTCATTCAGCTATTATCTAAATATAACAGTTTTACTCAAAGATAAAAATATTTTAAAGACCATGATTCTTCAAATCAAAACTCATAATTATCACATGGTTGAATGATCAATTCCAGTTGCATTAATTTTTAAAATCTCATATAAAGTCATGCATTCTACATTCAACACACAATATAAATATCAGTCAAAAAGATATGAGACTATTCTCATGTAGACTGACCTGTCTAAAGCCAATACTGTCATTTCAAAGCTCATCTAATGGAAAGATGTCCATCTTCCAAAGGAATAGATCCTTGAAGGAGTCACTGAACCAGTGATTCCAAAATAACTTGAGCCCAATACAGAGTTACAAAATGTGACTCAGTATTCTGATGGTAAAGTCAAACTATCCTTTAAAATATCTATATCCTCTAGGTTCTCTGATAAAGATTCTAGCACAAGTATACCCTCAGTTGAAAGGGGATTTTCAAAGATACTTTCTGTGATAAATCTTCATTTCCAACCTGTAAAGAGTCAACCTAAGTTTTCTACTTCGGATATACCTAGTTCATCCATTAATTCTGTTGCCTATACCACTAGTGTACCTCATCCCATATACACTAGCAAACAACAGGATAAAGAACAGGAAGAAAATGGATCTTCTCTTCCTACTTCTCCTTCGTTCTCTGCTGTCACAGAGAATAGACTAAATGTTATCATAAAAGAGTTTGAAATTGATAAAAACTTTCTTTATAATGATTTCTATTCTGAAAATAATAAAGAAAAAAGATTTTGGTTTTTCAAACACTTCATAAACCAAAGAAAGGAAATTCAACAAATTTATTATGAATTTGTGAATTTGCATAAAGTTCATATTTTCTTCTTTGATTGGTTTGAGATGTATGCTTCTGATAATCACATTGATTATCCACTTAAAGAATCAAATCCTATTGTTACCAGAAAGAAAACTCTTGAATGGGCTCTTTCTGATAGTGATAGAACCATAGAAACAGAACATCCACCTTTCAGGAGTATAACCATTGATCATAGTGATCCTCCTATCCAAATTAAAGTCTCACCGTACAAAATTCATAAGCCTAAAGATCCAGAAGTTGATTTAGATAGCATTATTCAACAGAATAATTTCTGTAATGCTAATATAAATACAATAGGAAAGCAGTTAACTAGACTGGAAAATCAATTCCAAAAGTCAACGATAATTTTTTCTCCGATTCCTTCTTCTTCAAAACCAACAAAATCTGATACTGAGAAAAAGCTTAAAAAGCCTATTTTTGAGCCTTTCCAGATTTCTAAAACTAGTCAAAAGCTGGTCCAAGAATCTAAATCGGATTTTGTTAAAGCCATTCGTAAACAACTTAATACGATAGAAGTTTTTTCTTCCACAAGTAAAATCCAAATTGCTCCATACAGTGCATAATCTAGCAAGATCGGTGTACTGGATTATGATCAGTCTTCTATTGCCTCTTCTGAAATAGAAGCATTCAAATAAGAACCTCTTCCTTAAACAAATAAAATTTATTGGGAATTAGTTCTTCCCACAGTCATATCTCCACCAGATTTGGCTATAGATAACAGACCAAGTGCTTTAAATCAATACAGGTTTAATGCATCCTCTGTCTATGAATGGAACATAGATAGAATGTCTAAATATAACATTCTTGGGTTGTTGCAACAAATGACCATGGCAGCGAATGCCTACAAAACCCAATCTAGGACTTCTGACAAAGCTATTGCAGAAATCCTTATTGTTGGGTTTACTGGTCAACTTAAAGGTTGATGAGATCACCTTCTCACCAAACAACAACAATCTGATACTCTAAATGCAATTCAAACAGATGAAGATGGAATCCCCATCTGTGATGAATTAAATAATCCAATTCATGATGCAGTTGCTACCCTGATTTTAACTATTTCCCTACATTACATAGGTGATCCTTCTCACCTAAGAGATAAAAATGCTGAGTTATTGCATAACTTGAGATGCAAGAAACTTAGTGATTTTGAAGAATATAAATCCACCTTTTTCACCAGACTCTTGCTGAGGGATGATACAAATCATGTCACTTGGAAAGAAAAGTTCCTTGCAGGGTTATCAACCCTCCTGGATAAAAAGGTTAGAAATTCAATTAAAGCATTATATGATAACCAAATTCCTTATGACAACCTCACCTTTGGTGAACTTGTTAGTTTGGTCAATAAGGAATGTTTAAAGATTTGTCAAGACTTAAAACTTCAAAAAAGACTAAAATGGGAGCTTAGAAGATCTAAGCAAAAATTGAGCGGTTTCTGCAAACAATTCAATTATGATCCCTTTAAAGCTTCTACCTCTAGAGACTGTAATGGTAAGTGTTCTTCCAAACCTTACAAAAAATATTACAAGTTTAAAAGAGATAAAAAAAACTTTTAAAAGACTCTAGAGAACCTTATTATAAGAAGCCTTCAAGCTCTTATAAAAAGAAAAAAAGTTCTCTAAAGATAAAGCCAAACCTAAAGCCTCTTTCAATTACAAAGAAGCTACTTGCATCAGATGTGGTAAAAAATGTCGTACTGCACAATATTGCCGTATGAGCAGAAAGCTTCATGAGCTTGACCTCGATGAGCAAGTACTAGCAAAGTTAGTTCATTTGCTAATTGAGTCATCCAATTATGAGTCTTCTATGTCAGGAGACAGTGAGCCTCTACAGATAGATAAACTAGTAGACTCTGATTATGAATCAGAATGCAATAGTTCTACTAGTACTGATTCCTATTTAAAGAAAGTCAATGTGTTGACTAAGGATCGAAAAAATTTTCTTGAATTAGTTAAACACATTGCTGATCCTACTCTTCAAAGAGAGTATTTGGATAAACTTCTAAAGACCTTAGAAGTCAAAGATAAAGCTGAAGCTTCTAAAACCCTTGTTCTTAAAATGAACACTTATGATCTTATTGAAACTTGGATAAGAAAAAAACTAAAAAGTCAAATTCTAATATCCAAAATCTTCAAAAAGAGATCAATAACATTAAAGCCGAGATAAAAGAGTTGAAAGAAAACAAAAAAATGAATCTGAAATAATTCAACTCCTTTTATAAAGACAATTATCGGAGAATTCTGATAAAGAACCAGAATCTGATGATGGTAATAAAAATGATCAAAGCCTTAAAAATATTGAGTCTGTACCCGATGATTTTCTATTTGTTCTAAAGCAAATTACAACAAAAAAATATTTAATCAAAATCACTTTAATCTTTTCCAAAGACTTTGAAATTGACACCATTGTCTTTTTTGACACTGATGCTAATTTGAATTGTATTAAAGAAGATATTGTCTCGAAATGTTTTCATAAGAAAAAAAATAAGAGACTTTCGGCGACAACCAATTCAAAACTCAAAATCAAATCTAAAGTTGATGTCTCTGTTTATAATGGTGGTTTTGAATTCAAAATTTCATTCCTACTGACAAATAATATACATCATGTCTTCATTTTAAGAACACCATTTATAAATCTTATTAATCCTTGTACTGTCAATTATGATAGTATATCTTTTAAAGCTAATAGTAAAGAACTTGTTTTCCCTTTTATTGAAAAGCCTAAAATAAGGAATTTAAACATTATTAAAATATGTTCTGTTTATCAGAACCATATCAATACCCTTCTTAAAACAAAACAAAACAATTTGGTTTGTTTAAAAAATGATTTAAATATTCGTATATATATATATATATAAACGAGCAATGTCTCAACATATAAATTTTAATTTGAATCCCAACTATTGTGACATTCATTTATTAGATTATGGTTAAGTAATTTTATTACAAAATTAATCATTCAATAGAAGAGTGATGCAAAGTATTGAAATTCAATTTAGAACTTAAATGTTTGAGATTTTTAATATTATTGTAAATAAATATATACAGACTTGACCGAGTCATTCAAGGTCAAAAAAATTCATATTAGGACAATTTTACTAGGATTATATTAAATTTATTGAAATTATAAAAAGATTGTGCGAGTGACCAATATAAACATTATTTATTTTATTATGATATAAAAGAGATGTTTTGAAATTACCACACCTCAAAGAAATTTCAAATGATTACCTAGGCTACAGCCCAAGTCAGCTCTCTCAAACTTCTAATCAATTCCAAACACACCTTGAAACATTGCATGAGATACCCCGTTACTCAATCGTTTTAATAAAAAGAAAAAAGGTATGACATTTTGATCTCTAGCTAGTGCAATCCTGTGTATTTATAGATGCAAAAGATAAAGGTGCCCAATAAGGAGTTAAGCTAACCAAATGGCTAGACCCATGGCTTGCTCCCATGGATTGTTGTTAGGGATCATAGGCGCTGGTAATTTTTAACCAAAATTGGATGTAGAGTACAATATGCTGCGGTACCTTATTTGATATTCAACGAGCATAAATGGGTAAACTTATGGTGGCGGAGGCAAGAATTAATGGGCATGCCCATAACCGTCAGCGATGATGGTGAAATTTCATCTCCACAGTCGATGCATTCCCCAGCTTTTAGGTAGAGGTGCTCAATGGCTTTTAGGCATTGTCAATCGTCAAAAGTTCAAAGTTCAAACTACTCTGCGAAAAAGAAAGAAACAAAATTTTAATAATTTCTTTTGTAGGCAATTACCAGAATGGAGTTGTCCTTGGTAGCGTATGTGAAATAGAAAGTAAATGTAGATAGCTTTATACTATTCGTATTAAAAACTCGAAATTGACAAAAAGGAGACTTCTTTTCTGTTTTCATGTTTGATGTTCACTTTTCTTCACATTCAGAAACAGCCCTAAAGCGACGGGTCCTCTTATTATGCACGTACCAGTTTTGCCGTTTGCTGCTGCGTGCTTTCTGGGTTGCATTTTCAACGATTCCATAATTGCCCATCGCATTTATTTCACGGAAAATTACTTGACCTCTTTCTTGATTCTCGAAATCTCTTTCTGTCCAAACACATAAAACAAATGCCCTATGAAAAATAAATAAAACAGTTGCTTATTTATTCAATATCACGTGACTATCCTAATAATTTAATTGCTGATAAATAAGTAATATTATAAATTTATTCTGTCATATAAGTTTTTGTCTATTAAAAAAATAATAATAAGATAAATGGTACATATTGAATATAATAATTAGAGAAATTAGTAATCTTTTATATTTTATATTGACCCAGATTAAAAATCAAATATAGTTCACATTGATTCGAAATTACAAATCAAAATCATATGAGAGTTACCTTCAATTTAAAGTCAATATTTATTGGACGATTCATGTGAAAGGTCCTGAGAAAATAAATAACAATGAAACACATTCAAATTATTTGGTTGCTAACTCAACGTAGAGTACTCTATTTTTAAGTATGGCTAACATTTTTACACATTTTTATGAAGCAAAAAAATCATTCACATATTCAGGAGAATTTATAAGACCGTGATTAATCTTAAAATGAATGAATGGAAAGAAAAGCATATTGTATCAATGAATAATTTTTAAAATATTTTATTCTTATTCAATCGCTATAAAATGAAGTTTGGATTCTTGGGATATAATAAAATTAATTTAATTAAGAGGGAATAAATGACATGTGGTTATTAACAAAATCACGTGTTGTGAACTTGAATATGAACAAAAATAGTTATCAAATTTAATGATCCAAATCAAATAAAGAGAACGGATTGTGAGGATTTCAATCCAAAATGAGTTTTATTATTAGTGTCCTATCTATCGGTTTATAAAAAAGAAACAAAAGATCAAAAAATGATCTTTTTGTCAATTTTCTAAGCAAAATAAATTAATATCTAACTCTCAATTTTTAAATACTAACTCGAGCATTAGAGAGTCTTTTGCAAATATACATTTGAACTTTATACACAAAGACCTAAGAGAATTGTTGGATATGTTCAGAATGTTCAAAGAAATTAAGTATAATTCTTTTATTCTTCGTCGTCTCAATTTTGAATTCTCATAAATCGGATTAGTGAATGTTTAAGAATCTTCAATGGACACGAAATTTAAACTTGAATACAAACACTTACACATAATTAACAAAATGAGTAACATAAGAGCATAAGCAAAAGGTTATTTTATTTGCTTACCCGTGTAGTAAGTAGGAGAATAAGAAAAAATAAATTATTTTAAAAAAAACTTTTTAAGTATAATTAAATTTATATTATTTTAATCAATTTTTTCCACCCCACCCAAAAAAAAAAGAGGTTATAGCACTTTTTCTCTTGAGGATGACAGTATCAATTAAAGAGGGAGAAGTCACTCTTTAGTATTAAAAAAAAAGATAACTATTATCTCATTTAAAAATTTAAAATTTTTATTACTAATGTCACTCTTTAATTAAGAAGTAAAATTTCATTTAAAAAGTTTTTTAGTGCTGTTACAATTCTTGTCACAAATTCCACACTTGGTTGCTTTTACATTTGAACAATTCAAATTACTAATAGCTAATAATCTGTTATAAAATTTTTGAAACATGCTCATCCAACAAGGGAATTGCGAAACTGAAATATCCATGGGAAAAATATTTATTTGAACTACCATTGCCAACAGCTTGCTCAGTTAATCTGTTGATTGCTAAACGCGGGCCCTGGGCAAGTTCGGTGGCCCCTTGGAAGATATGTATTTACTTACCATAGAGGGATAACAAGAAACTTACGGCAGTTTTTTAACTAATCATTTACCGTGCAGTTCAGAGAATTCTTGACTTTATTGGGACGATTATAGCAGCAGGTGCACACTAGCCCTGTGCGCAATTTCATTTTTTTATTCTATAAATCACAGTTATTGTTTTATTCGGTAGCTTATTTATTTTCCAAATCATTTGTCTCAATTCCCCGCGACTCCCTGTTGGTATTACCTTTCATTTTTGGCCGTCAGATTTTAAATTTCATATCCAGTGCTTCTTATTTTTCTTATGTTTATAAGGTAACAAGGTCCATATAAAAGTCTTCCCATATATTTAGTTTGTGTTATTTGATTATAATTTGAGTAGAGTTTTAAGAATTAAGGACAATATTTTATCTTTACTTAAAGATGCTCAGGTTTGAGATATTTTATGAATTTTTTAAATAATTTTATAGTTTAAAATACTTTTATTTGATTTTACAATATTATTTCATTCATTTAATGATAATAACATAATTTTTTTAAAAAAATAAGTAAAAATATTTAATTATAATATTAAAATATTATAATTAAATATATTAGTAATATTAAAATTAAATATTTTTACAAATTTAAGTAAAAATTCTCATTAACAGCCATAAATTTTTTTTTTTTATTCTATTTATAAAAGTTCCTACGCCAGACACAGCCTGAATCTCATCAGAGGAGTCTGGTTACTCAGCAACGTGAAGGGCAAATATGTAATTAAAAGGCAGAAGTACAAGATAAGAAATTCAGAGATACAGGGGGTATTTAGGTAAAAACAAAAAATTGAAAAGTGGAAAGTAACGTATCGAGTGGGTATACGAATTGCCGCTGGCAATTGGGCCATAGGCCCAGCGGGCTCGTCGATCGATGTCCAACGTAATCTCTCATATTATCTCTCTTCATTAAGGCTGAGAATTTGAGCGCCCCCAAGCCAGAGCAAGGCATCTGGTCCTCCTCGCCGATTTATTTTGTTTTACTGGCTCCCAAGCTACAATTCCTCGGTGGCCAATAAAATGGTTAGATCGATAATACATTATTGATAGAAATATGTGTAAAGGAAAATGGAGAGAGAAGAAAAACAAAAGAAGAGAAAAAGTGAAAATAAAATAATTAAAGAATGAAAAAGATGATGAAGTACACAAATCAGTTTCATATCTAATCATCTGTCCATCAAAGCTCAAAAAAGTGACCAATCCGTCAATCGATAGAAGTACGATGGGCAAAGCAAATGCAATTATGGTTCAATATTTTTTTTTTTTTGGAAAAAAATTATTTGAAAAGTATTTCCAAAAAATCGTATGATTAAGTGAAAAAGAATTTCTTTTTTACTTTCTACGAACAAAAGTTTTTTATTACACCAAACATAAAACTCTAAACCCACCCAAACTAGTGTTTTCAACATTTTTCTCAACATTTATCCGAAGACAATATAAGTTTCTCTCCGTTCGTATGAGTGTAATTTAAATATTAAATTTTTTATTTTTAATATCATATTATTATTTTTTACTAAATAACGTTTACTATCAATTAAATTATTACTATCACATTAAAAATCAAAATATATGAAGACATAAATCTATTTCTATTTGTTTCTTTATATTTTCATAAAACTCTACAGGTCCTATTACGAACAATCTTGACTCTTATATATTATCAAGTTTGATTATAATCTTCCATCAAGAAGAAAAAAAAATAAAAATAAAGATGCATTATAAGTAAATAAAAAAAAACAATTTCAAACAAAATAAAAGTGGATAAACAACATTTTCAAAACATAAAAAGAAAATACAAAATAACAATTTAAAATTTAATTTAGATAATTTAAGTTTCATATTTATTTGGTTAAATTGTGTTAATATTTTTTAATAAATAATAGTCACGAATGAAAGTGGTAAAAAAAAAAAAAGTTCCATATTTAGTATGTTAAATTGTGTTCATTTTTTTAATAAACAATAGTCAGAAATCAAAGTGATATAATCAAATCAACCCATGTGAATTGCCATTCCCCTCCTTCCCTCGTATACGTTGAGACAAAACCAGTAGACTTTAGTAGTACTGTGCCACTGACAATACATATCCACATGTAAATCTAAGTAAGTTCACATTTTATTATACAGAGAGAGAAAGAGAAAGAGAGAGAGCGAGCAGTTGCCTCGAGTACTGCCACACACACTCTCCCCAGAATCACACAGCCTTTGAGCAGGTAGCTATAGCCATAGCATACAGCACAGCAGCTACAAAACCCCATAAAAATGACAAAACCTGTTTAGGAATTAATCCTTGCACTTCAAGCCAACACAACACCAGCCCCATTGTATATATATATCACACTTACTCTTTAGTCTTTCACAAGCCCAACAACTTCATTCTTGTCTAGCTTTTGTTATATCTTCTGTTTAAAAGCCAAGGAGAAATGGGTGTTCTGGGGTTTCGTTTTGATCCAAATGTTGTGTTTCTTTGTGGCAAGAGAAAGTTTAAGAGCTTGTTCTGGAGGGTCAGAGCTGAAGTGAAGAGGCAAATGAAGCGCAGATCCAAGCAGAAGAAGTTCAGCTTCCACTATGATCCCCTCAGTTATGCTCTCAATTTTGATAATGGCAACTTTGGATTCTTCTGCTGAATTATCACCACCGCCATGCCACCACGCTTTCACAAACTAAGAAAAGGCAGCTTCAGCCTTCAGCTTGTATGCATGCCCAAAAGAATATGATGTATTCAATTAGAAGTAGAATTAATCTGTTTAATTAAGTTCTCTTAAATATGTGTTAATTAGTTTGCTTTCAATTAATCCCTTCTCCCATCTTCTTGCTCTGGTACAAACTTATTAGAAAAGATCATGTGTCAGTATCATGTATGTATTTAGAAACCCATCTACAGCTGCAAGCCCACTATCTTTGCAAGTTGTACACCCCCGACCCAAAGGCTCAAGTATTTGCTTGCATGTATTTCGATCACAGTGACCAAATTGCAGTCTTTGTCTAGCTAGCATCTCTTGTTAAATCAGTAATCCTGAAATTTGAACATGATATGTCTTCACAAGTAACGTAAACTGAAAATGTATCCTGTTGTGTTCCACTTTCTGCTGCAAGCTTTCTGGACGTGTGCTATATGGTGAAATGTCATTTTGCTGCTTTATATTTCTGAACTGTGATGGCACTGTGGACACGTTGGTCCTGTGTAATTAATTGATTCAAGAGAGAAACTGACATGCATTACTTTCCCTTCAAATGCCCCCCAAAACGCCTTTTTTTTTTTAAGCAGTGAGTGCCTTATTAATTTTTTTTCGCCTTACTTTTGATCAATTGTCAACATCTTTCTTCTCACATGCACCATTGCACATTAAATTTCTGCTGACCCACACGAGGTCTCGTTGCTATCTTGAGAGTTTTGTTTTTCTCCAATTCTGCCGGCCAGGCTTGTGTTATGTTTAGTCTCTGCTGTATGAAGTACAGCTTCACCATCCATTAGTCAATGTTTTTTTACCTTCCTTCAGTTTGTATTCTTTTTGAATTTTAAAAGAAAATTTACGTGACTTCATTCTCGGACAAATAGCAGTTAATTTATTGTTTTAAGAAAATCATAATATATAATAATATCCAATTTCATCTTTTGTAGAGCTTGGGGGCAAAATATAAATTAAAGAAAGAGCCCCTATTTATTGAATTCACTTTTGAATGAATAATATTGTAGTTTACAAAGTTGTATCCTAATTGATATCACAAATGATGTGGTACAATATAAGAAAGGCTGTTTATTAGGCTATGCTATTTAATTATCTGATCATTTTATATCATTTAATTTGTGTAGCATTTACTTTTGAACGCTGTGATATAATTTTAGAGTTTTTAAAGTAATATCGTGGCTGTTATAGTCCCTGTTGATACTTCTAACCAAACATAATTTTTTAAAATTTATTCACATTAAAAAAAATAGAGTAGTCAAGGTTAAACTCTGACATTCTTAGCCGCGTATGTTTGTTTTTTGTTTTTTAATTTTAATTTATCTAATTTTTTTTAAGTTTAAATGAGTCTGAATTCGAATATTTGAATGATATATTTATTTATTATTTTAAATATATGAATATAAGTGATGTTTAGTTTGTTTTTATAAATAAAAACGTCTTAAACACTTTTATAATATAATATTTACTTCTCATTCAAACTTTTTTTCATTCAGATAAAAATCACAAAAAAAATATTTTTTTATTAAGACATTTATATCTAAACAAAAATTTTAAAAAATGTATGTCTCAAAATAAGATGTAAGATGTTGGTTTTTTTTTTTTGGTCTGATGTCTTAATTTGACTTAATTTAAGATGTTTTGGTATTTTTGTTTGTTTATTTTTGTATCTGAAGTCTTATTGTAAGGCATTTTTATTTGAATGAAAAAAGTAAAATTTTTGGACTTTTATCTCAATGATAAAATGTATGAATGAAAAATTATTATTTTTTATCATAAATAACTTTATTAAATATGTTTATTTTCTACATAGCTATTAGGTGTTATATTAGAATTTCACTTGTTCTTAAATTGTATTTAATATTAAATACTTAACACACATTGAATTTGAATTTTAAAAAAATTCTTTTATTATTAAATAATAATTTTTTATATATAAATATTATGTTAAATTGTAAAAACATAATGTTATAAAAATTATTTTTCATAAATTATATATATCAAATACTTACCTTATAAATATTTATAATATGTAAAAACTATTGTACTATAAAATATTGTAAATATATACTTATTTAAACTTAAAATATATATAATTTTTTTCAATGTCATAAGTATAAAAACATTAGAATTAAGATATTTTAAATTTATAAAAATAAACAACTTACCACTTATATTCAAATGTCAAAAAATAAAAAATAAATATATTTTTTAGACATATACATTAATGTCTATTCAGATTTCAGTAATATTCAGATCCATTCAGATTTCAGTAATATTCAGATTTCAGATAAAAAAATAAACACTATCTTAAGTTGAAAAAATTATAAAATTAATAAAATTTTAAACTTCATTCTATTAATAAACAATAATTTATTTTATTAAAGTTTGGATAAAAAAAGTAGGTTAGAAAAAATTCAAAAAGGAGGAGAATCGATGAATGTTTACTAGGCTCTGTGGACTAACGCTAATGGCCTAATCAAAACTGTCATAGACAGGTAGCTCAGCAACTTACATAATGTACAAGCAAGCACCATTTTGGTATTGGGCCTCAGGCCTAATTTAATCGTTGGTTTTGAATCCATTACTTATGAATCCATAAGTTGTTACAGAACTCGGATGACTTCCCCGGATAATCTGTAAAGACCTGTTAAACGGTTGTGTTTTTTTTTTTTTTTTTTTTAATTTTAAAATGAAAGAACCGCTCAACTAAGTTAAAGTTAAAAAAATAAAAAATGCTTTGGACGAAAGGTCAAATGTGACATGGGTTTCAACTTTGATGCAAGTGCAAAGAGATGCCTTCGACCCATTTTCCTCCTTTTTATTTCACGTGAAAAGTACTTTATGTAATGAACTTCTGTCACATGTTTTCATTGTTGAGTCTGATTTTCATTTTCATCCTGGCCACACAATTTTAAGTAGTTTAACGTTAGTAAGTCTTGGAGCAATTACTCGACCACTTTTATTTTTTACTTTTTTAGAAACTATATTATATATATGATGATATTTATAGTAAAATGTATACGTAATCTTCTGAATCAACTATTTATTTAAGCAAATAGAGGACCTGAATATCTACTCAAACATATGAAGAATAACACGCTTGGCTTTTATTTTGCCTTTTTTTTTCCTACGAAACTTATTGTTTGAAGAAAATATGGAAAAAATGATAATTAAGCATGAGAAATTAGGGTACTCCATCCACCCCATATAACTTTATCACTAAAGGTATTTAGAGTGTCTTAGTTGAATTTGAGTACCCGAAGAACATCAAAGGAGTTAAAATGTATGTCATACAATAATTAAAATGGTCATTAATTCGCTACGTAAGTTATTGATATCACCAAAAGATAATATTTAATTTAGTAAAATTAAATAAAAAAAATATCTAGTTCAAAAGAAGAAACAAACAATTGTTTTATCTGCAAAAATGATAAAGCAGTTCGCCTAAACTGCCAGACAACCCCGATAGAAATGTTTTATGCTGTACAGTAGCGTACCTATGTGTCACAAAATAACAACACTTACAAATATCGCCTTATTTGTCCCTCACATGTAATCATAACGGCACAAAAAGTGTGAGGGAGACAAAATATGAAGAATATCCTTGATATAATAACAAGATCGCCTATAAAAATAAAATATGTAGTAAAGTACTCCGAATACATCTTATATAAAGGTAATCAAATTTATTCTTTAATAATAAATTATTCATTACACATTCTCTATCAACTTTTAACCTCTAATTTCAGAGAGCTTGCAAGCTTTCCATTATTAAAAAAACTTAAGTAGCTGATTTGAGCGTTGGAGTGTGGTCCTTGGCCACCACCAATTCTACCTCTAAACTCATTTTCTTTATTTTGTAGGTTGAAGACACCTCTCAAAGTTATCTTCAAGTTCTTTCACATAAAATCTTAGCTTCTCACCATAGCACATATATCTATTCTTATTTCACTTCAAAAACTTCCAAAAGAGCTTACACTCCACAACCTAGTGAAATATCCCTCACACCCAAAAATTAAATTTATTGTTGTTAAATATGTTTTGACATCCACTTTTCTTACCTTTCAAAATCTACCTAAAACATTTATCAATAGTTACTTTTAGTATTATTGATAGGTCAAGGAAAAATTAGTCCATATTTGGTGAAGAAGATTGATATCTTTTTTTTTTTTTTTAATGAGATTTGAATGAATATGAATTTTAGTAAAATCTGAATAGATCTGAATATATATATCTGAATAATATATTTGTTTTTAATTTTTTATTATATGAAAATAAGTTTAAATTATTCTTTTTAGAAAGAAAATACTTGAAATATGATATTTTGACATGTATAACTTATAAATATTATTAATATTTATATTTGTTTGTTAAACATATGACAAGTTAACAAAATTTGATAATATGGACCTTAACAAAGCATGAAAAATAAAAAAACATATCTAACATATAGATTTTTGGACATTAATAAATGATACTTATAATGTAATTTTGAGTATATTACATGATATTTTTTTATTAATTATGTAAACCAACCAATTATTATTTAATTATTTGAATTAAAATTTATGTATTAAATAATATTTAAAATCTATTAGAAAAGTTATAATTTTTCATTCAAACTTAAATATCTTATAATAAGGTATAAGGTATAAAAAGTAAATAAACTAAAAACTTTAAATGTATGAAAAAAAGTAAAATTAAGATTCAGATAAAAAATAAATAATTCTTAATTTTTCACTAGCAATTCTTAAAATAGAGTTTAAATAATTCAAAAAATTATCTTTAGAAAATTGATTATCAAATTATATATATATATATATATATATATATATATATATATATATTAAATTTTACTCCCACATTATTAGAAAATTATTTGAAAAGCTTAATTTACCATTGTGGGTGACAATTTTTTTTTTAAAAAAATTAAAACTAAAAAAAACTTCACAACATGGTTAGGCCTTGGGTGAATAATGCTTATTGGCTCAATTCACTTACCTATTTAATTCATATTAATATTTGAAAAATACTTACTTAACTTATATTTTTTATGAAAGAAGACTTGCTTCATTTAGTTATTTCTATAATTAAATAAAGAATTTAATGAGCCGCTCCTTTCACAATAAGTCAGTGCTCTGAGGCAAAGGCTAGAGTGGTTCATATTTAATCCTTAAATTAAACGAGAGCAGAAAAGGGGTTTCCTGATTTGTTTAAAATGTAAGTTTTAGTTAAGCGAGCGGAATCCAAAGATTAAAACTAAAGTCCCCTTCCATTGCAAGCTCAAAACGCTACCGTTATCATTCTCTCTCTCTCTCTAAAGCACGCTTGTCAACTCGCGTACCAACTGCTGCTTTTTTCTCTCTCTAAAACCCTATGTGCAGTACTGTACTTCGATAAGGATCCGCCATTCACAACGGGTACGGGTTTTCCCACGCTCTCTCTCTAATGCGTCACCTTTACGGTTCAAGGTTTCTTTTTTATTATTTATTTTTTTGCTCCCTTAGTTGCTCAGAACTTTAGTGAATCCAAATTGACCGCTTTAGAGGGTTTTATTAATGCGTTTTATGATATATGATCATTGTCATTTTAGTGAGGTAATGGCTGAATTTTTTAGTTTAAAGTGTTGGGTAATTAGAACTGACTTCCACCTACTGGGATTGGAATGAATTTTTGGGGAAAAATAGAATGTGATTGTTCAATTTGTGCTTGAAATGATTGATCGTTAGCTAATTGTTTTATGTGACCGTAGTTTGCTTGATTGAGTTTGTATGTCTAGATTTAGGGGGAAAAAAAAAATTTCTGTGCTCGGCATTCCTGTGAACTCTTGTATTGGGGAAAAATGACTGGAATATTACTTATTTATTTTGTTCTTATAATTAGCATTCTTAAATTTTTAGCCAGGTGGGGGTATCAAAATACCCGAGTTATTTTTATTTTCTTCGATGTGTTTAAGTTGTAGGTTAAAATATTCACTTGCATTGGAATTATAGGTTTAAGTGGGATACATTTTGCATGTCTACAAAATGGAATTAAAAGGGAGCACTTATGAGTGTGGACAAGTTTTGTGCTTAAGGTTTACTCTCTAGTTTGAGGATGTCCTTGTGGGTGCGTACATTCAGTAGGTTATGCAGCTGATTGTCCCCTCGGCCTGAGTGATACACAGTGCATGCTAATGTATCACTCATCATTTAATCTGGGTGTGTCACTTGATTTTACCATCCTTTGGCTAATTTCAATTAAGAAAGTATAGATAAACAGCACAGTTCTAACTGCATAACAATAACTTGAAACGTAAGAAAAGAACTCAATTTTATAAAGACTAGACTGAATTGGGTACCAAGCAGGACCCCCAGAACAATTAATTCACAGTTCTTGTTTGCTTTTTTTTTTTATAGGCAAGCTTTTACTTGAGTCACTACATCGAGGTAGGCTTTTGATTCAAGTCTCAATGTGACTTGTTTAACTATCAAGAGTTTAACTTGAACTGCTTGAATATATGTAGATTTCTTTGACATTTTAAATTGACGTTCTTACCATGGTATGTTATAGCAATTGCTATCTATAGAAAAGTTTAAGCTTGCTACCTCCTTGGTTTGTCTTCCTTAGCTTCTTTTGTGCCTCCCAATTAAATTTTATGGTTTGTACAAAGACTTTCAAAATGAATTTCTGAAGCCTGGTTGATTTTACCATCCTTGTTTTTGTGGATTTGTTGTTGCATCAATCCTTGTACATCTCTCTTATTGTTTAATATATAATCTTTTGTTTCTTAGAAACAACAAGCTTTTCATATCGGACTTTTCTCCTGTGCTATTTTTCTTTTCACATGTCCTTTCTAACTGTTCATTAATTTTCTGTTTTGAAGGATTTAGAGAATTTCCTTTGAGATTCATTTTTTAACATGTGCATCATCTTTGTAATTTCGTCAGTTCAACTTAGTCATGTTACTCTTCTTTAAATGGATTTGCAGCTTAATTTTAAGACATTATGTAGACCGGGTGAGTTAATATGTGCTAGTGTCTGATGATTTGATAGAGCTAGAGTTTATCTGGTTATGTAGTTGCTTTCAATATTAATAATGTTTTTCAGTTGCATGTTTGCTCATCTTTTAGGAGTTCTTTTACAAATTTGGTTGAAGAGACAGAAAGTCGCTATTTAACTTTGATGGCTGCAATCATTCCAATAGATATCAGTTCATCTGATAGTGATTTGGACATAGGAGAATCAGGTACATCAGAGACAAGACAATCCGGCAACGTTAGGATTCTTCCACCATGGGCAACTAAGGCCGCCGTAAATGCGAGAACAGGTCAGACTGGTGTTTGCAAATTGAGAACTTCCTCAGGTATTAATTAAACGAGAAATGTATTTTGAATGGCGTTCCATTAAATAAATTTGCAGGTTATGGTGGGCAGTCTCAAAAGATTCCTTCTTTTGAAAGATCGTATGCTTCCAATGGCAGCTCTTCGAATGCAAATATTTATTCACAGAAAAAAATGCAGATGCTTCCTGGTTCTAGTGATGACCACCAAATGTCTAATGGTCAAGCAGATGATTCTCATTATTTATCTGGGAGCAAGAGTGTGGGTCAGCTGCAGCCAGTTAATTCTCGAATTGCTAATTTTGCTTCTGCAGATTATGAGAAAATTTCATCTCAACAGGCTTTGAAGAGGACACTCCCTACATTTCCTCAGCCATATTCACTAAATACAAAATCAAAAAATTCAGTGGAGGATGTGAACAGCAGTCAAATTCGTGATACTTTTGGAAACTCTTACCACTTAGCTGGGCCAAGTACAGTCAACAGCAAGGGCTATATGAGAGACTATTATGTGAAGAAAAATGATGATGATATTATGATGTATGAGGGGAACAGGATTTTGCCTCCTTCTTTGATGCATGGAAAGTCAGTTTCCATGACACAATTTGGTGGTCCAAGTGACCTAGCCTATCGTTCAGGTTCTGCCGATGAAAGGGTTGGAAGTGATGAAAGATTGATTTATCAAGCGGCATTGGAGGTATTTGAAACATTTTATTTATGCAAAAATGAGTTGAATAGGCAGTTGTTTTGTTTAATTTTCAAATATTTTTCTATTTTTTTAAAAATTGTTGGTATATATTTTATCTTTGATGTCGATATATATGCATATTTTGAGATATAGTAAACAGATGGCTAGAAATAGTTGGGTATGAGAATATTTAGTTCATAAGAATTTGCAGATCCTGTTGCTTGCAAATGGCTATATGTTAGTCCATACAAATTATTCGGTCAGCAATTTTTCACCACAAGAACAGCTTATAGATGTCCTGAGATATGTGGACAGTATTTTATCCTTGAATAGCTTATTTTGGGAGAGTATAGACTTTTGGTCTTTCCCCCTTCTCTAAGGAATAGGATCATAGGTTAGAGGACTTATTTCGAACAGTAGATAGATTTAAAGTTCAGAAATAAGATCTCAAAATGAGACCTAATTGACCATAACTGCAACCAATCCTTCTTTCTACCCTTTTGTTCTATTTTTGGTGCTTCTTTCTTGGAACTTGCATTCACCAAATATTGATTGGTTTATCTTGTTTTGGTTTTATGACTAGAGTTGGCTGCCTATTTCCTTTTTGACAGTTTAGCTTCTTTTGTATCACATCTTCATGGTCCTTTTTTGTTTTCTTACTACCTTTTGCTACATTATTTATGGCCTTACTCTTCTTCTTGAGATTTCTCCTATTTACAACTGTAGTCCTTGGTTCTTGTTGCTCTTGAAATATGGTCAATTTTCTAGTCTTTATTATTTGTTTAGTTACTCCATTTCAAGGTTTCCATTTTTATTAACTTATTTTCTTGATGTATTATGTGTGCCACAATGCCTTACACTATGAAGTATGATCTTTTTGGAGGACTAAGTGTTATTGGGTAAGTGTCTGGTTTAAAGTTTTTGAGACAAGTACTTGGTAAGATCCCAATTTGAAAAATTGTCAACAGTTGTTAATGTCTTTTTGGATATTGGGGAGAAGTTTTAATGTAGTTAGGCAATTTTTTTTCCTTTTCTCTTTTTAATTTTACATTAAAATTGGAGTATGACTCACTTTTGAAACATTTGGTTATCCCAATCTATTTTATTTACATTATTCATGGCTCCAAGTAGGTGCAAGGAAAATTGAAATATTGATGAGGGACATTTTACATTCTGTTTTATTGCCCCGTCCGTTCTATTCATTGGTTATTAAATTCTCCATTTAAAACTTCAATCAAGTTCCAAAGAAAAGATTTTCAAGAGTAGATACTCCAGCCTTCTAGTTTCCTATTTCTTTTCTATCTTGTTTCTTCTCATCAATATTGAAATGATTGACCCAAAAAGATTGAAAATTATTGAATTTCTTTCTCTTGTATTCCTTTTAAATCAAAATTCCAACTCAGAGTGGGGGAAACCCTCGCTAAGAAGAAATTTACTACCATTTTATCCTCCCAAATATGAATATCCTTCCTGTTACCATCCACTTCAAGATCTATATGGTTAAGGTACTCTTTAAAGATGGCTTTTCAATTCCTTCTATGCATCCCTTAGCTCCTTGGAATCCTACCCATTTGAACGAAAGCTACAAACCAATAACTGTATGGACAATAGCCATTTTGCTAATGGAAATCATCGCCAAAGAAGTGCAAATCTTGTGGTTCTACTTACTGAGAATATCTTTGCTTTATCCAAAGGAAAGTTTATGGAAATATACTTTGATTGGTTGTGAGCTATTTTTTGTTTTGAGAGTCTTGCTGTTTACAGGAGACATAGTTACAAAGAATTTTAGTTCAGTTTTGTATAGTTTTCAGTCTTTGAGTTGATTGAGGAAATCTCATCCACCTATGTAATTTCTTTCAACTATTTTTATAAGTATGCATCTGTTCATTTTCCTGAAAATAGTAAACAATGTTAAAAGAAGAAGATAAAGCATTAGACCATCTTTTGTTTCTAATTGGATTCTCTGTCATGTTGAATTAGTCATCTTACTCCTTCTCGAAATGCCTTGCAAGAGATAATAGGGTGCATGCAGACTATGCTTTTTCATAATTCTAAATCTGTTCCATTATAATGGATGGGGTTCTAGGTGTTGTCTTTATGATGCTGGTTGGAAGATGCGCTGATTTTGTTTTTGGTATAAAAAGCAATTAAGTAAAGAATCTTTTTCATGATTAGCTTCGGGGAAATTAATTTATTTTTGAAGCAATAAAAGGTTCAAATAAGTTGCACTTTGTTTCTTGCAGGATCTAAATCAACCAAAAGTGGAAGCTACACTACCTGATGGCCTCTTGTCTGTCAATCTCTTAAGGCATCAGGTCTAGTCTTATCTTTAATTTAGATAATTCTTTTTGTTCATTTCCATCCATTACTTAGTTTATCTACATTATTTAAGTTTACAGAAGATTGCATTGGCATGGATGCTTCAGAAGGAAACAAGAAGTTTACATTGTTTAGGTGGAATTTTAGCTGATGACCAGGTTATCTTTTCTAAACTTTGTTGACTTTTATCTGTCTTCTTAAGGATACTAGCTTGATAGGATCAAATTTCTAACTGACTGATTATTTTCCAGGGTCTTGGTAAAACCATCTCAATTATTGCCCTTATACAAATGCAGAGATCGCTGCAATCAAAATCAAAAACAGAAGTCTTAGGCAATCAGAAAACTGAAGCTTTGAATTTGGATGATGATGATGATAATGGCAGTGCTGGTCTGGATAAGGTTAAGGAGACTGGAGAATCTGATGACATCAAACCGGTCCCAGAAGTTAGTACTTCTACTCGTTCATTCAGCCGGCGGAGGCCAGCTGCTGGTACATTGGTTGTTTGTCCTGCTAGTGTTCTCCGACAGTGGGCTAGGGAGCTGGAAGACAAAGTTTCAGATAAGGCCACACTTTCTGTCCTTATCTACCATGGAGGTAGTAGGACTAGGGATCCAGTTGAACTAGCTAAGTATGATGTGGTTCTGACAACATATTCTATTGTAACTAATGAAGTTCCAAAACAACCTTTAGTTGATGAAGAAGAGGCTGATGAAAAAAATGGGGAAACATATGGATTATCTTCGGAATTTTCAGTGAATAAGAAGAGGAAAAAGATATCTAATGTTAGCAAGAGGGGAAAGAAGGGTAAAAAAGGAAATGTTAGTTCCTCAATTGATTATGGATGTGGTCCACTTGCCAAAGTAGGTTGGTTTCGGGTGGTGCTAGATGAAGCTCAAACAATAAAGAATCACCGAACTCAAGTGGCTAGAGCCTGCTGCAGCCTTCGAGCCAAAAGAAGATGGTGCTTATCTGGAACACCAATACAAAATACAATCGATGATCTGTACAGTTACTTCAGGTTTCTAAAGTATGACCCTTATGCTGTATACAAATCATTCTACAGTACTATAAAGATCCCAATATCAAGAAATTCACTCCATGGTTACAAGAAACTTCAAGCTGTACTGAGGGCTATAATGCTGCGTCGTACAAAAGGTGACTGCTTTCCATGGTTTTTTCGTGTGTGTGTGGTTTTATATATTTGGAAGGGCGGAGGTTGGAATATTGCTTTTGTTTATGGCATGATATTCAATGTTTGATGTGTCTCTAATTCTGATTCATGGTTTTGTGAAGATTTCAATGTGTTTCTTTCTGTTGGTTTCCTTTCAAGAATTCGTTTCATTTTAAGTATCTTATCAGTCTACAAAATGACTGCCAGCTGCTATTGATTTTGGATTAGGACGTCTTCATATGTTGAAGAATTATTGTAGCTGATGTAAACTGGAAGATAATCTCATTAATTACTTATATACTTGCATAGTCGATGCTTTTACTTGCATCTTCTTTTGTTTGCTTCTGGCATTAAGAAAAAGAAAACTGTTAAGAAGCTATTTTTTAATGAATAAACTATGTTTGAGATGGTCTGATTGTAGTTCTGTTGCATTGTGGATATATTTTGTGGAAAGAACACTGTTAAGTATGCAACTATTTTAAATATGCAGAAATATTGGATAATACATTCACTTAAAAAAAAAAACTGCATTAAGCACCTTGCGCCCCGTATTGAATGAATAGGGAAACAATGGATTGTCTGCTCTTGTATTGCTCTTGGCTAGAGGTATCTCCTCAGTTTTTTGCACTACTTTCATCATGCCAAAGGCTGAATTTGTATTGTTGGCTAGGTGGGGAGGTGTGAAGAGTAGGTAGAATGCCTGCCAGATTGCTTGTTATGGACTCTTTGGGGAATTGTAGAACTTGTTCCTTTTAAAGATTTTCTGGTGTCAAGTTTCTACCAAAACCAATTTTTTGGTTCTCTCCAAATATGAACTCTATAAAAAAATGTGTGAACCTGCTTTGGTGGTAAGTCCCAACTTTAATACCAAGTGGGTTTTAGCTACAGAGCATGAATGATTTTGTAAATGGTGACAGTCACCATGTGATCCAAACCTTTCAGTGATATTTTTTGGTTCAACGGTGTCTATTTTTCACACCAAAATCTTTGGTTTTCAAATTCATTAGTCATGTTACCTTTATTCTGGCCTTGTGTGCTCTCTTAGAGAACTTTGGCATCTTGTTGAGGAATGAATTGTAATAGTCTTCATGGATGACATTTCTGATTTATAAGATGGTTAAAGATAACTGTAATGTTTTTATTTGACCTTGCTTCAGCTCGAGTAATTCATGGTATTCTATTTTCCTAGCGATCTACTGCATTTACAAATATAGTATACTCTCTGTTACAGATAATCTAAGTGAAGTGTGTCATACCTTTTTCTGGGTTTTCTTTTCACTTCTTATGAAATTTACTTCTGCTTTCATTTACCTCTGATCAGCAAAATGAAATTTAATCATTGATGTATCTAAATTTGAATCATCACGAGGGATGCTGGTACATTGCTATCAGAACTATATGTTTCTCTATTGTTGTTCCATTGATTGTGCCCTAATGAATTTGAACTTAAATTTCCTTTTTGTTTGTTTGATGCTGATCTTTGTTAGTTGTTGTGGTCCAGGAACACTCATTGATGGCCGGCCTATAATTAATTTGCCTCCAAAAACTATCACCTTGACAAAGGTGGATTTCTCGAAAGAGGAGTGGGCTTTCTATAAGAAGCTTGAATCCGATTCCCTTAAGAAATTTAAGGTGCTTTCTATTTTGCTTCATTATTCAAGTTGAGGAAATATATAGATCGACTGGTTTGACTTTTCGGACATGCAAACAGATACCTTGCCTTCATTTACCATAAAGCCTAGGCTCTCTTTTCTGACATGCAAAGAGAGCCTAGGCTTTATACATCCCAGGAGTGTCTCAATAGAATGCAGGGAGGATCTTACCATAAAGTTTTAAGGATTTTTTCTTGGAAGATCAAATTCAATTTATTGGATTCTTTGCTGATTTCTCATATATCTAAGCCATTTTTCTTTCAGGCTTTTGCTGACGCTGGCACAGTGAACCAGAACTATGCAAATATTCTCTTGATGCTTCTACGCCTCCGTCAGGCTTGTGATCACCCTCTTCTCGTAAAAGAATATGATTTTGACTCTGTTGGAAAAATTTCTGGTGAAATGGCAAAGAGACTCCCTAGAGACATGCTAATTGATCTGTTGAGTCACTTGGAAACTTCTTCTGCCATTTGCTGTGTATGCAGTGTGAGTTTTTACTTTAAGTGTGATACTTCTGTTTTTTTTTTTTTCCTCTCTGGAATTTTTTGGCAGAATTTGTTCCCTTATTATAAAAAAAAAAAGTGATCTCGTCATTGCATATTTTTATGGCTTATGCATGATTTGTGGTTTTGATGAATAATATTAACAGACGATATATTGGATTTTGTTTGTCCAATATGGTCTCTATGGAGTTTTAGAACATCATCTGTTAATATTTGACTCTCTTGAATCGGAGTTTGGCTAGGTGTTTTAGGAATTTTGTCTTGTTAGAGAAACTGCTCATACTAGTTTCCTTCTCCTAATGACCAGTTTTGATCTGTCATTGTGGCAATGTCAGTTCATTTCCAAAAAGTATTTTTTTAAAAATAAAAAAATCTAAATCCATGTAATGATAGGGCTTGGTTGCTTTCTTTTGCTATTCTTGGTAGGGTGCTTATAGGAAAGTTCAAAAAGCTAGTCACAAACTTGCAATCATTAAATGCCTGGTCAATCTGGGGTAAAATAATACTCTTAACTTATGGAAGTGGTTTCATCATGTTGTATTGGAAATCACTTTTTTTGAAAAAGAATAATGGTAGGGATCCCAACAATTGAGTCTCGACTTGAGTCCTAATTGTTATGGCATTCATCTGGTGGTATTAATTTTATAGGTTATGAAATTCACCATCCAATAAATTAATGACACGTAACAGTTGGGATCTCTATCATTATTGTTTTAAAAATAACTATGAAGTTCGATAACATAGATATGGCTGTTCGATATTGTTTGGTATTGACAATTGTCCTGGCTGTTGAATGGTTATTGCATGAAAGTTATAATTGTTGTTGTCTCTACCATTAAATAAATTTAAATTCGTTATTTTGCTTTGATAGCGGACAGCTGGTTCACTTGTAATGATTCTTCATCTTTAATACAATTTACATTTTCTTATAAAAGAAGAAAAAAAATTCCATCTCTGGAGGTGATGGAATTGCTCAGCTATGAGCAGTGTGGTTTCATTTGCATGGATGTGAGAAAAGGAAGTGATGTGATACATTGGTCGTACTCATTTATGAAAGAATTGTTGTTTGGTTTTTTGTTGGTGGGGGGGGGAAACCTGCAGTGATGACCGATGATATCTTTATATGAGAATTTTCTAATGCCGAACATTTGATTTACTCATTTTCTTCAAATATGAATCAGCAGCTCTTTGCATAAAGAATTGCTAAAAGACAAAAAGATTCAATTTCCAATGCTTTGATTTTGCAATTGTTATGAAAAGAGTCGGTTATATTTTTGTCTTCTAACAATTCTTTTATGAAAGAGTTGTTGGCCCCACATTTTCCTAAATTGTAGATGTCTGATGAGAGTAATCCGTATATATACAAGTACCTGGACTGGAAAGATGTATCATCCAAGAAATGGAGAAAGGAGTAGAAAAAAGTGGGCCAAATGTTCAGAAAAGGAACAAGAGCTTCATTTGCTGTAGAATTTTGTTCGCCTTGCATTAATTAGCCCATAAAGTGCTCCTGAGCAGTGGATTAACAAATAATTAGCAGTCTCCACCTTTCTTGCATATAATGCATCAAGATGGAAAGAGTCATATTCAAATGCTTAGTTTTAATGGTATCTGCTGTATTCATTCTTCCTTGGGTGAAAGCCCCTTCTCCTGAAGTTACAAGGCTATTTTTCCAAGTTCCTTAGAGAGAGTTGTCTCATTCCCCTATGTATTCTCTACCTATCCATCAAGCAAAAACTTGGATTTAGGCCGTCTGTATCTTTTTATACTCTTTAAATTAGCATGGAACATTTTGTTTTGATTCTCTGTTTTCATGTTTGATTCATATTGGCCATATAAATATTGCCTAAGAAATTGCTAGATGTATTTTACCATGTAGCTGGATATTTTGGAGAAGTGGGTGTCAGTATGTCCCAAAATTTCTGTACTTGATACTTGTTGATTACCTTTGTTTTTGGCCCTGTTTACTACTCATGACAGGTGTTCTAATGTTTCCATATTTGATTGTTTTATAGGATCCACCTGAGGACTCTGTTGTTACCATGTGTGGCCATGTTTTTTGCTACCAGTGTGTATCAGAATATATTAAAGGAGATGACAATATGTGCCCTGCACCTAGATGTAAAGAACAGCTAGGTGCTGATGTTGTTTTCTCGAAAATTACTCTTAAAAGTTGCGTCTCTGATGATGGTGGCGGTAGCCCCACAGATTCTCCATTTGCTGACAAATCAGGGATTCTTGAGAATGAGTATATTTCATCGAAAATCAGAACTGTTCTTGAAATTCTTCATACACAATGGGAATTAAACACTAAATGCTCGATTGTAGAGATTCATGATCCTGCAGGAAGCAATGGTTCATCTGCAGAAGGTGTTAGTGATGCTAAACAATCAATGGTACATTCAAAGTTACCAACTGAAGGACCGATAAAATCAATCATCTTCTCGCAGTGGACTAGAATGTTGGATTTGGTTGAGAATTCACTGAATCAACATTGTATACAATACAGGAGGCTTGATGGCACAATGACTCTAGCTGCGCGAGATAGGGCTGTTAAGGATTTCAACACTGATTGCGAGGTTGGTTCTCTATAACTTTAATAAAACTGGAATACGATTTTGTTTTGGATGTAGTACTACCAGAACAAAAGTTGATGCCATAGGTCACAACTCACAAGAAAGATTCTCTCTGTTCTTAACACTAATAATCTGAGCTGTAATATGATCACCTAACTTGTTGAAGTTGTTGCAGATCACTGTGATGCTGATGTCACTAAAAGCAGGAAACCTTGGTTTGAATATGGTTGCTGCATGCCATGTTATTCTTTTGGATCTTTGGTGGAATCCAACTACAGAAGATCAAGCTGTTGATCGAGCACACAGAATTGGACAGACTCGTCCTGTTACTGTTACTCGGCTCACTATTAGAGATACTGTAGAAGATAGAATATTAAAACTCCAGGTATGTTGCTAAGCTTTTACTGGCTTTATATTTAAACATCTGCTTAGTTTATCTGATGTATCTTTAATAATTAGCATCCCTGGAAGTTGAGAAGTTAGAACTTTGACTAGCAATTGGTATATCAAGAAGATACCAATTTTAAAACAACTAATTAAATAATGGAAGTAATCAAATTTCTTGAATGTGTGGACTGAGATATGTTCTCTCCAATTTCTGGACCCACTATGATGGGGAAGTAAGTTGAGGCAAATCCCAAGGTATTTGGTCTAGCACTTCTGGGTTAGTAGGATATACAAGCTGAGTTTGGGGAACTAAAATGTTAAATGAAAGGAGTTTTTTGAAGCTGTAAAAGTGAATAGAGATATGCCAACTGGTTGTAGATGTGAAAGATATTAAATTGGGAAGCATTTGTTCCAACTATTAGGAAATTAGCAAGAAAATAACCCAATAATATTCATATTGAAGTTATGATCGAGGGAACGAAAGCAAAACAGAAGAAGGAAGGAAGGAAGAAGTTTTTTCACAAGGTTGAGGCTGGAATGGAGCAAAAGCGCACTCCTGACGTGCTTTAGGCCTTTGGCCCTCAAAGCACTTTTCTAGCATAAATCTGCATTATTCCTTGACTATGTTTAAAATTGAATTGCCTTCAAGCGAGTCTTGGGAAGATTTATAATCTTTGGTTTTTTTGGTGGTATCTTAATTATCAACTGTGGTGGGATTTTTTTCGTAATAAATCTGCGAATTCTTGCTTATTAATGATGCTGTGCAATAGAGGCTTACTTCTTTTGTTTCCTTCAATGTCCAAATATAACTTGAATCATGAGTTTCCAGACAAGTTTCTCTTCTGTATCACCCTAAGCTAAAATAAATTTGGACTACATATATAAACATTTAGTAAATGTTTGATATGCTCAACTTAAAATGATAATATCCCTAGAGTGTTGTGGGATGATTAATTTGGATGTTGAAGTAGGCATGGCCGTCTGAGTGTATTGGTTTCAGATTATTATTGATAGCTTTTAATATGTTAGATTTTATTCGCAGTTTGATATAAACGATCAATCATCCTAGTAAATAATATGTGCATGGGTGTTATAACCTCATTATTAGCAGAGAACATATATTCTTATAGAATTGTCACTGGAATGGCATATTTATATTCTTATTCAAGCTTGTTCAACAATTTAAACTAGCTAAAAAGTCATTAGAAATTTTTAAAATTAAAAATAGAAGACTCGATACTGACATAATTGATGCATTGCATGTCTAAATGAAACTAATTTTAGTTAACGATTTCCTCTCTCTCTAGTTTCACCTAATCACCTTGTTGCTTCATCATTGCTTGCTTTGTACATGGTTGTGGGACTTTAATATGGACTGTATTCCTTGTATTTTAGTCTTGTTTGTATATCAAAATAATTTCCTTTTAGTTCATGGTCTCCCTGTGTGGTTATGGCATGTGTAAGCGCCAGGTGAGTCTTGAAGTGGTCATGGTGTATGAAATGTACACAACCTTTAACCCTGAAGTTCTATTTTGTGGATGTGGACCAACTATTTTACACAAGTTTTTTTGTGCTTGCTAATGTGCACTGCATGTACATCCTAACAATTTGCAATGAATTAATTTACCAGTTCTTACATTTTGCTGAAACTTTGGCCGGTTTGGGTTCATTCTTTAGCCATTATATTTTGGGATCAGCCTCTAGCTGAAATTAATTCTCTCTTGCTATTGGAATATTGGAAGTTGCTAAACTACCAATTTTCATGACCCTTATTTTAGAGGTTTCGGTTTGCATGCATTTTTGCTTTCTTAGTCTCTTTCCAGTTACCTTGAGGGTTTAGACTGATTATGCCCTAGACTTGGAGCGTCCGGTTCCTATAGAACCTATCACTAAATACCCCCCTCTGGGGATAGGGCTAGGCGGAGCGAAAAGGGTTTTCCATGAGATGGGAAATAAAAACTATTAGCCCCACACGAGAAGAAACTTGGACAAAAAGAAAGTGTCTTAGACAAATCTTTTTTGTCGATAACTTACCTTGACTTGGCGTTCCTCTTTTATTTTATATTCAATAAAATTTCCTCATTCAAAAAGGGGAAAAAGGCTGTTCGTCATTGGCGACCAAAGGTAAAGTTTGTGTACTTAGACATGCTAAAATTCTCTTATAGTCTTTTGGATTTTGTAAAGTTGAAATACTGAAGGTAAGAGAGGTTAAGGATTGGGAGGGGTACAAATATAAGTTGTTAAATGGAAAGATGGAAATTTTTTATCCTCTGATGCATTGTCTTCATGAATGTCCTTGTCTTGCAGGATGATAAAAGAAAAATGGTAGCATCTGCTTTTGGCGAAGATCAAGGTGGAGGCACAGCATCTCGTCTAACTGTGGAAGATCTTAGATATCTGTTTATGGTCTAGAAGGCTGTCTGCCCATCAACTTGTATTTGTCCATCCTTCTCTATTTAATAGATCATAGTTTGCTAGAAAGTTTTGAGAGCCACATATGAGTTTTGATCGGCTACATTGACCCAAGGAAAACTGTAGCTGCACTTGTAGTTCCTGCATATGCTGTGGCTCATTTAGGACTTGATGGGTGTTTGATATATTTTTTGGATGGTAACTTTTGTGAGGTTTGAAGCACCCACAATGGCATTTTTTGTTCCCATCAAGCGTAGAGTAGCAATACACAGCCGCCTGTAAATATTCCTAATTATTTCCTAGTATATATCATATATTTAGTTTAATCATTGGCCTTTTTTGTTTATTAATATATACTTAACATGGGTTTGTCGAAGGCTCAGAAGTTTGACAGGAAAAGATAGCTTGTACATGGACCTGATCATGGCTTCTGACACACAATGCCCAAGGTACATTTCTTTTTACCACCTCTTAAGTTTGTGTATCAGATTTGCATCACCCTGAGAAAAGTTAGGGTGAGTTGAGAGATGAGGAGAGAAAGACACAGCACCCATATAGTTTGTGTAGTGTAGTCACAATCTCATCTGATGACTAGGTATAAATTTCACCTTTGGTTGTCGGCCCCATTAGAAAAGCAACCCAAAAATCAGACTTCGACAGAAAATCAGACTTTGACAGGCTAACTTGGAGCAATCTCCAGTACCCTTTGCTTTTACAATGACTAAACATATTTTTGTGCTTTCAGTGGAAACAAGATATTCCTTGAGCAAAAAAGTGGTTGTAGCAATGAATTACCGACAATCATCATTATTTAACTTTTCCTTTTCCTTTTTCCTTATTTTGGCATTTGTTGTCATCTGGATAAATTCAATATGTCTTTGTGGAGCGGCAAATGAAAATGTATGAAATTTTCAGTTCAAGTTTTTATACTTTTAACAAGTAATTTTTAATAATTGTTTCAACTTAATTGTATCATCTGCTTGTTTGTTTATATGTTTATTTGTTGTTATTATTATTATTTTTTGGGTCGGGGGTGGTGGGTCGCATATCTGCAAAACCAGATCCCTTCACTTCTGTGTGAGCCAAACTTGTTTAGCCAATTAGTACACTTACATTTGTACTTCAATGGTAAACATTACGAAAACTGCAACAAGATTTTTTTTTTTTTTGTTCTTAAAAAAAATAATAATAATGATAAGAAAGTGAAAAATGTATGCCAGCCTTTCCAACAAGGCGACAGAATGGGCTCCCTACTGTCTACTAATGACATTAAAATAGTAGAATGTGGGCTCGTTAATTACTTAATTTACTATGTTTGGGTGTAGATTAGGGTTTCAAAGGCAGGGCGAGATGATTACATTACTCTTTTTTTTTCCGCCAAAGAATTTTACGGCATTGTACGGTCATTGTATTATTTAATAGATGGTTAGTTGTGATATTATGGTATAATACGTAGGAATCATGTATTTGTACTGGTATAGATATATCTATTTTGGATAATTGGTCTCCAGCTGTTTTACAGGCTAATTCATGGCGAAGATCTCTATTATTGTCATTGCCCCTTGTGTAAGTAATGAGAGAGCATGTTTAAAATTTGACATTTTCTGAGTATTTTATTAACCGCTATACGGTAAGTCAAAATAACCATTGAAGGTGAGGGTGTTTCCGCAAACAACTTCCTGTCAACTTTTAGGAAAAAAAAAAAAAAAGGGGAAGAAAGAAAGAAAAGCTTGTGAAAATGTCTTTAATTAAGCCTGTTGAGCCGATTTGATCCGAATCTTTAGTTCTTTCTTAATCTCGATTGATGCTTTAACCTGTTTGAGACATTTACTGACAGCGCGCTTTGACAAGATTTTATAATTTTATTTTAGGTTTCCCTTTTTTTTTTGTTATGATTTTATAATTTTATCGTAAATGGGTGTGAAAAGTAAAAATTGCAAGGATATTCTAAACGATTCTGAGATTTTCTGACCATCGCGCTTACATTTGCTTTTTAAAAATGATTCAATTCCTTTCACCAGTTTCACCAAACAAATTTTAAGCTTTTGTGGGCCTCTAAAGTGCTTTCAAAACAAAGCCCTAGGAGGGTTAATTGCCCTGGGAGAGAACAGTAACAGTAGCAGTAGCAGCAGTAGTTTTCCAACTTTTATATTAAACGAAAATGGGAATGGGGTACTAGATTGTTGCGTTTCTTCACGACTTCTGTTCTATTATTTATTTGAGAATAAGGCAAAGGTAATGATCTCGTCACTCAAAAAAGTCTTTCAAAATAGGGAAAAAGCAGATTCCTTTGTAAAAGTCATTGCTTGAATGCTCTCCAACTTAGGTTACACCCAAGTTCGACCAAAACTACCTAGTGATGGCTTCACATGTCCACCAACACCATGGTGGTGCCTCCCTGCCCCTCATGATTTTATACACACTATGCTCTTGTGAGAGAGAGAGAGCCGGAGAGAAGAGAATCTCTTCACGTTAATGATTTAAAAGAAAAAGGGAAAAAAATAATAATAATAAGCAGGGTGGGTGATTTCCACCCACCATTGGAGACTGAATTATTAACTTGCTGATGTGAATCTACTAAATTTAGAGTAAAAGGACTCTCTTGGATCCTCTCATGTCACGTAAAGGCCTGCTCTAATCCCCAAGTAAATGGCCTTTTTTGTGATTCTTTTGACTCTCTCAGATTTTTGCCTTGGGAATATTTGACTCTTACATAACAATTAAAACCCTACCTATCTTTGAACTTTGCTGCCTCTCCATAAGGGCTTTATAGAATCACACAATCGCAAATGTTGTTTTTCACACAAACTTCTCCTTCATTAGTAAAGAAATCATTACTTTAATACATTATTAACTGGGATAATATGCCCACATGATGATAAAATATTAATACAATAATAGTTCACATATATTTATATAATATCATATAATATATACTATTCATATAAAATATATTTTACCTAAAGACTAGCAAAATTCACTGATGACTACACACCATACCTAGCAAACATTGGGGCCAAATCCCACAAACCCATTTGCTCCATCAAATGATATTTGAATCCCTTCTTGTTGAATGTTCCCTATTATGGAAAGTCCTGAAGGGGATGGAGCAAATGCAAAACAAAATGTGCCCACATCATCCACCGGAATAAGAAAGTTACTTGCTGGAAGGGTGAGGACTGGCCCGCCCGAGAAGTAAAATGATACGGTTGCAACCCGCACCGATATAAACCCGAAAAGGTTATAACATGTGTCAAATATGGATACTCCGGAAGCCCGAGGGAGGTTCCCGGTTTGCGCAATAAAAGCATCACGGAACGCCTCGTAAGCCGGTGTTGGCAGCCTAGTCACGGCAGTTCCCGTGTCCATAACCACCCCATCATCACCCATTTGGGTTAGCCGGAAAAGGTCTTCCGATATGGGTATCCGCATACCTCCGACTCCAAGACCCGAGAGCCCGACATAATAGAAACTCGGGGCCCGTGGGTTACGGACCAAGGGGACCCAAGCAGCACCTACGGGCAATGCTTCACGCCCGAATATCAACGACCCGGAAGATCCAGTGCCTCGGCTCACTAAACAGTAACTAAATGCACCACCGGTTTGGCCACCCAATTGACCAACTAGTGACATGGATCCACCTCCAAGGCCCAACAAGCCAGCGGCTCCAACAAACATGCCTTGGTTCTTATGCCCGCATCCAATAGCCACGTTCTTGACCACCGTCCGGCCTATAGTAAGCGTCTCAAGCGCGAGGGTGCCCTTTGTATACGACCCGTCACCGTACGACACCTCGTAACGGCACCGCCCCCCGTGGCATCCGGCGTTCTCAAGGCGATCACAGACTGCGGAGCTGCAAGAAACTCCAGAGAAGGAGGCCGAATCGGCTGGGTCGAAGACCGGGTCGGATTGTTTATAGCATTGGTTACAAGGCTGACACTGGACCCACACGATATCCGAACCAGAGTCAATAACCATGTACTGACTTCTTGGCGGGGAACCAATTCCAAGCCTGACAAAGTACTCACCGCTGCCTTGGTCCATGCCGGAAACGACGTCGGTTCCGAAATCTTGGACCTCGTATTTTGAAGCGTCGCCGGAGAGGTGGCGTACGAGGGTAGCAACCCTTTTGACGTCCCTTTGCATGCGTGCATGGAAATGGTGTTGGTGCCGATGATAATGCATGTCGTTGGTGGTGTTCGGTGAGAAAAGTATTTTATCTCTATGTACAAGTTTCAGCTTCCATCGTGCTTCATCACTTGATGTGTTGCCACTGACATTATTATGCCTTTCAAAGAATTCATTGTATTGGGATATATTTGCATGATTGGTTTTGGAACCGTTGATCGATTCCTTGACGTTCAAGATTTGGAAATGAGCGTTAGAGGCGGCGGCGGATGAGGCGGTGATGATGCTACAAAGAAGTTGTAGCAGCAGCAATAGTTTGAGCAAAAGTGTCGTTTGTGAAAATGCCATGGATTGGGTTGTGTTGTGTTGTGTTGTGTTGTGTGAACTGCTCTGGGTTTTAGGGTTTGAGGGGTGGGGGATTTATTTGGATTGATGTTTTGGGATGCGTGGAGGGAAACAAAGTTGTGGGGTTTGTGCTGAATAATAATTGAGCAAATGGGTTCTGTTTATTTTTCAGCTTTGTCTTTTTTTTTTTTTTTTTAATTTTAATTTTTAAGAGTGGTAATATGTTGACCAAAGAGCGTATTAATTGATTAATGTTTAGTTTATACTTTATACAATAGGAAATAAATAATTGTAGGAAGAAAAAACTAGGAAAATCTTAGAGTATTCCAGTTTGGGGGGTCACTCACTCTTTATTTATTTATCATGTACTTTTATTTTTAGTGGGTTATCCTTGCAAATAACTGCATTGAAGTAATATTTTCCACTCAAAACTCTTAGAAATACAATAATTATGAGAATTATTAGCTCGTTAAACATGTTAATAAGGAGAAATAGTAATGGCTATGTTTATAATATATCAAAAGCCACGCAATCTTTTATTTATTTTTTTTAATTTTTTAACGAACAACTAATTAAACCACTAAATTAAATGCCTGTTTGTCGTACATGAAATGGTTATAAACGAATTGTGAGCACTTTAATCGATATTATTATTATTATATATATTTTTTAAAATTTTGATTAGGGCACATGAATTAGCCAATTTCGTGTGTCTGCGGTTTCCTACTTAAAAGACAAAGACCCTCACTCTCCCTCTATCTTCTCTTTCTATAACAATCTAATTGGCTCCTTGTGTTAAGTGGCTTTCAAAAGAGGGAGAGAATGCAGTACAATGACAACAAAGTATAATATATAATAGGAATGAATTGAATTTATAGGACAGTTTTTTAAATGGGACATCGAAAAGCATATTATATAAAGAAAGAAAAAAACGTTTATAATATTTCTATGAGATGTTAACTAAAGTAATCTTCTTTTTCCTCATCTTTTTCTTTTAAATACAAGCCCAAAGACACCAACTTTTTACCTATAGTGTAGACTATTAATCTTCAACAGAGTTCATAGCCTTTTTATAAAGTGCATCCATTCATACCCATTTTTATATCAAATCAAGGATACATGCAAGTTTATATGCATGTCATCAATAATTCAAAATCTAGATTTGAAGTTTAATCAACTCATTACCGTGGCTAATTATTATACATATTTGTGACATATCACGCTGAAATTTTAGGCCTAGCCACCAGTCTTTAATGTTGGAGATCAATCAACTTTTTACTGACATGATTTCCAGCACTTGACGATCAAAAGATCTTAAGTTCAAAGCAGTTGACTATAGTGATATTGCGCTGTTAATCGACATGGAAATTTGTTACACAAATCAATTAAAGAATTAGATGATATATTAATTGTTTCTCATGAAAGAAATACTTAATAGTAAGGATTGAATTCGTGGTAAAGATTTTGTAAACTGCATTATCTGATTACAGAAGCATATGTATATGATTCCCAAATAATTAATGTTGCAGCCACATGAGTTCAAATGTTTTAGCCTTTTAGGTGCGTACTTGGAATCATCAGGAATGGGAGATCTAATCATCAACAAAAGAAACTCTATTTTATCGCGTTCTCTGCAAGCAACTAAATTTAATTTTACATAGAATTTACAATTTTTTCACTATACCATTAGAAGCTTATTCCTCCATTATTTTTCAAAAGCTTGCCACTACAAAAAGGTAGGTCTAATAATTCTTCATCCGTAGTCTCTCTTCTCTTCCAATTATCTTTTTCTTTCTATCCAACTACATATTTTCAATTTTCTCCCTTCATTGTTGGATCTTTAATAAGAAAACGAACACTCAAAATTCAGCAAATATAACATTAATAATAGTGTGAATATATTTGAGTGCTGTAGTGGTAGCCAAATGAACCATGCATGGTATATCAATCCGTGTGACCTGAGAGCTTACCTAATGATGATCTGGGCTATGTACATGCTTATGGGTCACGCGTGATGCGAAGAAAGTTGGCCAGACAGCAACATTCCATGTTTCAGTTATACATAATTATTGCACGACATGGGTCTCTTCTATATATTGCTTTTTTATGCCACAATCATTCTCTCTCTCTCTATATATATATATATCGGTAAATAGTGGATCACCAATATCGCATGCATTCGCTAAGTCAAGATCTCTGCATTTCACCAATATGAGGGGACTTGATGGGTCAAGAGTTTCAAAAACGGTCCAAAAATCAACTAAGGTTTTAGGCTCACTAGGGTTTTTATGTTTTCTCTGCAGACATAATCACCCATGCATAAACAATCAATTATATATGTAAATCACAATATGGAAAGTTAGGTTTCTTTTATTGTTGTTAAATCAAATTAAAGCTAAAAAAAATATAAAGCTATTTCTCAGTAGAATAATAATTAACAATAAAATAAAAACCAAAGTAACATCACAAACCCTCTGCCTTGGTGAGTGGAAGGTTAGTTTAAAAGTAAATCTTGCTTGTAATCTCATATTTTAACACATATGGCGGCTGAGCTCATTCTTTTGGCAGGCGTCTAATACAATAAGTTCAACATATTATTCAAATATGCAATCGAGGCTTAGTTAGCCTTCAGAGAAAACATAGCATAGCAACAAATAAAATCCTCACATAGCATGCAAAAACTCAATTGGCTACCGCCCATTTGAATTTCATCACTTTATATTAAATATCCTGCATTTTCTCATATTTTTAACCTTTATATATATAAAAGACGGTTGATTTTTCAATATTGGAATCTCTCAATCGTGTAACCCAAGTGTTACGTTGAGAATGGTAGAAATACAATAAATGTCCTCAAGTTACACCAAAGGGCATTAGAAATTAATTTAAATTTGAACAAAAAAATATATATTTATATATGAATTTGAACAAAAAAAAATGTACATATATGTAACATATAAATAATTTACTAAAAGCAAACCAAATAAAGAATTTGTCGCATGTCTCCACTTACCCATTTCTTGTCCCCAAGATATGTTTTTATCGACAATAAATGGCTTAATGGAGAGAATAAACAATGAAATATATCTGTGGGCATGAAAAAGGATTAAGATACTAAAGGGATATTCAATTGGTACTGCACGAAAATACGACAAGACCAACCAAAAATATGATATGATAGAAAAATATGAAAGCTAATTAAAGTGAGTGGGAATGTCACAAAGACATTAGAGTATTGGAGTTGGGAGTACATAAGATAATGCACACACTTCTAATAATTGAGCCATTATTACCACCTAAAAGTCGCTCTAATTTTTTATTACACCCACTATTATTTTTTTAATTATGATCTCTCTCCCCCTTTTTCTTTCTTTTCTCTATCTGTTATGCTTAATACATGCACATGCAAATAGAAGAACTCAAAAGCTAGACATGTTTATGCATTCTCCATGAAGTTTATGAGAAAATGAACATGCATGATCTGAAATTTCTAGCAATATTATAATTATTAATATGATTCTTGAAATTAGAGTGATTGGAATTCGAATTTTAATTGATATTACCATTTGAGGAAATAAACAAACAATAAAGAAAAAAAAAATTTCACTTATTCAAGTGATACAAAACTACTTATTTATATGTGATTATGAGACAAGAAATGAAACTAAAATCAAATTATAATTCAATCCATAAGTTGAGGATGAATATTAATTACACGTATGTAATGGTAATAATTCTTGTCATATATGCATATCATAATGATCGTAATTATTATAATATATTAAATACTTAGTTGTTCTAACTTAATCAAGGTCCTCGATTCAAAACTTGAGAATTTAGCTACACTAACTACTTGTTGAGAGAGTTTTGTCACCTTAATAATTTTATCCGACTTAGATCTGGATTAATCGAGACTCAATGTAATCTTTAAATGCCAGATAATTTAATATACCAAAATAATAATAATAATAATAATCTTGATTCCTGCGCTGCTATATATATGTGCATGCTGTATTGACTTGACAGTGAAATGATCTTGGTGTGGTTCCTATTCGACATTGATGAGTTACAAAACTTTCATGAATTAATTAGTAACAAATTATAGCTTAATCTAAATGGGCATCCATCAAATCCAAATGTGAGCATGCATGCATGTATGTTAATAAGTTGTTAACAGTTGATGCTCGATGGTTTACTCCTAACATTAAGGAGATCGATTGATCATTCTCGACAAGATAATGCTGGTATGCTGTCTTGATTAATCAGATTCTGGAGAGCATGACAGGTTTTAGTGGAGATAAACCCTATCCTAAATCTTAAAGAATTTCCCTCACTTTAAGTATGTTTAACCCTCTTTACATTTTAAATTTTTTGTGTCACTTTTAAGTATTATAAAAACAACAACAGAGGTATATATATGTATATATATTGATTTCAATATGAAAAAATTGGCTTGTCTCCCAAATTTGAAAGGGGATAAGAATGAGATGAAGTTTTAGGTACATTATTAATCTTCATTTCTAATTTATAATTAATGTATCACAACTTCTAGAAACAGAAAGTATATATAATCTAGGCAGCAGGCGCTGCTCTTTAACTCTAATTCAGCCTTTGAAGATTTATGAAGGTGACACAACACGATACTTATATTTTTAACTTCGATATTAGGTACTTATTTATAGAGTCGCAATTATTTTAGTAGTAGAACTGATAATAATTTCTTAGAAAAAAAAAATTGTCTACCAAAAGTCTAATACAATCGTCTTTAAAGAATTCGCTACCTTAATCTATTTTGCATACCGTCTTATCATTCGCATGCACGTGATTCACAAATTTAAAGTCAAAATCAGAGAAGATTACCAGTGCCCCCGCCATTACCAACCAAAGTCTCTTTCTCATGCCATTACTCACTCTTTATTGTTTCCTAATCATGTATAAAGTTTTTTAAAATAAGCGTATGTATGACTCGGTATTAATTATAGCTTTAACATCTTGTGAAGCAAAAATTTAAGTCGGTCTTCATATGTCATGAATTATATATATATATATATAAATCTATAGTCATTATCTAGTGAGAGCATCTTCACTTTATTAAATGAAAATATTACTAAAAAAAAAAAAAAATTTAAATACATAGAAAATTATATTTTTTGTCAATTAATAGTATCTTTATTTTAATAAAGTGAGATTGACTTCAATAGAGAATGATTTTTTTTATGAAGATTAATAATTATATATATAGTACTGATCTGATCAAAGATCCTGAACTTTATTAAAATCTGAGAAAATTAATAAACTATAAGATTTAATAATTTTCAAGGTCATTATACTATTAAATTAGACCGCATAATTTAATAATTTTTTCAAACTTTAACAAAGTCGAAGATCCTAAATTAGAATATTTCTCTACACACATATAGTTTTCTTTTTAATTACATATGTCATTTCCATATACTTATTATGAAATGAACGTTTATCTTTTGAACACACAGAAAACGTCTGCCTATAACACAGAGTACGTAAAGTGAAAAGTTAAGAAACTAGAGAAAGGTGATGGAACCAATTTATTGGAAGATCAGTCCAAAAACTCTCTCTTTAATTTCTTGACCGTGCATATATATAATCATTAGGAAAATGTTAAATAGTTGTTTGAATTATCAGTTATTTATAGTGTTTATTGGATCTTCCTTATTTGACACACAACAAATTACCTACAGGGACTCTCCCTGTACATTATAATTATTATTACTACTGTATAATTAAAGGATGATGAGGTGATCGCATTACGTGGTTGATTGAATACATATATATATATATATATATACATACCCACCGTTGAAGCTTAATTATTGCTGCAGTGGTCCTAGCTATACTGGCGGTATAGTGATGTCAGATACCATCTTGCCCCATGAGGTTAATTAAATTTGTGATTAGGGTTGATTGCTTGATGAATCTAATCCAGCCCAATTTCAGAATAAGAACAGTCGAATTGGATTGTCTTTTTCAGTTGGTATAAGGCGACAGAGAATTTATAAGACAAACTAAAGCTACCGTTATTTTCTTGAACATGTTGAATTGCTTAACTTGCGCAGTAATATAAGATTTTTATTTTTTTTGTCGTAGGAGAAAAAAGAACACAAAGACAAAAGATAGAGGAAGGAACCAGGAAGCCTCTCCTTGGCCTTTGCATGTCGAGAGTCGAGACAGCAAGGTCAATGTTCAGTAGTGAGTTGGTGACGCTAGCGGTGATCTGGAATAATTGAACTTTTTGGATGTGCATGAACTTTCGTTATCCTACTGAATTTTACCTAATCTTTTGTCCATTTTTCAGATGATTTGAATTAAAGATTAAAAATATATATATGTAATAAGTAAGGTGCCTTACAAGTTTTATCTTTATGATTTTAATTTTTGAAAATATCATTAGTAACAAGAGGGCATCATCCTAGTCTTGCAAATAAATACTACAACATTTATATAGAAACCGCAGATAAGAGATCGGACATAAAGCAAATAATAAAATATAATCCCCCAAAAAAAAAAAAACAATGATAAAATGGTAAACTTTAAGAGAGATTATCTCGAAGATAGTCTAGTTGGTTTCTTGCAGTGAAAGTAAAAAGATTTAAAGAGTGTTGGATTGATTGGCATCAGTATATCCAAAATCCCTTGCAAATTGAAAAGTATCAAATATAGAGTTACAATCTCAAAATTCAGATAAAAGAATGAACTCAAATTTCATTGATCCAACGCAGTTCAATTTTTAGTGGGAAGTTAAGAGTTTGCATTTTAGACATCGATTTTAATGAATCACATGGAGTTTGGGGCCATCGAGATTCAAGGCTGATAATAACTGTGAGCACATTAATGCTAAGGTTGTATTCATCTTCCCTGAGAAGCTCAGGCTTTTGTGAAGAACACAAGTGTAGTGTTCATCAATTGTTCTTGATGCTAATCATGCAAATTAGCAATGGCTTTTTGTCCAATTGAAAAAAATTGCTTTGGCATGGAATGAAGGCAGGAGACGATCACATGCATCTGTCCAGTATTTATGCTTAGGCCTTAGGCCCTGAAACTGTTTAAAGCTTTTTCCAATTTGTTATCCTGCTAATTAAGTGATAACCTGCAGTACCTTTATAATATAGCAGAAGCAAAGATGTAGACCGCAATGACCACTTGGCCTGCAAAATGGCAATAGCAAGTAATAGTTTTTTATGTTGATAAAGATGTGCCTCCGTTGTTCCAGGGTTGTGCTTGTGAATTGTGATACTTGTATCTGTGAGCAGCCTGTGAATGTCATAACTTCACCAAGTTCTAAACTTCTTATGACTCTTGTAACTATAACAGAAATTGGGTTCCTCGGCAAAAACTTAAAGAATTAGATAGAAAGAAGCAGCTACAAACCTAATAGTTAGATGATGAGAAATACTTTCCAAATCTACAATTGTTCTTCCATTAGAGAAATGAGAATCTAATAGTTAGCCCAGCTATGTTAAGAGATTTCTCTGTCAGCATTTGAGAGATTTACAGCAGTATGAGATTATATTAGAGCATACTTTCATTGGTCAAGTTGTCTCCTCTGACTGAAACTAGGCTGTTCATGTAAATTACAGCATTGAACTCTCAGTGATGCCTTTCAACAGGAAGATAAGTAATTTCTTGGGTACTAAAGTTGTAACTTGCGCAATTGAATTTTAACATTTCCCAAATCTAGAATCTCCTTATCAGAAACAGAAACGCAGTCAAATTCAAGCATTAAACAATAATTTAAACCAAACCCTTATATTTATTTATATGTATTACTTGAGTGAAAATCCAAAGCTTATTTGACGAAAAGTGAACACTGAATTTTTTAATTTCTTAATAAATTACAATAAGTTTAACATTACCGCCACTAGTCTTTAACAACCTTTCAAAAGAAACATCACTCATTTCTGCTTTAAGAACTTGTGAAGTTTGTTCTCCGCGCATAGACAGTTTGTGACAATTTTATAGCTTTTCTTTAATGATCTGCACTACTAACGACATTTCCATATGCTTAAACAATAATATTAGGGTCTGACTATGTTGGATTATATCTACGGTAGAACATTCATTCGCAACCACACGATTAAAATACAAATAGAAGATTTGGCAAGACATGAAAGTAAAATAGTAGCCCAAAAACAAGGTCATATATTATAAAACCTGGTAAATGTCCACAGGCAGATTGAAATCATGACAGTGTACAATGATGTTACAACATTGAAACAAATGCCCGACCTACTCACACAGAATTTAAAACTAGTGTGTCTTTAAACTCGATCACAATGAACCAAATTTTCACTCAAAAGAAACTTCTAACATTTTCATCCTACAGCTTGCACCTATATAATATATGAAAAGATACAACCTCAACCAGCACTTGATACTTCCTCTTGCAAGTGCATTCACATGAAACATCCCTACAATGGTTCACCTACATTTACATTTATAAATTAGTGAAATTAATGTTTCACTTTTTTAAGGTTTTGCCAAGTAAACATTAGTGAGATCCACCATCTCCAAAAGGTCAACTGAGGCAGTCCATTAGGTCACAAACAGCTGCCCAGAATTGCGGGCAAGAAAGTTTGCATGTTGAGCCATGCAAGGGACTCACAAAGCATTCACTGTAAGAAACCCAAACAGAATACAAGGAGCAGAACCCTTACAAGGATCACCGCATTACTGACTCTTTTACAAAGGATCTACCCCCTGAACTGCAAAAATAAAGATCGCAGCAGTGGTCAGTACTAGGAAATTGTGCCATATCCACTTTGACCATCAAGAATTGAGCATGAAGCTTTACAAATACATGCTATGACTTACGCATATTCAAGGTGAATATTCATGAATCGAGCATTTTCTTTGCTCTGTGACAGTACTACGGAGCCTTCAATGAGCTGATCCTGCTCCACCTCTATTGGGTCATAAAAGTAGATCATTGTCTGCAAAGAAGTAAACCAATCACACAATGAACTTCCTGTAAAACATTCCACAAGTTTTCAAAACGAAGCAAACTAGCAGTAAAAAAGAGCAAACAAAATGACCAGACTTCTTTTTGGCAATAACTTAATACCAATATCATTGTCCAAGATTTATTAAATTATCAAATTACTATCAACTAGCACTGCCACCAATCCCCTGCACACTGAGTTGGTCATTCATTTCCTTAGTTGACATTCGCAAAATAATTTTCCAAGCTGCTTAAACTGAAGAGATTATTTCACTGGAAATGTTACTGTTGCTAACACATCAGACAATCATGGCAGTAACTGATCTATCGGTCAATGATGTCTAAGGATGTTAACATCTACATTTAATTACGCACACTGAATCATCATTTAGGTCATTCAACAACCGTCCACACCATTCATCAAACACCATTTGGCCTGAGAAAGGTGAGGTGAGATCGTTCATTTCATTTACCATTTAACTAAGAGTAGTATCAATGGTGTAAGCAAACATGTTATACATTCACCAAAATCGTGAACCACAAGATTGTCAACAATCTCTAAAAGATACTGGGAGCTTTCTCATATTCAATTCCTATGCATGTGGCACCTACTTTGCAAGTGCACTTTATTTTTTCTATGTTACTGTCACAGTTCTATTGACTAATAACAGGTTTTGAGGGGCTGACTGTGTAAACAAGAGCATGTAAATTCTTACTGGAACGGAAAGTATACAATACCTGTTGCCAATGTGTTGGAAGGTCCTCAGGTGCAGTAGACAACACAAGTGCTTCATTAGGATTTGCACGCTTTTTCTTCTGGCAACCATCCATCGAATGATTGTTAGATGAAGCAACGACTACAGGTAGTACGTGGTTATTGGCAGGAGATATTGCAGGGGTGCTGAATTCAACATCAAACCAAAAAGCAAACCCATGCAGTGGTGCTGGAAGAAAGTAAAATTTTAGGAATGTAAAGCAAATAATGAAAAAACAAAGATTTGAAAAAAAAGCAAGCCTAGAGACTTTTATATAGAATGAGACAAAAGTTAACCATAAATGGTCTAATGGATTCTTTTGTAGTTTATACCACTTACAACTAGCGGAATCTTCCTTAACTAATACCACTTCATATCTTATCCTAGGACTTACGATTGACAGAACCAACATTTGAAGCCCCTGCCCTTGGCATTCACTACATGCACCAAGCTCATGTCTATTGGATACCTAGAACTAACTGAATTTGTTTTATTCAAAGAAAAAATTTAGTTAATATACATAAATGTGAGATTATGAATCAGTATCCACTTGGTATGATATCTGACAGGCTTACAGATACTAGTATAAAATTTGATTCAGCAGTTGGATTGACAATATAAGAATATTATGATGTATAAGTGAAAGAGAGTACCGCGCATCATTGACTTGAATTTAAATGTTGTTGCAATAGATTCTAGCTCATGAATTTGAATGGTATAGCAGTCTACATGCTTAACCTGTAAATGGCAATTGTCATAAATTTGTCCATACTTAAGTGGAGGCAAAATTCAAAGTTTTAATACTATACGCTTAATCAAAGTTGTGTGACACATAAAGCACTTTAAGCATCATTTAAATAGGATGGCCTTAGAGGCACAGCCTCAAGGAATAGATTCAGGTCAAAGCACACACGACCATGTCACCAAACTTAAGTTCTCTTTACTTCACTAAACTATTGACAATCACATATGAAATTCTAGAAGAGCCAAACTCCGCTAAAATTGTCATATTCAAAATGATACAGATAACCCTTCATACTGCTTCAAAACCTGAAGGGAATTATACAAGGTATGAGTCAACAGTTTGTAGAACAGCTCTTGTCCCAGCCTAACAAAGAATAATATGCTACACGGATATTAAGGCACAACTAATTTCATGTCCAACAAATTGAACCCTTAATTATACAGTTGGTTATCTAAGAATACTCTTCTCCCTTTGGGGGCCATCAAATTGAAGGACGTCACAGTCCAGTTATAGGCTTTAAATGTTTCTATGGTATACAATTATAACTTAATATCTAATAATATTCTAACATTATATAGCACAAAGAAGAAAAAATCATGTGAGATGCCCAACACAAGCCCTGATAATAGGTCGCCTTTTCTTCTTATACACAAGTTTAGATATTAATAGACAATGATTCTTTATCTGAGAAAAGCCCCTTATGCCAATATATTAGTCGCTTGGCCGGTGATCAAGTAGCTTTATTTGTTTGGCCACCCGAGTTCAAATCTTAAGAGAGGTAAGGTGCTAAAAAATGGATTTGGACTTTGCCCATCCCCCTACCTTTAAAATAAAATAAAACTATGTATTTAAGATGAGAGGACTCACCACATGTGGCCATGTCAAAACGTTCTCGCCCGTTATTGTTTCCACAGATGGTTCCTCAAATGCACACTGTTTGGCCAACGGCATCATTGCAGACACTGCACCCAATAATTTGAAATTGAAATTGCTAGATCACAAGTAACTACAAGATAATATTGGTTGAAAAAGGAAATTTTAAAAGATAAATACTCTTAAGAATAGGACAATATTCAAATATTCACATAGTTGGAGCCAGAACTAAGTCAAAGAAAAAATAAAAACATCATATATATAAGGTGACAAGTGAACAATCTAATTAACATTTTGTTCCAAGAATGCATCTATTGGTAAACATAGGATGTCAAATTTATATGTTAATACTCACTATCAATTCCATAGACATTACGCCAGAAATCAATGCTTTCGCTGTATCTGTCAGGGTGTGTAACTGGCGCCATGTACAACTGCAGGCAGCAAAGAATGAGAATCGGCAGTATATAACTATGATCCACTCTACAGTTAAATAAAATGGATCTCCAACCGAATAGGGTTGTCACGTGATTGGAGAAAAGGAGGAAATAAAAATTGTTAAGAGCAAAAGAACTATCATGCCCTCACAATAAGCTTAATCTTATGAATTATAGATTTGAGTGATTACTTACAAAAAAATAACAATTACCAATATGGAACAAACTAATTTTGGCTTGAATGGGGAAAAGATGAAGTAAATTGGAAGCATAACCATAATTGACTCTCCCAAGCTGGGATCAAATTGATTATAAGGCAGGGTAAGAAAGAACACATACTGTAGCATATGAAGGAAGAATAAGACCTCCACGTTTTAGCCAACGATCTCTGGCAGTAATGACACTTCCCAGCATACTCTACAATATTTAACCACAAAAAAAGAGGCATCCACTGTTAGACTTGGAAACTACAATATTATGTCCAAATCTTGATGTGTTCCAGTGATAGCTCTATGCTTACCAAACAACGGTTCAATATGTATTCAAACATGCAAAATTTTAATAATTACCTCATACAGAAGCATATAGCCCATCCATTCGGATATTATAACATCAACCTCCTCATCAATTTCAACATCCTGCAGAATTCAAAATACTAAGATCTAAAGCACACCTGTTAACCTGATATAGCAAAACTGAATTGAATATGAAAGTTTGAGGTTTCTTCAGAAATAAACAAAACTTAAGTGAATTTCAAAATTAATCTATCATTTAAATAGATATAGAAGCTCAAACACAACTCTTTAACAGCGAATCAACATATTAGCCAGTCTACAGAAGCTTACCTCTACTCGTCCATGTAGAACGATGACCTTGTCAGTTAAATTATTTGCCTTCACAACTTCATTCGCCTATTTAGAATAATAAAAAAGGTAATTTCAATTAGGCAACGAAAAAAAGGCAAAGTCTCAAAGGATTCATTAGGGAAGTATCAAAAGTCTAGGAAAAAAACCTTTACCAATATTGTCAGGAAACAACCAGGTCAAATAAAGAACTCAATGAAACTCTTAACACAAAATTAACCAGAGCAAATCATTAGCAATTAACCCACCCCTCTAATGCCTAGTAAAAAATGAGCGTGAACCAAAATTTCTGACACATTCATTGGAAACATTGACAAGTAATCTTTCATGAAGAAGGGGAACCCTGTTTTCTTGGGGAAGTAAGAAACAAGAACTCAGTCTGATTGAGATAATTTGAATGATTACAACTGAAAGATCCTTGGTTTGCCTTGCTGGAAGAATGCTCAAATAAATAAAGTTGTATGATGATGATGAAGGATTTTAGAACACTAATCACAAAAGGGAATGATTAGAAAAATTTATGCACAAATAAGCCAGATGTTTGATAATAAAATGAAATTAGTTTGATCCCATTCTTTGGCACACAAGACACAGCTGATGTTCCCATTTCTCCAAACCAATATTTTAATTAATATAACTAATCTGCATTAGTTTTAATTTTTTTAAAAAAAATTTATTAACTTTTTTATTCTAATTCTTGGAATAATCTATCAAGAAATAGTTCAGAAAATGCTACCAAGATTCCATAGCCAACAAGCACACAGCATATTTATAAACTTCTCATGACTACATAGTTTAGATTAGATAGCTGAAACAAAATGCAGCATGTGTGCCAAAGAAATAAGCATTACAGTAACAAAGCACCTGCACTGCAATATCACTTGCATCCACTGCATACACCTGGCAACACAATACATAGCAAATAACATGAAAAACAACTCAAATTAATCAACGAAAAAATGACCAAACCATCTGTGTACATAGATAGATGCATACAAAGAAATTTATAGCATTCTTAAATCTTTTTCACTAAGATCATATGGATTAAGAAACGTACAAACTAAACTATTCCAAAAAAGATTAAATGGCTAGAGGATTCAATAGAATCCAGTGAACAGTCAAAGATATTCAGGTATAACAAAATACAAATTGTTAACCCAAAATTCTGCTACACCAGTAAGAATTAACTTTTAATCTACAATTAAGCAATTAAACTATATATTGTTTGAAAGCTTAATACAACATTTTTTAATACTTCGAATAGTGTTTAATGGAATAAAGTTTATATCACAATTTCAAAAATATTGCATGTCAACAAATTTTGCGAAAAAGCATAATGAATGCACCAAATTAATTGATCAATTATAAAAGATTTAAACTATATGAACTAGCATATAATTTGAAGTGCAGTCCTCATGTGTATTAAAGAAAATGGCAAGGGAACTATGTGCACCATAAACTTGTGTTCTTTGGGCAACCATCTTATGGGCCTGTCTGTAACTGCTGTATTTCAGCTTAATTTCCAAAATGCAGCAGCAAAAGTGTTTGGTAATCATTTTCAGCTTTGTTTCTAATGTAATCTGATTTTCCTCCAAGGCTGATTCACATCAGTAAATTTGGAAAGCACAACAGCTGTTAATTGACAGTTATGTTTACCGTTCACCTATCCACTTTTACTTAATAGTTAGTAATTTGATTCCTCTTTTAGTTAGCAGTTAGAGATTTCATTTCACAGCAGCCGTAGATTAAAAACTACAGTACCTCAATCCCATTAGGGCCCTATAATTATATTCAACTGACAAGAGCATGGATTAGTGAAATGACTGGCTTCAAAGTTAATAGAAACAGCACTTAACTGAGGCATAAACGTCATTCCAATGTCAAATACGTGTTAAGTAAAGCTAAAACAAGTTTTTTTTAAATATCCATGTGCATTTTAAAGAACATATACCCGTTTTGCACCAGCCTGAGCACAAAATATAGAAAGAATGCCTGTGCCACAGCCAACATCCACTACAACCTGCATGTATGATCACATCAATTACTAGGGAGGTGCACAGCATACTTTGCTAAAACAGTTGCTCAAATATGTGCAAAGAATACATATCAAACAAAAAGAAGACAATAAAACTCTGATTCTGCATTAAAGGACAAAAAAAAGAAAATAAATTATCTCAATATAAGCTTTTTCATGAGGAAAAATAACTGAAACCACGGCAACAACAATATTACTTTGCCTTCAATTAAACTCTGATTCTGCATAATTGCTGCCCTATAAGTTTCTGTCCGCGCACGATCCTATACAATTCAGAGAAAAGTTAGGTGCTTACGAGGCAGTGAATCAAACTTACAGAAACTAAAAGACAGTAAATAGTGAGACAATCTCCCAATCTCAAATTTTTTAGTAATCTAGTTAATTCAAGAAAAAAAAATTCATTATATAAGCCCTTTTCAGTTGGATAACTTCATTATGTGAATGAAAGAAACAGTGTCTAATTTAATTGAGTAAACGACTGATAAATCCATACTTCACCGATTCAAAAGGGGCATAATGTGCCTTCAAAGAAACCATTCTCTCATAATTTTTTCACTTACTTATCGACATAATATGCAAATGCTCACTCTAGCATTAGAAAGTACACTTCAAATTTCACGAATGATTTCATGAACGAAAATGAAAAATTAAGACACAACAACTAATGAAAAGGGAATAAGAAAGAAGGGACCTTGATCATTTCTTCGTGGATACCAACGTGAGCGTAGGAGTGGAAGTAGGCGACGTCAAAGTCCGTACAAGGTGTTGTTGGTTTGCGATCGTTCTGCTGTTGCTGTTGTTGCAGCTGCTGCTGATGCTCGGAAGCCCTAAGCGAGTCCCGTGACCTGCGACCTCCTCTTCTAGCTCGGTCTCTGTGACTCGTTAATCCTCCACCCACGCGCTCTCGCTCTTGCCGCTGCGGCTGCTGGTGGTGGTGGTGTCCATTGCTGTATCCTATGCTCGAGTACATTGTATTACTTTTTTCTAATTTCTACTGTTTTTTCGGCTGCTAGTAGTAGTGGTGGTGGCGGAACCTAAACGGAGGAACTTGAAAGAGACGGAGGATGGCCAGAGAAAGACAGTTCAAACGACGTTGTTTAAGGGATTTTGTTTGGAGAGTTTTCGGTTAGTTGTAAGTAAACGATGTCGTTTACACTTATACAATCATGCCATTTGTTAATGATATGATGTCAAGTAGCGGTTTTTTATTTATTTATTTATTTTTTAACCATAAGTTATAAAGTTTTTCAGTTATGGTATCTGTAGGATTTATGAACATTGCCGATCGCTAAAATAATTTTTTAGGTCGAGTTTAGGGTTGGTTTTAAAGGGAAATTTATAAAATAGTTAAAAAAATTTAGTGAATTTGTAAAATTATCAACTAAATTTTTTTTATCATATGTTGTCATATTTTTTATTATAGACTTAAATACCCTCATATCTATAAATAAAACTAACAACTAACATATTCTCAATCAAAATTCACTATATTATAATCTCTAAAACTCACCCATTGATCACTAAATCATCAATTAAAAAATAAAAAGTTGAGGTTTATATTTACTTCATATAATGTATAGTTTTATTTTTTGATTAATTAAAATTTATATGAGTTATTTGAGTAAAAAAGAGTTTGGAGACAAACCTATAAAACGTGCGAAGAAATGTGCGACAAGTTGTTCTGTTAAACCATGCGACAGGCACCTGTCGCATGTGGAACAGGAACCAATCGCACAATTGGCCAAACTTGTGTACTCATGTCTAAACTCCAAATTTTTTTAAGTATTAATTTTTTTCATCTTTATTAGGTTTAATAGAGCCAACTGTTTTTTAAATGTGTTTTGATGGATCATGAGAGTAATTGACAAACAGTCGTTTTGAATATAAAAATGAAAGAAATAAAGCTTTTTTTGTTTAAAAAAATTATACATTTATTATATTTCTTTTAAGAGTATATAAAGTTTTGTAAATAAATCTGAATGATTACAACATCACATTGACGATAACTTTACAATCGAGACGTTCTACCTAACCCATATGTTCAATACCTATGGATATAATTGATTATGAAATAGTAAGAATTTTTGTACATATGAGCTCTAATTCGGTGAATTAAGGGTGGATTCCTGTTTTTGTTAGTAAATCCCCTAAAGTAAGAAATCAAGAGTCTATTGAAGAAGAGAACGTCGTTACATTGGTGACTGTTGAAGAAAAATTGTTACCATTGATGACCACACTGCAACAAGGTCACTCTCATTTCCATTACAATGATGATCGTATTAATGACATGAATAATACAATAGCAAATAGCATAAATATTGATTCATACCATAACCCAATTGACGATGGGGACGATGATTTTTTTTATACTTTTATGGATGATGATGATGATGATGATCATTTAGATAATACTTGCGATGATGGAGATGATAAGCATGATGAGCATAATGAGGGTCTAGTCAGTGATAGGAAAAATTTGCTTCACTTTGAGAATTACTATGATCTACACCAAAGTCAGCCTGTTTTTCCAAGGCCTCATTCGAAGGTTATAAAAATTGACCCTTTTGTAAGTATTGCACTAGTTTGCCTTCGCACTTGGTTGCTTCAGACTTTGTTAGAAATATTAAGTATAGTAATATTTGTGTGGACAAATTGTTCGATTCCAAATACAATTTAATGTTGGAATTGTGCAAAATTTCTTTTAAGGACAAGTTCGATTTCAAGGTTGTAAGATCCACATCGACATATTTTGAGGCATATTATACTTCAATTTCATGTAAATGGCATCTTCGGGTAAAGAAAGCATCAAACGAAGAGAATATACGTTGGGCAATGATAAGGTGTGATGATATATACATGTGTCGTAATGAGCTAAGGAGTCTTCGTCACGCAAAGAGTTGAGTTATTGGTCATAGCAGCGCGGTCAAATTTATTCAGGAGAAGCGGATATACACTTCAAATGATATCATAGCAGACATCCACCAATAATATAATATTCGTTTATCATACTTACAGGAATATTGAGCTAAAGAATTTATTCTTGAGGTAATACAAGAAAGTCCATCAGAATCATATAACTTGCTTCTCCAGTACTCTCTGTATTGTAGAAAGAAAATGAGGGTATAATAACTACTCTAAAATTAGATGGCAATAATAATTTTTTATACTATTTTGTGGTTATTGGATCCTGCATCAATAGTTTTTTATAGAGCATCAGACCAGTGATTGCAGTAAATGGTACTTATCTCAAAAGGTTATATCGCAGAACAATGTTTGTAATAACATGCTTAGATGAAAATAATCAATTGTATTCGCTTGCTATTGAGATTGGGGATCCAGAAACAATGATTTTTGGGAATAGTTTATAATAAATTTGCATAGAGTAATTCGTGATATGATTTAGTCATTATTTTCGATCGATGCAATTCTATTAAGAGAACTGTAATGAAGATATTAAGTACTGCTACCCACGACATTTGTTTTTACCATGTCAAAGGTAATGTCAAGTTGAAATTTAAGATGTCAAAAGCTCTTTTAAATAAGTTCATTTATAAATGCAGCAAAGGAATATATATATATATGTATATATATATATATATATATATATATATATATATATATATATATATATATATATATATATATATATATATATATATGAAGAGTTTATAACACAACTTGAGAGGGTATGAGGATTGCATTTTGGGGCATCTGATTACTTAGAGAATAATGTGGATGGGTACATGTAATTGGGCACGAACTTAATTCGATGGTAAGAGGTACATCATTCAAATCACTAATATTGCAGAGAGTGTGAATTCTTTAAAGAAGGAACCACGAAAATTTCTCATACTCATTTAGCTGACAATTTCAGAAAAACATTGCAACAATGATTTTACGACAAAAAAATTATGACATAATCGATGAGCACTCCTTTAATAATGTAGGCAAACAAAATAGTATTTGACAGAAAAGATTAAGCTGAAAGAATGAATATTCGTCCTATATCTGAGCATAAATTTCAGGTTTGGAGTGGTGGTGTGAATGAGGGGTTAATTGATATAAGTCGCCTGACTTGTAGTTGTAGAGTATTCTAATTTGTCTGTGCTCATTCAATGGTCATTTCTCTGCATGCTCGAGTAGATTACATAGGTCTTTGCTCTCACTTTTATCCCAATGAATCATTATTGAAGGTATATGCAATGTCAATCAATCCGGTTTGCGATGTCTGTTCTTGGGAAGTTTCACACAATATCTAATAGTTCAAGATAAACCCAATAATAGAAAAATCAGCTCCAGGTTATCGAAGGGAGCTTAAAATGTCATCTGTTAGTAAGGATGTATCATGGAGAGTTGTAATGTGTTATTGGTGCAAGGAACGTGGGCATAATAGAAATAAATGTAAGAATCACATTGCGATGAATCCAAATTAGCGGCCTATTATTATTTTGGCATCTTATGTTTATTATGTATTTGACATTTTAAATATGATGTATTTTGAACTCTTATATTTATTATGTATTCAACATTTTAAACTGTCTTTATTAATATGATTATTCATAATAAGTGTTGGAGAATTGTCAAAATTTGAAATAAAATTAATCGCACTATAGTTACAACTATTTAAATATATAATTTACAACCTAATATTCTCATTAAATATGTCAATAACAATCTTCCTTCTAAAGTATTGCTCATGACTACTGTTAAAATAAAATTATAGCTTAAATATTAAATACACCATAAACATTAAAATAAACACCCTACAATCGCCAGTTCCATGTTATTGTTGTGGTACACTCTTAATTAGTATAAGTTTTTAAGGCTTCGCGCTCTGTAAGTCCAATCAGATATTATAAAATCTAACATCTTGTAGCTATCGAAGAAAGATATGTTCAAGTAGCTTGAATAGTTAAGAATACGTTTTTTTCGTCGTGATGTTCCTTCAATGAGCAACTCACGTACCATTTATTAAACATAAATTTCACTAAACAATCTCCAATATTTATAGACAATCAATTATTATCTCACCTATATTCATATATACACTCACCTATCACCAATCAAACTTACCAAAATAAAAAAAAATAATTAAAACTTACAAAGTAAAAATTATCAGAAATTAAAGAGAAAACCACCTCCAAAATGCTGGAACTAAAACTGTTTAACCGTTAGATATGAACTCACTCTCAAAAGCTCATCTAATTGCTGCTGTGAGTGAAGATTTTGCCGAACTTGGGCTTGGGAGGGATAAGGGTATTGTGGTCAAAATGCTTGGTAAATAGTTAATGAATACAAAAATCTTGAGGTGGTTATTTTAAAAAGTTATTAAAATTATTTGATTAATTTTATAAATTTCTCAGTTTTAAAAGGGCAGGGCTAGCCGACCAACGATATTTGTATTTTAAATATTATTTTTAACACTCTCTTTTTTTGTTCATTCATAGCTTAATTATAAAAAATTAAATTTTATTTTATACACTCTCTAAAATTTTAAAAATATCATTACTTAAACTATTTAAATTACTTAACTTTATTTACTTAAAAAATCTAGATAAAATTTTGTGAGAAATAGTTTATTTTTATATATAAATTAATATTTTATCAATTAGTAGACTAAAGATACTTTAAGAAATAAATTCAAAAGGGTGCTATAATAATATTAATTTTTTTGGGCGTGTTAAGGTCCGCTCAGAATTTAATTCGCAGGTTGGCAAAATCTGTTGACGCTGGGGGTTTGGTTCGGCCGTTTGCTGATGCTTGATGGTTTGGGCGGAGTTTAGTTCGACAAGAGTTGACCCAATGGCCAATTCTTCTACTAGGCCGGGTGCCTTGAGGCTTGGTAGTCGGATTCATCATCAATTTTTTAAGTGACCAAAGCTATTAACACCCTTTCATTTCCTTATAAAACCCCACTTTAAATAAAATTACAAGATAAATAAAATTAAACGTACTTTAAAAAAAAAAAAAACAAACTACTTACATTCATAATCAATCTTTTTTTAAATAATATACATGTTGGTCCTAATCTAATTAAAATAAACTATACAAATTTAGAATAACTTATTATTCTTTTCAAATTTCTTATTGATTAAATATTTTTGTACGGTAAGATTGAACTAAATTAGAATCACATAAGCCAACAGTTAATTGCAGCACAGCACAAAGTCTTGGCCAGTGGCCACAATCCACATAATGCTTCAATGAATTTCATTGAAAATGGCTATTATTAACCCAAGATTCGTTGATATTATATCCTCAATGAGCAACCAAAAATCTATTATTATTTTTATTAACAAAATTTGTAAAGGTTGCACGGATAAATTCTCTCTTTTTTTTTTTCTTTGAATTTTTTACAATCTACATATATAGAGCGCATGTGATTTTTGATGATTTAAATTTATACATTTGTTTATGTTATACTCAAATGTTTAATGAGCATAGTTTAAAAATTTACGCTAACTAAAGATGAGACTTCTATCCTACCGTATAGGAAAATATGTTAACATTCGAAAAGTGTTTTTATTATAAAAATATAAATTTATTCGAGTGCCCCTGAGAAAACTAATGAAGATTTTAATTGTGTGCCCTCAATAAATCTATCATTAGGCCAAAATCATCTATGAACAAACCATATCATCAGTCAGTACTTTGTCATAATTTGACAAAGAATATAAAATAAATGAAATCGATTTATTTTGAATATAAGTAGTGTACTAGTGTTTGGCATTGATGACATTGATAAGCATGTAACCATTATAAATAAAAAAAATTCATCAATGGATCTGTTAGTGTTTTAAACTATTGGTTATTTGTATACTAAATCAAAATATAAAATAACACATTAATTACAAATAAATTAATTTTCTTCTCATTAATCATTATCATAATAATAAATCCATTGACTTAATTTGTTTTGTCATTTAATCTCTTTAGATGTTTAAATTCACTAATAAAACTAGATATGAATATTTAAAAATAATTTTAATTCAATAAAATTATTAAATTATTTTAAAAATAATTTTTTTCTCATAAAATAATATAAAAATTAATAACAAAATAATGAAGACTAGTTATACGATGGATATAAATTAAATTATTTAACAAGGCAATAAAAGAAAAAAAAAGGTTTGACAACAATTAAAAAAAAAAAGAAAAAGAAAAATGAGGATGTGTGGTCCCACAAAGGGAGTTCACATAAAACCCTCTCAAAAACCCCCTTGTAGGGAGCCCCAAACCCTCTTTTTTTTCATTTACTTTCGCCCGCTGATTTACTTGAGTGAAGGCTAAAGCAGCAGCAACAATGGCGGGGCTTGTACCTCCAGGTACAACAGTGAAACCTGACGCATCGACGGCCAAGCCTAAGGAAGAAGAGAAAGTTGATTACATGAACTTGCCTTGCCCGATTCCCTATGAGGAAATCCACCGCGAAGCTTTGAGTTTGTACCTTTATCCTTATTCTTATTTTACTCGCCACTATAACAATAATAATAATACAGAGCTTGATGTTGATTTTTTTCTTTTTCTGTTTGGTTTGTCTCTTCTCTTTGATTTTGTTTCTGAGGGTTTTACTGGTTTTTGTGGGTTTAATTGATCTGGGGATATATGTTAATGTGCTTGATATAATAAATTCTTTTGTTTTTTTGTGGTTATAAAATTGATATTGGGCAGGATTTTGTTTGGGTACTAAACCTAATTTTGAAACTTTGTTACTTGTTTGCTTATGGTTAAATGTGAAAAAGTTTTTTTTTTTTTTGTTGTACATTTGAGTGTAGATTAGCAGAGGATTAGTTTTTTGTTCTTTTTGGTACTTGTGTTTTTATGTGTTTTTTTTTTTTTGGGGTGGGATCCTAAAATGAAAAGGAAATATTTGGGTGAAAGTTCAATTAAAGGAAGTATTTGGGTGGTGGTTTCATGACATCGTAGTTTGTACAACTATTGTAACGTAGATCTTTGTCAGTGTCTTTGAAGCCGGAACTTTTCGAGGGATTGCGCTTTGATTTTACCAAAGGACTTAATCAGAAATTCTCACTTAGTCATAGGTAAATATAACTTCATCTGCATTTTTTTCGTTCGTTATGTAACTACATATATTTGCTTACTTGCCTTTATCTATATAATTTGTTGGTTTGTTGACTGAAACTTATGAAAAATACATCAGTGTGATCATGGGACCCACAGAAATTCCTTCACAATCCACAGAAACCATTAAGATCCCTACTGCTCACTATGAGTTTGGTGCTAACTATATTGACCCAAAGGTAAGTGGTTGTTACAATAGTTATATTGGAAGAAAATTATTTGATGATTGTAATTTCAATCAAGTAATGGTACTAATGGTTTTCCCACAGTTGATGCTCATTGGGAGGGTATTGACCGATGGCAGACTAAATGCTAGAGTGAAGTGTGATCTGTCTGACAATCTTTCTTTGAAGGCTAATGCTCAGGCAAAATTCTATTAATGCCATTTCTTTTCCTTCTGATTTTGCGCCCTTGTTTGGTTTTCGCAAAAACTATGCTTTTCATAGGCATCAAATTGAGTAACTTTGTCTTTGCTCTTTCAGCTTACGAATGAGCCTCATATGTCACATGGCATGATCAACTTTGATTACAAGGTCAACCACTCTTACTCATCATTATGCTTGTGCTTATCTTGTTTGCCTACAAGAATGATGAACAATATACTTGATGCATTGAGCATTTTTTTATTTCACTCTTACCGAGGTGGCATTTAAGGTCTTTTTTTTGTTCCTCTTTCCTGGAGAAAGCTGGGTCTCATTTCTTGCTGCGAGTAGCTTGAAGTCAACAGGGTTGTCCTGTTATGTATGAAGTTTTTGGAGAAAGCCTCATTGTATGACAAATGATCCTTTTCTGTATATTGGGTTGCGAATCACCTTGTTTTTGCTTCAAAGAACTACTGCATGCAAATCGATTTATCTTCAAACTTATCAACAACTGTGGCTAGGTTATTTTTGAAAAAAAAACTCTTTTAAAATACACACATTATGAACCACAATTTTGCTTTTATAGTCGTGAATATAATCAGCTCCTGATTTGACTTTTGTTTTTTTCCCCTTATGCAGGGTAAGGACTACAGGACTCAGTTTCAGTTCGGAAATGGTGCCTTATTTGGAGCCAGTTACATCCAGGTATATGTCCGATCAAGCAATGCAATACTGTTACATTTTGCATGGATAACATATATATTTACATGAGGAAACAGGGATCTAATTGACATGCTTATGAAAAATGGTGGTCTGTTGTATTTTATCGGATGGGAAACTGTAGAGCTCTGGCCACTAGTTTTGCTTACATTTTCTTTTGTGGATTAAATACAACGAAACCATTACTGGAAATCTGGAAGCTATTCAATACAGCTAGGACATAATACACCATGTAGACACAACTGAAAACTGCCTAGAAGAATTGTAACTTAGTCTTTACTTAACATTGCTTTGCTGCTCAGTCACCATGCAAATATATCATTGTTACTAGTTTGAAAATTGCACTACTGTTAACTGTATCTATTTCTAAGGATTTGGTGATATTGGTTTGTTATTGTGCATTGATCTCATTAGTTTTTCTTAACTGCTTGTTAGGGGATAATACTACAAAATCACTGTACACTCACTCTTTATATTAATTTTAACTCTGTGCATATTTTTCCAGAACGTGTCCCCACATTTGTCTTTGGGTGGTGAAGTATTTTGGGCTGGTCAGCATCGAAAGTCGGGTATTGGTTATGCTGCCCGATATGAAAACGATAAGATGGTAATGTACTTTATTTTTGTTCTTGAAAACATGTTTGGTCTATTACCTGTCTATATAACATCTTGCAGGCAATAGCAGATACTGGTTTACCTCTGACACTATAAAGCTTTTTTCATTTCTTATAAAGTAACAATAATAGTAACTAATTAAATGAAAATAGCATATAGTGATTCATATTGTTAGTTAGTAAGGTTGGCCTGTAGTCTGTGAAAGTACTAACCAATATGAGGCAGTATACTTGCAATGAATGTTTGCTTGAATATTCTAACAGCTATGGAAGCAATTGAAATTTTTCTGTCCCTCTTCCCCACCCTGTTATACAGATGTTTGATTTGTTTTGGAATCTTTTTGAGATTTTTTAACCTCTGGCAATTTCTTTGAAGTCAAAATTGTGATCTCAATTTAGCAGAACAAGAGTACTCTATTCTTCCAGGCACCCTTATCCGGTGAATCTTCAATTTTTTTGACCCTTAAAATTGGGGTTTCTTTTTTTAACCTTTCAAATCACCTTTCTTTTTTTTGGTTGATATCCAAAATTATCTTGATCTTCCCAGTTCATCAGGTTCCTAAACAGGGGATGACTGCCAAACTATACAACCTGGGTAGTCAGGAAACTTGTGGTAAATAAATTTCCCAGATAAATGGCCTTAGGGATTTTTGAACCCTTGACCCTTTGTTTGAATCCGAGGGGCTTTTACCACTCAAAACACCAACACTTTAGGGTTGCCATCCAAATCGCTTTTTTGGATTGCAGAACTTACTGCACGGTAGAGGAAGGGTTGGATGGGATGTGTTGGGTTTTTTCTGTTCTTTTTAGATCAAATGGATTGGGGCTTTTATTTGTTGATGTTTAGAGGTTTTTTATTCGCTTGAGCATTGGAGTTTATGTGACTATATTCTTATTCGTTTTTTTTGTCAAAAAGAGCAGTTTATATTTGGATCTGTAATTTGATTGAAAGGCAATCTCACTTTGCTTTAAACTTGCTTGACCAGATTATATTTTCTTCTACCTGCAGGTTGCCACGGGGCAAGTTGCTAGTACTGGAATGGTTGCTCTGAGCTATGTGCAGAAGTTATCAGAGAAGGTGAGAATGCTGAGATTTTCTTTTTCCATTATTTTTTTTGGTTATTTTATCTCTTTTAAATGAGTGCAACTTATTATCTGGGTATATTTCTTATACCGTTTCCTTTTGTCAAGGTTTCTCTAGCAACAGATCTCATGTACAACTACATGTCAAGAGATGTCACATCTAGTGTTGGTTATGATTACATCCTTAGACAGGTATATTTGCAGATATTCTACTGTTTGTGCACTTTGAATATTGGCTTGTGCATTTGTCTGTATGTTTTGCATTCATTCAATGTGAGTTCTATTTTTAGGAAAAGATTTACGAAATATGGATATCTTTTTACTTTACAAGAGATCTTTTGTTATTACAAAATCTGCTAGGTTCTAATCTACTGTATTGCAAAGCTCGTCTTTTGTCTATTTCTGGTAAGATATTTTTTAAGCAGTTATAATACAGATAATTAGTAAATTTTAATTCAATACAACCGGGCCAATGAAAGTAAGGGTTATACTATGAGAACCATAACTTTGACCTAATAATATAAATAAAATAGAGGTGGAGTTGGTTGTCAAGAGTACTTGATAGCTGTTGTTGCACCATTCTTTTTCCCTGAAATTGAGAAAAATTCCATCTGTCTTGTGTATAGGAACTTCACCTCATTAATCATGACGAAATGCTATTTGGATTTGAATATTAAGTTTGTTTTATATTGTAGGTGTCATAAAAGGCATGCAATATGTAGTGATTCACTGTATATCAAGTCAGTATGACACCGGCATATTTTCTGGACATTGTGGACCTTTGTTCTTTATAGAGTAACTTCATTTAGGACACCATGCCTATGTTGTAGACCAAATATCACCTGGGCCTTTGGGTTGCAACCTTTAATCTTAACGAATGTATCTACTAGACAGCCATTGTGTCTATTTGTGGTGATCATGTACAGCAACTACACTTCAGTATTAAAATTAAACATGCATACATTACTTTTGCATAGCTTCCTGATTTCAGAATTGATGTTTGTAGAAGTGTTATCAAACTGGCCGTAGATGGTTTACCTTCAGCATAAGTCTGCTATCTTCAATTAGCATGAAACCGTAGAATTAGTGTTTTCTGTCCTTCACTTGAATGTATTAAACCTTGTTATGGTTGAAATTATTTTAGATTGCATACCTTAACAATTGAAAATTTTCTACTTTGACTGACTAGTTTGGTGGTTGTTTCAGTGTCGTCTGAGAGGGAAGATTGATTCCAATGGCTGCACTGCCGCTTATCTGGAGGAGCGGTTAAATATGGGCCTTAATTTTATTCTTTCTGCTGAGGTGAGGATCCCATCCTTATTCATGTCTAATCTTTGCAGAGAGCTTAATCAGCAATATTTTTAACCAATGGTCATTGGGGGTTTAATTTTTTTTTGCAGATAGATCATAGGAAGAAGGATTACAAGTTCGGCTTTGGTTTGACTGTGGGCTAAAGAAAACTGATGAATTAGGAGGAGCTCAGTGGTGTACTATTTTATTTAATTTACATAAGCCCATTGTTGTGAGCAAATAGCAACCAAGCAGATTTCTGGTTCAACCTTGCTTGCCTTCTGTTTGAAAATCATAAAATTCATTTTATACTGACTGCCCTTTTGCTTTGTTGAGTAAAAAACATTATCGTGGGGCGGCATTAGATGCTGCAACAATTTTAGACTCTCATTTATTATTCTACTGTTTAAAGCTATGACTATTTTTTTTTTTTTTGGCTTTTTGTTTTAATTTTATTTAAGAGCTGTAGAATTTTTAATTCAATGGAAGTAGACAGATTTATTATAATGAGCTTTCTCTTTAATGGAGCCTTTTATTTATTGTCAATCTTTATTATTAGTGGCGGTAGTTGTTTGTTCATGGTTAGACATTTCTTCAATGGAGATATGCTAGGCTTATTATAATATACTGTACTAACGTTAAGGTATGTTGCATTTATGCTCTCATTTCTTCCCATTCTCATTTTCTGTCTCAAGATGAATCTATGCCCAGTCTACTGCACGATACCATAAACAGTTGGTGGAGCCTTGAAAAACGAATTTGAAAATACAGACATAATGTGAAAATATGTTATATTATTAAAGTAAATTACAAAAATTTTAGATTACAAAACAAAAATTTGAGATTCAGTTTTATAATTATTAAAGTGAAAATATGTTAAACATGCTCTTAACAAATCTAAACTCAAAAAAGTAAATTAAAAACAAACTGCCAAAAGCTGGAGACCTTATATCTTCGATATCCACTTCATCCAACAGCCCGTACAACAGCACTCTCTCTCACCTTGTCTCTATCGATCTGCTTCCAGTAACTATCACCATCTCTTCATCGAACAGTGCTCTCTCTCCTTAATATCTCCCGATCTACTCTCTCTCGGTGTGCCTCCATCTCCGCTGCCACGCTGCTTCATCTCAGCCACTGTTGCTGCTGTGTCTCCAACATTGTCCTGTTCCATCATTGCCGCTGCTGCGCCGTCTCTGCCGTTGCCACTGCTGCTCTGTCTCGATTGCCTCCACTCAGCTACTCTCTTGGCTCCGTTCCAGTTGCTGGTATTTTTTATTATTTTGAGTGAAGTTTTATATATATTATTAATTTCAAAGCTTTAAACAAAAATCGGTTTGTTGTGCTGTGAAAAAACAGAGGCTCATTTTACCAATTTGTTTATTTGATGATTAATATATCAAATATTATTAATCAAATTAAGGAATTTATTTCCTTTATAATTGTGCCTGCGTTTTTTGCTTTTGAAGTTGAAATTGTTAATTTAGCATTTAGATTTTTGATTCGTGATGTGAATTGAGAGAATTTTGTTATAGCTTTTGATGGGACTGTTAGCAACTGTGAGATCTTGATGTAGCTGATCATTGTCGTGTTTTGCATGTGTGTTTAATACGCATTCACTTGGCCCGAATTGTTGAATTATCTTTAAATTTCAATGTTAGATCTGATCCGGTTGAGTCATATGTATTTAATGCCTGTTTAACTTGTGAACATATCCTTTTCAATGACGATTAGAATTGGATTCAGACTTGTTTCATGTCTGTTTAAATTAATGCTTGATTGTTTGATTCTTATTCTGTGTTTTTTCTCTGCCTGCTAGTGCCAACATTTTTGCTGATGAAAGGAGTTGTAGTTGACAAGCTAGTGGGTGCCGATCTATAAAGGGACAAGGATTAATAGTTTTGTTCAATCCATTCGTGTATATGTAGTCCAATGACATCAGATTTCTTTGTGGTTTTTGTACATAGTTTTATCCTGTGAAATACGTGGTTGGTCATTAAACAAGTTTGTTAGGTGGTTTGATTCTTTCGATTACATTCTTGAATTATGTAATGAACCTACTTTCGTTTTGCTGTTTTACCCTACCTTGTATTACATACGTTTCACAATAAAATTTATCAAAGTTGAATGTGTAACCTTTGTTTGATGCCTGAATCCTGGGTTATTGACATGCATACTTTGCATGTAGCATAAATGGAATTGTTTTGGTTTTGGTCATAACGTGAAAATTATTGGATTATGTACTAAATTTGGCTTTCTGTAGTTATGGGGTGTTTGCTTAATTGATGAAAAGAAATACGCATGCGTCTTACAAATTGTTGATAAAGATTATATTCTCTTTTCATCAGTTTGTCCTTACCCCCAAATAATTTTAACAAACAATGAGAATGTGATGTGAATAATTTTCATGCAAGAGTTACACAAGGATGCCGTAGTATAACATGAGTGGTTAAAAATAATTTTAAAAAGATTATATTCTCGCCACAAATTCATTATTTTTAATTATATTATATCTACTAACTATCTATTATTATTTTTAATTTTAAAATATAAGATATCAAAAATAATATTAGAAGCTTACTTAAATTTAAAATATATTAATTATAAAATACTTTTTTTTTTTGGCGAAAGCACAAGGATATTTCAGTAATTGAACGCACGAGTCCATATGGTTGATTATTTGAATTATGCTGTCCTTGCAAAGAGACGAGGAGGAATAATAAAGAATAGAGAGGAGGCAAGGGCATTGAGGCATCGAGCGAAATAAAGGAGAAAAATGAAGAAGAAGAATAGTAACAGTAATGAAGTGGAACAACTACTGCAAGCAGCACATGATGAGATGCTCCTGAAACTCTCCGTGGATTCCCACATAGCAAGCATCTCTTCCAACTACCTCAACGCCGATCTCGACCGTCGATTCCAAGCCCTCAAATCCCGACCCTCCGTTCCTCCTCTCTCATCTCAGTCTAAGTCTCAATCTCGTCCTAATGTGAACGTTGACGACGAATTGAAGAGTTTTCTCGGAGACGACCTCTCTGCGAGATTCGCGGCCCTTAAAGCTTCTTCTTCGTCTTCTGCTGATGATAATAAGAATCATGATGGAGAGGCTGTTGGTCCCAAAATACCAGATGCTGATGATGATGATGGAGAGGATGAAGTTGAGAAGATAATTCGCTGGGCCAAGGATGCCGCTCGTCTCGATCCTTCTCCTCCGTCTGATGATGACAAAGATTCTGATCGTGACAATGATTCTGATTCCGATGATGATGAAGAACTACCTCAACGGAATAAGGGCCGCCGTAAATAGTAAAAATCTTCTTTATTTTAATATATTTTTAATTACTAAGTAATTGCCTTTTCTTTTCTGTTTTTAAGGTAATTTTTTACTTACCCGAACAATTTGATATTTTATACCGCGCCCGCCCCCAAATGAATTGCATTGTATTTCGTGTTTTCCTTTTTCTTTTCTTATTATCCTCCTTCTTCTTTTCCATTTCTTTTTCTTCTTCTTCTTTTCCGTCTCTTCTTAATCTTCATATTACCAAGTGAAGAACATCAACTACCGCACTACTTTGGAGCGTCAGCTGCTTCCTTTTGCTGCCTTAGTTGCTTTTGGATTTAGTATTATGAGTTTCAAGTTTTTCATTAGTTATTTGGGTTTGTTTTAAATTATGATTAAGGAGTTTGTATATTGAAATATCCTAAATCAGGTAATCAAAATAAATGCGTTAAATGCGTCAAATAATGATTCGTGGGTTAATTTTGCATATTGGGTTGAAGAGTATGGTGGTGGAAAAAAATTTTTTGGTGATGAAAGTGTTTGTGGAAGGGAATGAATTTAATTGTGATTCAAATTAGTGATACATTTAATGTGTTGTGGTTTATTTATTATTTTTCGTCGCCAGATTTCTCTTTGGATAACAATATCTTTGTCTGTTTTTTTTTTTTTATAGTTGTGTATTTTATAATTTTATAAGTTGATAAGTTTTTTTTTTGAGAAAAAATAATAATAGTGACAATGTACATGTTATTAGATATTTAATCAAATAATATAAATAATTATATATTACAGACTGTTATATAAGATTAAGTTTAATTAAAAATGATTCAATTATATTTTTTGTAATTTAGATTTTAATGTATTTAATAAGGTGTACGTTTTTAATGTGTAAAGATTTGATGGTATGATAGGTAGAATTAAGAATATTTAATAACAATAGAAAAAGTTGTCTATATAAGTGATTATGGTCCGTACGTCATACGTAATGTTTTATTCTTTTTAAAATCTTATTAGAAAGAGTATACAAAAAAATTAAAAGATTTTTTAAAATATACGTGTTGATCTAAATATATTTTCGTAATTTTTATTATTGATTCTTAGTAATATAATATAAAATTCTTATATTTTCAATGATTTGAAACGTAGAAGTAGAGCTCCAAACTTGGTGTAAGAGAAAATAATGCAATTGGGGGCGCGGTGCAACGATTAAATTTCTTTGGGTTTGTGGTGTAAAATGTCAATTCATTTGGAGTTAGCAAAAAATTGCCCTTTTAAAAAAAAATAAAACAGAACTCCTGTAAATTGCGTTGTTAATCAATCATTCGTTGGTTAGTAGGACTCAATTATAATAAAAGAAATAAAAAAGATAAACTTAAATCTCTTCTTTAATGCTATCATTATTATTAATAAAGTATGTATGAATAGTCTTGATTGTTAGTTGTGCATGCCGCGACCTAGAGATTTGATGAGCAAACATATGTGCTGTAGTTAAAAGGAAGCATACAATTCAGAAAAAATAACAGTAGATAAGAGAATCATTTGTTGTATTAGACTGAAATCGAGGTTTAATTAAAGATGACAAATGATGATAAATTAAAAATTATATCCAAAAGCCAAAGCAGTAAACAGAAGTTATTACTAAATTAACATCTCTCATAACTAAATTATTAAGTTTGTTCACGGATCTGAGAAAACTGTGGGGAAAAAGAAAAGAAATATCATTTTTGCGTCTCTTAGCTTTCTTGTCTTGTGGCGACTTAAGCTCTCGCTAAAATTCCGACTACTGCATAAAAACAAGCTTTGTTTTCCAATTCCACCTTTCAGGAAATTACGTTAAAACATGGAAGATGGCCCGATACAAGTAAGTACCAGATGATGGATTGGAGTCAAATCCACTTGTAATATCATTTGATTTTCGAGAATTTTATTTATTTATTTACAGAAAACATAATTTACCTTTGGAGAGTTTTTAGCATGTTGTAAGATGATGCCTAGAAATGTTCTTGTACTCATTTTAACCATCATCCTCAGACACCAATTTGATATTATTTCTAACCATATTCTTTCATTTGAATGTTAGTAGACATGATTGAGGCATTTTTTTTTTTTTTTATCTCATCTCATATAATGTGGTGGACTCACCATGGATGGCATTTTCAATCGCCACAATCCTCAATAAAGGCTGCAACTAGCAAAGAATTTGAATCTACGTTAGTTTCCTCGGTACCTTGCAATTGTGGTTAGAACTTGGAAATAAATTGATTTTCAGAAATGCAGACATTTTTATAAACCAAGATATCCCCGAACTAAACACCAGTTCTTTTCAAGTCACGACCTTTCTGACATCAAGTATAAATGTGAATGCTCACTGCACTAATTGTGAAAAGAAAGATTGAAGCACCAAATGACCTCCAGGCCTGATTCCCAGCTGAATTTCTTTATATGTGAATTATAGGGTTCGATTTTCTAATTTTAGGTGACTAATCATATGTCCCAATTCTTAACCAAAAAAAAAAAAAAAATCTCATGAAATATCATTAAGAAACAAACGACAACAGCAATCAAGTCATCAATTGCATGTGTACACCAATCAGAAAAGCAATCTTGCCGATTGAAACGACTCCCGCTTCTGAACAATCAAAATCAGTCTGATGTTTTATATGGTAGAATGTGTATGACAAAACCAAGAATCTGAGTAATTTTAACAAATGTTTCCGCAAAGGTTGATATCCTAACTGTTATCCCATTAAACTCCTTGCACAATCTCAAGTCCAAGATCTGCAATAAAGATGCATCTAAATGCTGAAATGTTTTTCACGCAAAATACACCTACACTTATATAAAGATAATGGGCACTCACCATGGATGGGAATATCAATTGCCACAATCCACAATAAATGATGTAAAAGGCTTTCCATAATTACTAAAGTACTACATTCTCACTAACAAAGAATTTGAATCTACTTTGGTTTCCTCAGTATCCTGCAATTATGGTGAAAAATCATTTGATAATTCAGAAAGCAGATGGTTATGAACAAAGATGCCAAAAATTCAAAGCAAATAGAATGTTTCCTCTTACGTGGAATGAAATTAGCGGAACTCGTCATGGTATATGTAGTCATCATCATCTTCATCACTAAAAATAGCACTGTAAAATACATACGGGTTTTCAATCATTTCTAGCAAGGTTAGACGGCCATCTTTGTCCGTGTCTGCCTGCAGAAACATTTGAACAATGTTCAATACCAGAGCTTCTTGACTTACTACCAAACCAAACTAGCAGGCCTTATTTTCAGAACAAGCTTTGCAACAATCATTGACTTCTATTTCCACACACAAGGCGGCAAGTTCATATTGTCAACTTATAATACAATATAAACAAATTTTCCCTTTTTACGGTAGAAAGCAATTTTGAGGTACCCCTTATATAGAATTCGTTGGATCTAATGCCAAAGGCCAAAGATTTTAACAGTAGCAATGTGGTAGATAATCACAATTTGAGCTTCATGATGAACCATATCGCAACAGCCACTTCTTTTTTCCATTTTCCTTTTATTTTCTCTTCTTTTCTCCACCCAAAATATTGCTCACCCTTTCTAAGTACACCAATCTCTAAAGCAGGGACTACAGCCAGACACTACAAGCTTGGTAGTCAATAAACTTGAGGGATACTGATATCCCAAGGAGGACAAAAGGATTTGAACCCCTCACCTCTTGGTGGAATCTAAGGGTCTTCACCACTCAGTCTGAACCTCAAAGAGTTAAAAAGTAATTTAATTCCAATCAAGTTCGTAAAAAGTTTCAGCTATCAACTTGATAAAATATGTCATCTAAACTTTCTAGCAAGAAAGCCTTCAACACTTCTGGAACAAGTATCACCTTGATTGAAGGAAAAAGGATACACTTCAGGATCTCATAGCAAGTCATACCTGTGCACTGGAAGTTTCTTAAACAGAGAAATCCTGGTTGCCCTCAAAGCATGCAAGAAAGAAAGATTATAAAGGAAACCTATATTTTCAAGGCAGCCAGTGTGTGGTGAGTGTGTGAAATGCAGGGCTTGTTATAGAGCATATTTAAGCCACGTAATCATCAATCTCTTAGTATTTGAAGCTATGTAGCATGATCTTTCTATTTCCATGCCACAGAACTGGATGACACTTGAACTATGAAATTTCATAGGGCACGGTAAAATCCTTTCAAGAGGCAACTTTTTACTCATCAAACAAAATAAATCAAGATGAAAATATAACATAACAGGTTAAAAAGCACCTTTTGCCTTAGTCATCCCCAATTCCTAGGTCTAAACTCTACAATCTCAATCAGATGTGATTCACGTGGTGGCTAGCAAACAAGCCATGCACCCATTTTCATACAATCTTCATCAGAAGTTCCAAGAAGATTGATCATCAGAACATCTTATTTCCGAGAACTTTGGGGGAGAAAGCTCTGGTTATAAGATTTTACTTCAACAATCTTTTTAATTCAAGCTTTGAACAGACTTTATGATCTCATTTCCATCCAAATTCCACACAGTACATGGATCTAATTTACGAGATGATAACAACAACAATTGCAAGAAGGTAAAGCTTCTCGTAAAATGAGGACAGCTCTCTTCATTAATTTATATGCCATCAATCACAGTAAGCAACTTTTACCAAATTTCCCACTGTAAACAAATATATTAACCAAATTCAATTCCTTTCTTTAGTTATACGGTAACATCCAGTGGGTGATGGGTGCCTCAGGAAAGACCTAAAAAGTCCTTCAATTATCCACAAAAGGAGTTAAAATTGTGGTGGGTAAACAAAACAAGTCTATACAACACTAATAAGCCAGTCTTCATTCCAAGATAATTGCTTAATAACAATATTCACAATAACTATACAAGAACATCCATATATGTATAGTTCAGATCAGCAATACAAGTCAACACAGCACACACTTGAAATATCAAAGAAAAATCTTTCACTGTCAATTTGTATACCTGTGATATGATGTAATCCGCTTGTTGTTTTGCATAGTAACGCTCTGATGGATGGAGTTTTCCAATTATAGGAAGTAGTTCCACATCTGACAAATATCTGCAAAGTGAAAAGACAAATGAAGTTAGTTTGAACATACAACAAAGTAACTTCACCAATATAACAGTTAACAGAGTAATAATGTATCATATGTTCTTAATGAGTACCCGTCACCGTCTTTGTCAAGCTGACCAAACAATTGTCTAGCAGGAGCATCCATTGTGTCATCAGATGGATGTGAAGAATTATGACCTTCATCATCATAGTTCCTTACCAAGTCAAACAGCCCATGGAAAAATTCTTTAAAATTCACTTTCCCATCTCTATCTGAGTCTCGTTCCCTATATAAAAATACAAAATACATCAAACCAATGCAGTTATGACCAAACAAGATTTAACAAAATAGAAAAGGAACACATGAGGGACACATCAAACTAGATAGCGATAGGATAAACAATAACATTGCAATTCCAATTGGAATGAAGTGATTTTTTGAACAAATCTACTTGCAGCAGGAAATATGTATCCATGGCTAGAGATTATTCGGGCGTTTATTTCAAAATGGTATCATGAAATCTGGTTCAAAATTTCAAAGCAGAGCAAAGATAATAAATCTTGTGGCACAAGTATGAAAAAATTACAGAGAAAAGGATTTCATGAAATCTATGTCACCTTACTTCTTCCTTGCATAACCATAGAATAAGCTTTGGATTTTTGCTGTCAGCTGGATGCAGAAAGCTACAACATCATAAATTACATAAACAATTATCTTACATTAGAAGAACAGTGACAATAAAGCTTTTTTTTTTTTTTCTGAGGGAAAAACATATCATTATATATGAGATTGCTACTATAGTGGAAGCCTCACTCATTGAACTCGGTTAGATTCAAAAGACCATCTCCATCTGCATCTGATGCATTAAAGTGCTCCTCCTTCCACCAGCCCATATCATAGCCAAAGGAGTTATTATCTGGTAAATTAAAAAATAATGGGAAAAAAATCATTAGTAATCAGACAGTCTGACATGAAATTTGGGTTAATGCCCCAAGATTAACACAAGATAAAAGTCATTGATGGAGCATACTCATGACAAAGGCTCCATACTAGATGGGCCCAAAATTTTGGAAGAAGCCTAGTATAGCTCAAAACCTTAAGAGAACGTATGCAACATTCAAAGAAGAATTTTACATCATCAATTGAATTGCATGAGTTAGGGTCTAGGGTAACATTAACTGTTACCAAGCTATAATTATGTGATAGGTATAAAGGATTTGTCAATGAACATGTGAGAAGTTGTACACCAATATGTATATGCTTGCACAGTGAACAGAAGGAAAATTCAGTCACTACAGACAGAAATTTACACGGAATGCCTGTACATTGAAAAGACCTCAAGCACGTCACACCAACAACAATATGATTTCCTAAACATCAACAACTAAACTCTAGAACAAGACTACATGTAGGTAATGAAACTAAGAATATAATTAAATAGAAGTAATAGAGAGATGAAGTGATGGCTATTTTTGTTTTCGGTCACAATGGAATTCGTGATGATGGAAAACCCAAGTGGTGTGGTTGGTTCATTACCAGGCATAACACTAAGATTAACTACATTAATGTACTCTTTCAAGGAGGCGCATACTTCTTTTGTATTAAATTTTCAGAAAGGTAGCATAAATCAGAGAGCAACATTTTGAAATGTGGAACTAACACCCATCACAAACTGCACGGCATTCATTTGTAGTACAAGATAAACCAGATACAATAGGTATCCACAGATCATGATAAGTCTGCCACTATTTCCATGGAAGGATTGTAAATTAGCAATAATAAAGGAAGGGAAATCTAAAAGCAGGTGCAACAGAAATGGCACATTCCATCACTCACTAAACACATAGAAACTGTATCAAAACCCTAACCAGAATTCAGTGTATACATGGAACTCAAAACCAGAAAATCAGCAGAGAACATACAAGAAAATAACCGAAATGCATTGATGCACAAACATGAGTGAAAACTCCATCATAAATTTCACAATCCTGGTCGAAGTTAAGCCATAAAATACAATAATCTTCAAAAGAGAAAAAAAAAAGGGATGCCTACCAGAATTACGAACCCAAGTGGGAGGCTCATACTCAGCAAATGACACAAACCCATCTTTATTTTTATCATGAGTCTCCATCTCCCTCTGAGTCCTATGCATCACATCCCTCTCTGCCTGTTGCATGTTCCACTCGGTCAACTCATCCTCATTAATATATCCATCGGCTGGATTCACATCAATCTTTGGAAACAGCAACACCAACCTACAATATCCATTTGTAGCAAAAAAAGATGAATAATTAAATCGCATTGAGCAAGTAGTAGGCTTAAGTTACTACCGTTGAGCTTATGCTTAAGTTTAAGCATTGAAAGCTAAAACTTTTACTCGATGATTTCATGAAAATGTAAGTACCTATTAGTGACATTAAACTTCTCCTCATCGTTCAAATAATCTTCGGCATTCATAAAATCTTCCCACTCGGGCTGGGCCTCCTCGCCGGGGGCAGCATCGTGATTGTGATCGTGGGTTACCAACTCGGGATGGGCGTGCTCAATGTACTGCTTCTCCCACTGCCGGTCCTCGCGGCGGCGCTCAATGTCGGCTACGAGCGGGTCAAAGCGGACCGGCTCGTGGTGTGTGGGGTTGAAGTTGAAGGAAGAGCGGACTTTCAGTCTGCGGTGGCGCTGGTTGTTGTGGGGTTTATTAGGAGATTTTGAAAGAAGTAAGAGTAGGAGCAGGGCTACTGTTATGTAAATAAATAATGAAACTTTACCCATCTGAAAAATGAAGAGATCCGAGGAGTGGCTTGCAGAGAAAGAGGAACTCTGTATCACAGCCAAGGCGATGTGATACGGGGGGTTCCGGTTTTGGTTTTGGTTTTGGTTTTGGACTTTTGGCTCCGCTTGTTTTAATTTTAATATAAAAATTTGGACAAAGAGCTGACGGCATGGGAGTGATGTTCACATCCAAAGCGAATTAAAAGTGACGGTGTCCTACAAGTTAGCGGTCGTAACTAGCAGATCTGTTGGGTTCTGTTCTGTTAGACAAGAGACACTGAGACTGCGTGTGGCTGACTCTCTCATCCAAGTGCATGAATCTGGACCGTTAAACAACACCCATCTCTAAGTGTGCGTGTGTTTGTGTACGTATTGTATTATTTTAATATTGATATGTTATATTATGTTTTATTATATTATAATAATACTATATAATATTTAATATTATTTTATATTGTATTATTTTTTATAAATAATTTAAATTATATTAATATTTTATTTATATTAATATAATTAAATTGTATTAATATTTTTATATTATTATTAATTTAAATTAATTTTATTCAAATTATTCATATTTAAATATTTATTCTTAGTTATATTAAAATATAAATTTATTAATAAATTATAATGTAAAAATAAAAATATAAAAGAATATTATATTAAATTAACAATTTTTATTTATTTATTTATTATTATTATTATAAACTAAAAACAAAGAAAATGAAAAGTAAAAGTAAAAAAAAAAAAAGAAAGCTTATGCCACAACAACCGCACAAACACATTAACTTATACATACTTACAAAATCAGCCAAATATATTATTGTATTAAGTTAATACAATGCAAGGTTTTAATGAGGGTACCAAACATATCCAAAAATTTTTGATCATATTAAAATTAAAGGTAAGTTAAAAAAAATATTAATTTTAATATAATATATTATATTAGAGTTTATATTTTTTTATCAACTAGATTTATTCTTGACTTTAATATATTTAAAAATTTCTAATTATATCATTTATCCCTTAGTTTTATCTCTTAATTTTATAGCTGAGATTCAAATTTGTGAGTAATTTTGTAGTAAGGGTCTCTAGAATAATATATATATGAGTTAAAAAATATCCATTTTAACTCAAATTTTAAAACACAAATTATTAACACCCTCTTATCATTTAAAACCCCTTTTCTTATTAAACATCTTTAAAATATTAAAAGATTACGTAATTTCTTTCATCATCCCCGCTTACTTCCAAAAACAATCCTAGATGTTGATGAACTCATTCCTAAACAACATAAGAACCCCAATATGACAATGGTGTTTGCTCTTTCTTAAGATCTCCTGTTGCTAAAACGATCAAAACCCATTAATAAGATTTTTGTTGCTCACTTGGTCACTGTTCCTGCACTCGGTTGCTGCGACTGCGAGTTCCTTACATTGGTTGATTAATTTATTAAATTACCAAAAAAAAATAAAATCCAAATCCAACAAGAGCATTTGTATTGTATTAATTTTGTATCAGAAACCACAAAAGCCAGGGCCGGCCCGGTCATTGAAGGCCCCAGCCCGAGCATATGAGCTTTAAGCCTGAGCCGCATCTTGAGACCTTAAGCATGTATACAAAATTTTAAAGCCGACTTTGAATGTTTAAGGGCTTATGGAAAAAATTCAGGCTAAATCCAAGCTTTATAATTTATAATTAAAAAAAGAAAACAAAACAAAATGCTAAATTTCACAAGTCACAACAATCCTTAAATTAACGATAAATTTTTTTAAAAGGATCTCTAAAGGGGTGAGATTTAGATTTTATGATAAATTTTAAATCTTAAAATTAATTAAATGTTCATAATATCCTTTTTGTTGTAAAAAATTATAAAAAATTTTTTTATAAATTTTCTAGTTTCATTCACTCTCACTTATAAAATTTTTAATTCGTCTTGTATGACGAAGTTATGTATTATATTATATTATTATATATTATATAACACTGTCATATATTTTATGATTATTTATTGTACTATATTATAATGTTATGTATTATATAAAATTATCATACATTATACTATATAAATATAAGTATTTTAATATTTTTAACAAATATTTTAATTTTTTAAACGTGATTAAAAATTCATTAAAAATAAAAATTAGTCAAAAAATCAATATTTATAACCAAAATCAAATAGTACCTATAACTTCGTAATGTTACTAAATTAAACGAGCAAGAAGCAACAGACAACTTCCACCCGACATTGCTTGTAGCAACAACCAGTGCCCATTCATCATTAATCGAACCACGTGACACGATGCAGTAGGCAACAGCCACGCAAGCCCAGTAGGCAATAATAGCAAAGCAACCCCAACACCAGCAGTCTATACCCACTTAACACAGCAGCGATGAACAGCAGTGACGAACCTAACACCAGCCGCTCGAACCCACGTGACCCGAATCCAGCACATACGCAACTCGAAACAGCGTCCACGTGACCCGAACGATCAGCAAATCTAAGTGCCTTTTTTTTTCTACTTTTAGTTTTGTAAAAAATTTATTTGAAAAATTATTGGAAGTCAAGGCCAGGCCCGTCTAAATTTAAACGCGCTTTCAAATATCCTGAGCCTGGCTTGAAAAAAGCTTAGTCCAAATCGGTAATTTGTCATTCTTATGGATACAATGATCTTGACAATAAAATATTGCTCCCATGATATATTTCAGAGGATCTAAAAGATTTTACAACGTCATAAATGTTAGACTCTTTTAATGTGCAAATTTTATGTGAAATTTCATAAAAAAAAAATTATAAATCTCATGAACATTGGCAGCATGAGCTTTATGGGTCACTCTTTCAGATTAAAATTCGATGTAAACAGTTTGTAATAGAAACCAATAACAATAAGTGCATTTAATAAGAGAATTGTACATTTTATACTTGTCTATTATGTAATTTTATTTAAGGTTAAAATAGTTAACACAATATTGCGGTTTTTAGAGTTATTGAAGGGTGCCAATAGCTTAACTCTTATGGCAATCGTACCACATTGTAGTTTATATAGTCCAACATTTACATGTCACTGCATAGCCCATTAGTCTATATAGTCCATCATTCACAATGCTGATTAGGGAAATTTTTATTCAAGTATTTTTGTATATTAACCATATTTTTATGTCATTTCTATAAATATCCATTTGTTCTTTAATTTTTTTATAATCCACAATTTTAGATACCGTGTTAGGTTCCATTTGATATACATTTTTTTTAAATAAAACTTATTTTTCGTAAGCTTTTTATTTATAGAGTTTTTACAATATATATATATGTTATTTGGTTATAAATGAGAGTTTTTATTAAAAGTTATAAAATTATTTTAATAGACAAAATCTTTAAAGTTATGTTATGAAATGAATAAAATAAGATTGTAAAAATAAATGGATGGTAGGTTAAAATTGAATATTGACAAAAAAACTCTTTTGTATATTTTGTTTACAGTCCAAAGATATTAATGTATCACAATCTACTGCTATAAATAATTTATATGCACATATTTATAGTACAATTTAAAGACCTACCGAAATTTATTTAAAATTGTTCCCACTAATTAGGACACAGCTCGCCACTACTACCATTAGTTGCCCTCGGTTTATTATTATTCGTGAAGTGAACCGTAGCATTTAAGTCACCATTCAACTATCATTGGATTTGTGGATGCATATATATGAAAAGTTAAGGGAAAAAATTGATTTAATAAACCTTTTATTAATTATATTAAAGTGAGATTATTTGAACATGCTAATTTCCTTTCAATACTTTTTTTTAATTAAAATAAAAGTAGAGTTATTTGAATCTATCAATTTATTCTGTACACCCTCATTTTAATTAAGAATTCTAGTATTAAAATAATTTTTTTAAAATTACTCAATTAACCTTTTCCTCTATTTCTCTTCTCAATTTCACAAATTACCATCAATTCATTCATATATATTCTCTTAGTTGTAAATAATTGGTATCATTAATTTAGAGGAACAAAACTCATATTTAAAAATAAAAATAAATAAGTTTTTATCAATCATAAAAGTTAAAGAATATCAAAAAATATATTTTTACCAAATACAAAAGCCAACGAATACTAAAAATAAATTATTATATGTTGAAAGCATGAAATATAAATCATTATATATACTAAGAAAGACTAAAAAATGAATTCAAAAGAGAGTGAAATTAAGTATTTAATTTACAAAATACGAGTTTAGAGAGATAAAGAGAGTAGTGAAGAGTAATTTTGAGATTTTTAATTTTTTATTTTTTAATAACAAATTTATTTTTTTAAATAGGTATATCAAAGAATTTACGAGTTCAAATAACCTCACATTTAAAATAATGATAAAATTATAACTTTTTATTTTAATTCAATAATTCTAAAAAATTATAGTATTGCTCATGATTAATTACTATCTCTCTATTGTAACGATTGTCAATACCTAAATTTAATTTTCTCTCTTTGAATTTTTCTTTTTTTGTTCTCTCTTGTTAAATTAATTTTATCTTTTACTTACTTTTCATTATAACAATATCAATGATTACTTGTTGTTATCATTCAAAGTTCGTACTTTTGAGATTTAACCAAAAAACTATAATATATTGAAAATGGTACAAAAATTTTTATTTTTAGTTTTTACATTATAGGAATTATTCCTTTCATTTTGTGTTAGATTATCAAAAAATAATTTTTTTTTGATTTTTGAATAATTTTATTTTTAAATAAAATATTTACTTTATCGATTACAAAAAATTTATAAATTTTTTTTATAAGAGAAAGAGATGAATGACAAAACAATAAGGTCAAAAGTAACCGTTCAAATTATGTTTTCATAATAAAAATTTTAATTTAAAAAATATAATAGGTTTAAGTAACTCCACCCATTATATTATAATAAAGAAGTTACATTTGTCACGAAAGTGTTAGCTGCAAAATCAACTAATGAAAACAAATCATGATATACGTGGGGACAGATAAGCCGGAACATAATTAAAACCGCGGGCCTCTTTGAACTGACCAGCTTGTGAACCTCCCACACTGTGCTTACGTGCTTACATTTAACAGCAAAAAGTAACTGAATGGGTGCATGGTGACAGTTGTCAAAATAAATGGGCCCACGGTAAAATATGTTGAAACAATTGGGTACTGGTTAAAAATAACCCTTTTTAATTTGTATTATTCTGCTCAATGTATGGACTTTTTCGCATTATCAGGAATAAAAATAAAAAAAATCCCCACTGATAGGGGCCCACGGGAATACAATGTTTAGAGTATCGGATTTAATATATTTTTTTCGTTTAATAAAAAAATTGGTTGCAGATATAATTTTTTTTTATCTCTTTTAACTAATTAGACAGGTAGCGTATCTGTATAAAGTGCAAGTATTTTTTAAAGTTATATTTATTGTAATTTATAAATAAAATTTTTAGTGTAAAAATAAATAATAAAACTGTGAGACCATATATATCAGTAGGTAAATTTTATCTACTTATAAATTATATTAAATGTAATTTAGGGAGAGCTAAAAGACAATGACCCTTATATCCACACATTAAATCTTTTTGATTATTGACTAATTATTATTTTTTTAATTGAAATTAACAAATAAATCAAACAAATATTAAAGTAAAAAAATAGAACTCTAAAATATAAATATTAAGGGGCTTAAGTTTCAACTTTCAAAAGAACGTGAAAAGACAAAAATTGATTTTAGATAGCATCTTTTGGAAACAATTTAAAATTCTAGTGAAAAATTCAAATTGAAATTCAAAAACTCCATTTATCAAATTATCAACCATCAATTCATCGTCAATCATTAGGTAATTTTATCCTATTTTAGTAATTTTGTTCATATTGTTATAAATTTATTATAGTTAAAATATATGAGTCCACGATGCCACTATATAATTTTGAAAGTCTTATCCTTATTACTTACTGTAATTTTTAATTTTGAAATTGTTTTAAAACATTATGTTTTAGGTTCATTTAAAACTAAGTTGTTAAGTTATTTTTTTTTCCAATATATGCAAGAAGTAAAAAAAAAAAAATGGATAAGGAAAAGGGATGAGTAAATATATTTTCAATAATACCAAATTGAAATATCTACTTATTAATAAAATTTCTTTACCAAAAATAAAAACCTTTAACATGCAACGTGTATGACAACAATTTTAATTTATAGTATTTCCTGCCCAAAGTTAAAAAAAAAAAAAAAATCTAAAAGTGAGTGACAAGTTTTGCTTTGACTCGTTTTCTTAGTGAAAAAATGGAAACATATTGAATGAATCTTTTGCTTCAATTTTCTTTGCCTGCTCTTTCTTGGAACGGGAAAAAGTAAGGAAATAAGAAAGGTAGAAACCCATTTATTAAATTTTTTCTTATATGACATATTTAATAATAATATTATATTTTCTGCAACCACTGCTAATGGTTGTTATCTCATTGATTGACTAATTAATTAATATCGTTTTTTGTTTTTTTGTTATGTTTTACTCGGAAAGAGGAAAAAAAGAAAGAAAGAAAGAAAACTGATTTTCAGTTTCCTATTGTGTATCTTGAAAATGAGGAAAAAATTGGGCTGCTAGCCCTCTTTTTCTTCACTAAACGTTATTATCTTGTGTCAGATATTTAATGGGGGTGGTATAGCTTTGCAGATTCCAGTGTGCAAGTTGTGGTTAGGCTGAAGGCTGATGGAGAGACTAGTGAGTGAGGCTTTTTTTCTATCCCAGCTGTCTCTATTTGTAGCAAGAAGTTGTTGTTGGATGATGGGACCAGTAAGACCCTCCATTTCCATGATATTTTCGGGATAAACCCATCAACATCAATTATAATTTCTATGCCTACCCTTTGTAATTGTAAATTTTCTTTACGTTCAAGTTTTTTTTTTTTTTAATATATATATTTTTTGTTTGCTTTCATGGATTTTTTTATTGGTTTTATGCCGGAGTTCTGGATACTCCCAAGTTTTGTTCCTTTAGGTCTAAAGTTTTGCCAGGATTTTAAACTTATAATATGTTTTGATTGTAAATATTACAGAGATATAAGAAGGATAGGAGATGGTGTAGTAGTAATTTTTCGTTGTAAAGGTTTGGTTTTATTCAACTTTGGTGCTTATTTACTTAATTACTTTAGTCAAGATAATTTTGGAAGAGAGGATTTTTCAGTCTTGGTGAAGTGTCAGAATCTTGATTGTGCTTGTGCTGTGTGTTGTTGGTAACCTTTTATTTATTTTTTCCTTTTTGGCATTTTGTACTGTTAGTTAAATCACTCTTTAGGTTGAGTAGTAGTAAGAAAACAAAGTATTACGAGGTGGGTTGTTTCTAATCAGTAGTTGAATCAAGGAATTACTGGTTGGATTCTTAAGTGAATGATTAAACATCATGAGTGGGCATTTTCAATCTGTGGTTCAAAACCCAGGTATCAGATGGTGGGTTGTACTGTTTGGCTTCTTGTAGACTGACAATATATAGCTACCTTTTGCAAATGTTTTTTCTTTCTTAAGATTCATAATCTCAATTAAAGGATTCAGTTTTTTTTTTTTTTTTTTTTTTTTTCTGGCCCTTAAAGGGGATTTGGGATGTTGTAAATGTTGAAACTTTAACACCAACATCTTAGCCTATTATTTCCAAGCAGTATTTGATGTTTTAATTGAATTTTCGTTGGATGTCAAGTTGACCATAGATAGTTACATTGGCTCTGCCGCAAGTTCATGTATTTTGATATGACAATGCCAAATGGTATGAAGTTTGCTGTCAGTAATTGAGGAGTGCATATGTAATTAATGTTGATTCTACTGTCTGGTAAATTGGCATAATGTTGATTCTACTGTCTGGTAAATTGGCAGAAGTAAACAAAGATTGAAGAATACTGGAGAGTATGCTGTAAAATAGAAGGTTTAAAAGCACTGAGGGTTATAATGGAATATATTTCTGTGGGCCTGTGCGGTTAAAACTGTTGTTATCAAGTAAAGCTTTTGATTTACTGGTTTTTGGTGGAAGTGCAAAATGAAAAATTTGAATACTTCTTTCTATCCATTATAGACTTCTAGGTTTTTCTTCTTTGTTTTGTTTCTCAACTGTATCTTTCATACCTTTCACCATCCAAAACCCTAATTACAACCCTATGGAATTCACTGTCACAGTTATATTGCCATTTAGGCATCTATGATTTTTCAGATATTTCTCATGGTCTAACTGAACTTTGTTGCCTTTTCATTCATCAATAGGTCAGCAATTCACAAGAGTCCAATTTTTGAATTGTGGAGCAAATCACCATTGAATTCTTCACATACTCCAGTGATGTTTTCTGATTTTTATTGGAGGTAACCACTGGTTCAGCTTCCTTGGCTTTTCTGAGGGGCCTGTTTGTCTCTCTTCTTGCTTACCTCCATACTCTGACGAAGCGGCTTTACTGCAATTTGCCTTTTATGGTCTACCATCAAATCAGTTGTTCGGTGATATCCGCTGTCAATATAATTCGATCTGTTTTTCAAGACCCGTACTAGTCGAGAAAAACTGGTAATTTTTTATGGGTTATAGGTTAGACTAGATTTTAGAGCACTGTTCTGTGGGTTGATTTTCTGTTCTTCTTGTGGGTAGTATTTGGTTACTGAATTCAAAGGAGGCTAGACCAGATGACTGTTGATGAAGTAGGCAGTAGCTCTGTTTGGACTAAAGAGCAGGATAAGGCATTTGAGAATGCCCTGGTATCTTATCCAGAGGATGCTTCAGATCGATGGGAGAAAATTGCAGCTGATGTACCTGGAAAATCTCTAGAAGAGATTAAGCAACACTATGAGCTTCTGGTGGATGATGTTAACCGCATTGAATCTGGTTGTGTTCCTCTTCCGGCCTATAATTCATCTTCTGATGGATCAATGAGCCATGCTGGTGATGAGGGAACGAGTAATGGTAAGAAGGGTGGCCACTATGGACATTTTAACAGTGAGTCCAACCATGGAAATAAGCCTTCAAGGTCAGATCAGGAACGGCGTAAGGGAATTGCTTGGACGGAGGATGAACACAGGTTAATTTATTATTGTTGATTGTTTATATATGTTTTCTCTGTGTCAATATGCATATTTAGGATAGCAATGCTTTCTATGATGTTTCTTCAGTTATTTGTGTCTTTTTTTTTTTGCTTCTGTTTATTTAAGAATGCAATTGAGATTTAGTTGTTTCTTACTGTTTAGGGTATTGTATTGTGGCACTGCTTTAGAATCCATGGCGGCTTCTATAGTCGTCATTTTCAAAATGTTACTTTTTGCTGGATATAGTGATCTCAGTTGACTATTGTTAAATTAGTTGTGGTTAGCTTGGATATTGTGCAGAGCTACCTTATTTCCGAGTTGCTGTTAAATAATTGACAAATGATGAGGCTATGCGTTTCATGTAGTGTGAAATGATATGAAATGGGTAAATATTTGATTGATTGTGAATCTGTAGTTGCACCTGAACCTTTCAAAACTGCGAATTGGATAGTGGTAGATCTCAATTTTGGTGTAGTATGAATTACATATGGACTAACCATACTCAATTGGAATTGCAAGTGGATTAAATTTGTAGACAGGAGTTTATCCCGATGGGAGAGGAGCATAGAGCTTTGATCATGGTGATGTGATTTCAAGAACAATGGCTGGTGAAACTTTAACATTTGCTTATCCATTTTATCTTTAGGATCTCAGATTGTCTTTCCCTCTTTGTATTAATTTCCCTTTTCTTCTATGACAAAGTCTGCTAATTTCTTATTTGAAATTATATTAACCGTGAAGTCTTAAGACTTTGTTTATTGTTCTTCCACTATCAAATTGAATCTTGTAATGATATCATAGGTTATTAGATATCATAGGTTATCTCTTATGCTTCGTGGGTTTGGTACAGATTCTATGTATGTAAGTTATGCTAAAGCATTTAATGCTGCACCATGTTACTTTCTGTTTTACAGTTTTCTCCTTCTTGGGCATTGTTATAGATTGTTTTTGCAAATTCTTCTATCATGCCTATGACACTCAGCACTTTATTATGCTATTTGAGGTACATGAACATTGATTCAACCTTTATAAACAACATACCCAAGGTTTGGCATAAAGTTGACTTTTGAAACTCTGCATACCTGCAGTCCTCATGATTCAGTTATGAATTTCCTCATTATATTGCCACATTAATATGATTGAACTATAGCATTAAGTTGTGTTGTAGCAATTTGACTTCTGCATGTTAGCAATTGAATTTTAGTTGCTTGCTATTTTACTAGTGAACAATTTGTATGTCTGTGTGCCTGTGACTATGTCGGCCATGCTAGATTGCATATAACTCTTATATGATAGGGTGATGGAAACTATAATGCCAATGAAACTCATGGATAATGGTGAATGCCTTCTCCTTGGTTGTCCCAGCTGATGACTGCTTAAAACTTTTGAGTTGGCCACAGCATTTTAGACCTATCTACGTTGTTTATTTTCTGAGTGTTGTTTGAAAGAATATGAAGCATGAAGCTTTGCCTTGCTAAACCACGTTGCTATGTCATCAATCAAATTGATGATGAACTCTTTTGTGTTCTGATGTTTTGTTTGTGGCTTCCACGTCAATTATTTGTTTTCATTCAGTAAACTCTTCTCTAGAACTATTCATGGTAATACATTTCTGCTTTTTCAGTTATGCTTATGTTGCTCACATAGGTTAAGTTCGCTTGAGTTTGAGTTCCATAGTGAAAAGAGTAAATTGCTTAAAGGGTCTTGAGATGGTGAGGTTTCATATGGGTTTTTCAGTGTTTACTAAATGGTAGGCTTCACAAGATGACCATTTTCTCAGAACCTTATATTTAACTAAGCCCTCCCCTTAGCTGCATAAAGCTTGATACTTGTGAATTGTCTTTGATAGGAGAGTTTTGTTATGCAACTTTGGCAGTTGCTTTTGGAGTGAACAGTGCAAATCATTTGTAAATTTGGCCAATAAAATCTGGACCACGGCTGAAGTTCTGTACTGTAAAAACATTTTTTTCATCATGGGTTCGCTTTGTGTTGTAAATGATGTTTATGTTTTGGCCTTTTGGGTTCTCTCCTGTAATTTTTCTTATTTTCATTTATTTACTTTTTGTGGAATGACAGTCCACTTTTTTGTAACTTCTTTGTCTGTTAATATATTTCTTGTTTCCTTTAAAGAAAAATTATGGGTAGTTTTGAGTGGGATTTTGGAGTTAAAGTGATCTTGTCTTCAGAGGCTCAGAAATTTGAAGGATGATATATGATTAGGAACAGAATATGTAAAAGCAAGAATGAAGTGCATTTTTCAGGTCTGTGTAAAATTGAGCTCGCTCCCATATTGAGAACAAACTCGATAATGGTTGGTTTTGCCTATATACTGGACTCAAACTTCTTGGAATACACCTTTGCAGATCTTGGGCTTTGTAAAATTAGTCACATATTTCCATTATGATAGAATTAGCTATGTGCATATCTTTCATGATCTCTTGGGTGACTGAGTTTGGCATTTGAATTTAGTTTTGTCAAAAGACTTAAAACTTGTTGCATTTCTAGCATTTGGTTGTATCCATGCATACATCATGATGTGACCTTATCCTTGGCCATCACCCTCTTCAGTTCTAATTCTTCCTTATTCAAACAGGTTATTTCTTCTTGGTTTGGACAAATATGGGAAAGGTGATTGGCGAAGTATATCACGTAACTTTGTAGTTACGAGAACGCCAACACAGGTGGCAAGCCATGCACAAAAATACTTCATTCGTTTGAACTCGATGAACAAAGATAGGAGGCGATCAAGCATTCATGATATTACCAGTGTTAACAATGGAGACATTTCAGCACTGCAGGGACCTATTACTGGTCAAACTAATGGTTCTGGTGCAGGGGGTTCCTCTGGAAAATCTAGCAAACAAACTCCTCAACACTCAGCTGGGCCACCAGGTGTAGGCATTTATGGAGCTCCAACCATAGGCCAACCAATAGGAGGACCCCTTGTCTCAGCTGTTGGCACTCCGGTGAATCTTCCTACCCCAGCACACATGGCATATGGCGTCAGAGCTCCAGTCCCAGGAACAGTAGTTCCTGGTGCACCAATGAATGTTTCTCCCATGCCATATCCAATGCCGCACACGTCTGCTCATAGGTAAGATGCTGTTTAATCTGCAGCAATGTACAAAGGAAGAGAAGACTACGTTGCTTGTGCTTATATTTGGTTAGTGGAGATTTCCATTTTAGCCAGAATAAGGTTTGCTTATTTGCAAAGCACAATTTGTCCAATGCTCAAACTGTCATTTGTTCAAAATTTCCAATAAGCCATAGGGAGAAAAATTACCTGCAATCTGTATAGGCAAACTGTGGAAAATGGGGCAGCATTATGGGTAGAAGATTAGGACTAATTAGTGTCGTTTCATTTTGTCTCGAACCTTCTCAAATTACACTAGTTCTAGAAGTAGTTTAGAGCTGTTAATTTGTTATTATTATTTTTTTTTTCACAAAAGCTGTAAAGAACCTTTATAATTTGACTACATTGGGCAGCATATCGGAGCACATATTGTGCCTGTGCATGGCCTTAGCCTTAGTCATCCCATCAATATATTTGCATCGCAATTCTCTCATGGATTAAAGTATATATAAGAAGGGTAAATCCATGGATTAATTGTATAATAATAAGAGTAAATTTTGGATCATCTATTGTCTTTAAATTAATCCTTTATTTTTGAAAATTTAAGTTACCCTTATTTTTGTTCAAAAGGTGAGAGCAAAATGTAAGAGCAAAATGAGGTAAGTTTAAATTGAGATTTTAAAAAATAAAGGGGTGATTTTAAGATAGTTAATTCACAAAATGATGGTTTAATGTTAAATCTTAATAATAATTGATGGCTTGGCGGTTGTCAAGTAGATCTTATAGATCGTTAAAAAAATTTATAAGGCGTGGTGGATTTGAGTATTTGACTATCAATGAGAGAAATTGAACTTTATAATTTTCGTTTCTAGTAAAATTCTTGTTAATTTACGGGATCATGCTACCTGTATGTTTCAGTCAGTTTATTTAGAATATACATGAAATAATATATTATACAATCTGAGAAATATGTTGCAACTCTGTATGATATGACTTGATTTCAAGACCAAAAAACATGGAAGAGTGTTATTGTCAGTCGGTCACATATAGGCTCGATCGTCACTGCGAGAAAGAGCGATAGAAATTGAAAAAAAAAAATGAAAACTAATTGATAATGTGAAAAATACTATTTAAATTGATGAATATAGCTACTGAATAGCTTTTCAACAAGGGGATAACTCATTTTAATAAAATGGTGGTTCAACAAAAATTATATTTTGTTATTTTATTTTCATATATTAAAATTTATATATTTTTTCCTTTAACTTACTATTCTTTGCATTAATAATAAATTATAAAATTAAAATTAATAATATATAGTAAATATAAAGTTTAAAAATATAATAAATATAAATATAAAATTATTTAATTTAATTTTTAATTTATAACCGTTAATATTTAACAACTCCTTCCCTCGGCAATTTGCACAACTAGAAAATGAAACACAGCAGCTAGCGACCAAGCGGGTAAACGGTTTGAGCTGAACACATGGCTGCCAATATCTATCCTCACACGCTCGCTTGTGCTTCCAAGACTACCTTTCAGTGCCTGTCAAATTCACCTATTTGGACCATCGCTGAGATTGCAGAATCCGTCAATGGCAAAATACTCAAATTGGGTCCTCCAGGCATCATCTGTACGGACACCAGAATCTTAGCACCCAACAAAAATCAGTGGTTTTTTGCCATTACCGGCCAGCATTTCGATGCCCACGAGTTTATTTCCCCTGAGTTGTACGGTAAAGGCTGCGTTGGCGTTATTGGGAACCGGGTTTGCAAGAACTGGGACAAGGGTTTTGTTCAAGTTGAAGGTAATGGCAATGCTAACACTGTGAATTCATTGGTCAATATGGCTTGTTATGCAAGAAACAGTAGGTTTAGTGGTGTCTTAGTTGGAGTTACTGGTAGTGTAGGGAAGAGTACGACTAAGAGTATGATAGCATTGGCTCTTGAGAGTTTGGGTGGTAATGTGTTTCAGAGTTATGGGAATTGGAATAACAGAGTTGGTGTTGCTTTAAGTTTAATTGGGATTGATAAGGCTGTTGATATTGCTGTTTTGGAGATGGGCATGAGAGGAAAGGGTGAGATATTGGAGCTTGCGAGGATGGCGAGGCCGGAGATTAGAGTGGTTTTGAATGTTGGGGATTCACATTTGGAGAGTTTAGGTAGTTTGGAGAATGTTGCGAGGGCAAAGGGGGAGATTTTTCAGGAATCAGAGCTGGGGAATATTTGTGTTCTGAATGTTGATGATCCTCTTGTTGCAAGCCTTCCCGTGCCTCGTGGTGTTAGGAAGGTATGTTAAGGTTTGTGTACAATTATGGCTTTTGATTTAGATTTTCGAGTTTTTGTGTTGTCTTAGTTGCTCTAGATTACTGGAAACTGGATTTGTTTCCATACTTAAAAGATAACTCAGGAATCGGTTAGTTTTCTTGATTGAGTTATTCTTGAAAGCCAGTGTTGTAGTGTGCATAATTACTTCATAAATTGGGGTGGGGCTTGTGTGGTTGCTATGTTTGAGGCTTTTTGATAAATCAGGCATCGAACATGATACACTTGAGATACACTTGATGAATCCATATATCTATTGGAAAAAACTTTTTATGGTGTAGAACATTCTCAAATGCCACTGCTGTGATAATGCTATTCTTGTTCTGACCTGATATGTCGCCCTTTATGACAGCAACAGCATGTCTACGTTTCAATTAACCTAAGGAGAAAGTACTATAATGTCAAAGATTTTTCAATGGTGTCATGAAGTGGCAATTTTAGATCCTAGCACTCAGTGCAATTGTACTGTTCAAGTAATGGAGGAACACGCCGGAATAGTTATCCTTAGTGCTTCCTTTTGGTTTATATTCAAAATTTATAAATTAAAAAAAAAAAAAAACTTGCAATGCATAAGATAGTTTCTTTTTGGTTTTATTAGGTGTGTTTCGGCTGGAGAAGGGGGTGTGATGTTCGCTTGGTTGCAGCAGAAGTTGCAAATGGAGGTCTTGGAGTTCAGGTTGTTCTAGAAAAAGAAAGAGAAAGGTAAGTTCTTTAAAAGTATATATCATCTGAATTAGTAAGTTATTCCAAATATGGGAGCTGTGAAGTTCACTCTATTTATTAATTTTATTTCATTGAGATTCCTTTGGATGAAACTTGTGAGATGTATGTACTCTTTTTTTGAACCTTCTTACAACTGAATGATTTTCTAGTCATTTGAATGAAAAGTATTGATTAGATTTGCAATCAATATTCTGAAACAATTTTGAATTGCCCTTTTAGGTGGAAATTTTAATTTAAGGTTCACATTGAAATTTCTTGAAGGTTAAATATGCTAGATGCATCTTATTCTTACTGCAGCTCCAAAATTGTTAATCGAAATTCCCTTTGTTTGAAACTATTGGATGCTTTCTGATTGGGACCATAGGAGCATACTGTATCAGGCAGAGAAGCAGTTTACACTTGTTCTGTTCCAATATGTTGAACAAATCTTTTTATATGAGTTCAATAATCTTTTTGGACTCTTGAGTCCCTCAAGTTTTAAGGACGTGTTTGTTTTTAAATTTGTGAATGACAGTGTGTGTGTGTATAGAGAGAGAGAGAGAGAGAGAGAGAGAGATCAACTATTGCTGGAACTTTGGGTGTGATTATTTATTGTCCACAAGGGAGGTTGATGCTTTTGCAACAAATGTATGTTTCTTCATTGGTTGTCTTTTAGATCTATAGGGATTATCATCATATTTAATCTTATACTGGAGACAACTTTTGCCCAGTATACTTACGAGATAAAGTTCTCTTCCTGGCATTAATATATTGCACGATCATATTCACAGGGTGAAATTTGTGATCCCTAGTCCTGGTCTGCATCTGGCTATCAATGCATGTGCAGCAGCAGCAGTTGCAACTCTGGTTGGAGTCTCTCTTGCTCAAGTTGGGATATCCTTGTCCAAGTTTTCTCCTGTGCAAATGAGGTCAGAGCTTCAAATATCCAGAAGTGGCATCAAGATAGTCAATGATGCTTACAATGCCAATCCCATTAGCACCAGAGCTGCCATTGACTTGCTAAAAGCCATTGCATGCAATGGTAAAAGAGTTGCCATTTTAGGGGACATGTTAGAACTTGGATCGACTGAAAAAGAGTCTCATGAGAAGATGTTAAGCTATTGTTGTGATGCCTGTATAGATTTAATTGGCCTTGTTGGAGACAGGTTTCATGCTGCTGCTGAGAGTATGAATTTAATTAAAACTGATTATATTGTAGTCAATGATGATGCAGAAATCCTTTCACAGAAAATTGTGAAGAGACTGAAGTCTAATGATGTTGTTTTGGTGAAGGGTAGTCGTGCAATGCAAATGGAGAAAGTGGTTGATGTGATTAAGGCAATTTAAATACACATACCATCAGAATGAAACTTCTTTAGGTTTGGCTCTTTGTCTCAACTTCTTCCTTCCTTTCTATCCTGTTTACACTTTCTTCTCTAGTATTTTTCATACCAGTTACTTCACATTGCAGGTGCCTGATAACGCTTCCCGCATATTTTGGCCTCTGATATGATTGCAACTATTGGTTGAATTCCAGCATCGATTATCTGAATGATTCTTAGTATATTTGGTTTAAGCCTCTGTTCTTGGAAAAATTAACCGCTCAGAGGTAATCAAACAAATCTGTACTTCCTACTGGTTTTGGTGACTGCAGGTTGATGCATATTGAGAAGCTGATTAAAACTCTATAGAGACAGTGACCTTGGAATGTGGCAGTTGTTTGGAAGAGAATTGACTCAAGATTGAGGTCAGGGCCTACTTGCTCTGCTTTGTAAAACCTCCACCAATTTAACTTACATCGCAATCTAAGAAGTTTAGTAATTAGCTGTCTGAGACTGAGGAACTGTAGAAAAAGCCACATGCAGATGCTTATCCATCCATGCCTTCATTAGCAATGCCATCAAGAAGACTCTGCCCCAGCCGTAATTTTATTCAGAAATGTTTTCTGTTTTTATCTTTTGTGTAGTCATTATAGTGCCAATCCCAAGTAGTTATGTGCTATTGTATTGTTAAAGGTTTTGTTGAATATTTTATCAATAATTATACTTAAGCGGGTTGCTCAAAAAAGGGAATTGCCAATTTTGATTCTGCCCGGTTTGGGACGGAAGGATTCGAACCTCCGAATATCGGGACCAAAACCCGTTGCCTTACCACTTGGCGACGCCCCATTTCAATTTCGATTTGGTTTCTCATATGAATCTCTTGTCTCCCACTATTGGAGATCCCGTTTCCTGAGTTTATAAGTCAGACGTCAGCTAACCTCTTTCTGCCTTCTGTAACAGCTGTTGTCTGGCTATAGAAAATTTCGCCATCATCCGAAGTGTTAGCCACGCAATCCTGAGCATTTGATGACTTAGATACTTTATTCTCTCTACTCTTCTGATTGCTCCAACACTCTTTCTTCACATACTTTTTCTTACTACAATTGTAGTATTTCATATTCTTCTTACTTCTGGATTTTGATTTATCATGATTGTAACTTCCATTGGGGCCACGTTCTGTTGATTTCCCTTTCGTCACCAATAACGCTTCTGCTTGCTGTGAACTTGCATGCGGTGCCGTGTTGAAGTTGGGCACCGCCTATCTAGAAGGGCGGTGGCGGTGCCCAACTTTGACAATGAGTACATTTGATTTTGAGGAATCTTAAATATCCATGTTGATCAATCTTATATTGGGTATTTTAAATTTTTATTTCTAAGTTTATTTGTACTTTCTTAAAGGTGAATCAAAACTTGAGGTTCTCCTAATTTTAGTACATGAACTACAACAGAGCTCCTGTAATTTCAAGCCCTGTGACACGTATACATATCTAAGACTCTGCGAGACACAAGGACCACATCACAATTCAGCATATAAAGCCCTCAGAATTTAAAAAAGCTATCTTTCACATAAAGATCACATCACAAATAAGTTTATATATAAAGTTCTTAATACATTAAGTTCACAACATAAACGCAGAACAATAGTCCACAACAAAAACACAGAACCGACTCTTAACAAGAACAAAAGACACTACATATGACAATCATTTCATTTTCTTCAACATGCAAGTTTGCTGCCATATTCCAAAGGGCGTTGATATTTGTTAGCCAATACGATCTCCTTCTACTCGCAATCAAGAGTCAACAATCCCAAGTGAGAAGAAGCTTTCAGTGTACAGACATATCCCAGTATGCCACATCAAATTCAAATCCTTGCCGTTTCTGAAGATTTTCCTTCTGAAATCGTAAAATGCCAGACTCTTCTGCTGAGAGCTAATGATTAGCTCTCCATTTTCGTATCCATGAATGAGCACTTGTGTTTGCTCATCATCAAATCCTTGCAGCATGGTCAAATCGATTCGGTGCTCCTTCACCCAAATCTTTCTTACAGGATCCACCAACACCCATATATCAGTCACAGGAGGATATGCGAAAGTGTCTACGAAACACAACTGCCCTTTTAACTCCACCAAGAACATGTCATTACCCTCTAGATACGAAACATAATGCGGATGAGGGATGCAGTCAAACGTTTCAGTTTCCAAATCTAAAGACACGATTGATTTTTGCTCAGAAGGAGTACATACTACAGACACAATCCAATAAAATTTATTGTTGGCCAAAACACCCCAACCACTAACCTTAAAAGGGCACTCTTGTTTGATTTCTTTCCAAGCATCAGCACCAATCCTGCCACGGTCTGTTAAAGTCAGAATCTCACATTTTATGTTGTATGCAAAAGGATTTACATTCACATCAAACATATGGACCAACTTGTACTCATTTTGCGATGGAATGTAGCCAAACCCTGCATCCATTTCCAAACAATTCGAAGGTTTCACTTTCGGGAGCCTGATACCCCTTATGAAGCTGGGACTAAAAATGTGGAAATGACCTCTATTGATAAGACAAATCAAGTCATGTCCTGACGGTATCATGTAAACATAACTACGAATAAATCCCCCAAGTCCATAGTGTACTTCTTTTTCCACGCTCGTAGCCAACAAGTGAACAAATTGTGGCCTAATGTCATCTTCATCATTATCCAAGGCTTGGTTCAGTAATAGCAATTGTTTGTTTCTCTTGGATTGTTCTTGGTGTAACTTTAAGAAATAAGGATCAGATATTATCCGGAGCCAGTCTTTGGATACCGATTTGCATCTGCAAAGCATCCTAACTGAGAGCCTGGAAAGAATATTGCACTTGACTTCCGAAGGTAAGCAGTCCATCTCTGCAATCAATTTGCTCATTGCTTCCTGTTTTCAAATAAAAATACCCACCAATTTTCATAACTTGTTTATAAAACGCACAGATAATGATAAACCAAACATGCATTAATTAATGGATTATGTCTAACCAAACAGATGTGTAAATGGCAGTAATTTAATTCCATATGCAAATAATATAGAAAATTCATTAAGAAGGATAATACGGTAACATTATTAAAATAAAATCAAATGAGAAACTATAATCGCGACTATATTTTAACTATAGATTACGCTGAAGCAAAAGAATAAAATTCTCATTTTATTAAAGCTTAATACAAATATATAATTATGTAAATCAAGCCATAATCATCTATAATAATCTTGCTTTGTCATCTCGATTATGAAGTAAGTTTTTACCAAGATTTCGAGGTCCATGCCTAAAAACAAATCAAGATAAAAAGAGTTTTACACATTTCTACGTTAATCTACATATTAGCCCCATAGTTTTTACATTTTTGTGTTACCACCTCATCAGTTTTGGGTTTTCTCTAGTGACCTCATATTGAACCAAAATTCTGGTTTTATCATAAAAGTACTAATATATATATATATTCAGAGGACTAAAATTGTAAATATGCATAACAAACTCCTTTAAAATAATTTTACTATTCCATTGGGACCCACAACATTTATTTTTTTAAAATTTCAGTTACAACTCAAGAATTGTTATATGTTATATATAATATAACATTAATATTATTATTATAGTTTGCCGTTTATGTTGTTATGTTCATGATTATTTTTTCAACTATCATTTTTGTCTCAGCTACTTTGTTATTTGTATTTTTTCGTAGTCCATACATATTTAATTTACAGTTAAAACCGTTATATCTATAAATATGTTTGTCTTTATAGTTACTTTTGTTATTATAATTTATTGTTTATGTCGTTATATTCATGATTATTTTTTTAAATTACCGTTAAAACCGTTATACCATTTTTTTCCGTATTATATTTCCTATTTGTATTGTTTTTATATTATTCCAAACAATAGGTTACATGATGAATTTTACACTATAGAGCTTAACTCGTTTCCATCATTTTTGAATATCCTAATAATTTCATAACTATTGACGATCACAAGAAATTTGATGTGAATTCTAAAAGGTAAAAAAAGGCTTAGGATCAAGGAAATAGTACAAGATGCCAAAAAAATTACAATAATTCAAAGATCACAGCAGATAAAACTTATAATTAGATTGTTTTGTAAGAAAATTGGTTTGGTGCTGAATTCAAAAAAATATTTGAGAAAACAAAGGAGATAATTTATTTGAATATATATAAACATACCTATTAAGAAAAATTGGACCTGGATCTTGAAACGTTTTTTCACGCTTTTTTATTCCATAGACTTTAGTGAAAAGAAAAAATGATAAAAATAAAAATGTCTTTGACTGTTTTAGAGAGGGGGAGAGTTACAAAAATTCTTTTGAGGATGTGAGGCACTAGGTGATGGTTGAGTAGTTTGCTAACCTATGTTCGTTTATAATTGACTTAAAAGGGTTTATGAAGTAAATTCACATAATTTTTTTTTTTTTTGAAAATGGGTTCCATAATTAGAAAATAAAAAGAAAAGGACAAGAGAATCTTTTGAAAGAAAAGAAATGACATTTTAACGTTAGGAGTTATTTGTTTTTATGTTTGAATTTTTTTAAATAAAATTTCATTTAAGATATTTTGATATTTTAATTTATTTATTTTCATATATGAAGTTTTCTAGTAAGAATTTTTATCTAAATGAAAAAAATTAAAATTTTGCACTCTTATCTGAATGATAAAATGTCTTAATAAAAATTAATTTTTTTATAAATATCTCCATTAAATGAATTTATTTCCCACCTAACTATTAGATGTCACATTAAAATTTTATTTGATTTCAAATTTTACTTGTATTAAATATTGAACATACATTCAATTTAGATTTTTTTAAAATTTATTATTAGATAACAACTTTTTTATATATAAATATTATGTTAAATTGTAAAAAATAATATTATTAAAATTATTTTTCATAAATTATATATCAAATGCTTGCCTTGTAAATATTTATAACATATAAAAACTATTGTACTAGAAAACATTGTAAATATATAACTATTTAATAAACTTCAAATATGTATAATATTTTCTTGGTCATAAGTATAAAAATATTGCATTTAAGATATTTTAAGTTTATAAAAACAAACAACTTACCATTTACACTCAAATGTCAAAATATAAAAACAAACATTGATATATGTATTTAGACCTATTTAGACTTCAACAATATTCAGACTCATTTAGAATTTAAATAAAAAATAAATGTTACCTTAATTTACTTTTAACTTGAGTAAATATAAAGTTTTAAATTCTTGGACAATTGAATTTGTTTACATAACTCAATTAGTTAGATTAAATAACTTTTGGCTCACTTGATTTATTATTATTATTTTACTTTTTCATCCAATCAATGAATTTAGGCCACATCAATTTGCACAAAAAAAATTAAGCTTGTACTCTAATACTCTATTATTGCTCTTTTATCTAATATGGTATCTATTATTTATACCTAGCTAAATTTCTTTTTATCTATATTATGTTTAGTTAACTCTTATAAAGAAATAACCTAAATAATCGTATTTCAGAATCTTATGTAAATTAAATTATCATTTTCATAAAACCTGATATGCCAATTAAATAAATCAAGCCACATCTTCATGAGTATTTGATCTGCAATGCGGTCTTGATCAAGATATTAGGTCTTTAATATAAAAATAATTATAATAGAACATGGTATTAAAAATAAAACGCAATCATTTATAGTTTTAAAATTTTCTTAATAAACATAAAATAATCAAAATACCGTACTATTATTGATAAGCAAGTTTGAGTAATCATGTAGTGATAATGTGCAATAAATGTTTGGCAACATAATTTAATTTCACTCTCATACTTGGATTATAGTTTTTATGAGTCATTATTGTGGCATTAATTTGGTAACAATCTTTATCCATTGGCTGAATAAAGCCAACAATATTGAAGACTAGAGATTTTTGAATATCAAATAGTTATCTTCACCGTTAAGCATTTTTGTCTTAATTTGGTACAAGGATCTAGTATTGGATAATGGATAGATATACATTCTACATCCACAAAATTCAAACAGATGAGGCACTGATATTTTCATATTTGGATTACAACTTTAATTGAACCCTGTATTATAAGAAAATCAACAAACTAAGATTAGAAATCATTAAGACATTAATTGAAAAATAGCTTGGTTAATTTCATAACATTAGTCTTTCATCTTATTGCTACCTGTTTTCAAAGAAAAATGAGTAACCAATTAAAAATAGGCTTGACAAAATGAAGTTAGCAGAAAATGCTGAATACCAGGGAATATGGTTGAAGAGATTAAGGATCTATTTGAGATTGAGATTATAAAGTTGTAGTTTAAAAACTACAATACTAAAATATTTGGTAAACATTAACTGCTATAATTTGAAAGCTATAGTGATATGATCTTTTACTCGTATGATGAAAAATTATTATATCTTTAATAATTTTATCAAAATTATTATTTAAAAATTATATTTACTACATACTATTAATTTTTATTTTATAGTTATAACCTTTTTTTTTTACAACAACTATAGCTTAAAAGTTACAACATTTCAATCCTTAATAGGACCTACGCCTGAAGAACATGCTGTAGTGGTAAGGAATAAGCTTGAAGAGATAAAATATATGTTTGAGATTGAGGTGCTATAACTTAAAAGTTACAGCTATTGTGACAAAAAAAAAAGAAATATGAAACAAAAATTAATCGTATGTAGTAAATATAATTTTTAAATAATAATTTTGATAAAATTATATTAAAGATATGATAGATTTTTCATCATACAAGTAAAAAGTCATATTAACAAAACTTCCAAGTTATAGCAGCTAGTGTTTACCAAATACTTTAGTGTTATAACGCTTTTAAGTTACAGCTATCCAACTTCAATCTCAAATGGACCAAAAGTCTGGAGAAGATGGGGAGTAGGTGGTCAAGAGGCTTGAAGAAGCTAAGGATGAGCTAACTGTTGTCAAAACAGAGAACGCTGCTTGAGAGACTAAAGAAGTTGATAGTTTATATTTTTTGATGAAATTTTGAAGATTATGAAAGAGCTTATTGATAGTGTGACTATAATACAGTTAGATAATATTGTCATCATTTTTATTTTATTTTTTATTTTTTGGGCGAACCTCTATGTTACAAGGAAAATTTTATTGAAAAAAAAGAAAAAAATACACAAAAAAGGAAAGGATATAGTGAATAGTACCCACTTCAAACTAAAAAGACAAAGCCATAAAAGTCAATGTTTGGGGAAGAATTGTTTGACTATATAATAAAATGCCATGTGTCGATACGAAACTTTATAATAATAGCAAAGTCAATAAGGTGATGATGAATTAAGTCGGGTACCTAGGATACATTGAGAAAGGCTGGAAACGCAAGGTATACTAAGGATTATCGAGTATCCAAGATATACAGAGGAAGGCCAGGTACTTAAGATATACTGGGGAAGGCTGGGTACCTAAGTTACACTTAGAAAAATGGTATTTTAGAAAAGGCTGGGTACTTCAGATGTTCATATGGGGTACATTATCCAGATGAATAAAATCTATAAATATTCAAAAATAGGTGTCAAGTGATGAAGAACGAGCTGCCAAAAAAATTTGTTAATTCATTCATTAGAAATAAGGAGCCAACAAGGAAATAATATGCTGAAAAAAAAGGGACAGCAACCGAATATGCCTACAGACATGCCAAAAAGTAACCACCAAGACAATCAGGACTGCCTGCAACCCTCTATCACGCCAAAAAATCTCCAACGGCCTCAACAAAGGTACATTGGCCGTTCTCTTATACTCAATATGTATACATGTTCAAGCTTGCTCTCTAAGTATATTTAAAATATTCAAATGATTTTATGAGTGAAAATAAAATTATCTTCGCCACGTCAGTAAGGAACGCCAATGAAATAACACGAAGTGGCCAAGTAACCTGGGGTAATCCATAAAAATATATTCTTGTTTTATTTTCGAAGGAGAACTCACGTACACACACCAAAAATAGAGAAAAAATGCTGAGGTTAACTTTGACCTCCAGCTACCATTACTGAGAACTTATAAGTTCTCACCCTTGAGATTACCTAACTCTGACTTGAGCGTCGGAGTGTGGTTGCCGGCCACCCCTGGCTCCACCTTTAACCTTGTTCTCTTGTTTTGTAGGTCTTGAAACTTATTTTCAAGATCTCCAAGCCTATATCAAAACCTTTTATCTCTCTCACTCATTTCTCACCCCTTATTCACCTCTATAAAGGCCCAAGACAGCTTGTACACCCCAACCAAACGAGGCACCCCGCATCCCAACAATATAAATTTATTGTTCTTAGTAGGTTTCACCATTCCATTTTATTTATCCCAAAAATCTACTAAAAATAATTGGCGCCGTCTATGGGGATTGCATAAAAAGCTTCCACAACGGTAGCTAGACTTGGTTGTTGAGTGTATTTGCTGTTGACCTATATGGTCATACGATACGTGTCATGGGTAAAATAGAAAATGCATATATTTTACAATCTCACTAGTTTAGATGATCTTTAATGTTATATTTATTGTAAAACTAGTATGATTAAATCTATGTATATTCAAGCATTTAAAAGTTCAAGTTATTTTCATGACACTTTAAAATAAATAATTATTTTCAAAATTTAAAGGTTTTATATTTAAAGAAAATTATAATTTTATTAAGTTAGTTGTTTTTAAGTTTATACATTAAATTGAAAATTTTTTGAAAACTTTGAAATCCTAAAAATGGACCTTTTATAATGATTTTATAAAGCTTTAAGCTATATTATAGTTTCTGAAAGTTTGGGTGTATTTTTAAGAACGTTATACTATAGCGAAACCATTTGGTAGTATAGTATAACGGTTAACCGATAATAAATTAGCGGCGATCCGACAGTGTCCAGAGAGCAACATATTTTGCTGAAAATTAATGGCGATCTGACAACAGAAAAATGGCTAGCCGATAAGTTAACGGCAAACCGACAACAATAAACGGTGAACTGAATATTTGAATTACAACCCAACGGTAAGTTATTCAAGTCAAAACGGTGATCCGACAACAAGTTAACGGCAAACCATTAAGACTCAAAAATTCTATAACGACTAGTTTTCAGCTCCTACTATAAAAAGGCTCAATTAGATACAAACAACATGAATATCAAGAGTTATATTTATACTTGCTACTGAGTATACAATTATTTTCGAGTTTTAACTTGTAATCATTTTATTGAAACATACTTTAGGATTTTAGTTATAAATACATTATGTATGAGAGAGAAATCATTTGTAAACCATATTGTAAAATTAAGTTGAGTCGTTTTAAGTATTGTGATACATTTGGGTTAAGAGATTAGGGATAATCTCTTGGTGTAAATGTTTATTAATACCTTTGAAGCCAATTGTAAGTACTCGAAACCTTAGGAGATGTGCTTAGAGGCATGGAGGTAGGCGGAGATTGCCGAACCACGTAAAAATCCTTGTGTTTGTTCTTTCTTCCCTTACTCTTTTATTTTGAGCATTGTTAAATTTAATGTGCTTGATTCCATTAAGGCATTAGAATTAATTATTGTGTGATTTGCTTAGCTTATGTTTTAAAAACCCAATTCACCCCCTTTTAGGTTGCTTAGCTTGTATTTCATTTAGTATCAGGGAAATATGCTCTTAAGTAGACTTAACCTTTTAGAGTTAAAGATCAATGGCAACCCAATTGGTTCCACATTTAGGGAAGGCCAATTTACTACTAGACCACTATTTTTTTATGATAACGATTACCCATATAAAAGAACTAGGATGAGAGTTTATATGCAAGTCTTAGATTACAAAATTTAAGAAATTATTTATATTGGTCCATTCATGCTTTCTACAAAACATGAACAAGGGGAAGATATCCCCAAACTGTCACGTGAATGGAATGAGTCAGAAAAGGGAAATTTTTTTCTAATTCCAAAGCCATGAATGCCTAGATAAGAAAGAGTTTCATAGAGTTTCAAGTTATTCTAGTTCTCAGGAAATTTGCATTAAACTTGAAGTTGTTTACAAGGTTATAAACCAAGTTAAAGAGTCTAAAATTAGTAGATTCACTAGGCAATATAAGTTGTTTAAAATGGAGTCATATGAGTGTATCCAGGATATGTACACTAGATTCACCGATATTGTCAATTCACGTGAAGCACTAGGAAAGACTTTTACAAATAGTGAAAAAGTAAAGAAGATTATTAGATCCTTACTAAAATAGTGGAGACAAAAAAAGAACTGGCTTAGAGGAAGCTAAGGATTTAAATGCCTTGTCTATTGATGATTTGATTGGTTTTCTTATTTCTTATGAAAAAAACTTGACAGTTGTAAATGAAAATGAAGAGAAGAAGAGCTTTGCATTCAAATCTTCTATAGTTAAAAGTGATGATGATGGGAATGATTTCGAAGATGAAGGCATTGAAATGATTGCTAGAAAGTTTAGAAGAATCTTCAAAAACCAAATCAAGAGAAGAAACTTTAAGAATCTCATGAGAGAAAACTTTAAAGTGGAAAAAGGGAAGAAGAAGGTAATTATTATCTATGAATGTAAGAAGCCTAGACACATTTGATCAGAATATCCTTTAATCAACCATCTCAAATCAAAGAAGAAAGCAATGATGGCAACATGGGATGATAGTAAAGGAGAATCCACCGATAAAAAGCAAACTCGTAGATGTCAAACCTAGCTCTCATGGCATTTGGGGATGAATCATTTGACGAATTTAATGAGTTTAGTGATTTTTCTACCTATGATGAATTACTTGATGCTTTTAAAGAATTGCATGATGATTGGATGAGAATTGGTAAAACGAATGCATGCCTTAAAAAGAAAATGGTAGAGCTCACAAATGAAAATGAATCTTAAGTGAGAAGATTACTTATCTAGAATTAGAGAATAAAATATTGCATAATAGAGTTGCATTATCAATTGAGAAACTTACCACTTCACATGAGCATTTAGAATTACATATAAATGATTTAAAAAAGAAAAATGTAATACTCAAGAAAAAGAATATTGAACTTAGTAATGTCTTAAAATTTACTAATGGGCAAAAAATGTTAGATAATTTGCTTGATTCATAAAAATGTGTATTTGATAAAGGAGGACTTGGGTATAAGCCTAACTTAAAACAAAAGTATTATAACAATTATTTTATGAAGAATACTTCCATTAATGATCAAATTGTATGTCATTATTGCAATCAAAATGGTCACATGAGCTATAAATGTCAAGTTGAAAGAAATGCATATTGTGAAATGAAATGTGTTTGGGTTCTAAAAAGAACTATTGCTAACACTCAAAAATAAAAAAAATGTTTGGGTACTAAAGAGTACGACTTGAATATTTTTGTAGGTACCGCCATTAAGGAATGATGGAGAGTTCCTTGATGAAAGCTTTTGAAGATAATCACTCAATCATGATGTGAGAAGAAAATGATGAGGAAAGATAATTTAATTGTTTTGGTAACACTTCTTACCTTATTGATTATGAGTGATTGTCATTTACTTTATTTTTAGTAAATATTTCATACCTATAATATGATATCATAACATTAAGTACATTAGCATGATGTAGATAAAATTACCTTGCTATTAATTATGTTGAATGAATCATGATAGATGTATAGTAGCTTGAAATTGTGGAAGCATGTTTGCATGCAAATTATGTATAATATTGAATGCATTATCATAATGGATGGATTTGTACGATGATAACATGTCAACTTATCATGATGAATTTATTTGATTTTAATGATTTTATGAGTTTTGATTTCATCTTCGTAATTGTTTATTATCATGTTGCATGTATTAAAATGGCTTTGTGAATTGAGACATTTTAAGAACACAAGATGTTGTTAGAATTGATCAAGTTTTTGGGTAAAAACCAAAATCGATTTTGATTACTTATCTTAATGTTTTTCTTACTCATATGATGTTTCCAAATCATTATCTACCTCATAAGCATAAATTGTTCGTCATTAATATAAATGTGGGCTCTTGTGTCATTGAGTATGATGTCATTTATAATCTTGAGATTGTATGACATACTTAAGGGGGAGTTTATATTATCATTCATTGATAAATTGGAATATAGTTATGATGATTATAGATATATGTATTAACATTATGCACTTATGTTTTGCTTAAGTTTTAATGATGAAGGGGGAGATAATGAATTGAATGTATTTTGTAGTGAAAAATGGAGTATTGAGTTATGCAATTTTGAATATAATTTGATTTTTGTGAATATACTTTAAAAGTATTTATGTTGAGAAAGTTTCATAGAACATAAGCATATTTGTAGGGGGAGCTTTTAAAATTTGAAATTCGTTGATTCATTTTTTTTTTTGTAACATATGCACATACTTAGGAGGAGTTTTTATACAAACTCAAAATTCATGATATGTTTTGATGTAGTTGATTTTGTATATATCTATTTTTGGTGAAATGAATGCATTTATTTTGAAATTTTTTTGACAAATGATTGAATATGTATTCCATACTTGCTTTAAATGATATTGAAAGGAGGAGAAACACATGCACTTTGTGATATTGTGTCACATTAGAACTTTAATGATCTTAGTTTTCATACTTTCTAAATTGTGATTTTTAATTATGAAGCTTGAATATTTAATAATATACATTACTTGTCTTTTGAAAATTGATAGGAGGAGATGCTTTATTATTTAAATTTTGATGATGTCAAAAGGAGGAGAAATATATGCATTTTGAAGTTGAAGTGTATTTGACATTTTATGATATATTTAGAGATAATTTTAATTTGTTGCATATATTAATTATGAATCATATATGTTATATACTCATGGGAAATTTATATTTGTTAGTTGAAAATGTCAAAATGCATAGAATGTTTGTCAATATAAAAAAATAGGAGATTGTTGACTTATACAGTTATACGATATTTTGGTTTTGATGATAACAAGTTACATGTTATGGGTAAAATTGAAAATGCATATATTTTACAATCTCAATAGTTTGGATGATCTTTAATGTTATATTTATTGTAAAGTTACTATAATTAAATGTATGTATGTTTAAGTATTTAAAGTTTAAGTTATTTTTTATGAAATTTTAAAGTAAGTGATTATTTTAAGGTTTTATATTTAAAAAAAATAATTTTATTAAGTTAATTGTTTTCAAGTTTATGGATTAAATTGAAAAAGTTTTGAGAATTTTGAAATCCTGAAAATGGACATTTTAGAATGATTTTATATAATTTTAGGCTATATTATAGTTTCTGAAAGTTCTGATCAAAATTGTATTTTTAAGAACATTGTATTGTAGCGAAACTATTTATCACTATAGCGAAACTATATGTCACTATAGTATAATGGCTAATCAACAATAAATTAACAGCGATCTGACAGTCTCCAGAGAACAACGTATTTTATAGAAAATTAAATACGACAACAGAAAATAGCTAGCCGATAAGTTAACGACAAATCGACAATAGTAAACGGCGAACCGACTATTTGAATTACAGCCTAACGGTAACTAATTCAAGTCAAGACGATGATCTGTTAACAAGTTAACAGCAAACCGTTAAGACTCAAAAAATCTATAACGGCTAGTTTTCAGCTTCTACTATTAAAAAAACTCAATTAGATTCAAACAACATAAATCTCAAGAGTTATATTTGAGCTTGTTACTGATTATACAATTGTTATTTTGCTTTAAACTTATAATCATTTTATTGAAACACACTTTGGACTTTTAATTGTAAACATATATTGTGTGTGTGAGAGAAATTATTTGTAAATCATATTGTAAAATTAAGTTGAGTCGTTGTAAGTGTTGGGATACTCTTGGGTTAAGAGATGGGGATAATCTCTTGGTATAAAGGTTTACTGACATTTTAGAAGCCAATTATAAGAACTTGAAGCCTTGGGAGGCTTGGATAGTGTAATCCTTAAGCTTGGTATGCTTAGAGACGTAGAGGTAGGCAGGGATCACCGAACTACTTAAAAATTCTTGTGTTTGTTCTCCTCCCTTACTCTTTTATTTTGAGCATTGTTAAATTTAATGCTCTTGAATCCATTAAACTATTAGAATTAATTATTGTGTGGTTTGTTTAGCTTAAATTTTAAAACCCAATTCATCTCTCTTCTTCGGTTGCTTAGCTTGTATTTCATTTGTGAATTATGGCACCTGGCGTACCCTCTGATACTGAACTGGGTGATCAGGAGAATGTGGAAAATAACAGCAGTGAAGATGTTAATGACTCAGCAGTGAACATTCAACACATGCCGAGCTATATCACGACTAAATGCTGATTAAGAGGTAGATGATAAAGCAATGTGTTGAATGTTCCTGCATACCTTAATTGGTTCTGAGAAATCGTGGTTTCGGTCTTTGAAGGCAAGTAGTGTATCTTCGCTGGGCCAGTCGTTGATAAATTTCGTTAATGAGTTTTGCGATGCTTCCTCCCACAACAAGACAGCCTCTAAGCTCGTCTTTATTAAGCAAGGAGAATCAGAGTCTTTGGTTGATTATGTGAATCGTTTCCACCAAGAGGTGTTGCGCACCAGTTCCTTTTGCGATTTCCGCTTTGTCTTCCTCTAATTTCAAGTAGTACTTTTGATCCATCTCAATTTGTTGTAAAGCTTGTGAACGAGCTTCCCCATATGAGAGAGGATGGTGCTTTTGGAATGACTGCCATAATTTTACCCAACTCATACTCTTCTCAAAATGAGTGAGTGTTTGTTAGTTTGATAAATGTTGGGACCACGTGGACCACTGTGATGAATTTTTCGTTTGGGAAACAGTTGTAATGAACAAAATAATTAAGATGACAAAAGTGCTTACATGATTTAAACTTTAAAATTTTAACTTTGAACAGTGATTTCATTTCCATTGTATGATTTTTTATTTAAATACTATCTTTCCATTTACGTAAAAGTGGAAAGAATATATAACTAATTAGGAGACTACCTTGTAAAATATCATAAGTCCCTTTTTACACTTGAATATAACATACTAGACTTTAACAAATATTATAATTATAATTTTCATCTAATATACCTTTAAACCTCAAAGAGACCCGAAGAGAAGGGAAGAACAAAAAATTAATTTCAACACTGGCATAAAAAAAAGCCAGGCTCCCACGGGAGGGGATACAACTATACTGATATACTTGGTGTACCCAGTATACACCGCAACCCACTACTTGAACAAAGGGAACTGCAATATGGACCTTGATATGATTCTTTTCATCTTCTAACTCAGTCTCCAAAACTGATTTTCTACCAGATCAGAGATACTGGCTTACTCTACCTACCTAAGTTGATACGAAAGTACCCCAATATGAAATGTAGTTTAAAATACTGCGAATTTTATGAGGATTTTGGCCATAACATTGTCGAGTATTACAGTCTATGAAAGTAAATTGAGTATTTGATTTTGAGTGGGTACCTCAAGGAATTTGTGGCTGATACGCGGGATGCTAGGAAATCTTTAGAGAAAGACAAGGGTAAACGAGTTGCGGACTCGAATCTTGATGAGGAGGTACCCCAGGAATCCAAGAAAGGAATTTTTGTTCAGATGATAGTTGGTGGCCTTACACTCACAGGCGATTCCAGACGGGCCATCAAATGTTACAACAGATCACTGGTACTAGTCGCTCACATTAGAAGAGGGGTAAAATTTACTTGCGAAATTCTTTATAGGGTATCTCGGGTACCTGATCATCCCATCCCCAGCATTTTCACCGAAAAGGATGCTGAAGGGATCTTTTATCCCCATGATAATGCCTTAATCATATCTTTGAAACTTACGATTGGTAAGATGATGAGAATGATCGTGAACACAGGCAGCTCCCTGGACATTATCTTTAAAAGCACGTTGGACCAACTGTTAATTGAATTACACCAACGGGCTTATAGCCTACTTGAGAAGCTATCATGACTCACAATATTGAGAAGCGAGGTTCGTGCTCTATAAAATATTTATAGGGGTTATAAAAAAAAAACTGTTAATTGAATTACCAAGAATCACTCTAAGTGACACGCCATTTATCGATTTTTGTGGGGATATAGTTATCCCCTAGGGCATTATCATATTGCCTATGACTATAGGCAAAATATTTTACCAAATTATCTATATAATTGATTTTATTATTGTTGATCACCAGAGTGCCTATAACATCATCTTGAGTAGGCCATTCTTGGCTGCAACCAAGGCAGCGGTGTCCATGCATTACCTTGCCATGAATATTCCAATTGCTGAAGAAGTTATCACCATCAAGGAGGATCAACAGTCAATTTAGGGATGTTACTATATTGTCTCTAAGGCGAGTGATCTAATTATTACTGATGCGACATTAAAGGGGTACACCACGAGTTCAATGACCAAAGTTCACTAAACTAAATGAGCACTTCCTAAAAGATGAAGAATTACGCACCAGAAAGCTTTGCAAGAAGCTTCGCCAATCAAAGTTGAAACAATTATTTCAGTGGAACTTAAAGTACCCCAGGACAATCAAACAGAGCCCTTGGGTGAACTAAAGGAACTCCTCGACCTCGATTACAAAAAGAGGAAAAATGAGGTACACCAGCGGCAGATCTTTTCTTTATTCTTATTTGTGATGATTCGACCAAAACGGTCAAGGTTGGCTCTAACCTCTCGGAATAATGTCGAGAATAACTTGTCAAAATTTTGAAGGAAAATCAGGATCTGTTCACCTGGTCTCACACGGATGTATCGGGTATCCACCCTTTACCCTCTGTTACAAGCTTAATGTCGACCGCGCCATAGGCCTATAAAAAAAGGTCGTACTTTTGATCAAGAGCGGTATATTGCAATCAAGCAAGAAGTTGACCATTTATTAGTTGTTGGGTTCATTAGAGGTTGATGTATCTCGATTAGGTGTCCAACGTTGTTTTAATCGAGAAGTCTAACGGAAAATGATGTTGTGTGTAGATTTCACGGATTTGAGCAAGTTATACCCGAAGGAGTTTTCCACTTTCCCGGGTAGACCGGTTAGTAGATGCAACGGTAGGGTACGTGATGCTGAACTTCATGGATTCTTTATCCGGTTACAATTAGTTTGTCAACGTAACAACCTAACAATGCTTGGTGAATAAAATTTTCAAGGAAAAAATCTTGTATAATAGAGGTATACATCAACGACATGATCCCAAAGTCAATATAAGCCAGTAATCATGCAGAGCACCTCAGAGACACCTTTACCATCTTAAGGTAACACAATATACGTCTCAAGACACTATTAAGGAAATTTAAAGCTTCGTAGGCAGGATAGTCACCCTAAGCCATTTCATCTTTAAGGTCATCGATCGTTGTAAGCCATTGTTTAAAGATTTGAAGGCAGGCAATAAGCTCTAATAGACTACCAAATGTGAGGAAGTATTCTCACAGTTGAAGAAGTACTTTGTCAAGTTTACATTAATTGCCAGACCTATACAAGGAGAGGTATTATTGTTGTACCTCGCCGTTTCTAAGCATATCACTAGCTCTATCTTACTTAAAGAAGAGGAAGATAAGGTACAACGACCAATCGACTATGCCAGTACTACAATGGTTAATGCGAAGAAGAGGTAACCCACCTTTGAAAAGTTGGTATTGGCATTATTTACTTCAGCAAGGAAACTTTGACCATATTTTCAAGCTCACACCATTACAGTTATCAGTAACCTCTCTCTCTCCGGCAGATCCAATTGGATATACTCAACTGGCTACTCCGCTGGTCTCTTAAGTTAAGTGAGTTCGACATTATCTTCAGGACTTGATCGATTATCAAAGCTCAAGCCATTGCTGATTTTATTACCGATTAGCTAATAACTCTATGGGTGAAGAGTTTCTGGGGTATTCGAGTGAGATTATGCCAGTAATGTAAGAGGAACAAATTTGGGAGATATATGTAGATGGTTCTTCTAATTCTCACGATGTGGCACTGGAGTAATTATAATCGGCCCGGACAAAGTAAAATTGTGCTACTCCTTACAATTTGGATTCAAGGCTTTAAACAATGAAGCCGAATACGAGGCGAGGCTATTATAGTAGGTTCGAGAATGTTGAAGACTTTATGAGCAAAAAGAATTCAAATTAAAAGTGACTCTCAATTGGTAGTTAGCGAAATTACCACGTAGTACCAATCTAAGAGCGAAAATATGAAGGGGCACCTAGAAAAAAACTAGAGAATTGATGTTTCAATTTATTAATGTGAAGGTAGAAAAGCGTGTTGATGCAGTTTTTCCCGCGTGTCTTCAATAGTGCCTCGAACCTTCGGACAGTGCCTTCAAACAGTGTCTCGAGCCTTCTACTCGCGGATAGCTACAGTATCCAGAAATCTCAGCTCGCGGTTAGCTCGAGCTCAAGCAGGTCCACCTTCTTCTTCCGCATCTAGTGTCTTCTTCAGAACGATGATCTCCTGCACTGCACTTCACGTAAAACAGGGTCAAGGGTCGCCGGGCGTGTTCCGGCGAAAACCCTCCGACGCTCAAGTCAGTAATCGGGTTATTCTTTTTTGTATCTCCTTTAATGAAGGAGACCGGAAAGATGAAAGGGATATTTTTCGCCCTCCCTTTCTTGAATGAATATTGTGTTTTCAAAGAATCCAGATAAGTGGAATTAGAATAGGAAGAACCTGTATGAGTTTACGGATTCTTTCTGAATTAGAATTTCCAACCTCTTTTGTGGATCAAAGTTGCCAACCCCCGTAACGTTCCCCGTCGTTTCCTCTTATACTTCATTTTTCCCGCTCTTTCCTTTTCCGGATTGTCCACTCCCGCTGGTGGTATCTCGGTCCCATCGACAAACGGGATCGGCGTAATATTCCCTGGGATGCGTGGTCGTCTCCTTTACCCGGCTCACGTGGCTGATCACCATGCCTGGCATGTGCGCTAGGAATGATGACACCGTGGGGCATGTGCTCACCATCTAAGCAATGATCACCACCTTTCCATGTGGGACCCTAGTCACCATTAAAAGGGTGTCGTGGATTCCGAGAAAGCTGGCCTGGCTGCCCGGGCCGAGTCCGCATATTCTTCGGCCTTGTAACCGGACAACCCGGCCAGTGCTCTGGAGCTCACCGCTCACGAGCAGAAAGGAGTGCTCTGGTCCTCGACCTTGACCGGCTTTGGCCGGGTGGACGACCTCGAGTATACATGAGCTCTGGGCTCGGCGGCTCCTTGCCTCGACCTCGACAACTGTGACTAGGCGGATAGCCTCGAGCAGGCAAAGGAGTGCTCTGGGCTCGAGCGGCTCCGGATTCCTCGACCGATCCAAGAGAGAAGTTCCGGTGAGGTCGTCTCATGCAAGCAATCGGCCTTCCGCTCGAGCTTGGATGCCCCTGGTGTTTTACTCGAGCTGGAGGGGCCTCGAGAAGCCCTTGCCTGATATTACCCAAACACCAGTCCCCCAGTTTCTAGTCTTTTGAGTGAAACGAAATGAGACTGGAAACTCATTAATGATGGGCCAAATTAGCGGCCTTTTACTCTTCCCCACGTTTCCCACTTTAATCATTTCGCATTTAAGGCGGGACACGTGGGTTGATCCCAGCCGTGCATTTGAAATTTGAAGGGACGTGACCTGAAAGGTCGTGTCCCTCGAAACGCACGCCGCCAGTCGAAGGGACGCGTCTTCCTCTTTAAAAACCCCCAACTTCTTCACTGTTCCCTCTTATTTGCTTACTCTTTATTCAAACTCAGAATTAACCCGCTCTCCGCTACTTTCCGCTGGTTACTGGTCTTCTTCTTCCTGTCAAGGCGATTTCCGGCCAACCACACTTCTTTTCGTGTTCAGGTACAACCCAATCTTTCGTTTCACCACTCTGTTTCTTCCTCTGCTGAACTCTATTAGTTAACACCCTCAAGAAGATGTCAAATCCCCAACAGGCCCGTAGGATGTCACCGGAGGATTCATCATCTTCTAGTGAGGCACAACCTCTTAGTATAATCCCCGTGAGGGATTCTAGTCCAGAACGGAATTACCCATGCTGAGACTCGACCGCCTCAAAGAGCAAGGGCCAGCCAGAGGTCCGAACGTGGGGAATACCCCATAGATAATATGAGATGTGAAACCACCCAATCAGAGTTGGATAGACCTAGGGATACTTACAGTATACCCGACAGTGTAATTTTGAGGTTGCTCGGAAGGGGTGAGATCCCCAGCCGTCCCCCTCAAGCGGTTCACGACCCTATACCTAGAATGCTTTAAATCGGGGTTAGCCGCCTCCATCCTTTCTTTGTTCGGGTTTTGTCTCGAGTTCCGTCCGCCCCGTGTCACTTGAACTCGAATGGGTGGAGGGTCCTTTCCTGACTCTTTGTTTTGTGGAAACGCTGTGACTGGATGAGCCGTCGTAGGGAAATCGGACACCTATACCAGCCTAAAGTGCAGCCCGAAGGATGCTGGTCGGTATTACCTTACCTCCAGCTCAAGGGTAAAACCCATCACCGATTTCCCGACCTCGTGGCAACCCGAAGAGCAAATTCTTCTTCGCCGGGAGAGCTGGGCGAGCTGCACTTCATAACGAGGGGTCGCCCAGCCCGCGGCACTTCGCACTCCGTGTCATTTATCCGCCTTGTAGATTCTATTTTTGGTTTTTCCGCCAGGTCTGCTCTCATTGTTTTGCTTTGGTCGTGTCTGCAGCCTTCCCGGGTGCTTCTTATTCAATCGGGAGTCATCTTCGAGCACGCAGTGCATCGTTCTTGCAAACTCGAGCTCGCAGCAGAGCTATTGACACCCCGTAACTTTTGGAATCCAATTTAGTACCAAGCGAAGAGATGAGCAGCAGGATGCGCGAGATGTTGCATAGGCGAGTGGGGATAGCTGAAGGTGCGAGCACCTCAAAAAGACCTCGAGCAGAGTCGAGTGCTCCTCCTCCTCCTACTCGAGCTACTTCTTCTGCTCGACAAACCGAAAGGGCAGAGGAGGGTCCTCCTCGTAGGAGACAAAGGACCGCTGCTCCAGTTCAACCTCGACCCGGCAGTGTGTAGGAGCAGAGTTAGCCTGACCGTTCCGAGCCTTACCAGAGCGCTTTCAACGAGGAGCTGACCAGCAGATTCCTAGATGAGATAGAGTCCTGCACTCCTGATGCGCTGTTCCGTATCTTCCAACGGCTCTCCTCCCGAGCTTTGGCATCCGCGACCGTGCTTAATAAGATAACTCAAGGTTCCTGTGACGAACTTCGAGCATGTGTTCGTAGCTTGAGCAGTCGTGAACGAGTCGAAGGAGGAAAATCGAGTCGCTGGACGAGAATATAAATTTTGCGAGAAGACAAGTAGTGGCCGACTCCAAGGCCTCCGAGCTTGAGAGGAGTCAGTCGACACCAAGAATGAATCAAGCACGCTCCAAGGATCCGGACACTCGAAGTCTTCCCATGAGCAACTCACTGAGGAGAAGCCGCTCGCCTTCAGGGGCAAATTGATACTCAAGGTCCAACTGCCATCGAGTACAACATCAGGCAGACTCAGCTACGATCGCCTCATGTATGCTTTTGGCAAGGCATACCCCGAGGCCGACATGTCCAAGGTGAAGGTTATATAGCCGAATACATGAGAAACCCTGAAGCTGCTTCATCCGAGCCCCAAGGTGTAGTCAGAGAGCCGGCTCCCTCTCCTTCCAATGCCCCTCCTGCTGAAGCTCCTGCTGATGTCCTTCCTCCCGCCTCTCCCGCAGATGCTCCTCGCTGCTGATGATGTTCCCTGCTCACTGATGATGTTCCTCGCACTGAATAACTTGGACTTCTTCTTTTTTTTTTTTTTACTTTACATATGTAATTTTTTCGATGAAATAAAAAGATACATGTTGGACAACCTTATTGAATACTCGTGTGCACATGTCCTTGTCTTCTGTGTTTGTCCTTGATTTTGGATATGCTTGCTGAATAAAAATTTTTCTAAGTGTTGGACTTCCTATCTTTTTTTATGCCCAAGTATAATGCTGATTGACCTATGTATGGTAGAGCTTCGTTTAAACTAGACTAAAAGCCTTATGTTTATTTTACAAGTTCATTCAATTTGCTCGAGCCTATATTTGGCTCTTGCTTGACACCGTCCCGCCTAAAGCTTAAGCTTAGTGGACTTTGGCCTTAGCATTATTCACGATATCCTTCACTCGTGACCAACTTTAGCAGGCATTGTCCAGACTCAGGACTTAGGCTTTCGGACTTTGGCCAAGGAGTTCTTTCGCTCGGCCTCGCAATTGACCCAAGCCTCTTCTGATGTTACTCCTGCTCGGTCCTTTAATTGACACAAGCATGGCACCGTCTCGTTAGGACTTTTGGCCAAGGAGTTCTTCTGCTCGGGCCTTTTAATTGACCCTCGCTAGGCACCGTCCCGCCTAAGTCTTAGGCTTTGGGACTTCTGGCCGTAGCATTCTTCATGAGCCGCTCGCCGGCCTTTAATTGACCATCGCTAGGCACCGTCCCGCCTAAGTCTTAGGCTTTGGGACTTCGGCAGTAGTGTTCTTCATGAATCGCCTCGCCGGCCTTTAATTGACCTCGTTAGCACCGTCCCGCCTAATGACTTAGGCTTGGGACTTCGGCCGTAGCGTTCCTCGCGAGCTGCTTCGCCGGCCTTTAATCGACCTCGCCTTCCGATATTACTCTGCTCCGGTCTTCAATCGACCCGAGCTGGCACCGCCTCGCCTAATGACTTAGGCTTGGGACTTCCGCCAGGAGTCATTCTTGAACTTCGCCGAGCCTTTAATCGACCCGAGCTTCTTCCGATATTACTCCCGCCTCGGTCTTCAATCGACCCGAGCTTGGCACCATCCCGCCTAGGACTTCCGCCAGCGAGTCCTTCTGAACTTCTGCCGAGCTTTTAATCGACCCGAGCTTCTTCCGATATTACTCCCGCCTCGGGTCTTCAATTGACCCGAGCTTAGCACCGCTCCGCCTAATGACTTAGGCTTTGGGACTTCCGCCAGGAGTCCTTCTGAACTTCCGCCGAGCCTTTTAATCGACCCGAGCTTCTTCCGATATTACTCCGCCTCGGTCTTCAATTGACCCGAAGCTTAGCACCGTCCCGCCTAATGACTTAGGCTTTGGGACTTCCGCCAAGGAGTTCTTCTTGATTTTGCCTTTCATCTTGAACTTACATTATGAATGCTTTTTATTCTTACATACATTTATACTTTTACATATCCCATTTTGGGAGAAATTTGACATTAGCACTTTACAATACAAGGAGACTCATCTGAAATATTTCCTCAAGAGTTGCGTGCTCCACTGCCTCGACCTCTCGTCCATCCTGATGAGCTAGCTCAGATGCACCTGGTCCCGCTTAATCGAGTGACTCGACAAGTGGCCTTCCCACTTGGTCCTAGTACACCTCGCCTCGGTCCTTAGTGCTCGGTTGATTTTCCTCAAGACCCAATCACCCACCCGAACCCATGAATGTGTACATTTTGGTCGTAATAACGAGCCACCCTCCGTTGATACTCCGAGATCTTAGCAGACACCCTTTCCTCTTCTCTTCTAAAGAAGTCCAGACTCACACACATCCGCTCGTTGTTTTGCCCTCGTCAAGTGTTCTCGTCCGGCAGTGTCCCCATTCCTATCTCAGCTAGGAACCACCGCTCGTGGCCAAACGCCATGAGAACTGGGTCTCTCCAGAGACTGCTTTGTGCGTGGTTCTCAGAAGCCCACAAGACACCGTGCAGCTCGTCCACCCGTGCTCCTTTGCTCGCCTAGTCTTGTCTTTGTGAGACGCTTTATAGTCTTATTCACGACCTCAACTTGCCCATTGGCTCATGCATGCGAGTGGAGAGCAAAACTTCAACTCTATCCCCGTGATTCCGCGTAAGTCTCCGAACTTGCCATTATCAAACCGCCTTCCATTATCTAGGTGACTAACGCATGAGGGATACCATATCCGCAAATCACATTCTTCCAAACGAAGTCGTGGTTTTACCTTCCGTGACGTCGCTAAGGCTCCCACTCGACCCATTTGGCGAAGTAATCAATCGCCACTACGGCATGGGTGGCGGATGCTTCCCTTCTAAGAATGGCCCGACCAGATCAATCCCCATCGAGCAAACGGCCATGGCGAATTCATCACCGTAAGATTCTCCTGAGGTCGAGTTAGTAGCTAGCAAAGCTCCGGCAACTCTGCAGCTTCTTGTCTCTCCCGAGCATCTCGATGCACGCGAGGCCGAAATATCCTTGCCTCAAGGCTTTGAAAGCCAAGGACCTCGCACTGAATGATTTCCACAGACTCCCTCAGTATCTCTCTGAGGACATAATCGGCCTCCTCTTGGTCTAAACACCGTAGCAAGTGGGAGAGTGTACTCCGCTCATATAAGACCCCATCGATGAGAGTGTACCTGGCTGCTTTGCACCTCAACTTCCTTGCTTGCTTCTTATCTACCTAAGACCGCCCCTTCCTTGAGGTAAGAAATGATCGGCTCCATCCAGTGCTGCTCGCCGACAGGCTCATCATCTCGTCCTCCCGCCGATGCTCGAGCAGTGTCTTCATTTCCAAGCGGATAGACTTCGAAACTTGGGGTCCGATGCGACCGCCATGCGAGCTATCATATCCGCTCGAAAATTCTTCTCCCTGTGGATCTCGCTCCACCTCGACAACCTGAAATTCCTCATTAACTGCCTTACCTTCCAAGCGTACGCGTCCATCTTCTCCCTTGGCTCTGAAGCTCTCGCCGAGGTGATTCGCTACCAACTCGCGAGTCTGCTCAAGCTTTATCTCCTCCGCTTACCACTCGATGCGAGCTTCAACCCCGCTATTACAGCCTTCAGACTCTACCCGATTGTTGGTGACTTCGAACTCTAATCTCACAAACAGACTGCATCTCTCGCCTCTTCTGACTTAGGAGCACAACTCCCGCCTCCCGCCTCCTCGACTTCCACTGGATCCATCTATCGTGACTATCCAGCGCTGGTCGAGGCCCTGGAACCCGCGTGGCTCGCTCTCCGCCTCCTCATCCCTCGCTGCGCACTCGACCACGAAGTCGCCCAAGGATCGTGCTTTTATGGCCGTTCTGGGTCGATAATTAACGTCGAACTCGCTCAACTCCATCGACCATTTTACCAACCTTCCGTAAGTCTCGTGCTTGTACATAGCTTGCTCGAGTGGTTGGTTTGTTAGAACCACCACCGAATGTGCTCGAAAATAAGGTCTCGCCTCGAGTCACGCGACCGTGGCCAGGCCCACTTCTCCATCAGTGGATACCGGTTTCGCTTCTATCAACGCCTCGCTCATGTAATAAACAGTGGCACTGCACTCGACTCCTCCCTTACCGGAACCGAGCTCGCTGCCCATCGGGACACAACTAAGTATAAACAAGACTCTCCCGCCGAGGTGTTGACAAGAATGGAGCTTTCAACAAATACTCTTTCACCACTGAATGTCACCGCATTCAAGCGTCCACTTTGTCTTCCTTCCCTCTTCATTTCCTCGAAGAAGACTCCAGATTTATCCGTGGCTCGAGATACGAACCCGCTGAGGGACGCCAGCTTTCGGCCGACTCAGATCTCTTCGAGGTCGCATGGGACCTCATTTCTACCACTCGCTCTTATCTTCTCCTGATTGGCCTCGATCCCCCGCGACTCACCATGAAGCCTAAGAATTTTCCCGAGCCCACTCCAAACGCACATTTCTCCGGGTTTAGCTTCATCTCGATACTTTCTTAAGAGTGCCAAGGTCTCCTCTAGATGTTTTACATGCTCCTCCGCCTTTAGACTCGGTGATCATATCATCTACATATACCTCCATAGTCCCGACCGATCAATGGCTCAAGACCTTGTTTACTAACCTCCGACACGCCGCCTCGCATTCTTTAGGCCGAAAGGCATGACCTCAGTAGCAAGACAGCTCCCGATCGGTGATGAAGACCGTACACCCTCGTCCGGCTCGGTGCATGGGAATTTGATTATATCCCGAGAATGCATCCATGAAACTAAGCAGTCCGTGCTCCTGCCGTAGAGTCCACTAGCTGGTCTATCTTCTGTAGTGAAAGCTATCTTTCAAGCGTGCCTTGTTCACGCCTCGTGAAGTCAACACACATTCTCCATTTCCCGCTTGCTTTCTTCACCAAGACCACATTCGAGATCCATTCGGTAGGATACCTCCCGTATGAATCCCGCTGAGCAGCTTTTCAACCTCGCAGCTGATGGCTTCAGATCTCTCCCGGTTAACGCACCTCCTCTTCCGCCTCACCGGCCTCGCGATCTCTTCAGATTGCCACCGTGACACGCCACCTCGGGTCGATACTAGTGCATGTCCTCGTGCGTCCACGCGAACACATCTCGCGGTGCTCGCAGACATTCCACCAAGTCTTCCTTCAACTGCTCGCTAAGTGCCCGAGCTTATTCTGGACTTTCTTCCTGGGTCTCCCGCTCTAACCTCGACCTCTTCCAACTTCTGCCGGCCTTGCCTTCCGCTCTCGAGTCCCCTCGTGTCCAACGAGGTTATCTAGCATAGTTTCTTTGGCACTACAAAGATAACAGCCTCGCCACCCTTCGGTCGCCTTTTACGACTCCTACGGCCCCATTTACTCGATACTTTAAGGCCAAGTAATGGTGGATAACACGCACCGGCCGATCCTCATAAATGGCCTCCCTAGAATTGCTTGATATGGATCGGCTTCGTCTACTACCACGAAGTCCAAAGATCATGTTCTTCTCGAAAGGCTTCGAGCCCATGGTCACCGCCAACCCGATGATTCCAAGAGGTATTAGCTTCCTCCTCCGAATCCCTTCAAGCGAAGTGCTCGTCCGCCGAGGCTCGCACTCGTTATTCCTAAGTCCTCGAGCGTGGATTCAAGAGAATATCCACCGAGCTCCCCGAGTCAACCAAGATTCGGTCAACTACTGATTGCTACATTGCTTCACCACTGATGGCATCCTCGGCACAGACACCTCCTCGCCTTCATCCGGCTACATGATTGAGCACGTCGAACCTAGACTTCTCGCAGGAGCAGAATGACTTCTACGGCAATGATATCTGCAGTAGTTTTTCCGGCCCTATTTGAACTTCCCGCCATCGCTGGCCCTCCCAAATTACTCTCGTGGATGGCGGCTCCGTGTCCATTTCGTAAGCCCGGTCACCTTCCTCAGGTTGTTGCTCAATCACCGGTGCCCTCCTTCTACGAACTCATCCAGTACCGATTTCTGACCGGATCCTCCACTTGATTTTTCAAATCACCAGACCGTGATGCGCGTGGCCGTGGTCTCCATGGAAACGGCAGAATCGCCTCCTGCTCCGCTTGCTAGCCGGCTTAGTCATCTGGCTGGAGGGCTCAAGCAGCCTCGCTCCTCAACCACTCAAGTATCTCTTCAAGAGATACCTTCAACCTTGTATATCTGCTCAGTAGCTAGGCTCTGCTCCACCACTCAGATCGCCCTATCCTTCGGAAGCTTCCTGGGGTGGCAACGAACGATCCGCCTGCTGTGGCTCACCTCAGTCCGCTGGTGGTCGGTCATGGGATGCATGGCCATCGTGACGCCTGTACTCTCTGTGCTCCCGGCCTGGAGACCTACGAGGTGGCAGAGGACCATCCGCGGTGGGGGCTCTCGATATGGGTCAGTATAGGCAACCTGGCCCTCTGCCTTTGAGCTTGTGCCCTCTGGGAGGAACCCCTCTCCTTCCTCCTTGCTCCATCAACCTGCTCACTCCTCGCCTAGCAGCTTTTTCTTCTTCGATTACCATATCCAGCTTTACCTGTTCATACGCGTCTGAATACGAACGGATCGAAGGACTCTGCAGATTGTACCATGGTCTCCCCATTCTGGATCCCATCCTTCAATCCTCTCGTAGCTTGGGATGGTCGAACGCACCAAGATCTAGGACCGATCTATGGTATCTTCCGACAAACTCCCGAGGGATTCCCCTCTTCTGCCTCACTTCCGGCAGGCTCCATCATGTCATCCTCCTGGGTTACCGCCTCCCTGAATTGCCTCGCGAACTCCCCGCACATCCGCTCAAAGCTCAAAATGCTTCCCGTGGAGTCTCATGGTACCATTCCTCGCTCTTCCTTCCAGGTGAGCTGGAAGGCCCGACACCTCCGAGTCGCCGACAATCCTTGCACTCCCGCCATATCGCTGAACCGCTCTATGTGCACTAACGGATCACTTTTTCCCAAAACTTCAGATCTGGAAGCTGAAGTCACGTGGATCGTGACACTCATGATCTCCATCGAGAGTGAGAGATTAGTTATCCAAAGATTATTCGCCACCTGGGCTCTTTCCGCTCCCCTGAGGTCTTCCACAACTCAGTGCTAACTCACTGCACTCTCCCTCCAACTCTTCCGCACGAGAGGTCGAGGTCGTGTCCTGTAAGTGCCGACTGGATCCCCTTTCCTCCATGTTTGTTTCTTCCCTCACAGCAACATTTGGTGCCCTAGGTCTTTGGGCTTCGTCTCCCACATTTTCCCGAACATGAGCATTTCCTCACTGACTCCGGACATCATTACATGCTTTTCTCCTCGTCCTTCCTCGAGTTCTTGCAACAGTGAGGTCGTGGTCTCCATCTGTTTCTCCATCCGATCCATTCTTTCCTGGATCTCCCTGTTCTGGGCCTCATTGGCCACTTCTCTCAAAGTTACTGATTCTTCTGGACTCACTCCTCTTCGGCTGTTTCCCCTTATCGTCGCTTTGTGTATCTTTAATGTATTGGGAAATCAGGCTTTTTGTGCCGATCCCCACAGACGGCGCCAAAAGATATTGATGCAGTTTTTCCCGCGTGTCTTCAATAGTGCCTCGAACCTTCGGACAGTGCCTTCAAACAGTGTCTCGAGCCTTCTACTCGCGGATAGCTACAGTATCCAGAAATCTCAGCTCGTGGTTAGCTCGAGCTCGAGCAAGTCCACCTTCTTCTTCCTGTTCTAGTGTCTTCTTCAGAACTATGATCTCCCGCACTGTACTTCACGTGAAACAGTGGTCAGGGTCGCCGGGCGTGTTCCGGCGAAAACCCTCCGACGCTCAAGTCAGTAATCGGGTTATTCTTTTTTGTATCTCCTTTAATGAAGGAGACCGGAAAGATGAAAGGGATATTTTTCGCCCTCCCTTTCTTGAATGAATATTGTGTTTTCAAAGAATCCAGATAAGTGGAATTAGAATAGGAAGAACTTGTATGAGTTTACGGATTCTTTCTGAATTAGAATTTCCAACCTCTTTTGTGGATCAAAGTTGCCAACCCCCGTAATGTTCCCCGTCGTTTTCTCTTATACTTCATTTTTCCCGCTCTTTCCTTTTCCAGATTGTCCACTCCCGCGTTGGTGGTATATGGGTCCCCCTGACAGCTGGGATCGGCGTAATATTCCCCGGGATGCGTGGTCGTCTCCTTTACCCGGTTCACGTGGCGGATCACCATGTCGGGCATGTGCGCTAGGAATGATGACACCGTGGGGGCATGTGCCGGCCATCGGCAACAGTATCACCACCCTTCCATGTGGGACCCTAGTCAGTCATTAAAAGGGGTGCCAGGATTCTGAGAAAGCGGGTCGGGTTGCCCTGGGCCGGGTCTGGCATATCCTTCGTCTTGTAACCAGACAACCCAGATGTGCTCGGGAGCTCACTGTCTACGAGAAGAAAAGGAGTGCTCGGTCCTCGTCCTTGACCGGCTTTGACCGGGGTGGACGACCTCGAGTATACATGAGCTCGGGGCTCGGGCGGCTCTCGGTTCCTCGACCTCGACAGCTCAGACTAGGGCAGATAGCCTCGAGTAGGCAAACGAGTGCTCGGGGCTCGAGCGGCTCTGGATTCCTCGACCTGATCCAAGAGAGACGTTCTGGTGAGGTCGTCTTTGTGCAAGCAGTCGGCCCTTCTGCTCGAGCTTGGATGCCCTCGGGGTGTTTTACTCGAGCTGGAGGGGCCTCGAGAAGCCCTTGCCCGACATGGTGTTCTACTCCTTACAATTTGGATTCAAGGCTTCAAACAATGAAGCCGAATACGAGGCTATTATAGTAGGTTCGAGAATGTTGAAGACTTTATGAGCAAAAAGAATTCAAATTAAAAGTGACTCTCAATTGGTAGTTAGCGAAATTACCACGTAGTACCAAGCTAAGAGCGAAAATATGAAGGGGCACCTAGAAAAAACTAGAGAATTGATGTTTCAATTTATTAATGTGAAGGTAGAAAAGGGTATCTCATATATAGAGTTGTGAAGTGGATAACTTGGCCAAAATGGCCTCATTTGGCATGGTCGAATCAGTTAATTCCTTCTCAACTAAGTATATACCAATTCTCAGTATCAACTTTCCAGAACCTCTAAAAGTGAGAACACTAACATCAGGGGTACCCTGGATGGAGCCCATTGTAAAGTATCTCATATATATATATATATATAGTCTTATCGAGGATACCCTATATAGGATAGGGTGCTACTGGCCCTTACTTGAAGTGTTTGGGAAGAGATAAGGCCAAGACTATCATGCGAGAAATACATGAAGAAATTTACAGCAATCACTATGGGGCACAATGCTATCTAGGGAGTGGATATCATTAGCCTGCTACCGACCAGGAGAGGGCAGAAGAACTACACCATTATTGCTGTGGATTATTTTATGAAGTGGGCAGAGGAAGAACCATTAGCAAGCATTTTGAAGAGGAAGACATTTAATTCATTTGGAAAAACATCATTTGCAGATATGGTATCCCCAATGCCATAGTCAGTGACAATGGGAAGCAATTCGACAATGAGAAGTTTCATGGTTTCTATTCGGACTTTGAGGTGGCTAACCAGTTTGCTTCCCCTACTCATTCACAATCTAATGGGTAGGCCGAAATTATCAACAAGATCATTAAAGGTATCCTAAAAAAGAGGCTGGAGGATAGGAAATGAGCTTATGTAGATAAATTACCGGGTGTTTTCAGAGACTATCGGACTACCCAGCATATCTCCACAGGGAAACCCTTTTTGCTCTCGTCTTTAGTACTGATGTAGTGATACCCGCAAAGATTGGGATACCTTATCACAGAACTGCATACTTTGATGAAGCAAAAGTGCCTATTTAATCACAACCAGCCTTGACTTTGTGGGTGAAAAGAAAGTTAAACCAGAATTAAGAGTGGTAGTACATTACTATCATATTTCAAGCCTCTATGACAAGTAGGTAAGGCTCTTATCCTTTAAGAAAGGGGACCTAGTCTTGAGAAGGATAACTCAGAACACTAAGGTACCATATGATAGTTCTTTTAGAGCAAACAAGGAAGTTTTATATAGTGTGGATAAGTCGGTAGGAGTTGGGGTATATAGGCTACTCTATATAAATGGAACAATCGTAAAACATTCTTGGAATGCCGTAATGTTGAGGAAATATTAATGGAGGTTAGTATCTTAATCTCTACCATTGACTTTATCTTCTTTAGTGTTTTATGTGTCTATTATGTTATAAACCATGAGGGATACCCCACGTACCTTGAGATAGTTAGTGGAAATTTTCAATTTCCTAATACCCGTTCGATCAGAGCGGATGTTTCTATAACTCTTCACTTTCTTTGGGATAACAAAGTAGTGTCATGTAACAATCACTGCTTCCGTTATTTAAGAATATATCTCACTTACGGAGTATAATGATATGCTTTCTTATTATTATTGATCACTTTTTCAATCATGAAATGTGGTTAATTTTTGCCATTTATACATTTCCATACCTACAATTGTGTGATGTTTTATATGCACCTTTCAGTTTTGGTTGCCTTATTGTGAAATCAGCTGCAGTACCTAACCTATATTGTTCGTGACGATCTATTTAAGGTCAGAGCCAGTATACTAAAATTATAAAAGTAACTTATCAGAGTGATTATGAAATGTTGCTACTGGAATAAAATGAGAGAGGGTCAAAGAAGGCCTGAGGGTAGAATAAACCAGCGTACCTTAACAACAAGAGGCTCCGTTAAGGTATGCATATTGTCACGGGATGGGTGTTTTGCGCAGCAAACCCGTGCGGCACTTAGACAACCTTGTCGGGATGTTGCTAAGTAAGCCTTTACGCTTCTCGATAGCTAAGCCAAGAGGTTCCCGAAATGCTAAAGAGAAGGAGGAGCTAGCGAGCAATGTAGCCAAATGCGGAAATTGTATTACTCGAAAGAAGCTTTACAAGAGAGCTTACAAGTGTTTGATGCTTTGCTTGGATGATTACAATGCTTAGAGCTCACCTCTATTTATAGCAAAGCTTGGCTAGTTCTAGAGAGTTCTATGTACATGTGTCTAAACCTAGACCGTACAAGTGTCACAAATCTAGGCTATGTACAAAAGTGCTAGAGTTTGCTAGAATGTTCTAGAATCGGGCCAAGCTAGCACATCTTGGCTCATTCTCTTGGGCCATTTTGGGCTGGAATCATGCGGCCCGTAACAATATGCTCACATCTCTAATCTTTTACTTGTTCAAAGTAGAGAATAAAAATGATTGGCAATGAATGCTTAAAAGAAAAAGAGGTAGGCGAGCAGTCACCTCCATTACATGTCTTATTAAATAATCACTTAAAGCAAACCAAAAAAATAATGCTTTTAACTGTTTCATAAAGAAGGGCCAAGAAAGTCTTGAGAAACTAAATTCTTTATCCACTTCTTATTACGCCAATTATGAAGTATTGTGATGATGCTCTAATTATCAATTATTCGAGATTTAATATTATCTTTGTCAAAGATATACAGTAAGCATGACTATAGAATTCACCACATGAATAAAATGATCAAGTCGATGGGTACCTCGGGTACCTAAGAGATCTCCTCGACACTAGCATCGCCAACTGTTTAAATACGAAGCTATGAGCAGAAAATTCAATGGCACGTTAGAATAAATTTTGTCGCATGAGTTTCATAAAAGGAACAAAAAGATTTTCGAGGCAACCTTGGATAAAATGATTATCCAAATACATCTAAAAAGGACACCATAGTACAACAACATTAAGAAAAGTACAAAGAAATATCATGCCAAAAGTTTCAAAAGGGTATACCAAAATAAAGTTATACAGTATAAGGAGCGTCGTCTCGTCTTGTCTTCTGAGTAGAGTGGTCAATAGAAGATCCCGAGATAATAAGGATATGTCGCTCATAAGCAGAAGCATCTGATAGAAGTTTTGGTCGGGTCATATGGAGTGCCTCGAATGATCGTTGAGGACTATTAGATTAGGAAACACCAGTTCCCTTCTTATCTTCGATTGCCTTTAGAATAGCCAATTTGTCCGCTCGCCTTTCTACACGAGGCACCACCAACCTTGGATCAGCACCCCAGACTTCCATCATGATATAAGTAAAGGCTTGATTAATCATGTCTTTTTGGCGAGATGATAAATCATCATTCCGAGATTTTACCTCTTCAAAAACCTTAGATAGGCGAATATTTTCTCAAGAAAGATCATCAAGGCGCCCTTTCAAGTTGTTAACTTATTGGGTAAGTTTCTTATCACGAAAGCAGTTGTCTTTCAACTCTCCCTTCATTTTCTCAACCTCTGCCCGCGCCCTGGAAATGTTGCTGAAGTCTCGGAGACCATAACTAAGATAAAAAGCCATTTGCAACAAGAAAAGAGTATACTATTGAAAAAAAAAAAGATAAGGAAAAAAGTGTACTCACATCATAACAAACTTTGAGTACTAAAGCATAGCGCTCATTTAAGCCCAACTTGTCCACTTCAGCTGCCATTATAGGAAAGATACTTTTGGAAGCATAAAAGAAACAATTAGCTAAGTGGGATACTTGCCTATTTGCCATAGGATCAAGCTCATTCTCAACAGGATCCCCCACTGAAGTAAAGAAGGAACCAAACTTTTGATTGCGGGAAGCTAGGGTATCCTTTGAGCCACTATGGGAAGATTCTTATGACTAAGTCTTGGTACCTAGAGTGAGAGGAGGTCGGGTACCCCTTAAGGAAGGGTGGGTACTCTGGGTACCCGAGGAGCAGCCACTAATCTAATTGAAGAAAAGATCAAAGTCTTTGGTAAGCAAGTCTATATCTGTCAAACCACTTAAAATGGTAAAGAAAAAAAAAAGCCAGTCAAGCAATCATTAAAGGCACTATAGATAGGAAACAAAATGGAAATTATAAATATGCAAGGCCAAAGTTATCACTGGTGATGTCGTGATAACCTAATAAACTAAGAAATAGTGAGATACCCCTGTAACATCATGAATTATCGCCAAAAGAAGAATGCTGACTCTCCTCAATTAAACCAGACCTCACTAACTGATTTGAACTCAACACATCACTGTCCTTCCGTAAATCCTCAAACTTATCTATAAAGTCACTAACTTCCTTCCCCACTTCGTGAACTGGACACGCTTCTTTAGTCCAAGAGATATCTACAAGATCCCTAAAGAGCTCCACATCACTTGTGGACTCCCCAAGTGACAAAATGCGCAGTGGTCAATTCTGTGGGTTTCTTAAATTGGTAGTCCCGTCAACTTTCTATAAGAAATGTCTTGCCCAATAACGTGCCGTCTGTTGGTGTGACCTGCTTCCCCCTTTATAAATCCCTAATTTTACTACTGTGCATCTTCTTATTGCCACACTTTGCTCAAAACTGCAAACCGCCGCCTACAAGTGAAATCCATCTTCTCCGTTGCAGTCGTCACTATCTGCCTTCTTCAAATCGGATTTAGGTATGAACTCCTTGGCCTTTTCTTCTCGTTCTCTTTATTTTTATTTCCTGGGTCCCTAGGAAAAATGTCTGCCGCACAATAACCCCGCAGAGTGTCCCTTAAAGAATCATCTTCTTCTAGCAGCTCCGAGGCCAATAGGCGGGTTCTAGTGAGAGAGCAAAGTCCAGAAGAGGTCACTCACTCTGCCAGAGACGTTGTTGAGGGCGATGTTGTAGAGAAAACCCGACCGCATAAAAGGCAAAGGACCGGCTAAAAGTAAGAGGCCGAGTCCTTCACTATTGATTATATGAGGTATGAGACCTCACTCCAGGATCTAGATCGGCTTAGGGCCACTTACCACATCCCAGCCAGCGTTGACTTTCGTCTCTCTGGCAAGAACAACACCCCTAGCCGTCTTCCTCGAGGGTACGTCACCCTCTACCTTGAGCGTTTTAGGTGAGGTGTTAGGTTGCCTTTACAGCCTTACTTTGTCTGAGTCCTTTTCCAGTTGCGTCTGGCACGGCAACTAAATCTGAATGGGTGGAGGGTCTTGTCTGGGCTGTACATTCTCTGGAAGTGGTGCAACATGTGGTAGATGAGATAAAACATCTGTCACATCTCTACTAGCTGAAAAGCAGCCAAAAGGACGCGGGCTGGTATTACTTTACTTACAGTTTGAAGGGTAAAAAACCCATCACCAACTTTCCTACCTTTGGTGGCAACTGAAAGAGTAAATTCTTTTTTACCGAAGGGGACTGGGGGCGAGCAGCATCTGGCATTGAGGAGGTTCATCAAATTCCTTCTCGTTTTTGTACCCCAAGTCATCTGCTGCTCATCATTTCTTCTGCTTTGATTTTTCTACTTACTCTTTCTTATTGTCTTTCTTTGGTCTCTTGTAGTCTCTTGGAGAGTATCTCATCCGGTTGAGGAGGAGTTACGGAAGCACATTAACACTGCTTTGGACAATGCGAGCTCGTGCAAAAAGTTATTGACTCACCAAAACTTTGTCGAGTTCGACCTAGCTTCCGATGAAGATATGAGCAGCATCCTCGCTTAATTGAAGAAGCCCTCGGTGACCGTCGAGAGCCCGAGTAGCTCCTCTACTCCACGAAGAGGTCTAGAGTTGACTTCACTACCTCGCTAGTTTGGGTTGTCCCTCATGCTCAGAAGAGTGCGAGAGTAGTCGGAGAAGCTCTCTAGAGGGGCCCGGGAGCTGCCATCCATGCTAGGCCTAGATCAGTACGTTCCCAAGAGCAGGCCGATTTCGCTGACCCCTGCGTCAGAGATTTTACCAACCATATGGGGGAAAGCTTCATGGAATAGTTGGAGTCCTTCAATATTAGCAAGCTGGCCAATATCTTTCAGCGCCTCTCATGCCAGGCTACTGCTGCCTCTACTGCTTTCAAGGCAAAGGCTATGAATCTCGAGAGAAATATTAGGGCTGATAACTATAGCCTGAAGAAGTAGATAGAGCAAGGGGAGGAGGAGAAGGAAAAACTCCATGCTGACATCTCTACCTTTGAGGAGAAGGCAGCGATGGCTGAGTCTAAGGCAATCCAGCTCGAGAAGGAGCTGTCCGTGGTCAGAGATGAGCTCGTGAATGCTTGAAAAGATCTCGATGTCTAGAGATTTACTTTTGAGAGGACCACAGAAGCATAAACTTATCGCCTTCAGAACAAGGTGGACTCCTTGGGGAACTAGATCACAGAGGGCTACAAAAAAGGGCTGACGTTCTGCTACAAATGTATCATGTCTGTCTTAGGTAAAGAATACCCCGAGTTGGATATGTCCAAGCTCAAGGAGGGCGTGGATGCTTACATGAACGAGCAGGACACCGGGAGCCAAGGACCAAGGGATCTGTCTTCTCAAGTTGCTCCCCCACGCCGGGAGCTAGGGACCAGAACGTGGCTACTGTAAGGCCTGGAGAGGCTGCTCCCCCACCCGAAGATGCTCAAGTTGCTCCTGCTGCCGAGAGGGATCCTCAGGGTCCCCCCTCTTCTGAAACCCCTGCCCTAGCTGCTAGCCCTACTGCTCTAACACCTTGATTGGCTTTTGAAGGACCTTTTTTTTTGTACTTGTAACTTCCGGCAATTTGGAATGAATAAAGAAACCAGATTTTCCATCATTGGCTTTACATTTCTAGTATGTTCCAAATTCTTTGTGATATGGATTTTTAGTAGGCTTTAAGCTTTTTCCCTTGTCCTCAGGACTCTAGCTTACTCTGTTCGTTTCGTTCATTCACCAAGGCATGAACAACTTGACTTACCCTTTATGAATCTTAACTGTTTTTGCCTTAACCTGAATAGGTTTTAAGATCTCTGGCTGTAGTATTTTTCTCGGTGAGCTTATCGTGGTCGGTCTCATCCTGCCTGTGCTTGGCTCCTTATCTCGCATGGGGTTAGACTTTGAGACTTGTGGCCTTCAGTTTTTTTTTTTGCGAGCTTATCCTACTTGAGCCATCTTCGGTTATGCCTGACACTTTGTCTCACCCCTGGTTAGGCTTTGAGACCTACGACCTTTGGCTTTACTAGCGAGCTTATTTTGCTCGAGCCTCTTCTGGCTATGATTGGCACTTTTTCTCGCCTTAGGTTAGGCTTTGTGACTTACGACCTTTGGCTTTACTAGCAAGCTTATTTTGCTCGAGCCTCTTCTGGCTATACTTGGCATTTGGTCTCGCCTTAGGTTAGGCTTTGAGACTTATGGCCTTAGCGTTTCTTCGCGAGCTTATCTTGCTCGAGCCTTCTCTTGGCACTTTGTCTCACCTTACGTTAGGCTTTGAGACTTATGAGCTTAGCGTCTCTTCGCGAGCTTATCTTGCTCGAGCCTTCTCTTGGCTATGCTTGGCACTTTGTCTTGCCTTAGGTTAGGACTTATGGCCTATGCTTTTATTTGTGACCTTATCTTGCTCGAGCCTCTTTTGGCTATGCTTGGCACTTTGTCTCGCCTTAGGTTAGACTTTGAGACTTATGACCTTTGCTTTTATTTATTTTCATAAGCTTTAATTGGCTCACATTGGATTAATACTGGAAGCATTTTTCTTGCTTTTATTCATGTACAATATTTTACACACTTATTTTGAGAGAGACTAAATATTAATGCTTGTAATACAAGGGAACTTATTGGAAATACTTCATCAGATGCTGTGCATTCCATGGCCTTTTAACTTCTCGTCCATCCAGATAAGATAGCCTGTATGCCCCTGGACCGACCACTTGCGAGACCCTGTAAGGACCCTTTCAATTTGGGCTCAGCACTTCTTTCCTGGGGTCTTTAGTGATCTGGTTCACTCTTTTAAGTACCAACTCTCCCATCTTGAATCAGCGAATGTGCACGTTCTAGTTTAGCTGTGGGCCACTCTCTGTTAGTATTCTGCCACCTTCACTGCCGACCTCTCCCTTCTTTCCTCCAGCAGATCTAGATTTGCACAAATCTGCTCGTTGTTCTGCTCCTCATTGAAATGCTCTGTCTGGTGTGTGCCTACCCCTATCTCTGCTGGGATTACTACTTCATGCCCAAATGCAAGAGAAAATGGCCACTCTCCCATGGCGGTCTTGCGTGTGGTTCTGTAAGCCCACAACACACCAGACAGTTCGTCCACCCATGCTCCTTTCTGCTCTTCTAGTCTGGTCTTCAAAAGACGTTTAATGGTTTTCTTCGCGCGCCTCCACTTGCCCAAACGTTTAATAGTTTTGTTGTTGTCAAATTGCCTCCCTTTGTCCGTAACCAGCGCGTGGGGGATCCTATACCTGCAAATCACATTTCTCCAAATAAAGTCAGTGGTCTTGCGTTCTGTAATGCTGCTTAAAGCTTCCACTTCAACCCATTTAGTAAAATAATCAATTGCCACCACGGAAGGTGTCGCTGATGCTCTTCCCTTTGGCAGTGGTCCGATCAGGTCAATCCCTCATTGAGCAAATGGCCATGGTGAATTTATCACAGTGAGGTTCTCTGGGGGTTGAGCTATGTGATTGGCGAAGCTTTGACAACTCTTGCAGCTTTTGGTCTTTTCTTGTGCGTCCTGGTACATCTTAGGCCAGAAGTACCCTTGCCATAAGACATTAAAAGCTAGAGATCTTGCACCAGAGTGGTTTCCACAAATCTCCTCGTGTACTTCCCTGAAGACGTAGTCAACCTCCTCCTCGTCCAAATAGTGTAACAATGGTAGAGTGTATCCTCGTCTATACAACACCTCGTCGATCAGTGTGTACCTCGCTGCTTGGCATCTCAGCTTTCTCGCCTGTTTCTTGTCGGCAGGCACTGTCCCCTCCTTTAGGTAGGAGATAATTAGCTCTATCCAGGTGCTGCTTGAGGTCACGTTCATCACCTCGTCCTCCTGCTCGATGCTCGAGCAAGTCTTGATCTCTACAGGGATCGACTTGGGCATTTTAGGGTCTGACACAGCGGCCACTCGAGCTATCATGTTTGCTCGAAAGTTTTCTCCCCTTGCAATCTGTTCCACCTCAACTGCTCGAAACTTTCCGACTAATTGCCTCACCTTCCGAAGGTAGGCCTCTATCTTTTCGCCTTTCTCTTGGAAGCTTTCATTGACGTGGTTTGCCACTAACTGAGAATCTATTCGAGCCTTCACCTCCTCCGCCTTCGCCACTAATGCAAGCTTCAGTCCGGCAATAACAGCCTCATACTCCGCCTGGTTGTTAGTGGCTTTGAACTCGAGTTTCACAACATATTGTATTTCCACTCCTTCTGGACTGAGGAGCACTACTCCTGCTCCTTGGTCTCCGCATGACCCATCCACGGTGACTGTCCAAACCTTGCCTGGGGTATGCTCTCCCTCTATTCGCTTGATGTTTGTGCCTTTGTCTGGTTCGGTGCATTCAGCCACAAAGTCTACCAGAGCTTATGCTCTAATTATTGTTCGGGACTTGTAGCTTATGCCAAACTCGCTGAGCTCTATTGACCACTTCACTAACCGACCCGAGGTCTCTGGTTTATACAAGATTTGTCTAAATGGCTGCTTCGTCAAGACCACTATTGAGTGTGCTTGGAAATAAGGCCTCAACTTTTGAGCTGCTGTTACCAATGCAAGTGCCCACTTCTCCATCTGCGAATATCGAGTCTCAGCCTTCATTTTCCTCTATTTTTTCATCTCCTGGAAGAAGACATGGCATTTGTCCGTTGCTCGGGAGATGAACTTGTTCAAGGCCGCCAGCTTACCCGCAAGACTCTATATCTCCACGAGAGTACGAGAGGATTTCATCTCTACTATCGCTCTTATCTTTTCTAGGTTGGCCTTAATTTCTCTGTTATTGACCATGAAACCCAAGAACTTCCCCGAGACCCCTTTAAAGGCACACTTATCGGGGTTAAGCTTCATTCGGCACTCCCTCAAGAGTGCAAAAGTCTCTTCCAAATGCTTGACATGCTCTTCTGCATCCCTAAACTTGGTGATCATGTCGTCGACATAAACTTCCATTGTGCGGCCAATTAGGGGTTTAAAAATCTTATTCACCAACCTCTGATATGTAGCTCCCGCGTTCTTCAAGCCGAAGGGCATTACCTTGTAGCAAAACAGACCCTGATTGGTGATGAAGGCTGTGCATTCCTCGTCTGGCCCAAACATAGGAGATTTGGTTGTAGCTAGAAAATGCAGCTTTTCAACCAGTTGGTCTATCTTCGGCAATGGGAAGCTGTCCTTTGGATAGGCTTTGTTCAAATATGTGGAATCCACATACATCCTCCATCTCTCACTTTCCTTCTTTACTAGTACTACATTCGAGATCCATTCGGAGTAATTAACTTCCCTAATGAATCCCGCTTTTAACAGCTTATCTACCTTGCTGTTCATGGCATCATGTCTTTCCTGGTTGATGCACTTCTTCCTCTGTTTTACCGGCTTCGAATCTCTTCTCACTGCCAGCTTGTGACATGCTACCTTTGGGTCAATTCCTGGCATGTCTTCATGCGACCAAGCGAATACATCAGAATGCTCTCGCAAGCACTCAACCAGGCTTCTTCGAAGCTGCTCACTAATACCGAGCCGATCTTAACCTTCTTCTAGTGGTCGTCTGGTTTTATCAAGATTTCCTCCAGCTTTTCAGCGGGCTCTTAACTCTCCTTCTTTGATTCACCCCTCGCGTCTAGCGATGTCACCTGCATCGCTTTCTTAGCCAATATAGCATAGTAGCTTCTCGCGACCCTCTGATTGCCCTTAACAACTCTCACAGCTCCATTCACGCGATGCTTCAGGGCTAAGTAGTGGGTGGACATCACTGATTAGCTGATCCTCATGAAAGATCTCCCCAATATTACCTGATATGAGCCGACCTCGTCTACAACCACAAAGTCCAGTATCATATTCTTGTCAAAAGGTTTCAAACCCATGGTCACTGGCAAATTCACAATCCCTAAAGAGGTCAGCCTTCCTCCTTCGAATCATTTTCAAGGAGTTGCTCGTATGCTCAAGCCTAGCATCTGCTATTCCCATTTCATCCAGGGTGGACTTGAAGAGAATGTCCACTGAGCTTCCCGAGTCCACCAATATCTGGTTGAGCCCCCTGTTCGCCACACTTGCTGATAACCAAGGCATCCTCATGGGGGTATAGGATCCCCTCCTCGTCCTTCTATGTCCACATGATTGGAACTTGCCTGGTTCTGGCCTTCTTTGCGGCAGGCATAGCGAGATGTACCTCTCGACTAGTAGAGGCATATCTGTTGTAATTCTTACTAGCTTTGTTTGAGTTCCCTACCATCGTCGGCCCTCCTGCTATCACCCTCACAGCAGGTGGTTCGCAGTCCGTATCATAAGCTTGACCATCCTCTGTCTGTTGTCGCTTTACCACAGGGTATTCCCCCTCAACAAATTCATCGAAGTACCGGTTCCTTACCAGGTCCTCCATCAGGTTCTTTAGGTCACGGCACTGAGATGTCGAGTGGCCATGATCGTTGTGAAATCTACAGAACCTGCTCCTGTCCCTCTTATTTGTCGGTTTTGACATCGGCGTCGGGGAACACAACAGCCCTCGTTCCTCTACAACATGGAACATCCCCTCAAGTTACACCTTCAATGGGGGAAGTTTCCCTCGCGTGGAGGCAGCGGACGGTCGGCTCTATGGTTGCTCTGTATGGGCTGATTTGTAGGGGGATTACGGGGCGAGTTGCCACTGTATTGCCGGTAATCCATGTTGTTCCTACCTGGGGACCTGCGGAGTGGAGTAAGACCCACTCGAGGCTGAAGGGCCCTCTGATATGGGTTGCAGGGAACAACCCGGTCCCTTATTCCTCTAGAAGTCGACGGGCCTCGAGCAGGCTCCCCTTTCTCCTTGTGTTTCGTTCCGCTGCTCTGCTCGCTCCTTAGCTTTGTGGCTTTTTCTTCCTCGATGACAAAATTCATCTTCATTTGCTCATAGGCATCGAAGTACGAGAGGATCGAAAGACTCCATAAGTTGTACCAGGGCCTTCCCATCTTCACCCCCTGCTTCAATCCTCTTAACACCTGGGGGTGATTGAATGCCCCGAGATCTAAGACAGCCCCGTGGTACCTCTTAATGAACTCTCGGAGGGACTTCCTCTCCTTCTGCCTGATCTCAACTAACTCCATCATGTCATCTTCGGGAGCTACTGCCCCCCGAAACTGCTCCGCAAACTCCGTGCACATCTGCTCAAAGCTCTGAATGCTCCCCCGCAGTAACTTGCAGTACCATTCCCTCACTCTCCCTTCCAAAGTTAGCGGGAAGGCTCTACACCTTTGGGCTACTGTCAAGCCCTGCACTCCAGTCATATCGTTGAAGCGCTCTATGTGCACTAGCGGGTTATTCTTTCCTTAAAACTTCAAGTTGGGAAAATGGAAATCCCTGGGGATTGTGACACCCATGACTTCCGCTGAAAGTGGAGATTCGTTGTCCAGCATGATCCTCCAACTTGATGCTTTTTCGTTTCCCCGAAGGTCTTCGATGACCTGTGCCAACCTGCGTACCTCCCTCTCCACTTATCGATGAAAGGTTCTTTTCGATCTTCTGAACTGTACCTCTCTGAACGAACATGAAAAATTACTTTGTTTCTAGATACCAATTAGCTCACAGAGTACCCATAATTGATTATATCCATCTCATTCTTTGATATGTATTGATATCAGACTTAAATTCTTAAAGAATTGCTTATGATTTTAAAGCAGAGCACAACATGAAATAAACAAACATTGTTGTATTTGGATGAAAACTTGAATGAATAATTTTTTACAGAGAATGTGCTTATTTATACACAGATATTGAAAAGGACAACTAGCCTAAAGGGCAATGATTGGAAACATATAAAAAATTGATCCGGATTTGTAACAAAGATCCTGCAATCATAATACAGCTGCTAGAAACACCATTCTCCCATGTTCACGTACTGAGATTCTTTATTGTAACAATTTTGCCAGATCAACAAATCCAGATCACTTTCTATATCAGCTGGTTGCTGATGATAATAGCTGAGATGGCGTGCTACCGTGGCTTGAGGGTCAACTTTTGACTTCTCACAGCTATTGCTTTCAAACACCCTCTCTCAAACTCAAGGTCTTATCAAGGACATTGAGTTGGCTTTTGAAATAATCAAATTTGCAGTAAGACAAAGGTTTGGTTAAAATATCTGCAATTTAATCTTTGCCCATAACTTAACTTATTTCAAGCTCTCCCTTGGTTACTTTGTCTCTGATAAAGTGAAGGTCTATCTCAAAACGTTTTATTTTTTAATGATATACTGGATTTGAAACTATTGCTGCTGCACTGGTGCTGTCACTTAAAATCATGGGAGTTCTTTCAATCTTTATTGACCTTCTATCATCTTGATCAGTTGCTCAATCTGTATCTGTGTAAGCTATAATGTCAAGGTCCTCTGATTTTCTGAATCTCAGGCACATGTTCATTGTATTCTTGAGATACCTCAGTATCCTCTTGCACGCTGTCCAGTGAGGTTGTCTGGGGTCTGCCATGAATTGGCTAAGCTTATTTACTGAGAAAGCAAGCTTAGGTCTTGTAAGCACATCATATTGTAGACTTCCTATCACATTTCTGTAGAGTGTTGGATCATGAAATTTACCCCCTTCACCCCTTTTCAGTTTCTCTGTAGTACTGAAAGGGGTTTCTATACCTTTACAATCACTCAACTCTATCTTTACCAACAAATCCTGAATATATTTAGCTTGAGTTAACAAAATAGAGTCATAATTCCTGTAAACTTGTACCCGATGGAAAAAATTTAAATATCCCAAATCCTTTAAGGCAAATGTTCTGTCAAGTCTTCCTATCACCACTTTAATATCTGCACTGTTATTTCCGGTGATTATTATGTGATCAACATAGATGAGCATAATGATTATCTCAGACTTCACCCTTCTGTAGAATAGAGATGTGTTACATTTGGAATTTTTAAAATCCTAAGAACTTAGAACATCTTTTAGCTTATCAAATCAGGCCCTAAGAGCTTATCTTAATCCATACAAGCCTTCTTCAGCTTTCATATGTGATTTGGTTTACTTTTGTCTTCAAAACCTTCAGGTGGAGGCATGAATAATGTTTCAGTCAAATCACCATTTAGGAAGGCATTGTTTATATTCACTAGTTTCAGCATCCAACCATAGTTTACTGCCAGGGTCAGAACCAATCTAATTGTTGCTGCTTTAACAACTGCACTAAAAGTCTCTTTAAAGTCAAGCCCTGGAGTTTGTAGGAAACCCTTTGCTACAAGCCCAGCTTTGTACTTATTGACAGTACCATCTGGATTTTCTTTTACTCTGTACACCCATTTATTTCCAATTAGTTTGTAGTTCTAGTTGTTTGGTACTAGAGTCCAGGTTTCTTTTTTCAACAAGGCATTGTATTCATCTTTCATGGCCTTTCTCCATTCTGATTCTTTTAAGGCTTTAGCAGTGGTTCTATGTAAGGAAATTTGGATTTGGGTAGATGTTTGGTATAATTTTAGTTTGAAGATTCCAGCCTTTGACCTTGTTATTATAGGATATGAAGACAAGGTATTCTGTGCAGGAGGTTATAAATGTTCGATTATGTGGTTGGAGACAGATTATAGTTTTCTTATGAGCTAGTGGGCTGAGATTGGTGAGGTGAGTGTGGCAGGCACTTCTCTGATATTGTGTCAATATTCAAATCTTATTGTACTTCATTTTGAACTGGATTTAAGGTTTGATCCATAGTTCTAGCAATTTCATGAGGTTGGCTGTGAACTGCTGTTGAATGAGAGTTATCAACAGAAAATGAGACAACCTGAAATCTTTCAAAGAGAGCAGCATAATTATTTTGAAATGCGGACTCTTGTTTACTAAAATTAGAGTCATTTGAGTAAGGAAATGATGTCTCATTAAATTTGACACTAGCTGAGATGTAGATTCTGCTTGAGTGATGCATGCATACATATCCCTTATGAGTAATGCTGACACCTAATAGAATGCATTTTGAAGTATGAAAATCGAATTTATGTTTATTGTAAGGTCTTAAAAATGGAAAGCATTCACATCCAAACACTTTTAAGTTTTTAATAGTCTAGTTTGGCAGAGTAAAGTAGTTCAAATGGGGTTTTATTTTCCAATATAGGAGAGGCAAGCCTATTGATAATGTATGTTGCATAGCTAAAAGCTTCTTGCCAGTATCTTAATGGCATTTTTGGTTGGGCCAATGGTGTGAGTCCAGTTTCTATAATATGTCTTTGTTTTCTCTCAACCTTGCCATTTTGTTCATGCAAATAAGGACATGATTGTCTCAAAGTCATTCTATTTTTCTTGAGAAATAGCTCAAATGTTTTGAACTCACCCCATATGTCTGTCTGCAGTGCTTTAATTTTCAGGTTTAGCTGCTTTTCTATCCAGTTTTGAATGCAATAAAAATGTCAAGAGCTTGAGATTTTACTGTCAAGGGGTACAACTAAATGTATCTGATTTTATCATCCACAAAGGATATATAGTATCTCTGTCCATGGGTTGAGGGAATTGGTACTGGCTCCCAAAGATCAGTGTGTATCAGTTCCAAGGCTGTGTTGGTTTTGGTCTCAACACTTTCAAAACTATGCTTTGATTGTTTTCCATATTGACATGCACAACAAAATGAAGGAATGACAGTTTTATTCAATTTGAACCGACTACAAGACAGCAGAGTATTCTTAAGAGTAGATAAATTTGGATGCCCTAGTCTGAGATACCAGAGATTAATTTCTTTTGTTGCTTTTAGATCACTACTGCTTGAAATATCAGTTCTACCAGACTCTAAAGGACTAGCACTATCTGACTCATCATTATTTAAACTAAAAGACATCATGGACACTAGTTTGCAGTTTATTGACTTTGAAACTGGAAATGAAGACAACAAGACAGCATTTAAAATTTTGTTGCTACTCAGACGAGTAGACAAACATAGCAGCTCATACAGCCCAGCCCATCTCTAACCACTCCTTTCACCAGGATTTTCCCTTACCTCTTGTCCTTAATGAAACAAACAGATTTTTGAAATTCAACATCAATATCATTATCATTCAATAATCTGGGAACACTAATGAGGTTCTTGGTAATGCTGGGCACAGGTCATATTTTGGTTAATACAATGTGTTTGTATGGATCATAAGTAGGCAATATAGAGTAACCAGCATGAGAGATTGACAGTTTATTACCATTTCCAACAGTGAGCATGTGAGTACGTTGATACTCTGAGTTCATGTTTAGGTTTCCAAGAGTTTTTGTCACATGGTTGGTGGCTCCAATATCAAGATACCAAGCACCACTGCTTTGACCTTCTGCGGCAGCCAGGTATGCACCTCTTTGCTCCCTTCTCCTGTTTGGCTGTGGAACATAATTCTTCTTAAATCTATGCGGATATTCAGCAGCTGTGTGACCCAGCTTTAGACAGATTTGACATGGTTCTTTTAGTTTTGACCCTTTCATCATCAGCCACAGCCTTGCTTTTCCCTTTGTCTTGGGAGCTTTGATTTCCTTAACTGTTTCCAGATCCATTTCCAGTGTTTCTGAACACTATGCCGAGTTTGTGTTGGTTGGTAAATCTGTCATTATTACCCCAGCTCCTTCTCCCATTTCTCATTTGTGCAAAGTTTGCCTCAACAGCACCTGAGCTGAGATTTTGATCAGTTCTGCTTTCCTGGCTCAGCAACATCTCGTAAACTTCTGCAAGTGATGAGCTATCTTTCATTGAAGTGATATTAGTAACCACAGAATCATATTTAGGCCCCACAACAACAAGTACACAAATGATTAAATCATCATCAGTTATATTATTTAAAGCAGCTTTAACTGAATTTAACATTGATTTCATCCTAAAGTAATACTCATGCATAGTAAGAGAGTCCTTTTTAGTAGTTTCAATTTGGGTTATATTAGTAACCACAGAATCATATTCAGGCCCCACACCAACAAGTACACAAATGATAAAATCATCATCAGTTATATTATTTCCAGGAGCTTTAAGTGAATTTAACATTGATTTCATCCTAAAGTAATACTCATGGATAGTAAGAGAGCCCTTTTTAGTAGTTTCTATTTGAGTTCTGAGATACAATGTTCTAGTCCTTGTTCTTACACCAAATTGATTGGCAAGATTTGTCCACACCTCACGGAAGCTGGAACAATCTACCACAGTGTCCAAGACCCCCTCACTAAGTGATGACAGCAGCCAACTAAGAAAAATGTGATCCTGTTTCTTCCATAACTTATACTCAGGGTTGAGTGTGGTCACCCTTGTTTGATTAGGTCCAGGACTCAAAAAAAATCTAGGGGGACAAACATGGCTATTATCTATGAATCCTTCAAGTTCATTAGCTCTAATGCTGGATATGACCTGAGATCTCCAAAGCATAAAGTTGTTTTGGGTTAATTTGATGGGTATGGTGAAAACATATGTGTTGTTGTCCATATGCTGAGCTTGGGGTGGGTTTGTTGTCACCATATTTCTGGTGTTAATGCTGGAACTTTGTTGATCAACATTTTGAGTTGGATTTTGATTTTGATTCAAGTCACCCATATGTTCTTCTGGATCTATGTTTGTTTGTGTACTGCTGCTGCTCGCCATGGCTGAAAGGTGGCTCTAATACCAACTTAAATTCTTAAAGAATTGCTTATGATTTTAAAGCAGAGCAGAGCATGAAATAAACAAACATTGTTATATTTGGATGAAAACTTGAATGAATAATTTTTTACAGAGAATGTGCTTATTTATACACAGATATTGAAAAGAACAACTAGCCTAAGGGGCAATGATTGGAAACATATAAAAAATTGATCCGAATTTGTAGCAAAGATCCTCCAATCATAATACAGCTTCCAGAAACACCATTCTCCTATGTTCATGTGCTGAGATTATTGTAATAATTTTGCCAGATCAACAAATCCAGCTCACTTTCCTCATTAGCTAGTTGCTGATGATAATAGCTGAGATACCATGCTACCGTGGCTTGAGGGGTCAACTTTTGAGTTCTCAGAGCTACTACTTTCAAACAATTAGAAACTTACCAAGTCCCTTGCATCATTACTCTTAATCGTAAGGGCGGATTTTCCATATTTTCTTTGCCACCTTACACTCAATGAGGGCATGAAATACATTTCAACAGCATATTTTTGACAGGTTCCGAAACCTTCCTTAGCTTATGATTCCAAAACCTTCCTTAGCTGAAATACATTTCACTCAATCATTTGTAACATTTTTCAAAAAAAAAAAAAAAAAGGCTACAACTATATATATCATTTCCCTAGCTTGTAGTATAGCTATGATCATCATTAACTCTACTCTCTAAATAAGTTCCACCCCCCTGCTGTTTATAAGTTTATTTACTAAACTTGAGATTACACGACCAAGATAAGAATAATGTGAATGAAAGTTATTAAAATATATCATGTCTGCGTGAGAAATTCTTCTTTATACCATTTTTATGATCTGATAAGATACAATACAAATTACAGTTCTCAGACTTCTTAAAAAATTTTGCCTGTCAAGAATATTATTTTTTTCTGAAAATAGGAAGGACAATTGTTATTTTGCTTTCCAAGACATGAGTCATTCTTAGACATGTGAGCAAAGTGGCCATTGTAGCTATGAGGTGGCAATCCTCTCTCCCAAAAACATTAAAAAGTTAAAAACTTCTTCTTCTTCTTCTTTTATTTTTTTATTTTTTTTGTTTGCTTTTTTGGCTACCACGAGTAAGCAAAGATTCAAAGCCGGCCCTAGATTATTCTTATATAAAAATTAAAGGAAATAAAAGTGCTTTAAATTCGGCAAAAGGGCGTGGCAGCTTTACTGGTGGGTGCCTACTGCCCCTTCACTCACACCTCAGAATCAAGAATGCCAATGCGATAACCTGCAGGCTCTTTAATTTCTTTGACCAATTAATAAGAGCTTCATTGCCCTTCTCTCAAAGGTGGTTTTGTTTCTCTCAAATGGAAGTTTCATCCTTTCAGGAGTTCTTATTGTCCTTTGAGATCAATTACGAATAACTGACTAATCACCAAAAAAAAAGAATTATCAAACTCTATGAATAATTATCATTGATCAATGTATTTTTCTGTTACTAGACCGAGTGCATTATTGAGGGGGAGAGCCGCGGAAATTAAAAGTGCTGCTAGGTTTAATCGTATGATGCAATCTAATATCATTAAAAGTGAAGTCTTTGGAGATTATGATATCTTCAGCGAGTTGATTGATTCAACTTATGTGTTATATATTCAAATGCCTTTTTCCTGTTCCTTTTTCTTATCTAAGAATGAAAGGAGAGCTTTGCATCCACCATCACAAAGCTGAAATGCCACCTTGGAAAAGTTTCAAGTGCCACGCCATCATGGACTTATATGGCGTTACCAAAAAGGAGGCAGTGCATATTGCTTGTTAGGATTTTGTAAATTAAAGCTCACCAAACTTAATTACCACAGTATATTATTTTGTTTTTTTTAACCCATTTGTAAAGATGGTATGATTTTTCCATTCTATTCAATTATGTCTAGGAAAAATGTGGCAAAAAATGGATTAAACAAAATAGGCTTTTTCTTCACTTCAATTCAATCAATCTACCACCTTGAATTAACGATTACATAGTCAAAATTTTAGGAAACAATGCTGTCATCAACAACATGATTACAGGACATATTGATTACTTAAATCAGATGATGTCTTGCCCTGCAAGGATTATACTTTATGAATATATTTAATTAACAAATCATCTAACTGTCTTTCAATCATCTTTTTAAAAAAAATTAGTAATCCAAAAGAACACTTCCACTTTTCCACAAATATTTTTCTTTTTAAAGAAACCATTCACACACCTTTTCTACAGACCAATCTTTAAGATTCACTCTTTTGATGAACAAAACACACAAGAAAAAAGTTAGATTCATTCTTTTGCTACATTATTAATTATTAATTCCCTATAAATATATTCTCTTTGCTGCAATGTTTCAACCATTCATCACAAATATTATAGCATTTCTTCAATTTGCTGCAAACGTCCCACAGCAGATATGGAGATTCCTGTTAACTCAACAGCATACTTAGTTCAGAAGTTGTCATCGATGAAATTTTTACCAGCATGTAGCCATGACCAATACCATATTCATTCTTCTTTGGCAAATGGGCCTCCAACTAATAAACAAAGTAACTAACTATCTAGGTCTTTTTGTCTAACTGTATGTATATATGAGAAATTGGAATGAAGCTGTTTTAGTAATACGATTGTTTTTATATATTGCAGGGAAAGTATATTCGGTTCTCAAAAGAGTGAACAAGCTGGGGAAGAAAGCCGATAATTTTGCAAATGGAGTCAAAGAACACGGTAATTATGTTGCACTGCATGTTACGTGCACAAACTAACATTAATTTTTTATAAATGCTAAAGAGATATAGCAGAGCGCTAACAGAAAGAAACAGTGATAAATCGATGCCGATGTACTTTTTATTTATGGTTGAACGGGGAGAATCGACACTGGTGTATCTGTGTTTGTCTTTTTTTTCTTTTTTTTTTACTGAAATCGTTGCTATTAATTTTTTTTTTTTGGGGGTAAAGCTTGAAAAGTACTAAATACATTTAATTGGTGTATTATTGTAGTGAGGCTGGCACCCAAGATCACAGAAACTGTGAAGGGGAAGTTGAGCTTAGGGGCAAAAATTCTTCACGTTGGTGGTGTGGACAAAATTTTCAAACAGCTATTTGTTGTCAAGGAAGAAGAAAAATTATTGACGGCTTGCCAATGCTATTTGTCAACTACAGAAGGCCCCATAGCGGGCCTCCTCTTTATTTCCACACACAAAGTTGCCTTTTGCAGTGAGAGATCGCTCAAATTCTATTCTTCAAAGGGAGAATTAATTAGAGTTCACTACAAGGTACTTACTCAAATATGATATCTATTTCATTTGGATCTCTATTGGTATCTTTTGTTTCAAGTGATACAGATTAATTATTGCCAATCTTGGGAATGCAGGTTCTGGTTCCTCTTAGTAAAATAAAGACAGTAAATCAAAGTGTAAATATGAAGAAGCAATCAGAAAAGTACATTGAAGTATATACCGTGGACGGTTTTGATTTCTGGTTCATGGGTTTCTTAAATTATCAAAAGGCTTTCAAATATCTTCAGCGGGCAATTTCTCAGAGCTGCACAGATCATGTACAAGTCACTTGCTAGTTGACTTAGAAATATTTTTTCCCTTTAAACTACTTCTTCAGATTTTACATATATGTACACGTGGTTAAAATCAATGAAAAAGAATTGTTAATTATGATCATGAAATCCTTTTCATTAATTCTTCAAAGGACTTTCATGTTGACTTGTTTTGACCAATAATGAGTTAAAAAACACAAGAAGGTTGAATAACTACTTTTAACATTTCAAAGAGTTATTTTCCTTTGGAGCATGAGTAAAGGATGCTTGAATAAGCATAAAATGAAAATAGAGAGTGAATTACACGTACCTGGGGCCTAAAACTGTTGTGCTATGTCCAATAATATTAATTCACTTAGCTAGTAAAAAGAAAACTTGGGCTTTATAAATAGGATAAGGCACTTTATTAAAAATATTAATTAATATTTTAAATTGGATATTCAGATATTATAGACCAATCATCAATAACTAGTATCTCTAGTGGTTAAAATGTGTTGAACAACAACTCAAGTGTATTAGGTCGCGAGCACTCAAATGGTGTTTGGGAGCTTGTCTTTTATTATTTTTATTTTTGTACAAATTGTAATCAATATTGACAGAGCTGAAGTGTACAAATTAAATTAGATTTTTTCTTTTTCTGAAAGACTATGTATACTAGTTTTGCTTACTACAGCGAAGTCTGCAGAGACTCAAATGATTTTATTAATCAAGAAAATACAGAAAAACAAAATCAAATCAATCAATTAATTTAAAACAACTATAGGATCACCAAAGAGTTTACATATATTTATGATGTAGGATGGTGTGTATTGCGAGAAGAGGTATTTTCTGAATGGTATAATTTTGGTTACATGTGTCCATTTTTGGTGTATAATATACCGTTTCGAAACTTGCGAAAAGATAAACAAAATCTAAAACTACCAAAGCTGTTATGGTTTGTACTCAGCCCAGAAATTTCTTTTCTTTCCTGGTCATTTTTGCATTTTTAGATTTTTTTTCCTATTTTTTCTATTTTTCCTGATTCTTCTAGGATTTTTATCTTTTTTTCTACAACTCGGATTTGGTTTCCATTTTCTTTTCCTTTCTTATTTCGGATAAGAGAATTTTATTATCGGATTATATTTCGAATTTGCCTTTTTAAGTTAACTTAGGGAAGTAAGATTACTCTATTATGAATAGAGAGGTCTTGTAATTATTTTTATAACTTCAATTCAGTTTTCTTTTCAATAAAATTCATATTATTCATAAACCTTTTGGTTTTCATTTCAATAAACCATAAGCTTCCGTTTCGTCAGTTGGTATCAGAGCAAGTGCGCTTGTCATCATAGTACGACCACACGAACAAAGGAGTAACTGTTCTGATGACGCTGATCAAGGAATGCAGGCAATGTCTGTGGAGACTATTAGGCAGATAGTCACAGAAACAGTCATGCAAAACAAGAATAATGAGGAAACCCAAGGTTGGCAGCGATAGAGCAAGCAATCGAGGGTCTCACGCTTTCCATAAACAATATAGAGAGAAGATTGTGGGAAAGAGACAATCGCGAGGAAGTTATTGAACTGCAAGATCAACCTCAAAATAGTTTTCATGCAGCAATAGTACGTCAGGGCATTAATCAAGAAGTAGCTCCTCAAAATTTAGAACCTATAAGACGAGTGCAGTCGCACATGCGGGAAGGGTTAGAAAGCGATTCGGAGGAAGAAGACGCTGAGGATTATGAAAAGAAGCGTGAGAAGAGTTTGGATTACAGGATTAATATTGATATCGCAGATTTCCATGGTGGGATGCATGTTAAAGAATTTTTAGATTGGATAACGGATGTAGAAAATTTCTTCAAGTATATGGATATTCCTCAGAATAAGTGGGTTAAGCTTGTGGCATTCAAATTGAAGGCTGCAGCATCTGCATGGTGACAAAACTTACAGAATCGAATAAGGGTTGCAGGGAAGCCATTAATCAAGTCATGGCTTAGAATTCAGAGGTTAATGAAAGAGTATTTCCTGCCAGAAGATTACCAACAGCAGCTGTATGTGAAGTATCAGAATTGTAGGCAAGGAAATTGCAGTGTGGATGAATATACAAAAGAATTTTACCGTTTGCACACAAGAAATAATATGGATGAGCTAGAGTTTCGGACAATTTCAAAATATATTGGCGGATTGAAACAAGAATTGCAAGATAAGATTGTAGATGCGATTTGCGACATGGGTACAGCGGTTGCTAGAGCAAAGAAGTTAGAAGAACGAAAGCAGCGTGCTATTTCTAAGGCCCAATAGCGATAATTCACTGGGACACAAAGCAGACCAAGTAATGTTGGGTTTGAAAATAAGCAGAAAACATGGGCTAATAATAGTCAGGCACAACAACCAGAAAGCATGAAGAACCAGGGCATCGATCAAATGAATGTCGTCAAAAAAATTTAAATTTGGTGGATGCTGAAGTTGGTGAGGCAGATGCAAACGAAGTAGATGATGAAGAAGCCTTCGAGTTAGAGGCAGATGAAAGAGAGTTGTTGAATTGATACATAAAATTTTATTAGCACCAAAGTTTGAAGAGGATAATCAGTGTAATAAAATTTTCAGAACGCATGGTACTATTAATGACAAAGTGTGCAACGTGATAATTGACAGCGATAGTAGTGAGAACATAATATCTAAGGCACTGTTGATGTAATGAGACTTTTGACAGAAAAACATCCAGTACCTTACAAAATTGGGTGGATAAAAAAGAGTACAGAAACGCGAGTGACGGAGGTGTGTCGAGTTCCTTTCTCTATTAGGAAGGTATATAAGAGTGATGTAGTGTGTGATGTAGTGGATATGGATGCATGCCATATATTATTGGGCAAACCCTAACAGTTTAATGTCAATGCAGTGCATAAGGGAAGAGATAATATGTATGAGTTTGGTGGAACAGTAAGAAGATTCATTTGGTATCTTTGACAAACAAGAAGAAAAATTCTAAGGTCGAAGGAAAGAATTTTCTAGCTATTGTCAAGAACCATCTAGAGAAAGATTATGATGAATGCAAAAAGCTGCATAAATAGGATAAACTCGAGGAGAAGCTATTCCTGAGGAAGTACAGCCCTTATTGGCTAAGTTTACTGACATTATACCATTGGACATGCCAGATAGGCTGCCACCTTTGCAAGATATATAGCATCATATAAACTTAGTCCCTGGTGCAAGTTTACCTAATTTGCCCCTTTATTGTATGAGTCCACATGAGCATGCAATTTTACAAGAACAGGTTGATGAGTTGATGCGTAAAGGATTCATTCGTGAGAGCATGAGTCTATGTGCTGTACCAGCATTGTTGGTGCATAAAAATGATGGAATTTGGTGAATGTGTGTGGATAGCAGACGAATTAACCAGATTACCATGAAGTATCGCTTTCTCATTCCTACGTTGCGAGATTTGTTAGACCAGTTATACGGTACTTGGGTTTTTTTAAAGATAGATTTGCGTAGTAGGTATCATCATATTCGAATTAGGCCGGGAATGAATGGAAGATAGTGTTTAAAACAAAAGAAGGGTTATACGAGTGGTTCATAATGCCATTCGGATTGTCTAATGCACCAAGTACCTTCATGCGTTTAATAAAGTAGGTTTTTAAGCCATTTTCCTCTAAATTTGTTGTGGTATATTTTGATGATATTTTGGTGTATTTTGTTGATGTGGTAACGCATTAGAGCATTTGAGAATGGTTCTGAAAGTGTTAAGAAGAAATAAGTTTTACATTAATCTAAAGAAGTGTAGTTTCCTACAGAATAATGTAGAGTTTTTAGGTTTTATTGTTGGTACGGATGAGATTCAGGCTATTAAGTCAAAGATACAAGCCATTAGAGATTGGCTACGTTTTATAGAAGGTTCATTCGTGGCTTTAGTACGGTAGCTGCACCTATTACGGAGTCCTTAAAGAAAGGAAAATTCAAATGGGAAGAAGAATAAAAGGCTAGTTTTGCTTTACTAAAGGAAAAATTGTCCACCGCTCCTGTATTAGCTTTGCCGAATTTCAACAAATTATTTGAAGTCGAGTGTGACACTTCTGAAAAAGGAATTGGGGCTGTTCTTTCCTAATAAGGACGACCAATTGAGTATATGAGTGAGAAATTGAATGAAGCACGACAAAAATGGTCTACTTATGACCAAGAGTTTTATACTATCCTTAGAGCGTTGAAGACTTGGGAGCATTACTTGATTCAAAAGGAATTTGTGCTCTACAGTGATCACCAAGCACTAAAGTACTTTAATAGCCAGTAGAACCTGAGCAAGATGCATGCGAGATGGGTGAGTTATATGCAGAAGTTCACTTTTATCTTGAAGTATAAATCTAGGCAGCAAAATAAAGTGACAGATGCGTTAAGTAGACGAGCAACTTTACTAGTAACTCTAGTCAATGAAGTTACTAGTTTTAAGTACTTGAAGGAGTTGTATGCAGAAGATGATGACTTTGCGCACATTTGGGATTGCTGCATTAATCATCAAAATGCGGAAGATTTTCTAATACAAGATGGATACTTATTCAAGTCCAACCAGTTATGTATACATCGAAGTTCTTTGCGGGAACAAATAATCTATAAGTTGCATGGAGGAGGATTAGGCGGACACTTGGGTTGAGACAAGACTAAGGCATTTGTAGAAGAGCGTTATTATTGGCCTCAAGTAATCCTGAAAATATTTGGTTAGATCTGTCCATGGATTTTGTGTTAGGGTTTCCACGCACAAGGACGGGTCGAGATTCAATATGAGTTGTAGTAGACAGGTTTTCCAAAATGGCACATTTCATTGCATGTAAGAAGACTGAAGATACTGCTTCGATGGCACATTTATTCTTTCGGGAAATAGTATGTTTGCATGGGATTCCAAAGACTATCACTTCTGACCGGGATGTCAAATTTATCAGCAAGTTTTGGCATCATCTCTGAGATAAATTTGGCACGCAATTGTAGTTTAGTAGTGCTTTCCATCCATAGATAGATGGACAAACAGAGGTGGTCAATCGCACTTTGGATAATATGTTACGGTGTGTGTGTGGTGACAAGCAACGAAACTGGGAAGCTGCATTGCGTCAGGTTGAATTTGCTTACAATAGCATGGTGAATCGATCAACTAGCAAGAAATCTTTTGAGATTATCTATACTAGTTCTCCAAGACAAGTTTGCGACTTGGCTGTTATACCACCAGCAACTGTCAATGCAAAGTACAAGGCTGAAGCGGACAAGCGTTGGAGTAAGAAAGTGTTTGCTAAAGGTGATTTAGTGATGGCATACCTGCGACGAACTCGATTTCTGGGCATTCGTGCTAAATTAGAGAAGCGCAAGTATAGACCATTTCGCGTGTCACAAAAAAATTAATGATAATGCTTATATACTTCAGTTACCTGAAAATTGAAATATCTCTTACACTTTCAATGTGGCTGATTAGTTTGAATACCATCTCGACGATGAGGAGTTGTATGAGCCTAACTCGAGGACGAGTTCTTTTCTTTCCTGGTCGTTTTTAGATTTTAAGATTTTTTTTCCTATTTTTCCTGATATTCTAGGATTTTTATCTTTTTTTTTACAACTCGGATTTGGTTTTCTTTTTCTTTTCTATTCTTATTTCGGATATGAGAATTTTATTATCAGATTATATTTCAGATTTGTCTTTTTAAGTTAACTTAGGGGAGTAGGATTGCTCTATTATAAATAGAGAGGTCTTCTAATTATTTTTATAACTTCAATTTAATTTTTTTAAAAAAAAATTATATTATTCAAAAACCGTTTTCGTTTCAATAAACATAAACTTCTATTTTGTCAATTTCAGTGAAGATGGGTGCAAAGGCAGCTAGTATTGCCTTTTTTCTAATTAAGATTTCGAAAAATTTACAAGATGTTTACAAGATTATAATGCGGAGTATTCATTCGAAACAACAATCAAGCAGATACATGATCTGGCCTACAGGATATATTGATCTGTCATATAGGCTCATCAGTCAGCCTGTTGAAACTCACCCAGGATATATTGATATATTGCTTATTTTCGATTCATTCACTCCTTTTCATGTGCATGATTCTATTAATCATGATGATATGCATACACACATGATAAATAATAAATGAATAAATAACAATGATCAAATAACACCTATGTTAAGAATTTTTTTTAACCCCCTCAAAATAGCATAAAAACTCTCGTAAAATCTCCCCACCCAAAACTTAAAAAATGCCTTTGCAGCCCAAGACAAGACTTGAGGTAAATATTCTTAGACATTTGAGCAATACATGTGGCGGACGTTGCTATGACATGGCTATCTTCTTTCCCACAAACATTAAAAAGTTCAAATAACCTTTTGTTTAGCTACCACGTGTAAGGAGAGGTAGATTTCAGAGCCGGCAAATTAAAGTGCTTTCAGCAGTGCCTATTGTTTCAAGCTGAGTCATTTGGCAAAAGGGAGAGGCAGCATTTTTGTTAATGGTGGCTGGCCTACTGCCCATTCACTTACACGTCAGAATCAAGAATCATATAATATGTGATAAGCGAGCTCTTTTCCTTGATCAATGAATTAACCGAAAGCTCCACTGCCCTTTTGTCAAAGGTGGTTTGTTTCTCTCTAACTGGGAGTTTCAGGAAATATTAATATTAGATTTTCCTTCGAGGTTAAGTATGACTCATGAATCATATCTATATTTGACTGACTTACCAAAGAAACAAAAAGAGAGGAAAAATCACAGCATTTAATTTTTAATTTTAACAAGTTTCCTAGATTCAGAAGATTCAGTGCACTCTGAGATTCTAAGGTCGAATACTATTACCTTCTATATATTTTATACTTCAATATTTCACTTGTTTATCACAATACTGGTCTAAAATCAATGAAGTCAATCTGTAACATAATGGGTCAGCAAAATTACAAGAAGCCCCAGAATCAGCAGTTACGCGTTATGATCTGATGCAATCACCTTGAAATCTTTAAATTATGATATCTTTATTGAGTAAGTTGGTTGGTGCAACATGAATGCTTCTGCAAATGCCCTTTTGTCTTCCTTTTCTTATCTAAGAATAAAAAGAGAACTTCAATCCATCACAAAGCTAATATGCCACATCGGAAAGTTTCAGTGACACAACATCGTGTAGTTGGTACAAGAACCGAAAAAAAGAAGGATGCCGTATACATCTTGCTTGTTAATCTTACCAACTTCACAAAATACTTTATTTACCTGATCCCATTTGCAAAAATGGTAAAATTTTGTAAACAATTGTCATGTTTTTGTACATAAATTAGACAAGGAACTCAATCAATCTTTTATTATTAAACTATGAGAAAGTTATTAAACCATGCGGTTTAATAATACACTACTATTATATTATTAAATCATTCGATTTAATGACTTTTTCAGATTTTAACAAATTCAGAACCTGATTGGAACACTTCTAATATATATATATATATGTGTGTGTGTGTGTAATCATTCTGAAGTGTAAGTATTCTCATTTTTTTTAATGTGAACACGCTATTAAACTATACAATTTAATCGCTTATCTACACTGACTTTATTAAACCCGATAGTACAACAGCGTGGCTGTATGAAAAAAAAATGAGGGTGCATACATGAGAGAATTACTCTCTCTCTCTCTCTCTCTCTATATATATATATATATATACACACACACACATACGCTAGTTGTGATTTCATAAATCATTATAATGAGCTGAATATTAAACGATATATAAGCAATGAACAACAAACACGTGCAAACAAATAAGACACGTTAAGAATTGAACGATGAATTCTGTTTGGACCCTATTTAATTAATTAATTAGTAACTAAGATCACCTGATGATACAAGAAGTCTTAGGTCTTATGATGTAATGAAATTTATTCAATGCTAGCTCATAGAATTTGTACAAGGTTTTCTTTACATTTACAAAATATTTAAGAAAAATCAATTAATGGATGCAAATTTTTAAGCTTATTTATAATTAGCCTCGGCCAACTCAGACTGGCTAGCTACCAAATTATTTTGTCTTAATTTGATCATTGAAGATAATGCTTGCTTGCACATACAAGAATCTAGCTATCTTAATTAATTATTTAAAAGACCACGTCAATTAACTTTAATTTCTATGATAACTTTGTTTTTAATTATTTAATTTAAAGCCGTCATATGCACACAACCTTTAGCCTATGCCATGTTATACTTGTTCATGCTAAGGTGATGACTCAGACAACAAAAAGCTAGATTCCATCACTTGCTATATATTCAATCCCAACAAGAAAACCCTTGAAGATTAGGTTTCATCTATATATCATCACCAACAAAACATTTCTCTGAGAACAAATCATAGCAGTTCAGTTATGGAGATTCCAGTTAATGAGACGCCATCGAGACATTTACCAGTTCTTAAAAGAATGAGTAAGCTAGGGAAGAAAGCAAATAATTTTGCTAATGGAGTCAAAGAACATGGTAATTATATATTTATATACGTTACATTGCATGTTACATTAATATTAATGCTTTGCTATACAAATAAAAAGTACAAAATGCATTTAATGATCATTTGCTGTGATATATGTTTTATAGCGAGGCTGGCGCCCAAGATTACGGAAACTGTGAAGGGGAAACTGAGCTTGGGGGCTAAAATTATTCGAGTAGGAGGTGTGGTGAAAATTTTCAAGCAATTATTTAGTGTTAAGGAAGGAGAAAAATTGTTGAATGCTTGCCAATGCTATTTGTCAACAACAGCAGGTCCTATAGCCGGCCTCCTCTTCATCTCCACACACAAAGTTGCCTTCTGCAGCGAGAGATCACTCAAATTCTATTCCTCAAGTGGAGAATTGATTAGGGTTGATTACAAGGTATTCACTCATAGTTTACCTTGAAGTTTCTCTTACTCTCCAGCATTAATTAATTCTAATAAGTATTGGCAAATTAATTTGCTGCAGGTTTTGATTCCTCTAAGTAAAATAAAGAGAGTAAACGAAAGAGTAAATATGAAGAAGCAATCAGAAAAGTACATTGAAGTATTTACCGTGGACGGTTTTGATTTCTGGTTTATGGGTTTCTTAAATTACCTAAAGGCTTTCAAATCTCTTCAGCAGGCAATCTCTCAGAGCTGCATATGGATGATCATGAACAAGTCACTTACTTGTTGACTGATTACAAATTTGCTTATGAGATTATGTACATATGATCTATTAAGTGATGAGTAAATTCAGCTTTAATAGCTTACAAATATTTCTGTTAAATTATTAATTATTAGTGAATGAATGTTGTATTAGAAACCTTCGATTCTTCAACATTATTTCTGTTGGCTGTATTAATTTTTGACCAATATATAGAGTTACCGGTAAAAACAAGAACTATTTGTTTGAAGAAACATTTATATCAAAGGGACACAAATATATAAATTAAAAGTAACATTCAGCAAAATCATATGTGGTGAGAAAAAAAAATGCCTTGACAAAACTGAAATTAAAAACGTAAAGCTCAGCAATATCTGTAAGATGGCAAAGCAAGAGAATCAAGGTGCAAAAAGCTCAAGATTTCGGAAGGCGCATGATCCCACCAGACAAATCCATCCGAAGAAGCACCCTAAGGCAGTAATGTGTCCGCTGAATAATTTTCTTCCCAAAAAATATGAGTAAGCCGATCGAGCTTGCATTCGCTGAAAGAGAGAAAAATAATTTGTCCAACAAGCATTAAGTGACACAAGAAAGGAAGACGTCTGTTACAATTTACAAGATGAAGAATATCAAACATAGATTTACGTTCAATAATTAACTAAATTATTCCAACCTAATATTTACCACAAAATATTTGTGGGAGAAGAAATAGTGTAATGCTACACATCTTAAATTTTTTATCTCAAATAATCATCTCAAATAATATGAAATTCTCATTAATTGGTTGGTAAGATATGATAATTAATTTATTTTAATTTTATCAATTAATTGAGGAATACAACATAATTTAGAATGATTATTTGAGATAAAAAAATATATATAAAATACATAGCATTAATGAAAGAAATATTTTAAGTCTAAAGTCTCAAATTAACTTGTGACCTCGACTGTACGAGGGAAACAAGCCTGTCTGTCACTAGATGCGGGGCTTAATAGCTATCACTTGGAAATTAAAATTGGAAAACGACTTCCAACCCAACCCTGAATTTGGGATCGAGCTAGTGTTTTTTTAATACACGCTACTAACCAATACGCTTCCCAAACAAACCCTGAATTCGAATAAAAATTGTGAGATGTTAAAAGTAACTCCCTAATTACTGAATTGTTTGTTTTTTTTTCCCTTCAAAAAGAAAAAAGTGCTGACAGTCTTTTGTCAGGATTTTGCTGGGATCATGTTTATTTGATCAAGTTCACTTACAACACAGAGATTGTCGAAGTCCAAATAAGGGTCTCTATCTAATGATCTAACTTTCAGGGTGAAGTGGCAATACATTTGCCTCATAGCTACCAACATTATTTTATTATCAATGAATATGTTCAACGTTTGAGATATTCTTTTTTTTTTCTAATTTGTTATATATATTAAAATTTGGAGACATGTTAGATGTAGCCAATACTTGGCATTTTTCCTTATCCACAATTATGATTTGCGCACATCTTACCTTCTCATCAATGCCGGCCTTTCCATGACTTCAACAAACGCATGCAGCTGATCATATTTGAATTCACTGGCTTGGATAATGCGAGCTGCATATGTAACAAATTGTTTGAAAAATTATAAGGAAAAAAAAAGGGTCAATTAGATTGTGACCTACTTTTCCACCATAATTAGGATGAGATTTCTCTTTAATTGAACCAATTAATTATTACACACAGTTGATATCGTAATTGAAATTTTTACAGCAGTAAAAATTCAACTTTTTAATTACTCAACTTGATGACACCATGGCCAAGTTGATTAGGAGTGAAGTCATTTTCTAATCATATAATCCCCACACATTTCTTCAAATTGAAAAGAGATTTTACAATCCATCGTCAGAAAGTTGAAAATCCAGCTCGAAAAGCAACAATCACACATTAACACACCACGTAGAACCAGAGGATGAGATTAAAGGCACTACGTGGTGCTTACTTGGATTTAATTTTATTATCATGACTCATGAAAAGCTCCCTCAACTAACAACCTATCAGTTTATTTTGTTTTACTTAACATTCCTTAATGAGATTGAGACCCACCTACGATTTAGTAAAGATTTTCTTCGAAAACATGGCAAAGAATTAAATTAAATAAATATTGTATAGTACTCAAATTATACCATTATGCTCATCAACATGCATGCATTTCAGACTTTGTGGGAAAAAAGAAAAAAGAATTGAAAGATCCCATTTGCTTAGCTTTTTAACAAGACCTTAATAATTTTTTATTTTAATGTATTTGGAGAATTTTACAAAAGAATTAATTGGGCCTAAAAAAAGCAATAAATCAAACTATGAACATGGATACATCTCAGTACCTTCTAAGAGTCAATGTCTGTGCGTGCCTTTTATTTTCAAGGATGAGTCATCGATGACTCATGTCCAAAAAGCAAGCTTAACTAACCAACCATCAATTATGCCTTTAAATACACTTGCACAATACAAAGGTTTCGTCAACCTGATCAGCTCATCAAACAACAATTAACCTACACCACCAGCTTTAATTTGCAGAAGTGCTTTAATTTCCTAGAAGCTGCTTGTTTGATTATATATCACTTGTCAAATATGAAGAAGATCTCACTAGTGGAACAAGTTATGGGAATTTCAATTTGCTCAACAAAGTATCCAGTGAAGAGCTCACCAATGCGGTTTTTGCCTGAAGTACCTGATGAATCCGCAGGCAAACACATTGTTCCATCTCCTGCTAATGGGTCCAAAAATGCATATCCTCTACTAAAAAGAATTAAAAAGGCTGACAGATTTGCGAATGGAGTTAGAGAGCATGGTAAGTTTATTTAAATTCAGTTTCTAGATATACCCCATACTTAATTTGTTAGTGATACATAAAATTTATACTAATGGCTGCGGAATTAATTATTATTTGCAGTGAGATTGGGACCAAAGATTACTGAAATTGTGAAGGGGAAGTTGAGTTTAGGTGCAAGAATTATTCAAGTAGGAGGAATGAGCAAAGTTTTCAAGAAATTATTTAATGTTGCAGAAGGGGAGAGGCTATTGAAGACTTGTCAATGTTATTTATCAACAACTGCTGGTCCTATAGCTGGTCTCTTATTTATCTCCACTGAAAAAATTGCATTCTGCAGCGAAAGATCAATCAAAATCTCTTCTCCAAATGGGGAATTAGCTAGAATCCATTACAAGGTAATTATCTTTTATTAATTACTCATAAACTAATAAGATTGTCTTAAATTAGCAAATAATAATATTTATATTAACTCTGTGTCTCTCTCTGTTTGTACAGGTAGTGATACCAGTAAAGAAGATTAAGAGAGTAAATCAAAGTGAGAATGTGAATGAGCCATCTCAAAAGTACATACAAATAGTGACTGTGGATAATTTTGACTTCTGGTTTATGGGTTTTTTCAACTATCAGAAGGCACTAAACCACCTGCAGCAGGCAATTAGTTCTCAAGATTAGACCAAGTACACATCACATATTTTTTTCCTTTTTTCTTTTTAATTGCCTATGATGTAATTAGTAAAAGAGTAAGATGTCAACATGACTAGTTGATTGGAGTCTTTGCAGATAATGTACAGATTTTGATGTTGAGATATGTTATTAATCTTTTTCTTTTATTCCTTTTTATCATTTTCTGCTTGGAGATGGACTTAATCTGATCTGTTGGAGTTGGTTATTGAATTGAATTTCAAAAGACATGAATGTTGAACATATTGAATCCCACATTGCTCATCTAACCAAACTAATCTGTTCTGAATTTCATATTTGCATTGTTTGTCAGTATCACTAGATTAAGGAAAGATATGTTATTCGCCGTTAAACATACAGATTCTCTTGTAGCAATAGCAAGCTGGTAGTTTGCTTACAAATGAGACGAGTAAAAGACTCTGATTGGTGATTGCCAGCCAAAGTGAGCTGCAAAGGTTTTTTTTTTTTTTTAGTTTTTTTAAAGCAGAAGCTTAGTTTAATGTATTAATTTCATACAAGTTAAGGCCAACACGTTTGCAGGCTACGTCATGGCGCATAGGCATAAAACTTTAATGAAAAAAGATGGCAAACTGCCTTCAAACTCTATGACAAGGACTCTACAAATTAGTGGCTTGTCTCTGAAGCAAGACAATAATTTGAGCAAATATATCTATCTGATGAATAATTCATCTCAACTCGGAAGGAGGAACAAGTAATCTCTACAAGTAACTAATCTCAAGAAATTAAAGCCAGCTCTAAACTTAAATTCAATATATATATATATTCCAATAAGGAATTCTTAGTTATATTAAAGTCATAAATAAATTAATATACAAAAAAAATGCATACTTTAATTTAATGTATTTTATTATATTGTGCATTGAAATTTATATTTTTTTATCTTTTATCTCATTCCTAATTTTAATATGATCAAGATCCTTGATTAGTAGATAAGCAAATAATTTCTTGAGCACTTTATGCCAAAGATGATCCCTGTTGTATTCCTTAAAAATAACTAATTAAATATTCTTTCCATAACTAAACACCAACTAACCAAAACCCAAGAAAAAAAAGGAGGTTGAAACTTGAAAGAGAATCCGTTAGATATCAAACAAAAAGATTTTAGATAAGAAATGTCTAGTGCTAGGGATGACCATGGTACCCACAAACTTTCGTTCAAACCCGTCCGTTATTGGTAATTTTGTGAGTTACAAGCAGATTTAGTATTATAAATTGAAACTCGCATTAGGTTGCAGGTGAGTTTGTTATTAGCTAAATATCTAATAGATACCCGCATAAGTATCCGCTAAAGCTGAAACTATTTTTTCAAATATTTTTAATTAAAAAAGTATTTAAATCTAAAAATATATAAAGTAAATAAATGAATAGTGCAAACATGTGTGTAAATTGCACTATTCTTAATAGATACCCACATAAGTATCCGCTAAAGCTGAAAATATTTTTTCAAATATTTTTAATTTAAAAAGTATTTAAATCTAAAAATATATAAAGTAAATAAATGTAGAATACAAACATGTGTGTAAATTGCACAAGTCTTAACCTCTAACTAAAATCATAACTTAAACTAAAAAGAAAAATATAATAATTCATGAATTATTATATACTAATTAAATCTATTAGTTAAATATCTAATAGATACCCGCATAAGTATCCGCTAAAGTTGAAACTATTTTTTCAAATATTTTTAATTAAAAATGTATTTAAATCTAAAAATATATAAAGTAAATAAATGTAGAGTGCAAACATGTGTGTAAATTGCACCATTCTTAACCTCTAACTAAAATCATAACTTAAACTAAAAAGAAAAATATAATAATTCATGAATTATTATATACTTATTATAATTTTATATGGATTATTATTCTTTCATTTAGATTACAAATTATTTCATTATTATAATTTTATTTTTCATACTAGCATTTAAAAAATATTTTTAGAAAATATTAATCTTAATAATTATTGTAAGAATTGTGTTGGATGAGTGATAATGGTAGTGAATAAAATGATGATTTTTATTCTTAAAACTTGTGTTGAATGAAAATATGAAACGATAACTGTTATTGGTGCAGTGTTGCTTTTGCATAATTGTATTGTTACTTTTTAATACTAATTTGTGATTTTTTTTTTTGGATTTGTGTATTTCATATTTAAATTTAAGAATTAATAATAGATTGATGTTTAAATTTTAATTATTCATTTATATTTATTAAATTTAGAACTACGTATGTTACGTGGAACATTAATTATTATTATTATTATAAATTTAAATATTAAATATTTGTGATTTTAAATATAAAATTTGTAAAAAATTTGTTAAGTACTATTATTGATTTGGTAATTACTAAAACTCGCAGCGGGTAAATTTTCTTAAAAAAATAAAATTTACAGCAAATTGTGGGTAGGTTTAATACTTTAAATTTTGTGTGGATATAAATTTACTAATGATAAATTCAGTGCAAAACGGTGCCCATGAGCATCCCTATATAGGGCCTCCATTTTTGTTTATGTGGCTGTGTGGCGTGTCTACTTCCATTAGCGTCAGCAACTGACATAACTTCACATGGTCTAGAAAGACATTATCACATTGTGCATCTGGTCTGACCAACTCAAAAGAAACAACTTAACGATGGAGTTATAAATTAGACTATGCTACTCAATATAGTGGTATGATAGCGGTAATTTTAATCATACGAGACTCTTGGAAAAAAAAAAAAAATAGAGGAATTATGGAAGAATCATGTTTCGAATCTTATTATTATGTCAAGGACACGGCAGCATTCCACAAATTCTCGTCTCGTGGAACTTGTTTAACTTGTGGACTTCTGCTGTAAATTACAATGCATTATACTAGGCAGTCTGTGTCTGTCTGTAAACTACTAAACAATTTGAAGCGGCTGTCAGCTACGGTTAAAAATTGACAGCACGGTTTTCTTGGATCAGACCGGACCGATTCCCAACAATCGTAGGGTTTAATAATTATCTTCTTCTTCCTCGTAAAACCCTAGAAATCAACCTAAAATTCAATCATTTTCTTTAATTCTGCGACAGAGGCAGCCTGATTCACAATGCCTCACGGAAACGACGACGTTCGCTTCACATCGTCTCCCCTCAAAATCCCCCGCTTTCGACCTCAGCCTCCTCTCCCCTTCTTTGCCCAAACCCTATCAAAATCCAAAAACTCCTTCTCTCATCTAATTCACTCACTCAAAACCCTCTCCAATGAGTCAACGCGGTCCACTGAGTCATTCACTCGGAAGCTCCAGTCATTTGCCGAACATTTGTACGGAAACTCGGCTCGCATCTGCTCAACGTGCTTCTCTATGACTGGCGCCGTCGACACATTAGTGAAATTTCCGCTTCTATGCTCGGCGTCGTTGTCGCTGAATCAGTCAACGGCCGAGTTGCCGGCTCAGTCAGAGTTATCTACTCAGCTGCAGCAGAAGGCGCAGCAGCCGCACTCGGTCAGTCGAAGCGACGAAGAGCGAGTGTTGATAAGTGAAGTTTTGGTGAGAAACAAAGACGGTGAAGAACTTGAGAGAAAAGACCTAGAAACGGAGGCATTGACGGCGTTAAAAGCGTGCCGTGCCAACTCAGCACTGACAGTTCGTGAAGTCCAAGAGGACGTTCACAGGATCATCGATAGTGGTTACTTCTGCTCGTGTATGCCAGTCGCTGTTGATACGCGTGATGGCATCAGATTGGTCTTTCAGGTATATTTTAAATGATTTTATCTTTAGTTATAGTTATGCTGTGATTAATTTTTTTTTTTTAAAGAAGAAAAGTTTAATTACTCTGTAAAATTATATCCTAACTATTGAAAGAATTATGTTTGTTTTTAGTTTTGATTGATGATTAATAATTTTTGGTTTCTTGTGGTACAAGGTAGAGCCAAATCAAGAGTTCCATGGGTTGGTATGTGAAGGAGCTAACGTTCTTCCATCAAAGTTTGTGGAGGATGCTTTTCGTGATGGTTATGGTAGACTTCTTACCTGTTGTGCGTATCTAACATATGTAAAGACATTTCTTTGCTGTGCCATATATGGAATGGCTCACAGAATTCAGAGAGCATCCATTGATTATGAAAATTGGTGTCAAGCTGTGCAGGAAAAGTTGTCAATATAAGGCGTTTGGATGAAGTAATAACTTCGATCAATGGCTGGTATATGGAGCGTGGTCTATTTGGTTTGGTCAGTGTTCATTCTGTGTTAATGTACAACATTTTTGCTTCATTTTGATTAGATTTAGACTTGGATTTTGTATAGTTCACCTTGGTTTGTCATCACAGCTGGTCTTGATAATTGGGCAATGTTTTCTTATTTTCTTCCATAGGTTTCTGGTGTTGAAATTCTTTCTGGAGGTATAATTAGATTACAAGTTGCAGAGGCCGAGGTCAATAATATTTCTATCCGTTTCCTTGACAGAAAGACGTAAGTACCTGTCTTCAGTTTACCATTTTTGTCTTTAGCAAATAGTAATCATAGGATTTCTAGATGATGTGTTGTATTTTGCTATATTCAGTGGTGAGCCAACTAAAGGGAAGACACGTCCTGAAACCATTCTTAGACAACTTACAACCAAGAAGGGACAGGTATATTCTGTGAATCTTCCTTTTTCCACAATTTTGTTGTATGCCTGAGGAAGAGTATATGCTCACCTTACAGAGTATCCACAAGGTCCTCGATGTTGGGCTAGAGCAAATGTGAAAGAAATCACCCTATTTAAGCATATGCAATTGTCACTCAACTTCTTTCTTTCACTAATCTCTGTTTTCTCTCTTTGTTTGTCCTCCCCTCTCCCCACCTTCCCTTTTTCCCCCTATCAAGTTAATACCATTTCGTAGGAGAGAATATATTCTTACTTTTTCTTAAAGTATCACAATGTGTTACCTATTTGCTTGCTTTGCATTCTTAAGTTGCAAAGTTAAGTGCTGGTGGTTTTGTGTAAATTTGATGCACCTCTGGTTCACTTTTGTAATCCTTTTTCCCTTTTCATATTCTACAAAAGTTTCTCTGTTTCCTATAAAGAAAAATAATAAACTTGATGCACGACATAATTCTCCACAATTGGTTCGTCTGTGGGATGAACCAATTTATTGTTAGAAACCCTATGACTAATAAGAGTTTCTCTATTTGAAATAATTGGTGTAGGTTTACAGCATGCTGCAAGGGAAAAGGGATGTGGAAACTGTATTGACCATGGGAATCATGGAAGATGTTAGCATTATTCCTCAACCTGCAGGAGGTGAGACAAGATGCTTCATTTGCATCATCTCATGATATGAATTATGTTTTGGCACATTTTATGTTGACAGATCTTAGATTAGTTTTCAAATAAGTTTACTGTTTTCTTAAAGATGTTGTTCAACCATAAACATCGTAGTTTGTTAGGAAGTTTCTTCCGATTGGAATCACTTAACAAGGTATCGTGCATAATCAATTAGGGGAGTTTTATGCATGTGGATGTGCTTCTTTATGGTGTTTGAATTGAAATGTTGTTTTGTTTTGGCAACGTTGAAGATACTGGCAAGGTTGATTTGATAATGAATGTTGTTGAGCGGCCAAGTGGAGGCTTTTCTGCTGGTGGCGGTATATCAAGTGGGTAGGTGATGTTAATTTAAATGGTACTGTTTTCCTTTTTGCCAAACTTGTATATCAGTACTAGAAGCAAAAACTATTTGTGGCTTATACAAAATTATATTAATTTAATGTCCTTTCATTTGTAGGATCACAAGTGGCCCTTTATCCGGTCTCATTGGAAGGTGAGGTTACAATGTAAACTATCTGGTTCTTTCTCTGCTATCATGTGAACATTTTTGTTCTCAGTACCATATATATGTATATATAATTTTCTTGTAATGTGTAATTAACAAAATTCTTGGTCTCTAAATGCTAATGAATAATATTTGTTTGAGAGGGATTATGTATGTTCCTTATAGTTTCTGCAAGTTATGAAAGTAAATGGATCTTGAAATACACGCATTTAAAGATTAAGAGAATCTCATGCAATTAAATCTCTTATGGGAAAGATGTTGGACACATGCAAGGCATGAGCTATACTTATAATATATTGTTTCACCAAATTCTTGTGATGCTAGGTGATCATTCTATGTAGTTTGCCTAATAACTCTATTCCCATTGCAGCTTTGCATATTCTCATAGGAATGTTTTTGGAAGAAACCAAAAACTAAATATTTCCTTGGAGAGGGGTCAAATTGACTCTATATTTCGCATAAACTACACTGACCCATGGATTGAAGGAGATGACAAACGAACATCAAGAACTATAATGGTTCAGGTGAGCTAAAGTTTTTCTTTGTCTTAAGAACAATTACTTTTTCGGTGCTAACTGATCATTGCTTGAACTGATGGCGTTTGTACTAGAATTCAAGAACCCCTGGAACACATGTTCATGGGAACCAACCTGATAACAGTAGTCTGACCATTGGCCGTGTGACAGCTGGTATAGAATTTAGTCGACCTATTAGGCCAAAATGGAGTGGCACTGCAGGACTTATTTTTCAGGTACTTCATCAGACCCTTCCTTTTCTTTAGCAATAGGTTGACCTTTGGTGTTGAGCACAATTGGTCTGGCAGTGATCTGAGCTTGAACTCCCATTGAATTGTTAATATTATTGAGAAAAACTGCATGACAAAACTGTAGATTGTTTCCTGGTTTTTTTGTTTTCATTTTTCTAACTGCTGGTTTGTTATTTACAAATGGGAGTTTTTTATGTTATGTATGTTTTGGTTAGTGCATTGAATGATATGGCAAAACTTCTCATGTATTTTGAATAGGCTTCTATGTAAAGTTATTCATGAAAAAGTTATTACTTTTTCTTATAACTGTGACATCCTATGATTTTATTTTCTTTTTACCAGCATTCTGGTGCTCGTGATGAAAAAGGAAATCCTATTATCAAGGATTTCTACAGCAGTCCTCTTACAGCAAGGTATGCCTCCCTGAAAGTAAATGCTGAACCTCATTAGTTTGTTTTCCATTTGTTAATTTTTTGAACTTGTGCTTGTTCAATTTTTATGTTGGGCAGTGGTAAGACCAATGATGAAATGTTAATTGCTAAATTTGAGAGTGTCTATACTGGTTCTGGCGATCAAGGGTCTTCAATGGTTAGTCATTTAACCTTCTTTGCTTTCTTGATCTACTGTCTTATTGGACCATCAATTTTGTTGTCCCTTTTGGACCATCCTCACTTTTGTTGTCCCTGCAGTTTGTATTCAACATGGAACAAGGACTTCCTGTTTTGCCAGAGTGGTTGTTCTTCAATAGAGTGAATGCTCGTGCCAGAAAAGGTGTAGAAATTGGACCTGCTCGGCTTCTTTTAAGGTATGCTACCATTTCTTCCCTTTTTTCTGATGAGTTGTGAAAAACAGAAATTCAAGTGTGATTTCAAAATGAATAGTCACAGGATGATTAGCATGTTGGCACTTTCTCCCATTCTTAAGTTGTCACACTGGTATCTTTGCACGAGATTTTCTGGTTCAGTTGGCTAATGTGCACTGTTTCTTACTGCTAGTTTGTCCGGTGGGCATGTAGTAGGTAATTTCTCTCCACATGAAGCATTTGCCATTGGCGGAACAAATAGTGTGAGAGGTTATGAAGAAGGTGCTGTGGGCTCTGGTCGATCCTATGTGGTTGGTTCTGGCGAGATCTCCTTCCCTTTGGTATGTGACGATTACCAAATCTCTTTGTCATATATGGGTCAAAAAGTGAATATTCTGAAGCTTTATAATTGTATGTCCATGATGCTTAAATCTGCATGCAAATGTGCACACATGAATTAGAGGAGAGTACAGATATTACGAACTCCAGATAAAGACAGTAAAGAGAATCTGGCAAATACCGAGACAAGCAAATCACGTACAATCCATGCCTTATCGTTATATGTTGGAAAAATATAAAAGGAGGCTACAAAACCAAGAATTATATACGGTCAGGAGAACAATTTTGGCTGTAGGTGTCACATCTTAAAACAATTTTGATATTCTCCTTGCTTAAAACACACACAAATACACACAGATGCACCAGAGTTGATTTATGATTGAATTAAGGTTGAAAGATGTGAATCAATTGGGTCAATGAAGGACTATATGATAGATTTATTCATTTGCTTAATATGAGTCCTTCAAAATACGATGATACATTCTTCGAGGAGCTGGCATATTAATATATTTCTGAGGAGCCTATCTAGTGTTATAGAAGCAAAATTTTTCAAATCTAGGAGAGGGCCGTGCTCTCCTTCCTCATCTGGCCCTATGCTACCTTCATCATTGTCAGAAATCATTATTACTGAGCTGCTATAGATTAAAGGCTTCTGAGGGGGTCAGAGGATCAAGACACGCTTATAGAAATAGACTGCATTAAGCATGTGATAGATGAGAGAAAAGGGATTGATCTCTCTATGAGTTTGAGACTGCATGCTTCCCTCTTAATGAGCTAATGTCATTTGTGGTGGAAAAATGTATTTTATCCTCTAATATTTCTTGTTTTGAAGTTGGGGCCGGTCGAAGGAGTTATCTTTTCTGACTATGGAACAGACCTTGGATCAGGGCCTTCTGTGCCTGGTGGGTTTCTTTATGATTGGCCCCATGTTTCTTATGCTTTCAAAGTATTTTTTTCCCCTTTTCCCTCGTTATCTGGCAGCCTTATTTTGCTCGTTTATTTTGCTTCATTAGGTGATCCTGCTGGAGCAAGGTTCAAGCCTGGAAGTGGATACGGATATGGGTTTGGTATCCGTGTTGACTCTCCTCTGGGACCTTTGCGGCTTGAATATGCATTCAATGACAGGCAGGCGAAGAGATTTCACTTTGGGGTTGGTCATCGTAACTAAAGTCTTTTTTTGCATGACGGTATCTTCATATAGATTTAAGTTATCCTTATATAACCAACTTTATTTGTCCGTCGAGGATGTGTACAGTCTTTAGTGAAATACAGTAGTTTCTTTGTCATCATTTTTTAATAGCCACTGGCATCATGAACACCAGGTGGATTCTTGATTTATTCATAGATGCAAAATTGGTTGAATTGCTTTCAGGCATTTATATGTCTAAACCCTTTTGCACTTGTCTTCCTGAGTACTGGCGTCCGGCTGATAGATTGACATGTAAATCGGACTTTTAAATTTGGAACTTCTTGACAATTCCAAAATTCCTTCCCTCAAGTAACATATGCGGATGTGTTACTAGAAAAGTGATTTTACATGGTCTAAATTTCCGTTAGGGTTATGATGTTGATTGCCCCTTGCCATTATGATCAGATAATTGATTAAAGAAAAAGGGATTTATGCTATTTTTTAGAACTTTTAGGAAAAGAATTAAGGGTGAGTTTGGAGAGAGATATTGTGATTCAAAAGTGCTTTTCCGCCATTTGTAAAAACTTTGGCTGCATCTTCCCTACACATGAGTAATTTCGAAACATTTTGCTACAGAAGTTTATGTTGAATTTTATGTGTACACATCCGCGGTGATCAACTTTAAAAAGTTGAGTACATTAATGGCAAGTTTAGGATTGTGATCGCTGATTAAAAAATATGCTTTTGTTGTAGAGATGTAATAAGTTGTTGATTAAAAAATAATTTAGTATTTAGTAAATTGTGTTATTATTGTTTAAAAAATAATGTATAACTACACAAGTATTTAATAAATTTTATTATAAATATGTTATTTTATTATATAATGATCAAAATAAAAATAAGTTTAAATTATTCTTTTTTAGAATATGTTTAATAATGTTTAAAATAACGATCAAAATAATGCTTTTTTGATTTGAAACATATAGAATTACATTAAAAAAAATTCAATTAGATAAAATCTAATGAATTTTATAATTTAATATGTATTATATTCACATTAAATCTAATGCAATAAACACCACAATTATAAAAATATATATATAAATAGATTGAACGTTAACGGCCATTGTAATGAAATTGATTTTAAAGTCTTGATTAATTTTCAAGTGAAATTGTTTGCAGTTAAAAAAAATTACATAATTATATATAAGTTTTTTTTTAATCTTATAGTAGAAAATAAAAATAAACTATAAAAAAATATGAACTTACTAAATTAATACTTTAATATAGGAGAGGATATACAATAGTTGTGATGGTAATTTGATTGTAATGTTAATATGATATTTAATGGTTTATATATTAGAGTGTGTATAAAAAAAATATAATTATTATTTTTAATATTAAGGTTACAATAAAAAATTAAAAAATATACGGTAACTTATTTAATAAACTGCTTATAAAAAATAATTCCTACATATTTTTAAAAATTACTATCAAAATAGAAAAAATTATAAAAAGTAATTTTTATAAATATTATTTTTATCACAAATTATAAAATAAATAACTTATTAAATTTTAATCCAATCTCAAATAGAGCCTAAACTAATTTTGTTGTATGGCTAGCAGGGCAACAGAATAAGCATCACTGTTTAGTGCACATTAACATCGTAGCAGCCAAAACGTGCTCTGTGCAGGCAGAGTGTGGTTGTTTCCGGTGTAGCCTTGCTGTTTAAATATCGTTTTTCCTATAAATATATTTCGAAAATATAGCCAATCCTCCGATTTGTCTCCTGAGATTAATATTTAATAGTCATAGCTGGCTCAATTGTCAGGAATCTCGTGCTTTCCCATAACAAATTAGAGGTCCCATTTTCAAGTTAATTTTGCCAATTTGCCCTTGAATCTGCAGAATTTTTTTTTTTTGTTTTTTTATAACCAACAGAAAACTAGACTAGCTACGGTGGCGTTTTCTGACTTCTGAGCAACTAATAATGATTTGAGTCGAGGATATCAACTCAAAACTTCTTCATTTGGGCCACTTGGCAGCTGCCATGTTAGGGTCCGCCTATTATGCAACTGTGATATCATGCCACATTCTTTGTCTTTATGGGGTGTGACCATTGGATTTAAAAGGAATTGATCCAACGCTTTAAAGATGGCCACGTTTCTATTACAGAAAATCGGTTAAGAAAAGGTGAAATATTGTAAGAAAACTAATGGCGGGTTGCGGTCTGTGAAAACGAGAGCGCTCTGATAAGTTACTTTTGTTTTTGGGTTTAATAGATTTCAATTATGGAACTAACAGGAGAAAAATTTGTGAAATACAAAGAGGAAATTCTGAGAAAATGGTCAGGCATAGAAGGTTAAATATTTTTTTCTGTAATCTGAAATCAATTTCGATATTTAGGTGAATATGGTTTTTTTTTTCTCCGTAATGATTTTATGAATATTTGAAGTTGGGATTTGTTCTAGTGAAATGTTTAATTTATTTGATTTATGTATGGATCTTTGAAGTTGTCCGTTTTAAAAGTGGATTGTTTGCAGGCATTGTGACAAAAGTAGCATATTATGCTATGTTTGTCAATTTGAATGAAATCTGAGAAAACCTATTTACTTGGTCCGTTGATGTGGCTTAGAGATTTGCGAGTCATTATGTAGTGGATTTGCAACATGTGTTTGTTGTTGGAAATGATTTGGCTGGGAAGGGAGTAATCGTGGTGAGGGTAAGTTAGAATTAAAATCATGAAAAGAGTTTGAGTACTGGGGTAATCATCCACCGTGATAAATTCGCCGTCGATTTCACAACGCTCACTCATGTTCATATAGCATTCATTCCAATCTTCTGATTTCGGTGTCTCCAAATTAACTCTAAATTAGAATCATGTTCCCCATACGAATAAATTCGCCATCGGATTAGTACGACTAAGAGGCTATGTTCATCTATAAATCATCGAAATCCTTTCCCCCAAGCAATTGCGATCATCTTCTTTCGATTTTAGTGTCTCCCGGTTAATTGTTAAATGAAATCAGTTAAACCTTTAACTTTTTTTTCCCAAACGTAAAACAAAGCTGTTGTTTATTAGATAAAATTTTACCACCTTTAACAGTTGCCAGTGCTTACCTCGTTGATTCACTAAATAATTCCAACGGCTTTTCATAATAATGATAAAAAGTGTTGTATGGAATTACACTTGCAATAAAGGTTAGTCCGCCATATTATACAATAATAGCTTGGCTTGTAGCTTGTTAGATCAATTAAATGAATTTATTAATTGGCTTGTTTCGCCTATTACCACCATTTCCTATACAGTAAATTCTCACAGAATCTTCCCACTTCGACTTCAATTACATCTAAAAACAGACAATGAACAGACTTGTAGCTCATTGGTAAGTAAGGCGCTCAAAGTTTCGAGTCTCAGCTATCAGTGGTTTAAAAAATTTTTTGTAAATAATTTATAGTCCTTGTTTGTTAATCTTATGTGTAATCAGTATTCAAAAGAAATGAAAAAAATATTATGTGTAATTAGTATTAAAAATAAATAAATAAATAAAAATAACGTATAAATCTTATCAATCATTCAAGTGTATTTGTCTGCTGATTAACAGTTATAAATATCTTACATATCTTTATTTTTTTTTTTTTTTTTGAAATTGATGTTCTAATATATGATCAATAACTGATATATAATCAATATTAAAAAAATAAAAAACACTAATGGGTAATCAGTAACAACCTATAAACCTCATCTATCTGAATGATTAATCTCGACTTTAAAAGGAAGAACAAGTAACCCGTCTCAGGAAATTCAAATCAAGTAAGCCTATCAATCCAACACTTAGGGTTAACAATGAGCTTAATCGATGCCAACAAATAATGATCCCTGTTAAATTCCTTAAAAATAACTATGGAAACGCTATTCCGTAACTAAAAATATTTTTTTCCAACCACAAACTAATGACTAATCATAACCCAAGAGGAATCTGCTAGATATCAAACAAAAAGAATCCCAGACCAAGCTCTCACCACAAAAGCTCTGGCGAAAATTATTCAACTTCTGTAATGTCTACCACCTTGCACATACCTTCACGTAGCAGAATGAGACATTATATAATTATGTTTGTGTATCTAGCTCTACCACTTGCTGTCTGCAAATGTGAACCATGGAAACTTATCAGAACGACAACTAAAAATCTCAAAACAAAAATTTAATCTTGGAGTTAAATTCAGTAGTGGTAAAGAAGCATCTTCCTTTGCCATAAGGCATCGCCTTGCCTCAAATCAGAGTTTTAAAATGACTTATGATAGACATTCCAAAATTCTATCACAAGTTAAATCACAAATGAGCTGATAATTTTCATTACATTATCTGTTGGTTATAGCAAATCACTTTATAAGCAGTGAATGAAAACCAAGTATTAAAAAAAAAGTCACGGAAGTATCTAATTATTACCAAAGATCAAGATTTATGGAAAGTAGGGGTACAGTAGAGATTACACGTCACCATTAGAATATGAAGGTAACAAAATGAAAAAAGAACGTCCAGCATACTTGCATAATATACACGAATTTTACAGCAATACACATAAAACAAGCCTAGACTACTAGACAGTGCAAAATTAATAATTGAATGCACAGCAGCAGGAAAAGACCGATGATACTCGAAGAAGCCTTCATCAGCTGTTCTTGAGTCAGCTTCATGAGGCAGTAATTTCTGTGGAAGCTAAGAGGCCTCAAAGTAACACATCTGGCTCAAACAAACTTCCTGCAAAATTAACTTTACAACATTGAGGAAACTGTAAACCAGCCTCCTCACAACTTGCCTGTGTAACATGTGGGCAGGACCTCACATCAATGTACTCCAGAGAGTCACATTTTTCCAAAACATTGCCTATCCCTGCCACTGTTACATTTGGACAGTTAACTTTTAAAACCTTTAAACTTAACTCAACTTCACCTAGACCCTGAAAGGCAGCATCTGTCACTTCCTCACAGCAACTGATATCTAAAGCCTCCAGGTTTCTGCATTGCACGAGGATGCAGCTCAGCGAAGAGTCCGAAATATTTAAACACCAATCCATCCGCAAATTCTTCAAACTACTTTTACAAGAAGCTGCCAATTGTTTTATAGAATCATCAGAGATGTCCCGGCAACCACCAATTATTAGAGTTTCAAGATTCTCGCAAAATTTGGCCAAGGATAATATAGACTCATCTCTAACTTTATAACAATCTAACAACTTTAACGTCTTTAGAGAAGAAGAACATAACTCAGAAATGCTGGAAATGCCAATGTCTCCAATGTTGCTGCATTTATTGAGATCTAAGAACTTTATTTTTTGACAGCCGTTTACAAGGTCAGTGATTCCGGAGTCACTTATATTGGTGCAACCTTGAAGGCCCAACTCTTCTAGATTATGACAGTTCTTTGAAAGAGCTTGTAATGTTCCATCAGTTACGAATCTACAGCCAGCAAGATGCAGGCTCCGCAGGTCTTGGCAGCCTTCAGCAACAGCTGACAATCCCTTATCAGTTAGCTTTCTGCAGTAAGATATATCCAAGGACTGTAAAGAACAAAGACCACTTCCAATTGATGCAATTCCAGCATCTGTAATACCTGTAATGCAAAAAATGAAGCAATTGAAGAAACATGTAAACTGATCCTGCTCAAAATACATGTATGCATAAAAAATCCAAAGCCAACAAGCACATATGCATCTAAACAGTTAGCGTAATTGTATATTCACCAACAAGAAAACAAATCTCCGATTATATATATTCCATCAACCAATTGAAAAAATACAACACCAACCCATCAAACAAAAAAACACTACACGAACCAAGAGAGGATTACCTTTACAATTCTGCAAATTAAGGAGCTTCAAAGACTTGAACCCATCAGCAATAACAGCAAGATCAGAATCAGTGACACCGGGATAAAACGACCTGGAAACGGACTGAGACAAATCCAACTCAACGAGGCGAGAGAATCTGGCGGCAATCTTTCTGAGCATGTGAGGCCCAGCTCGTACGGACAATTTCTTTCGCTCGGTGCTCTGCAAGTGGAGCCATCTCTTACACACCAACCCGAATCTCTCCTTGTCCTTGTCGTCCTCTAGCCTTGACAAAATCGATCGCAATTCGTCGTCTCTGAGCACTTCGTTTATGCAGAGGGAACCCATTTGATTAATTTTAAGAGGACTTCAGTTCAGATCAGGGTTGATTCCGAAAACTCCTACTCTCGATCTCTGTCCCTCGACTGGGTGCCTCACTTTGTAGCGTGGAGTATAGAAATAAGTAAAAGGCTTCGTTAGTTAATGCAATTACATAAATGTCCTTGGCAGTTGATCGATTCTTATAAGTTGGCTAGGGGGCTCTTTTGTAAATAGAATGTGTTTTTGTTCGGCTTCCACGTCACCATTCTGAATCCGGCTATACGTGCACATAGTACTTGGCTTCGTTGCTTTTTAAGTTTCTCAAGTCAATATCTGAAATTTGATTCGTTACTGTTCAGGTTTCAGTTTCTATGTCATTATCTGAATTTGCTTCAGTTGTCATCTCGTGGAGCTTGTCAAAAAAATTGGATGATTTAATCGCTATGAAAAAAATATTAAGATAAAATAAAACGACGTCATTTTCTATCACCCTCTTGTCCCTAAAAGCATTTTTCATTAAGATATAAGTTTTTTCCGATTACATTACACAAACAAACATCACAGAATCACAGTGCTGTTTAGTACAATGCCCTCACTCTCGTTAAAAAATTCTCATCTATTATGGTTTCAAGTTTGCATTACTGATAACATCCTATATTTTAGGATAATGTGCATAACGTATCATGAACTAGAGACAACGAAATTTTATGGGTCAATAACAAAAAACAGCATTGTTTCAATAGAGGATGCGGGAAGGAGGCGCCCTACTACTGTCGCTCTTCACATATATTACAGATATTGCTTATAAACACTAAACAGTTAAACCTAACAAAATGATCTCAATCAATAGTTGGAAAGCCAACTAATTAGAAACAATTATTTGAATCTTTCTTATCCATTAAAAAACAACAGCTCGCAGATCAAATGAAGATACAAATCCACAGCATATATGAACAAAACAGTAGCTACCATCTCTTAATTTTACAATAATGTGCACAAATGTAGACTTTTGAACAAGGAATTGTAAAAATGAGCAAGATACATTTCCCATTACCTTAAAGAAATAAGATTCTAGAAACAAATTTCTTTTTGTAGAAGGGACAAAGAAATATGAATGTCAAGGTTGACCAAGGAATATCCTGTTTACAAATTTGCAGGACCCTATAACATGTAAAAAGACCAACAAAAAGAATTATAAAAACAGAAATGAGCTGTTATTCCCGCTGCATTTTGTAATCTCTAAGCCAATGAATCAACTACTATAAGGTGTATTCAGTGTATATATATATATATATATATATATATATATACATAATTTTTTTTTTTTTTTTTTTGAGGGGAAAAAGAATTAGGGTTATAGTCAGCGCATCCATGGAGTCAATTAAGAATTTTTGCAACAAGCAACGACATAGTCCTCCAGAAACTGACTGAGCTGAGTTGTGTATAGTTTTGGGTCATTCCTAAAATGATCAACATGAGGAGTGGAGACAAAGTTGCAAGCCCTGACCTCACGTCCAGCCTTCCGCTGCTCCTCTATAAATGATTCTACAGACTCTGCAGGAATGACTCTGTCAGCAGAGCTATAAATATACAATTGTGGACAGGTCGGCTGCCCAGAAGACAATAAGCCTAGTACATCAGAAAGCCTCCTGTACCATTTAAAAAAAAAATTGTGTAAATATTCATGGATAAAGAGAATATGAAAAACATAAGAATAACAGTAAAAACCTGAGGAATAACAAGAAGATATTTCCATCAATTTTCCTAGAGAAAGTTAAAACCAATGTGGAAATGACAGTATCTCAACTACAGTGTTTCATAAAAGAGGCAAAGAGCCATGTTGCAAACCATCTACACTAAATGGTGTAACACATGCCCGGAAATTTAGAATATACTATTGCCAACAGAGATCACAGAAACCAATCATAAAAGTCAATGAGACAAGAAAGACTGAAGTCAGAGAGAGAACAGGTCCAGATAATAATATCAAAAAATCTTGAAATAAATTTTAGCGAGTTTGTCAGATAAATGCTAATCTGTCTCAATTAGTTCAAACTTTCAGTCAATATTCTTACAGTAGAAAATATTCAGTATACAGTTTTCCGTGTGATGTAGATAATGCATCTAATCAGATCAAAATGCTAAATAGCAAGGGACAATACCTGTTCACTGCAGGAAGGTGCAAAATCACCTCAAAAAACTTCTCAAGGACAAGAAGCAAAGCTGTTTCGGTAACTGCAGGTTTGGGTTCTCCAATTGCTCTGCTGCCAGCTAACTTGTCTGTCTCTAATTTTTTTGCATAAACAACTCCTTTTGTTGCAACACTATTCTTTTTGAGAAAAGCTGCAGAGAAACCCGAAGCCCACACCTAAAACAAATGAAATGAACTCAATTAGCACTGTTGAGCATACACATAAAAAAACTCAAAAGTGCTAAAATGGGACCGAGCACCACGCTGACCACACCCTACCATCTCCAGAATACAAATATTCTTACAATAGAATTAAAGTAGATCGCAAGAAAAGATGTGAATGCTGTCATCAAACAACATACTCGTTCTGCATAACTTCTCAAAAGGAGAAAGCATTTCCCAATTTTATCAAAGCACTGACTTCTTCTGGGGCACAGAAATAGGCACTTTAGTTAAATATATAGTCTTATCAATGAGAGAATGGAGGAAGTTTATTCCCGTGAATTTCAGAAGTTAAAGAAACATCAGAACTCCTCGTTAACATGATAACAGAAAACATACACCGTAAACTAAACTTGAAATTCTATATATCAAAATTGAATAAGTGTAGTCCAGCATTGGTTAATTTAAGTCTAAAAGGTCCAAATAGATACAAGACAGAGCACAAGATGTGGCAGATGTAAAAATGTAAAAATTCCAACAAATTCTGCTCATGGCCTATAATCTTCCTACAAATACTGTGCATGGTCATTCGAAAAGCTTTCTGTTTCTATTAAATATCTAACTTTCCCACAATATAGCATATCTCATTATTCATGTTAATAGCAAATTTTAAACCATTGCAGCACCATTCACCTGAGGGTCAGGAGAAGCAACAGGTGCAGAATCTACAATGCAACCTCTAATCCTTCCCATTAAAGAAGAATCCTTATTCTGAAACTTCTCAAGAATAGCTCCATATCTGTGGCAAGATAGATACATTTAAACATATCAAGCTAAATGTTAAAAGGAAAAAGTTTAAAAAAAAGAAAAAAGAGCACGCAATAACATGCAATTGAGAGAGAGAGTTCATTCTCACGTTAACCATCCAGTGTTGCTAAAAGTGTGAAAAACAAGGTTATTTCCCTCATCTTCCAAGCAATCAGCCAAATGGTTCACAAGCAATTCTATATTTTGCTCAGCCTTGCCACCAACTTGGTAACTGAGAATCTCAGCCATTGGAAAAGTAAAGGTAATGACATGAAACCCCTTCGAAGTATACCACTCTGCATATCTCTTAAGATGCTTCTGCTTCGCTCCCAACCATCCAAGCAAAACCACCACAGTCCTAGACTTCATTGCTAAACAATCAGAAGTCCCAGAAACTTCAATGGCATCTGTTTCTGGTAAATGCCACCTATACAATACATCAGGATACGAAACAGGGACAGAAACTGCAATGTTAGTTGGCTTGGATGCTTTAGCCAACTCTGCAGACTGATACACATTAACAAGAAGAGGGGAAGACGCTACAGAAGAACGTGGACTACTAGGAATAAATTTGTGGCCTGAACTGGGAACCCCAAAACTAATGCTGGGCACAGGCACTCGAATTCTAGTCACAAAGTTCAAGTTGGAAAGCTTGGAAACAGATATATGAGAAACCCAAGATGATGTAAATTCTTGAATTGAATTTGAAACAGAAACAGAAGAATCAATTTGTTCAGCTCCAGGTGATGTAAAAGTCTGGAACTTATCAGAAACATCAGCAGAGGCGGAAGCAACGGCAACAGCGGCGGCCGCAATTAGGGGCCGTTGAATGATTCCGGAAAAGGAACCCATATTGAAAAACTTCAGAAGAAAAGAAATCTCTCTCTCATAAGGGTATCATCATCAAGCAATGCCCATATAAGGCAAACCACAATCCAGATTGAATCACCCTGTACGATAAATTGGAGATAAAAATTCAATAGTGACCCTTAGAAAAGAATCAAAGAAACAAAGCAAAATATGAAAGTGGCAGCCAAGCATGCTAGAATATAGGAGTCGGTATATGAGCATATTCCTTTTTCTTTCAATAACGTGTGTAAAAATTAAAGAAGAGGCGAGGCTTACGTGGAATTGGTCAGGTCCAATAAAACCGGGCTGTCAATTTTTTACTTGTAGACAGCCCGGTTCAAATTGGCTGCCCGGCGTCACCGACCACGGAAGCTTCTTTGGAGTCTAACTCAAAGACAGACAGAGACTTGCCCTGAGCCCAAATGAATAGTGCTCTTTTAAGGAAAGCTCCCGCAACTGCAAAGACAAAAAAATCAATTAAAACGAGTAACACGCTAGGTAAAACTATCTATAATTAATTAAATTAATCAGTGTTGTATATTGAAAGCTAATTTAAAATGATCAATAGGGAGGATAGCGCCTGTAGGATTGACCAATAAGAGGGCGCCACGCGTGAGGCAAATTTGCGTGACAGTGATTGATGACTATCTTAGTACTCCGACAATTTAGGAAGGAACAACAAGTCTAAAGACCTTATAGCCCCATGAAAAAACTTTGTATTACACCGAAAAAAGGAAAAAAATGCATGGAATGGAGGAGAGAATGGGGAATTCGCAATTTTCCACGGTACAAACGGAAAAGTCAATTGACGGATGCGGTGCGGTTAACCCAGCATGACGAAACTTGAGGTGTAACGTGAACCGTTTAAATGGGCAAGTTGAATGAATTAAATGGGAAAGAAAGAACGCGAAATGAAATGACTAATCCACCCCTATAACGACCGGCCAAGTCAAACCGGAGCGAAACTCAGAAAACGGAAATAAAAAAAAAAAAAAGGAGATTCAAAGATTTCCAATTTCCCTTCTTTTTTTCTTGTTCTGCGCACTGAAATCTGGATATCATGATTGAAAAGATCATGTAAATAGCAACAAATTACCAAAAACTAAAAAATAAACAAAAAAAGACGCACCTGAGTGGATAAATGATGAAAGAAGAAGACAGACAGGTAAACGGCGACGTAGAGAGAAGGTCCTCGTTTATTGGAGAATGTGAGAGAGATAGAGAGAGAGGGAGAGGGGTGGTGGGTTTATGCTTTCGTTTGTTTATTCTTGTATTTGGTAATACAACAATACGCATGCTTATTGTATATTATTATATATAGCTGTGTCTGTGCTAAATATGTTTTTCTCCCGCTTTTTGAAATGCATCATGCATATGCTTTAATGAAAATGAAAAGAGGATGTCTTCTCATTTTTTTGGGAAAGAAAAATATGTTTTACTCAACGCTAGTTTATTTATTTTTTTATTGCTTCAAGTATCGGTTTCATATCTTGTGTTGTGTGCACGGTGCAATAACACTAACACACACACACATAACATGCATGTTTCTTTGCTTTACTGTCCGATAGGGATGGTATGGGAACACTAATTAATTTTCACACTTATTTCGCGAGGAAGCATCCAGAAGCATCCCGATTAATATTAGTAATAAATTAATAAATAAAATGTGTTATTCAGGCTCTGTTTTAAAAAATTTAATTAGTAATATATCTATGATTATTACTTATATTATAAATGATTCCTTTATTCAAAAAGTGATCTCAAATTATTATTAATAGAATATTAAATATGATAAATATGTCAAATATTAGACAGAAGGCATGAAAAAAATGAATTAAAAAAAGAAAAAGAGGGACGTCATGGTAAAAAAAAAATATGATATTGGATTATTTGTCCTATATATGCAAATTAAAATGAGATAAATTATTACTCGAAGTAAAGCATAAACTAAAAAAATGAAAAAAGTCTATTCAATTCATAAACAAGAAAAATGACTGAAAAAATAAGCTTCAGGTATCAATTAATAAGTTAAACCAATTATTAATGAATATTATAGTTTTACATCATAAGTAACCAATTATTGTATCAAAATTATTGATATGAGATGGTAGAATATTATTTTTTATAAGTTATGAAATTGGCTATCTAACTAATGAACGACACGTAATAATTACAATTCAATAGTTCTAACATAATTATATTTTTAAGGTGGAGTGTTCAAAGTTATCCGTTGTAGTATTAAAAAAGATAAATGGATCCAATAAAAAGTTTATTTTTCTATTTTCTTCCCCTAATTTCTAAAGGTTTTACCCCCATGATGGTTAAAGTTTTGTTAAAATGAGCAAGTGGGAGGTACCTGATTCTAGATTATTCCAGTGGATATTCGGAAATGAAACAATTTGGGCTGTCCACAATAAATATTCTGTTGTCTGTTAGACTTCCATTTGTCCATTCTGTTTTGGAGCTTTTCTCCCAGTGATTTGAATGCAATTCAATCATCAAAATGCCAAGGAATGGCCCATAATATGCTGATTCCACAACTATACAACACACACCTCTTTCCTTTTTCTTGTTTTCTTCCTTTCCGATTTGGTTCAGTTTTCAGAATTTTTTTTTTCTCTCTCTCTAACCCTACAACAGCCAAGGTTGCCAAAAATTAGGCACTCAACGTATGAGAAAATGATTAAAAAGTAGAAAAGCAATGGCCAGGTCACAGACATTTGGGAAAAGGTTTCTTCAGACTCTGGAAAGAACATACAGAAACAGAAAGAGACTGAAAGAGAGCCTAACATAAATGTTAGCCTAACATAAATTATTAAAAAGTGAGCCTAATGTTTTAGCAAAAATGTTATTGATCTAACATAAATGCCCTGCTTATTTAATACTAGTGTTTGGCAAAGCTCTGACAAGACAATCAAGTTTCAATGGCACCATCAGATGGATCAAAATCAAGATATATTGTATGTTCTATAACTTGATTTCATTCAAATTTCAAGTTGCCTCGGACTTCGGAGTTTCTCAGATCAAAGCTTTGAATTGTTAACCACCTTTGCTTGAGGATACCACCGGATGACACTATTCTTTGGCTAAAAGTTCAAAATCCTGCCAAAATTGCTGTTTTACTAAAATATAGACCCTGTAAATTGTTATTCTGCCAAAATCCTTTCAAAGATACCAACACCATCATACACAATTGCATGTCTGAGAAAAGATGTATCCAGGAGAGTGATACTTATCTCCAAATACAGCTCCGCACGTGTCAATTTTGCCATTATAACTTGGAGCTTATTGACACACAACCCACATGCTTCTCAGTCTTCTTCAGCTGTGAAAAGTCTCCAAGTGACAGAACTCATATGTCTACTACTTCCATAGGGAACTCACAGATCAAAACACCAGGCTCCAAGTATCAGCTATGAATACTACAGTCAGCAATAAGATCCAAGCAACGGCTACAAGCAAAAATAAGATAGTTAAACTCAATAAGCAAAATTACATCCTTAACTTGAAGAATGAAGAAGCAATCTAGGATTTATGATATGCATCTATATATTTATATACTTGATCTGATAAACAAGTACAGTTCTGCTCCAATGGATCCACGGCAGATAGACATCCTTTTCTTCAAGAACATGGATGAAGTTTTTTGTCCATGAAATAGCTAACCAGAATAAAATTAAAACATGGAAACCTAAATTAAACTAAATTAACATTGCAAGTCACCAAATTCAATACCCAACAACTTAAAGTCTTGAGAATTATCAAAATTACAAAGATCTAACTCATCCATTTCTAAATGGATATGAGATGCATCAATCAATATTCTACATTTTACTGGGTTTTCTTCACCAAATAAAAGAACGCAGTTGTCATAGAAACCTTCCTTTGGAGGGAGATTTAATAAACAAGACTTTGGAACTGACACCCGATGCTTATTGCTAGTACTAATTAAATCATCGCGGTCATTCACTGCCAATATGAGACGATGTTGACGACCTAGAAGCTCTGACACATATTTCATGTCACCCATAGCTAAAGCATGGCGAACACGGGTTGATGAAACCTGTCCTCTCTCTTTAAAATCATTACAGTCTATATCTCTTGAATCTTGATGCTTGTCCATGACAGAATTTATAATGCAAGCATTCATGCCATACTCCTCACACAGTCTCACCAACTCTGATGCATTGCCAGCAGCTTTATATCCAAACCGGTAGTTTTCACCTGCCACAATTAGCCATTAAAGAATTTATTCAGCATGATTTAATGTATTCTTCCACATTACAAATTGCTGACCAAAAACCTGGAAAGAAACGCCATCAACCTTAAAATTTACCTGCCACAACTCCGCGTACTCCAAGCTCCCTTGATAATTTCTCAACAAACTGCCGTGGACTGAGATGTCGAACACTTGAAAATTGTATCTGGAACTCTATTGGGGCCACATTACCACAGTATGGAGCCCAAGATGAAAGAACCCGCTTCCGGTCACATTTGGCGACTATGGGAGCCCTGTTCAGACAGACTAATATATCATATATATGTACTACAAGATGGTATTACATAATCAAAGTCTCAGCATTTAACAAATTGGCTGTAAGGCAAATTCATTTAATAAAAATGTCAATTGTTCAAACTTAAATGCTTATCACAACTCACAAGGGTAGTGGCAGGGAATTGGATGCATAGAGTTTGACAGTCAATTAACTCTTAATAATAACTGAAATACACATTCTCCTATAAAAAAGAGCATAAGCATCCTTGACAGAATTGCTCACTGATCTCCAATTGACTAAAGGATCCTCCTTACTTGAAAGTCAATGACACTTGTTAACACAAAATTTCAAAGTATCTAGCCTGATCAGTATTTTCAACATAAGCAATTCAATACTGAACAATTATAGTAAATTTTGGTTGGAAATATAGGATGTTTTGTTTTGAATAAAAAAGACTTTAAAGGATGTGAACAAGCTGCCTATAAATGAAGCAAAGAAATGCAGTCCTTTACACAACCTAGGAATCTATAATTGGTTTGGGTGGAATGAGCCCAAGAAAATAAAGGCCAAACCCATATATATTCCATCCTAAAATAAGTGAAACCAGAATTAACCAAGAAAGCAGACCCAGAAGAAACTACAGTTGGTCAGTTCAAATCAGTTCTTCAGCCACCCAGATTCAATGCATGAAGATCTGTTTTGGTCCAGGAGTTTATAGAAACTAAACCAAGACAATTGCAGCCACACAACTGTAGTTACAAAAGAAGACAAAAACATGAGAACAATGTTTGTACCTAGGCTCCCAACCAAATACTTCAGCCATTCCTATAAATGACAACAGATATGGAGCTCCAACCTTTGATGCTTGAATTGCAAGTTCTCGATGACCAATGTGAAGGGCATCAAACTTTCCCAAAGCTACTATCCCTCCTGGCGCCATAACAAATCGTAACAAAGCCTATCATCAATAGTTCATCAATAGGTTCCAAAAGATAATGTAAGACTTGTTAACACTAAGCAGTAATGCTAAACCAAATAATGCAGTTCTTAACAACACTTGGAGTATCATTTAGAATTAGGACAATGGAGTGGTGTCCATACTTGCCATTCATAAATGATAGACTAAAGGTTCATATCACATAATAGAATAACTTTTCTATTCTATTATAGAACCATTCCCAAAAGATACAGGGTAGAGATCATAAACCTTCAACCAGGTTAATTTTACATTCTAATCAGTTCATAAAACTTACAGCACATGGTACAGAACTGAGAAAGCATTGCAACAACTAAAAACACTTTGATTAATTAACAATTGGTTTCGTAAAAGCAGATTTAGAAACTATTTTGTTTTTTTAATAAAGAACAACATATTACCAGGATTTGAAAAAAGAAATGTAAATCCTCACATTCGCTATTGCCAATATTTAACACAGTACTGGAAAGAGAATTCAGGAAACAGAGGGCAACACAAAGAGAAAAAGAGAAACTAAGAGAAATCAGTGAAAGAAACCTGCCACTGGGGACAATCCTTCTGTAGGAAGCTCCCGATCATCTTCTCGTTCACTTTGTACAAAGAAAAGTAATCAGATAAACAAACATTGGATGGATAATACAGAAAACAATTACATCCCTTCTATGCACAGATGATGTGATTTTCATGCTAATTCCTCTTTCTACCACTTTGAGCACCAAAATTTCACAAAATTACAAACTAAACATTTATAATACAAGAAACATAGCTAAATCACCAATTTTTTTATATGACTGAAAAAAAAAGAGTATGAAGCACATCCTGATGTTTGGGACACCCAATAAAATCATTTTATTTGAATGCAGCAAAAATTTGCATTAAAAAAAATGTTTACTAATTTGAGAATGCAGAAACGGCATCTAAAAACAACAGCAAATAAATGGAAAAGAATAGGACCTGAAACAGTTTGAGAGAGTGGGCATTTCGCCGGGGGACTTGCTTTGAAGGCTTGAAGAAGAAACCAATCTCTGCTGCAATCTTTGCTTACGATTCTTTCCAATTATGGCCACGGAAAGTGGTCTCACCATGAAAGAGGATAACTGAAATATTCTGGAGCTACAAAACCCTAACCCTAGTTTTTGATTTTGATGGTAGTGGTAGTAATTGCACTCCCGTATTCGTATGTGACGTGAAATACGAGAGCTGCCACCCAACATAATTTAATTTTTAATTAGAGAAACGGAAAGAGGGTGTGTGAATCAGCAGCAGCGGTTTTAGAATCTTCTTAAGAGCTGAAGGAACTAAGGCAAACAAAAAGCATGCTCCGCTTTTCTGTGTGTTCAGTTTGTTAGCCACGTCAGCACTCTTAACGAAGAATGTATAACCATTGATTCCCCATTCAACTTTTCATGTGTTACTCTCTTTTCTTCATCTTAAACTTTTCTTTCTTTTCTGTTTTTCAGCGGATAATACGATGAAAATTTATATGCAGCACAGAATTGATACAACCAAAGCCCTCTCAATTGATTTATTTTATTTTATTAGCTTGCATGTTTTGAAAATGCCAAACCACAATTGCCTATTTCACTAGCGACACCATCAATCTTTTAGCGGCCATTACAATATTTCCAAAGCTAATTTCAATGGGAATTTCTGGGAACAAATTTTGTCACTCTCTGTAGAAAAATACTATTAAAGGCCAATTAGAGTTAAGGGCAAACCCACTTCCTTCAAAGCATCTTGTTTCCAGCACTCATTGGTCTCATTGCTGCATACATGGCTAATTGTCAAGGACCTCCGATGATTTTTAGTATTGTCAATGATATCGCTGGTGTACAGATCAAGAAATTGAAGCAGCCGTGAGACGTAAAACTGCTGATATAAAACTTTCACCACAGTGATACTGTATTATCCGGCTCATCATTTTTCAAGTATTCCACCTGATTTTGAATAAATATATAACTTGTTCCATGGAAAGTCTTCTCTTCTCTTATCTCATCTTCCGTGCTGAAATTTATTAGCCCAGCTCACATGCTAATCTTAGGTCCCGTTTGGGACCGCTGCGCTGTAACTGGGCTTCCACAGCGCAGCTCTGTCAAACGGGGCTTTGTTCGAGTTCTATTGAGAACTCTTATTTTACATTCCCAAACTAATAGTTCTGTCAATAATCATGTAATATTAACTGTCAATTGTCAAGGGAAGAGAATTCAGAATTCACAGCGGCGTATTATTGTTTAATATCAATTCCAGAATGATCAAGCAAGATTTCATAAATTAGATTTATGTTGCCATGCCACAAAAAATGCATGAGATCAAATTTTACAACCATAGTAATCGCATTAAAATAAAAAATGATATACATATTTTAACCATAGTAATCGCATTAAAATAAAAAATGATATACATATTTTAACTTAGCCACATATTTGACTCACCAGGCTCTTGTACAACAAATTGCTGGTAACACTCATCACAATATTTCTACGCAGCAGATCCCAAACTCTGGGAAAAGCAGAAACTAATATGCATTAGCTAGTAAAGCAGACTCCAGAATAACTTTTAGTTTATCCTTGTGCTGTTCCTTCTTGCCCACCACTTCTTTTTCACCCTATCAATGGCACCTTCCTCACTCCCAAGCTTATTCAAAATCACCTTTGTTTCCCGTAGGCGTGCCCCATAATCTTTCTTCCAGGCTTCGAACATCTGCTTCAACCTTCTAAGCTCTTTGTCTGGATTTAAACTTGCTTCAACCTGACCTGACTTCACTTCCACCAAGAACTTGGCATCGTCACCAAATACTTGACTCCTTTGATCAAATTCTTCAGCCAACCGGCTAATGACACTCAAACCTGTACTCATTGGTCTCACCCCATTGCTCTCTTGGCCCTTGCAATTACTTCCCGTATCCCAGCTGTACTCTACTTCATCACTTGCATTAACTGATGCATCAGAGTTTCGCTCGGAATCATCTATAGCAAGGCTTTTCTTCGCAATGGAAAGACTGGATTGCAGGGATCTCATTTGCTTTTGCCACACTTCTTCCATGGACTTCATTTTCTGCTCATATTCAGACCAACGACTCTCATATTGCTGGAGTCTTTGGTGAAGAATGTCATTTTCCTCCTCTTTCTCTCTAAGAGCAGCCTCAGCTTTAAGAACTCGCCGCTGTAATTCAGCAAGAAATGATGCTTTCACCAGCACTTCATCTGACTCATTACCCTGCATGGGATTTAGGTTTTAATTAGTATTTTTTTCACGTGCAAATAAACGGGGGAACTCCAAAAATAAAATATGCCAGGACCGGCTTAATATAAATTGGTTGCCGAGAAGCTGTACCACACACTCATTAGTGGCAAATGTAATTCCATCTTCCCCACATCTGTGTAGGGAATTTTCACTTCTAAACTTTGCAAGAAATGCCAATTGTGCAAGTAAGAAATTAAAATTAGGGTTAGTGGAAAGGCATGATAAATTTTCTGAGATAGATGAAGCTTCCTTTTTTAAGATGAGTGAAACAGTTTAGAAGAAATAAAGCAATGATTAATAGCAAGATCGCTAGATCAAGTATACCTTGCTTCCCACGGACTTCAACAAGCATATGTCTCCTGAGCATCTTCTGACCAACCAACCACGGATAACTGCATGAAAAAATAAAAATAAAATATTACACAAGTTACAAACACTAAATATGCCACCAACCAGGTTATTCAGGTACTTTTGGCCACAAAATCAATTGTCTTGACCACATCCAACTCACAGATTCATGCATGATAAGTGCTTTCTTTTTCTTTTGTTGGGTGGTGGTTATATATATATATATATATATATATATATATATATAAACATTTCAATGTATTGAAATCTTCGTTTTTTTGTATTTTAGTGACATTATCACTTTAACGAAGTAAGGATGTGCTCACTAGAAAAGAACTCTCTCTCTCTCTCTCTCTCTCTCTCTCTATATATATATATATATATATATATATTGAGAATAAGAGATTATATTTAAGTGTATTATAGCTGACTATCAAATTTATTTGTACAATCAGACATAGGTCCCACGTGTGAAATTGACCAGAAAAAACCTACAGCAGTCCCATTCAATGATGTTGCTTTATAAGTATCCATTTCAAATGCAAATGATTGCAAAATCATCTTCCTTACAGGATTGAACCCACAAGCCAACAAGAGAACTAAAATTTACCTGATTGTATCACGATTGAAGAATCCTTTATATTCTTGAACTTTTGCCTAGCAACCCTGCTTTTAATCTGCCTTTGTATAATGACAGCAGCTCTATGTCTCTGCAGCATGAGTGCATATTCCTTTCTGATTTTCCCTCCCCGGACAACTGAAAGAATAATAAGGAACCAACTCAATTATTTTCTGAATAGCTTGTCTTCCTACGGTAGAAATAGAAGATAACAAGGCAATACATGACTGAAGAGCGACAATTCCTCTTCTAAGCTCATTGAGGTAAAGTCGAGCTCGGTGTCCTCTGAAGCAGCTTTGAACACGTAAAATCCCATGAAGGGTACGGTTTCTTGTATCCTCAAGCACACCAATCTGCATAAATTTTCCTTGTCGCATTTATTTCAGTAACAAAATAGCACATGTAAAGGACACAAAAGATACAATTGATAGACAGCCAAGCCAGGACAGAGACGAGATACAGACATTTAAAACTTAGCATTTCTTATCAATAAAACATCTATCAAGTTTTAACAGTAAAGGATATATATATATATATATCCCCAGGCTCAGTATTTGTCCCAAACTTTAAACAATTCCATATATCAAAGTTGGCTATGTCAAATCATTCCAAGAATGAAATTAACTTCGTATGTTTTTTTTTTTTTCCATTTTGTCTAATGGGATTAATTGGAGTCCGGAACAGAGAGGCATTATCCAGATAAAATGAGATTGTTGACAAACTCCTTTGTCATCAGTAAAGAGGCATAATTCAGTAATTGAGAGATAGATAAATACTTAAACAAGAGAAAGAAGAAATATGAATAGTAATTAGATGATACCCATCACCAAAGGAAAAGCAGAAATACTGGAAACTAAGCCAAAACTCTCATAAAGAAAATTCTCCCAATCCCTAACAGCACACATAAAATGAAGGGATTACGTCAAATCCACCAAAGGTACACAACCAAAAATGATTCTTCATCAATTTCAGGTTAGCAATGGTAAACAATGACATTACTTGGAATCTGAGATATAGTCAGAGGTCAGACAAAACTGACAGCTTCTCCAAGTCTATACCTTTCTTTGAATAACAAACTTGCTAAACAGCAAAACATGATCCAGATCAACTTTCTCCCGATCAAAAGGGAAAAAAATAGCAATCACTCACTTTCATTACTTACCTGTCCAGTGCGAAAAAACAATTTTGTGTAGCCAACTTGATACATCTCTGGCAAAATATTGAACTGATGAAGAATTGCAACCGAAACACTAAGTGGATCCTGAGATGCAACACTCTCCAACAGCAGAAAACCATACCTGAAGGGATAAGAAAATTTAACATAGGAAACAAAAATATATTATAATTCGGGAAGCTTTCACCAGGAAAAGGAAAGACTACTCCTATTTCTTTACCTTCTTGCAAACTTCTGATGAGACATTCGCGTAGGAAAGCCAGACCGTGATATTCGAACTACCTCCAGGACTCCGCAACATCTCAGCTGCTGCAATACAAGTCCTTGCTCATACATTCCGGGAGATTGCAAGTTGTTGGGCTTTATACAACGTATAAAATGTGGAGTAGTGTTCTCTAGCCGTTGCATCAATTGAAATAGTTGACCCTAAATGCAGAGAGAATAAAGGCAATATATCAGGCAAATGAATCAATTATGATCCAGTAGAATTATTCATTTTGAAAGCACTGAATGTTACAAACAAAAATTTCTTAAATGGGCTGATTGTCTATTTTCATTCATGCAGTCAAAATCATGTGTAAGATTTAAGTTACAGAATTTTAATGTACTGATAAGCATGTAACTTGATTCAACACTATCTTATTGACTTTCTCTCAATGATAGCTGAAAAAAACACTGAAATCAAGCAAAGATATTTATTCTAGGATAAACCTCTCAGGAGGAAATATCACAATATTAATTGTATATTCAAATCAACAGACAATAGGATAAAATACCTAGTTTCCAAGAAATAGCATGTCCATGCAATTGTTTTTTCAACTATACATGCTGCCTATATTGTCATGATAGTGAACCAGTATGACCTGTACCTTAAACTTTGTTGCAACACTTAGCTTTTGGGAATCTGCTCCACCTGCTTTATACAAAGGACCAACTACAGGTTTATCAGATTGAGAGAGCATATTGGAAGCAAAAATCTGAGGAAGGTGGCATGAGCAAGAAGACAGAAGTTCAATGGAATCCAAGTGCAATAAGTCCCTGTTCTTCTCCAGAAATCCAGTTGTGTCATATATAACCTGGGTGGAAAACCAAGTGGAGCTATCAAACGGTTGGTAAGCAAGAGGAGAAAAAAAGAACCAAAAGCAACAACTTTTCTAGCATATCAATGCTTCACAAGTTAAAGTAACAACATTGTAACAAAGCACTGGACATCTAAATATTGAAATCAGATTATTGGATTGGCTGTAGAATATTTAAAGAAACAGTAGTGAACCTCCATTAGACCTTTAAAAAATTTATTTGTTAACAACTCAATTATGAGAAGAAAAAGAAAAATTTATGTTCCCATTTGAAAACAAATTTTAAAAACAAAAAGTAAATACCTCCCCTGCATAATGAAAGACTGAGAAGGATTTGTCTCGTTCCCCTCTGAAGCAAGAATTAGAATTTAAATGCTGCTTTAGCTTGTTAGCAAATGTCAAATCTGTGCCATTTGGGAACATTGACTCTTCATCTAACAAAGACAATAACCCCAAGGGCTTCTGCATGAAATCAGAAGAATAAGATTTTCAAGGATATTTTATTAATTCAATATGCATAAGGTAGAAAACATTAGCACTAGGGATACACCCTAAAAGATTTTTATCAGCACTAATGGACAGGTTGAATAAGCAACAGAGCCTCGTTGAAACGAAAGGAAAACCAAAATACCAAATCAACCTAACACCACAAGTGCCAATTGACCCAGCAGTCACTGACACTAAACTTCAATATAACACGCAAGAGGCAAGAACATGAAATCTTCCCAATCAGTCCCATGAGAACAACAAATTGGAGCTAATTTCCTTTTCATAGAAAAAGGACTCCCAAAAAATTAGATGATCCACATGTCGATTTCACATAATGTTGTCAAGGTGCAATTACTGCAAATTGAGTAATACAGTAAAATCTACAATGTACTAAATTAATAATCTAGCTAAATGCATAAGATGATAATTTTTTTTCCAAATATTTTAGGGCCCAATGTAAATATAAATTAACAATTACTCAAATACAAAATTGATAATAAATAACACATAAAATTCATAATATTAATGAGTTTTTTCTTGGCAACTTCAATTTTCTCAATTCAACTCTTTTAAAAAATCTGCATCCAATGATTAGTGACTAAAAATAAAACTAGTGACCAATGTATTTATAGAGTTTATGTTTTATGTATTTTGAGCATTTGAAGCATTTTATCATCTATAATATTAAATTTGAAAAATAAGTAAATCAAATTTATATCTACGTACAATGTACTTACATTAATTTTTTGGCTTCTATGTACATGTTCATAACAGTCATTAATATTTTTGTATATAAATGATAACTTTTGAAATTCATATATGAATTTTGGTCAAAGGAATAGTACACATACCAAGAGGACACAAGTAATTAAAATATAGAAACTCTTCTTAAATTAAAAAATATTCATTTAGCGATAAATTATTCATTTATTGATAAATAATTAACTTCACTAAAACAATATTTTTTCCTAGTTCCAACAATATTATTTTATAGAAGTTTTACTATACTACACCTCCCAACTAATATCCCAGTATTTCCATCACAAGTGATGATGTGGCACACATATATCAGATGACTAATTTATAATTTGTAAAATTACTTATTACTTCATTCCAGCATCTAATGAATGAATTTCACATCACTTAGGATTAAATAGTTGGGATACTAGTTAAGAAGTGTGGCATTACTCTTGCAAATATTGATCTACATCCACTCATCAAAATGTCTGTTATTTGTAGAGCTCGAAAATTAAATTACAAAAAGTGAAACACCTTGACACTTAAAATGTTAATAGAAATTTTTTTTATCTGTTATTACAGCTGCAACCATGCAAAACATGAAGAAATTACCTGTGAGGTCAGCCTGTATGAAAATTCCAAAGGCATGACACACCACAAGATAAAAAATATATCATAGCAAGATGCCCTTGGTGTTTAGCACAAATACTCTAAGCTGGGTCGAGGGGCTTGGTACCTTTTCAAAAAGATTAAGACAGTCTTTGTTGTCTTCAAAATCAACTTTTGCCCAGTCAATGCCATCTTGGATATATTCCTAGAAAATAAATAACAATATCCGATAAGTATTAGCACCACAAGCCAGGATCGTTTATACCATAAATCTATAATCTTATTTGTGCTATGCTCACAGTCAGTAATAAAGTTTACCTCCTGCTCTAACTTGAACAAATGACGATTAAAGTGTTGCTGTAATCTCTCATTTGCATAGTTTATGCAGAACTGCTCAAAACTATTTCTCTGCAGAAACAAAATTCTCCAGAATAAGTAACTACGAACAGAAAAATAAAAGGAAGAAGAGGGACACAGTAAAGAAATAATTCTAACATACATCAAATGATTCAAAGCCATAGATATCAAGAATGCTGATGGATCTGCCAGTCCGTCTTTTACCAACCGCAAGTGACTTGTTAATTTGTTCTACCAGCCACTCAAATAAACAAGCATAGATTGATTTTGCTAAAGCATCTCTGGTATCAGTGGCCTGAAAGATGTAGAAGAATATGTTGATCACCGATCGTTTTAAAATTTAATTTCAATAAGATTAAAAATCCCTGTCAAGTGATAATTGATAGGCAAGGTGATTCAAAATATAGATAAATTAATTTGTTATTTGAAGATATTCCAACTACCATAGGTGGCTGCTCAAGTTATCATTGTATAATATACTATGAAGACTATCTACCAAAGTGATTATGATTTCTCCATAAAAGTTCTCACCTGCGAAAGCGTAAGCTTTTGGACAATAGTATCATTCCCAACTCTCATTTTGCGGGTTGACAAAGCTAGCTTCAGCTCCCCAATGTCACATCCAATCAATTTAGCAACAGTGATTAAACCTGACATGAAAAAAAGGAGACCTCCTCCAGTGATGAGATCGGAAAAAACTCAAGCAGCAATCAAACAAACATATAGCCTAATCATGAATGGTATTGTTTAAGTGATTTTGTGATCCAATGTATTTGATATACACACACCAAGACATCAAGTCTTATGTTAGTTGTGTAATCACATAGAAAAACTATTACAACAGGTAGTGACTTTCAAAATGGAGCAAAGACAATAAATTTAAACAGGTTTTCAGTCGGTAATGGACTTTATGTTTAGAGTCAAATTAAATCTACAGCACACCGATGCCAAAAGAGAGATGTATTCCAGAACCCGTTTGTTTAGTTTGATATTAACCCATGAAAATAATCCTTAGAGATAACAGCCAGCAAACTAACTCGTAATTTGCAATTACAGAGTTCAGTTCCTGACAAACTGATCTGTTGCCTCCAAGGATAACCAAGAATGCATGAAAAGCATAACTTGCCAAAAGTATCTTTTATATATATGTGTGAGTGTGTGTGTGTGTGTACTTTTAACCAATATCAAATTACTCGGAAACAAGCATTATTGGCACTCAAAACTCCTCATTCAAGATCATGGTCCAAAATTGTTCACCTAATATATGCAAACAATGAATATCTCCAAATATAAAATGGAATAGCATATATGATTTCCCCAACCACCCCAAACCCCCAAAAAAAAAAAAAAAAAATTCTGAAATGCATACTTAACAAAACTTTTGTCATGCAGTCATAAGGGAGAAATGTGGTTAATCAACCAAACTAAATCTCCTCTATCCTTACTTTGTAGAAGAAAAGATAGTTTTTTCTTCCAACTTTTTGCTTTAATGTTTCAAATTCCTCCAAGAATAACAAGATAAACAATGAAACCCCAAAAAAAGTTGTATCATCCAATTAAAGCCAACCTTGTTACATTAGATACTGGTGATTCTCACCTTCATCTGCCACAGGTTCAACATGGTTTTCATTATCAATAACAGTAAAGGAGACATTTCCCAGCCACAGTACTGCAGCAAGCATTGCAAATACACTCTCCTGGTCTTCTTTGCTTACATGGACAATGTCCAGCGCTTCCTGAAACAGCCATTAAAGTCCGTATGCACATTAACTACTAATTTTGAAAATGAAAATGGCAATATGAACATCTAAAATGGACGGAAGAAATTTACTTCCTGAGAAGAGAAGAAGTTACCACAACAATGCGAAATTGTTCAGCATCATCAACCCCATTGATTGAGTAACAACTACTTTGCCTCAAATACTTGTACTCTTTTGCACTCATCAAATTTAACTTCTCTGCATTTCAATAATAAATAAACAAACACTAAGAAAGGCTCAAAGAATATAATTGTAAATAAAAATATTTAACAAAAGGTCCTGTCTCCAAGACAACTTTAACCAGCAATTTAAAGCTGAAACCTCGCTTATGGATTCCAGAATGCAAAATCAAAGGAAAGGACAAATGCAACACAATCAATATGGAAAACACATGGTTCAGCTTTAAGAAGCATCCAGTAACCATAAAGTTAACCAAAATTATATACATTGACTCACTAATCTTGATGCATACAACAACATTAAGGCCTGGGATCACAGTAGTTGTTAAACTCTACTAGGCTTCAGATTTCCACCCTGGAGACCATTCAGATATGCAACAATGCTCACAAACAAATCATCATTGGAATGAGAATGCTTAAATGGAGAATGCTTGCATTCAAGAAAATCATTCAGTGATAAAAATGCGTCATAAGAGACAGCAATACAAGTGATAAAGAACCTCTAAGTGCAGGTGGAGCTCCAGCACAAAGTTGATAAAATATATGATATGCCCTTTCTCCCTCAGCACATTGGACCACTCTAGACTGTTCACAAAAGAGTAAGTTAACATACAAGCTATTTAAAGACAAAGAACGAAATAAATTGAAAATTTCAACAATAACAAATTAGAGGAAGAAAGTTTACCTTCTCAAGTAAAACTGCACAATAAGAAGGGAATTAGAAAATTATGTCAGATTTAAAATCCAAAATAAAAAATAACAATTATAATAGAAAAATCAGCTTAAACAGCACAAGCCATCTTACAAGTTTGAATCTTGGCACCCGAAATCTTTCCAGTTTCACTAAAGTGAATTTCTATCAGCTTTCCCTGTGCATATTCATCAGACTATCAATAGTTGCTACATAAAAGGGAATAAATTAAGTATTTTCATTTCGTAGCACTACTACCAACTCACAAACATTGAAATAGTACTAAAGAACCTCAAGATGTTCATGCACAGAACAGGAAGCTTACAAAGCGACTTGAGTTGTCATTTCTTGATGTTTTTGCATTACCAAATGCTTCTAAGATTGGATTAGTCTTCAATATTTCATATTCTATCCCACTGCCTCCACCAAGTGCAGCCAAATATTGCATTGCTATTTTTGCTGTCTCAGTCTTTCCTGCTCCACTTTCCCCACTGAACAAGGAAATCAATATCAGAATCAATATATGTACTTACAGATACTTTTAGAAACAGCACAGATGTTAAGCTTGAAACCTCTGAAGTTAAATTCGGTTCCTGAGTTTCAGCACATTACAATGCCAGATTTCATGACAGCATTATGGTAACAAATTATACCGTCCAAATGAATATTAGGGATTACTCAAATAAGCAAAAGTGAATTTAAGTAAGGCACCTAGCCAGCCACCAAAGAATGGAGAAATATAAGAGAGGAAAATGGGTTACAAACTTTGTATTTTCCTTCAATCAGAGAGGGCTTACAATGAGGTCTCTTAAAACAGCTGGAAAATTTCTCTTAGCAGGAAAATTTCTCTTACAGACAATTCATTATCGTGTCTTTTGCACTAAGGAAGCCAAAGAGGTGACACCCCACCACCATAAAGATCCTTCACTGATCAAGATTATTCTGTATATTCTTAATACAGTTGCACATGCAAGGCCTGTTCAATCCCAACCACTGCCAACAGTTACTAAGGGGACCACCACCTTAATTCCTCTATACAGCCCCCACAAAAAGGAAACTACACTCAATTTTCACATCAAGCCCAACATCTAGTGAAAGAGTCAGTACTGAGGACAAGTTATTTGACCTCTGTCAATACAATATCACCAACTCAATGAGAACTGATACAGCAAAGCATCGAAGACTATTGTACTTCAGTCACTCAGGCTGAAGTACTTCAGCCGATAAGCCACATGAACCACACTTTAGATAACTTCGAAAGGGGCATCATAATTTAAAACCAGTCCACCATGAACCATCTTGGTAACATGCAAAAGCTTTTAATAAGGACAACTATTGTGATGACATCTGAGAAAAAAAATGAGCGTCCCTAATCACAAATAAATAAATAACTCGACACATTATCAGATTAGAGCCATTACTGCAACAGCTTCAGATTCCAGATATAATAGATATAATAAAACTATCATAAGACTTTAGCAATAACATGCAAATCTGTCCATCCTCTCTCCTTCGACTATTTGCAAGTGCCAAATCAAAAACCATTGGGATGTAAAGCATGTGTCAACATATCTAAAATTCAAGAATTAAAGAAAAAGGTATGTATAATTCCAAATAACAACGAAAAGCACATATGCAGTGCACGACATAATGCAACAAAACAAAACAAACGTACCAAAGTCCATACTCAAATAAGCAACTTAAAATGAAAACATGCAGCAAGAGCTGCAATATATGGTTCACTCATCTACACATCAATTACCACCGAAATGAGACAATAAGAATGATAGAAAGATATAATCAAGTTGATTATAGTACAAACCTTATAATGATGGATTGATTAACTTCATCTGGAAATAAAGAAAAGCCCCAAATAAGTATATCGTACAAATATAGGAACTCTCAAACAGCAAACTCAATTATGTAGAAGTATTGACAAAAGATAAAAATGAAAAGCACCTCGTGTCATTTCACGTATGGCTGTGTCAGTAATAGCATACACATGCGGACTCTCAATAGATTTGCTCTTATATGCTTCAATATAGTCATTTCCATATAAAGGAACTTTCTTAAAGGGATTTATGGCAACCAATACGGGACCTGCTTTCGTCTAAATAGCACACAATTATAACATTAAAGATATTAGGAAAAAGATAGAAATATGTACCCAATTAAAAAGCAAAATTTAACAATACTATGAAAACACTTACATAAATCATGTCTTGCTTGTATCTATAGTGGAGATTGTACAGTACTGAAGGTTCGTTTAAATAGCTAAGTTGCATGAGATCATCAACACCATCAAGGATATCAGGATTTGCCGAAATCAAATTTTCAGATTTCATCTTTAAAACCTAAAATATAGATATAAAAAAAGTTAGAAAAATATTGAATATAACATCAACTTGGACACAACATTTTCCAAGTTTTCAAGTCTCACTTACTTTGCCCCCAGGCAGAGAAATAACCGACTCAGTCCCTGATATGGACAATATTTTCCCAAGCTCCCAATTCCCATTTGGAAGTTGAAACCAAGACTGAAGCTTCTGAAACAGTAAACTTTAACTTATGAATAGCTGGTGAGAATTTGAAAAAATACCACAGCCATAAGTCAATGACTGAAAATTGCTGCATTTGTCAAGTCAGTGATTGCTCAGAAATCATATGAACAGAACATATTCAAATATTCATAAAGGCAGACACGTAGAAATACACAAGCAGTTAAATAGAAATAAAATTAAAGGTTACTAACTTAATTCAGAGTTCTATTATGTGATACATCATTCTCGCATTGACAAATTACTAACTTAATATAGAGTTCTACTATGTGATACATCATTCTTACATTGATAAATTACTAATTTTATATAGTTCTACTATGTGATACATCATTCTTACATGTATGTTTTTTTCTTTTTTTTTTCTTTTTTTTTTTAACCACCGAATGTCGACAACGCTTGCAGAGTCAGATCTAGGAACCTTTATGTCATGGAACAGGGGTGCTGAGTTCAGATCAGATGCATTACTATGTCAATTGAGGATTTTAAAATCTTAAGCCCCATCCCTTCCCTCACCTAATAATCCAAGAAGTTTGTCTTCACCAACCAGTAAACAGAACCAGCAGATAAAGTAAGTTTAATTTCATTAAGAGAAGAACTGATTAGTGAACCTGACTTTATCACACAATTTTCTTATTATATGCCAAAACTGTTCACTGCTACAAGAGAGCATTGGATCGAAATCCAATGTTTTGCAACATATTAGTTTGCCATATGCAATGGGAAAGTAATTCCCTCAAAGAACATTGACTTCTAAGGAATATATATGAACAACACCAAAAGGGCCACAAATATCACCTCCTTTACATGTTAATCAATCAGGACATTAAAGTGAAAATGAAACTGCACATGATGTCCGATGCACAAAAAACTGTGATGAGCTACAGCATTACAAATTTAGTCAAAACTATACTTATACATTCCCAAACATCACAGTAGGTATCATTGGGTGATCACCCATGCTTTTTAAGATTTACCAAGAATAAAAGTTACTACTAACTGAAAAAGAACAGACACAAATGCCAAATTAATGTATCTGTGCAACAAAGAAAAATCCTAGACCTAAAGCTTTTCTTTCCTACATTCAAATGCCAAAATAAGATAATAAGATACCAAAAAACTGCCATATTGTGTAGCATGGTTAGTTCCCGAGATATTTTATACAGTTCTATTTATTCAGTCTAGTTAGAATGGGAAGCAATGGCAGTTGTCAAGGGAATTAAAACTCTAAGGATCTATGGTCAGAAAAATACATGAAGAAAAAAATTAAAAGTTTCTTCTTCATAATAACGAACATCAAGAAATAAACTTTTATGAAAAAAGAAAAAAAAAATTGCAGAATGTATATGAAAAATTAACCTCGAAGCTAATTAGAACAAAATTTCAATCATAGTTTACAAACTAGTGATGCCACACACATTCTAATTACTATCAAACTAAAAGCCAAAAGTACCTGTTTCCCAGCATAGGAGGTGGTGTCACTCCACCTACGATCAGTATGGGATACTGAGACTGAAGGCAAAGACGAAGCTGCAGAATCCAAGTCTTCATCACCCACAGAAGGCCTCCCTTCAACCACAATATTGTTCCCACTGTATGGCGATTCTTCATTTTCACCTCCCTCTACAACCTCATTCCCTAACTCACCATTTTCAGGAACACTTAAGCCGGCCACATCACTATGTCTGAAATTCACATACTCGGATTTTTCAACCTGATCAGACGTGGGTGAACCAATGAACCTAAAATCAATAGGCAACGATTTGATGGATTGAAAGGCAGGCTGGACCCGAGGTTTCTGCGACATTTTCCCTGATCCTGAGGATTGAATTTTGGGTTATGCCAATAGATAAAATAATTTAGATCAAAAGGCTCAACTTGTCCACCAAAAAAGTTATATCAAACTTTAACAAATAAAAGTCCCCACTCCATAACTTATCAAATTAACATAATGGCGGGGACCATGATTACAGATATAAGACCCTATTGAATTCTTCAATTATCTCAATCACAGCATTATCAAGTTCCACAAACAGATGCTAAAGCTTGAAACACATTAAACCAATAAAAGTCTCTAGCAAATACACACGAACCAAATTTAAGATATTAAGCACTGGAAACTTCAAATTCTCGATCTGAAATCATGAAAAAAAAAAAAACGAAAAACATAAAACCAAAACTCCAAACATCAAACAAACTCTTTCAGAAATATGCTTTTTCATCTGGTTACTAAAAAACATAACGAAACTAAAAATAATCGAAATTTAGAACCATAAAGTGTCACTTTTTACAACGTCCAGAAACTCAAATTTTCTTTCGTTTTCTTCCACTTTCTCGGTAACCAAACAAAGACGCTTTCCAGAAGCACATAATCTTCCAAATCCAAACTGATCTAGTTACAATTTGAGATCTCCAAACTTTCAACAGGAAAATAATAATAATAAGATACTCTATAGTCTGTTACTACTTACTTTCAAAAAGTCAAAAGAAACTTGAGATTCTCACTTCTCAAGAAAGTATTTACAAGCTTCGATCGATCTCAAAACCACAACAATAACACCTCATTACAGTGAGAGGTGAACTTTCTTTTTCTCGCAATTAGAACCTCCAAGGAAGCACAAGCTAAAATTACTAAAACATTGTATACTCCGTAGAAAAGACGGCATACGAAAGTAAGAGTGTTTGGTAATTGAGAAAATGAGAGACAGGGGAAAAAAAATGAATATGAATACAAAATCCAAGGCGTGAGGAGATTAAGCAGCTTTTGTTCCTCCTCCACCTTTTTTTTTCTTTTCCTTTTTTTTTTAAATTTTCCTCAGCTTCACATCACATAAAAAGAAAATTAAAAAAAAAAAAGAAACTTTAAACTCCTTTTCTGAAATCTATTTTGATTTTATCTTTCATTTGAATTTTGGGGGTTTTCACGCACCAACCAGATTTAAAAGACGCGTTGATGCTTAAGGACCATTATGCCCCCGTTCATTTTGATTTACATTTTTTGAACTAATCCAATGTTTTCAAATTAATTTTAAAAAATTAATGCAAAAAAAAAAATCAAGATGTAAGTACAAAGTTTATATGTAGATAATTTATCCATTATGTCTATAGACGGAATTTTTTTTTATTAAAAAATAGTTAAATTTATAAGTCATTTTAAGTTTTTAACCCAACGTTTAATTTTATAAATATCTAATTTTATATAAAATATAAGTAATTTTATTTTGTTTGAATAGTTGCGTGTTATTTATTTTAACAAACTAATATCTAAAAGGTAGTCTTCTTCCTCTTATTAATTTCTTTTAACCATGAGAATTTGTTTAGTGTGATAGTTTTGGTAATTCTAACCAAAACATGAAACTGCCATTATAATCTCTTTGTAATAAATAAAAAATAAATACTCAGTTACTTGAAATTTAATTTATTTATTCAATTACATAAATTGCTATCAGTTGAGAATGTGGTCCAATTTTTTTTAAATACTAATAATAATAAGTCTAAATTCACAATCACGCAAGTCTTATCAATTATCTATTGATAGTAAATTTGATAATTTGTTAAAACTTGATGCATGGTTTCTACACAACCAAACATTTATTAATTTTTGTGGCAATACATTTTAAGTTGGTCATTTCATTTTATATACAATGATGAAAGATATATCTCATCAATAATTATTAGTTAATATCAAAAAAATGTGAAAACGGCTAAAATTTAATAATTAAGGACCAAAATTAATAACAATGTGTTTAATATGATAAAAATTATTAATTCTAAAATGAACAATATGTTATAGATTAATAGATATGGTGGTCACTCGTCATTCGTTATCGATATTTGAAATTAAAATAATTTGAATTTAAATGCAATCAATAATTCCCTCACCGCCCCCCTTGTTGCATGTTTAATGGTAATTAATATAAGGTTCCTTCAAAATGATGACATTATAAATGCTTGTAAAGCAAGGGTAAGATTGGTAAAAAACTGTGATACATTTTGGGACAATTTTGTAAATTTATTCAAGTGAAGGAAAATTAAGAACCTGTCGTAATAATTAGCTTGACGAATTGGGAAGGGATGGAGTGAGAGGAAAGTCAGCAACCGTGGAGGGAGTCAAAGGTTCAAAATATGACCGTCGGATGAAGAACCAACGACCAGAGATGAAGTACACGTGGAAGCTAGAGCAGGCAATTACGGCACGCTTAAAGCCGGCAAAACGTAAATTGGTTAAGGTGTAATCCACTGATACCGTCTGCTTATGATCGTCCCATTTACAAAATATTATAATCTGATCATTGGGTCCCACGGGACGACTTGGGCAATCGCAGACCTTCGAATAAAAATGTAATACCCAATTTCTTATTTATTTATTTTGTTTTTCTGTCTAAAATATACGTAACTTTTAAGTCGTACGTTTACAAAATTTGATGTCGTTTTAGGGTTTTGAGAAGATAAAACGTTGAAGTGTGTAGTGTAGAGAGGGGGTTTGCACTTCGTACATTTGGCAAAAGAAAAGGAAGAGAGAGTAACTCCAACGCACCGGCACATTTGATGCGTGCATGTTAGAACGTCAAGGGATTAAAGTTATATTAATTAATTTTTCTTTAAAAAACAAAAACATATTGATTGAAAACAAGTGTCTTCTATAATGCTGTAATAAATATGTTAATCAATAATACACATTACTTTATTAATAAGAGATTTTAATTATTTCGAGAATAATATTATTGATTAACAAACCAATTAAAATAGTGATTTTAAATTTTTTTTAAAAAAAGAAGATAATATCTGAAGTTTTTTTATTTGAAATTAAGTTCTTCACACATTAAGTAAGTAATCTTCATTGCATAATATTTATTTCTTAATTAATTAATTAATTATCACTATATCAAATTATATTAAATAAATTAATGAGATTAAAATACTTAAATCTTGAGATTTACAACAATCCCACTGTTAATATTATAAAAATACATACACTGTCATAGAGAAATCCTAAAAACAAGTATAAGATGATCTGCCATTGGATTCAATAATACAACATGAAACATTAAAGTCTCACGATTTCTTAGGGAATGTCATTTTTTCTTTTTTAAAGCAACAATAGAGTTGTAAATTTTTGTATAAATATATTTTATATGAATTAATGTGGTATAAATTTATTAATTAGATTAAAATATAAAATAATCAAAATAAATCATGTGAATAAAAAGATAATTAATACAACTAATTTAATTATACTACATCAATTTATGTAAAAAATTATATTTCTATCTTCACTTGACTTAAGAATTTATGGTTTGAAATTTCACATTAAAAACTAATAACCTCTCATTCTTACAAGATGTGTAGATAGTTGTAGTTATATACCATTTATTACAAATTCAAAGCTACTGTAGAAGGACCAGCATGTAGTCTTTGGATAAAAACAAAATATCATGGAATCATATTCTAACCACAATAAAATAAATAAATAAAATTTTAAAGTGAAATTTCAAACCTTTAATGACATGAACAACAATATTAAGCTATGCATAAAATAAATATTGTAATCCATCACCGAGCAAAACAATCCATAAAAACAACATTAGTAGACTCCAATATAGGATTACCGTTAGAGCTCGTAAATATATTAGAGAGGTTATTAGTTTTTTCTATTAAAATTAATATCATGAAAAACAATAAATAAATCAATAAGTAGTATATATTAATTTTAATAAATAATAATAATAATATCTTTATATTAACTTTAACCGGAGATAAAAGTGGAAAGTGCCAACAAAAAATTATATATATCTCTCAATAAATTTCTACTCGAATTAAGATACATTTAAGTTGGAAAAATGATCAAAATTAATTACAAGTTATAGACGTATTTAAGTCGTTGATACATCGAATATTTATTCGAATAAGTTAAAATGTTATTATAAAAATAATTATCAAAGGACTACTTAAATAATTTTTATACATACAAATATACAATGTGACATCTAATCGGCTCGCCAGATCGCAGGTGCCAATCTCCATACCTGGCTGGTCATGCGATCAAACCCAACTGGACCCACAGAAGCAATCACAAAGTAGAACCACCACATCACATGCAATGACCCCACCTGAAAGTCAACATCAGTAAACCTCCATGATAAAACCAATTTGTTGATTGAAGCAATCGTGTGGAGCCACTTGATCTCTTAACATTTGCGAGGGACTTCACATCCAACTTTGTCCAAAAGTAAAGCCGTCCTTACCTGAAATTAACCCAGGAAGCCTGTTAGGTCGTGTGGTCAAAATCATTCTGTTCATGTGGCCGAATCTGCTCCTATCGAGGCTTTGAGCCTTTGAGGTTAATAAGCAGGGTTCACATGAGCAGCCAGGTGTCATACGAGGGTATCTTTTTTTCAAAAATGAAAAAAAAAAAATTCCAGTGAACGTTATAATATAGATAAATTAAGAAATATCCATAATTTTTTTTAGGTTCACCTTAAATTTGAACCTTATTCGCAGGACGGCAATCCTACCAGGCCACCGTCCAAATAAAATAATATAATGTGAAATCAATAATTAAAAAAAAAAAACGCTATGAAGTGTTTTATTTTTTATTTAACTAAATTTAAATTTAGCTGAAGTTCAAATAAATTTTAAGTTCGAATTAACATCAATTAAAATTTTTTTATCAATTAAGATTTTTTTGCATCTATATAAAATTTATAAGGAAGTTTTTTTTTTCATTAAAATTATAGAAGAAATATATTAGAATAAATCGAGTCTACGTAGTTAGTGAGGGTTATCGAGTTCCTAAGTGTTGAGCTAATGCTTAATTATAATTAACGAGCTCTCCTTGTTACGCAAGAATAAATATACATATGTTTTGAGTTTTAATTTACAAAAATCAAGCTATAAAATGACGATAAATATGTGTTCAAAATGAATAACATCTACTTACATGCTAAGCTTGAATTGATCGGCTTTCTGGTCAAGGTTGTTCTTCTCAGTCTAATGCGTCGGTGCAAGGCGCAGGGTGATTGAAATCTAAATAGATTATTATATTATTTTAAGTATTGAAAGTAAGTAATGATAAATATATATGATATAATATCACAAAGACAAAGATAAATATGTATATACGATCAGGCACCAGTAGATACCTATAAATTAATTATAATTGTTAATTGAATAATTAACCCGAAGTTTGATCAGTAATCACAATCATTAATGGTTGGTAATGGTTGTTCAATAATCAATATTGTATTAATTCCTTTGCGTGTCGAGAATCTTATTTTATTTTATTTCTTTTGGAAATCTGCATGTCAAGAAAGAGTACAATGACATAGTGCCAGCATATATAATGTTTTAAATGAAATATAGGGCTCCATTTGATCCAATTTGTACGACAAAAAATAGACACAATTTTTATAGAATCTTCTCTATATATAAGAGGAGACATAAAATATTAAAATGTTAGACTTGAAATGGGACACATGGACTTGCAAAGGGTGAATGGTCTAAATACAACGATGGCGAATATTCTAATAGAGCTATACTATATATATGTTTTATATTTGTTCTTTCTTGTTTATCTAAACCATCGCATTATTAAGTAATTTAAAAACCAATGTATATATGATAATTTTTCCAAAATGACACGATATATTCATCGCCAATCAAAATTCTTGCTAGAATAATAATAATAAAAAAAAAGGATGATTCCACCATTCCATTTCAAATGGTACTATATTATTATTTCATCGTACGACTATTTTTGTAACTAAATATATTACTTTTTACTTAAAAGGAAAAGGAAGAATAATATTTGGATTAAAGTTTTGCATTACAAACTAACCCAAACCTTATCTTAGGACAATGAAATATATATGTAAGCAAAGATGAAATGGAAGATAAAACATCAATATACCCCATGTGTTTGTAGTTCTCATAACAGATAAAAAAAGTGAATGAGAAAGAAAAAAAAAAAGGAGGAGAATTGTAGAGCAAATCACACTCAATTATTAAAGAACAATAAGATGAGGAGCAAGTGCTATGAAAGAGACTACAGAAATTGACTTAATACAATCTTCATATTCCTTAGCCTCCAAGACCGTATGAAAGAGTCTGAGTTGACTTAGTACATCTTCAGATTCTTAGACCAGTCAGTGGCTGAGTCAGTGACGATTCGAGTCGAGTCTGAAAGTAGGGAGGAGGTTCAAAATTTATTTGGACTTGCCACTCCTCCCTTTAAAAAAAAAAAAAAAAATCTCCATATTCCTTAAGCTTTACAATAAGGTACCCAGACAGCAAGAAGAAATTAGATGGCTTATGGGTTTATATAGTTAATTAGAGCGCAAAAGCTTTAGGGTCCCCCACAGCTTTTGGCCTTAAAAAGTCGTTCGGTTCAGACTAAAGCTAAAAAAGTGAACAAGTGATGGGTTCTAGCAATTCAGAATTGAGAGACACTATCACATTATTGGTTTGTGAGTAATAAATCAATCACTATTAAAGCTGGTTTTTCTGAATCAATCACTTCTACTCACATGGCAAACTGGGTTGTTACGTGGCACTCTCGCACACAAGAAACAAGGGTCACTCAATAGGTACTAAGAATTTCATGTCAAACATGTGTAGCCAACTCTTGCTGGAACACAAGCAACTTCTCAAGTTTAACCAGAAATATTGCTCTTGATTTCTAATACCGCATTGACCCATTGCCGTGGTAGTGGTACCTAATTAAACGTTTTTAAAACAGTCCAGAATGTAGTTTCTCTTGGAAATTCAATACGAGAAAGTACGCGCAGGACATGGGCTGACTGTGCTCATGATTTAATTGATGGTCCTGTCATTTGGAGGTGTTTGATGGGATTTGTGGACTGGGCCGGGCTTGATTTTTCTTCAAACAGTCATCCCGTTGCCCCACAATGGCTGAACAACGTAAGTGATGATTTATGTACAGAAACTCTGATGATATCTCTAGTGTGGAAGTTCATGATTATTTTGAAATGTCTGATCATTGCCCGTGATCATTTCAGTCTCTCGGATTCCTACCAACAACACGACAAACCACTGTGTCGTATTACCACTTCACACGTGATCCAATCCTTGTCCACACTCTAAAATGCCCTTAATTTACTCACAGCAGCAAGTCCACTGACTGGGTCTATGAAAATTTTTGCTGCATATTACCTTTTCCCTTTTAGCACATAGAATCATGTGCCTGGGCCATCCCTTTGAAAGCTTCCCGTTTTTATTCTTTTCCTTTTACTTAACCAGGAGAAAAAATACATTAATTAAGTAACAAAATAGTTGTTATATGCATCCGTAATAGTAAAGATGAGAAGCCATTTGGTTTTCTGGGCTAATTGTACTCATGCCCCCAAAATGTGCTGAAGTGAATGTGTTTGAATTTTATGCGACTAATTTCATTTACATAAGGGTAGATTTTTTATTTATTTATTTTATTTATTTTTATTTTTTCTTAGTGAGAACAAATTGTTGAGCCTAATGTTCAACAGACTTTCTCAATAGTTTTTAAGTTATATATATGACAATTGAAAAAAAAATCGTAAAGATTAGAAACAACCAAAAAAAAAAAAAAAAAGGGAGGGATAGAGCCAAGCAACTCTTTTTATCTGTATGGTATCTATAGAAAATTAGAATACAAAAACAAAACCAAAGATAGTGTTTTTGTAGCTTTTGCTCCTTGTCTTATTTCTTCCTTTATTTGGCATCAATTGCCAAAAAAGACCCATATGGGTTTATATTCATCGATTGCCACCTACAACATCACATGCATCCTCGTTAATTTCTTCACAGTGTACTTCTTTTTCCATGGCTTTTATAACGTCATTAATTTCTCTTCTTGTTGCTCTCGGCTTCTTCCTAGTTTTTATTCCTTGCAATGCAAGACTTAGTCATGATTTCTACAAAAGAACTTGCCCAAATGTGGAGAAAATCATCTTCAATGTGGCCTCACAGAAGCTGCTTGAAGCACCAGTCACCGCCGCCGGGGCTCTTCGCATTTTCTTCCACGACTGCTTCGTTGAGGTTTGACACACACACACACATATATATAAGTAGAATGCCCCATTACCTTCTTAGCAATTAATTTAACTAATTAAAGATGGGAATTTTGTAATATGAATTGATATTATAATTTGAAGGGCTGTGATGCATCGGTGTTGATTGCTTCAAGTGAGACCAACAAGGCCGAGAGGGATTCAGAAATCAACTTGTCATTGCCTGGCGATGGTTATGATGTGTTCTTTCGAGCAAAGAGAGTCTTGGAGTTGCAGTGCCCTGGCATTGTCTCTTGTGCCGATATTATGGCAGTTGCTACAAGAGACTTGGTTCATTTGGTAACTTTCTCTATTTCTCATCATTCACTTTCATTTTCACCATTATTATTGCTCCCCCCTTGCTTAGGGTTACAACACTTTTTTAAAGTAGTGTCCCATAATGAAAGCTAATAAACGAGTGAGCATAAAAAAAAAAAGGGAGAATATTATTTTGGTCTCTCTTAGAAATTACATTTACTACTTGGGTATTTGATAAATTTTTAACCTCATAGTTCATCACTGGTGTTTACTAGTTTTGATTTAGAAAGTTTTAGATAAACATTTTGTTATATGAAAATATCACATTTATGTTGGATATTTAATCTAATATTGTTGGATTCTTAATCCAACGTTGAGCTATTTTTAATCTAATGTTAGGTTTATATGTGAATAATTATGTATTCAGACTGTCATATAAAGTTAAGTCTAATTAAAAATAATTTAATTAGGCTTTCGGTAATTTGAACTTTAATGTATCTAATAGAGTGTGGGTATTTTAATGTATAGAAAACAAATAATATTTTAATTCTATAATAGATAAAATTAGGAATACTTAATCAATCGTCAAAAAAAATGCACAGAGATAGTAAATGATTCTTTAGGATATACTTATTCAGCGTAATAGATTCAAGTACACTTTCACATAATTTATTGTTGATTTTTGGTGGTATAACATAAATGATCCTGAGCTTTATGTGATAAATTTCACCATAAAGAATTCAATTATTTTAACAATTTACCCATTCAATAATATGTATATATATATATATATATATATATATATATATATATATATTATTGTTTTAAGAACAACAAGAGGAAGAGATACAACTTGAATGAGATTCTTTTAAGGGAAGTAAATTCAACCCATGATCATGTGGAGAGATATTTAGACTTTATTAAAAAAAAAATCATAATACAGTCCTAAATTTTTGTGCAAACTTATTTTATACAAATTAATTTGACATTAAATTATTGATCGAATGAAAATACAAAATAATAAAAACAAATCATGTAGATCAAGAAATATTTAATCTAATCAATTGAATTATGTCACATCAATTTGTACAAAAGTTTGTGACTATATTATTACTAAAAAAAAATTATTATGGACTTAAGTGGTTAAAACATTTTATATGAGAGATTGAAATGTTATTTTCTTAATAAATAAAACAAGGTAATAATAATCTAACAAATTATAGAGTATATACACTAGTAGTAGTCCAGCACTCAAATGTTTTCCCCTAAAAATTTTATGAATTAAATAATTAATGCGTCCATTTATTTTTTATTTTTCAGTAAGAAAAATTAACATGACTTTGCTTCAAAAGGTGGGAGGCCCAAGATGGGAAGTAGCAAAAGGAAGAAGAGATGGCTTTATTTCCAAGGCTTCAAGAGTAGAAGGCAACATCCCTCAAGTGAACCAAACAATCTCTCAAACAATCTCACTCTTCAAATCGAAAGGCTTATCAACTCTAGACATGGTAGCCCTGTCTGGAGGCCACACCATTGGCTTCTCACATTGCAAAGAGTTCATGCCAAGAATCTATAGCTACAACAAAACACATGACATTGATCCAACCATGAACCAAGACTTTGCTCGCAGCCTTCGGGGTTCATGTCCTAAGTCTAAGAAACTTGATCCAACTATTGTTGCGCTCAATGATGTGGCTACACCTTTCGTGTTTGATAATTATTACTACAAAAATCTTCAGAAGGGACTTGGGTTGCTGGCTACTGATCAGATGTTGCACTTGGATTCAATGACTCAAGAGTATGTGAAAAAAATGGCTGATGCTAAAACCGTTTTTTTCAAGCACTTTGTTGTTGCCATGATCAAGTTGAGTAACATTGGGGTCAAGACAGGCAAGGATGGTGAGATTAGGAGAGATTGCGGTTCCTTCAATGGTTAATTAAATTTTACTTGCATCGTCTGTAATACTGTTTGCAATAATAGATGGAGTTGCATTTTTGAGCTGATTATATAGTTATTTATCCTTTCCAGTGCATTTTTGTTTGAATAGTATTAATCGAACTGCCTTTCTCCCATAGGAGCGAAATTTAATTTGAACCGTAAACTGCTCATAAGTTATAGCTTGCTTTGTATATGAATTCACATCAATTATATGTGTACGGGAATTAGGCTTATAAAGTTGATTTGTATAATGTAGGAATGTCAACTTAGGATTTTATAGTACTTGCTAGAGATCAGGATTCTCGTCCAATCACTCAGATTATATTCCTTTTTGATATACAAGTGCCGTGTATACCTCTTAAATCTACTGAAGAGGCAACGATTCGACACTATATTAGCAACTGAAGTGAATATTAATTCATTTTAAGGCATTGGCTTTGATGTTGACCATTTGTAGGCATACAAGGAATGTAATAAGCACTAATAATTCAAAATAATTGAGGATATATTCAATCTAATGACTACTAATTTTTAACCAATCTTGAAAATGTCATACACGCTTGATAAACAGTGGATGCATGAACATTGAACAAGAAACAATATCTAGGAGCACCTAATGCTTTCTCAAGTAAATGATTAAGCTAATTTTTTATTTCAATGAATACTTGTCTACAAATGAAAATAAAAATTAAAACAGTTCAGTAATCAGCAAAGCGACGTGCGTAACTCTTAAAACATGAAGATTGTTTTTTCTTTCTTTTTTTTTTTTTCTCATATCTTTGGTAGCATCCAAACTACACACTTAGAGAGTGAAAAGAGCCACTACTTGTAATCCTTTTCAATTATTATGTCCAAATCTTAGAGATAGGATTGTGTTAAATAGTCATTTTAAACTGTTTGATAATAGCCAAAACTGGAAAAGATTACGTGAGTGCTTGAGACAATATAAAGATTCGAGATTATTTGTTGATTTGCAAAGTGATGAGGAACTTATTCTATAATTATCATGATCATCTGGAATCCAAAAACGTATCTTTCTCATATTGACTTAAAAGCATGCACGTACAATAAGGTTTGAGGCTATAAATTAAGGCAAATTTAGGGCGAAGAAGGTGCAGGGTCAAAAACACAAATATTGTTAGTTAGGGTTGGCAATATACAAAAGCAATCGTCGCTCACTCTCCCTCAAGGGCTTCTTCTCGATCCATATCTAATATAAATATGCTCAGATGAGTGGTGACGGATCGACTTTGAAGCTCTTGAGGGCAGAGTGATCGACTCCGGCTTTCTCATTTTCCTTTATCGAGTGAGTGTATCTACAACTAATTAACCAACAGAATCGTGACGTGCGACAAAGAAACAAAAGCAGTAGAGTCGTTCACTCTCCCTCAAGGGCTTCACCACAATCCCCCTATCATGCTCAACAGGAGATGGGTTGACGTTGAAGTCCCTGGGGGTGAGTGATCGACGCCTGTTTTTTAATACGCTAATTATCAGAAGTTAATTACATTAACGATCGCACAGAAGGCAAAACTCGAAGGCAAGCTAGTTAATTCTTTCAACATGCAGAGAGGCATGAATTATATATATATATATATATATATATATATATATATATATATATATATATATATATATATATATATATATATATATTTGTATGATGCATGGCGCTGCTGCAAGTGCAAGGTAATACTTAAGCAGAAAATGAATTTGATCCAACACATTGCCTGCCCATGGCTTTAATTCCCTTTCCATCAGTGTTTTTTTTTATCTTGTTAATAAGAATGTTGTTAATAAGAAGTTGTTGCTTATAAATGCGTATGCTATTTTCTGTAAATTCGAACAAAAGCAAATCAAACACAATTATTAGATCTTGCCCATCAAATATTGCAAATTTGGCCACGGTTGTTACTTGTATGTCAATTCTAATCGGATATTATTTTTTGACAAGCTACAGCTAGCAAAATCCTCACATAATCATCAAGCTTTGTTGTATTGTTACACTGATATACAGAATGTACGGAAGGATGAATTCGCGAGAGAGGAGAGCAAAAAGGAAAAGGAGGAGTTGGCAAATTAATGAAGCGAGAGAAGCAATAGGCGTACGCCGTACGGTCTCCTCCAATGCCATAAATGCGGTTTCATTGATGAATCCGAAATTTCTGAATCTCTCGACGACGTTTCAGTATCAATATAAAGAGCCTGTTGTTGCTGTGCTTCATGCCCTCCTCCTCGTAATCATGAAGATGGGCCAATTCATTTGCAATAAAGGAAAATAATGCAATAACTCAATTAAAATTCATTTATCTTATTCGATAATGTTATTATATATATATATCCCAACTTTGTAACTAAATCTACTTGGTGTTGGATTGGATAAGGATTGATCGGTTTTCAGTTTTTCCTCAGCTTGATTCATAGTAAAATGGACAGGATGGTGATGATGATGCTAAACTGATGATGCCTGCCGATTCTAGGACATCATTTTCAATGCTATTAATCTAGGGAATCATTTTCAATGCTATTAACACTTTAATACTTGATTCAAAATAGTTCAGTGTTAGTCTCTTGCATCAGAAGTCGAAACGAGGAGTAGTGATGAGCTGGAATGAAAATTACTTCAAAAGATCTACTTTACCAAAAAGTGAATTTACATTTTTTTTTCAATCCTCAAGCAAGCGAGGTAATTTTATTAAAGATGAATAACGGGAAAGAAATAGATAGCCTTACCCCTCAACATAGCTTGAAAATTAGCTAGAAAATTATAATATGAGATGTATTTTACTTGAAACATAAGAAAACAATATAGAACTTCTCAACACTTTTTTTTTTTTTTTTTAAATTTCTGAAGCTGCAGTAAGAACTTAAAATGTCCACACAATTAGATAAATAACTTACGATAAAATAGATGGTACTTCAAATCATTTCACCCTCAAGCATAAACAATAATGTCATTAGTTAGTTCAAATACTTCAAAATGGTGTACCTACAGCTCAATAGTGGGCTGGTGATCTCAATTATATTGAGGACATCAGTTAAAATTTTCATGGGACTCTTTTCTATTTCTTTAGATGAATATTTAATACATTGTTAGTCAAAAGTAGATTTTTAATCTGGACCTACAAAATTTCAAGATTGTACCATATCATTCAAAATTTAAGTCGTACACGAAACCCAATTAGGTAATTCACAAAAGGGTAGTGCTTTTTACATCCCTTTAAAATCCTTATAACACCCCTTTTAAATTTTATTTTTAAAATACCCCCAGTTTAATTTTTGAAAAACAAACATGTATATTAAAATTAACAATCTTTCCATAAATTTTCACTATGAGAAAAGACAGTAGTTCTTTAAAGTTTTTATTTATAAAATACATACAAATCTTGAAATCTTAGTTTATATTTTCTTAATACATAATTTCTATCTCCATAACTCTAAAATTCTTAAAATTTTCTTAAAAAAATTAATTTTAATTTACGATGTGAATACAAATTATGAAATGAGAGTATGAAATTTTTTTAAGAAGAATATTTATTTAAGTATTTAATTAAAGTTTCATTTAAAGTAAGGCATGAATTAATTTATCTTTGACTATTTAAGTAATTTTAAGTACGAAAAGAAAAAATAAAAAAAAGGGAGTTTCATTAGAGCTTTTGAGGGGTGGCAAATGGATTCTCTTTACGGAATTCGGTAGCCCGTCGGCCCAGCCCAACGATCACAGTGTACAATTTAGCTTAGCTGTCCGTCTCCGCCTTAATACCTAAAACTGAAATTTCTGTCTTTCTTCCGCCCTCAGCCGCGAAGCGTTGCCGTTTTGATCAGAACAAGGGTACCGTCTCTAGTCTCTTCTTCCTTAATCAAACATGTGCTTTTGTTTTTTCAACTTTCACCATCTGTCTCTCATCAACACCGAATGCACTTTCCATTCTAGGGTTTCACCAATTCTCCACAGAAAAGAACCCAACAGAATAATCAAACCTCTCAATTTTCAATATTATTATTAAGGGTTTTATTTTATTTTCACGTTCTTCTGTTAAAAATCCATATTTTTTCCCTCTTTTTCTTTTCTCTTTCATTTAAATAGATAAAATGGGTGACTCTGATACACAAAAAATAAGAAACATATGCATACTGGCTCATGTTGATCACGGTAAAACGACACTTGCTGACCATCTGATTGCCGCCACCGGCGGCGGTTTACTTCACCCTAAACTAGCTGGAAAACTTAGGTTTATGGATTATCTTGATGAGGAACAAAGGCGTGCTATTACGATGAAGAGCTCTTCGATTGCTCTTCATTATAAAGATTATGCTATTAATCTTATAGACTCCCCTGGCCATATGGATTTTTGTAGTGAGGTTTCCACCGCTGCTCGTTTGAGTGATGGTGCATTGGTGTTGGTTGATGCTGTTGAGGGTGTTCACATTCAGACTCATGCCGTTTTGCGGCAATCCTGGATTGAGAAGTTGACTCCGTGTTTGGTACTTAATAAGATTGATAGGTTGATTTCTGAGCTGAAGTTGACTCCTATGGAAGCGTATAACCGGTTGTTGAGGATTGTTCATGAAGTGAATGGGATTATGAGTACATATAAGTCTGAGAAATATTTATCTGATGTAGATTCTTTGCTTTCGGTGCCATCAGAGAAGCTAGGTGATGAGAATCTTCAGTTTATAGAGGATGATGAGGAAGATACATTTCAACCCCAGAAGGGTAATGTGGCATTTGTGTGCGGGTTGGATGGATGGGGTTTTAGCATAAGTGAGTTTGCCGAATTTTATGCTGCAAAACTTGGGGCAAGCACGGCTGCATTGGAGAAGGCTTTGTGGGGTCCTCGGTATTTTAATCCAAAGACAAAGATGATTGTGGGGAAGAAGGGAATAGGTACAGGGAGTAAGGCTCGGCCTATGTTTGTACAGTTTGTTCTTGAGCCATTGTGGCAGGTTTACCATGCTGCTCTAGAACCAGATGGAGATAAAGGGGTGCTTGAGAAAGTGATTAAATCATTTAATTTGTCTATTCCGCCTCGTGAATTGCAGAACAAGGATCCAAAGGCTGTGCTTCAGACTGTCCTGAGCCATTGGCTCCCTCTATCTGATGCAATCTTGTCGATGGTAGTGAAATGTATACCTGACCCAATTTCTGCTCAATCCTATCGGATTTCACGTTTGCTTCCTAAGAGAGAAATTTTGGATTATGATATTGATTCCAATGTACTAACAGAGGCTGATTTTGTGAGAAATTCAGTTGAGGTTTGTAATTCTAGCCCAGAAGCTCCATGTGTTGCTTTCGTTTCAAAGATGTTTGCTGTCCCTATCAAAATGCTACCTCAAAGAGGTTCAAACGGGGAAATTTTGGACAATTATGCTGACAAAGGTGGAAATGGTGAATCAGAAGAGTGCTTCCTTGCATTTGCAAGAATCTTTAGTGGAGTTCTTTATTCAGGACAAAGAGTTTTCGTGCTTTCAGCTTTGTATGATCCATTAAAGGGGGAATCAATGCAGAAGCACATACAAGAAGCAGAGTTGCAATCCTTATATCTAATGATGGGTCAAGGCCTGAAACCAGTAGCATCTGCCAAGGCAGGAAATGTTGTGGCAATCCGAGGCCTGGGTCAGCAAATATTGAAGAGTGCAACTCTTTCATCTACAAGAAACTGTTGGCCTTTCTCTAGTATGGTATTCCAGGTTTCCCCCACTTTAAGAGTAGCAGTTGAGCCATCTGATCCAGCGGATATGGGCGCTTTGATGAAAGGTTTGAGGCTTCTGAATCGAGCAGATCCATTTGTAGAGATTTCTGTTTCATCTCGTGGGGAAAATGTGCTTGCTGCTGCAGGAGAGGTTCATCTGGAAAGATGCATAAAGGATTTGAAGGAGAGGTTTGCTAAGGTAAGGTTGGAAGTCTCTCCGCCTCTTGTGTCCTATAAAGAGACGATTGAGGGTGATACATCTAATCCATTACAGAATGTGAAATTGTTGAGTGGGAGCTCAGATTATTTTGAGAAAACAACTCCAAATGGGAGATGTGTTGTTCGAGTTCAAGTCATGAAACTTCCTTTTACCGTGACTAAGGTGCTTGATGAGTGTGCTGATTTGCTTGGAATTATTATTGGAGGGCAAGCCAATAAAAGTTTGGAAACCCAGAGATCAAGCAGTGGTGAGGATGATAACCCAATTGAAGCTCTGAAAAAACGCATAATGGATGCCGTGGAGGATCATATTTCTGCTGGGAATGAGAATGACCAGTTTCCGATGGACAAATGTAAAGCAGAGTGGAATAAGCTTTTTAGGAGGATTTGGGCACTTGGTCCAAGGCAGATTGGTCCTAACATCCTCTTCAAACCAGATGATAAACAAATTGATACGGAGTCCTCTGTTCTTGTAAGGGGTTCTGCTCATGTATCTGAGAGATTAGGCTTTGTGGATAACTCTGATGATGGTGATGCAGCTGAGGAGATACCGCCAGAAGTTAATCGAGCTTCATTTGTGGAAGCACGGTCTCTTGAGAGCAGCATAGTGTCTGGATTTCAGCTAGCTACGGCATCTGGTCCTTTATGTGATGAACCAATGTGGGGATTGGCTTTTATTGTTGAGGCTTACATCTCTCCTGCGGCTGGAAAATCTGATGAGTCTGAATCTTCTCAACAATCTGAGCAGCATGGCATCTTCTCTGGGCAAGTTATGACAGCTGTTAAAGATGCATGTAGACAAGCTGTGCTCAAGAAGAAACCCCGACTTGTTGAAGTCATGTATTTTTGTGAATTGAACACACCGGTTGATTCTTTGAGTAAAATGTATGGAGTGGTTTCTCGAAGGCGGGCCCGGGTGTTGAAGGAGGAAATGCAGGAAGGTTCTGCACTTTTCAGGGTTCATGCTTATTTGCCTGTTTCTGAAAGTTTTGGTTTTGCTGATGAGCTTAGGAAAGAAACCTCTGGTGCTGCAAGTGCTCTTCTTGCCCTTAGCCATTGGGAAGAACTTCCTGAGGATCCTTTCTTTGTACCTGAAACAGCGGAGGAGAAGGAAGAGCATGGAGATGGTTCTAGTGTTCTTCACAATACAGCGAGAAAACTCATGGATGCTGTGAGGGAACAGAAAGGCTTACCTGTGGAAAAAAAGGTAGTCGAGCATGGAACAAAACAGAGGACCTTAGCTCGCAAAGTTTGAAAGTGGTTAAATCCAGTTGTATCACTAGCTTTAAAAGAAATTGTAAGACAATACATGTCATCAGTTTTGCTGTGAAAAGTTATAGGCTGTTCGGGCAAATTTAATTTTCAGTGAGTTAATTTTTATCTTTTTCTCATTTTCATTCACTGATCAAAACCAATGTGATTCTTCTATATTACTTTGCTGGATTTAAGTTCTAGGAACAAAAAACAAATTTGTTTTCACATTATTAATTTTGACATTCACATTTGCTTGGCATTATCTCGAACATTCTTTATGCCTTTGGATTTGAAGTCATTTCTTTGGGGAATAATTTATGACTTGCTACCATTATTTGGCCAGTTGCTTGATAGTTGCAGCCAAGTGCAATAACTGATCTAAGCTTGCTACTTTTGCATGATGCCCAGTTCTGATGTGGAAACTATGTTGATTTTGGTCATGGTTATGCTGATTTTATTTCAACTATATAATATCCCCTAGCCCCTAGGAATTAGGATTCGGATAAAGCTGCCGTTGTTGCTTTATGGGTTCTCAAAACTTCCGACTTAGATGCCACAAAAGTACACCCTCATCTTCATATGGGCTGCCAACACCTTAAATTACTTGGCACTTGCTAATATATTGCAATCTGGAACCATTCTACTAGAAAGCACTGCCTTGTTCCGTTTTTGCTCCTCAACTTGGACTGTAGTTTCCATGCTTGCTCTGTCTGAGGGTATGGATTTGACTACGATTTTATTCATAATGATTATAATTTCGTTAGAATTGTAAGTTGTCTGAGGTTCAAGTTTATAGCCTAGGGGGGATTAGAGATAACGACTGCTGGAATAAGGTTATTGGGGTTGTGGCATTTGATTTAGCCCTTGGGGACTACAAAGAGGTGCCACTGCCACTGCCTCTGTCGCATCAACTGTGGGTACCAACGGTAACCAAAATTTTCATATGGAGTTGGTGGGAGAGTTAGAAGGGTGTTTGTTCGCGGTTGCCAATAAAGAAAATGGTGTGAACGTTTCCTAGACAAAATTGTTTTTGTTTTCACCTGAATCAAATCAAATTTATTGGTCTCCACTACGAGCTGATTACCCGATTCTCAAAAATTGTAAAAATCCGGGAGATATAAAGTCGGCAGGTTATTTTAAGGGAGGGCCGCAGCCAAGTTCTTTTCTTGAACGATTATGTTGATCTTCTATTTTATGATCTGAAAAACAACAGAGTTAATGAGGTTTGGATTGGTGGTTTACCCTGGAATAGTTTCCAAAATCTTGATAATTTGAATGTTTTGCAAACCCTTGCTTTGTTTGATAATTTGAACTGACAAACTGAGGGGAACGTGCCAGAGGAACTGAGGAAGCCATCAACTGATCAATCAAGTAACCAAGGACCTGATCAAGAAACCATATCAAGACTCTAGCTCACCCTCGCAAAGATCAAGAGAGTGGTGACCAGGAAGATTGTGGTGCAAGAAATATTGAAACTTGTGTATTTCAAAATAAGTAGAATAAACATCTATGCATTTATTTTTAAGTACAATTAACCGTACAAACAATGAAAACTATCATACTGTCATTCTTTAGTTTGGAAATCCATGTGAGCAAGTATGCTTATGTGGTGAACACAATCAAATACTCAGCATTACTACTTACATTCCAATTCAAAATGACAAATGAAGTAATATAGCATTGGAAGTACCTTTCTTTTCACAAAATGAAGTACGGCCCATGCCTATCTGAAAAATAAGTTGAAACTTGAAAGGACATTACACATTCAGATAAATAAAATTAATAGCAACAAGTAATATGTATTATGAGAAATAACTCTTGAATCTAATGGACCAATAAAAAATAACTCAGAATGATGTATCTCTACACCCAATAACTAAATTTTCTGATAAACATTTTCTTAAAGCTTCAAAAAGTCTATAAACTTTCTATTATATTCTATTCCCTATTAAATGGAAAGACATAAAAAAGCAAACCAGGCCGCGAATTCATATACTATCACTTCAAAATGGCGGTCCAGAAGGAACTCACCTGGCATATTCCTCATATCCTAATCCAAAAAAAACTGTCTCAAGAAATACTCTTCCATATGTTATCACATCAGCAAAGGAGTGACAAACAACAATTGCAAATCCAATTGTGGATACGGGATTGCACAGCATTATCTGGGTACCAACTAACCAAATGAGGAAACCATAGTAGCTAGGATGCTGGGCAAATCTATGCACTCCCATGAGTAATCAGTTCATGATGTTCCTGACGATAGTCCTTGATTAGATATGTGAATGCCCGACCAGCTGTGATAATTCACGATATTGCGTATGATTTCCCCAACTATAACCATCACAAGACCCGCGTTGCTTATTAACCAATATTCCTTCTAACCTGGAAAGTCAACAAATTAGATAAAATACTGCGACAAGAATAGCATTTTCCATAATAAAACTTTTACTGATAGTGATCAGAATTAACCTAAGAGTAAAGTTCTGACTCCCATGAAAGGCAATTGCTAAAATGTTTTCGGGAACCTGAAAGAAGAATGCTTCGAAGAACAACAGTCTGCAAGCTGTGTGTGATCCACTATTTCTGTCATTTCCATCCAATGAACTCTCAGTTTTCTCTCAATAGTCTAGAGAAGGGCATCCCCTGCATCCGAAAGAGAAAATATATTGTTCTGTGGTCAGTAAATCATCAAAGCAAAAATTAAAAAAAAAAAATCCAACATGGGATAAGCGGAGAAGCAGATTTATTTTGTTGAAACAGACCTCACTTAAATTTATCCCAATTTTGATTATCAGATATGATAAGAGACTTTATTTGGTCACTAGAAACAAAGTGGATATTACAAAATAGTTAAAAAATGAAATTGATAAATTCACCAGAGGCTATTGGTTTATTTTCAGTTTCTCACCAACCAAACAACTCAAAATATAGCAATTTCATATACAATGAGACCCAGAAAGTTGTTTTTTCATGTTTTTTTCCTCGGAGTCAGTTACATAGATCAAACCTTGAAGTGAGCTGAATCTTCCAATTCTGTAATGCAGAAAGCAAGTGAGAGAGAGTGGAGTGACAAAGATTCGAAGATGACGTTTCTTCCCCTGTTTTTTTCTTTTTAAATTACTATCAAATACAAATGACAAATAGTACATTTCTCTTTAAATCATTAGAAAGTTTATTTTTATTTTTTAATTGTAAATTCAAATTTGATCATGCAACTAAATAAAACAATATATGTTGTAGTTAAATCAAATTAAATTGCACCACATTTTTTACGGTTTGGAACTGATACATGTCTAATGCTAATCTGCTAATAAATTTCTAATCTACTCAATTGAACTGAACAACAAACATATTACATAATACAAAATTTTTTGGCATTACAACATCTTCTCGGTCATAGCCTGTGTTTCTACATCCAGAGGGTTTCTTGTCACCGCAGTTGCTTTAGAGGCCTCACAACATCATTTGCCTGCACCTTCTTGATATAGAAACATTTCAAGCGATGGGAATCTTGGGTTCACCTAAATTCACGAAGGCCTCTGCACGAGCCATACGTGACATTACAGCATTCCAAGACACAAGGTGGTTCATAAACACGTTTGCATATGTCCCTTTGTCATTCTGTTAGAACAAACCAAAGGATTGTCATCGAAGGCATCTTATGGACAGTAAAAAGATGAGGTAATGAAGGTTACATACCTTGTAATCCAGATAATAAGCATGCTGCAAAAAGTAAAAGAGAAATAATTAACATGTGGTGTAAAAAGGATTAATAATTTCAACTTTACACATACAAACAGAGACAAGAGAGAAAGCTTACCTCCCACATATCCAAACTGATGATGGGCTGCATGAGGAAAGATAATTAATGCACTTGTTAAAATGGAATAATTAATGCACTTGTTACAATGGAAATAGAGTATTCACTTAAAAGGGATTAAAATCGTACGATATCATTCCACACAAGTGGATTTATGGCATTTGATGTTTTAACCACAGAAAGCCGTCTCTCTTCCCTCTTCACTGAAAATTTTCAAAGCAGCAGCAAGCAAACAACATTATCAACAGAATGAACAAAGATTGACAAATGACTATACTACTAGTAAGCTCAGCCAGCAAGCAAAACAGTATTATATCTCCCAACATTTCCTCTACTAAAACATAGATCCATAACTTTTCTGGCATCAAATCCTCTGATACATCACAATCAAAGGGTGAAAAAAATGTTTTGGGAGGGGGGAGGGAAAGCAGTGGTCAGAGAATGGACATATTCACAACAGCCTCATGACCTATCTAACTTAAATGTAATAACAGCGCATGCTACAGAGTATGATACTAAACAAATTATTAAGTAGTCAACAAGATATATTTCAGATGTCATTTATTATTCTTATTTTGATAAAAGTTACTTTAGATGACACTAAAGGTTGGTATAAAAACAACAGGTTTCAACACAGAAATCCATTCCTGTCCCAGAAAATAGTGTGTCTACATACTAAAACATAGAACCTTAAGTTGCACATAAAAAAATTAAAAATCCATACTTGGTAGCCTAGCCCTACCTATTATATTTGGAAACAATAAGGAACTTTAATGAAAGAGATGTAAAATCTGAATCAGAAATGCAATTCAATGTAACACCAATTAAAAGGAAAACCAACTTAACAAAGAGCTTACAAACAAGCCAAACATAGCCAGAGCCAAATAATGTGAGGGCAGCTTCTATAAACTTCTCTTTGAAATTTGTAAAGGAACCAAAGTCCTTTTCAATCTGCTCAAGTACTCCATATTTGGGTATGTCACCTCCTCCAGGCTGCATGGACTCCCAAAAGAAGTCATGGTTCCAGACCTGCAGTGGTAGGTTAAACCATAGATTTCACATCAGTGTTATTACTTCAAACGGATGTTAAAATTATTTAAACATGATGAAATGTAAATAAGTTCATTGTAAAGAACTCTGGAAATGTACAAAAGACAAAGCACTCCAAGACTCCAACTAAGTTAGCAATTGTTGCCTGTAAGAATTTCCCATTCCATAAAGGTTTGTTTACTTCCGAAGCTCTATCTACAATATGGAAAACCAGTAACATGCATCAACCAAGGTCAATATCTTAAAGTACTGTAAAATGGTGTGGAGAAGCTCTTTGGCTTCTTGATAAGAAAAATGGGTGGGTTTCAACTGATCCTAAATATGATAATACTATAGGACCATAGAAGATGAAACCAAAAATTAGGAAAATAAGCCAAATCTTAGATACAAGGCTTTTCCATTTTTTACTTATATAATGCATAAATGTAAACCAAACCCCTTTCATTTAATGTAGTAAAAAACAGTATTGCACTCTGAACTAAATTCTTCCTCTTCTTTTCAATCATGAAAACTTCAAATTTCATTGATAATAACAGTCAACGATTTCACCAATTATACAATAAAGGAAGAGAATGTGGTATAAAATCAACATTCACTTTATTCTGAAGTTAAACTGCAAGCTTTAATATTAGTTGAAAAGCTATTTTATATATACCCAAAAATTTGTTTTTAAGTCAAACAAATTAATGAACCCACCAATTTATGAGCCACTTTGAAGAAGAAAAGGCATTATCTCATGAAGCCACCAAGCAGAGAGTTTCAACCGTACCTGTACAGCATTGTTGAATTCCGGTAAAGGGTTTCCATTGTTATAAGAAACTTTAACAAGTTCATCCAAAGTGTATCCATACAACACATCATCTTTCGCGAGGTGTTTATTCAAACCTTCCACATAGCCACGATGAAGCTCTCCCCAATGTATTTCCAGCGTCCTCTTGCTCATATAAGGCTCTAAAGCATCCTAAAAAAAAAAAAAAAAAAAATTCAACTAAGTAAAATGTCGATTCCACAAACTTATTCAGCCCATTTGACAGAGACAAGCCATTTCACTCACAAGTTTATAAGGAGGGGTCTTCAATCCATAGTAAGCAATGATTTTGGAAGCTCTTTGTGACCCATGAAGTTGTCTTCTCTGCAAAAACAGATAAGATAAAAGAGAAATGCTTTTCTGTTAAAAAATTTGAGTAAACAAAGAAAGGGTTTAATTAAAGCAAATAACGAACCGAATCACAGAACTTGGAAATCTTCAAGGGATTAAGCAGAAGATAAGCACTAGGTGGAGCCAAGGGATTACAAGTAACTACTAAACCCATTTCGGTTTTCTATCGAATTCTTTTTGCCCTTTTAAAAAAAAAAAATTAATCTCTTTGCGTGCGAAGTGGAAACTGTGCCTTTGAAATTTTATTTTGCCCTAAAGGCAAATCCGTTAATTTATCATATACTGTCAAATATCTATTATTATTTAGTTTTTTCCTATTATTTTTTTAAAAAAATATTATTGTGTTCGCAGGTTTATTATTAATCTTTTAAAAAAATTATGTTTCCAAATAGAAAAATAAATTTGTCTACTAAAAGTATGCATTGGAAAAACACTACTAAAGAGATGTAAACTCATTATTTTTTAATAATATATATAATATCAAAGTCCAATATTAACATAAATGTATAAACAAAATCCAGTAAAAGAAATTAAAGAAAAATAACTCCCCAGTTACACGGAGGTGTCAACAAATTCAAGTTAGAAAAATTGAATAAAGAAAGGAAGCTAGAAAATTTGATTTTAAATAAATAACTTTTTATAATAAAATAAATACGTGCATTACTTAAATTTGCAAGGAGGGCGTAATTAAAACGAACAATCTATTCGCCTATGGTTGCCACTTGCCACACTTGCCAGCGCTGATTGAGCCACAACATTCGGAGAGGCTCCTGTATAAAACTTAAAATAAATTGGTTCCATTCACTACGATTCAACTTTGCCAGATCTGTTTTTGCAGCAATTCTGCTAACTTTGTAGCAAGTTCGTGATGCCAGGACTCAGGAGGATCCCATTCTTTAATCTCGGAGTTAATTATTAGACTTTTGCGCTTGGACGGTGGAAATGACAAAGATTGAGTCTCCATTACTGATAGGGCCCTAATTTATAAGCACATCAAGAACAAAAATTAACAGACGCCATACTAAAATAAAATGAAATAGCTGTTCACAGTACAAGCTACTGTTAATTAAGAGTCAAAAGAAACCTGCCTCAAGTTGAGGCACGGATTCCCTAGGGTAAGTTTCTCAACGTGATGAAGCCGCATAAGAAGTTCCTTCAACAAGACAAGTTGGAATGAATTTCGTAACCATCGGTCTTTATTTTCAACTTGAAACTGAGATTAACTTCCACTAAAGATGACACATCATCAATGAAGTTGAACCACATTTCGCCTATAAACCCTAATAAGCTCAATGAATAAACATTCAGGGCTGATATATCCATCACAGTTACAGTATCTCCCCTAACATTATCTGCCACAAACTCCGTCAAACTTGAAGATCGAACAGTAAGCTTGGAGGATACAATGCAATGTTTCAACTTCAAGCTTTCAAGACCAGGACTGCCTAATAAAATCTTTTCAATCACATCATCATACAAAAGCGCAGAAGCAATGAATAAAACCTTGCTCGAAGTCCAAGAAACCGATCCACAATGCTTGGGAATACGACAGTTTATAATATCCAATATTCTAAATGATGAATTGAAAAGGATAGATTCAGCCAACTCGTATTCATTCCTGTTACTTAATTCCACACCACCATCAAAATGTAGAAAGAGCTCCTCTACACTGCGTTGTAAGGCAAAACAGATCCAATTGTCTACATAAGAGCGGCAAGAATACTTGTACTTGAAACTAATAAATAGCTTTTCAACTTCGTAATTAGGACCGGTGCAGTAGAGTTTCAGGGTTGTGTCGACAAATCTGGCACAGTCATACAAGTTGACTGCAGAATCCCCAGTCCAAACTGAAAGCCATCTTTTAGACAGAACACTAGTTTTTATGACATCTTCCAAAGGTAGATATGGACCTGATGAGATGTGGTGGAGGATTGAATCTGGTAGTTGGCTGATGTAATCTTTGGTTTCATCGTTGTTAATTTTCTTTTGTTTTGAAGACTTAAAGGATGAACACGATTGCATTGTCATTATTGCTCGGCCTTTACGGTACGTGAATGAGGGGTTCTGCACTTTATACCATTGGGGAAACAAATACAAGTAGTGAGTGATATATTAGCATCCCAAACTAAGGTGCAGTTTCCTATTCAGTTTCTAATTTAAGTATCAACCATCCACAATGTAACAAAAAATTGCAAAAAATAAAATTTGAAACGGTGAGCCCGACCTTGATCCCATTGTTGATATTGTAGACTCCTCCATGATCGAAGAGATTTCCTTTGCTGTGCCCTTCAATTTGATTTAGGATTAGTGTTTCAAGTACATTTCAGTTTGGTCACTTCATTTTACCGTTTCTATTTGTTGAATAAATACCAACATCCAAAATCAACTCAAACAAATAACACTACATTAAAAATAATAATAATAAAAGCTTTAAAAATTAATAAAAATAAAATCTTGATGCAGGTGTGTGGATCGTCAATTTCAATAGATTAGAGGATGACAGCCGGATCCGGCTGCCAGCCAGGTGAGCGAAGAAGATGGGTTAATCACAAAAACAAAAATAAAATAAAATATATAGCTTAATATTGTCCCAACAGCTTGAAAAGAGTGGGTAAATCATGTTTCGGTTCGAGCTGCTTGGGTTTCGGTTTGGGGTCCAACTTAATTCGGATGGTAGAATTCAATCTAATTAGTTCGAAGCTCCAACCCAAACCGTTAATTTATCATCTAGTGTAAAATGTCATTATTATTTAGTTGTTCTTACTGTTTTCTAAAAAATATTATTGTGTTCGTATGTTGTTTTAATTTTTAAAAAATAATTATACCGTTGTTTCCTCTATTTTAATAGGAAAAGAATTTGTCTACTAAAAATATGCATTGGAAAATCCTAAAAAAGAGATGTAATTTAATTACTTTTTTAATAATATAATAATACGATCAAAGTTCAATATTAACATAATTGTATAATTATAGTCTAGTATAAGAAATTAAAGAAAAAAAAGAACTCCCCTACTGCAGGAGGTGCCAACCAATTTAACCTAAGAGAAGGGTTGTTGAACAATTATAGAAACTATAAAATTTTATATTCAATAAATAACTTTTTAAAATAAAAATAAGCCTAATTAAAACGAACAATATTGAACCACAGCATCTGGAGACACTAGAATTGCATGGAAAAAGTTGCAATTCATATTGTATGTTTTGACTTTTGACTAGTTCAATTGCTGATTAACAATATAATATTTTCATAAAATAATGGTAGACTGATTTACTATCACATACTGATTTACTATCACATACTTTCAATAAAATAGAAATAAAGTGAAATCAAAATAGATTAAAACATACACCAAGAGCCATAAACTAAAATATACATATGCAAGGGATGAATTTGGTAATTATCCAAAGTACTGAGAATATTTGTTGTTTTAGCCCACAAGGTTACATGGACTATTAAAGATTTCGATTCTTCACTGATCCGCATGCCTGAAATAAACGAAAGAAACTAATGTAATGTGAGCTACAGTCGAGGACGAAGTGATTGTAAATCTATCTTGCAAGGAAAATTTAACTTACTTGTCTAACAGCTACAGGTGTTTCAACTTAATAAAATCAATTGATACCAGCAAGTAGCTTTACCTTCCTGTGTGAGAACATACTCACCTTAAATTTGACAAGGTGGATGTCAACATCTGTGCAAATAAAGGGCATACGACAAAATCATTGTAATTAAAATATATATATTATATGAGAATTCAAAGTAAAAACTTGTGTAATTCCTATATTTTTATATATAGTTTTAATTTCCTCCAATAGTTTAATATAATTGTTGCATATTTTTAAATAATATCAAATATTTTAAGGTGGCATGCTGATTATGCTGGTTAAAGAAAGAAAAAAGTAGGAAATGAAACCATTAAAATGTATTATATATATGAAATCTATAGTCATCTTTCATGCATCCAACTGTGAAGGAAAAATCACAAAATTTTTGTGAAGGAAATCTCACATTTTTTTTTCTTAGATTATGAAAATCAATAACATGTGCATGTGAATTATCAAGATATTAATGAAAGGGGAAAAGAGTTTATACTATTTTTGCAAATGGATGTGTGTGGTTTGAAAGTGTTCACAAACTCATGATTTTTTTTTTAAATAATTCTTATAAATATTTTTATACCGGCTCGAACCATTACTCTCAATATTGTAAGTGCAATAGCTCTCTCAATAGACTATAAGCCCATTGGTAGTTTACAAACTCATGATTAATTGGTTTTAAACTAATTTAATTACTTTTAAAAGTTCAATTAATTAATTTGATATCTTAAAATGACGTTTGAATAATGGCATTTGAATTCATAAAGATTTAATCATTTTATAATAATAATAATAAAAATTAAAATTTTAATTTAATCTAATATTATATAATATTAATTTTTAATTTCTTTTATTTTTTACAATCATTAATATAAATGAATAAATTTATAAATTATTATTTCAATAATGTTGTATTTATCTTAATTTTTATTATATTAAAAATATAACTAAATAATGCATTATTTAATTCTATTAGAATAATTAATATATAAAATTGATTAAAATTTAATAAGTTATTATAACTAATAATAAATACTTAAATAATATATAAAAATATAAAATTATATTTAATTATATTATAATAATTAATATATAAAAATTGATTATTATTTAACAATTTAATATAACTAATAATAAATACTTAAATAATATACAAAAATATAATATAATATTACATTGTTTAGTTATATTACAATAATTAATATATAAAAATTAATTATTTGTAATAATTTAATATAACTAATAATACATATTTAAATATGAATAATATGAATTTAAAATTAATAGTGATATAAATAATGATGTAAAATATTATTACATATACTACAGAACTCTTACTTAGATTATTTAACACAATTCATTTTGTTAGTAAATATATTACAATTATTGTATCATTTTATTATTTTGTGATTATTTTTTGGTATGTTTAAACTTTTATTCTATCATCTTAAGATGATTTTTGAACTACTTTTGTAGATTTTAACTATTCATTTATATTGTGATATTAGATATTATTTGATTAAATTATTTGTTTTTATCTTTATTTCACATATTATATATTTGAAAAATAATGGAAACTAAATGTTATACTACTAAAAATGTAAGGATATAAGGTTTGATCTTTATGAATAAATATGATAATTTTTTTAACATTTATACTGAATAATCAATTTTTATATATTAATTATTGTAATATATAATTAATAAAGTAAAAAGATCAATTATTTGCTTCGATCTTTCACCTTTAAGGTTTAGTTTTTGAATTAATTTATGATCAGTTTGATAATATTATAACTTTAAAATATTTATTATTAGTGGTGTTGTAGAAATAATCAACTATGAAGATAATCAACTAAAAATTTAGTAAAATTTATTTTTAAAAACACTGTAAATTTTTAAAAATCATATATATTTTTTTATCAATCTTGTTGTTATATTATTGTAAGAATACAAATGATTGAAATGCTCAATGTTAAATAAAATTTATTTACACATTTGTAAACATGTATATATATATGTGTGTGTGTGTGTGTAATATACAATAATTGATAACTAAAATAAATATTTTATTTTATTAACTTCATTTTTTTATTTTTATCTCAATAAAATTAGTAATAATAATAATCTCTTTAAATTTATTAATTTTATTTTCTAATTAAGGATAGATTTAAATTTTTAGAATAAATGTGAGCATATATATATAATTGTATTAAGTATAAAATTAATTCTCAAAATAAATTTTAAAAAATTAATCTTTTCTTGTTTTTCAAAATCTGTTGTGGCTAGGAAGAGGTTATTTTAGCAAAAGTAATTTTTAAAAAATTTATCAAATATTAAAATTAAATCATAATTTTTTTAAAAAAAATTTACTTTTATACCTTTTAAAAGTAATCTAATCTCAAACAAGCCATTAGTTAAATTTTTAATTATATATATATATATATATATATATATATATATATATATATATATATATATATATATTAGTATATTTAAATTATTTTAAAGATACGAGTGTTAAAAAAAAATAATGGGTGAAAGTTACATTAAACACAAATGATCATTAATTAATCTCAAGGTAAATATTCAAACGTCGTCGTCAAAGTAGTGTTTGAGTATATAATGTACCGTAAAAATCTATTTAAGTTAATCAGACAGGTTGTGGATTTATCGGTTATGGTGAAAATCTTGAGGAACTGAATGAATGTAAATTATGTAATAAAAACGTGACAAGTGAAATATGTAATATCATTTATAAATCACCAAAATAATGTGCAAGTGATTAGGTAGTGCCGCCAAAAAAAAAAAAAAACATAATAAGAGACGAAAAGATAAATAAGAATTACCCTTCAACTTCTTCATCGCATTAATTTTATTAATTATCAGCTCAAATAACTTGCGAAAAACATTACAAACTACTGTGCATCAGGCTATCAGCAGGCTTTGGTTTAGCAGTGAGAGAGAGAGTATAAAGACTTCCTATCTAGTTTCTAATTTAAGATCAACCGTCTACATTGTAAGCAGAAATTACAAATTTGACTCAGAAAAAACAAGATATGCACAAATCCTGAAGAACAATAAAGTGCAGTTTAGTTTCTTCTAATTATCGAATAAATACCAACGTCCAAACTCAACTAAAACAAATAACAAATACATAGAAAAATAATAATAGGAAGTAAATAAATAAAAAAAAACTTTTAAATAATAAAAAAAATAAAATCCTGATACAGCTGTGTGGATCGTCGATCTCAATAGGTTGGAGGATGATGACCGGATCCGGCCGCCAGCCCGTGTGTGGAGAAGGTGGATTAATCACAATTATCAAGGAGACAAATAAAATAAAATAAAGTAAATAGCTGGACGGTGTCACAATGGCTTGGGTCGATGCGGCGGAGGTTGGAGTGAGCTGTTGCTAGTGGCGGAGGATTATGTATGAGGCAGCTTCTTAGGCTACATTTGGTGCGCAGGATTGAAAAAGTTAACCCAGATGCCCAAGAGAGGCTCCTAGAAAAAGTAACAGAGTCCTGCCTTACCCTGCCAGAAAATGGAGCAGAAACATGGCATGACATTGTTAAGCAACAAAAGTGATAAGAGAAGCAGATAGAGGAGCACAGAGAAACAGGGAACCAACAAACTATCACACAGAATACCTGAGCTTCAAATGAATATCTTTAATGCCAAAGATTGCAACAAATTCTTTGGCATTGGAAAACCAATCATTGTGTCCAAGCATCTCTTCTTTCACATGCAAAGTACAACTTGGCTTTACATGAGAAAACTGAAACCTTTCCCCCTTAAAAATTTGCACTAAATTACAATCAATGAGCCGACGGCCAAGAAATTCAACATCCTTTATGGCCAAACAGCTCCTAACCTTGGACAATGAGTACCTTAAGGACTCTATGTCTCAATCCAGCTATAACCAACTTGTTTTTCTGTCATTCCCCTCCTCACTATAGCAGCACCTTCCCAACTGCCTCCCTCAGAATACACCTTCGACAACAAGACATGAGCGGCAGCATTCTTAGGAAGCAACTGCAGTAGCTTCTTCGAAGCCCATTCTCCTAATTCTTTATTACCATGTATCCGACAACCACTAAGCAAGGATCTATAAACGGCAGGCGAAGGTTGAAAGGGCATGACTTCAATTACACGTTTGGCATCTTCAAGGTATCCATTTCGTGATAACATATCAACTAAGCAACCATAACAATCAGGAGATGGTTGCATTGCATACTGTGAGTCCATTGATTTGAACAATAGACAGCCTTTGTCAACAAGACCCTTATGACTACAGGCCGATATTACAGAAATAAATGTTGCTTGGCTAGGCTGTAGATTAGCCAACTTCATTTTGTCAAATATTTCCATTGCTTCAGAAACAAGACCATGATGGGCATATGCCATAATCAAAGTATTATATACAACCATATCATTGGAATTAAAAGACTGATCAAAAGCCATCCTCGCACCTTTAATGTCCCCACATTTTGCATAAGCATCTATAACTGCACTAGCAACGTAAAACTCTGTATCAAGTCCCAATTTAATAACAAATGGATGTATAGATTTAGTTCGTTGATAAGCTCCTATAGCAGCACAACTGTTTAGAATGCTGCCCAAAATATACTCATCAGGCTTCTCACCAGCTTCTATCAGAGTGTGGAAAATTGTGAGTGCTTCCTGATTATGGCCTTGATGCACCAATGCAGACATCATGGCACCCCAAGATGCCATATCTAATCTCTCAGCACCATTAAAAAACTCAAAAGAATTATCGAATTGTCCAAATTTAGCATAGCTGTTAATCAAAGAACTACAAATATATCCACAAGAAGAAAAACCAGTCTTAATAATAGCACCGTGTATCTGCCCAACCATTCGCTGGTTTTCAGATCTGCAACAAGCCTCTAAAACACAGAAGAAAGTACATCCGTTTACTTCAACACCTGACTCCCATATATTACAAAAGGTCTTTAGAACATCTGTGTCACAACCTTTAAAACAATCCCCTGAAAGTAGCTCATTCCATGTGGTTATGTTCTTGTAACTAATGTTGTCAAACACTGAACGTGCCATCTCCACTGCCCCACACCTATAGAACATATAAATTAATGAGCTTGCGACATTTTCCTCATGAAGAAATCCAAAATGCAATGCAAGACAGTGTAACTGAAGCCCAAGATGAAGACTGAGTAGTTTTCCACATTGTCTAAATAATATTGAGAAAGTTACATGGTTAGGCCTACTGCCTGATAGGATAAACTTATGGAACAAGCTTGCAGTTTGTCCTGGATTCCCAATTTCAGAGAAACCTCCGAAGAGAGTATTCCATGATATAACATCTTTATCAGCCATCCTTTCAAAAATCTTGAAAGCATAATCCATTCCACTATTTTTAATGTACATATCTATAAGAGCATTCCCTACTGAGATACTACATTCCGCCTCACTCCGAATGATCAGTCCGTGAATCTGTCTCCCAATATCAAAATCAGCTGCGAGGGAGCAACCCTGGAGGGCATTTATGAAGGTGTATTTGTCCATGGTTATTCCTTCAAAAAGCATTGAAGATAAAGCATTCAGTGCTTCAAAGCCATACCCACAATATGCATACCCTCCAATCATAGCATTCCAACAGCCAACATCATCACTGTTTATGCTCTCAAACACCCGCTCTGCCGCTGCAATATCCCCCAACCTAGCATAAAAATTCAACACAGAACAACCCACAAAAGGATTCTTCTCAATTCCAATTTTCAAGGCAAAACAATGAATAGAAAAACCGAATTCATTGGCTCCCATACTAACACATACTTTCATAATACTTCCTACAGCAAACTCATTTGGCATAAACCCATTCGTTGTCATGTTCACATACATTTTTAAACCAATGTCGAACTCCCCATTTTGAATTGCCTCGGAAACAATCAAAGTCCAAGAAACAAGATTTCTCTCAGCCATTTCATCAAACACCGCAAGTCCACAGCCAAAAAACCCACATTTCGAGTACACCTTGATCAGATTATTTTGTAAGAAAATGTCATTAGTGAATCCCATCTTGACAATATGGCCATGAACTTGAGTTCCAAGGACACGAGATTTTAAATTCTCAGAGAGTGAAAGAGATTTAGCAAGGAAAATTGGAGGGTCAGAGCAAAATTGATTGTTGTCACAGAGTCTATGAAATCGTTTCCTGGTTGCATTGAAGTGGCATAAAGGCTTGTTTGCAAAAAGAAAGACACGTTTTAAGATTCTCATTTGTCAAGATTACGGCCATACAACACACAACTTGCTTCAACTTTGTCATTGACCCTAACCACCGTCATCGACGGTGGAATGCAATTGACTTAGAGTTGATGGGAGGGAAAAGTTTGATAACGTGAGCGCAAAGCCTTTCATGAAATGTGAATACGAGTCTTTATCTACAGTTAGCGAGGGTCCCCTTTTAAGAGTTTACGTTACGCCCGCTCTTCGGCTTTCGCGGGTCCTCCAACTAAAAGCCTCTCTTGCGGTGTTTAGAGATTGGGTAACTGAAACTTTGCCTCAAGCCCAATGGATAAACCTACCACTCGGATCATAAACTTACTGAGGCAGCCGGTTCGAATCCTGTGAGTTTTCATAATCGGCTAAGAACTCAGGAGTATATTTTTCTCTCTCATAAGTGTGACTATGACTGTACTAGTACAAGATATATAGATACGTGTCCTCTGATATCGTGAGATAGAAATGTTGAGTTATGCAACATTATAATTGATTTTAAGTTTAGACCCAATATATATAACATTTTTATTGTTTATATCATTAAACTTATGGTTGTAAAGATAATAGTAACGGGTAAATCTATTTTAACCAAAAAAAAAAATATGAATACACCTAAGAGTTATGGTGCAAATCCTGAGGAATTGAATGAATGTATTCTCATTGCTATAGATGACGAAGATGATGATAATAATAACAGACACGAACATGAATAAGAATCATTCATCAAATTCTTCATTGCATTAATTTTATTTTCACAAATAACTTTGCAAAAAAAACATTACAAGCTATATTATTTATATATCAGCAATGGTTTGACTCTCAATGACGGGTATGCTTATGGTTTTTTTTTGGCTTTATACGTGCCTTTATTTATTCTCTAGTCTCAGTTTATCTCCATCTTAGTTTATGCTGGATCAAGAAAATAAGATTAAACAGTTAACACTCAGCATGAATTTACAATGACAAAGTGCGACACAAATCTAGTAAAACTATTATATAATACAACAAGAACGAATCTAAGTAAAACGCACTTGGCGCAGTTGGTGGTTTTGGAGATGGGAATGTCCACTTGAACACCACACTTAGTAGGAAGTGAAGAGGCTGCATCTTCTTTGATATTTGGGTAGCAAGCAGCATGTTATAGGTCGCACGATTCCAGCCCAAAAATGACCTAAGGACATGAGCTAAGATGTGCTAGCTTGGCCTGATTCCGGAATGTTCCGCAAAATTCCAGCAACTCTAGCACACTTGTATATAAGCTAGATTTCTCTAAAATGTTGCACATGTATATAGAATTCTTTAGGCTTAGAATTCTCTAGAGCTAGCCAAGCTTCCCTATAAATATGGGTGAGCTCTAGGCATTTGAGAATCAAGCAATCATCTAAGCAACAAAGCATCAAAACACTCTTGTAAGCTCTCTAGTAAGCTTTCTTTTGAGTCATACAGTTTCTGCATTTTGGCTACATTGCTCTTTAGCTCTCTTCTCTTTAGCATTTCGGGAAACTTCTTGGCTTAGCTATTGAGAAGCTCAAAGGCTTACTTAGCAACATCCCGACAAAGGTTGTCTAAGTGCCGCACGGGTTTGCTGCGCAAAATACTCATCCCGTGACAAGTGGTATCAGAGCTAAGGTTTGCACACACGCATTCCAGCAGCAATGGCCAACCTTCCAACCTTAAGCACAACACAAGAGGGCGCAATTAGTGTGGAGATACTCCCGGAACCAAGCCGGGGCCGCGATGAAACTCGCGGACAGGCCAAGACTCTTAGCAAGTCCAAGGCCGCTTCTATCGATGCTTTGGAGCCTCGCATGGCTACGCTTGAAACCTCAATGTCTGCCGCTCAGGACACCCTTGATAGTTTGGAGGAAAGGGTAGACGGTCTCGAGGGCGAATATGCCGATTTCACAATGGCAACCAAGGCGCTCATCCAAGACCAAGCCAACACCCTCCGAGGGGAATTTCGAGCATTTCATGAGGAGTTGCTGAAACTCCGCAGTTTTGTACAAGACGAACTGCACGCTATCCGTGCTGAAGTGGAGGAAGTACGCTCGGACTGGGCATGACACAAGCGCATGCTCTTCGCGAGCCCAACTTCTACAAGCACGAGTGATGCGCGACGCATTGACGTGCCGAAGCCCGACACCTACGATGTCACATGCAATGCCACCATCGTAGACAACTTTCTCTTTGGGCTAGACCAATATTTCGATGCCATGGGTGTACGAGATGAGGCATCGAAAGTGGGCACTGCACCCACATTTCTACGAGGCGCTGCATAACTATGGTGGCATCAGAAGCATGGCAAAATGGGCAAAGGCATCTGCACCATCAACACATGGGGAGATTTCAAGCAAGAACTCCAAAAGCAATTTGTCCCAAGTAATGCCAAGAAAGAGGCGAGAGCACGCTTACGTCACCTCAAGCAAACTGGTAGCGTTCGCGACTATATCAACGAGTTCACTACCTTAATGCTCGAGATAAGCGACATGTCCGACAATGACTTCCTCTTCTACTTCCAAGATGGCCTCAAGGATTGAGCCAAAACGGAGCTCGATAGGCGGGGCGTCCAAACATTTGACGACGCTATTGCCACCGCGGAGTCGCTGAACGAGTACTCTACCCAATCTAAAGATAAAATGCCTAACTAAAGCAAAGGTGGGGGAGAGAGTCGAAAGGACAAGGGCAACAATCGCAAGGATTGGGGGCAGAAAAAACCTCCAAGCGGCAAGAGCGGGCAAGGCAAAGCGGAAGGCAAGAAAGAGCCACCAAAGCCGCGAAGCCCATACTTCATATGTAACGGCCCTCATTGAGTACGTGACTGTCCCGAGAAGAAGTCGCTCAATGCCCTCGCTGCCCAACTCAAGAGCAACTCCACACCAAGAAAGGCCTAATTTATGTGAGCGCGAAGATAAACGGACACTTCGTTCGTACATTACTGGATACGGGAGCCACACACAACTTCTTATCCGAGGATGAGGCCAAACGCTTAGGCCTCAAAACCATGATGGAAGGAGGCACCATGAAGGTGATAAACTTACCCGCCAAGCCCATTGCGGGCACAGCACAAAGTGTGCATGTCGCACTTGGCTCGTGGAGCAGAAAGCTTAACTTCTCTATCGTGCCCACGGACGACTTTAAGATGATTCTTGGCATGGAATTCTTCGACCAAGTCCATGCCTTCCCACTTCCAGCCACAAACTCCTTAAGTATCCTCGACGAGAGCAAGGCGTGTATGGTTCCCACAGAGCATTATAAGTCTGAAGAGAAGACGCTTTCGGCCATATAATTCAAAAAGGGTTTCAAGAAGGACCCAAGCTTCTTAGTCTCTATTCGGGAGCTCAATGAGAGGGAAGATTCCGTAAATACTTCAAGCCAAGTCCCTTCAACCATACAAGCCGTTCTTAAGGAGTTCAAGGACGTGATGCCTCCTAAGCTTCCGAAGAAGCTCCCACCTAGACGAGAGGTGGATCATCAAATAGAGTTGGAACAAGGTTCCAAACCTCCAGCCTTGGCGCCCTACCGCATGGCGCCACCCGAACTCGAGGAGTTAAGGAAACAGCTCACTGACTTACTGGATGCATGCTATGTTCGCCTGTCCAAAGTCTCTTTCGGTGCACCGGTCCTTTTCCAAAAGAAGAAGGATGGATCGCTGCGAATATGCATCTACTACCGAGCGCTCAATAAGATCACTATCAAGATCAAGTACCCAATTCCCTTGATAGCGGATCTATTCGACCAGCTTGGTAAAGCGAGGTATTTCACCAAACTTGACTTGCGCTTCGGGTACTATCAAGTTCGCATCGCTGAAGGGGACGAACCCAAGATAGGGTGCGTAACCAAGTACGGATCTTTCAAGTTTCTTGTAATGCCTTTCGGACTCACAAATGCACAGGCTACGTTTTGCCCTCTTATGAATAAAGGGCTGCAACCATTCCTCGACCGCTTTGTGGTCGTGTACTTGGATGACATAGTGGTGTACAGCACCACGCTTAAGGAGCATGCTAAACATTTGCGGCAAGTTTTGCAAGTACTTCGGGAGAACGAGCTCTACCTCAAGATTGAGAAATGCTTGTTTGCTTAAGAAGAGGTAGAGTTCCTGGGGCACAAAATAGCGGCCGAGAAGCTAATGATGGAGAACTCGAAAGTAAAGGCCATCATCGATTGGGAGTCTCCCACTAAAGTACCCGAGCTACGCTCATTCCTAGGCTTGGTGAACTACTATCGCCGATTCATTCAAGGCTACTCAGTCAAGGCGGCACCCTTGACGGATTTACTCAAGAAGAATCGGACATGGCAATGGTCCGAAGAATGCCAACATGCATTCGAAGGCTTAAAGAAAGTAATTTCGGAGGAGCCTGTCCTAGTTCTTCCGGACCACACAAAGCCCTTCGAAGTTCGCACGGATGCCTCCGACTTCACCATTGGCGGAGTCCTCATACAAGAAGGCTACCCGATAGCATTCGAGAGCCGAAAACTTAATGCATAACGCCGCTACACCGTGCAAGAAAAGAAGATGACAGCAATCATTCATTGCTTACGAGTGTGGCGACATTACTTGCTTGGCTCACACTTCACGATCATGACAGATAACGTAGCCACAAGTTACTTTCAAACATAAAAGAAGTTGAGCCCCAAGCAAGCACGGTGGCATGATTTTCTTGCGGAAGTCGACTATAGGCTCGAGTATAAACTGGGCAAAGCCAACGTCGTTACGGATGCATTAAGCCGCAAGGCGGAATTGGCTACTCTTAGTGCGAGCCAACCGACTCACGCATCAAGGAAAGCCTTCAACAAGACCCATTGGCAAAGGACTTGCTGGAAAAGGTCCTCAAAGGAAAGACAAGGAGATTTTGGCAAGAAGAATGCATCCTCCTCACCAAAGGAGATCGGCTGTTCGTGCCTAGGTGGTAAAACTTACGCAAAGAAGTCATCAAGGAGTGCCACGACTCCAAGTGGGCTGGTCACCCAGGAATCGAGCGTACCACCGCAGTAGTCCAAGCCTCATATTGTTGGCCAAACATGCGGGATGACATCGAGGCATATGTGCGGACTTGTCTTGTGTGCCAACAAGACAAAATCGATCACCAACTGCCGGTAGGATTGTTAGAGCCCCTGCCCCTTGCATCAAGGCCGTGGGAGAGTGTCTCAATGGATTTCATAACGGCCTTGCCTAAATCCGAAGGTTGCGGCAGCATCATGGTTGTGGTAGACCGTTACAGCAAGTAGCTACTTTCATTGCCGCACCAGCAGACTGCAAAGCGGATGGAGCAGTCCGTCTCTTAATTAAACACATAATGAAGCTTTGGGGAGTTCCAAGAAACATCGTGAGTGATCGAGACCCCCACTTCATGGGAAAATTTTGAACGGAGCTCTTCAAACTATTGGGGACGAATCTCAAGTTCTCAACAAGTTTTCATCTGCAGACGGATGGACAAACCAAGCGCATCAATGGCCTCCTCGAGATGTACTTGAGGCACTATGTAAGCGCTTACCAGCGGGATTGGGCGAAGTTGCTTGATGTCGCCCAATTTTCTTATAATCTCCAGCGGAGTGAGACTACCGGCAAGAGCGCATTTAAGATCATCATGGGATTCCAGCCCATGACTCCCAATGCCATAGCCTCGACCTACGGAGGAAAAAGTCCCGCGGCTCATAAGCTCGCCCGTGAATGGCATGAAGAAGCGGACATCACTCGAGCTTACCTCGACAAGGCCGTGAGAAAAATGAAGAAATGGGCTGATACACGGAGACGACACGTTGAGTATACGGAAGGAGATCGAGCCATGATCAAGCTCTTGCCCCAACAGTTCAAGACATTACGAAAAGTCCACAAGGGGTTAGTGAGGCGATACGAGGGACCCTTCCACATTGTTCGACGTGTAGGTAACGTCTCGTATCTACTAGAGCTTCCACCAAGACTCAAGATTCATCCGGTCTTTCATGTAAGTCTTCTTAAGCCCTATCACGAAGACGTGGGAGACCTAAGTCGCGGAGAATCAAGGCGTGCCCCAACAGCCGTTGTTACCGCGTTCGACAAAGATGTGAAGTACATCCTTACCGACCGAATCATTCGAAGGAGGGGCGTGCCAGCATACTATGAGTACTTGGTGAAGTGGAAAAACCTCCCCGAAAGCGAAGCCACTTGGGAACGCGAAGATGAATTTTGGCAGTTTGCGGAGCACATTCAAAAGTTCAAGCACGAGAACGCGACAAGGACGCCGCAAGCATAGGTGGGAGAGGATGTTTCGAGTCACACGATTCCAGCCCAAAAATGGCCCAAGGACATGAGCTAAGATGTGCTAGCTTGGACCGATTCCGGAATATTCTACAAAATTCCAGCAACTCTAGCACACTTGTACATAAGCTAGATTTCTCTAGAATGTTGCACGTGTATATAGAATTCTCTAGGCTTAGAATTCTCTAGAGCTAGCCAAAATTCCCTATAAATATGGGTGAGCTCTAAGCATTTGAGAATTAAGCAATCATCCAAGCAACAAAGCATCAAAGCACTCTTGTAAGCTCTCTTGTAAGCTTTCTTTCGAGTAATACAGTTTCCGCATTTTGGCTACATTGCTCTCTAGCTCTCTTCTTTTTAGTATTCACTGCACGTCTATCAGCAGTGGTGGGAGTAATGGCCTTGAGATTCTTCAACCCTTCACAACACGCTGCCGCTGGATTTCCCCTGCTCATCAAGAAGGAATACAAGACGCCATTGATGCATCCACCTACCCACCAGTTACAGCTGCCTCACCTGGCTTCGCTACCAATAATTGTACCATGGCGAACACGACCACCAGCATTGAGATAACGGCGCTGCCCTTCTTCATTTTCGCTTCTGTGTTTGCCTTTTTGTGATTGACTTCCGAATGTGCTTTAGTAGATGGATTGAATGGCAAAAGCTCAAATGGATCGGTATTTATCGAATAGTGGGATTGGACAAAGTTGGAAGTTGTGTGTAATGGCATAACTGAAGCAGTTACATTATTTTGGCTTGTTTGGTAAAAAGGGTAATGAGGAAAGGCACCTGTGATGGGCATGCTATAAGCACAACCAACTCTATCTCTTGTGTCCTTTTGAGTATTTCTTGACAAATTTTCTTGAATACATTGCACAACACTACAAAACTTTTCATGCGACGCTCGTTCAATAATGATCTCTCAAATGGCAGATGGCACGTCTAGTGGGTCTTATAACGAGACCTATAATCTTTTTTTATTTAAAATTGTTTAAAGCTCACTAATATTGAATTCATAGTTCGCACACCCATCAAATTTGACAATCAATGTTATTAGATGGATACACTTCCTCAACAAATTAAGATGGCTTGTCCTACAAAAATGTTCTCGCACAACAACAATTTAGCTGCAGCCAATTGTCCATATTCTTCTCTTGTTAGACATTATCAAAGAAACGATGCACCCGTGCCATTACGACTGCATATGCTTTGAACTTTGTTTTAGCTCAAACGTTAGCACACCTCTTTCATTTTCAGTTGCCCCGAGTAGTTTGGGCCTGTTCCAATGTTCGAGCTTCATGTCTAAACTTTAACATCAAAGAAGAGTTAAGACTCAATGCCTCATATTTACCTAGGAGTTTGGTTTTTTTTAAAAAAAAATGAAAGAAAAAGAGCGGAGAGGAAATGAAGAAATAAATAAAAAATGTATAATATCATATCATATTAAATCAAACAAATAATATTGAGATTTACCTTTTTCTCATTTTTATTCCCATCTCTCTTTTTCAATCCTCGCCTTACATTTTTTTAAACGAAACATGCACTATAAGAATGTCTTATACATGGCATTAAGTTTTTTTACCACACTTACAACTTTCTCATACCTCTTTAGCTAACTTAAAAATTTCAACGTGCTATAGAATATTTGAGAATTTAATACAATATTAAAGACCAGTTTGCAGTTGTTGTAAGTTTGAAAGCCAGTGTATATACGTTTGATAAATTTTATTACGAAAATATTATTTTATTATATAATGACTAAAATTGACATAAATTTAAATTATATTTTATTTTTAGAGTATGTTTAATAAATTGTTTAAACATATATTTTTTTAAATACATAAAATTACATAAAATAAAAAAAAATAATTAAATAAAATATAAAAAAATTCATAATCTGTTACATAAAATATAATAAAAAATCATACTTATATATAATTCAAATAAAATAAAAAATAATATGTATTATAATCACATTAATTTGTTGCAATAAAATTCCTTAAATTTTCGAATATGGCATACAGTGCAAATCAACGGGCAATAATAAATTAATACTCAGAATTGTAAATGTTTATCATTTTCATAAAAATATAGATATAGAAAAAATATTAATATATATATATATTAAACTTTAAAAGCAATAGTTATGAAATTAGAACTTACTAGATCAAAACTAATTTGGTACTGGAGAGGATATATGTAGTTATGGTGGTAATTAAATTGTTGCAATAATATAATATCTAATAATTTATATATTAGGGTTTATAGATAAATAAGATATAATTATCTTTTTTTTTTTTAAATACTAAGGTTATAATAGGAACTTTAAAATGTATGGTAGTTTATTAAATAAGCTGCTTATAAAAAAAGTAATTCTCTGCGTACTTTTAAAAGTTACTGACAAAATAAAAAAAATTATGAAATAAATTATTTTTATAAAATTTATTTTTATCAAAATTTATAAAATAAATAATCTATTAAATTTCAATCTCAATCCAAACCGACTTTATTATGCCACGAAACCTAAAATAAAGTGAGAAGCGAGGAATTTATACAATTTTCTCTTGAATACAAATTGCAATAAATGTTTTTATTAAGTAGTAAGCGAGCAACTAGAGAATGAAGTAGGCAATTTTATTTTGCAATCAAGCTTTAAAATAAAGCTAAGTAATGTCTAGTTGTAAAATCTAAAGTCTAATAATACAAAGGCAAAAGCCGAGCCCCCCAAAACCTCGCGGCCTTTCTATTCAACTCTCTCTGCTAAAACCTCTCTTCACCTCACCTCGCTTTCGAAAAGAATTAACTTTTAATACGAAAAAAAGAAACTTTAAGAGATTTCTAACATTCAATTCAATTTCAATAAATGGCAGCTTGGAAAATTTTGAGAGATTTTTCATACCGAAGGGTAATTTCATCGACACTCGGACGCTCCAGGCATTGCTCCTCCTCTTCCTCCTCTTCTTCTTCCTCTGCTTCTGCTGCTTGCGCCGCCCCTAAAATCCCTCACTTTTCCAAACGAGTAAGTGTTTTTATTTATTGTTAATTTTTTTTTAAGATTACACATTTCTGATTGAATTCTGAAGAAGTGTAGTGTCTGCTCATTTATTATTATTATTTTGTGGGACTGTAGGGGAGATTATTGACAGGAGCCACCACCTTAGGTCTAGTCATAGCTACTGGAGCTTATGTGAGTACGGTCGATGAAGCAACTTTCTGGTACTTCTTTTGCACCTTATTACATACATTATATTTTTTTAGCTTCAGTGATATATCTAATACTTGTGATTAACATATTAGGTTTCTTATGTAAACTCCAGTGCTTGTTGGAGGATTATATTGGTCTTTGAAAATGATTGTCAATGTTAGCAGCCTAAAGGGTTTTCTAGTGTAGCATTGGAAATGGGAATTCATAAGTATATATTTAAATGTAATACCCAATTGTGCAAATCTAGTATCTCGCTTTTATGAGTAAATAATGCAAACCAAGTCCATTCCTGGGTATCCAAGTTTGATTTAGCTGTCTTGACTTAAGTTTTGTGGTGCTAGATAGTGAACTTGTAGTACTTGATTTTTCACAGTGGCTGGCTATTCTCGGCTACAAAACTTGTCAACCCATTCTTTGCTCTTCTAGATGCTGAAGTTGCTCATACACTAGCTGTCTCAGCTGCTGCTCGTGGATGGGTTCCAAGGGAGAAGAGGCCTGATCTGTCGATTTTAGGGCTGGAAGTTTGGGGAAGGAAGTTCTCCAACCCTTTAGGTCTTGCTGCTGGTTTTGATAAAAATGCTGAAGCTGTTGAAGGTCTACTTGGGTTGGGTTTTGGCTTTGTAGAGGTTGGCTCTGTAACCCCTGTTCCACAAGAGGGTAATCCAAAGCCACGTATCTTCAGATTGCGTCAGGAAGGGTGAGTAGCTATATCTAACTCACTTCTTCTCTATCTGAACTGCAGGAAGCTTCTTTTTTGTTCAAAATACAGTTAGAATATACTGTGTGGTTGAGAGAAAGTTATATGGACATACAAAAACACAACTGTTGAATGTTCTTGAACTGCGAATTATTTTGCACTTTGGTGTCTGTCTGTGCGGACTTGAACCTATGCATCTGCGCCTTAATAACAAATTTTAGGGCTTGGAATTGATTTTTTTTCCCCTTTCCATCCCACTCCTTTTTTCATTCTTGTACTTATGTGACTTCATTTTTTGTGGCCAGTGCTATAATCAATCGATGTGGCTTTAATAGTGAAGGCATTGTTGCTGTTGCGAAGCGTTTGGGTGCCCAGCATGGTAAGAGGATGTTGGATGAAACATCACGCACTTCATCGTCCCCCAATGATGAAGTTAAAGTTGGGGGCAAAGCTGGTCCTGGCATTCTTGGAGTTAATATTGGAAAAAATAAGACAAGTGAAGATGCTGCTGCAGATTATGTACAAGGGGTTCATACATTATCCCAGTATGCTGATTACTTGGTAGACATACTGTTCATCCTTACTGGAGTTCCTATTCCTCTTGTATATGCTATCATCAAAATTTTCTGATTCAAAAGAGATTTTGGGTATTTAGTCTTTTGTATGCTGGCCCTTGCCATTTGTTAAATAAGTTGATTTTCAGAGTTGTAGTATGCTCTGATGTAAATATCGTCTTTGTAGCATGAAATGCAGATAAGGGAAGATTGATTTTGGATAGCTTCAATATTCTTTCCATTAAAACATTGATAAATATTGTGATTTAACTTATCTATCATCTCCAGTTAAGTGAACTTAATTGAGTACTGATGTGAGAATCAGCAGTGATAGAAAAAAATTTCCCAAGCTGCAGCTTTGTGGCTATTGGTGCCAAAAGTAAACTAGTAGGAGCTGCTCGTATCTTTTTTATATGTCCTTTGGTCTGCTGGAAGGGAAGAGGAGGCCAGGGCCTGGTCCGCTCCGGGGATGTTTGGTTTGGGTCGGGCTTGGGTTGGATGTTTTGGGATGTTTTTGACATTATCATTTTCCATCACGCTGTCATGTTACTTATTTTTAAAAAAAATCCCATTATCTGCTCCTTGCTGCATCATGATGTGAATTAATTTTTGAACTAAATGGGTGATGCATCTGTTCATTTATTTATTTTTATGCTTGTTCCTTTGTAGGTCATTAATGTTTCATCTCCTAATACGCCAGGATTGCGTATGCTTCAGGGAAGAAAACAATTAAAAGACCTTGTAAAGAAGGTTTAGAACTTTATCATGAACTCACGGTTCCCTTCATCTGATTTACCTTATTTCTGATACTTTCTATTTTAAAACAAGGTTCAAGCTGCTCGTGATGAAATGCAATGGGGTGAGGAGGGTCCGCCACCATTGCTTGTGAAAATTGCTCCAGACTTGTCCAAGGAAGACCTTGAGGATATTGCTGCAGTATGTACATGTTTACTATTAAATTTTTTTTCCCATTCTTTATATTCTTACAGTTGTTCTCTGTCTCAATAGGTTGCTGTTGCACTCCGCTTAGATGGATTGGTAAGTTTCTTCTCATCAAATATTATCTTTACTACTTTACCCGAAATGATAGTACTTCTGGTTCTAGAATTCTTGATATCTTCAATTGCATGTTGTTAATTTTATGCTCTGTATTTTGAAATATATTTTTATGCTTCACCAGCATTTACAGATAGTTTAACCCATAATTTACTGAATTTAAATTGTCCATAATTTAATGGTTTCAAAGGGGGAAATTTTTGTTCATGTAGAAGACGTGCCTTAATTTTGTTGTCTTTGCTAGCAATGTTCAAGATATATGCTGAATTAGAGGTCTATCCCTCAAAGCATGCACCATAAGAAAGTGGAATGTGATTATTCATTAGTACATTTTTCTTTCGTTCATCTTATTTGGATTATTTTGCATGGTAAGAGGAGACATCTTTAATTGCATGTCTAGGTGGTTATCTTTATCTATTCAATCATCTGAGAATATTAGCATTAATGTTTGGCTAATAGACTTTACTAGGCTGTATTCAATAATAGTTTCAGCCTTCACTAATGAGGTATTACAAACTGAGAGGTATGATATTATTGGCTCCATATACAAAAGTGATCTATGCATAGAGTATTTTGAAACATAGATGAAGCAACACATTCTTAAAAATTTCCTCAATCAGTTAGATTCATTTTTAAGATTATTCTGTGACCTTTTTAAAACGGACAGTCGTTATTTGCCTAATTTCTTGTGGATTGTCTGATACACAGTTAATGGTTATTTGGTTATGACTAGTTTATTTTATACTTATTGGTTTCTAGTCTTAATTAGATTGTAGGAAGTCTTATTGAGGTAATATCTTCTTTATCAAAAATGAATTAGCTTTCGTTTTCTCTACTCGCCTTCTATAAACAATTCAAAGAGGTTAAGAGTGGGAAAAATTCACGTGCTTCTTTTAATAGTGAGCATCTATTAAATTTCTCTAACCCAGACTGCTAGGAAGCCAAAGTGAAACTTTCTTTATCATACAACCTTTTTATATATTAAACTTCCATTTTAGTCATTCTTCATGGGCATTTTTTACTGCATTATTCATACGTACCGTCAAGGATGTTGTTTTCACTACCAGGACAGCCAGAACAGCTCCTGTTTAATAGCCCGTTGAATTTTGTGTCCCATCACTTGGATTGTAGAATAACTATCAATATCAAACAATGGTTTCCTACATTTATGCATCTTTGTTTGGCTCTGCCTGAAATAAATTTGCTTTTCTGTTTTCACTATAAAGGGTTACCATAAGTTAATTATGTTGTTTTTAGTTTTCAGTTTTCTGTCTATAATGTCAGAAATTATGATCAAGAAGTGTAATGGTGGTGAAATTAAACTTTAAGTTGTGCTCTCTTAAAACAAGAGTTGCTTTGTGAAATTAACACCTTAGTTGATATTTTAGAATAGAAAATGAAATCTATTTATGATCTTCTTTAGGGTCTTTGTCGTTTTGCTCCATTTTTAGAGAACTGACAATAATTTGATACTTCCAGTTGCATATCTGTATGTCATAAATCATTAACTAAATGCTTCTGACATAATAAATTCTCTTTTAATTTATGTTAAAAGTTTGAGATTTGTATTATGTTCAATATGTTATTGGTAATGCATTTTTGGTTGATTGACTTATGACGTTACAGTTGTACAATTTTCTGAACTTTCTTTTTAACAAAGAATTTCAACTTTTGTCTAGATCATATCAAATACAACTATTTCAAGACCAGATCCTGTCAGTAAAAGCTCAGTGGCTAAGGAAACAGGTGGTTTAAGCGGGAAACCTCTGTTGAATTTGTCAAACAATATCTTAAAGGAGGTGTATCTCTTGACAAGGGTATGCTGGCTATTCTTATGGTATCTTTAATTTATTACACTTAAGCTGCCTTTTGTTGGGAAATATAGCAAAGATTGTTTCATGTTCAAAACCATAAGAAGTGATTTATTTCATGAGACTCAAAATACATTCAACATTCCCACCCCTCACCCCCCAACCCAAAAAAAAAAAAAAAGGGAAAAAGAGGGAGAGAGCAAAAAGGATAAAAAAAAAAAAATAGAATTGATTTTTCAGCACTTAACCACTGTCGGCCATAAGCCTTTTTTTTTTTTTTACTTTCTTGATGGTAAATTCTAATGCGTTAAAGAAACAATAGAATATGAAAAAGAAGGATGAGGCATCTTTCAGAGAAGGGAAACAAAAAAGAAGAATTAAAGAAATAATCAAAACCAACAAAAGATAACAACCTAAATTAGATGGGAAAAAAAATTATCTTCCAGAGAAGGTAAAAGTTGCTACACCAACCCTCTATACCGTGTGATTTTCTTTCCTTTGCCCATTATTGGTTATTTGCTACTTAGGATTTTGATAGTTTTTATGATATTTTTTATTTCATGCTATGAATTTGACAGCATCTACTTATCTCTGTCAGGGAAAGATTCCTCTAATTGGTTGCGGGGGTATTAGCAGGTAAAATCAACAGAAACCTTAATCTAGTATCCGGTCTCTGAAAATCTTGCATTCTTTAAACTTGATTTGTTTATGTTTGATTCAGTGGAGAGGATGCTTATAGAAAGATACGAGCTGGAGCAACCCTTGTTCAGCTTTATACAGCATTTGCCTATGGAGGACCTGCTCTTATTCCTCAAATAAAGGTACTGCTCTGCTGAGTTTCAAAAATTGGAGAATGGATCAAAATAACTTTCTACAATTGCTGTTCGTGTATAGCAGAGAATGCATAAATCAGTTTTTTCCATTGCTTCTCATAACAACGGTAATCTCTATAAGTCATTAACAGGCATTATTATTTTACTGGAGTGAGTTGAGAACTTACTAACTAGTCAATGCTTGAAAAATGTAAGAATTCATTAAAAAAAAAAAAATCTGTAACAAGATGGCAGAATAATTTTGTTTTTTTTTTTTTAATCAAATACTTTTAACATTGAATTGTAACAAAACTTCTGTAATTGTTCTCATGTTGTATTTGTTAGACATGGTGTAGTAAGTCTTTTTGTGTGCTCCGAAGTGCCTGAAGTTTCCTTGATATTTATTAATGTTTATTGTCCGTTTATTTAATTCTTGAAATTTGTTTTCCTTTAGGCTGAACTGGCTGAGTGCCTAGAAAGAGACGGTTTCAAGTCTATCATTGAGGCAGTAGGTGCAGATTACAGATAGTCTATCATTGAGGCAGTTGGTGCAGATTACAGATAATTTTGGCATGTGTGTTAGCTCTGCAGAATGAATATTGAGCCTGCCTTTTTGATGTGCAAGAGGAACCGCACACTAATAGATTCTGTCGCTAATTGATTCGTTAAGCAATATTTTACACATTTAGAGTTTTACTGTAGTTTTAGTTTCAAATATTTTGTATCCTTTTTCATTTGTTTCGTTTTTATCTTCTTTTTTTTCTCCCTTGAGGTTGAGTTGAAATGTCAACCTGTAAAATATGAGAAATTTAGAAATGATTTATCAGGATTTTTACTTTTTATTTCTTTTCTGGGGTTCCTGGCTATTCATTCATCGGTGGAACAGAAGTTTCAAAGCAGGTAGAAGTTTTTGGAAATTAGATAGAAGCCTTTCCATTCACTGTATGTTATGATGAATACTGGCTTTCCATGTGATATGGGAGATTCCATTGTCGTTGATTACTTGATTTTATTTCTTTTAAATTCCTTCAGAATGATTTTCTGTTTGTGCTAATTTTTCAAGAGTAATATTAGGGATATAAATTTTTACACATCGTTCTGACAGTGCTGTACTATTGTCACATATCCCATATTTTTGTAGGAATTAAAAAAAAAAATGATTTGTTATAAGACAATATTGTCTAGAAAGAGTGAGAGTTTGCTTTTGTAGCATAATTGATTTATACTACACATGCTGATTAATCTTTGTTTACTTTAATTTTACGTGTAATAAAAATAAGGAAAAATAAGGAAATGCTTATACCTGAAGTGTAAAAAATCAAATGGTACCTTAAAATAATTAATTAATTATGAAAATAACATTAATCGAACTAAAAAAAATATTATTAAGTCTAAAGGAAAAATAAAAGAATTAAAACAAGAAGTAGAAAAATTAAAAATAGAAATAACATTTATGCAAGTAAGTAAGAAAAATAGTAAAAAATTAGAGAGAGATAAAATTATAAAATTTGATTTATTCAAAAAATCTAAAGTAGTCTTTTCACAGAAATCTCAACTAGGGAGTTTTGATTAATGGTTTATAAATAATAAATATCTGAAAATAATAAAAGATATTGAAAATTTAAAGGAAGAATTTGAAGAAAAAATAGATAAAGGTAAAGAAAAAATAGAAATTAATAAAGAAAGTAGTTTTGGTTAATGGATAAAGAATTAGAAGAGCTTACAAAAATTTTCAGTGAAATAAATCTAAGTGATTTAAAAGATTTTGAAAAAGAATATAAAATAAAAATGAATACTAGTGATGGACTAGAAATGAAGTTAAATATGTCAAAACCTAGTACTTCTTATAAATAAAATAATAAAAATAAAAGACCTTTTTTTATGAAAATATACCTCCTAATAGAAATCAAACATGGAACTCTTACTATAGTCCTAAAGAAAGTGAATTAACACAAATAAGCAATGCAAGAGCATTTTTAGATTTAGATTGCAGAAAAGACCCACAAAAAATCTTAGTAAATTGGGAAATATAAATAAGATTATTTTTTATGTATAATGGACATAAAGATGATTGGAATGTAGTAACAGAAGATAAACAAATAAGTATATTCACCGAAATATTAATAGCAAGTTTTATAGAAAATCTTTTATCCTTTAGTATAAAAGAGTTAATAATAAATGCAACTAAATAAGGATTTCTAAGGAGTAAAAATAGGGAATAGAGACAATTATTGAATATATTTCTAATGAATTTTTAGGAGAAATATGGATAGAAAATAGAGAACAAAAATTAAACGATAAAAAATTAGGAAATATGTTAAAATTAATAAATTTGAATATATGCAACATGTGTTATGTAAATAAATTTGAATATATGCAACACGTGTTATGTAAAAAAATACACCTATGAATTTAGTAAATATTATTATGTCCAATATTATAGTAATAAAGATCAAAGTATATACCTTTACTACTCAAAATTATTACTTACTTGGAATACATATTTTGTAAATGAATATGAGAAATACAAAGTAATAAATCCTATGCCTGAAACATTAGGATCAAGAATTAGATTTTTAAATCAAAGACTAAGTGAAATATGCATGCAGAGAAATATAATTAATATAATTAAAAGAAGTAGAGCAATTACAGACATATGCTGTCATAAGATAGAGATGTCAACACAATGGGGATGCCAAATCTCATATAAAAAACATAAAAGATATAATAAGTTAAAAAAGAAAAAAGTATAAAAAAATATAAATATTTTAAGAAAAAATATACTAAGCCTCATAGAAAATTTTATAAACAAAAATATAAAAAATAAAAGAATCAATTTGATAAAAATAAATGTAAATGCTGGAATTGTAGAGAAATAAGACACTTAAGTACGGAATACACAAAAAAAAAGTTAGAATTTTAGAAAAAAAATCCAATAATATAAAAGATAAATTATAATTAATAAGTAATTTATCTGAATATGAGGGAATAGAAGTACACATATCTGAAGATAATATGACCAGTGAATCAGATGAAACAGAATAAGGAAAAAGAAGTCAGCAATACAGTAGAAGAAAATGAATAAATATATAAAATAGAAAAAAAAAATATTAATAGATACAGTTTAGTAGCAACATAAAAATAGGAACAATAAACTCTTAAAAGCAAAATTAGAAAAACCAGACTAAGAAATCTTGCATAAGTTAAGAGATATATTTAAAAGAAAAAAAATAATATTACATAAATACTATGAACAGGAAAAAACAATAACAATAGCTCAAACTGAAGGAAATATAAGATTAAACTTAATAAATAAAAGGACAATCGATTTAGCCCTTAAAAAAATAAAGAAGGAATTAATAAGAGAAAAAATACAGTATGTCTACTTAACAGAAATTCAAATTTTGGTAAAATATCTGTTCAGAGAAGGAATAGATAGTCTAATAATATTATCATTACATGATCAAAAATTTAATGATCTAATGGTAGGACACTTTGGGAACAATAGAAAGAAATTTATGTTATACTAAGTTATTATTTACATGTCATCCAAAATATTATGTTCATATAAAAGATAAAAATATAGATGAAATATTAAGCCTTCCTTTTAAGCTATTAAAAGACAATTTAATGAAAGAAGGAAATAAGTTAATGACATTTCATTATTCAACTCTATATAGTTTTTGCAACTCAAACTATGGAGAAATATATAGTGATAAATCACTAATAGAAATTAATAAAGAATGTGAACATATAACTACTTTGATTAAACCAGTGGTATAGGATATTAGAATACTTATTTATAATTAAGCATTGATGATAGAAAAGAAATAATAAATTCAGAAAATAAAGAATAATCAATTATACTTATAAACTTTAAAGGTAAAACATTAGTAAGAGTAAGTTCATCAAACCAAAATTACCCATATACAAAAAATAAACAGTTGACCAACACTCCGACAACAAGAGTAATGAAGATATCAAAACAATATTTTGATGGATTAAATTATGTAAAAGACCTATATATTATAATGGACACTAAAGCTAATCATAATCACATGAATCACAATAAAAATAATGGATTAATAATAAAAGAAATAAATGTACATTATGAATATGTGGATTTTAATGGATTCAAGCATATATGAAAAAAACTAGTAAAAATACCAATAATAATTGAACGTATAAGAATAATAGTAACATATTTTATAGATTCGAATACATATTTGAAAATGATATATTATTAGGTAATAGCTTTCTAGAAGATTTAAAATATTATAAAATTGAAAAACATGGTATAATATTATCATTAGAAGGAAATGAAATCTTTTGCAGGAAATGCTAAATAAAGTATATCTTAAATATCTTATGTCAGTATATATTCAAATTCATATAATCGAAAAAGATATACATACTTGTGCACTAATTGATACAGGTATTGAAATAACTATAATGAAAACATTTCTCCCCAATAAATAAAAATCAGATGGTCAAATCAAAATAACTGGAATCACTGGTGATAAATAACAAGTAAACCATACTATTAAAAAATATGAAATAATTTTAGGAAGTAAGAATATATCTATCCCCCAAATATATAAATATGATCATATACAAAAATTTACCAAATGAGCCACAATATAAAAGATTACACAGATGACAAGTATATTTATCCTATTACAATTTTAAGATTGTAAATATAAAAAGTGCTAATAATTTTTTAGCTGATTTTCTCAGTAGAAACATAGAGTTTGCTCAGTGAGCATGGAAAAAAAATAATAGATCTGGAGACAGATATTGTAGATCTTGAAGAAGTTGTAAGTATCTTTGGTAATTTCATAAACAATCTCAGACTCTCTATAAGAAACTTAAAAGAAGAGTTTAAAGAAAGTAAAAAAAGTAAATCTCTTGGCTGGGTAATAAGTAAATCCTGAAGCAAATTCTCCAAGTGGAAGCAGTAACGGACTCCACCCACATGAAAAAGCTATTTGTGATGAGAATTATGTATAAATCTCATATGGTAAAAAAGTAATAGCAGTAAATCTTAGTAAACCTCCAGTAAAAGACGTACTGTTGAAGCTGTGGAAAGAATAAATCTGGGAGGAACTGAATAAGTAAACCTCCTACCAAAAGAAAAAGAATATAGGAGTTTTTCTGAATATATTTACAGTAAAACAGAATATATAGAAAGTTGTTTCAGAAGCAATGGTAAATCCATATATCCAAGAGTTGTATGTATAAAAAGATCAAATCCTGAATTTGTTAAGAAATTAGCAGATTTCAGATATCTTGATATAATATATCCAGATATAAACTTGAATGAATTATTTTACTTCGATCCTACACTTGTAAGCAAGATAAGCCTGTATGCTCAGAAGAAGAATGTATGCTTAAGGTTTTATGCTATAAGCCCTGAGTACAACGATGAAGTAGAGTATGAAGTCATTCATCTTATCAGCTTCAATATTGTAACAAATAGCTTTAACTTCGAAGTAGGCCAAAATAGAAGCAAAGAACCCATCTTCAGCAGAGAATGAGCCGGCTACAGAAAAGCTGCTGGAATAACAACAATAAAATCCTTAGCAACAAATTTGTATGAAATAGGGTATAAAGTCCTCAAACAACATGATACTTTTATCCTCTGTACACCAGGAGTGTTTGCCAGCTTCATATCTGACATCAGCAACCACCACATCCTATGTAAACCCACTACAAGACATATAGCATATGAGAAAATAGAACATTTGGCGTGCATTTCATAAAGTTATGTAAACTTTTCCAAAAGCATGTAGGCCTTATGTTGGCCATCATAATGTAAACCTCCCTTGGTAAAAAAGAAGAGGGTCCAAGAATGGGCGGCTAAGGGATAAGTTTCTATAATAAAATTTTATCATTTTAAATTTCTTTGTATAAGGATGTAACACGTTTAAAAATCTTAGGATGATAAATCCTTTATAAGAAAGTAATAGAGAAGGAAAAACTCAGAAAATTCAAGTCTGAGAATATTTTGAAAAATCATGTTCAAATAAAAACTCTCTCTCTCCAAAATCATAAAACAACAGTCATAAACATCAAAACCTCAGAATAAGTAAGGAAACCTAAACCCTAAAAACCAACTAAAACTTTAAGAGATTAAAATCCCGAAATCCGATAGAAGTGCAATAATCTTGTTTGCAGAGCTGATTTTGCCGGTGTAGTCAGGGTGACGTTTAAGGCAGTCAGAGCATAGCTACAGGGAGAATGTGACTAGTCAACAGGATAATGAGTCAGATCTTGAAGGAGTTCCAGGAAGTTTAAAGGAATTTAGGTAATAATTCTGAACTTAGGTGGGGATTGTTGATGATTAGAGTTTTATTAAGGAAGAGAATTATTTTAATGGAAAAAGCTAACAATATAATAAATTCTATTGAAGGTATATATTTTGGAAACATAAATCAATTAAGACAAATAGCAAATGAAGAATCTTAGAACTAATCATAGAAAGAAGAATCTTAGAACAAATAAAAGAAATTATAGAATTTAATATAAATATTTTCAATGTTGATTAATCAAGTATATCGATGGAAACCAGCAATGTAAATTGGGTAGCTGATTCTGATTGGACAAAAATGTCCTTTGTATCTCTGGTGTAATAATTCATGTACTTGATTTTTCAAAAATAGAAGAATATTATGAAAAACTTTATAAACAAATGGGTAAGATAAAGAAAAAATGGTTAAATAAATAAATAAAAATTATATATAATAATGAATAATTAATGATATAGTTTAAATGCAAAACATATTAGTATACAAGTATGATGTTTAGAACAAAAGACTTCTTAATAAAATCTGAATTAGAAGCAGTATTCATTATTGATGTACCCATAGAATTAAAAAGAAAAATAATACAAAATATAGAATGGAAAAATTTTAAAAACTTAATAATACAAACCTTTGTAGAAAAAGATATAGAAAACTTAATGCAAATATATGAAGATTTTAGTACATTTAAAATAAATAATTTTATATAAAATATCACATAATCTTTATTAAATCAGTAACTTTTTATAATATCTGTTTAAAAGGCTAGGCCACAACTTCAGTGGTATCAAAGCCATAAATCCTATATAATAAATAGTAGATTCATTGTATACTTTAAAAACAAAAGATAAAATTGAAATAAGAAATTTAATTAAACACATTAATAAAAATAAAAATTAGATAAGAAAAATAAAATTAGACCTAATACAAGAAATGAAAAAAAAATTTAAGAATACAGATAAAAACGCATAAGAAAGTTTAAAGTTATTAAAATTTTTTTAATATTTTGGTTAAAAAAAGAAAAATCATGAATAATCCACACCAATAATTTTTAACTGAACAAGCAGTAGAAAGAATACAAGAATTACACTTATGCATAGGCCATATGTTTCTTGGATGAGAAAATAGAATATATATATATATATATATATGTATATATATATTAATTTTTTAAACTAAAAAATAGAATCTTTAGAATTAAAAAGAATAATATTAATAAATATGAGACAATAAGTTTATAGACAATTTATAGATTTATATGAATTTGATAATAATTTATAATTATATAAAAGAATATAAAAAATTTTAGAAAGAATAAAAAAAAGGATAGCAATAATAATAGAAGAAATGACTATTTATAAAATCAAAAAAATAAAAAAATTTAGTGAAATTAACCTCATAAATATAAAAAGTATGTAAGTTATTTATATAGTAACTTAGAGGGTCCTAAAGAATAATAGTAGGATAGTTGATTTATCCTTTATATTGAAATTAATCTTTGTAAATCTCTTTAATTGTAAATATAATAATATATTTATTGCTTTATTGGTGGGAATTGGAAATTTGGAGCCTCGGAACTACGCAAAATATGCGCTTTGCTCAGCTTTCACTGTCTCATCTAGTCATTAAAGCCCTGGTCGTGGGCGCAAGTGATGACGTGGCGATACTTGGTTGGGTTTGTATAAAGCTAGGAAAGTACGATCTCTTCTTCTTTGTCCTGCCTAGTCATTCCTGGCTTTTGAATGCTTGACTTTTACTGTCAGCGGCTTCTTTCAAGAACACAATGAAGTCAAAAAACTGATCCCATAATCCCATCATCTGCACAATAGCCAGAAGGTGACCCTTCTTCCATTTGATCTTCATTTACTTTGATGTCAACATAGTTTGTCATCCTTGCCTACGGTTACAGTCGTGCGTTGATTGGTCATAACTAGTGTGGTTCAAAGTACTTTTTGACATCTCAACAGCTTGCAGTCTCTTTCTTGTTCAGATTTATCATTTTTAATTGTCTTACAAAGACTGAGTTCTTTAATTCATTTAGTTTCAGAATGATAATTACGTACTTTGGTTTAATTAAGTTTATCTGTTGATTGTTACAAACTTCAACCCTAAGATTCCTCATCAACTGAACTATAGGGATTCAAGTTATCACTCTCTGCATCTCTCTCCAAACATAAGTTGATTTGCATGTTGATGTAATTAATATGCCTGATCGTCTGATAATTCCTGGATTGTTAGTTGTCTTGGTTAGAAACAGACTGTGGGGTTAATTAGATTTCATAGAGATGTACTCAGCCCAGCTGATTGTCATTATCATTTATCTATATATATATATTTTTTTAATAAAACCAAATAGAGGAAAGATGTATAAATGGACGTTCTTTGGTTGCAGAACAGCATGTCTTTGTTCGTTGAAATTTTGAAGTGCATTCTTTGCTGTTCCGATGAAGATTATCATGAAACTCAAAGGGACCACTGGGAGAGAAACTCTCTACTCGGAACGTCTAATCACAACTCTTCTGTCAGTAATTCTAGTTCTCACAACTCTTCTCCCAGGGATTCTAGTTGTACCAATCGCGATCTACTGCGTCAACATGATCCAAGCAAAATCTATTACTACGAATATTACCAGAATGTATCAATTAGTGAGCCAACTACAAAGCAGCCTAATGCTATGTCACAGCAATCAGAATATGGTAACAAGTCATCCCTGAAAGGGAATAAAGAAGCGTCACCATCACCTTCATCCTCCTTTTACACATGTTCATCATCACCTAATAAATCACAGTCCATAACACAATCGTCATCATTCTCTAAACCTGCATCTGCTTCATCTAAGCCATTTCTATCACCAAAAGGACCCGCTCTGTCATCTTCTAGCACTTCATCTTCATCATTCCCTAAACCTGCAATTCCTTCCTCCAAAGCATCTTCGTCATTGTCTAACCTTGCACCGTCTGCTCTTAGTCAATCTTTGTCATCACCTAAACCACCTTCATTTAATTCTGAGCATCAACTACCTGCTAAGCCACCAGCGTCTCCATCTCCCTGTAAATCCTCTCAATTTTTATTTGGTTCTACTTTGACGAAGAAAGACGCCGCGCCTAAAGTTTTGAAGAAGCCATTGTCTCAGAAGGCTCCTTCATCTTCTCAGCCTACCCTGTCTCCACTTTCCCCTGATTCAAAAAATCAGCAGAAAAATGATAGCTATTTATTGGTCGAGCATGGCGCATCCAATTACAAGATACCTAAGGATATTGAAGATTTGATTAAGAAAGACATTGTGCCTAACATTTTGAAGAAGCCACTGTCTCCCTGTACCTACAAAGATTACTTTGCTGCACTGCTATATGCCGAGGATTTCTATTATGAGGTGAGTAATTAATTATTGGTTGATGTCATGCAATGCAACCTCATTTCTACTTATCATATGATGTATATACTTGCTGTTCATTGAAGGACATATTTGTTGTGGTTAATACTATACCACTCACTCATGGTTATACCGCAATTAAGATGGTTTCTGATTAAGTAATCTATGTACATCATAGTTGCTGAAAAGATTTCAAAATAGCTGCTATAATTTACAATGAATCAAAATTAAGGCATGGGAGCATTAAAAATTCGAGGGATCTCTGTTAAAAAGGATATGATTTGAGCTGGTAGTGGGATGTATTAATACAAATTTACGTGGTTTTGGGACCTCTTGAAGAATTTATCTAACCCGTTCATATAAGAAATAGAACCAAACAGCAGATATTATTAGAATGCATTATATTATATTATATTTCAAAGAATTGTGCTATCCACGCCTAAATAATTTCCTTACAGAACCCCTTGAAAAAACCAATGAGAAATCATTAAGGGCTATCAGATTATATTAACAAGATTGGTGCTATTTGCGCGTCACCATTTTCCTTAATTTTATTAATACAAGTGAACTGAAATGTTTAGAAACATAATTTGGAGAGTGTTGGGATTGGGGTTTGCTTCACTCAGGTGGGAAAACAAATTGCAGGACATCCATAATCCATAGTTGCTTTAGACTCTGTATACTTTGATATTTACTGCATTTTAATTAACATCAGATGGCATGATAAATACAAACAACTACAAATTTCAGATATTTTGAACAGTAAGTTGTGTTTTTGTTCTTATATTTTGCTCAGATGATTCTGTGGAGAAACAGACTATTGGAATATAAGTTCTTTGATATTAGGTATAAAAATGAGAGTGGGACTGATGCATCTTCTTTTTCCCTTCTTGAAGGGGTTCAATTGTACTTGTTTTTATGTATTTTTCCCATATCTTTATTTGTGGTTCTCTATAGGAGTCTTACATGTATTTTATGTCTTTGATTTTATTAGAAGTGGAGTGGTTTTCAGCTATTGAACGTAACGTTGGAGTTACGTGAAGCTGCAATATATGATAAGTCACTCAAGAACAAGCGGTCAAAGAAGACTAATAAGAAAGATGTTAAATTCTTTGTATCCTTTGAAATTGATTCGGTTCCCGGGAAACGACCATTTCTTTTATCTAGGGATTTCGTCTATGCACAATGTGCAGGTGGAATATCCAAGAAGTTTCAAGTAAGTCTCCTGATCTCTCAAACATATAATTTGTAGGATCTATTGCCGTGCTAAGCCAAATTGAAAATTCTATTTTATGCTTCTTTCTCCCTAAATTCTGAAATTTCTGTAATAATTTTATAGTTACAGCTTTCAAAATAAAATTTTAACTATTCCATTTGAATTTTTGAAAGCCTGCTAATTTCACACTTCTTGTAAGAAAGGGAGCATGAAATAGGACAAAAACAAAGGAGAGTAGAAAGAAGAGTCCAAAATCGGACAAAGAAACAGAGAGCAGAAAGGGAGATACCCATTTTTCATTATTCCAATAACAATCATTTATAAAACAAAAATTAGTGACCTATTATTGTGGCCAACAGATAACTAAAAATGGCAGACTATAATCAACTTCTTAGCAAAAAAGAAATCTACCAGTAATACATGATGAAAAACTAAATCAACCTAAAGTAACTCCTTATTCAGCATTTCCTAAATGTATACAACTTTATTCTACATCATTTTGTCCTTTTGATGGAAGCGACTGGACTGGACAGATTATAATTTAATTGTCGTGTGTGGCATCCTAATAAATCAACATAAACTTGTGCTAGATTTTCATATAAGTGAATAAGTGCATAAATTTTTTACTTGAGCACACATATAAGTCTCACCATATATGGCCATTTCATTAAAATTTTATTGATCCAACCATTTTTCAGTTTGAACTTCAGTTGAGGAACAAATGCACTGTTTAAGAAGAGATTATAATTTTTGCACAAGGACTTCCATTCAGTTTAGTGGCAAGCCAAACTAAGCCCGATTGATATTTCCTTGAGAAATTATTTGATCTTTTTCCAGTCATGCAATTTGAAAACTAATTTTTCTACATTTGAGATCCATTTTGAAACTCGTTAATCCCAATTGAATTTGTACGAATTTTAACATGTAATTTAGCTTGGACTCAGTCGTTTTGTTTTGTGGTTTTATATCTCCATCTTTTCCAGAATATTTATGTTCTCAATTCCTGACCAGGGTATTCTTTATCGAGTGGTGAAGAGTACTACCGTTTTAGTTGAATTCGAAAACGGATTTTATTCTCAGCATCAACCAAACCGCAAATATGATGTTAGCTTCTCATTCAACAGAGTCTGTTTGAAGCGGGCTCACCAGTCAATTGCAGCTGTGTCAGATCTTTTATTCCAGAACTACCTTTTTCCTGATTATGCCTCACATAAACTTATTCCTTCCTCAGAACGTTGCTTTTACAACAATTGTAAACTTGATTTGGATGAAAATTCTGCAGTGCGTCAGATCTTGAGCCATCGGGGCCAGCCACCTTATCTTGTGGAGGGTCCACTCTGTGTGACTACAAAGAAAAAAGAATTAGACCATGATGTTGTATTTGAGTATGTACTTTCAAAAACTGGAAATGTTGTTCGAGAAGCAGTGCTCCAAATTTGTCAGAGGTCACCTAAGAGCCGAATTCTTATATGTACTCCTTCAAACAGAACATGTGATGCGCTAATGGAAAGTTTGATGAAGTTTATTCCGGAGTCAGATATGTTTCGAGCCAATGCTGCATTTAGAGAAAGGAATGAGGTAACATATGACATCCTTCAGGTATCAAATATTGAAGGGAAGTGTTTTTCTTGTCCTTCACTTCAGAAATTGAGGGAATATAGGGTGATATCTTCAACTTTTGCGAGTAGTTTTCGCCTTCACAATAAAGGCATTACTGCTGGACATTTTACTCACATTTTTCTTGTTGATGCATCATCTGCCATCGAGCCATATACACTGATAGTTCTCAGTAATTTGGCAAATGAGAACACAACTGTAATAGTCTCTGGTGCTTCCTGTGACTGTCCACATTGGATCCGATCTGATATTGCTAGGGAGAATGGATTAGAGATGTCATATTTTGAAAGACTTCGCCAGATCAAGACATATAGGAGTTGCAATCCAATGTTCTATACGCGGCTGTCAACTATTTTACAGAAGAAATCAGATAACTTTCTTCCGTTCTCCCATATCAGTCTGCTAGAGTAACAGAAACCCCTGCTGTAACTAATTTGCTTCTCATGAAGTTGTTATTACTTTGCCTTGTGCATGTATGTGTGGATGCTAGAACATTTCCTCTGTAAGATTAATCAATACTTGTTACTTTGTGACTGCCGTACGCAATTCCTTCTGAACAAAGATAGATTGTTCACATGCATCGACAAAGATCAGAGTGTTCCCAGAGTGCTTTTTCATTATCCAACAAAAATCAAGACTATATAAACAATGGCAAATATAAAAAGTGTTTTTTTAAAAATTTTTTTTAATAAAGGTAAATTTCAGCTTATCCTTTTTATGAAGTAATAATCTTCAAATTATTTTTCTTACTATTAAAAACATCAAATTACCTTCTAAAAATTATTCTCTTTGTTATTTTTAACAATTGAAAAGGTAAAATAAAATTTGTACATTCTCTTAATGGTCAATTAACAAAAAAATATCAAACTTAAGTAGACTAATTTTTATGAGCATAAATCTTTCTAAATTTTTTAAAATAATCATAAATATTTTAAATATTTATAATACGTACCCTAATACTTTAAAACATATTTATTTTCTGCATATATGACTAATTTTTTTAACGAATAAATTTTTTTTTTTTTACATTTAAAATATTTATTTTAAAAAATAAATAAAAAAATTAATTAATGCTCTATTTCATCTAACAACCCAAACAATAAAACTATCCTTTTAATTCTCTCAAATCTAATTTCCGTTCTAATCTCTAAATAGCATTGTATCAACCTCGGTAATTTGTTCAATCAATGGATTCATAGTCCACAAATTTTCTTGCAAGTCCAATCAGAAAATTGAAAACACATTTCAAAGAACTAAGGATTCCTTTCAAAATCTAACAAAAATATAATCTGGTTTCATAATGTTCTAAAAAAAACAACTAAAATCAATGGATTCAAACCCCTAGCTCTCAAATTAAAACATCAATTAAGAGTAACATATAAAAAAAAGAAAGAAAAGAAAAATAAAGGAAGAGTTTTTTCTATTTAACTTAAAAGAAAAATTATAAGCTATATATTCTTAAATACCACGTATTATTTGTACTACAATACTTTTAACTTGTATCATTCGTATATCTTAAATTAGTAAAATATTTATGCCGTCTACTAATTTATTACAATAAAACGATATGTCATATACTTATGCTCTAATAAACAACATATTATATGGTTACATTCAGTAAAATAACATATCTGAAAATAATACATTTCACTACAAAAATATATATATTATTTTTTATTACAATTTTTTCTTTCTTTGTTTTAAGAACAAAACCGTTATTTTATTAAAATTTTGATAACTTATTAATGGTAGCAAATGGTAAGGTAAAATTTTTTTACTATCTTATAGTATACGAATACGAGTAATATATGTTAAATGTATTATAACACAAAAAATATTAGTGACGATTAAGAGTATATAGATAATAATTTAAAAAAAAAAAAACCACTGTACCACTCCCGTCTTTCACCACTGCACTGCAATTACACAATCCTTTCCACCATTAGACAACTCGCCAGTAATAGCTAGCCAAAGCACAACCTTCTTCAGCCCTGATTTGCCACGGCAACATTGTGCAAATCCTCCAAATCAGGAGCTCCACCACCTATTCCTTGCCGCCAAGCCAACCATCATTCCTGTCAATCCAACCCGCCATTTGATTCACCTGACTTCAGCGAGCACATCTGAGCAAACAATATCCCCAATCTCAGCCAAAACCTTGTATATGGTGAGAGGATTTTGGGCGGTTTTTGGTTGTTAACGGAGAAATACTTGCTTGGCTTAGCTGCGCACAGCCATGAGTTTGTTTGGCATGGCCGCGTGCGGCCATGGGCTCGCTTGGAATTCTCTCGCGCAGCCATGGGTTTTGCTGGGCAATAAGCATAGCTTTTGTTGCGCAAATTTGGATTTAAAAGTGGTTGTAGAATTGTTAAATGTGTGAACGAGGAAAGTAAAAAAATGAACGAAAACGAAGATGAATAGGGAATGGATCGAAGAAGGTGAAGAAGAAAGAAGAAGAGAGAAAAAAAAAAGTCCCCCCCTTCATTTTTTTATAGATTTATAGAATTTTTATTTGTTATTAGGGGTGAGAATTTTTTCGTAATTGTGTGTCGAAGGAGGGGAGGATTACAGGTGGTTTTTGGTTGGGTTAAGATGAAATATTCTTATTTTTATGAATATTATTATTGAGATTTTATTTTATTTTTAAAAAAATTGAATAAAGGGTTATTTTTGTTAGTGCTGCACATAAAATTTGAGTTAGTTTTATTTTAAAAACAGTTATACATCTCTTTAATATAAGTATAATAATAAAATAAAATATTTTATAATTAATAATGATATTATTATAATTAGTGAGTTAACATTGCTCAATACTTAAATTTAATAAATTTTAAAAAATAATTTAATATTATTAATGATAAAAATAATAATAATTTAAAGACTGTTGCTTTGCAGAGAGTTTGGCTGAAATTTACCGTTTTAATAATTATGATAATCTGAAATCTATTGGAATTTTAGATTACTGGAGAAGTATACGAATAGAGATCTGCATTATTCTCTAATAAAATAAACCCTCTAAATATAAAACACGATCTCATGAGTACATACCAGAATCCAGAAACCACCAAGCTCAAGTGCTAGTGACAATAAAATAATTGTCCGTTAATGGAAATAAGTCACGTGGGAAATGGAACCTCGACGGTCGCGCTGAAAGCCAAAACAGTACTGAAAAGAAAAATCGTTCCTTTTTCGTCAAGTCAACTCTGAAAGCTTAACAAGTCATGTGTGTCCTCTCAAAATGCAGAACAAATCACGTGGGTCCACATGATGACGTACGCGGCCTCACTTTCTTCTTCGTTGAAATTGTACGTACGTGGCCTTACTTTGGTTGGGTTTAATTCACTCAATGCCAGAAACATTATGCTCTCCCTTATTGCTGGTCTTGCATTAAATTTTTTTTTGAGTGATTCACATAAATTTTTCTTGGAAAATTTATAAAGATAGTCAAAAAAATTTAGTAAATTTTTAAAATAACTACTTAAATTTGTTTTATTATATATAGTCATATATTTTTTTATAGACTTAAATACTCTCATATTTATAAATAAAACTAACAATTCACACATTCTCAACCAAAATTCTCTAAAATCCACCACACTCTAATTCCTAAAACTCTTCCATTAATCATTAAATCATCAATTAAAAAGTAAAAATTGAAGTTAGTATTTATTTTTACATAATGTGTAGTTTTATTTTTCAATTAATTGAAATTTATGAGTTATTTGAGTAAAAACAAGTTTGGAGACGAACATAAAAAACGTACAACAAGCTGTCGTGAGACAGGTGCCTGTCGCACGGTTAGTCGACTCATGTCTAAACTCTAAATTTTTTTAAATACTAATTGTTTTTTATCTTTCTTAGGCTTAATGGAGTTGATATTCTTTAAATGAGTTTTGATGAATTATGGGAGGAATTAATAGACGGTCATTTTGAGTACAGAAATAGAAAAAATAGAGTTTTTTTATTATTATTTCAAAAAACTATACATTTGATGTATTTCTTTCAAGAGTATATGAAATTTTGTAAATAAATCTGAATTATTACAACATTACATTAAAAATAACTTTACAGTCGAGATTTTCTACCTAACTTGTATATTCAAAAACCTATAGATATAGTTAATGATGAAATGGTAAGAGTTTTAATACATATGAGCTCTAATTCGGTGAATGAGGGGTGCATCCCTTTTTTTTTTGGTAAATTCCTTAAAGTAAGAAATCAAGAGCCTATTGATGAAGAGAACGCCGTTACATTGGCAGCTGTTGAAAAAGAGAACGTCGTGACACTGACGATCTAACTACAACAAGGTTTCTTTCTTTTTCATTATAATGATGATCGCATTAATGACACGAATAATACAACTGCAAATGGCGTTAATGTTGATTCATGTCATAACCCAATTGACGATAGGGACGATGATATTTTTTATACTCCTATTAATGATGATGATAATCATTTGGATAATACTTGTGATTATGGGGATGATAGAAATGATGGATATGATGGGGATGATGAGCATGATGAGGGTCTAGTCGGTGATAGGTAAGATTTACCTCACTTCGAGAATTACCATGATCTACGCCCAAGTCAGCCTGTTATTCCAAGGCCACATTCGAAAGGCGTAGAAATTGACTCTCTTGTAAGTATTGCATTAGTTTTGCCTTCGGACTTGGTCACTCCAGACTTTGTTAGACACATTGGGTGTAATGATATTTGTATGGGCAAGATGTTCGATTCTAAATATAATTTAATATTGGAATTGTGCAAAGTTTTCCTAAGGGATAAGTTCAATTTCAAGGTTGCAAGATCCACATCGACACTTTTCGAGACGTATTGTACTTTAATTTCATGTAAATAGCGTCTTCAAGAAAAAAAAAGTATCAAACAAAGAGAATGTACTTTAGATAATGATGAGGTGTGATGACATACACATATGTCATAATGAGTCGATCGGCCTTCGTCAAGTAAGGAGTTTAGTTATTGGTCATAGTATCGCAGGATTGTTATTCCATAATATTATAATTGAATTCAATAATTAACTCATATTATGAATCTAACAAGGGATTGATATCTCATAATCCTTTATACTTCTCCAAAATGACATATATTTCTCCTGTGTAGTTGGATTAAGTGTTTGTTTAACAATCCTCTAATCATGAAAAAACTAAAATTAGTCATTGTGCAAATTATCTTGTATACCTCAGTAAAACTTAATACTTACGACATGTGTGTTATCGTTAAAAAACTTGTATACCACAGTAAAACTTATTTTCGATGAGGAAACGTCTTCTTACTTTAATATACGAGAAGTCTACTTTTTTGTTTTGATGACCCATTTTTTTGCTATAAAACATGCACTGTATGTTACAATCACATCATCAACACCTTAATCTTGCATGCGTCATCAACTATTTAATCAAGCCTCAGAGTCATTTTATCAAGCACTTCGCGTACCATTCTTTAAACCTAAATTTCATTTAACAATTTCCAATATTTATGAACAATCAATCTTAACTCCATCTATATGCATCTATACATTGACTTATCACAAATCAGACTTACCAAAATAAAAAAATAAAATAAAATAAAACTTACAAAGCGAAAATTACTAAAAATCAAGGAGAAAAATACCTCCAAAATACCGGAACTAAATCCGTCCAACCGCCCGAGATGATCTCACTCTCAAAAGCCCGTCCAACCGCCGTTGATTGTTACTAGAAAATACAAAACGAAGCTAATGCCGTGAGGAAGGATTTTGCTGAGTTTGGGTTTGGGAGAGATAAGGGTATTATGGTCAAAAAAATTGGTAAATAACTAAGGAAGAAAGAAATAATTGAGGTGACTATTTTAGATATTTATTAAAATTATGTGATTATTTTTGTAAATTTTCCATTTTTCTTTACAAAAAATAAAAATAAAAATCAGATTCTTGATCTGCACAAGAAACATATGGCAATTATTTCCATTACAAGAATCAAAATTGTTTCATATCTTACCTAAGAATAGTTTTGAGTTTCACCTTACTTGCACTGCCATGCATGCTTCATTTTATTTTTATGCACTTAAGTTTAGGTCTATAAAACCTCATGTTTAATTGTCTAAGAAAGACATATATATATATATATATATATATATATATATATATATATATCGTTAGATGGCTCATTTAAATCACCCTTTGTGCCAACTTCATTAGGGCCGGCTTTAGAGTACATGAAATCTTAGGCCATTTTTTTTTATGAGCTCTCTTTTTATTTTATAATTTCATACTCAAAAAAATATAAAAGAATCAAAATTCATTCTATCTTTAATTCTTAAATTTTAATAATAAAAAAATATTTTAAAAAAATTCAAAAAAATAAAACCTAAAAAGAATAATCATGAAGATATTTTTTTTAATTCCATTAAAATTGTTACAAAATAAACAAACAATTAAATAAGGTCAACATAATTTTCAAATAGAATATTTAGGATAATAGAATATAAAAAGTTAAGATAGTAAATTAATGTTCATATAGACTTTGTATTGCAAGAAACTAATTTTTTCCTTTTAAATGATCTAATGAATATAATAATTTACTTTGTAGAGAAGAGAGTAAGAAATTTTTTTATCTACTAATTATTGAGATTATAAGGTTTTAAATAGAAATTAAAAAAATACTAAAATTCAAAGATTTTAACGTTAAGTAATTAAAGTTTTTTGAGAAAATTGAAAAGGTAAATAATTTATTTTTTTAAAAAAAACTAATAATCAATGAGTTAATGGTTAAATAATATTATTATTTATATCTCTTTCACATTATGATCACTAAATATAGATTTTTAATAAAAAAATAATTCTTAATTGTAAGATAATTATTAATTAGAAATATGTCTAATAGGCTTTCTTATTTCTTACAATACATAATTTATAAAACAATATATTGTTATTAATTATAGAATTATTAAGAAAATAAAAATATGAGGTCTAGGGGTGACTGTATTGTTCGCTTATACCGAAAACCACCCTTGAAATCTATGCTACCTTCGTCCTCTAATCCTACTCTTTATCCTCTCCCCACTGATTCAGCAAATCAGCAGACAAAAGAAACCATATGGCTTCTGAAGGGCGCATCACCTGTTTATTACTTGATTCCTAAGCCTGAAATTTAGAAGAAGTCGTCTTCTCCATCGTCTTAGAAGACCCGTTCAGCTTTTAAGCCTATTCTTTCTCTACTCCCCAATTACCCAACTAAAAAGCAAACAAAAGGAAACGATATATTGGTTTAGAAGGGCACATCATCTGTTTACTTGCCTCCCAAAGAATAATGAAAATTTGATGAAGAAAAAAGTTGTACCTAAAGTTTTGAAGAAGCCATCTTCTCCAATCCATCCCCAAGAAGACCCCTTCATCTTCTAGGCCTACTCTTTCTCCGCTCTCTAATAATTCTCTAATTAATAAAAAAAAATTAATTATTGTCAGGCATCCCACATTTTGGTAGGAATTAAAAAATGCAAAAAAGATGGGTTATAAGACAATATTGTCACAGCAGTAGTTTGTTGTGTAGAAAGAGTGAGCGTTTGATTTTGTAGTTTATACCAGACATAGTGATTAATCTTTGTTTTCTTTAATTTACGTGTTGAATGACACATGTATGGACAATAAAAAAATAATAAAACAACAACGATAATGATATTCTTTGAATATTGAAATGGAAAATTATTTTTGTACCATCACTGTTTTGTTATATTTATATTTAATAATTATAAATTTTGACATATTTTTTATACTGTCTTTATTTTTAAATTTATATTAATCAAGCACTAAAAATTTAAATTAAATAATTATTTCATCCCTAAATAAATTAAAAGACTATTTTATCCTGCAAAATTTTTTAAAAAATAAAACATAATTATTATTATTTAATTAATTGACAAATTATTATTGAAAAATTTTGTGTCATGAGTACCATTTAATTAATTGATAAAACATTATTGATTTTTTTAATTTTTTTACCTAAAAAATATGTAATACTCATCTCAAATATTTTTATTTATTTATTTGAGAGGCATCTCAAAATAATAAAAATTATCAATCCTACAATCATAAATATCAAATTATTTTTATTGTTTAAATTAATTACCAAAATAATAATAATCTAAACTAATTTTAAATAATTAAAAAATATATAATTATAAAAATTAACATCTTAGATTTTGATATTTATTTATTTTATTAAATTAAGAAGTATTTTTGTAATTATAATTTTTTTATTTTTAAACTTTGTATGATAAAATAATTTTTGAATTTATTTAGAAATAAAATGATTATTTATTAGTGTCAAAATGATTTATTGAAATAAATTTATAAATAAAAATAATATAAAAAGCATTTCAACATTTTATGATAATTATATATATATATATATATATATATATATAACAAAATGGTGATTATAATTTTCCTATGGAAATTACTCTTTGTTAATCTCTTTAATTGTAAATATAATAATATATTTAGTGCTTTACCGGTGAGAATTGGAAATTTGGAACCTCGGAACTATGCAAAATTTCCGCTTTGGTCAGCTTTCACTGTCTCATTCAGTCATTAAAGCCATTCTCGTGGCGATACTTGGTTGCGTTTATATAAAGCTAGAGAAATACGGGCTCCTCTTTGTCCTGCCCAGTCATTCATGGCTTTTGAACTGCTTCACTTTCACTGTCACCGACTTCTTTCATGACATAAAGTCAAAAAACCTGATCCCATAATCCCATCATCACCAGTCTGCACAACAGCCAGAAGGTAACCATTCCTCCATTTGATCTTCATTTAGTTTGATGTCAACATAGTTTATCATCTTTGCCTACGGTTACAGTCGTGCGTTGATTGGTCAAAGCTTCTAGTGTTTAATGAGGTTCGATGTACTTTTTAAGATTTCAACAACATGCAGTCTCATTGTTGTTCAGATTTATCATTTTTAATTGTTTAACAAAGACACAGTTCTCTCATTCATTTAGTTTCAGAATGATAATTACTTACTTTGGTTTAATTAATTTTATCTATTGATTGTTACAAACTTCAACCCTAAGATTTCTCATTAAATGAACTATAGGGATTCAGATTATCACTATCTGCACCTCCCTCTAAACATAAATTGTTTTGCATGTTTGATTTGATTAATATGCCCGATCCTCTAATTTTCTTTCATTGTTAGTTGTCTTGGTTCAAATCTGACTGTGGAGTTAATTAGATTTCATAGAGCTGTACTCAGTGCAGCTGATTATTATTATTGTTTGTTTATATTTTTGATAAAACCAAATAGAGGAAAGATGCATAAATGGATGCTCTTTGGTTGCAGAACAGCATGTCTGCGTTCCTTAAAATTTTGAGATGTATTTTTTGCTGTTACGATGAAGATTTTCATGAAACTGAAAGGGACTACCGGGAAAGATTACTTGGAACATATAATCACAACACTTCTGTCAGGAATTCTAGCTTTACTAATCATGATCTACTGCGTCAACACGATCCAAACAAAATCTATTACTTTGAATATTACCCCAATGTATCAATTAGTGAGTCAACTACAAAGCAGCCTAATGCTATGTCACAGCAATCAGAATATGGTAACAAGTCATCACTGAAAGGGGATAATGAAGTGTCTCAGAGTTTAAAGAGTTCAAGATCACCACCACTTTCATCCTCTTACACATGTTCATCATCAATTAATAAATCACAGTCCTTAACACAACCATCATCATTCCCTAAACCTGCATTAGCTTCATCAAAGCCATTTTTATCACCAAAAGGACCTGCTCCATCATCTTTTACCACTTCATCTTCATCATTCCCTAAACCTGCAATTCCTTCTTCGAAAGCATCTTTGTCATTGTCTAACCCTGCACTGTCTGCTCTTAGTCAATCTTTATCGTCACCTAAACCACCCTCATTTAATTCTGATCAACATCAATTACCCGCTAAGCCACCCGCATCTCCACCTCCCTGTAAATCATCTCAATCTTTATCTGGTTCTACTTTGACTATGAAAGACGCTGCGCCTGAAGTTTTGAAGAAGCCATTGTCTCAGAAGGCTCCTTCATCTACTCAGCCTACCCTTTCTCCACTCCCCCCAGATTCAACAAATCAGCAGAAAAAGGATAGCTATTTATTGGTCGAGAAGGGCACATCCCATTACAAGATTCCTAAGGATATTGAAGATTTGAGTAAAATGGACATCGTGCCTAACGTTTTGAAGAAGCCATTGTCTCCATCTACCTACAAAGATTATTCTACCGAACTGCTATATGCTGAGGATTTCTATTATGAGGTGATTAATTAATTATGTCCTTTCTTCCTATTTTACTTTATTGTTTGATTTCATGCAATACAACCTCATTGCTATCATCATATGTTGTATATACTTGCTGTTGGATATATGGGTTCAGAAGGGCTCATCACCTGTTTACATGCCTCCCAACAATAATGAAAATTTGATGAAGAAAGAAGCTGTGCCTGAAGTTTTGAAGAAGCCGTCTTCTCCATCATCCCAGAAGACCCCTTCATCTTCTAAGCCTACTCTTTCTCCACTACCTAATGATTCTACTAATCAACAGGTAAAAGAAAACCATATATGGGTTCAGAAGGGCACATTGCCTGATTACTTGACTCGCAAGAATTATGAAAATTTGATGAAGAAAGAAGTTCTGCCTGAAGTTTTGACGAAGCCATCTTCTCCATCGTCCCATAAGTCCCCTTCATCTTCTAAGCATCCTCTTTCTCCCCTCCCCAGTGATTCAACAAATCAACAAACAAAAGGAAATGACATATGGGTTCAGAAGGGCACTTCAGCTGTTTACACGACTCCCAAGAATAATGAAAATTTGATGAAGAAAGAAGTTGTGCTTGAAGTTTTGAAGAAACCATCTTCACCATTGTTCCATAAAGCTCCCTCATCTTTTAAGCCCACGCTTTCTCCACTCCCCACTGATTCAACAAATCAGCACAAAAAGGCTAGCTATATATGGGTCCAGAAGGGCACAACTAATTACAAGATTCCCAAGGATATTGAAGATTTGATCAAAAAAGACATTTTGCCTGAAGTTTTGAAGAAGCCGTTGTTTCCATCTACCTACAAGGATTACTTTGCCACGCTGCTATATGCTGAGGATTTCTACGAAGAGGTGATTAATGAATGATGCCCTTCATCCCCTTTTTCTTTACTGTATGATTCCATGTGAGATAATTTCATTTCTACCATCATATACTGTATATACTTGTTGTTCATTGAAGACATATTTGTTGTGATTAATGAAATACCACTTGCTCATGGTTATGCTACAAATATGGTCTCAGAAGAAGTAATCTAAGAAGTAATCTATGTACAATTGTACATCATGTCAATGGAATAGATTTTCAAAATAAATAGTACATACAAATACAATAAATCAAAGTTGAGTCATGGGTTTGATTATTGAGAATTCTAAGGAGTTCTGTTGAAAGGGATATGATTAGAGCTGGCAACAGGTTGGATTAAATCAAATTTATGTGTTTTGGAACCTCTTGAAGAATCTGTGTAACCTGTTCATATTGAAAATTTAGAACCAAACAGCATAAATTATTAAGATTTCATTAGGTTATGTCACAAAGAATGGTGCTATCCATGCCTAACTAATTAATGTTTCTTGCGGAACGCCTAGTAAAACCACTGGGAAACTATTAGATTGCATCAGATTATATTAACAAGATTGGTGCAATTTGTACACTACAAATTTCCTTAACTGTGTAAGTGAACTAAAATGTTTAGGAACACAATTTTGAGTGTGTTGGCTTGGGGTATATTTCAGTCAGGTTTGAAAGCAAATGGCAGGAAATCTAAAATCTATTTAGGCCTTTTGCTTAACATAAGATAGCGTGATAATTAAAAAGATTGGAAACTCTGATATTTTGAATGGTAAGCTGTTTCTTTATTGTTATTTTTTGCCTAGATAATTCCCAGGGGAACAAATTACTGGGACAGATGCTTTTATTCAGTGAATGCAGTTCAATTGTATTTGTATTTATGTATTCTGTCACATCTTTATTCTTATAGGTATTCTTCCAAGCTTCTGTATCCAAAGCCTACATTTTAATGATAAGATGATTAGATGTTGCTGTGGACCAAAAACATTTGATTTTCATCGAAGCTTTTTCATGCTTTTCTAACTTTTTAGATAATTTATTTTGGCTTTGGTTGTGATCAGAAGTGGAGTGGTTTTCAGTTACTGGATGTAACATTGGAGTTACGTGAAGCTGCAATATCTGATGAGTCACTCAAAAACAAGCATTTGAAGAAGAGTGACCAGAAAGGTGATAAATTGTTTGTAGCCTTTAAAATTGATTCCATTCCTGAGAGACGACCCTTTCTTTTATCTAGGGATTTTGTTTATGCACAACGTTCAGGTGGCAAATCCAAGAAGTTTCAAGTAAGTATCCTGATCTTTCAAACTTATATTTTATAGGATCTCTTGCTGTTGTGCTTTGCTGACAAATGTGCATATCAGCCAAATTGAAAATCTATTATGTGATTCTTTCTCCTGAAATTTCAAAATTTCTGTAAGAACATTCTAGTTACGGCTTTCAAAATAAAATACTAATCCTGTCATTTGAATTTCTGAAAGCCTGCTAATTCACACTTGTGGCTGGAAAGAGAGCATGATGTGGGACAATAAGAAGAAAAGAAAGATAGAGAATGAAAGACAAAAATAAAAATAAAAAATAAAAATATAGAGAATAGGAAAGTGATTAGAGAGAAAAGTCCAAACATGGAAAAAGAGATGGTGAGAAGTGAGGTAGATACCATTTTTCATTATCTCAATAAAATTCATAGTGAAATACATTGTTTTATGTCCCTATTTACTGAGCCAATGTCCCTATTTACTGAGCCAATAAATAACCAAAAAATACTTAGTTTTTTTTTTCCCCTATTTATTGTAGCCAACAAATAACTGAAAATACAACTGCTAAGCAAAGAGAAATCTACTACTAATAAGTGATGAAAACTATATCAATTAACCAAAATAAGGAAGGAGAAAAAAAGGTTCCCAAATAAAGTTAATCCTTGCTCAACAATTTCCAAGTCAATAACGTCATTCTAATATCGTGTCTTTTGGATGAAAGCAACTGCACCTGACAGATTCATGTTCTGTAGTTCCTGGTAAGGTAACAAGACTTTCTCTTGAATTTCATACAAGTGATCAAGTGCATAACATTTTACATATAAGCGGCATCTAATTTGGCCATTCATTTCAATTTTTATCAAACCAACCAATTTTCTGGTTTGAACTTCATATTAAGGAACAAATGTTTTAATAGAGATCATAATTTCGCATGAGGACATACAGTCAGCTTAGCGTTTTGCTGGTCATGTAACTTTGAAACTATTTTTTCTACATATTTGGATCCATTTCCATCTCGTTAATCTTGAAAGGATTGGAACAAAGTGATGACATCTGATGTAGCTTGGTCATCCTCATTCAATCGTTTTGTTTTGTTCTTCATATCTCCATCTTTTCCAGAATACTTATGTTCTCAAATCCTGACCAGGGTCTCCTTTATCGAGTGGTAAAGAGCGCTACTGTTTTAGTTGAATTTGAAGAAGATTTTTATTCTCAGCACCGACCTAACCACAAATATGATATTAGCTTCTCATTCAACAGAGTCTGTTTGAAACGGGCTCATGAAGCAATTGCAGCTGCATCAGATTCTTTATTCCAGAACTACCTTTTTCCAGATTGTGCCTCCCAAAAAAGTATTCCTTACCCATCACCTTGTCCTTATGGCAATTATAAAATTGATTTGGATGGCAATTCTGCAGTGCGTCAGATCTTGAGCTTTCAGGGCCAGCCACCTTATCTTGTGGAGGGTCCACTCTGTGTGACTAGAAAGGAAAAAGAATTAGATGATGAAGTTGTATTTGAGTATGTACTATCAGAAACTGGAAATGTTGTTCGAGAAGCAGTGCTCCAAATTTGTCAGCACTCACGTAAGAGTCGAATTCTTGTATGTGCTCCTTTGAACAGAACATGTGATAAGCTAATGGAAAGTTTAATGGAGGATATTCCAGAGTCAGAAATGTTTCGAGCCAATGCTGCATTTAGGGAAGCGGATGGGGTATCAGATGAAATCTTCCAGGTATCACTTGTTGAAGGGGAGTGTTTTTCTTGCCCTCCACTTGAGGAACTGAGGCAATATCGGGTGATATCTTCAACTTTTGTGAGTAGCTTCCGACTGCGTAATCAAGGAATAATTGCTGGTCATTTTAATCACATTTTTCTCGTAGATGCGTCATCTGCCACGGAGCCGGAGACGCTGATAGTTCTCAGTAATTTGGCCAATGAGAACACGAGAGTAATAGTAACTGGTGCTCCCCGAAACCGTCCAAGTAGGGTCCGATCTGATATTGCTAGGAAGAATGGATTAACGATGTCATATTTTGAAAGACTTTGTCTGACCAAGGCATATAGGAGCTGCAATCCAATGTTCTATTCGTGGCTGTCAACTTCCACTGAAGAGATCATATAGCTTTCTTCCATTCACCCGTATCAATCTGCAAGTGGAGTAACTAACAGAAACATCTCCTGTAACTAATTTGCTTCTCATGATGATGTTACTACTTGCCTCGTGTGTGTCTGTGTGGCTGCGAGAACATTCCCTCTGTAACATAGTTCAATACTTGTTACTCTTTTTATCTATTTAAGGCTGTTAGTGCTGTATGGAATTCCTTATGGGTATGTTTGGCATCCGCATTATAACTCAGTATTGTATTAAATTAATACAATATCATGTTTGGTTACAACTTAACTCTGTATTAGACCCCATAAAATTACTATTGTACACACCAAAAGCCGAAATAAATAAACCCGTAAGAATGTCGTCATTAAGCCGCATTGCATTAGAAGCATAAAAAAAAATTTTGAAGAATGAAAAGAAAAAAAGGAGAAATGTCCACAACAAGAACCAAATCCCAAAAGGCTCAAAATTTCCACAACTACTGTCTCCGATGATGAACGTGACCTTACCCCGCTGCCGCAGGCGTTGATTCCACCACCAGAAAACAGCTATACAAGTGCTGCAAAATAACCATATTCTTCGTATACTGTGGCGTCGGCTACCAAGGCATGCAAAAGAACCCAGGTGCCAAAACCATCGAAGGAGACCTCGAAGCCCCAATAGTCAAAACCACGCAACTCTCCATCAAATCACCCAGAAGGAACTTGGAAGAAAAAGAAAAGAAAAAAAAATAGAGGAAAATAAAAAGAAAGAAAAAGAAACAAAGGAAAAGAGGGGAAAAGAAAAAAAAAATCAAAACCTAAAAAGTCACAATGAGGCCTTTAAAAAAAAGAAAAAGATTGTAAAAAGGAGAAAAGACGTTACTTTGTAAATATTTGTATATAAATAATAATAAATATTTAATAAGTTAATATAAATTATTATTTAAATTTAAATGTAAATAACTTACTTTTTTTTCTTTTGCTTTATAATAATAAATAAATAAAATTTTTTAATTTAACATAATATTTTTTTTACATTATAATTTAATATAACTAATAATAAATATTTAAATATAAATAATTAGAATAATTTTAATTTAAAATTAATAATAATATAATAATTAATACAATTTAAATATATTAATAAAAAATAAAAATATAATATAATATATAATTTAAATTAATTTAAAAAATTAATATTATATAATATAACAATAAATATTATATAATAATATAATATAAAATAATATAATATAATATAATATAATATAATATAATACGACATAATATATTAATCCATGGACTGGTCTAATTCATTGATAAAGAAATTTACCCCTTGAAAAACTCAAGCTGATGAATACACCCCTAAGCAGGAGGCGCAGTACCCGCTGCAGTGACAATAAAATAAGTGCCGTCTGATTTTCCTTATTTTTATTTTTAAATATTATCGGAATTCGTTAATTATCCGTAAAAAGAGTAAGCCACTTGGGAAGTGGAACCTCGAACGGTCGCACTAAAAGCGCAAAAATAAAAAAACCTTCTCTTCCGTCATGTCAACTCTGCACTCTCAACTAGGCTTTGTAATAGGAAAAAATAAAAATATGTGGGCCCACATGAAGACGCACACGGCCCCACTTTCTCTACCTGTTTAAATTACGTGCCCAGAAATATTACGGTCTTTTTTTTTTTTTTTTCTCTTGCAGTAAAGTGGTTTACTTTTGGACTTCTACAGTGCTTTCACTAAAATTATCGCTGGTAAAAAAATAAAATTAACAAGCGGATCCTTGACTACAAGCATTCTTGACCCGCACAAGACCAAAAGGTAATTTATTCTTGCATTTGATCTTCATTTGTTTTCATTTTTAGAATCAAAATTTTTTCATCTTACCGAAGAATAGTTTGAGTTTCATCTTACTTGCACAGAGAGTCATGCATGATTTATTTGATTGCTAGTTCTAGTGTTTTTAGTGGAGCACAATCTTCTGTTCACTTACCTTTAACAGTCAATCAACATGCACTAAGATAATACGATTTTACATTTTCTAATTCATTTAGGTTCAGTATGATTAGCTTAAATTTTGTCAAGTGATTTTTACAATTTTCTCAGATTTCTCATCAACAAAATTTTTAGGTTATGTTTATCCTCTAATTGACCTCTGATTTCCACTGTAAGTAATCTTGGTTACAGAGAAACTTCAGTTTCTGATTTTCATCAGTTGAAACTTGTCAATTTGATTAAATGCATTACTCATTAATTTCATTCTTTTTCTTTCTCAGCAAGATTTATAAGTTGATGTTGGGCTGCAGTTTGTGTGCATTAGGTGAAATTTTGCTATACATTTCTGGGGACCAAGATAATGGAACTGGTAGTGAGACTTCAGAGACAGACCCTTCACTCGGATCACCTTTCCACAACACTTCTGTTAGGAATTCTAGGCCTGCAGCATCTTCATTGTTCTCTAGACCTGCAGCATCTCCACTTACTTCCGATCAAACAAAGGCATACCTGCTGGACATTTTAGTCACATTTTTCTTGCTGATGCCTCATTTGCTACTGAGCCTGGGACAGTGACAGTTCTCACTAACCTGGCAAGTGAGAACACTACTGTGATAGTCACCGGTGCTCCCAAGAAGCGTACAAGTTGTGTCCACTCTGACATTGCTAGGAATAATTGGTTAAGGATGTCGTTTTTTTGAAAGACTTCGTGTCACCAAGGCCTATAGCACTTCCGACCCAATGTTCATTACAATGTTGTAAATTTTGAGATGAACTCTTATCTTTCTGTTGTCCAAAATCTTATCTGCTATTGCGGTAACAGCAGCCTCTATTATAACTTAGTTTACCTCTCGTGAATTTGGTACCATGCCTTGTTGTAGTTGTCTGACTGCAAGATCAATTGATACGTTGTTTTTCTACTTGTTGCTCTATCTATGAAACATCCCATGCTAATTTTGAGTAGTTCAAATTACCTGATATTAATGACTTTCCGAAAGAAGGAAAAAAAAAAAATTAATTAAGCCTAGAGTTCTCATAACTACGTAATCAATTTCGTAACGGAAGAAAAACTAACCATAAGCATTTCCTGGACATACAATAAATAAACTAATACATGAGTTTATCTCCAATGATACACATTGTTTCACAAATTGTAACTAAACATAAAAGTTTTCAAGCACAGCATAAGAAATTAACATAAGAGTTTCTCATCATACTTCTAGCTCTTACTCGCTTTCATCTGAAAAAAAAAAGAAAAAAAGAATTTGACAAGGGGTGAGCTATTATACTTATAAGTATAAACATGTATAGCAAACAAAATGATATATTTACTCAACATTTTTTCTAAAAAAAAAATATAGTTTAGCTTTAAGTTGAGAATAAACACATGAACTTTTGAATAGAAACTTTGTTAAATATTTTTTACTTAAAATAAATTCAAATTAAACAATCTAACTAAATTTAAATTTAGAAATATTTGTTAAATCGGAACATATATCATATCATGACATATCATATGAGAGGCTCATGTCAGATAATGTCATATGAACCCACGATGACCGGACATAATTCAGAACAAAGAATTTGCGTAACATAACATAATTTCACTAGTAAAAATCACCCATTTCTACCGATGACCCGACCATAACAGAACATATTATATTAAAAATAACTATCGACAATGAGCTAAAACATTTAAATCACATTCATTAAATATAAATGCAAACTTTTAATTCAAACCTGTTTAAATGCAAACTTTTATTTATTTAGCTTACACTCTTTAAATGCAAACTTTTAATTCAAACCTGTTTAAACTTGAGCAAAGATCATTTAATTATTTATTCTCTTACATAAACAGATTTGCAAAACATATAATTTGCATAAAATTAATTTAGAAAACAAAAGTGTTTTTCATGAATGGATCTACTTAAATCTAAAACAAATATTAAACTTTCACTTACTAATAGCAACACATCCTAAAATTGAAATATATGCTGATTTATTATTAATTCCATATAGAAAGCTAGAACCTTTACTCATATCTTTATCATAAATTAATCTACTAAGATTTTGCACAACAGTCAGCATCCAAATTATAATCCAGAATGTAAACCACATGCTTAAGAACCTTAAACAATTCTATTATTTTCCAAAATATTATCTCTGCAAGTGAACTAATAAATCCTCAAATTTCAGAATTTATTACTTAATAGATTAAGAGATCTAATTCTAGAAATATAGCGAACTTAATCTCCAATTCTCAATCTGTTAATTGAAGTGAATAAAACTATATTGATATCTATTAACCATCCCAATCGCAAAACATGTGTCTGGTTTAGTGCAAAGCATGGCATACACGAGACTTCCTACAGCTTCCGTGTAGGGAACTCGTCTCATTTTCTCTATCTCCTCAGAAATTTTAGGTGATTAATCCTTAGAAGATAAAATTTCATGTCTGAATAGTAACAAACAAATCTTATAATTTACCATGTTAAATCTAGCCAATATCTTATCGATATAGACCATTTGAGATAAAACTATCATTTTATTCTTCCGGTCTCGTAGCAACTTGATAACAAGAATATAACTAGCTTCTCCTAGATCTTTCATATCAAATTATTTTGCTAACCAACTCTTTATAATAGTCAATACTCCTACATCGTTTCCGATAAGGAGAATATCATCTACATAAAGAATTAGGAATGCTACAGATTTTCCCTGAATTTTCTTGTACACACATGGTTCATCAATATTCTGAATGAATCCAAATGATTTCATCGCTTAATCAAATCTGATGTTCCACGACCGGAATGCTTGCTTCAATCGATAGATGGATCTATGCAACTTGCATACCAAGTGTTCTTGGCTTTTTTGTATGAATCCATTTGGTTGCTGCATAAAGATGTCTTCTTCAAGATACCCATTAAAAAAGTCTTGACATCCATTTGCCAAATTTCATAATCTAGCACTGCAGCAATAGAGAGCAGAATTCTGATGGATTTAAGCATAGCAACCAGAGAAAATGTTTCATCATAATCGATTCTCTCTTTTTGAGTGAACCATTTGGCTACTAATCTTGCTTTAAATGTTTCCATCCTTCTGTTTACTCCTCTTTTCCTCTTATAGATCCACTTGCATCTATTGGGTTTTACCCCATTTGGTGTCTTTACAAGTTCCCAGATTTTATTTCTCTAGTCCTTTTCCAATGTTCAACATCACTATCTATTAGAGCTTCATTGTATCCAGTGGGATTTTATACATGTTCATCTGAGATAGTCGTATAGGTTTCTCTCAATAACATGTATCTTGTTTGGTAATCTAGTTATCCTCTCACTACGATGAGGTTCTAAAAATGATAATTTGTTCAGGGATAATCCTTTAATCATTCTTGCTCTTTTCTATACTTATTATATATAAATAGAAAACAGAGCATCAATATGAGCTCCTTATGATTTCTCTAGTTTTACCTTATTCTTAGGTTATAAGTCATTTATATAGTCTTTCTCAAGGAAAGTATAGTGTATGTTTACAGATATATTCCTATCTTGAGGTCTATAAATTAGACTTTCTTTTATTCCTTTAGAATACCTAAAACATGCAAACTTTTGAACATGAATCCATATTTTCTGTCTATAATTTTAGTATAAATACTAATGAATCTCTAACTATAGATGTGTCACAAATTAAGTTTGTGATATTTCTATAATTCTATGGATTATTAGGCACCGATATAGATGAAACTAAGTTCAATAGTTTATGCAGTTTTCAAATACTGGTATCTAGAATAAAAAAGATAAATGATAAATCACTAAGCATATATCTTATTTTATCCAAAAGAATCTTGTTTCTCTATATAATGACTATTATATGACAATGTTCATTATAAATGGGAGTTTATCCCATTTTACAACCAAATGGACTTTGAATTCTCTAGAGAGATATTCTTTACTTCGATCAGATCGAAACTCTTTTATGTTCTCGTCTAATTACTACTTTGTCTTATCCATGTACTCTTTTGAATTTCAAAAGCCTCGGAATCATTAAGCATTTAGACAAACATAAATGCGATGAATATTTAGACAAACATAAATGCAATGAATATTTATCAATTAGATTGATAAAAATACTCATAACCTCTACTTACATGTAAACTAATTAGTCCGTATACATTTGTATGCACTAATTCCATGCAATATAATATTACGCTTTCTTTTAGCTCAAAGGAACTACTTTGTCATATCACTCTTCTAAATAAGATTTGTAGAGTATCAATAATCAACCTCAATAGGTCAGAAAAGACCTATTATTAATCATTCTCATGAAATCTTATTATAATTTATATGATTTAAGTATAAATATTAGAGGTGTCATTGGTTTAGGAAAAATATTTCTTTTCTTAGATAAATACATATACTTTTGATCATTATATCTTACTTTGAACAGATCAATAGACTTATATGATATTAATTATCTTTGTAAAGTATCAAAATGAGTTATTAACAGAGGATAAAAAAATAACTGTGTACTTCTGTTTATTAAAACAAGCCACCGAAATTAAATTCCTCTAATGTTTGGAATACAAAGACAAATGTTAAAACTTAAAGTCTCATAAAATTGATCTAATCTTCTCAGCTGATATAAACTAGTATCCTTCTCTACTGCAGTTTAAAACTTTCTTCACTTAATCTCTTGGTTTCCTGAAACCAAATAAATGAATTTACAAATAAAATTAGTTATCTCATAATTTATTATTGCATTAATCAATAGAAACTGAACTAATTATGAAGCTTAAAGATTTCCTATACCTGATTTTAATAATCTTTAGGACAATCTTTATTCCGATGACCCTTCTGTCCACACTTGAAGCACTTGTCTTTCGACTTGACATCTTTTTTTCAGGCCAGGCTCAGTCGGGCCTGATTCGGGCCAAAGTCGGGTCAGCTGAGTCTGACTAAGACTTCGACTTTTATTTTATTTAAATTATTTGATTTGTTCACCCAGTGTCTCAGATATGTGTTTAATTACTTTAATTGTTTGATTTATTTCCAAGCAAAGCATACCCACTACTTTTTCTCTCAAGTTCAAATTTAATACTTAAATAAAAATACATAATTTCACAACTTATATTTAAAATTTAATTTGCACTTGTGTCATTTGAAAAAAAATAAAATTCATCGTATACAAATAAAACTACACAATTCTACAACCTAACATTAAAAAAAAAAACTTATGTCTTGTACAAATAAAAATACACAATTCCACAACTCAACATAAAAAAAAATCAACACTCATGTCTTATACAAATAAAAACACTCATTTAATCTGTGATGTGTCATGTATGCTTGTCAGTGTAATTTTTTTTTAAATTTAGTAAATGATCGGGCCGGGTCGAGCCGGATCACATAAGGCCTGAGCCCGAACTCAAATTTAATCGGGCCTAAAAATTAAAGCCCGACCCTGAGTTTTAACTTTTAAGTTTGCTAAAGTCTGAAAAATTAGCCGAGCCAACCGGCCAAAATTCAGTCAGGCCTTTTGCCATCCCTACTCTTGTACCCTCTTCCATCTTGGTGTCAGTGACATGTTTTAACACTGCTCTCTGACAGAATCAGTATTATGCACAAACATCTGATGGAAACTAGTTAGTATTTCAGTGGTTGTTTCCATGCTCCGAAGTTTGTTCGTAGTTCCATAAAAATCGAAGCCAATATATAGCGCTTAACTATTTTGTTAGATTCGCACCATTTCTCATAAGACTCCTTCTGATTTCTATAATCGTATAACGTTGGTACTGGAGGGCATTGCTGGGTCAGAACATATTTGCAGTCTTTAGTAGTGATAATATTAAATAGATTGCGTTTTCAATATAAGCAATTTTCACCAGTTAGTTCATTTTTAACCAGGATGATTAATAGTGGGTTGATGGAAGACATTTTCTAAAAAATAAAACATACATGCATAAATACATTGATATAATATTCACAATAAAATTCTAAAATGCAAAAAATCATAAATGCATTTTATTGTGACGATAACCTAGTACCGCTTTAGCAAGCTATCCGTTGGGGAAGTCATGCCGCCACTTACCAGACCCAATTAACCATTAGATTATTTACTTTTATGTCGTAACATGATAAATAACTATCGTTATCTTTTAGGGCCAAAATTTTGTTAACAGAGTTTCGTTGGGAAGGTTACTAACAAATTTTGTTAAGTGTATAATCATTGTTTTAATCTACGTATTTCTCATATCATATAGCCACCGTTAGCGTGATCAACAGATTGAAAAATATTTTGATTTTATCTTTAAAGAAGTTCATCAAATAAAATGTCTAATATATATACCCTCCGTAGGGAGCATCACCGTATTATGAAGTCGAGGTATATATATAATTTTATTATTGAACTAACAATAGAGCCCGTGGGAAAATAATCTTGAATTTTCCCTCTCCCACTCAATATTTTAAAGTTAGATTTTCCTTTTAAAACATACATATATTGTTAATTGCATGCTTCCTATAATATTATCTAAGTGATATCTTATATTATTAAGCATTTGCAAATTTCAAACAATATACATAAATTCATGTTATATGAATGAAATATATTATTATGCATAGAGTGGCACTACCTATTTTATATGACATGTTATCATGGTATGTTCACATCCAAAACACAACATATAGAAAATTAAATAATCTCAATTTATGGTTTTCCTAATAAAAAATATTAACTCAAAGCCTAATCTTCATTGGGCTTTATGTCAATATCTTCTTCCATTAGATTGTCTTTGTTGATGTACTTGACCAATATGGGCTTTAAATTTATTATTGGTCCAAATTTTTAATTTTAAAGAACATAAAATAAAATTTTAAATAAAACTTTTAGAGCAAAAATAAACTTAATTTGTTAAACTATATTCATGCATTTTAATCCATTAAGCCCAAATTTTATTGGACTTAAAACTAGGATTTACCAAGCTCAAAAACCGTTTCTAGACTTAAATGCATAATAATATACAAGTTTTACCCAAACAAAAATATACAGAACTAGAGGGACCTAAGTAATTTTATAACTCAAAACTCTAATACTGCATTCTTTTCTTCTCCACCGCCATCAGCAAAAACCTAGCAGCCACCGTTGTCTTTTCTGACCAAAGTGTGCCGCTCATTACTGGTGAGGGGCTGCTGCCGTTGTTACTACATCCTGCGCGCGCTGCTGCTGTTTTTCGGTTGGTCTCGTGCGAGCTGCAGCTGTTCTTCACGGACGAATCGCGCACGCTTATGCCTGCTACTACTGCCTTCTGCCGCGCGCTTCCTGCTGCTGTTGCACGAGCATCGCGCGTGGGCCTGCTGCATGAGCTGCGCACGTGTCCCGCTGTACGAGCTGCGCGCATGTCCCGCTACGCGCGCTAGCCTGCTGCGAGCCCCACTTGTGGCCTGTTGCTCCTGGTGTTCCGTGCGTTCTTGTAGGCATCTGTCCCTCTTCTTTTTTTTTATTTTTTTTATTTTACAGATTACAATCCCCAGTGATTTACAAAAAATTTTAAAACATAAAATTAAATAAAAAAAATATGGTGATAATAGACCACCCCTTTTGTTACAAATCCAAAACAAAAATACAAATAAATTTCTAACCATAAATTGAGACAAGCCAAACATGCTTTATTCATATATTAATAAATAATATATATCTAAATAAATTGTGCCACTCTAATACATAATTAACAATATAGATTTCTTACGAAATTCTTATATATTATTATGAGATGGCTCTGATACTAATTGAAAGGAATAAAACTAAGTTTTTCAATTTTTCAATTAAAACATTTTAAGACCGATCTCATACAATATATAAGAATTAAGTAATCTAAAAATTCATACATTGATGTTTTGAGAAGATGAACAACTGAGAGTTGTAGATCCGTCTCCAAACGATCTTCCAGGCTATGACTCAAGTTTGATCAACACTGAACGTGTGAACGTTTGTTTCACTACTCCCCAATTGCAACTGACTCCTCCTAGATATCTTCTATATTTTTCTTAAAATTCCTGGGATTCTCTTTTCTCTTAAGAGAATAATGCCCCTTTTATAATATCTTATGAAAAGCCCTTGTATGTTAGGATTAGGATTCCTATTTAAAATAAAATTTCTCTTTTAACTATCTCTCCACTTACGTAAAAGTGGAAAGAATGTGTAACTAACTAGAAGACCACCTTGTAAAATATCACAAGCCCCCTTTTATATTTGAATATAATATACTAAGTCTTAACAAATATTATAATTATGATTTTCATCTAATATGCCAGTTTTTCTTGCTTTTGGGTCTAGTGATGGTGTTGTCAATTAAATGAGCTAACCCGGGGGTCATTTGGGAATATACAATAGTGACTACAATAATTAAATTTGTAATTAAACAAATATAATTATTTAATTCTAATTCTACTCCACTATAAGATTGGAACTGACCTCCATAATTGTATGCTCGAATATAATTCGCTCAAGCTACATTGATTTTTTTATGCACAATCGTTTATACCACATCGTTAATTTAAATTGATATCTTAACTGTCCAATCAATTTAATTACATCTTGTTTCTTGATACTTACTGATTTTATCTAATGGTCATTTTCAGCATACTTATTTATGTTGAGACACTCTGGCCAGAGAATTCTATGATCAAGTACTGAAAACCCATCAAGAGATGTGTCGTACAAATTCTATATTGTTAATCTATAATTTTAATACTTGTAATTGCTCCCACCAAGATACCGGGTAATCTAGACTATATGTGTATGTCATGTCCATTGGTAACTCAAATGAAATAACAACTACAATCATGAAATCATAACTAACTCAATATTAAGATTACAGTAAATCGTAGTGATCGCATAAATATATATAATATAATTAAATAGACATTACTCAAAATATTAATGCAATTCAAAATATCTGAATAAATACTTGAAATATTTTATTAACCAGAAAATCAATATGCTCTAAAGAGCATATAATCCCAACACTAATATCTAAATCAAATTATCTCAACAATTTAGCAATCCAAAAGGTTTGCTAAAAATTATGAAACTTTATAAAGATGCTTTTCCATATGTGTATTTAACTATATTCAAACTTAGATTTTTATCCATCATATATCCAAAGTTATAAAAGTATCTTTGCTTAAGGGTCAAGAACAACCACGCCCATAAACAAATTTTCTTCCTATCTTCTCTCAAATCCTAAGTTTCTTATTCAACACTAAAATCCACGAGAATTAAATTATCCATAGTCTAACATGTGATTAATAAATACAACAAAATTTCAAACCCAAAATATATTAATTATAAAATAAATGAAATCGATAAAGAGATCGTAACAGAAATTTCATATTGAAACTACTAAAAGAATTTAATTTATATTCAAACTTCTTAAAGAATTTACTTATCTAATCAATAAAAGTAGGAAATGCTAAAATTTTTTAAGGGAATTTGAAGTATGAAATAAAAAAAGAAAAGATATTAGATATAAAGAGAAGTTAACAGTAATTACAAAAGTGTTGGAAGTTGAGTACAAATGAGTAATGGGAGGTTGCTAAACTTTCCCAAATCAATTTCAATTCTCCAAATAAACAGATTAATGAAATAAAATAAAAACTACTTTAAACCTATGTAACATGCAAAACTTGAAATACGTGGGTTTTACAATCTAATTCATGCATTCCATAAAAATTGATTGTTTTCTTTGTCATAGATTAACAAAAATTGAAATCTTCATAGATTGAATGCAGGTCGTTGTGTTCTCTCTCTCTTATAGAATCCATGCGCTTAAGAGGACTCACTACAACAACTTTGCCATTAGAATTATCTTGAAGACCAAGATTGGATTTGGACATTGGCGGCACCTTTTTAATGGGTGAAATGATGTTTTGATGTTAGAATCTTTTTAGTTCTTTTCTTAAGGATTAAGAACCCCAAAAGGGTGAATCAAAATAAGCATATTATATGTAGAAAGAATATCACGCCACAACATTAGCTTTTTGGTTGGACTTAATTTAAAAGTTAGCATTTAAATAACGAGAAATTTTATAATATTTCATAAATATTATATCTGTTACACAATAAATAAATAATACAATAATATTAGTATATTTATTTTTAAAAAATGTTATATAAGTAATAATTATATTGAATTTAATATATATATATATATATTAATTAATTATATTACTTAGTACTCAAGAATTCTTAATAAATAATTAATCCTTAAAAGAAGAATAAGAGAAGTGTGTGGCAGTATGGAAGTGGAATCTCGTACGGTACGGTTAAGAAGAGTCTTGTTAAAAAAAAAAAAAAGCCCTTTGTCCAGCTCACTGTCAACACTCATCTTGTTCTTTTTTTTTTTAATCTGCCACAGTTCTGCCATGCATCTGGGTCCACATGATGACGTGGCCTTACTTTGTTGGGTTTACTTCATTTCAATGCAAGATAAAATTAATATGCTTTCATCGTTCATGCAACGCTTTTAACTTTTGGCATTTTGAGTTGAGTGCTTTTTAGTTTATGTGTTAATCGTTCTTGGGGAAGGAAAAATTGAAAAACCCCTTGTGTTCCAGTATTCCCATCTGTAACGAAAGAACCAGAAGGTAATCATTCTTGCTTGTGATCTTCACTTATTTTGATTTCAAGATAGTTTCATCTTACTTGCAGTTACAGAGTCATGCATGAGCTTTTTTTATTTCTTTAATGGTGTCGAATCTTCTTAGTTTTTCTTTCTCAGCAGGATGTATAAATGGATCTTCATAGGCTGCACAGTGTATGTGTTAGATAAAATTTTGCGATACATTTTAAGCGACCAAGATCATGGAACTGAAAGTGAGGCTTCGAAGAGAGACCTTTCACTCGGATCACCTTCTGGCGGCACTTGGGTTAGGAATTCTAGTTGTGAGAATAAATCTGATCGATCCCAAGTCAAGCACAACGATTGTTACCTTAATTTACCAACTAGTAGCTCAACCGCAAAAAGGCATAGTGCTGTGTCTCTTGAATCAGAATGTGTTAACAAGTTTATGGAAGGAACTGATGAAGCGTCCTCAAGATTGAACTCTATAGCATCCCCACCTTCATTTTCCTCTAAGCCACCATTCCCTAAACCTGCATCAGTTTCTTCAAAGCCACCCGTATCTCCAACTGAACCGCCCCCATCATCTTCTAGTCCTAAACCTTCAATTCCTTCTTCTAAAGCATGCTCCTCATTCTCTACACGCGTGGCACATCCCCTTACTTCTGATCAACCTCGATCATTCGCCAAGCAATCTCCATCTTCATGTGGTCCGTCCCAATCTCCCTCCGTGCCAACTTCATCATCCCCAAAAGGCCCTGAGTCCTCTAAGCCCACTCAGTGTCCACTCTGCTTTAATCCGACAAACGAGCAGATGAAAGCTAACGGTACACGGGTTCAGAAGGGCACATCATTCCCAAAAGCCCCTCATCCCTCTAAGCCCACTCTGTGCCCACTCTGCTTTAATCCGATAAATATCCAGATGAATATTGAAAGTCTGATCAAGAAAGATATTGAGTCTGAAGATTTGAAGAAACGGTTGTCTCAGAAGGCGCCTTCATCTTCTCAGCCTACCCTTTCTCCACTTCCTCCTGATTCAAAATATCAGCAGGAAAATGATTGTTATATATTGGTCGAGAAGGGCGCCTCTAATTACAAGATTCCTAAGGATATTGAAGATTTGATCAAGAAAGACATGGTCCCTGACGTTTTGGAGAAGCGATTGTCTCCATCGACCTACAAAGATTACTTTGCTGCTCTGCTATATGCTGAGGATTTCTACATTGAGGTGATTAATTAACAGTTCCTTTTTGGCTTGTTGTTCTTTATTGTATCATTTCGTGTGAGATAACTTCATTGCTACCAATCATATATTGTGTATTGTGGATGTTCAGTGGAAGACATATTTGTTGTGTTTAGTGCACTACTACCCCCTTCGCAATGTCTGAGTTTACCCTGTATCCGATAAAACATCATGTGGCTGCTTTATTTAGCAACCATCAAACATGTTTTACTGGAGATACATAATTTTATATTTTATATCTCTGTCTCAGTTTGTCGTTAGATTTACAAATTATGCTTCTCGAGACAATCCTGTTTAGATTTGGGAGTAAGCAAAAACATCAAAGCACCGAATTAGTAACATTCCGATGTTATTGGTAATCTTGGCGCATCCAACACAATTTAACAGAGGAAATAGGTAGCCCTTGTGGACTGCTTTAGCTGCCACTTACTCTTTACATACAGTCCATATTGACTTTTCATAGACGATAACAATATTTGGTACAAAAATTATTGATAGGAATCTTACATTTTGTAGATGACTGAATGCAAGATGCTCCTATATACCAAAAGTATTACAGTTTCATCCAAGTTCTTTTTTTTTTTTTCCAAGTACTTCCTAATTTGTTTATTTAGATATGATAATGGCTTTGATTTGATCAGAAGTGGAGCGATTTTCAGTTATCCAATGTCACGTTGGAGGTGCAAAAAGCGGCAATAAATGATGGGTCTCGCAAGAACAAGAATCTGAAAGAGAGTGAAGAGAGGGATGATAGACTCTTTGTAGCCTTTGAAATTGATTCTGTTCCTGAGAGACGACCATTTCTATTATCTAGAGATTTTGTCTACGCACGACGTTCAGGCAGCAAAGCCAAGGAGTTTCAAGTAAGTCTCATTAACTTACGAATTAATAATTTGTAGAATCTCTTATAGTGATAAGATTCATATCCAAATTGAGAATCTATTTTATGCTTCTCTTTCCTTACGCTTTCAAATTTTTGGAATATAATTCTAGTTGAAGCTATCAATATAATTTATAAATTCTACCATTTGAACATCTGAAAAACCTACTTAATACAAACTTCTGGTCGGGAAGGGAGTGTGATGAAATAAATCAGTCAAAAAGACGAAAATTAGATTAAAAGAAGGAACCCAATATAAAAATTTTTTTAATGCATGCTTAATCACCTACTATGTTTTGTATTAAGATTTCTAGAGTACTAAGCATGTTTGAGTAAATAATTTAAATTAAAGGCTTCTATATGCAAGAATTGGTGCCACCATTGATCAGTTTGAACTTCAGATGGGGAACAACAGGTCACTTTGTAAGATCGGGCTATAGTTTTTGTTTGAAGACATCCAGTCTGTTTAGCGACTCAAGAAAACATCAGCCAACAATTTTATTTCCTTTTCAAAGTTCATTTGATCTTTTCCCAGTAATGTGATTCAGGACGAAAGTATTTATTGATTAGCAACTGGTTAGTCTTGAAAGAATCCATATAAAGTTAAATGTAATATATCACCTCGTCCTTGGACATTCAGTCATTTTGTTTTTCTGGTTAAATATCTCCTTAATTTCCTGAATGTTTGTGTTCTCAAATCCTGACCAGGGTGTTCTTTACCGAGTGGTGAAGAGCAACATACTGTTGGTTGAATTTGAAGAAGATTTTCATTCACTGCATCATCCGAAGAACAGATATGATATTAGCTTCTCATTCAACCGAGTCTGTTTGAAACGAGCTCACCAAGCAATTGCAGCTGTATCTCGTTCTTTATTTGAGAACTACCTTTTTCCTGATTTTACCACTCGAAAGAGCATCCGTTCCTCAGAAACTTGTCTTTATGGTGATTGTAAACTTGACTCAAATCGCAACTCTGCAGTTCGTCGGATCTTAGGCTTACAGGGGAGGCCACCTTATCTTCTAAAGGGTCCACTGTGTGTAACTAGAGATAATCTATCAGAAACTGGATCGGCTGTTCGAGAAGCAGTAATTGGAATTTATAAGAGGTCATCTAAGTGTCGAATTCTAGTCTGTGCTCCTATAAATAGAACAGGTGATATACTAATCAGAAGTTTGAAGAATCAGATTCCAGAGTCAGATATGTTTCGAGCCAACGCTGCATTTAGAGAGGTAGATGGAGTACCAGTTGACATCCTCCCATTGTGTCTTTATGAAAGCGGGGAGCGTTTTCAATTGCCTTCACTTCAGGAGTTGATGCAATTCAGGGTAATATTCTCAACTTTTACAAGTAGCTTTCGCCTTCACAACGAGGGCATACCTGCTGGACATTTTAGTCACATTTTCCTTGTTGATGCCTCATCTGCCACTGAGCCGGAGACAATGATAGCTCTCACAAATTTTGCAAATGAGAACACGACCGTGGTACTCACCGGTGCTCCCAATAACCGTACAAGTTGGGTCCGCTCCGATATTGCTAGGAAGAATGGATTAAGGATTTCATATTTTGAAAGACTTCATGCCACCAGGGCCTATAGCAGTTCCGATCCAATGTTCATTACTACGCTGTAAACTTTGAGAAGAACTATTATCTTTCTGTCATTGTCCTGAATCTAATCTGCTACTGGAGTAACAATAACCTCTATATTATATCTTGGTTTACTTCTCATGAATTTGTTTATTGCTATGCTCTGTTGTAAAGGCGTGAATGTAACATTTCTCCGACCTGTTGCTTTTGCACTTGTTGCTCTATCTAATTCATGCAGTCCAATTCCATGATGATTGATTGCTTTCATTCTCATTGGTTAACAAAAATAAAAATCTTCATAGATTGTATACAGGTCACAGTACTCCATCTGTGGATTACTAATTATGTTCTCGTGCAACGACAAAGAGTAGTTCTGTTCTAATTATCAGAATAGAACTCGTCTGCTTCAATTTTGCCAGTAGAATTATCTTGACGACCAAGATTGGAATTGGAGGCAGGTTCCTAATGGATGAAATAATGTTTTCATGTTAGAATCTTTTATATCTTTAATCAAGGATTAAGAACCGCAAAAGGGTGAATCAGAATATAATCATGCCCCAAAATTAGCTTTCTGGTTGGACTTAAAAATTTAAAAGTTGGCATCTTAGTCATTTTTATTAATCCCTAAGAAGAATAACATTTGGCAGTATGGAAGTGGAAGCGGAATCTCGTATAGTTAATAAGAGTTGCAGTCTTTCTATATTTGCCACGTCTTTGTCTGCCATGGCATCTGGATCCACATGATGATGTGGCCTCACTTGGTTGGGTCTACTTCATTTCAAATTTTCTATGCAAGAACCAATATGCTCTCATCTCTCATCCACGCTTTAACTTTTTGGCTGGATTCTTGAGTTGACTTGGGTGCTTCACTTTTACATACAACGCTCTTTGGAAGGGAGGAAAAAAAAAAAAAAACTTGAACTCCAGTATTCCCATGTGTGGAAAAGAAACTAGAAAGTAATCATTTGCTTTGATCTTCATTTATTTTAAATGTCAAGGTAGTTTCTATCTATCAGTAATTTGCATTTCCATGAGCAATCACTTTGATTATAATTTATCATGTAATTGTAACTACTCTCAGACATCTCTATCACCAAAATTTTAAGGGGTTAATTAACACACTCTGCATCTCAGACATCTCTTATCACTTTGCTTATAGTTTATCATGTGATTGTAACTACTCTCAGACATCCCTATCACCAAAATTTTAAGGGGTTAATTAACACACACTGCATCCATTTCAATACATAACAGTGAGTTGCATCCTTTTTAACATGCCCGATGCTTTAATCACTCTTCATTTCTTTTAATTCATGGTTCAGTGGAGTAAAGATGCCTTTTTTTCATAAAACTAAAAGCTGCCTAGAGTACACGAGTCCTAATTTCATTGTTTTGTCTTTTTCAGCAGTATGTATCAATCGATGTCCATAGGCTGTGTAGTGTTAGGTAAAATTTTCCGATACATTTTAATACATTTTAACTTTCACCCGAATTTTCCAACAATTAGCTCAACTACAAAAATGCATAGTGCTGTCTGTATTCAATCAGAAAACAAGTCTATGGAGGGAACTGATGAAGCACAAACAAGATTGAACTCTACCTACAACAATACCCCATTCAGTTTCCTCCAAGCCATCTCCATCTTCACCAAAAGTACATCAATCTAAGCATCATTCCCTAAACCTGCATCAGCTTCTTCTAAGCCACCTCTATCTCCAACTGAACCTCCCCCATCATCTTCTGGTCCTAAACCTTCTTCAATTCCTTCTTATAAAGCATCCTGATCATTCTCTATGCCTGCATCTTCTTCTTTTTGTCTATCTGTATCTTCACCTGCAGCACCTTCATTTACTTCTGATCATCCTCGATCGTCAGCTAAGCCATCTCCATCTTTATGTGGTACATTCCAATCTCTCACCATGCCAACTTCATCATCCTTAAAAGTCTGATCAAGAAAGATATTGAACCTGATGTTTTGAAGAAGTCAATTGTCTTGATCTACCCACAAAGTTTACTTCACTGCTCTGCTATACGCCGAGGATTTCTACATTAAGGTGATTTATTGACTTTGAGACGAACTTTTATCTCTATGTTATTGTCCTAAATTCTAATCCATGTAATTGTGTGAATGCAAGAATAGTTCCTTCGATCTGTTGCTTTTGTACTTGTATTTGATTGATCTCTCCATGCTTGAGATTCTTGAACAACATGACGCAGCTGCTTAGAGCCAATATACCATGATATGCAATGTTTCAAATTCGAAAATTTCAAACTTAAAATTTGTTTACTTAGGCTCCAAATGATACTACCAGCAGTTCATATGCATATAAATGATATAGCAAAGCAAAACAAGATATAGATAAACAAAACGATGTAACCATTTACCACTTGAAAAACCAGAAGAATGAGAAAACATGATTCTGCAACTAATTTGTAAAGGTAAAAAAAGTGTCATCCCACTGCGTATTACATGTCACATCGATATATCTGAATGCCTAAATCCAAGTCTAATTTGATTTCAGCTGAGAAAACCATCCCCTATTCTGAGTGAAACAAAGCACAGAAAAACAAGCACTTGACTTTTTAGCAGATAAGAGACCTTAAGTTTCACACTGACAGTTGAGTAATTAAATAAAATATTACAGCAATCAGGAGGAACTAGCGGGGGCTGACTGCTTCAGTTTTGCCTGCAAGATTACAGCAGCTTCATCTGAAATAGTTTTCTTTTTTGTTGCAACCTGCATTGTGAATTTTTATATTCCTGTTATTGTCAAAGAAGATAATACAACAGAGGTAATAGAAATGTAAATTGCCAACACAAACATTCAAGTGTGCAAAAGCTACAATTTTGAAGGATTGTTTGGGTAAAAAGTCCTTTAAAATAAGCAGAAGGAATTATCTCAAAACTGTTTAATCTTCATAGTCATGTAAATAAGCTTTCTCTAACAATCTCAAACTACGTGTGAATGAGGGATATACTAGAAGAACAAGGGACATACTAGAAAGAAAGCCCTCAACACCAATAAAGAATTGATTAAGATTGGGGGCACCTTGTAGCTGGTGAGATCACGTATTGATTTGCAATATTTTAAATCCATTGTATCAAATAAAAATGGATAATAAATCCAATAAAAAATAGCAACCTTTGTGATTCAGTATTGATGAAGTGCTCATGGAGGTGGGTAAGAGTTAATACTCATTTTAAATATATGTTGAAGTGGCATTGAGAAGAAAATAATGGAAAAACTATTTGAGATTGACTGGACATGAACAAAGTATACAATGAATGGGTCAATACAAAGGATTAACCCAGTATGGAAAGCACCAAAAGAACATGAATAAGAACCCAAAAAGGAAAAAAATCAACAGTCAAAGAACATCATATTAGAAGATAAATGAGGATTCTGCACTGGAATATAGTGGAATGGCACCAAAAGATTCATGTAAATGACCAATTTGGTCTTAAAGAACAGTGAGATCAGTCCGGTTAAAAAGAGAGAGAATTCTGGCTCAGATTGATAGTCCAATCTTTAGAAATTATATTAGCAGAAGCAAAAGCAAAAACCAAAAGAGCACTATGCATTCTCAAGCGTGCATTTTTTTGTTTTGGCTAAACCTATTTATGGCGAAGGAGAAAAATGCTGAACCAAAGTAAGGTCTAGTGTCTTCTAGAGCTAGTCTAAGACAATTTACATGCGGAAGGATCAATCCAGCAAATTTAATTCAAGAAACTAAAAGTAGTCTTATCAAAGGGATTTGTTAATAATCTCCTAATCAAGATTCTTACTAGTTATACTTACCACTTTACAGAAAAGGTAAAACTGATGGAAAACAAAACAGAGCAAAAAAATTAAAGGTCTAACTTCTAAGATTATTGAGCAATGAAAATTAGCAAAAGACTGAGTATCTTGAAAACTTTACCTCAATGAGCTGATCAAAATTGGATTTCAGCAAGTTGATTTTACGCTCACAGTAACCTTTGCCTTCATCCATCGTTTTCTGACCAAAAAAGAAATAGAAATTACACAATCGATTGAGAGATTGAAAACGAAAAAAATTAACAAAAGAAATTTAGAAAGTGCGTGCGTGCGTGCGTGTGCGTGTGCGTGTGCGTGTGCGTGCGTGCGTGTGTGTGTGAGAGGGGGGGGTGGGGGGAGGACCTCAACGAAGTAACCGGTGCCGATATCGACGAGGACGTTATGAGCGTCATCGAGAGAGCCAGGAACGTAAAGCGACGCCGTAAGAGGGACCAACATTTTGGCACCTTGAGGACGGAGGGAGAGATCGTGGAGAGCAGTGGAAGCCGACTCGAGGCGAGAGGTGGCGGTACGTATGTTGTTGAGACTGTCTTGTAAGAGATTGACTTCTAGATCCGTCTGTTCTTTTATTGCTTTTAGTTGCTCTACGCTCATCCTCTCCATTCCTCCTCCCTTCGACGACGCCATCCTTCTTTTCTCTCCGACGCGCCTCTGTTTCTCTCTAAATATTATATTATCTAGGATAATATTTGTTTAAAAATAAAATTGGTTTCTGCAAAATCAACCAGCCCCTATAGCTCAGTGGTAGAGCGTCAGTCTTGTAAACTGAAGGTCTGTAGTTCGATCCTGCATGGGGGCACCAAAGTAATTTTAATTTTTCCGAGTAATTTTTCCCGGCCCATTAAGAGAAGCCCAAGCCCATAAGGTTGTCATCTAGTTCGCATATTTTGGATAGCGACGGGTTGCAACATCATATAAGAATAAGATGATGATCCCCAACTTTTCAACAAAGGCAATCAATCCAGGGGACCCATCAATTATTGAACAATGACTTGTCTTTGCTCCCTAATAATGAGTGTGAAAACCAGAACGGCAAGTACCATATACTTTGGAATGAAAAGAAAATCAATTTTCGATTCTTTTTCACTCACCAGTCACCAGCATTCCTTGATCAACACCAGCATTATTGATTAATTCCTTAGTTCATCCTCTAATTACCTCTTTCTCCTTATTTTGCTTTTTTTTTTTCTCTCTTCTCAAAAAATCCACACACCACAAGCTGGTTTACCTGCTGGGTCCTTCGAATCGAAACCCCATGTGTAGCAAATGGAAAATGTCTAGCCTATATCTGGTACTGGTAGGGTGATGGTTTAGCAAACTACGATGATAGATTGCCGTTGTAGGTCATGTCAAGATAATGATGTTAGGATGCATGTGTTAATTTAAACACAATCTACTTAAATTAACCACGTTTAAAGTCCAAGATAACCTCTGTGCTAAAGACGCATCGTTTTTAAGTCTGAGAAAAACATTCATCTCCGATGAATATTCTGCAGCTGGATTTGGTCTTTTACCATAAGATGCAACTGATTCAGGGTTTCATTCAACAAGTCAACCAATTTGATTTCAATATTATTTAGAAAAACGTTTCAGTTAAGCCCAAAAGTTTCAGTTGAAAATGGGTCCTTTCCATAATGGGTAGGAGATATGTAATAATTCATTAGCATTTGTATATATCCCGGCCGAATGGGAAAACAAAAAATCAGATAGCATCCAGGCATTAGGCACTACTGGCCCATCGCGTCTGCACTGTTCGTTTAGAAATAACCAAAAAGAAAGGTCAAAAACAATTATTTCCACCATAACAATAAACAGAGTAACATGGCCATGACAGCCATTAAAATCTGAGTCTGTACAGAAACAAAAGATCAGCCCCGCAATTGGCATCTGAGAAACAAAATCCATAATGCCCAGGAGTCAATTGATTATGCTGATAATGAAAAATGAATCCAATTTCCATTGGTTATAAGTTATATCATATTCAGGGTGCTTTCAGTCACCCTAAATAGAGTTATGGCATTGGATTTGAATTATTGGCAGAAAAATACCCTCAGTGCCAATCAAATTTATCATACAACAGAACCGGAAAGACAGCAAGGAGATTCAATTCATTGGTATGTAAGATTTTTCAGATATGAATACAAATTAAACGAATTCAAAACTAAGCAAAGCAGATTTTGAAGTTATTATTAGTATTTACAATGAGCAAAGGGCAATAAAACACTGACCTGGAGACTGCACAACAGCAAAATAAAAAAGAAATATAAGAGAAACAGATGGGTCTCTTTATTCACACAACAGGCACCCAAAAACAATCCATTGCTTACATACATGGAAAACACATTATTTTTCACGCTAATTAAATCTTAGGAAATTGGCTACCAATACAGCTAAAAGTTTCAGAAGCAGAGATCTTACGCAGAAGAACCAGCTTTTCACACAAGTGAGCAAGAGTTGGGGAAAGTCGGGAGATAGAGAAAGCAAAACACAGTCTGCCACCTGTGCTATTTCATAAGCAAGCACACATCATCACCCGAACACATTCAAGGAACATCATCAATCATTCTTCTCAAGCAATTGCCAAAATTGCAGCTGAGAATTTAGCCACATAAATCACGGAAATGCTACACCGGATCACCAAAAAAGAATCCCAGTAACCCACTTATTGGTTACCGGAAATTCAAACCATAAGCAGCAAGAATAGTCTTCTGGACAGCACATCTCACTGAAACCAAAATAGTGTAATTCATAGACTACTTTGGCAAAGAATAAAACGAACTCTTAAGTTACTCAAACTTGATAGGAGTTTCCTAAAACATGAACAATAAGTCTCATTATTGCTTCAAATTTTGGCCACAAAAATAAGATAGCAGCAGAGCCCTGAGTATCACACGCTCCTCGTCTCCTCCTTCCCCAAACCTAAACAAATTTGAAACCTAAAACCCTAAATAATCAACAAACAAAGCAACTAAAATCCTAATTGAATCCATACTTAAAAATTCCCAAATTCCTGCAAACCCTAATCCCTAACCCTAAAATTCACTAATAAAAAATCTTCTCAACTCCACACACAGAAAGACGACAATTAAACATTCACATATCTATATTTATAGTAATAATATATTTATATCGACACCACCATCAACGGAGCATCCAAAACCCGAAATTCAACGCGGGTCTTCCTCTCTCCGACCCGAACTACCGGGCCCGCCCGATAAAGATGCCAGCAAGTTGAGATGACCAGGAAGATAATTCCCCACTCTAGCCGCCGATGCCTCTCCCATAGCTTGCTGCATAAACAATTGGTGTGGCTGCTGATGATGATGCTGTTGCTGAGACGCCGCCTGCACCACCATCTCCGGCGCAGCAGCAGCAGCGGCGAAGCTCCAGACCTGCCCGAAATCCGGCCTGGCCGGCAAAGCCCAGAAGCCGCCGCCAGGAGTCGCAGGGCCCACTATAGGCCCCACCGTGGCAGGACCCACGGCAGAAATGGAATCTTCCCCTTTGGTCCCATCATCGTCGGACCTCACGCGTTTGCCGAGAATGAACGGGGTGGGACCCAGCGAGGGCTTATGTTCCAACGCAGCGGAGATAGCGGAAGACGACACCGTCGACGACAAGGAGGTGGAGTTCCCTCCGCCGCGAACCGACACCGAGACAGTGGAGAAGCTAGCCGGAGTAGTACCCGTGCCCGTGGCGGCTATGATTGAGGGCTCGGCTTGGCGGAGGAGCCACTCGATGGTCTGGCCGTCGGATTTGTGACCGAGCTCGCGAGTCAACTGGAAAACACGGGCGGCGCAAATGATCGGCATGCGTATTCTCCTGCCGCGGCCATCGACCTTGCTGTGGCGGTCCTTGGAGGGCGGCTTCTTGACGACCAACGCGCCATTTCCAGGAGGCTGCTGTCTCTGGGGGTCAATAATAGCGCCGTTGGAGACGCCGTTAGTAGCACCGTCCGAATTAGACATGTGAGTACAAGATTGAATTTGGTGAAGATAAAAGCTTTAGGGTTGGTTGAAGTTGTTAAAAGAGTGTTAGAGAGAGATAGAGAGTGAACGTTTAATGTTTTGTTTAGAGAGAGAAAGTGAGAGGTCTGAGGGGTTGAGGGGTTTTTTGGTTAGGGAGGGGGAACAGAGAGCTAATCATTGAGCGGCAGGAGCTGGTGGAGACAGGAGGGAAGGCACATGGGTGGTGGGCTCCACTTTACACACCCCCACAGGCCACAGCTCACTCACTTTTCAATTTTTCATTTTTAGCTTCCATCTTCCCGCTGTTTGTTTCTCACGCGCCCCTCCCTTCCTCTTTTTTGTCCTTGCTGAGGAATTTATGTGAGAGTTGTCAGTACTGGGCCCCTCTTTTTAATTTTAAAATTGAAGGTTCCAGCTACGTGCTGTAAATAAGCTGGTTCATTATCCGTTCTTTTCTTTGCCACGTCATCCGTGTTAAAACAACATCTTAATAATAAGTCTCTGGATTTCATGGGGTCCGTCATTTGGTTTTCTTTATTTTATATTTATTTATTTTTATTTTTTGGATGTATGCCGCATTTTTTTGAGAAATTTGAAAAAATGAAAAGAGGGTTGTTTTTTTTTTTTAAATATAAGATTATTTCTCAAGATTATAACTCATATATTATGAAATTATACTAATATTTATAAATTAGACTATGTCTGAGATTAGTATACATTAATTCGTATGGAGCACTGTCCAGATTTAAGTCCTCACAAATATTCGAGAGATATTTATCTTTACAGAAGAGGCGAAGAATCAAATTAATCTTCAATCAGAATATAAAAAAAAAATTTATTCTCATAATATAATTATGAGAGCTCAAATTGCTGCCCTCTAATTTAGAGGGCAGGCCTTAGCCTGGTGGCTGAAAAGAGGGTTGTTAGTGCTACTAAATCTTGGTTTTATGTTTGGACTGTGAGTCCCTAAATCTTGGTCGAAAACAGGAATTTTGCCTTTACTAACAAATTAAATCAGCTTAGCTGTACAAATTTCGCGGACACGTGCATCTACTACCACCTTACATATGTCACACACACACGCACGCATCACACACACACACACACACTCTAATGTTAACAGTCGCATTATGAAATGAAAGGTCATTAGGATGTGACAATAGCTCCGTATTCTGCCCCACGACCGTTTCTCTTTTGTAAACTTTTCCACTTTCCTCCTCTTTTAACAATTTACGCCAATTGACCCGAACGATTTACCTTGTTGGCCCTTGACACTACCGTCGTTTATTACCGCAATTGGCAACCCGCCCTGAGATGTTGGCCGTATAACTTTTCTTGATACGAATAACATATTACTATTATATAGAAATATTTCTGTTAAGATTTGAAAAAATTATTAAATTATGTAATTTAATAATATTATATAATTATAATATTAAACTATATAATTTAATATCTTAAATCAGATTATGATTACTAAATATTAATATATAATCAGTTAAATCAATTATATTATAACACAACTCATATATTTTGGCCTTCTATTACTAGAGAAAATTAAATATTTTACCAACAATTTATTAAAAGAGAATGAGAGTTTTTTTAAGGGCCGGGCAATTTCGGGTTTGGGTCGACCCGATTGGATTTCGAGAAAATCAGGTAGTCGAAAATTCAACCCGATATTAACCCGAAATGCAAACCCGATCCGATTCGATCCTAATTCAATTCGGATTGGATTTTAAAAATTTGTTAAGATCGGGTTAGGGTCGAGTTAAATTCGGGTCAATTCGGATAAACTTTAGTTAGGGTCAGGTTAATTCGGGTCGGTTCATGTAAAATTTAATTGGTTCGGGTAGGGTTGAATTAATTTTGTGGGTAAAATCGGGTTAGGGTCGGGTTAATTCGGGTTGGTTCGGATAAAATTTTGTTTTGCTCGGGTAGGGTCGGATTAATTCGAGTCGGCTCGGGTAAAATTTTGTTTCGGATCGGGTAAAATCTGGTTTATAGATTTTGAATTTTTTTTTTTTAAGATTTATCCGATCGGATTTTCGGATCAGATCGGGTTTGACCCGATCTGAACACAACCCCATCGAGTTTCACAAATTTAATCCGATCGAGTTGTGTCACTCATCCAAACCGATCCTAATTCGAATTTCTTCGGATCAGATCGGTTTGGATCGGGTATTTTGTCCACTGCTAATTTTTTTTCTATCTAATTATATAATTAAAAGAAAAAAAAAATTAGCACGGCACTAAGGTCTACATGTTTAAAAATAATTAGTTAGACTTTTTACTTCCATGAATTTTAGAGTCCAAGATTTCAATGTGGTCCAATTAAGATTTTGGTTCAATAGCGATACAAATTCGAGAAGATTATATTAAAAACTCGTGAGTTGAGGAAATTAAAATAAATGTCAAAACAACTAATTTTAATTTATAGTTTTATAATTTTTTTTTAATATAAGAGCTAGGACTTCTCACATCACAACATGCGTCTAATTTTATTTATGTTTAAATTAACATAATTAAAAAAATAAAAAATAATTTTTTTAAATTTAATCAATTTGTTATAGAGCTAACAAAGTTATCCTTCGAGTGTCCAACAAAATTTTGATTGTAAATATTCAGAGATTAATTTAATATTGAAAAAGTAAGACGATCAAGGTATTACTATCTTGATGGTAAATATTTTTGCAGGTAGTATGAGAAATTATTGGGAGTAACGAGTACGTACGTGGACAGCTTACTTTTTAAAGTCCGTAAATAGGTTTGGACTTTTTTAATGCAAGAAAAACGGAGTAAACGAAAGCGTAAAAAAAAAAAAAAAAAAAAAGAGATTCAAAAATAAAAACGTGAAACGCGCGGGTGCCGTGTGCTGCACGCCCAGGAAACGGACGCGTGAACTACCGAGTGTTTGGCTTAAATTGAAGTGCAGTCAGTAAGTTAGTCAGTCGTTGCAAATTGACACCTGGCAGCTGTTTATTTACGTAATTTGCCATTCTTGTTTTCTTATTTTTTTTTCCAGTTCAACAACAATCGAGCAAGCTCGAGCCTTTGTTTTATTTTTATCAGACGAATGATTTTTCAAGATGGCTAGATTCATGGCGCCAATACATCCAACGGACAAGGTTGCAGCTTCAATGTCACAACTGTAGCATATTTTCCAGCCAATTGTTTCTTTTACTGAATTCTTATTAGTTTCTACTTCTTTCGCCGTTTACAAATGATAACGGACTGTACAAAAAAGTCTTGGAAATAAAAAAATTAATATCAGTATATTTGGAGTTGAGGTTAGGTGGTTATTTATTTTAATTTATAATATTAAAGTGTATGATAAATATTAATTGTTGTAATTTAAGAATTATATCAATATAATTTTTTACTTGTATGATATAAAATATATTATATATTTTAATAATTTTATCAAAATTATTATTTAAAAATTATATTTATAATATATTATTAATTTTTATTTTATAATTACAATTTTTTTTTTATAACAACTGTACCTTTTAAGTCATAGTACCTCAATCCTAAATATACTTAACATAAATTGGGTAATTTAACTTTCATTAAGATGGAATGTATTTTTTAGAACTTATGTGATCATAATATTTTCTGTACACAAAATCAATTGCAAACACATACTTATAATGCATTTAGAATTTGTATGCATCTTCTTAGAGAAGTTGATGGGAGCATTGTTTTTTATCCATCAACTCTTTATCATAATGTATAATTTAATTTTTGTTAAAGAAGACAGTCACAGCATCTCTTATAATTATTAAATTTAATGTTGAAACTAGTATTGGTTCTTTCAATTTTAGATGGAACAGCTACAATTAATACTCTAAGTTAGAGGATATCCAACATAGTTGGCCCCTTATTATTATTTATTTAAGTATATATTTAACAACCATTAAATTAAAAAAAAAATGAGCGATGTGCTCCAATAGTCCAACAACACCTGATATTATTCTCTAAGAAAATATCAAACCACTACAAGATGATGGCATATAAAACTGTAAAAGTTTTTTTTAATAAAAAATTTATTTTTGAAAAAAAAATCCCTCAAGTAAAACATAATATGATTTTATTTGTTTATTCTCTCTTAAATCTCACTGTCTCGGTACTACGTAAATGACAATCAAGCCTTTCTTTCTTTAAATAACTTTTACACGAGTCATATTTGAATCGCAAACATTTTATACTAACTTAAGAAGCCTTATTAATTTTTATTCTTTTAAAGGGTCGGAGGTGGCAAACCCCAATTTAATATTTTAATTCTTCTTTTTTTTTTCCTAATTTCAAACATGAGTGCCAAAAAAATAAACAAATAAACTGTTTAGAAATTATTCAGACAAGAAGTCTCATTAATTGAACAACAAATAACTACAAAGATTTATCATTAGTTTTATGGTGGTTGTTGAACTTGTCCCTACTCAAATTAATCTAATTACTAAATACTAATGGTTATCCTTCCTAACTTTTTTTTTTTCTTAAGTCTTTATAAATAGTGTGAATGTAAATTTGATTTGTCTACATAATGTATACATATATTTGCAAACGTAAAATTGAAAGTCTTTCGTTAAATTTGTTTTTACTTTTTTAAAATGAAAAAAAAAATAAGTATCAATATATTGTATTTATATGACAAATTAATATTTAAATGTTTGACAAGAAATAGATAGAATTGTTTCAAAACTACGCCCACATAAAAATTAAATACAAAATTGTTTATCTTATTTTATAGAAAATAAAAATCAAAGATAAAATTGTTTTGATATTTCTTAATTTATATATTATAAACATTATGTTGTTTCTTTGCTCTAAATGTGGCTTTAAGCATAAGAAAATAGAAAATAAAACGACTTGGTTGAACATTAATTAATAATATTTGCGAGATAAAAAGTTATAGCCTTTTTAACATGCCTTCTCATTCAGATAAATTTTTTAACTTGTATTTAGATGTAAATCTTACGGTGAAACTTACATTTCAAGAAAGAAAAAAAAATCAGGTTTCAATATGATTTCACTTTATATGTACATGCCAGTGTAATTTGATGCTGAAAAATTAGGTCTCAATATCATTCGCACTATATTGTTTTCACACAAAAGATTAGTGATATTTACCCCCCTCATTTTGTTTTTTCAGCCCCAACTTTTCAATAATTATCATTTATTTACAGAATTACCTTTACTTATTTTTTTTTTAGTTCTTATTCAATATTAAAAGTGGATATGTGATTTTTTTAACTATCTCTAATTGAAAATGATAAAAAAAAAAAAATGAACTCTGTATAATTAAGATGCTAAACCAAATCATCATTGTCTATTTTATTTTGCTTGAAAATAAAAAAATTGACACTTCAAGATACTGGAGCTGCAATCGTAGTAACAATCACAACCACCACCACTAGTGGCAGAAGCATAAGTAACTATAACTACGGCGCACCACCAAGTCCAACATTCAAAATTAAATAGCTTGGAGAATAAACTCGGCTAATAAGAGTCAATATTTAAATTTGTAACATTAAATTCTTGATCATAATTATAAATATTTTAAGATTAGAAATGAGTAACATTCTCTTCACAGAAAATACTTAATTAGATGCAATAAATGGGCGTGATAGTTTTAACGTTTGTTGGCAACTTTCGTTGTTAAGGGTAATTAAGAAGATAAATATTTTCAGTGCGGATTAAGGAGATAAATTAAGGAATTAAATGTCACTGCTCACTACTCACACAGAATTCATAAAATGTTTACTTCTTTAAATTACACGAGCCTGTGACGTGGGCCCAAACCATAAAAAGGAAATTAGGGTGTTGGTCAAAATTTTACTCATTAATTAATCAAGCCTTGCTTCCTCATCCTTCGATTATCGGCGTAAATGATGTCGAACTGATTGATCAGTATCAGTAATTACCGAAGTTTGCAGAGCTAATAAAACTTTTGTTATCATTACTTTGTTGACTCAGTGTGATAATTTTTTGGATTATTGAGCCCACATGGGCCCATCTAACGCGGTTTCTACGAAATCACATAATTTTTTTTTTTCAATCATTATATTCACACGAGGGCATATATTCCGTATCCTATAACCTCATTTATGCGATAGCTTTCATTAATTAATTCTCAAAATTTGACGCGACTATAATTTTTTTTTTTTAATTTCCAACCACCGCAATATAATATAGGGATAAATCAACCAAATGGCAACCGGTAATAGTGCACAAGATTTTATGTACCTTTGTTAATATGATTATAATCTAGTTCTTTAGAAATGAATGATGGAACATTCCTTGGTAATCCCATTATAATACTTGATCATGATCTTATTATTATAATACTTGTGGCAATCAATTATTAATGGTAGCTTTATGGTCCCCAAACCCTAACATATTCCTTGGATTTTGGATTTATGGTATGGTTGTGTACATTTTGGGCATGCCTTTATGGTGACTGTGTTTAAAACGAGTTTTTTTTTTTTAAAAAAAATTTAATCTTTAAGAGAATTAAACTCCTAAAAGAAGGAATATAATTAATAAGATTAACAAAATAAAAAAACAAAAGCAGTTCAAAAAATAAAGACAAATAAAGTATCATACAAAATGAAAATTGGACACAGTCACATATTTGATTTAACAGAATTTCAACTATTTTCTCTTCGTATCTCTTTCTCCTTCCCTCCCTTCACTTCCTTTCCACTCCCCGCTTCTCCTTTCATTTCATTTCTTTGAACTAAATACATGAATAAGAGTTGAGAAGACCACCAAATATAATTAAGATTTGATTATAATATTCGTAAAGTATGGACTTACCAATAGCGTGAGTTTATAATAATGAATCATTAGAATTGCAACGTAAATGTCAACATTATTACGAGGTACGTCACAAATCACAAATTTATAGACAATCTTATATCAACATCATAGTTTACAGATTTGACATTGAGTTTTCAACAGTATTTTGCTGCTTTACAAGAATCTTAGTTATATATATATAATTATTTTTGAGTGCACTCTCCCTTATTTTTTTTCACGTTAATACATTGTTAAGTCATGTAATTTAATATAATTAATTTTTAATGTTATTAAATCACACGATTGTACAGTGTGTTGAAAATTAACTATTAAGTCATACAATTTAACAGCGTATCCACACTAAGAAAAATAAGAGTGCCAATACTTAAAAATAATTATATATATATATAAATAAGTCTCAATCCAAGCCTAAACTTTATTAAAGTTGAAGAAAGTCATTAAAGTGTGCCGCTAGCAGATTAAAAAAATAATGAAGCTATTAATATATTAAAAAAATATATATATATTTTAAATACTAACAGACAAAAAATATAATATTCAATATATATATATATATATATATATATATTTTATTTTAACGTATATCCTCACTTTAACCATTATTATAAAATAACTATATATATTACTAAGTTACAACTTGTGTAACTTATAACTCATGTAATATGATAGTAGATCCTATGGTTATATTATTAATTTTTATATATTTACAAGATTTGTAAGTTAAGTGTAACTTTATATATATATATATATATATATATATATATATATATATATATATATATATATATATAAAACAGCGTTGAAGTAGCAACATAAGCCTCAAAAACGAATCTTCACGTGGAGCTGTATTTTTTTAAAGACAAAAATTTCACCATTATTATTGAGAAACAAAGCAGACAGAACACCAAAAGATTACTTCCTCAAATCATGGGATGCCTCATTGGGAAGAGTTCAAAATTTGCATTTGTCGACCAAAGCAAACGGTGGCACGTCCCAATAAATACATTGAGCAAAACATCCCAATTTAATTCCGAATAATAAGTAAACTATGATACTTGTGGAATCTGGGCAGGTTGAAGCTTAACTATAAATATTAATAATGTATATATTGTTTGGGTAAAATATCAGACAGGCCCCTCAAAGTCCTTCCAAGTGTATGGGGTAAATATCAGACAAGCCCCTCGAAACCCTTCCAGCTCGAGCAAGACTCCCGATGGTAACCTAGCCCGAGTAACCCTTCGAGTCAAAGCCGGTCAAGGTCGGAGCTCATTCCTCGCCGAGGTCGTCCCTCGTGTCAAAGCTCGGTCAAGGTCGAGAGCTCATTTCCCGCTCGAGGTCGTCCCTCGTGTCAAAGCCGGTCAAGGTCGAGAGCTCATTTCCCGCCGAGGTCGTCCCTCGTGTCAAAGCCGGTCAAGGTCGAGCTCTTTCCCCGCCGAGGTTGTCCTTCGTGTCAAAGCCGGTCGAGGTCGAGAACCGAGCGCATGTCTCCTCGCCGCACAGATTCCCCGAGCACACCGGACAAGACCCGACCCGTGGCAACTCGACCTGCTTTTCTCGTAATCCCGCACACCTTTGATGTCTCGACTGTGGTCCCACATGGTGGAGTGATGATATCGCTGTCGGTGGCGCACGACGCGCCTCCAAGGTGTCATCATTCCTCGCACGCTTGCCCGACATGGTGATCCGCCACGTGAATCGGATTAAGGGAACAGTAGCCATCTCTATGGAATATTCCTCCAAACATGACCGCTGAGGGACCCGGATACCATTAGCGTGGAGTGGACGTACTGGAAAGGAAAAGAGCGGAAAAGAAGAATATAAAAGGAAACGAAGGAGAATCTAGCACGGGGTTGGATTTTTGATACGTAAAGAGAAGTTGGATTCTCAGTAACTCGACATGTGTTCTTCCTTTCCAAATTTCTCTCATCCGACTTTCTAAAAACACCATTTACATCCAAAAGGGGGCGAAATAATACCCCTTTCATCTTTCCGGCCTCCTCACTAAGGAGATACCAAAAAGAGAAACCCGACATCGACTTGAGCGCTCGGAGGGTTTTCACGGAAACGCCCGACGACCCGACCCGGTTTCATGGAGTGTAGGTCCGGAAATCACCGCTCAAGAAGACAGTGAACCTGACAAAGGAGGCAATCCCGCCGAGCTTATCGCGAGCGTAAGAATCGGCATCTTGTTTAAAACCGCGAGCGTAAGGTTCGGACGCTTCTGCCGAAGTTGTTCTGGAGGCATCTGTTAGAAGGTTCGAAGCACTGTAGAGGCACGCGGAAAAAGCTGCATCAACATATATGAATATGAATGTTTAATTATTCATATTAAGATGCATTTATTTATTTTCTATTGACGGTGAGTTCAAGTGTTAATTCCGTAATCATAGTCAAAAGTATTCGATAACACTGAGAGGGCGCGAATTTTTATTATATATTATTTTTTTAATTTTTAAGAGACCAATCACCCACGGCCATGCGTATTAAATAATTTCTCACCTTTTAGAATAGAAGATTCATTAGGTTGGTTTTATGATTTTTGAAGGAATTATGGGAACTTATCTTGTGATCCCGACCGTTGCGCAAGTATGGGAACCGTACAATAGTAACTTAGCAGGATAAAGTCATCACGACTCTATATAATTAAAAAAAAATTATGTATTATTATTATTATTATTTTTTAATTAATCTTTTTATACAACTTTAGTTCATATATACACATGTATAAAATTATTAGTCACTCACACTACCAGTAGTGGTTATCGTTAAAAAAAAAAAAAAAAAAAAGAAAAGAAAAGAAAAGAAGGAAGAAAGAGGAGCACCCACCACTTGGGGAGCAACTTTGTTATACGCCGTCTAAGAGGACTTTTAAAACACAAAAAGGTCTAACATGGAAGTCAAAAAAAAAAAAAAAAGAAAAAATTGATTGATGCATGCAACTTGTAGAATCCAACAAAATAGTACAATTTGATATGTTTTCGATCATCTTAAGTGGAGTCTTCTAATTAATCGACCTCGTTTACTTGCCCTCATAACGACCCGATTAAGACCTGCCATTTTCGAGTAAAGCTTGTCCTTTATTCTTTGCTGCCAAAATATGCTTCAATTTCTTGGATGTAAATTATCATTTTTCCGACTAAATTGTTCGAGCACTGACTTGAATGCTCCGGTTTTTTCCCCCTCTTTTTTTTTTTTTTGTGTTGGTAGACATGAAAAATTACTTTTCCGTTGTCAGTTGAGCCAGTGAGGTGTGAATAAATTCGGTCTATTTTAGACACACGTACAATCTAAAAAAAGTCATCATATTTTTAAAATGTGAAGATTGGAAATAGCAAAGACTCGGAATAATATATTTATTACCATGACTATTCATTTGAAGTATGATTTGTAGATTGTAAATTTATATTATTATTTTATGAATTTAGCTGCCGAATAATTAATTGACGTGGTATTTAATTATTAAATAATAATTAAATAATTTTATTAATTATAATATTTATTATTTAATAAATAACTAATGCGTAATATCAAAACTCTAATATTAAAATCCTAGCATTTTATTAAAAAAATGCAGTACTCAAAATACAACTGCGAATAGTGATTAATTGTAATTGAAATGAAAGCCATAAGTTTGTCAACAGATAAAGCCAGCTGGACCCCAACCCAACTGTTTTTGGAATTTACTGATGAAAGGGACACAGCGAGATCGTCCATTTATTTGATCCAAAAGCTGACGGCAATAGATTTGCTTTTTACATTCGCCAATAGTATTTTAACACGCGGATTCTGTTCTTGTACACTTGATCATTTGGCTGGGAGATTTGTCCAGGATAAACTTACCCTTGTCTTTACCTTTTAATCTTTCCACTATTTATGTATTTTTATTAGCATTGGGTTATTGACTTCCCAGTCTTTGGTCTTTCCCTATCTGTTATGCTTCTTCACCAAGTAAAAACTTTATATGGGTACTGCTGACATCCCCTATTAATGAATAATGAGTGCGATTTTGTGACATATCATTTCATCATAAAAGAATTTTGACAATTTTTTTTTCACTTAACATTTCATTTTTTTTTTCAATTTACCATCAAATTGTAAGCAATTTTTTTTTTTCTAAATATCAATAGACTCTGATTGTTATGAAAATAAAAGAAGAACTAAAAAATTAAACCAAAAATAATATTCAATCCGAGAAAGTAATTTAATTTTCATGCAATAACAGTAATAACAATAGATATTTAATCTCCTTAATTTATCTCACTAACAACGCACACTTCTTCATTAACTTGTTTTGTTTTCAAGATTATCCTCGTTCATCATTTTAGTTAACTGCCCCTTATTTAGCAAATTGTTGCCAGCAATGGCACCATACTTTTGTTTTCTTGAATCAGCATAGGGATCAAAACAGGTACACTTCGAAAATTTAAGTTATCTTAGTGGATATTTTAGTTATTTCAAGTTAAAATGAATAAAAATAAATAAATAAATAAAGAGACCAATGAGATAAATTAATGGATCCAAAATAGCGCTACTACCCATAATATGTAAACTAAAAGAGCAGGCCGAATTGGCATATCTTTGAGCTCAGTTCGGTTAAACTGGGCCAAGATTTTTAAGTGCAATCTTGAGTCCATGCCAAGCTCAGATCATGCTAATTCAATCTTAAACTGAGATGCATTTAACACTGGCCAAGCTGCGCCAACACCTTCCAATTTTAGTTCGAGACTGAGGCTGGCAATACTTACTACCGTCAGCTGATAGCAAGGACTTTGAACATCAAAGGGGTGTATGATTTCATCTATTTTCTAATCATATAATTAGAAAAAGAAGTATTTTATTAATACAGTGATGTCATGACTCACATAAACCACAAAATTCCTAATGCACACAAGTGTTAGAACCAAGCAGGTCAAGATTCGCTAGGGAGAACGTTAAAGAAATGATAAACCTCATCTTCATCGATGACACCAACCTCTGTTGAGCAAACAGAGCAGCAGACTGGCTTGAATGTTTCCCTTTCTCCATCTGCTGGATCGGCTTCAACCTGACTAGATTCCCTTCTTCTTTTGCCTTGTTTTGGCTTTGGAGTGATTTGCTGCACTTGGCCAGTTCCAAGCATACAGTTGACAACAAATATTGCCCTGTACTGGGTGACATACTTTTCATGCCTACGTGATTTGAACCGGGTTATTACAAAATCAAATACATATATGCATGTTCACCAACAGAGAAAGTGGTGAATAGAGAGAGAGATTCAAAAATTTAAGGAAAGTGCATCAGAATAGCACCATTGCATGTGTGCACACGTGTATATATATATATATATATAAATGTACTGAGAATAAATCAATAAATAATCAGCAAGAAAAAGAAAAGAGATTCCCTCGACAAACAAATATGAAGACAAGTGAAAGCTGCATAGCTTCATTTTGTTTTAGCAGTCTCACTCTCAGGCTGAAAAATCAACATGCAAACAGCAAGAAAAACAAAGAGTGAGGTTCTCTGGACAAAAGAAATTGAGACAAAGTTTTCAGTTTTAACAGAAAAGTTCCTGATATAAGAATAGATACAGATATAACACAACTTTGTTATTGATTAGTGTTGTTTTTTTCGTGCGTATATTGAGTTGCCTCACTGTTTTCAGCTTCACATCAAATTCAAACTTCCAAAAATGAAATCAATACACAGCAACAAGAAAGAGATTCTGCTAACTGAGTGTCGGGCTAGGAATGAAGATGGAAAAACTTATGTGTCTTGTGGAACATTTCCTCTAGGAAAAGAAGCTGAGCACGATGCTGCAAAAACAGCTCTTGAGCAAATCACTGAAATGGTGAAGGATAAAGAACTGTCTAATATACAAGCGGTATGTTTCAATTTTAGTTTTATTCATCACATTTGTCTAGCAAATTAAGCAAATAATTAAATAAGAGACTCATTGAAACAAATTCTTAAAGTTTATTGAAGATTTTCTTTCTCATGTAAGAACGTATACACAACTTTGTCATTAAAAAGAAAAGGTGATCTAAATTAAGCTTGCTTAACCAGAACTAACAATTTGTAAAGCTAATATTTGCCAGGATATTCTTTTAACAGACACCAACAGAAGCAGAAACTTGAAAGAATACAGACAGTTGTTTCTGGAATCATTCAAATCCATGGTACAAGATTTACAAAGAAATTTCCATTCACAAGTCTCGTCGCCCTTTACAAACATGGTATTCATAGGCAACCCACGATATTTCATATATCAAAACTAGGATTATTATTGACTACATTAGATGCACCATTATCTAAACGTATGAATCTTTATTTATTACACTAAACGTGTCACATTGTCAATGCATCACAAACTTATCCATATGGTTCATGCATCATCTCCTCCTATCGTCAAGTCCTCCTTGGACTGGACTGGCCTCACGAAAAAGATTCCAGCTATTGTTAGAATAGAATGCCGTGCATCAATATTTGTGGAAATTTTAAAACAATTTACGATGAAACAAATCATCTAACTCCGCATTAGATAGTTGCTTATTACTTTATCAGAATTTTGTATTCCAATCAATAAACAATTGTTTCCCTAATTCAATTCAATTATGAATTCACAGCAATTTTTATACGAGCATAAAGATGGAATGCAAATACCGTTGGCAATCGAGGCAGAGAGTGGTGAAACAGGCAGGGCAGCTGAGCACAGCATCAGAGGTATGGCCCTTTCTTTCCCTTTGAACCCATGATTCATCTTTATCGTCAAGATTTGGATCATAAAACTCTGGCTTGACGGAGTAATCTATTTCATCATCATCTGAAACTGAAACACGAAACAATCAAATATTACCACTAAATTATTACGGCCTTATATTCACAATGCGTGCTTGTAAATAGTTAACTGCATGTAAAGCATATTTATATTACCAGTTTGCTGAGAATTGGTTGGAGAGTAGAGAATCTCCCGCTCCGTTTTGCCATCTTCTTCCATATCGCTGACACCGAAACCGACTCGACTCAACTCGGCTGGATTTTAAGTGGACAAAATTAAGTATAATATTTTACATCCAAGTCCTCAATCTTAATCTAAATTACAAGTAAAACTATGCTTTTGTATATGTTATAAGAAAAGACATAAAAGTCACTCACAAGATCACATGATAACCTCACGTGAGTCGTGACCACAAACATGGCTTTCCCCAATTGGTTAAGTGTGGCCACAAATCAACGAGAACTCGAATTCGCTGAATCGCTAATTTGTATTTGGTAGCTCCTCCGTTTTTTATCACACAAAACTGAAAACAATTTAAAAAAGAAAAGAAAAGAAAATGCTCTAAAAATTTTTAATCAATTCCAAAATGGATATCATCTTCTCCAACTCCACTCTGTTGTTCAGACAACAACCACTGGTTCCTCCTGTTCGTACAGTTACTGGGACCCAGAAGCAACAGAACATCATCACAAGCGCTACAACAACAACAACAACAACATCGTCAAAGAATCAGCTATTGTTCGGGTCTCAAACGAAAGTCTCACTCAAGTCTTATAATAATACGCTTGCCAAGTCGGCAACACGCATACGCTGTGGTGCTAGCAGTGGCATAACGGAGATTACCGAAAGTGAGTTCCCAAACACGGTCTTGAAATCTGAGTGTCCGGTTCTTGTTGAGTTCGTGGCCAATTGGTGCGGTCCTTGCCGCTTAGTTGCTCCCGCCGTCGAATGGGTCGCTCAGGTTTTTTTTTTCCTATCCTTAATTAATTTATATTTTCGAATTTTATTTATTACTGCTACATAGGATTTAGATGGTTGACTTTTAACGAGTTTGGATAGGATGGGTTTTGATTTATTTATTCATCATTCGTTATCCACGGTTTGAAATTCTGAAGGCTATTCGTTAAAATGATTTGACTTGTCATCTAGGGTTTGCTTAATTCTTCTGCAGTCAGTCAAATTGGTTCTGTGGGATATTCACATTAAGTCGCCGCCTGGTATTTCCGTACACTTGCAACCGTGGCTTGGAAGTTAATGCAATTTTACTCTCTTTACTATCTTTTTTGTCAAATTTATTATCTAAAAGACATATTTATATTTATTTAAATTGTTTTCCAAGTTTTATGCATAAGCTGGTTGTAATACTCTCACAATATGTGCGTGGAAAGAAAAGTTATGAACTGTGTGGACAGGTACTTAATTGCAGTTTCGTTTCATAGTAGCTGCAAAGGCTTTGTTTGTAGACCTTGTACGAATGATACCATGGTGATTACGATGCTACTTAATGGTCAGTCTTTGAACAAACCTCCAGCCATAGCAGTAGTCTGCCTTCGATATTTAGATATTTGCGTTGGACACATTTTAGACCATTCCAGAGTATATTTTGTCGAAAATTTCTGGACCTGCTAAATAGGTCTGAGCTTGCAATTTATAATTGTTGATGGGTGAATGAATTCAACCCAGAAAGCTCTATAAGTGCATTTCTTATGCCTTATCAGAAAATTTGAAGTCTAAATGCCTGTCATCAAAATTTAGGAAGCTCTTACCACTCGGTTTTAGCTATCAACAGCGATTTGGAAGTTTTATGCATGTTATTTGGTATTCTATAACTTGATGTTACTATTCTATATCTTGGCAGGAGCAAACAATCATAATGACATTCGTTTAATATTTTATACCTTTTATGTTGGTTTGGATCTAAGCCAAAGAGGCTGTACGGTCAATATACTTCTTAGGAAATTCAAACAGTGTGATCAAAATTTAGTATCTATTGTCTTTCCATTTCAAGCATATCAAATTATGGAAAGACAAAGCTGTGTCAAGTGGGATTTGGTGCACAAGGGTGGTCCTTGGATAAGAATTGTAAGGTCAATTTGAATATTTAAGATATGGTGATCTGGTGGGGAGGGAATAAATTTACGTATATTAGGATCAGTTGAATGGATTTGTAGATGGACCCTGCCTTATGCATCTTCTTGTGATGGTAGTAATTGCATTTGGTTCCTCTGTTGTTTTAGTTTTGATAGGAGTTAAAATGGATTGCATTGTGGAAAACATGCAATGATGTACCTAACATGATAAAGTTATAAGTGAAAATATCAAGTGCTCTTTTAACATAATCAAAGTTCCTTTTTCAATATTTTATTGGTAATGACTTTGTAGTTTCAGTCTTACTGAGATGATAATCTCCGGTAGCAATCGGCATTTTGACAACCTTTATTTGACAACCTTTAAAAAAAAAAATATTTTCATATTATGATTGTAATATTCTTTTTGTGTCATTCATCTAAGCAATGCTTTGCATCTTGGTTCATGCCTCCTCTGTCTAGTGTATTTGAAGTTATGTTTTTATCTGAGCTAGAGATTTGATAAATTAAATATGAGTTTTTGATAAATCAAATATTTCTGAGGCAGGTGTACGTGATTTTTGTAGTGATATTGATGGCATGAATGGAATTTGTAGTTTCTGGTTCATACAATGGAATATGTAATTTCTGATACATACTGCAGTTTGTAACATTTCGGGAGTAGCTCAGTTTAATGTAATGTACTCGTTTTCAAAATGGTGTCTTTTCATTATTTTAGGAATATGGAGACAGATTGACGGTCGTAAAGATTGATCATGATGCAAACCCACAACTAATAGAGGAATACAAAGTTTATGGATTGCCGACCTTGATTCTCTTCAAGAATGGACAGGAAGTCCCGGAAAGCAGGAGGGAAGGTGCAATTACAAAGGTGAAGCTTAAAGAGTATATTGATAGTCTTTTAGATTCAATCTCAGTGGCTTAGCCCTCTCTTCAACATGCTCATTCCTTCAGATTTTGACATCATTGGCAGAGACATATTGGTAAATATTTACCTTTTCATTATGTAATCTTGTATCATTTGTTACGGTATTGGTGGATGTATTCAATTGTATAATTTTGATCTATGTAACAAGAAAATCATACATAATTTCTGATATTCCAAAGGCCATGATTGGCTTTTCATTTCATTTGTTTATTTTTCTAGTAGGCAAGTGGCACAGATTCTTTTTATAGAACTCTAAATTCTCGTTTTAAGTAACATCTGATAAGAAAGTGTACATGAACGCTAGTTGGACAAGTATCTAATATTTAAGTAGAATATCTATACCCATTTTTACTAGGAATCTAAAGGTGAAAGAAACCTTTGGAAGAAAGAGATATAAAAATAGAAAAACATTAAAAAAAGGGGACTAAACAGGAGCGAGGTATTTGTCGAAGGAGAATAGGAGTTCCTTTTCCTTCCCTTTTTTCCGTACGAAAAGGAGGATTCGGACAAAATCAAGAGTTCACTTAGTTTGTGGTTGCATTTTGCTTTACTTTCTGTTTAGTGTAAATGTAAATATAAAATACTTTGTGAAATTTAGTTAATTATTTAATGAATTCTTTTTCATTATTTTTAAGGTTAATTTTTCCATACCACCCTGTGAAGAAAAAGAAAAATATCACGCACCCCACTTCAAAATAGAGTTTCTTTTTAATGATTTAACTCCTGTAACTTTAATACTTTAACATTTTAGCCCAACAATTAAATATTTTATCAACTTAACCTTTAAAAATTTACTTTTTAAAATTTTGGCCCCCAATTGTATTTCAATCTAGGATTTGCCCCTCCAAGTGTTTCTGGGGCAGATCAAATGACGTTTTGCAAGACAAACTTACTTATATATATATATATATATATATATGAAATAAACTTGATCATGGAGTTGACTTCACAGGGCCGGGTATTTTCGATCATACCCTGGGGATAGTTACCATCAGGCAGAAGTTGGTCACAGGGAAGAAGCCTTTCCCTTTTTAATTCGAAAATTTCTAGACTTTCCACGAAGTGTTTGTGCCTTTAGTTGAGCAAGTTTGGAGTACTCCAGTGGAGGGTACTCCTATGTTCAAGCTGTGCACCAAGCTGAAGCTGAATTGAAAATTGTTATTTAATTTCAAATACTAAGGTAGCATCAATATATATATATATATATAATAAACGTGATCATGGAGTCAGTTGAAATACATCAATAGTTCATTGATTTTGGGGAATTTCCTTTTAAGTTTCCTTAATTAGTGCTTATATATACCGTGGTTGAATGTTATACTTTTATCCGTCAACTTTATTATCCTTGTTTTCCATATTAGTAGGGAGGAAATGCAGACATCGATTATCTAGAATGATTTTAGACGCGTATATCACCAAAAATATTATGCCGTTTATTAAAAAAAGAAAAAAGAAAAGTACAATTAAACAAGAAATTAATAATTATCTTTATTTTTAGAAATAAAAAGGTACAATTTTTTTGTTGGGCCTTTGGCTGGATAAATTGCTTAGGGATTGAGCTCCTAGTGTTAGTAAACAGTTCTATAAGTGAATAATTTTCTCGAGCAAATGGAATGTATTTTTAGTTACAGAGCTAATGCAGTTAAACTGGAAAATAAAACAAAAGAAATTGTTTTCATTAGCCCAATTCAAGCAGTCTTGTTAGGTGGGATTTCATTAGAAGAGCCAATAACAGCTTCATCAGGGATGTATTTACCCCAGAACCAATGTGACTTCCATATTCTGTTCATCTCTTCAATGGGTACGTTCCTCGTCTCAGGGACCATGTAAAACACGAAAGCGGTCATGATGGCCACAAATCCGGCGAAGAAAAAGAAGAGGCCGAATTTGAAATGGCAAAGCATTGTCAGGAAAACCTGTCCAATGACGAATGTGAAGATCATGTTTGTGGACACGTTAATGGCTTGTCCTGCTGATCGAATCTCAAGAGCACACACTTCACTTGGTACTAGCCACCCCAATGGTCCCCATGACCACGCAAATGCTGCTACGTATGCACATATTAAGAACAACACGAAGTCGGCGTCGAATTTCGACAAGCTTCCTTCCCCACTGAACCCGAACTTCAATGCCAGGATAATTCCTACTAGACACTGTTGTATTCGCAACAAAACAAATTCAATATTAATTAGTAGATGGACAATTAATTATAAGAATGTATATATATATATATATATATATATATATATATAAGATGTTAATTATTTGGCCCCTCGAATGCGGTTATTATCAGTTAGTTACCTGGCAAATAAACATTTGAATGCCACCTTCGAGGAACAAGATTCTTCTTCCGAATTTGTCAACAGAGAAAACGGAGACTAAAGTGGCAACAACGTTGACGATACCAGTGATAACTGCGGACATAAGTGAAGCGTCGTCGGCAAATCCGATGGTCTTGAACAGGACAGGGGCGTAAAACATGATGACGTTGATACCAGTGAACTGTTGGAAGAATGGAATGAAGGTACAAATGGCGAGATGAGGTCTGTATCTTGCGCGGAGGATGTTTGTCCACGGGTGATGCACTTGCTTGGCAGCTTCAGAAGCGTCGTAAAGATCTTGGAACTCTTCATCGACATTGGGAGTGCCACGGATTTTCTGTAACATTTTCTTGGCCTCGTCGATGTGGCCTCGTTCGAGGATTGAGTTTGGAGTGTCGGGAAGGAAGACAGACCCGACCGTCATCAAGATTGCCGGAACTGCTGCAAGAGCTAGGGACACTCTCCATCCCCATCCGCCGGAGATTTTGGCTGTGCCGTAATTGACAAGATTTGCAATCAGGATACCAATGGTGATGGCCATTTGGAATCCAATGTTGAGGGCTCCTCTAACCTTTGCTGGTGCCATTTCTGAAAGGTACACTGGAACCACCTATAACGCCAAAGCAATAACTTGTCAGGATTTTCGTGAAAGCTACAAAACCCTTGTATTCCGGAAACAATATATAGGACTGCTTTTCGTGGGTGTATATATTTTACCTGATTGGCGAATCCAACACCGACACCAAGCATAAGACGACCAATAATAAGCATTGCGATATTCACAGCAGCACCATTGATAATAGCACCGATGAGAAAAGCAACGCCTCCAACAGTCATGGACATTTTACGGCCGTATATTCTAGTGACTATCGAAGCAAAGAAGGAAGCAACAAGAGCCGCAAGGTAGAGGGAGGAGGTGAAAAGCGTAAGAAGCTGGCTATCAAATTTACAATATGCACTTTCGTGACCCTTATTTAGCTGTTTACGATACACCTTCGGGAAGAAATCTTTCAAGAACTGATCCATTGAGGTCACCCCTCCTGCACAATTTTTTTAAAGATATCATGTAAAATGAAGAAACTACAAGCTTAATGAGGCCAAAATTACAATTTCAAAGAAATGACTAAACTTCTAAGGCCATAACTGATGTGATATTTGATGTGCTGTACTGCTAACCTGAAATTCCAAGATCATAACCGAAGAGGAGACCGCCCATGGCGGCGACCAAACAAGTGACTAGGACAAAGCTGGTGACACCGCCTTCATAGTTCTTTGCACCGCCTTGAACGACAACTCCTCCGCCGGCCATCTTTGCAGCAAATTTTTTATATTAATTTTGCAGATAAAATGTCACAGGAGTTTATTAATTATTTTTTCTTTGCTGCCGATGCGGAGGGATTTATCAAGGTATTTATTTGCCTTGATAGATCCTTCATAAGCACCCGAGAAGAAACTCCTGTTAATCAATGTACATGATATTTAACTCTTTTTATATAAGATTTCGAAGTGGTTGTTTCTCTATATTTGGCATCTTATTTCAGCAGATTTGTCCGGAAATTATGAATAAGAGTTGTCTAAATCTACCAGGCTTTTTTATCCATATATCAATAAAGAATTTATCCAAATGCTTGCTATTTTTAGCTTCCATGCGAGTGAATTTGCTATTGGCTTACCCTTGTTTCATGTTACTGAATTTCTTAAAATAGGTAACTAATCTCAACTGTACCACATCTAACTCAGCTATGTAAATTCAACGCCAGTTTCCCATTTTCTTTGAATAACTTTTTTTTTTATTCCGTTATAAGATTTAGGCATCACTAATTATAATTGATAAGCCATATTGTAATAAATATTTTTTAAAATCATGCACGTTTATGCTTTAGGATTAGAAATTAATCCAATTAACAAGTTTGTGACAACTCATTACAATCCGTAAATAAAATAATTGATGATACGGAAATGTAAAAAGATTGATAACTAAGAGAAACAAAATTTCTGAATAATTAAGATATTATTAAAAAGTTTGAATCAACAAAACTAAGATTTTGTTACTCTTTTACACTAATCTTAATATTGTGAATTTATTAAAAAGGCAAATATAAGATGTTATTTTATAATAAAATTCTCATAATCTAATAAGTAAAATAAAATGAATGCCTCTAAAAGTTGATATTTAGAAAAGAGATAAAAATCCTAAATGCAATATTAAAAATAGGAAAATAACTTAAAACGGTAAAACAAACAAAAAAAAATGATTTTTTTGGCTCGAACATGAGGTTGAACGGCACAAGTAGTTTTGAGTTTAGTTTTTCTCATTGCAAGCTTCGACAAGTTATATTACACATCCAAAATAGACATATGCAGCTCAAATTATAACCTCTAAAAGGTACCATATTCATCCTATACAATGATCATATATTAGTAATGATTTGTTTACAGGGAATTGTTCAAGTGAACACTACCACTCACCATAGCTCTCCCAATCAGTGCCACCGTTCACTACATCACTTCTCATGAGTTTGTACAAACATAACTTTTTTACATTAAATATGTATTTACTCCAATTAAAGCTCATTAGTTCACTCCAATATCCAAAATAAATATTATTGAATTACAAAAATATAATAACATTCTAATCTAGGTGTTCACAAAGAAATGTAGCAATATTGCAAATCATCTAATTACTTCTAATTAAAATATTCATACGGCTTAGAAGAGTCATGCAATAATATACTTAGCTATATATGTCATGCATTAACAAACTGTAGAGCTTCATGAGCGGAGCAACCATTTCCTTTTGTCATTAATCATCATGCAGAACTTAATAAAATTTGTTTTTTGATCGTAGATTTTGAACATGAACATGAATTCAACATAAGATCAAACTTTCCTCTAGACTATATTTTAGGAGATTAAAAAAAATGTAAAACAAATATAATTGCAAAATCCATCCCTGATCAAGACTCTCTCTGTGTTTCCCTTGCAACGTGTTACTGCCCTTAGGTCACTTTTTGTGTGTTCCCACGGGCAGTACCCATTGAAAGGACACAGAACAAGCATTATTTTTACCGATACAACACCCCTTCCATATCATCCCCAGAGGTGAAATCAGAGCGAGACCTGCCTTGTCCCTGGGAGGTGAGGGGGAGACGGATTCGTTGCTAGAAAAAAGGGTAAATCAATTTGCTCCAAAAAATATCAACTCTGATGTAGGACGTTAATTTAGTTATTTTAGTACTCTAAATTTTTATTTTCTATTTTAATTAGAGTTAATTAAGAAATAATATCTTAGTCTTTTATTTTTATTATAATTGTGATTTAGTTTTTTTTTTTAAGTTAACTTAGGGAAGTAGGTCTATTATAAATAAAGAGGTCTTGTAATTATTTTCATAACTTCAATTCAATAATTCAATAAAATTTTCCCTTTATAATTCCTCTGAAATTATTTATAAAAAATCTCTTTTGTAGAGTTGTTTGGATTGAAGCGTCATCTAATCTCGCTTTATGTGTTACTAAAAATCTCATTGAGTCGTTTGGATTAGAACGGATCTAATCACGCTTCGATTAGAGCGTAATCTAATCGTGCTGGCTTGGTCCTGTACTCGAACGATATCTAGTTTTCCTCATCCTATTAATTCCGCTTTCGCTACACTACTCCATTAATTAGTATCAGAGACGTTCTGTACAAATCGCACAGCTTTCCTAGAGACCCATAACCCATCACCACCAATTCCATCATAAAAAAAAATGAAAAAAAAAGCCAAAATCTTCAAACCTTAGCTGCCACGCCGCCACCGCAGCCGCCTCCATCTGCAGCCGCCTATCACCACTATTCAGCCAGCCGTCAACACCACCAAGGTGGCCAGCCACCACCGACCAAGCCTCAGCCGTTGCCACCCTCAACCGTAGCCTAGACAGCTGTGAAACAGCCCAAATCCCCAAGCTCTCCTCCCTCTCGATCCGCCGTCGTCAGCCATCTTCACTGTCAGCCATCACTGGTACAAGATTCCCCAGCCTTCACCAACCAAACCCCGACCACCAATTGCCTCCAAACGCCGGTTAAAATTGCCCTCCCAACCACCACAAGCTGCCACATATTCAAGACAATTTTCCTGCCAAACCGCCGTGAATCCGGCCAAACCACAGCCACCATTGTGTTAAAATCTTTCAGATCCAACGAACTCCACACCAACTCACAGCCATTGGCATTCAATCACACCAAACCCAAGAGTTGAGCATTTTTTACAGTTTTGCCATTACGTAGAAATTTGATAACAAATGGCAAATTACTGTCCATACCCACCAAATTCTCATATGCCGAACTTATCTACATATAGCTGTTCCGAATACGATGATTAAGGGATAAAGGCAATGTCTGTGGAGACTATCAAATAGATAATCAGAGAAGTAGTTTTGCAAGAGTTTGAGAAATTTTGGAACCCAAGATTGGCAGTGATAGAGCAAGCAATCGCGGGTCTTACACTTTCTGTGAACAATATCATCAAAAGAGAACATAAGCTGAGAGTTAATTGTGAGAAATTAGCTGGAAAAGACTCGCTTGAGATGTCAGAAGAAAAGGTACGAGAATGTGCATGATGTTTCCTTGGAGAACAAGATAAGTGTTGAAGATGATGAGCAAAATAATGTTGACGAAATGATTAAAATGGTTCTACTTATTCATATTGAAGACAAGAAGGTTGTGCTTAAAAAGATTTTCTTGAAAAAGTAAAATCTATTAGAGAGCGCATTGAGTAACAATTAGCGAAAGACAAAAGTTATTTTATTATTATTCGTTCTTGGAAGTCTTCATCGCCTAGGAAAATATATAAGCGAAAAAATTGTTGAAGTATGGATTCTACAAAGTTTCAAGAAAGATTGATGAAAAAAAGAACAAGTTCAAATTACAAGATGATTTTTTGCTCATGCACAACAAGTTTCATCTTCCAGATTGTATTCAAACTCGAGGACGAGTTTCTTTTAAGAGGGAGAGTATGATATAGGACGTTAATTTAGTTATTTTAGGATTCTAGAATTTTATTTTCTATTTTAATTAGAGTTAATTAAGGAATAATATCTTAGTCTTTTATTTCTATTATAATTGTGATTTAGTTTTTTTTTAAAGTTAACTTAGGGAAGTATGTTTGCTCTATTATAAATAGAGAGATCTTGTAATTATTTTCAGAATTTCAATTCAATAATTCAATAAAATTTCTCTTTTATAATTCCTCTGGAATTATTTATAAAAAATCTCTCTTGTAGAATCGTTTGGATTAGAGTATCATCTAATCTCGCTTTATGCGTTATTAAAAATCTCATTGAGTCGTTTGGATTAGAACTGGTCTAATCACGCTTCGATTAGAGTGTAATCTAATCGCGTTGGCTTGGTCTTGTACTAAAACGATATCAAGTTATTTTCATCCTATCAATTTCACTTCCGCTACGTTGTTCCATCAAACTCAGTCCCAAGTGTTATGTGATTAAATGTTTGACCAAGTAGCTGGCAATATGTGCCAGAAAGATAGGCACTCATAAAGCTGAAAATACACCCTTTGGGCATATACATGCCAAATATTGAGCAAATCGGTCTTTGATTTATTGAAACGATTATTTAATTCTTGAATTTGCAGTTGGGAAAGGCTCAAATTGGGAAATGAGAATGATGGGTTAAAATGGCCGATTAAGAAGAAGCAAAAAAAACAATAATAATTAATTGCAACCTGAATGACTATTACTAACAAATAAATGAACTGTCAATCGAATGAAATCAACATCCACCCAAGAGCATTGAGAAGAACTTAAAACAAATTGCTCAATGCACACACGTCTCATCGCCGCATGAAAATCAAAACTTTCAGAATTTTCATTTCTGTATAATTGAGGTTACAATTTTTCAGACGTGTAATGATTTAGCCACAACAATTTTCTACAAATAATGTTACACAAATCATTGTAGCATATTACCATTGCATTGGTTGACTTGAAGCATGAAATGATCTATATGATTTATTTTTAAATTTTTATCACCCAATCATATTTTAACACATCAATTTATATAAAATTATTTGTGCAAGTACTCGTGGCTCTATAAATTATTCTTTCTAATCTAAGTTTACTTTTGTGGAAAATCAACTACAACAAATAATGCATATTGCTTTTTCAATTTTCAAAAATCTAACGTAGATTGCCTCGATAATTCTGACATTCAAATGGGCATGTAAAATCATAGAATTTATAGAAGTCTGGAGCTAATTCATACTAAAAGCTAACATAAAAATTGATGGTTTCTTCACACTATATACATAGCTCAAGATTTACTCAACTACGCTAACTAATCAATAATAAGAAAAGCAAGAGGCCTCTAGAGAAATTTGTCAAGTTTCGACCAAAGTTGCTTGTCACATAAGAAGCCAAAGAGGAAGCTGTAAGGAGATTTATGGGTGAAACAGAAACACAGCTAAATGAGATTGGAAGAAAAATAAAGAGCAAGCACAAATTCAAACATAAGAAATTACGTGGTTCAGCTTATAGCCTACATTCACGGGCAAAGACAGAAGGAAATAATTTTATTATACTGGAAAAATAATAACTTCTCTCTAATAATAGAAGAGAAAAATTATACTCTCTCTATAACTAGGAGAAAACTATTCTCACTTTCCAATACCCCAATTACACCTAATAACTCTCAAAATTCTCTCTAGTACAAGAGGAAATGAATTTTCTGGGATAATGAAAATGAGGGAATGGGCGTTCAATTTATAGCTGCATTTTGGTTACTATGCATTATTATTTTTATTATTTTATTTTTTTTCTTTTTATTCAACACGGCACTGTGTGCCGTGTTGAATTGGGCACCGCCCATCTAGATGGGTGGTGCCCACTTCCTTGACATTCTCCCACTTGGAGATTTGATTGAGAATCAATCAATCTCTACACTATCATTTCTGCTTTACCATTGACATGTTGCTTACGTTTCTGCTAAGCCACACGAGGATCTACTCCATATAAACTTGTCAGTAATGATTGACTTAGTCATAACATCTGCTAGGTTCTCTTTGGTATGGATTTTCTGTAAATCTACACTTCCATCTTCCACTACTTCTCGAACGAAGTGATATTGAACCCCTATATGTTTTGTTCTGGAATGAAAGGTTGGATTCTTTGCAATATGCAAAGCACTCTGACTGTCACAAAACACATGAATTTTCTCTTGTTTGTGCCCGAGCTCCTTAAGTAACATTTGTATCCAAATAGCTTCCTTGCATGCTTGTGTAGCTGCCATGTATTCTGTCTCTGTCGTAGATAAAGCCACAACAGTCTGCAGTTTTGAAACCCAGCTTACAGCTCCTCATGCAAGTGTAAACACATAGCCAGTAGTGGATTTTCTTTTATCAAGGTCACCTACGAAATCTGAATCCACGTAGCCTCTGACAGTAAATTCTGACCCTCCATAACATAATGCAACATCTGAGGTTCCTCTGATGTATCTTAGAATCCTCTTCACTGTTTGTCAATGTTCTCCACCAGGATTCGCCATGTATCGACTAACTGCTCCCACTGCTTGTGCAATGTCTGGTCTTGTACAGATCATAGCGAACATCAAACTTCCCACTGCTGATGCATATGGTATTCGAGACATCTCCTTCCTCTCTGCTTCATTGCTAGGACACATACTTGAGGATAACTTGAAATAAACAGGAAGTGGGGTAGAAATTGGCTTACAATCTTGCTTGTTGAAGCTTCGCAAGATTTTCTTCAAGTAATTCTTCTGTGAAAGCCAAATCTTCCTGTTATTTCTGTCTCGGTGAATTTGCATCCCTAAAATCTTGTTTGCTGGTCCCAAGTCCTTCATTTCAAACTCCCTAGCCAACTGTGCCTTTAATTCTTGGACTTGATCTTTGTTAGGGCCTGCGACCAATATGTCGTCCACATACAACAGCAAAATGATAAAATCATTATCCTCAAATCTCTTGTAATAAGCACAATGATCTGAACTGAGTCTGTTGTATCCAAGGCTCATGATGAAGGAATCAAATCTCTTATACCAACACCTCGGCGCCTGTTTGAGACTGTATAGACATTTGTTTAATCTGCAAACCAAGTTCTCCTTATTTGTTTCAGCAAAACCTTCTGGTTGGAGCATATAAATTTCTTCTTCAAGTTCTCCATGAAGAAATGCAGTTTTCACATCTAATTGTTCTATATGTAAGTCGAATGTAGCACACATTGCAAAGACTACTCTGACTGTCGTGAATCTAACTACTGGAGAAAAGATCTCATTGAAGTCAATACCTTCTTTCTGAGCATATCCATTTACCACCAATCTTGCACGATACCGCTCCACTTGATTATTGCCATCACGTTTGATCTTGTAGACCCATTTGTTTCCAATGGCTTTTCTTCCATGTGGCAGTGGCACAAGTTCCCATGTCTTGTTTTTGTGTAGAGCTTCAATTTCTTCCTGCATTGCTGCCGTCCACAAAGTAACATCTGAGCTGTTTAAAGCTTCATGGAAAGTTGATGGCTCTCCATCCTCTGTTAAAAGACAATATGCAACATTGATCTCTGTAACATACTCTGAGTGCCAAGTTGGTGGTCGTCTCTCTCGAGTTGACCGACGAACTTCTGGAGCCTCAGACTCGACTGGTTCTTGTTCCTCGTGCTCTGGTGCTGCTTCAGAGGACTCCGAATCTTCCTGACTATTTTCTACATATACCGGTGTAGTCTCTGACTTTTCTTTCATAGTACTATCATCCTCATCTTTCTTTTGCAGTTGATCTTCTATAAAGACAACATCTCTGCTGATGACAATTTTGTAGGCGATGGGATCCCAGCAGACGATACCCTCGACACCATCGAGATACCCCAAAAGATACACCTCCTAGATTTTGGATCTAGCTTTGTTCTTTCTTGGGCATTATACATTACATATACAGGACTTCCAAATACATGTAAATAAGAGTAATCACCTGGCTTACCTGTCCACATCTCCATCGGCGTCTTTAACTCAATGGCTGTTGATGGAGATAGATTTATCACATAATAGGCAGTTTTGGCTGCTTCAGCCCAAAAAGAGTTAGGTAGACCAGTAGTCTTCAACATAGCTCTTATCCTCTTTGTAAGAGTTCTGTTCATCCGCTCCGCCACTCCATTTTGTTGAGGAGAGTATGTCATCAGTAATCGCCTCTCGAATACCTTCTTACTACGATGTCAAGAAATGCACCATCTGTATACTCTCCGCCATTATCTGTTCTTAAGCACTTGATCTTTTTCCGAGATTCAAGTTCAACCCGTGCTTTAAATTCCTTGAATACTGGAAACATATCTGACTTTTTCTTGATTGGATACACCCAATATCTCCTGGAGTAATCATTAATAAAAGTAACGAAATACTTTGCACCTCCTTGGGATAAATCCGGTGATTCCCAAACATCAGAATGAACTAAGTCGAGAATGCATTTACTTCTAGCATGAGATCTGCTAAATTTCAATCTATGCTGCTTACTTGTAACACAATGCTCACAAAAAGGTAGACTTACCGATTTGAGTCCTAAAAGCAGCTGTCGCTGAAAGAGAATCTTCAAACTTTGTTCTGACATGTGGCCAAGTCTGAGATGCCACATCATCGTTGACTCTTCTCCATTTGATGCGACACACGCATCAGCTTCCTGTAGTGTTTCTCCTTGAAGCATGAATAGATTCGCACTGATCTTTTTTGCCTTCATTAACACAAGCGCTCCTCTGACAATTTTTATCATCCCATTTTCAATATAGACTTTGCACCTAAGACTATTTATTTGTCCTAAAGACAATAGATTTTTCTTCAGGCCTTTGACATATCGTACCTCCTGAATTGTGCTGAACTGTACCATGATACATTTTATTTTGACGAGTACCAATACCAATGAATCTCCAAGGCATGGTCATCACCCATGTACACAGATCCTCCTGAGATTGGTTCATATGTGTGGAATCATTCTCTCCGAGAGGTCATGTGCCATGTTGCTCCTGAGTCTATAAGCTGGACGTCGCCTAACCGCTTCGCCTTCGTAGCAATGCCTTGCCTCGCTATAGAGAATTTCGCCATCATTCGAAGTACTAGCCACACAACCCTGAGCATTTGATGACTCAGGTGCTTTATTCTCTCTACTCTTCTGATTGCTCCAACACTCTTTCTTCACATGCCCTTTCTTGCCACAATTGTAGCATTTCACATTCTTCTTACTTTTGGATTTTGATCTACCATGATTGTAACTCCCATTGGGGCCACGTTCTGTTGATCTCTCTCTCATCACCAATAGCGCTTCTGCTTGCTGCGAACTTGCATGTCTATCTTTCTTGGTCTTACGTGCTTGCTGCGAACTTGCATGTCTATCTTTCTTGGTCTTGCGCCTGCTTTCCTCGTTTAAGATGGAGGCTGTAACATCATCGAAAACTAGATCGTCTAGTCGGGTTGTTGTTCGTCAGATTGATGATGAGTTGATCATACGAATCTGGTAGACTTTGAAGTAAAAGCTCTGCACGTTCATTTTCCTCTATTTTGTGACCCAACGTTGTGAGTTGCGAAAATAGAGTCTTCAGGGTGCTGATATGGTCGGTTACTGATGTAGATTCCGCCATGCGAAGAGTATAGAGTTTCCTCTTTAAAAAGATCTTGTTGTGCAACGACTTAGCCTCGTATAACTTTGTGAGAGTATCCCATATTTCCTTCACTGTCTTTTTCTCTGCCACACTGGATAACACCTCATTTGCAAGTGCTAAGTGTAGATTAGCAATTGCATTACCGTCTATCTCGTTCCACTTAGCATCATCAATTACCTCTATGGGTCTTTCTCCAATTGCTGCCAAGCAATTATTTTTCCTCATAATAGCTTTAATCTTCATTTTCCACAACGAGAAATTATTCCCATTGAACTTCTCAATCTCGTATTTTGCCGCCATTGCTTTCACCACAAACTAACTTAGTTAGGATTGGCTCTCACTGTTTCACGTGAACAGTACCGTATACGTGAATAGTTACCGTATACGTGAACAGTAACCCCGATTCCAAAAAATGCAACCTTGCTTTGATACCACTGTAAGGAGATTATGGGTGAAACAGAAACACAGCTAAATGAGATTGGAAGAAAAATAAAGAGTAAGCACAAATTCAGACAACAGAAATTACGTGATTCGGCTTATAGCCTACATCCACGGGCAAAGACAGAAGGAAATAATTTTATTATACTGGAAAAATAATAACTTCTCTCTAATAATAGAAGAGAAAAATTATACTCTCTCTATAACTAGGAGGAAACTATTCTCACTTCCCAATACCCTAATTACACCTAATAACTCTCAAAATTCTCTCTACTACAAGAGGAAATGAATTTTCTGGGATGATGGAAATGAGGGAATGGACGTTCAATTTATAGCTGCATTTTAGTTACTATGCATTATTATTTTATTATTATTTTATTATTTTATTTTTTTTATTTTTATTCAACACGGCACACATCTAGATGGGCGGTGCCCACTTCCTTGACAGAAGCTACATGCAAGTGCTGCTAAGTAGAGTGAAGAGGTAAATAGTTGTTGCACTTGCATCTGTTATCGAACTTGCATTAGTCAACTTTTTCATATCTAATTGAGTTTCGGTAGAGATAATGTCATCAATCAACATTATGTTTATGGAAATTAACTTACTTTGTACAGATAATTGTAACTAATATAATTGTAACCAATTAAAGTTCTTTTTTAATAGGGTTTTGATGATTTTGATTAAATAATTGTAACTAATATTTATGAATTTTCACCTAATTAAAAAGAAATCTTGTACAAAGCTTTTAGTGCTGCACTTTAATTGGTTATTGAAATCCATTTTATCAACGTGTTTTTTTCTCGTCAAATATTGCTGAATATAAATAAGAATTGAATTATTTAATAACAACAAAATTTTTCCTTTCCCAATATAAAAACAAATCAATATGTAGCTCCTAGTCCCTTTCCTTTGTTTTTTTCTCGCGGATTCCTTTTATTGAGGGCTTTACTTACGGTTTTTAAGAACAATGAGTTTAACCAATTTCGTAGACCTATAAAATTCTAATATAAAAAAATAATTCATTAAACTTATCACTTATTGAACTAATTTTTCATTTATGTATTTTTTTCATTGAGATCCGATCCAAAAATCACAATGCCATTTTCTTGTTCTTGAATTGAATGGGTTTTTTTTTTTTTTCAATTTTTTAGGTTTATATTCTACTCCAAGTAAGGATTCGCCCGATTTTTATTTGCACATATAGGACAAATGGCCCTAATACCACTACTCTGTTTTGCGTGTGTGTATGATGTGAGTGGATGCAATTTTCATTTGTTAAACAAAAGAATGAAATCTATCATTAAAAAAAAAATTAGAGATATATACGACTCTTTCAAGTTTCAACTAATAATTATGTAACCATACCTATTGTTAGATGTTTAAAAGTTGGTTTTGTTAATTCGTTAGTGTTCGTGCCGACTGATTAAAAATAGTAGCTAGTAGCCGTATAAATATGTGATATTGGTGGTTCATGAACATAAGCCTTTCTATTCCTAATCTGCCATTGTTAATTATAGCAATGGCAACTCTCAGTAAAGTCGTCTTCATTATAGCAGCTGTTCTGTTAGTGTCCGGTCATCAAGCATTCGCTGCTGCTAACGATGACCCAGCACCGTACTTCCTCGGCAAATGGGAGTTGTTGCCTAACAACCCGGGGATTTCAGCTATGCACTCAGTCTTGCTTCCGAATGTTGCCGAGATGGTAATATTCGATGCCACAGTTTGGCAAATATCAAGGCTTCCATTGCCCGATTACAAGAGGCCTTGTCCTATGCACCAAAATAAAGCCACCAACGTTACCAATATTGACTGTTGGTGCCATTCCGTATTTTATAACGTTAACACGTTGCAAATTACACCTCTTAAGGTGATAACCGACACTTGGTGCTCTTCGGGAGGCCTGGATGTTAACGGAAACTTGATTAGCACCGGAGGTTTCCTCGGAGGATCAAGAACAACAAGGTACCTCTGGGGTTGCCCCACTTGCGACTGGACTGAATACCCAACAGCACTTAAAGATGGCAGATGGTATGCAACTCAGGTTATGTTAGCTGACGGTAGCTTCCTTGTTTTTGGTGGTCGTGATTCTTTCAGCTACGAATACATTCCAGCAGAAAGAACAGAAAACACACAATCCATCCCCTTTCAGTTTCTTAGAGACACTCATGATGTGTACAGGCGACCAGGCCAAGAAGACTTCAGACTTGAGAATAATTTGTACCCTTTTGTCTACCTTGTCCCCGACGGTAACCTTTACATCTTCGCCAACAATCGTTCTATCTTGTTTGATCCGAAGGCTAATTATGTTCTTCGCGAGTACCCACAGCTCCCTGGTGGGGCACGTAACTATCCTTCCACCTCAACTTCCGTGCTCCTCCCGCTGAAGCTTTACCGCGACAACGAAGCTAGAGTGGATGCTGAAGTGCTGATTTGTGGTGGGTCTGTGCCCGAGGCTTACTACTTCGGAGAGGTGGAGAAAAGACTTGTACCCGCTTTGGACGACTGTGCTAGAATGGTGATAACGAGCCCAGATCCAGTTTGGACGACGGAGAAGATGCCGACACCGAGAGTTATGTCGGACGGAGTGTTGCTCCCGACTGGTGATGTGCTGCTCATCAACGGCGCTGAGCTTGGATCAGCAGGATGGAAAGATGCGGACAAGCCTTGCTTCAAACCCCTGTTGTACAAGCCTAGCAGCCCAGCGGGCGCCAGGTTTACAGAGTTGGCCCCGTCTGACATTCCAAGAATGTACCATTCGGTGGCCAATTTGCTACCTGACGGAAGAGTGTTCGTCGGTGGCAGCAATGACAACGACGGGTACCATGAATGGGCGAAATTCCCAACGGAGCTCCGTCTTGAGAAATTCAGCCCTCCTTACTTGGCTCCCGAGTTGGCTGCCAGAAGACCAACGATCTTGGTCGACGAAACCGAAAAGGCTGCTCCCTACGGCAAGTGGGTGACAATCAAGGTTAAGTCAGATGAGATGCTGAACGAATTTGATTTGATGGTGACAATGATTTCACCACCGTTCGTTACACATTCTATTTCCATGAACCAGAGACTTATTGAATTGGGTATTATCGAGATCAAGAACAATGTGTTCCCTGGAGTACATGAAGTTGTTGTTGCGATGCCACCGTCAGGAAATATTGCTCCTCCTGGCTACTATATGCTTTCTGTCGTTCTTAAGGGAAGCCCTAGCCCTTCTATGTGGTTTAAGGTTAAGTAGATCAAGCAGCTAGCTAAGCTTGCTGATTAAAGCTGCCTTCTGCTTTTCATTTTACGTTATTTCGGAGGTTATCGGGTGCATATGAAGAGATTATCTCTTTTACTTTTACTAATTAAAGAATTTTTTTTTTATTAATATCCACTTTAATAGAAATTTCATATCTGTTTATTTCTCTTTTTTTTCTTTGGGTAAACCACTTACTGATTTAAATTTAAATTTCTTGTAATTACAATTTGGATGGGTGATTGGAATAAAAATTAAAATAATTAAATCTCAATTACATACTATTGTCTACGGTTATATATTTTAAAATTTTTATTTTTTTTAAAAAAAGAAAATACTATCCACATCCTAATGTTTACTTAAATAATTACACATATTTATTATTATTATATTATTAATTACAAAAATTTAATAATTAATTTTAAATAATTTTTTAATAATAAATATAATTTAAATAAACATAATATAATATATAAAATAAGATAAATATTTTTAAATATTAAAAAAATAATTTTAACATCATTAATCTATCATATTCTTTTAATAACAAAGATTTATTATGGGTTTACAGAATTTAAAAGCTTAGATTTTTTATTTTTCAAAGAAAAACTTGATTGGTGAGATTAATAGACTATCATCACAAATTCATAATCGTTTGTTAAAGGAAATAAAAAGTAAAATAATCAAAATAATATTTTATTTTTGTCCCATACTGTTCCATAATCGTTGTAAACGTTAGAAGTTAAGTAGGTTGCAAAATCTTTTTCTCCGATGGCTCCGTCAAAATTTGAAGTAGCGGCCCCTCGAAACTTTTACAATTCGATCAAAGAGCTTTGTTTCAGCACAAAATTTGAAAGACCCATTTGCTCACATTCGCAAAACAACAATACTCTTCCCTCGGATGCCTTTGAAGTCACTGACAAAATCATTTCTATCTTCACCAAGCAACCCTTCTCTCCAGATAACCCAGAATTGATCGATCTCTCACCAAAGCTCACCAATAAAGTCGTTGAAAATGTGTTGAATAAATTTCAGAGCTGGAAATTAGCTAACTTGTTCTTTTACTGGGCCTCGGTCCAACATGGGTATAAACACAATATGTACACTTACAATGCCATGGCGTCGATCCTATCACGTGCTCGACGAAATGGCCCACTCAAAGTTTTGGCTCAGGATGTCGTGAAATCCCGGTGTTTTATGTCCCCTGGGGCTTTGGGTTTTTTTATTAGGTGTTTGGGTAGTGTAGGGCTGATTGAAGAAGCTAATATGTTGTTTGATCAAGTTAAAAGAGAAGGCCTTTGCGTGCCGAATAATTATAGCTATAATTGTCTGTTAGAGACTGTTTGTAAGTCTAATTCAGCTGGCTTAGTTGAGATGAGATTGAAAGAAATGCGAGATTGCGGGTGGCGTTATGATAAATACACGTTGACGCCTCTGTTGCAGGTTTATTGCAACTCTGGCAAGTTTGATAAAGCTTTGAGTGTTTTCAGTGAGATTTTTGATCACGGGTGGGTTGATGAACATGTATTTTATATCTTGTTGGTTGCTTTTAGTAAGTGGGGTGAGGTGGATAAGGCATGTGAGTTGATTGAAAGAATGGATGATTGCAATATTAGATTGAATGAGAAGACATTCTGCGTGTTGATTCATGGGTTTGTGAAGAAGTCTAGAGTGGATAAGGCCCTGCAACTGTTTGATAAAATGAAGAAGTCAGGTTTTGCTTCAGATGCAGCTATGTATGATGTGATGATTGGAGGGCTCTGTAAGAGTAGACAACTTGAAACAGCATTGCAATTGTACTCGGAAATGAAGGAATCTGGTATTACGCCTGATGTTGAGATATTTTCAAAGCTTATAACTTCTTGTTCTGATGAAGGAGAACTGACCTGGTTAGTTAAAGAAATCTGGGAGGATATGGATGTCAATTCGATGACTCTCCTTTGTAATTCTATCATGAGGATTATTATCAGCAATGGTTCAATAGATCAGGCTTATAATCTGCTTCAGGCCATGATCAGGGGCGAACCTATTGCTGATGTTGGGGTAGAAATGCTCATGAGTTTTAAGGGAATAGTTTCCCCAAATACCTCTTCTTTTGATATTGTAATTAATACTCTACTGAAGGATGGAAAGCTGGATCTGGCCCTAAGCCTCTTCAGAGAGATGATTCGAATTGGCTGTATGCAAAATGTTTTACTTTATAACAATTTAATTGATGGGCTATGTAATGCAAACAGACTGGAAGAAAGTTATGAGCTTTTGAGAGAAATGGAGGAGTCAGGTTTTATACCTACCCATTTTACTCTCAACTCAATTTTTGGTTGTCTATGTAGAAGACAAGATGTTGTAGGAGCCCTTAATCTTGTGAGGAAGATGCGTATTCAAGGACATGAACCATGGGTGAAACATAATACCTTGCTTATCAAAGAGCTATGCAAACATGGGAAAGAAGTAGAAGCTTTCAGATTTCTTACCGATATGGTTCAAGAAGGTTTCCTCCCTGATATAGTTTGCTATTCGGCTGCTGTAGCTGGCTTGATTGATATTAAAAGAATCGATTTAGCTTTGGAGTTATTCCATCATATATGTTCTCATGGGTGTTGCCCCGATGTAGTAGCTCACAATATAATAATTAGCGGGCTATGTAAGGCCCAGAGGGTTGCAGAAGCTGAGGATCTTTTCAATGAGATGATCACGAAGGGGCTTATTCCCTCAGTTGCGACCTACAACTTGCTGATTAATGGATGGTGCAAAAGTGGCAATATTGATCAGGCCATGCTTTGTCTTTCCCGGATGTTAGAAAAAGAAAGGGGCACCCCCAATGTGATTACCTACACTACTCTAATAGATGGTCTATGTATTGCTGGAAGACCTGATGATGCTATCATGCTTTGGAATGAAATGGAGGAAAAAGGATGTGCACCCAACAGGATTGCTTTCATGGCTCTTATTAATGGTCTTTGCAAGTGTGGTAGGCCTGAGGCAGCTCTAGTTCATTTCCGTATGATGAAAGAGAAGGGAATGAAACCTGACGTGTATGTTTTTGTAGCACTAATAAGTGCTTTTCTTTCTGCACTAAACCCACATTTGGCTTTTGAGATATTGAAGGAGATGGTTGACGAAGGAAATTTTCCAGATCCTCTTGATAAGAACTATTTGGTTGTCAGAGATGCAGTATTGAAATTGTCAGAAGACACTCGAACTTCTCCACATGTTAAAAATCTTATTAAAGAGGGCAGCATTCCAACCATTAGTCTATCTGACAGTGAAAACAAAGGTGGAATTCAACCCACTATTTCATCAGAATAATGATTAAGATTGTTGATTTGAGCTTAAAGAAAGCCTGGATTGAAGAAGCTATCCTGCTGTGTTGGAATGATGTATTATTTTCCAAAGTAGAGAAGCCATTAGTTGTTGCCATTGTTATGAACTACACCCTGCAGCATCATCTGAGGTACATTCCTTAGGACTTTCTTTATACATTTACTTGTGAAACTGTTACAGAGCACACTATGTCATATAGTCTAGTAACCTTTACGAGTCAATTGATTAGTTAGTTGGAGGTAATCTGATTGGAGTATCAGTTTCTTTGGTGAATGGAAATATAATTAGGAGTAATTTAAAAACTAATTCAAAATTGTCTTTGCTGTGATATGCAGAAAATTTATAGGCTCAAGAAGAAAAACTAAAGATAATGTATTTGAAGAGTATCAATCTTAAAGTTGCAACTCTACAGACTGTTGCATACGATACCAGGAGCTGTTGTTGATGCCTAAGTCAGATATTTGGTATATGAGGAAAGGAAAAATGGATTGGAAAAACTAGATATAAGTGAATTCAAGGGATTTTTTGGTATTGTTGAAGGTCATGTACGAAGTAGAATGGTTAAATAATTGGTAACTTGTGGAGAATTGGCTCTTGGCTGTGGGTGGTTACTTAATTTTAGCATGTTCTCTTCAGCAGTTGCTGGTAGTTGTCTATTAGTTGAGGGTGATTTAATCCATGTCAAGCTAGCACATTTTCAGGTCGGACTACTTCACTTCTAGATCAGACTGGTGGATTTCCAGGTTGCTCTCATAGACTTCAGGTTGTACTTATAAATCGGGTCGTTCATATGGACTTTAGATTGTATTTATAAACCAAGTCGCCCACATAGGCTTCGGGTTGTACATATACACTAGGTTTCCCGCATAGGCTTTAGTTTGTACTTATAAACTAGGTCGCTCGCATAGGCTTTAGGTAGTACTTATAAACTTTGTTGCTCACATAGATTTCAGGTTGTATTTATAAACTAGGTTGTTCACATAAAGTTCAAGTTGTACTTATAAACCAGGTTGTGCACATAGCCTTCAAGTTATACTTATAAGCTAGGTCGCTCACATAGACTTCAGGTTATACTTATAAATCAGGTCGTGCACATAGGCTTCAGGTTGTGCTTATAAAATCAGTTCAATGGCAGTAGGTTCTGAGTGGGCTATGGTTGGCTGTATTCCTTAGTGCCATTAGAAAAATCCAACCTAAACACTAGTCCCTTAATTTTCAATATCGGGAAGCTATTACTAGTGTTGGAAACTAATTTTTGACAAATAGAAAAATTTTCCTAGGCCAACTGATGTATGACAGAAGTAGAACTCTATGAAATAGAGTGGTTTAGGAGAGTAGTATGATCGCATAGAGTTGATTGTCAAATAAAATACCTACAAATTGCCAAATAAAATAAGCTCTTTTGTTATAGTCAATTAGGAATCTGAAACTCTTTATGTCTAGCCATCAGCTGATTGCTATCCTGAGCAATTTTCATCCTTTGTGTAGCTATTACTAGAGTACAACTTTTATAACCCCGTACATCTATCCTTTCATACACTAGAATTGATTTCCAATAACCATGTATAGTGTGCGAGATCCCATTTCTTGCATAAATTATATTCCCATTTTGTATCCACCAATAAGTTATTATTGAAAAAGGAGCCAAAAGCCCCATACTGGCTTATATTCTCGCCGTTGTAATATACAGTAGATGGTGTACCTGCTGCATCTCAGAGCGTAAAGGTGTTTCTATGAAAAACCACGTCATGAAGAGTTCAAACTCCTTGCAGTCCATACAGTCTCTTATCTAGTTTTTACATCTAGGTTTTGGATCAAGTTTAATCAATTTTATTGTAGAATGGAAACTGAGTTAATTACAGCTCACTCTTACAATTTTATTCTTGTTTCAGTTACTTGCTTAATTGAGTTTTCATGTACATATAAGTCTTTTTGAAGGAAGAAGTACTCCATCTGTACTAACATATGTCGGTTTCAGCTATGGACAGTCATCTCCTTCCAGACTGTTTTCCTGTTGCCAAGCTGACCCCGTAAAGTCTGAGGCTCTGAGCACTTAGTTGTAAGGCGGCCACAAACTGTATTCCAATTGAATGTTTGGCTTTCATGGCAAGACTTTGGATTTCTCTGACATCCAGCTGACACTATTTGCACTGGTAAACAAAGGCTTGAAGCACGACATTCCCTTAGTATAAATCAGGCATGGTGTTGAATTGAAAGAATAAGGTGACGTGCAAGACCAGTAAAGCAGTTGAATTGTGCTTGGCAGCTGTAATATTACCTGTATACTTGATATACACATAGTAGCAATCTGGCAGGGCAGGTCTAATATGCAAATCTTTACATGTCATTTACCCGACGATTAGCAATTGTCATTGGCATTTTAGACTCAACAATCATCAATGATGCAAGAAGGCTCCGTTTTTAGTCTCATAGAGTCGGCAATTTGGTCCCATGTCAAGTGAAGATTAATACTACTGCTATTCGCCTCTTTTTATTTTTGTCAGTATTCTATTACTTGGGGAACGCACAAACTCTGTGGTGACGAAATCAAAACCCTGCAGCCTCTTTTAAAAGCCTAGAATAGTAAGTAATAATGAACAATTTTTTTAATAAAATTAATAAATAATACGGCTAACTTAAAAAGTTTTAGAATATTTATTATATCAATTATATAATAAATAAATAATGTCATAATATGTGTATTTATTTTAAATAATTAGCATGTAATTAATGGTTATAATCATGTATGTATCTAGTGGTGGTACTGATGTATTTTAGAATTTATGGAATAGAGTTAAAGAACCCAAGAACTTATAATACTCATTTTGGTCTTAAAATTTTTTTGTGGGGCCTGTTGGGTCAACGGAGAGGTCAGCATACAAAAGGAATACAAAAAAAACTTTTAACCCACTGTTAAGACACTAACCTTATCTATAAACATGTGAATTGAAGCTTTGGGACACATACACAACACGTCCAATCTAAAACTAAACCTCTGAATAAAGGTTTGCTCTCTGCTAAAACTCCCCCAAAGTTTATAAACCATGGCAACAGATTTAGCTATGGCTTACTGTTTGAGTTCTTAGGGTTTTGATGGATCATTTCCCTGAAAGCAGCTCTTTGCCTTTTAATTCTCTCGGTAGATCATTCTCAGCCCTTAGATCGTTTGATTCAAGACTATCATCGGTTTCTTCTTCTTCAGCTTTGGCCTTACCATCTTCTGCTACTTCTTCACTTGATTTGGTTCTTTATGAAGAAGTTGATGCACCCTCAATTAAAGCCCTCGGTAGATCACTTACACATGTAAGTGTATACACTTGCCAATTTAATTATTTTGACATCTTATTTGATTTAAAAAATAATTTTTGAAAGCATGGCTACCAAATTGACAAATTCAAGATATAAATATATTTAACTTCTCAATTCTTATCATTTCCAACATTTAAACTTTTTCCTGTTTTAATATCTTTAAACTTGTATAATTTTTGTTTTTTTCTCATTTAATAACCAAAAATAGAAATAGGTGCCACGTTTCACTGGTTTTGCATGCAGAATGTTACAAACAAGAACCACCTGTAAAGAAAAAGCTTCATGCTAAGCAAACCCCGGTGATCGACTACAATCACACATCATCTAACAGACTCAGACCAGTAATGAATTTTTGTGGGAATGATTATACCTGTTATTTAACATGTTAAATTTTGCGACAAAAATCATCATATTTTCACAAACCTTACGAAAAAAGTTTGACGAATTTTTTAGGAATATTATGTTTACGATTGAGGTTGAACAGTTATAATTTTTTAGTTATAATATTAAAGTGTTTGGTAAAAATTATTTTTTTATAGTTTAAAATTATATTAATTTAATTTTTCTCTTAATATAAAATTTATTATGATTTTAATAATTTTATCAAAATTATTATTTAAAAATTATATTCATTATATATTATTAATTTTTATTTTAAAATTATTTTTTTTTTTCATAACATTATAATTTTTAAATGGCAGTAACTCTAATCTAAACATACTAAAAATTATGGACCCTAGGCTGCCCATAGAAATTATCTTTATTACAAATCCAAAACCTTAAACCTGATGACTGAAGTGGGGTTCTAACAGAAGAAAAGCGGGATCGTTGCAGCAAAATTAAAAGTAAATTGATGGGTTATTGAGCACGTAGCAACGTTGAGCAGATGTGTGACACGTCTCCGCATGCAAATTTTAAAACTCCCCAACTCTGCCACGTAAAAAAATAGTTTGTCTCGCCCCCCGCTGCATCTAATTTTTTCAAGTTTTTTATTTTAAAATTTGTCTTTAATCTGTTAAATCCGTATTCACGATGATTAGTACATCTTTGATACGTTTATACCGTAGTTTTACAGTCTTCCTAAGTCTTAATTTGAGTTTGTCTTTGTGATTTTGAAGTAACTTTATTTTGGTTTTATCAGGTCATTTAAGTTGAAATTAAAATGAATTAGATATCTTTGCCGTCCCTTGTATTAAAAAATTTTTTTTTTTTTTCTAATCTTGTAATTAACTTGTAAAAACCCTGCCTTTTAATTTTAATTGTTTCAGATCTTTGGTTTTACTACTATTTTATCCTTCTGTTAATTAATCTGAACTTGACATAATGAATTAGTTCGTGTGTTGCTCATATGAGATACTTCTAGGTAAAATTTGTAGTTAGATCAAATCTGAAAGTATAAGCATATCCTTAAATGAACCACTTTTGAATTGGTTATTACGAGCGACTGAACCTGAAAAATCTAGCGATTGATTTCATTCATCTAAATGTCTCTAACGTGTTATTATATACTTTTCGGTTCAATAACCCATCCTTCTATTTATTATTTGGCATCCATTCGGAATCCATCTTTCTCTCATTTGCTATTACGATTAATAATTAAAAAGATTATTTTAATATCTTATTAAAAGGGAAAAAAAATTGATGTTGTGTGCAGATTTTGGGGCTCCTAAACGAGATCCCAGCCACGTCAAGCAAATACCAATTTGCAATGACAATGGCTGAGAGAATAATGGAGGGGAATGCCCGTCACGACCACATCGAGCTCTTCACTACTAGAAAAATGGTCATTATTGACATTTAGTTTACTGATATTTTGTAAAAAGTGTCAATAATTATATACATATGTACTATTTTCCATTTTTAACAAATAAATGTCATAAATTACTGATACTAGTGTGTCAATAAATTAAACATTAGAAATTTGTGACACTAAGGTATTAGTAGTTAAAAAATAAAATTTTAATTTCATACTTATGACAAATCGAACCCAAGAACTCTAACGTATAAATTATTTAATTTTAAACATTAAACCACTGGTCAAGAATTTTATTTTAATCTTTTAAGTTACATTAAATAGTATATAACAATTAAAAATTGAAGTAAGTTAAGTATATGAACCTAAAATAGAAATTTTTTTGTCAAACTTAAAACCTATTCCACGGCCGCCAAGCTTTCTCTCTCATCACCAGTCCTTTCTCTCACATGAAGGTGCCTCGAATGGCAATGGCGGCTTTAAGAAATCGAAGCAAGGTACTCCCTTAATGCTGCTATTGTTAACTTTTGTCAGTACGGGCATGCGTTTCTCTCTCTCTCATCGGTCTGTGTTTCACTCTCTCCCTCGCTGGCCTATGTTTCTTTCTCTCTCACCGTCGATGTCTCTGCGCTCTCTGGTCGTTGACACATGCAACACACATAACTCACACAACTCCGTTTCTCACGCTTCTCAGCTCTGTGCTCTCTCCGTCAGGTCTCTCTCTCTCTCACCGTGGGTCTCTCCATATCTGGCCATCAGCTGCAATGTTGATACCTGGGTGTTTTGTGGCAACAAGAAGTCTTGTGGATCATAATTTGGTGAGGTGAGTTGCAATTTTCAGTGCCTTCTTGCTCAATTTCTATACCAATGAGTCTTCCGTGTGAAATGAATTATAATTTCATTTTCATCTCAGTGTTAGTTAAAGAAACAAAAAGATATATCGGCCCCTGATCGACAAGAAGCAGGGCAAAAGGTTATGTGGACTTCAGAGCTCATCTTTAGGAAAGGACAAGTATATGCTCGATGTTTGGTGATCAATTACGAATGATTTAAAATAATTTATAATTTTTCTTTTTTATGAATTTCTTTGTTAATTGCTATTGAAGTTCAGATTGCTATCAAGGCTGTAATTATTAATTTATTTATGAAGTTAGATGCTTAGAATTTTCAGTTCAAACTCCTCGAAGAGGTCTTCACATTATAGTGACTGTAGAGCCATATGTTGTTGATTCTCCACTGGCCATTGTTATAAGGTGTGTGTTTCTGTTTTCAAGTGTCTTATATGAAGATCAACTGGAAGTTGTAAGTACCATGGCCTAATGGTGATTTTCTCTTGATTAATTATTTCCGTTGGCCTATTATGAGCGGTGTTTTGGTAGTATTTTAGATGCCTTTCTTGTTATCGAGAGGTCGTATTTGAGTCATGGTTGGAATTTTTTAAGTATTACTGCCATAATATGTTGTAGTTTTGGTATAACCCGAGATGAAAACATCTATTTAAACCGGATAATATTTAGGAAGTCGCAGCTTTGTGAATTTGAAAGTAGAAGGAACAGGTCATAACTTGTTTGTCACCTAAAAATTCGGAGATTCCTACCTAACCCATATAACGTCGCCTGTATTCATGGTAGTAGTTGGAGATAATACTCGATTTGACATTTTTCCTTCTACCATTCATTCGAGAATCGAGGTATTGTGGGTGAGAGACTTGCTATCATGGGAGTCCCGCCACTTCTTCCGGCAGTGTGTTTTAGGTGCTTCCAGAAGCATGACCAATTGATCGACTACTTGAGAAAGTCAGTAGTCGAAGGCACCATGAAAGAGAATCATACAGATGAAGTGCAAGTCTTGAGATTGTTAATGCAGTTTGCTTCCTTTGGTTTGTTTATTGAAAAACACTTTTGTATCTAAATATTTACAATATATGTTTTTATATATGTTTATCTTCTATGATGCAAAGACATTTGAAGAACATCATACTATGGTATTCAATATTTTATGGGAAATAGTTGTCGACTCCAACATGGATATGAAAATCAATGTCGCTAATCTGCTGAAAGTCATTGTAAGTCACAAAGTGCCATGGAATTAATGTTACCGGTTATCCTTGACATGAATTTAAAATTATTAAACTTTATCTCGCTCTGCAGTACCATATATCAATGCAAAAGTTGCTTCTATTTGATTACATAGAACTAATTTTTCTAGGTAATATGGAATTCTTGCGAGTGCTTTGGATGGAGTAATCGACTGTGGCGCCTTCAATCCAGGGGTAAGTTATACCATTTGTCTTAAGTCGGTGAAGTTTTACCTCGTAGCTTACACAAGCTTTTGACGGTGGCATTGCATGCAGAGTGAAAGAACATTGCATGTTATACATACAATTAGTTTGATTGCATTAGATGTCTAATTATAAAACTAGTAGGAGATGCATTGTGATTCTTTAAATGTAATACATGTGAAGAGTAATTGAATTATACTGAACTTTATGGGTAAATTCGATGTCTTTTTCGTTATCTTAACTGTTCAGTGATACGTTGAACTCTTTGGATCATATTCTGTAAAAATGCACATGTGAAATTGTAAAACCTTTGGATGCAGCATCTAGTTGGCCACCTAAAGTGGACATAGGCAGAATCTGTATTTGATTGGGTTTTTTTTTTTTTAATCATTTGTAATTTTAACCAGGAAGTTTTATATAAAAACAATTCTTTTTTTGGTATAAATGGGTAGTGTCAGTTTTTAGTTGGCTGCAGAAAGTTGCAATGGTAAAGATTTTCTTCTTGTTTAGGTGTGGTTGATGGAATATAGTTCCTTCCGGATCTAGATTGTTTTCTTTATACCCTCTTTGTCTGCCTCTTTTAGTAATGCTATTTTGGCTAGGGTAGCATCTCCATTAAGGTAGCCTAAAAGATTGGAATATCCCTGCCGCTTGTATTTTTGTTACCAAATTATTGTGATGTGTTGCTTCCTACTTGAAGAAAAACCGTTAAGGTAGCATACATCGAGCATATCATCGTTACAAAGGAGATGTTCGAGATAGAATTGGCTAGAGTCGAAGCAGAGAGAGTCGTATTAAAGAGTTAATGCCCTCAAAGGCGTAGATAATTCAACGCTCTTGTTTTCTTGTTAGCCAAGTCGGACGCTCCCGTGGGTTGGTTTAAAATGAATGTGGATGCGCACATCAAGTCAAAAGATCAATATGTTAGCTGGAATTGCCATTAGGGAGAGTTTGTTGTTGTTGCTATGAAGAAATCTAGATTTTATGGCAAGGCAAAGATCTGCAGGTCGAAGCAACAAATTGGGGCCTAATTGTAGAAAATGCGGATGTATTTCTCTAATTATTTAATCAGATTGCCAAGAAGTAGTGAACCTAATCATAGAAAGAAGAGCAGCAAGATGGAGATTGTTTGGACCATTTCCGAAGTTCAACGAAAGCTTAAAAGACTAAATCATGCTATATTTCAACATACGTCTATAAGCTGTAATAGCACTACTTTAGCTAGTTTACCTTCAAAGGTTGTTGGACCTATTGTTTGGGTGAGGACTTGCTCACACCACATCTTGTACTTATTCTCTTAGTTATATCAATGAAAGTTATATTTTCTTATGTATAAAACTATAGTCTACGATGTAAACTACATAGCATTTACATTGACATGTAATAATTATTTGTAATATCATGTACAAGAGTGTCACAATATTAATAATACTACAGTGACACGAATTTTTGACACGTAATAATTATTAGTAACTTCTATCACTATAGTGTCATAAAATCTGTAATACTATATTAATAGTAATTCCTGACACTACATTCAAGTGTCACTATTTTTCTGACTGCCAGATCACTGATACTATTAATAAGTGTCACTGAAAGTAATAAGTGACATTATTTTTATTAATAAGTGTCACTGAAAGTAATAAGTGACATTATTTTAGGATCACTAGAAGGCAATTTTTTTAGTAGTGCTTCCAAGTCAATCAAGCAGCTTTATCTTCAGCCTTCGCCCGCACTTCCAGCCTTCTATACCGCTCCATGCATAACAATCAATCCCAAGACGACTCCAGCGGCTGGCCTGTCCGTGCCATCAAGGCACTCCCATTTGGCTCTTATGTAGCACCATATGTTAAGGGACTGTGCTCCTGTTTTAACATGGTGATATCTTGGGTCGACGCCGCTGGAGCATTTCGGTTGCCTAAGAAGAGGGATAATGGAGGAGCATTTGGTGTCAGTGCGGAGGAGTATGCTGAGGTGATGGGGGAGAAGTTGGCTTAGGAACTGTTGTGGATTACGAACAAGCTTAGGGTTTATGGTGCCGTGGAACAGTCTTTGGTTCGGTGGAGTTGCTTTCCTGGTCTTGCTTCTCTCGCGCTGACGGCTAGCCCCAGAGTCCAGGGCCTGATTGTCAGGATATCAGGTAATGATGGAAACTCACATCACATGCATGTCACCTCATTTTGGATAAATTTAATAATTTATTTTTCATTAAATTGTCTTACTTATTATATATGCCCGCAGCTATACTATTTGGGGATCTGAATCAAGAATCCGATGAAGTTACAAGAGAAGTGAAGTTCAAAATACTGGTACTTTGGCTTCCTTTGCTTTGCCATGCGGGCTATCTTATCCTGTTCTAACGAGTTATAAGAAGTTTGAAATAGAGAGAGCAATGAACGAGGTGATCTCCAGCTCACCCGCAATGGATCAAGAAGTGATACTCACAAATTAGGTACAAGATTTCGCTATTACAGCATCATATTGGCCAAATATTCAGCTATCTTATGATCGATGGTGTCAGTCTGCTCGCCAACTCGTTGCATAGATTTTACAATTAGACGAGTGCAAATGTATCGAAAATGTTACAGATAAAACACACATTTCATGTTTACCCATGCGTCTTAGGTAGCTTTTCAAGGGTTGTATAACGGGATATAGGTGCTTGCTTTTGGTTGTAAAATTATTTAACTTTACTAGGCAATTGTATCCACGGCCGGTAGAATAATAAGATCTCTCTTTTTATCATTGTGATGATATTGGATACAGTAGCGGAACTTGAATTTTAGTACACCATAATGGGAAACTACAAATTTGAGGGGATTAGACCATAAAATTTGTAAATTTAGGAGGCCAGAATGTAAAATGATTTGTCTATGTCTGCCTTTCGAAAGAATTTGGTCTTCGGCTATATCCTTTCAAACAATTGAGATAATGATCATAATTAATTTAACATGGTTCGTTAAGTTCATAATTAAGACTTTAGTTTCCGCTCAAGAAAAGACCAAGATCATGAATGAAAAAATTTCTCAGTTGCGGTGAAACGACATGTCGACATCAAAGACAACAGTAAGAACAGAACATTGTAATGAACTATTTATGATATATGGTTTTGGACTTTTTAAAAGTCGATAAACGTGGGTTGACAGCCGACGTGTTATGGTTGCTCCGAAGCAAACAATTTAAAATGATTTTTTTTTTTTTTAAAAAAAAAAGAGAGGACAAAAAATGAGATTAAAAAGAAAATAAACATTGTTATTAATCATTAACACAGTGGAGCCTAGCCTACCGCCAAAAGAATGATACAAGTGAGATATCAAGAGCTACCTTGTATCTTGCTTGTTATTCTTTTTCTCAGAGAAAGCCATCCGCAAATCAATTACGGTTCTGCCAGGAAAGGGAGGTGGCGGCTGTGCACGAACTACACGGCGGCCGGCAAAGTGCTTACCGTTCAAATTCGGGCAGCGACCTTTGCCACCACCACCACCACCAGGAATATTAGTGCAAGGAGAACCACCAATAGGTGGCACGGGTGCCCTTAGGGACCCATTTACGAGGTGCCGAAAAAATTTCTCCAACAATAACTGCTCATCATGCAAAAGCCTTGAGGCAGCAGCACCAAATTGTATTTTACCTGACCAAGTGCACAAACCATGCAAAAGAACACAAATGTGACGAAGCTAACGTTGTTTGTTCTGTGGACTTCCATTTCATTAATGAAGCGATCGATATCTTATTTATTGTTTAGTAATTGTTTGTGAATTTGTTGGAGATTGATTTAATTTGTGAATGTGCATACTTATATATAAGCTTCAGTGTTTCGTTAATTTGTTCAAATGAAGTCGATGAGGTTGATTTGACTAGCATAAGTTTGATGTTTGAACAAGATGGTCTAATTAAATATATGAATCAAAGCACAAGCATTTTGCTACACGGCACCTTGAATAACAAGTAAATTTTTTTTCTTTATTTTTTGAAAGAAATAATGTTGAAAAATCTGTAAAACGTGGTCATAATTGGGGGTTTAATTTTAGTTTATTATGAGTTTTAATTTAACCGGACTACAATCTAGCTCGCTTCTTCTCAAATCATATATAATAAATAATATATAGACTTTGGTTGCCAGAATGGCACTTGGATTCTTGAAGTCATATATTGCTGGCCTGCAACTTTGATTTAAATGAAGCCACTCCGCCACTAGTTACACAATTAGCAGATTATTAATTGCATTTCAAAATTAAAACAAAACAAAATATAGGCAATAATAAGCTTTCCCGGGGGGGAAAAAAAAAAAGATGAGAAGATTAGACGAAGGCAAAGCTGAAAGCATGCATGCATGTGCAAAGACATGCAAAAAGTCATTGAGTGGGAAAAAAAATGACAATTGACTTTGAGTTTTTGGTTAGAATATCTCTTAATTTGATGGTTCCTGTAATCTTCCTTTTTGTTGTAGAAAATTAATGTTCGGAGCCTTTGCTGCCAATCAATTAAACCTTTGACATTTTCAAACTAAGGCTAACTTGGAATTGTTGAGATAAATTTAATTTAATCTTAAAATTATTATTTAAAAATTATATTTATAAATATTAAAATTTAATAAAAATATAATTTTAAAAATTAATTTTATCTTTAATATCATTAATCCAACGTATGTATCATCAAACATATTACATAAACCCAAAATTGAGAAATAAAATCAATAAAATTGAGGAGAATCAGTTAATTAATTTCCTTTTTGTAAATAAAAGCACACAGCGTTTTTTTAATTTAAACACGACAACAGATTCCGACCGAGAGCACGTGCGATTCAAAGTTCAATTCATCTATGATGCAGCAAGATACATGTCCGTTGTGTACTTTCACTAACGGGACCCAGCAAATCAAACGATCCACACACAACCGGACGCGTCTAACTTAGCTCTGCTCCTAAATGCTTACATGGCAGAATCTCCACCAAACCATTCCTATCCGGCCCATTAAAAGCCAGGCCCAAACGCACACCGACCGGCCTTTTTTTCTCTCTTCTACGTTTGCATTTTATATTTCGTGCTATAATGCACTTCCTCTCTCTAATCATTCGTCTCTCTTTCTCCCTCGATATATACTCAAGGATTCTTCATTAAATTCCCTCGTTCGATCAATACCAGGAAAAAAAAAAAATCAAAAAAACCAAAAAAAATCAGAAACGGGATCGTTTTGAATTATTGAAACAAAATTGATGGATAGCAAAGGGAAAGCAACCAACGACGACATGGAAAGAGAGCATGAACAAGAACAGAACCCTAATAGTGATAATAATAATATCAACAACAATGAGTTGAGTGATGAAGAAACAGAGCCTAACTTGGAGCAGCAGCAAGGACAGCAACAGAATTCAAGAACAAGAACTCCGTTCACTAATCTTAGTCAGGTCGATGCTGACCTCGCTCTGGCCCGTACCCTCCAAGAACAGGTTTAAAGCCTTAATCTTTATGTTTTTTTTTTCTTTATTAAATTACTCATTTGCCCCTAGAATTGCTTACTGGTTAGCATTTGATTGATTGTGTGTGTTGAGTAGGAAAGAGCGTACATGATGCTAAGGATGAATAATAATGAGGGGAGTGACTATGGAAGTTGGGAAGCTGGAAGTTATTTGCATGATGAAGATGATGATTTTGGTGGTGATGCTGATGACGATGATGAGGATGAAAGTGATGCCCGTGATCATCAGAGCCATGAGTGTGATGGCTCTGATGTTGTCGATGATGATGATGAAGATGAGGATGCATTTGATGTGCATGCTCATGATGAAGTTGAAGAGGATAACAATCCTAGTGTTGAATATGACTCGGATGTGTTTTCAAGTGATGAGGCTTATGCAAGGGCGCTACAGGACGCTGAAGAAAGAGATATGACAGCTAGGTTTTTGGCTCTTTCTGGAATCCACGACCGTGAGTGTGCTGATTTACTGTATATTTCTCTGTGAAGTTTTGCAATTAGCAGTTGTCTGTCTGTTTACTTACTCTCTGTCTTTGCAGGAGAAATTGAGGACCCAGAGGATCACGGCAGTCACTCTCAGGTATTTAACTTCTTGATCGAGAATCTTGAGTTAATGTTTTGTGGAATTTTAAGGTGTGCTATAGATGTTTCTCTTTGGCATGTGCTTGTTACTTTCTATCTCTGTCTGTTTGTGTATTCTTCTTTCGTCAACATGCCACAAGGGTAGCCTTTATAGGATTGAGTGGTCAGGTGAGATGATAGTGATCTAAACAGTCAGATTATATATATATATATATATATATATATATATATATATATATATATATATTTCCTTTTAATTAATGTTAGTGCAACAGGTGATCTGATCATTGATTTTTTTTTTCTTTTTCTTCTTTCACTCTTTAGTGTTGAATTGGAGGAATTTGTGGGTTCCATTGATGAATAAAGTAATAGTATAAGAAGTGGATAGCTCAAGTTTTAAGAGTTTCAAACAATTTGAGAGTTCCAAACAAGCCACTCTCTTCATTAGTGTGCTTTATTGGTTTCTCAACAGATTGCTTGCATACTATTGTTTATTTCCATTTTCTTTTCTCCTTTCCAGAAAAAATTATCTTCCATGTATACCTTTTGTATGTAATTGCAGAATTCTATTCTTTTTCTCAAGGAAATGAGCTATCTTATGACGAAATCTCTTTTAAACTGTGAGGGAGGTAAGTTCCGGTTTAGCTCCATCAAGTGTTTAGAAACCAAGGCAGGTAGAGCTGTTGGATATGTTTTAGAATCAGACATGGCCATCTTAGGAATCTGTGCTAGTGGGAGGTTAGAAATGTTACATCTAGAATATAGACTGAAGCCATTCTCTTCTTGGCCTATCTTGTTTTGTAGCAGCAAGTTGTTAAATGTTTGCTGAGTTCTGCCGATGGAATATGGTTTAACTTGCTAAGCTTTTTCTCAATATCTTTTTGGGAATTCAGCAAACAGATTTTAGCTGCCTAAATGCTTATGTGGCTTTTCCAAGGCATCATGCTGGCTTCTTCTTTTTCTCAATGTCAACAATCTGGTGAAAGGAAAGCTTAGTTGAGACTACTGCTTTTATAGTCAATTCATGCATATTGTTCATTTCTTGACATCGTACTAAAAAGCACTGTTCCAAACACTTATATTGTTTTGAGTTGCTTGGTTTAAATGCTTCTGAAGTTCTCATGGGGTTTTAATTGAAGCTTTTGCTTTCCTAATCCATATTCACTGTGATAATTGTGTGCCTGAGTTAAGATAGACAATTGTTTTATGATATTAAATTTTTGCTTGTTATTGGCAGTGAAGCCTTTTAATGAGTTGTGAGATGTCGAATGTGCCACATATTGTTAACAAATTAGTGACTGGAATTAGTTGCTTGCCCATCTGCACACACTTAGTTGCTCGAATCAGGAGGAATACTTGGTTTAGTTACTTCTTCATGTAGATGGATCCACAGTTTCTTTATTTTATTAAGAAAGACATTTGTAAAGGAAACAGATAGATGCATATGCTGTTATTTGTAAGCTCATTTGGAATATCATAATTAGAAGCAGTATAATTTCTTGAAGATACTTATGACTTTTCAACTCTAATATGTCATTTTATAAGGTAAAAAAAAAAAAATGTTCTGCTTGTTTGGTGCTAATGATGTGAAAAATATATTCAGAGGATTAGTAACCTATGCCTCATCTTCCCTATTAACCATTGACACTGTTTAATGTTATTTTATATTATTATTGAACTGCTGGAATCTGGAATAAGATTCATATTTATTACTGAATCTCATATTTGGTGCAGGGAATTTACCGCTGACATAGCAGAGATGATCATGAATATTTGTCTTAGCTTCAATCTCCCCACAACCCCTCTTATTCTTTTTGTCACGTGAACAAAATGATAATAATAAAAAGATATTTACATCAGATTACTCTAGGTGTTAAGATTTTTTGCTTGTTCTCATTACTATAGTATTCTGCCCATTTGTTCATCTAAAATACTCTTGCATTTGCAGGATACATGGGAGGAGGTTGATCCAGATGAGCTCTCATATGAGGTTAGATTGGCTTTCGATCTTTCTGCTTTTAGTGCAACTTCTTTCTCATTTCCCTTCTCATGGTAAAATTTAATTATTTCAGGAGTTGCTTGCATTGGGTGAAGTGGTTGGAAGTGAGAGCAGAGGTCTATCAGCTGATACAATTGCCACTTTGCCTACAGTAAATTATAAGGCAGGAACCAGTCAAAATGGAAGCAATGATTCGTGAGTACATTAGAATTGGTTGCTTAATTTCTCAAGATTAACTAGCTGCCGTGTACTTAACGGAATTGGTTGCTTGGGTTTCAGCTGTGTTATTTGTCGTTTGGACTATGAGGATTGTGAGACCTTGACTGTACTTTCTTGCAAGCACTCGTACCATTCTGAGTGCATAAACAATTGGTTGAAAATAAACAAGGTATGTATCTGTTGCATTTTTTTTTTGTGTAGTAAAATGTTTTGTGTAGGCTACTGGTTATTGAATGAGTAAATATAATTTTCTTAAAGAAATGGACCCCTTCTTTTTAATTAAAATATTGCCTTTTTGTCTGTACATTGTAAAGTGAGTTGCAACATGGTTTAACTTGCAGCACGCTCATGGACTGAAAACCACATTTTACTAATCTTTCTCAGTTTCCAACAAGACTAGTCTTTCTTACTGCTTTTGTTTTCTATCTAGTTATTTTATATAGTCCCTGGTTGATTCTGTTGTTCTTTGGCCTTCTCACACTTTACATCAACTTTTGCTTAGTTAGTATGTGCTTGCTTAGTGTGTGCAGTAAGTTTTGATGACATTTATTAAAAATTGATTGGCTATTTTACTTAATGAAACCAGTCAAAATTAGCAAATTTCATTAAGAAACACCAGAAATATATATATGATAATTGCATTATTGAAATTTGTCCATAGTTGGCATCTGGAAGGCCAACACAAAATGTTTGAATAAACTTAGTAAAGGTGCTTTTGTTAAGGATATGATGTACCTGTTGTGGTTTATGACTGTGCAAATTTATTTTTGAAACTGTTTTTTATCATCTTCCAGCTTTGAGTTTAAAGAAGTGGCTGGTCGAAATTGAAAGTGCTTCTTTCATCTATTTGTACACTGCAGTTATTTTCATATTATGTCATAATTGCAAAAAATATTCTGGTTTCTCAATCTTTTGTTTGACCCAGATCAAGCACTGCCTTAGGTAAAATGATTGTCGTGGCTGTAGGGTGTATTCTGAAGTTTCACTCTTATAAAGGCATCTTAGTAGCTTAATGAAGAAATTTGTTAAACTTCTCATCTTATTTAAAATCTGGAACCGTGTTTTTACCATCTGAGTCTTTCACTTTATTGAAGGGGTGATATAAACCTGTCAATGATTCTCTCAACCACCAAAGTTGCTACTAAATAAAGTTAACACAATCTGTGAAATGTTGAGGCATTATCTTACTGTTTTTATCAGATTTCTTAAGTTGTGTTCCCTTATTTAATCTGCATGTTATTTCAAGATGATAGATAATTACTGCAAGTGCTGATTTATTTATTTATTTTTAATTTTGGGTTATTTCTTGTTAAGAAATTACTTCTGCTCCAGGATCATTTTCAGAAATTTTGTTCTTTGCTTGATACAGCATTTGTTTTATTTTTTTGGTGAAATTGCTTGGTTATATTAGTAAATTACTGCCATTCAGATTAAGACAGCCTGGGGAAAGAAAGGCTGCCCTTCGTGCTCTACAGTCTCATATAACATAGGTCAATGGCATCTTTCTGCCTAATCAGTGCAATCCGGTTGATCCCTCAGAGCTGATTCAATTAAGAGTTTCAAGTGGTTGTATCACCTGATTGTTGGTATTTGATCGGGAACAACCACGCAAATGGATACACATATATGTTAAATATATTGACATCTTGTTCATCTTCTAAAAAGATTTTAATTGTTGTGTTTGATGAACTGAATCATTCTTACCGTATGTGATTTAATTCATTGTTTCTAGTTAGATCAACATCCTGCCATTTTATCGGAATGTTGATCACTGCTGTGTCACTGGTTGCAGGTGTGTCCTGTTTGCAGCGCCGAGGTCTCCACTCCTGGGCGCAGTTAGCATATCTATGAAGACTCCTCTGCTAGACAAAGAAAGTCCTGCACCACTCGTACTGATACTGAATGATATAATTGCGGTGCTTCTTTAATCCTATGCAGACTAAGAAAAAAAGACTCCTGCAGCCTGCATGTATACAATTCTTTAAATGAAATATTTCATACCCACCTTTGGAATTTAATTTACCCTAATAGCAATGACAATTTATTTTGGAATCGGATCAGTCAATACTATTTAGATACTATTTAGATGGAAGATGATTAAAGTTAAGAGGTTATATATTAGTCTCCGGTCATACACAAAACTACAAAAGTAACTGACTGAACCGAATCTCAAAAGACGATGTTGTGTAGAAAGGTCCGTCTAAGCCAAGCTCTTATCAGTCTCCTTGATAAATGCAAATCTATGCATTCGCTAAAACAAATTCAGGCTCTGTTAATCACTCTTGGTCTCTCTGAAGATGACCCGTTTGTATCAAGAATGCTTTCTTTTGGTGCATTATCGGATTCCGGTAACATTGATTACTCGTGTGAAGTCTTGTTGCATTTATCAAACCCGAGAATCTTTTACTGGAGCACTGTCATAAGGGGTTACTCGAAGAGCAAGAACCCCAATAAATCAATCTCTATGTTTGTCAAAATGTTGCGAGCTGGGGTCTCGCCTGACCATTTAACATACCCATTTCTTGCAAAGGCGTCTGCGATCCTTGCGAAGCGAGAGCTTGCTGTGGCAGTTCACGCTCAAATTGCGAAAACTGGGCATGAGTCTGATTTGTTTATCTCGAATTCCTTGATACATATGTATGGATCCTGCGGCGATATAGTGTATGCTCGTGAGGTGTTTGACGGAATGCCCACGAGGATGTCGGTTTCTTGGAATTCTATGTTGGATGGGTATGCTAAGTGTGGGAAAATGAATATGGCAAGAGAAGTGTTTGAGTTGATGCCAGAGAGGAATGTTGTGTCATGGAGCGCTTTGATTGATGGGTATGTTAAGAGTGGGGATTATAAAGAGGCTATGGCGATTTTTGAGGAAATGAGAGATGTTGGCTCGAAGGCCAATGAGGTGACTATGGTGAGTGTGTTGTGTGCTTGTGCTCATTTAGGTGCACTTGATCAAGGGAAGATGATGCATCGGTATATGATTGATGATGCCCTGCCATTGACTTTGCCTTTGCAAACTTCTCTTATTGACATGTATGCCAAGTGTGGGGCGATTAAGGAGGCTTTGCTTGTGTTTCATGGGGTTAAAAAGTATCAGAGCGATGTTTTAATATGGAATGCCATGATTGGAGGGCTTGCAACGCATGGATTTGTTAAAGAGTCGCTTGAATTGTTCAGGGAAATGCAAACAGTTGGGATAACCCCGGATGAGATCACGTTCTTGTGCTTGTTGAGTGCTTGTGCCCATGGAGGTTTAGTAATGGAAGCCTGGTGTTTCCTGAAGAGTCTCGGTAAATGTGGCATGATACCTAAGATTGAGCATTATGCTTGCATGGTTGATGCACTATCCCGCGCAGGCCAAGTAACGGAGGCATATGAATTCTTATGTCAAATGCCATTGGAGCCAACTGCTTCAATGTTGGGTTCTCTGCTTACTGGGTGTATGAACCACGGTAAATTAGATCTTGCAGAAATAGTCGGAAAGAAGCTTATCGAGTTACAGCCAGATCATGATGGCAGATACGTTGGGTTATCAAACGTTTATGCAATATTCAAACGCTGGGATGAAGCAAGAACAACTAGAGAAGCCATGGAGATGAGAGGAGTGAAGAAGTATCCTGGCTGGAGCTTTGTAGAGATGTCTGGAAACCTCCATAGATTCATAGCTCATGATGAAACTCATCCTGATTCCAAAAATATTTACACCATGCTAAATTTTATTGCAAGTCAAATGAATCTTGATGTCGAACAAGAACCTTGTTTCTACGATATGGAAGGTCTTTGAGTTCCAAGCTAAGCCTCTTCTTTGCAGATATCAGATTATGTAGAGATAACACTAACTGTATGCAAGGATGTGGTTAACTACAGAAATCCAAGTACTTTTCATGTCTAAAACATACCATAATACATTTGCTTGAAGGCGCAAATCTTAATACATACACAAAGAGTTGTAAATATGAGAAACACACAGGGAGCGGATCATCTCATAGCTTCAAATAGGTAAAATAACAAATTTAATAACCGCAAACTATATAAGGTAATTAATAACCAGGAGACAATTGTGAGTCTTCATCTTCATAATGATTATATCATCTCCTCTTTCACAACCTCTTTTGGACTTCCTTCTGAACAGAAATTGTAAACCCATGTCAGTTGCCAAATACGACAAAGCCAATCAAAAGTGAGATGAAAGAAAATTAAAAAAGCAAGAATGAAACTTTGTCCACTTTGATAAACGATGTGACACCTTAAGCTGATACTAGACATTGGGATTCTGAAAGTTGGGCTGAGCAAGCTGAAGATGGTGATAAGGGTGAATTTGATGAGGAGGAATACTGTTGGTTGCAAGCTGAAGCACGCTACTGGGTTGTTGATCTCCCAAGAATGGAAAATGATCCAAGATTTGATGATGATTCTCCTCTACTGGCTTTGCTTCCATTGCGGCTTGCTGATACTCCAATGCAGCCCTATGCTCCTGAATCTGTGTGTGTGTGTGTGTGTGTATCAATCACACAACCAAAAGCAATTTAACAGAATATGACCATTTTTTGCACACATTATTAATTAGTCTTTAATTAAACATCTTCAATCTAGCCAGCTATTTACCCAACGGCACATGTTGCTGTTCTCTTCCTCCAGCATTCGCTCCTAATAATCAAGGGGGAATTCAAAGAGAATTTTAAAACGGAATTAATTTGCTTGTGTGTTGAAAGTGAAAGAGCAATATTATTATTCTATTACCTTCCTACGAACATTATCCAGCTGTTGTTGAAGAAGCTCATTCTTTAATATGCATTATCAGTCAAAGGAAATAAGAAACTCAAGAAAAGGCAAATAGTTTGATATGACGGTAAAAATATTTTAAGATATATAACTAGCATTAAGCAATAAGCAAGCAAGAATTGATTAATATTCACTACCTTCCGATCTCGGACCTTGTTAACAGAGCTTTCAAGCTCAAGTTCAAGTTGATCAAGATCATCATAAGGTATAGAACCCAAGTCCTCACCAGTGTAGCGTCGCATACTCAGCTGAAGGCGGCGGGTTTCTTTTCTCAGAACCGCCAGCTCATTGAATATTTGTTCCTGTAATTAAAGTGATGATGATGATGATGCTATTATGAAGACACACCAACACTATCAAATTAATCGAGCTTCTTTTAAATTCATAATTAAGGGTTTGTTTTTAGTGATGATAGCATATATATGTATATAATTAGTATTATTAATATCTAGTTCTCTATACCCGACTATCATGCTCAGGAATGCGAGACCCTGTAACCTTGAGGCGCCTCTCAATGATTTGCTCCATTCTGTGATAATTAAACAGTTATATGATTATTATCAAGCTAATTAAACAACTTAATTTAAGAGAAGAAATGAAAATAGTCATAAAATGTCTTGTAAGGAACCTAATATTAATTTCTTTCATTTCTCCATCCCATGAATTTTCTATAATCATTCGTATGGAACCTTAGAACACAGAAGTAAAACTCAAATCGTGTGAGTGCTACAGATAATAAAAATTAAAAATAAATTAAGATTTTACTGTCTGCTTCAGGCAAGATACATGAATATACAACATGAAGGAAACCCTAAAATTGTCAGAGGAACGAAAAGAACTGGTCAAAACTCTCAATTTAGTCAACAAGAATTGCAGAGAAATCAGAGTGAAAGGGAAAGAAAGAGATAGAATAAGGAGAGATCATGCATGTCATATGAACAAGTTAAAAAAAAAAAAAACATAGGCTTAAAACTTCTGTAAGCAAAAGCCCTAGATACAAACAAGATATATTGAAGATAATAAAGTTGAGAAAGGGGGTTGTTGTAAATAATTAACCTGAAAGGCTCAGTGCAGTACTGGCACAATTTTCCGGTGCTTGAGAAGATGATGAGGCCAATTTGAGCATCACAAAGCACTGAGAGTTCATGAGTCTTCTTCAAAAGCCCGGCTCTCCGTTTCGAAAACGTTACTTGCCTCGTCGTCGGGTTCTCAATCCTCTTGATCGCTATCTTCCCACGTCCCATTATTCTTTAATCATCACTCATATATAAGAACATGATCATTATATGAAATTAGATTCAAGTTAATGCTAAAACACAAAAGCTTTTAAAAGAAAAAATTTCTATATAAATGTTCTAACAAGAAAAAGAAAAGTGTTAATAAGAGAGAAGGCTCCATTTTTACCTGACCTTTTCTTGCTTGTTTTCTCGTGCTTTCTTGTAAAGTTGGAATGACAAGATCAGTTTGTAGTAAGCGTTTATGAAGAGCTGATTTTACTATATATGTAGTGTGTGCAGGGTGACTATTGGCTTTTATTGCCCATCTATTTCAGAAAAACTACCAAAATGCACCTCATGCATGCATGCATTATATCTCTGTTATATACATGAGTCATCACTAGCGTACGTAGGATTGATTAGGTGTGAGCAGTCGCCCATTACAGCTCCCCTAATGTGAGCTCACCATGAGCGCAGTCACGCACCATAAGGTTCGTGACTGCGCGCACCAAATCAGGTCTCCTAGCATATATATATATATATATATCATGCAATAACATACTGTGTCTTGTGATATAGTGGATGAAAACAATATTACAAAACGTCATCCATATGATGCCCTATAGTTCTATAAAATATCAATATTACACTTGAAATATTAAATGTTTCCTAATTTATATGATCAGAGACAAAGCACCCTATCGTACGCCAGAGGTGGATCCACCCCATGACCGGTGGGTCCCTCAAACCCTAGAGAAAATAATTAAAAAAATTAATTGAAGTTACTTATTAGTCCTATGTTAAATCAATTAAAATAGCCCTATTAAATTCAAAAAAAATAACCCCAAGAACTCATTAAAAATTATTAAATTATGAAGTGAAGGATCCCCTTTTACTTTGATTATGGGTCTTAACCTATTAATCAATTTTTATTTTTATTAGATTCTTGATCATGTCGAAAAGAATAAAATACTTATATTTATACTATAATATATAGTAATATAAGATAATTTCATACAATACATGATATTATAGTGCAATACAATATATTGTCAAGTAATATATGACAATATCATACAATATATGATAACATAGTGCAATATATAACTTGTTCGTGCATAAAGAGTTAGAATTTTTAGAATTGAGAGTGAATGAGACTATAAAACTTATAAGAAAATTTCTTTTTATATCTTTTTACAACAAAAATAGTATTATAGACATTTAATTAATTTTAGGGTTCAAATCTCATGACTGAACCCCTCTAGAGATTCTTTTTAAAAAAAGAATCATAAAAATTTAAATTTTAATTTTTAGAATTACAAAAGCTCACACTTTAATTAAGAAAATAAAATTATTCAGTAACCCATATAAGTGGTTTTCCTATTATCTAATTTAGTCCCGTAAATCCACTAAAATAACCTCTATAACTCATTAATTCATAAAATTTTATTTTTTATATCTTGTCATTATATAATTTAATCCCTAATAAATCATTTTTCGATCAGGATTCGCCAGATCATTTTGAAGCATAGCATTGCTGGATTCTATAAATTGAATCCGTGCTAAAGAGGCAGAGTTTTTGTTTCATCACTTTAAATGGGTCCTTAAACCATATCATGATGTATCACTACTCACTAGCTGCTCGGCATGCATTAAGTTGATGCAGTGATGGCTGTGATGGCTGTGATGTAATTTCTCATGAGAAAGGTGGGTACCCTAGCTAGTTGATCAATTAATTTCCTCTTACGAAAGCAAAGACAAAAGGTAGCTGGCTGGTGACTGTTAACCACTCTCTGGCCTCTGCATTTGATCTGCCAAGCAACCTGAATTTTTCCAATTTCAGAAAATTTTAACAATGGTTACAATACTATGGTGCTGCCATAACTCAAATAGAGACCTAAAGGGAAACGACAAAGTGTAACAATATTTCTTGACCAGTTAAGGCGTTTAATTTGATCATGGTTTAGTCATTTAGCATCTTAGCAACTAAGGAAATAATTCTAATTTCTTAAGCAATTTTATTGCTTTTAAACATTGAGGATTAATATCTAATACCCATATCTTCACCAACTCCATTTTACCTCTACGTATATAGGTTACTTAAAAATCCTAAACACACAGTTTTCACTTTTGACGGAAGATTGTCAATTTCCCTTTTACTATAAAAATATGTACCATTTATCTCCTTATTATTTTTTTAATAGTAAATAATCCTCGTGACAACATAAGTTTATAATATTACTCTTATTTTCAAGTACACTTTTATTCATATTTATTATAAATTAAATAAATCATATAAATAGAAATTAAAATAAAAAATTAAGTATTGAAAACAAGAAATATATATTTTTATTGTGAACAAAAAATTAATATAAAATATTTTCTTGTACTTTTTTTATTTTATAAACATTTTATTTAATAAATATTTTAAAATTAAATGTAAAAAGTACAAGAATATTTTTATTATTTATTCATATTTATTATAAATTAAATAAATTACATGAATAGAAATTAAAATAAAAAAATTAATATTAAAAACAAGAGATATAAGTTTTTATTGTGAACAATAAATTAATATAAAATATTTTTCTTGTACTTTTTTATTTTATAAATATTTTTAAATTAAATGTAAAAAGTACAAGAAAAAAATTTTATTATTTATTTTATAACAATTTTCTTATTTATTTATCATAAGAAAATATTTATAAAATAAAAAAATACAAGAAAATTATTTTATTATTAATTTTTTTCAAATCAAAACATATATTTTTTATTTTTAATATTAATTTTTTTAATTTTAATTTCTATTCATATGATTTATGTAATTTATAATAAATATGAATAAAGAGTATTTAAAAATGAGAGTAATTTTATAAATTTATACTGTAATGGGATTATTGATTATTGAAAAAAAATATATAAAAATAAATAACACAGTAATTATAATAAGGATGAAATCAGTAATCCCCACGTTTGACTAACACTCTTTTCTTAAACCACGACTTTAAACTTCTTTGATTGTGATTTTGTCTTTTTGCAACGAGAGAATATTATTTTATAATATTACTTGATTGAGATTTTCATTTGATTTGATATGAAATCTTATGCTGGAAATAATGAATGATTTATTATATGCTTTGTCATAGTCTCATAGACATACTTTGTTCTATTGGGATTTGGCAATTTCATTCTTATTCATAACCATGAGCAAGTACAAAAACAACAATTTGCGTTAATCTTATCACATATAAGAATAAGAAGAACATCATCCATTTTGACTTCCAATCTGTTGTGTTATCAGGTCGGTTCTTCTTTAATCAAATTTTTGAAATGGGTCAAGTAAGTACCATTAATGGAAGTCACTAATTTGAATTATCAAAACCGATTAAGGTATCATCAGGATGTGCCTGGTTCATGCAACATCATCATAATATTATATATATATATATATATGTACGTACACACACTAAGATAGTGAGTGATCACTATTTCTGACATTAATTTGCCATATAAATTATTTAACTCCGGATATATTAACCCATTAGACATGTGCTACTATCTCACATGTGTTACTATCTAAGTCCAATTAAAATTGCTTTGATTTAGATAAAATTTTAAAAATGATTAAAAAAAAAAAACCCACCAACGCTAAGTAATGTGTAAAAACACCAAAAGTGACAGAACCCAAATAAATGCTGTAATTTGGTGTCTTTTAGAACATTACCTTTACATAAATTTCTCAACAAAAAGAAGTTTTTGCTTTTTAGTGTAATAATAATGTTGGGTTTGGGTTCCTCCTCTCTCCCCTCCCCCTCCTTTCTGCAATTGCAGTGGGAAAGTGTAGTCAGTAAGCACATGTTAAGTATTCCATAAATACATTAGCTAGGTGTGATAAGATTGGTAAGGTTAATTGGTCCCCCTAGCTAGGGTTTGTCCTTAATCTCATAGTCTACATCATAGAATCCCACTTAGCTTGGCACTTGCGGCACTCATCATCATATTGACCAGAAATCTTTTTTCTCCACCCCTCCTCTCTCCCCTTCCTTTTTTTTTTTTTTTCCAGATTGTTGGTGCATAGATATTAACATAATATGAAAATTAAGAGTTTCCATAAAAGTATTATTGAAAGGGCTCAAATTCAATAAAGCGTTGTATATGATGCTTATCTATTTTAACTTTTGTTAGAATCATTAAAGACCAGTTCATAATTGGAAGAAAAATAATCCAATATAATAATGAGGCAGAAGCAGTTTCATGTCCACTTCAATTTCAGATTCACATGGCCTTTGCAGGCATCTGAAAAAAATTGCGTAAACCCATGGCTTCCTTTTCTTTTTAACCACAATGGAGCATTCAAACGAAGACAACATTTAAGCTCTTGCGAGAGAGTAACAGTTTAAGTCTTTATAAAAATTTAAGTTTTTTAATTATAAAAATAATTGAATAAAAATTTTTTCTCAATTTTCTCTTATAATTTAATTACAAATATTATCAATATTCGTTGTATTATAATTTATTATAATATCTCTATAAATTTTTTTAAAAAAAAAAACACGAAGACAACAATTTTTTTACTAAATCTCATAAGATTTAGTAAAAGACGACAAGTATCACTAAAAGAAATATAAAAAATTTTTCCAAGACAATAATATGTTTGGCTCATAATATTAATGCACTTTTATCAAAAGCTTGCTCCGTAGGACTAAAATTCAAACTTTTAACTGTCATCACATCTTAGCCAAAACACTTTCAACTAAAACAGATTCATATTACTTCCATTGAGAATGGATGCCCATATGGCAAATAAGCAAATTGCAGTTCCATGTGTTGGTATAAAATATAGTTTCACAAAATACACAAACCCTGCCATTGCCAAGACAAAAACGACAGCAAAAGACTATTGAGGGCAAAGAACACGCTACAGATGATTAATATATACAGCAAATAACTAAACGAGTACCTACGGTTAATATTGATGACACATAGTTAACTAAGCTGTATGCAATAATAGCAGCTCGACAACCATACTAGTCACAGCTGAAGATGATCAAAAGCTTCATACTGACATCTTATAGTTCAGCCTGATGGGAGGTAACATGCCTATCATTGAGTACACTGATTCAGAATTCTAGGCTTCATTGGCAACTCCAGGACTGAAAACAAAAGATCATAAGGCACATCAACATGTCAAAAACTAATTCTCCCTCAAGACATGAAAAGATAGAAATAGAATGCCTGATGAAAAGAAAGGAAATAGTTTCCATCTTTCAATTAGATCAAGGATGGCTAGAAAAACAAACAGTTCGCAATATAACATCATTTTATTGTCCAATTGTAAAACCTTCTGTCATAGTTTATGATTATAATCCAACATTTGCCTCATATAACAATCAATTTAAAATTTGAAAACACATCAGAAAAGACTTTCAAAATAGAACTTCAGCTATCTTATCGTTCTGGCCTCATCTACTCTTGAACTCTGTATACAAGCATACTGCATGGTAGCTCACCAGTAAATAGTTTTTACCATTCAAGAGCAGAACAGAGACAAATCATCAAAAAAGAAAGGGCAGCATCTATTTATTTTATTTTTTTGAAAAAAAAGGCCAATAACAAGCCAAAGAAATTTAGCAGTAACAAGGGACAGTCAGAGGTCAGCTTCAAATCCCAAGGTGTTGATTGTTCGCGTTAACATATTTCAAAATCTTCTCACACACAAGATCAGTTTATAAATTTCAAAAAACTTCGTTTACTTACCCTGATATATCCTTCAAAGCCTGAGAAACTGCATAGAGAGTCATTTTCTTTACCTGTTTCAGACAATTATGGTCAAAACTTCATACCATAACACAAATACTCACAAGCAACCGTGGTAGAAAATAAAATATAATAACATAAAATTCATAGTATTTGAAATCCATATACACAACATATCTTGACATCCTAACCAAACTGCTTCAGTACATCAAATTCAATCCAGCCAACGTCCATTGGGCACATAGATTAATGATTTTTTTTTTCCCTTTCAAGGATAGAGAAGTAATTGATTAATTATCAAAAGAAAGTAAAAACAAGAATGGAGCAGGTTGTCCAGAAGCATTAAAATTCCAGTGTTTCAATATCAAAAGTAGTCAAAATTGAACACAGCTGAAAACTGTTTGTCATAGATAATTTCAAGGTTCATTAACAAGTAAAACGCGAAATACATACCTCCAACTTGTCCTCTTTAGCCCGATGATTTCGAGGAAGCAAACGGAATTCTTCAGTCAAGCGAACACATTCGCTTACATTTTCAGGGGAAACAAAGTCAAGTGCAACCTTTATGCATGACTGCGGGGGGGGGGGGGGGGGGGGGGGGGAGGAGATCATCAGAATTACAGAAGCCACAACACATTGAGTGGTCTATTTATAATCAAAGCATCAAATGCTGAAAAAATATGGTGCTTTTAAGATGATATGATGCAAGGAGCATGGGAAAAGCGTGCAGAGAATCTTAAATAGAAACAAAAGAACATAAAAAATACACCCACCTGATAAATTAATAACATTTGGACAAAAGAAAAATTTATTAATTAAGCTATTATTAATTAATTGAACTATAATTTAGCACATTTACCCCAAGTGGGGATTGGAGAAACCTATTATTTAATCAAGGTTTTAATTATTGAGTTTCAAAATACCAAGGTTTTACTGTACTCCTATCTATCATAGAGGCGTACGTGTGAAAAATGATGACACAAAAACCCTAGGCCATTTAACTGCATCTGCTAAGCACAAGTTGGAATCATAGGCTTTTCGTGACAGTAACATCTTTAAGCCTAGACACTGCAGACAACATAAACCAGAACTCCATCAAGGGAGCTCTTTTTAGGCTTTAATTCATACCAAAATCTCCAAATCTCATTAACCATAAGCTTCAAGCAACTACAAAACTACTATAATAGGGCAAACCAAGATAGGATTGAAAAATCATTTTAAACTGAGGATGACTTGAATTAAAGCTAGAAAATAATATACACGTATCTTTACAACAAAGAGACAAAACAGATGTATTGTCCCCATCGCAACCCCAACGGTAAGCCTATTCTTGACACCTGGTAGTCTCACAATAAAAATCCCCCAAATTTTTTAACCATCTTTTCCGAAGTAAACCAATTTGAAGAAATTAGTGTGTAAATTTACCTTAAGGTTCCTGACTTGATGCGGACATCCTGCAGGAATGAAAACAGCCTCCCCAAGCTTCTGAATGAATGTCCAGGGCTCGATTCCTATGTTCCATCATATGGCCATACAAGAATAATCAAGGCTAAAAGATTTAATTCACCCAGTCCACTAATAACAGCAATGATCTTTTTAAAGAAGCCAAACATATTAAATTGACAAAAAAAAAGGGATGTACAAAGTGTGAACAATACAGGCACATTTCAATAACATACCATACTCCTCCTTAAGCTTTGCTTTATGTTCCGAATAGAGGTAAAAGACCTGATCATGTATAGGATGAATAACCTATTCCACAAAAGAATCAAGAAGTTGATAAAATGTTACTGTATATGCATATAGAGAGATATGATTAACTTCCAAATGTAGAAAACTAGACATAAATATCCGAATTCACTAAGGCATACAAAGATCAACAGTTCATTGTTAACATCACAATTTTTTTCCTCCAAATGATATTGGTACTCAACATGCATAGGATTAACAAGTTTGCAAAATGGTCAGTCCTTAATCCCAATGTGCATTACCCCTCAAACAATTCTTTCATGGTGCTTAATGGCACCAGGAGACATAATAAACATAAGATTTAGATGGCATTCATTGTGGTCCTATTAGTTATTTAAATCATTACGATAAGCTTCATTGAGAAAATTGTTACAGCTAACCAGAAAACCTAAACACAACTACTAGTTAATATATTTTTTAAGCAATAGTTTTAGCAAAAGAAACACATTTTCCATAGTGGCTTTCCAATTGATTTGAATCCAACAATGGCAAAGATCCATGACAAAATAATCCAGTCACTCCTATTCTGAAGCAAATATACTTGGCCGGAAGAATGAATATGGTAACTTGGGACATTAAATAGCAAACAAAAAAACTACTTATTATAAAACACTACTCAATATGATTAAATCAAGAGCCCACAGATCTATAGAAAATATAATATAGTAGTTAAAATGAAAACTAAAGCCACAATAATTGATTACTAGGCAGTTACCTGCTGTACTGGACAGCAATGAATGTGTCTGAATTCTCTAAAATGCTTCTTAAGAAAATCCTGCAGCTTAGGAATATCTTGTCTCCGGAAAATGTCCCAGATAGCACCACCATCAGCTGATTCAAACTCATTTTCAGGAATATTGGATGGTTCACCACTCTCCCCACTTTTACCAATATCCACAACCGCCTCTGAGGCCTCCTCTGATCTAGCTCCCTGAACAGGAATTGGGCCATTCAACATGGCATCACAGATTTTACTGTCTTGTGGAACAATGCCAACACCAACACCAACACCAACACCAACACCAACATCAACACCATCTCCATCTCCATCATCAGGCTTCCCACCACATTGCTCAATTTTGGCAGGTATGCCACAAGAATTCTCATGGGAGTTTTCATCTGAAACCTGGCTGCAACCAAAAAATTCCATTTGGTCTTGAGCTTTATGCTGTTGTTTCAAATTCTCTATCTTAGCAAGATGTTCAGCTTTAAGTTTCACATCAGTGGTATGGGTCAAAACATTCACCTGAAACAGCAAATGTTAACATTAAGCATAATTTCAACAAAAAAATCTGGATACACAAAGGATAAGAAGGGCAAGTAAGTGCAAGAAGGTGAGACATTAAAACTTTGGACCATTATACACTCAAAATATTTGTGGATACATTAATTATGCAATATTATACACTCAAAATATTTGTGGATACATTAATTATGCAATATTTGATTACTAAAACGGCAAAAGTTTCCATAGGCCATAAGAACAATTCAAATACTTTCCAGTTAGTGAAAGGTATCCAGAGAAAGGAAAAAAAATCCAGGCAGTGGCAAAAAAAACATGCTTCTACATAACCTGCCAATGAAAATGCAAAAATAATGAAAACCTGGAATGGAAAATAACCTAAGTAATGTTTAATTATGGTAATAGAGAAAGTGACAGGTAGATAAGACTCTCAAGCAGCAGCAAATCAATACATGTCATGAGTACAGAACGCCAGGACATGAAAGTGATGCTATCCATAGGCTACTTTTATTTGAAAAAATAATTAGGTGATGTAAGAAAGAAATCCCAACCAAACTCTATAATGATATGTGTACCATCATCCAATTCTCCTTTTATCTTTATTCCCAAATCTATAAAGGCATTGGTAATACAAAATTACAATCTCAATTTGAAAAATATGCTTTGCTGCAAAAATCTGCAAAATAATAAAACTAGCAAACTTATTCGTTTACTAGTATGTTAATAACTCAATATTATAGAACCATTCAGCATCATCCTCATGAAAAAGGAAAAATGAAAGAAAAACAGAAGCAATGGCATTAAGCAGAGCAAAGTAGTAAAATTTAAAGGAACTAAGCATATACCGCATCTGACATATCACAATGTAGTTTAGTAACAGAATCTGCACGTCCAAGCTCTTGAGCAACCCCATAAGCAATATATGTCTTTGGCCCCATGTCTGGCTTCAGAGATTCATTAGGTAATTTTGTAGCTATGTTTAGAGTACCAGCACGGGGATGGGTATACTCTTTGAAAGGCAAACAACCCAGAAATTCAACATTGTGACGTGGTAGACGTTCCTCAAATAAGTTAGACGGTGGCCAATCTTTCAACTTCAATATCTGAGGCCATGATTCCCTGTCAAAACGACCATCCATGTACCCTTTAAAAAATTGGTGGATGTTGACTTCTCCCTGCATTAAGCACTTTGATTCAATCCGTACTGCTAACCATAAGAAATAATTTCTCTAAAACAAAAATGCACATTGGAATAATAGATCGAATGCAAACAAGTTTTAGCTAGATATGTTTATGACAATACACTGCAACAGTTAATGGAATATACCAACCTCACACCAATCCAAGCAATCAATAGCTTTAACATCCAGATATAGGCTATGCTTGGTATTTGAAATCTGACGACAAGCACGCCACATAACCATTGGGTCCCAACTCAAACCTAATGCATTCTCAAGCACATTGCTGATTATAACTGGCTCACCTTTAGCCCAGTGCCACTGGAAATGCTTTAAATCTCCATGACGAATGTCTTTAGCAGCAGGGTTATACAAATAATTATCACTGGAATCTTCTCGAGAAGCTGCTTTTCTTAATTGACTGTTGGTCATGTCAATTTCACCCAGTGAGTTGTAACAAGTGCACATTCGTTCAGAAGATTCAGGTGTATGTTCAAGATTATGAGCTTTGGCAATTTCTTCAGCCTTTATGACCAACTCAGTAACCCAATTTTCATCAAACATACATCTGAGTTCCAAAACGTTACCACAACCACCCAAGTCAATGGGGGTGCAAAGAATGCTACCATTTTCATTTGCCTTCCAATCAGATATTGGTTTTGCCTGACCTTTTGACTCTGTCTCAGGGGGTTTTGCCTGAGCCTTTGACTCTGTCTCAGGGCTTGATTCCACCTTAGAGTCTGTCTCAGGAGTTGAATCTAACTTAGAGTCTGTCTCAGGAGTTGAATCTAGCTTAGAGTCTCTCATAGAGGCAGAACGTCTGTTTCCTTTTTGAGGCTTAGAACCATTTACTTTTCCATGCAAGTAATCAAGACCTTTATTGGGATATTCCACAATTACTTCCTCACCTCCCCCCTGCAAGTGGCCATCACGTATTTCCCAGCAACACGTAAGGCAGAGATCGTATTTACAGTTTGGACAGCTTCTGTGGAAGTCAACAATTGAAGTTCTGCAATTGTCACTGATATACATCACAGCATCAACCAGTAGATAAAAAATAAGAAACAAAGAATAAAATGAATCCTTTAAAAAAAAAAATTATCTTCTAAGGCACAATCATATACCAGTAAACACGCTCATTAGGGTGACAATCTGCCTTCTGTGGCTGAATTTCTGATGTTGATAGACCTGCTCAACATCAGAATTGTGAGTGAATGGAAGGTTAGAAAATATTATCCATCATTCTTAAACTATCAAGGAGAGAAACTTGCTACTGTGGACAGCATGTCATTATTTTTTACTTGTTTTTTTTTTTCTTTCGAGTAAATAAGCTATATTATGACTTCTAAACAAATTCTAAAAACTCTTCCAGACTTCAGGAGTTTCCTTAGCTGACTAAAATGCCTAAGAAGCAAATGAAGGCCAAATCATGTTACAAACTAGAAGCAAAGAGCATAGACAGCCAAAGAAAATGTTATGTGCAGTAGATTTCTATATCCAATAAAGGTCATTGTGAAAAGGATTTACTTCACAAAGGCTGGATCTTTTAGGACCGTTAAGAGTCAAGCCTGATGTTTTGTGGGTGAAAAAAGTAGAATAGAAGTCTCAGTGAATGTGACATTAATAGTAAAAGTATTTCAAGAATGAAAATTCTATCTCACACTGGAGACCAAGAGTCATCTGCCTTATTAGGACAGAGAAGTGTTTTAAGCAAAACTGTAATGACTTCTGATATGGATAATTAATTCACATGATGCAGTGACTACAAGCTTTAATTTTAAAATAACAGATTTGTATTAAACAAAAAACAATTCCCACATAAGTATCAAAACTAAATCATTCTAATACCTCGTATCTTGGCCTCCATCACCAACTCTTTCATTTGCCCTTCACGAAGGCTTTGAATGTAAGGGAGAAGTGCTCGAAGTAAATGCTTAGAGTGCTGAACTTTCTCAGCTTTAGTAAATTTTGGATCTGACATCAATTTCTTCAGTGAATTCTGCATAAATAAAATTTATCAAATTTTGCATAGAAAATGCATCAGAATCAACAAAAGAATTGAGCATGAAGTGCAATCCTAACCATTATTACTCCCTCCATGCGTAAACAGGACTTGCAATTGCAATTACCCTGACAAACTGGACAAGATTTGGCAATTTCTTCCTCTGACATTTTAGGATACCTAGAAAGCATGAAAGAGAGGAATGGCAATGATGTTTTTGTGAGAACAATAACAATGAAGAGTACAAAATAAAATATAAAAGCCCACAATGACCCAATTTAGAAATCTCCATAAAGCTTAAACAAATGATCCACTGATATGTTTCAGTACTAAAGTAGCATCATATATTGCATCACGGGTGAATTAAAATAATTAAAATCTTTTTCTGTTTGTCAAACTGCAAATTTTCAACAAATATGAGATATAAGACTCCAAATTGTAACATTTATGGGAAAATTTGACAGCAACAAGTATCTGACTTGTCAAGAAGAAGCCTTTATTTGCTTTGTGATGCAGTAGGAATAATGAAGCATTCCATTAACCTTCATAGTTACAAACCAGCTAATTCAAATCAAATGTATAATTAACTAGATCTATGTTTCATCATTCTTTCATAAACTAAAGTTAGATCCTAAAGAAGGATTCAATTAAGACACGCACTTCTACTAATACAGAGCAGACTGAAGATCCAAGCTCAACAGCATAAAAGCAATGTGCACTAATTACCTTCCATTATTCATACCTCACAACAACAATGCATGCAGAGTTGCTTTCTTAGCAACCACACAAACCCAAAATGTGATATAAATTATTCCTATGAAAACCAGGTTACTGAAAAACAAAATTCAGTGAATGCAAAGACAAACCAAAACACAAATTCAATAAGACAAACATCTGCTTGCAAGAAAAGTAGATTCAATAAAGTTGACTGCAAGTGAAGTAGCTATACCAATTGGTTATACATGGGATGCAAAAACGCTTTGTATTACATATATTGCACCTAACAACCCTGCCTTTATCATTCCTCTGGCATTGATGGCACATCAATGAATTCCCATCAATCCGCTGTAGAAATCATATAAAAGACACGATTAAATCTACAATCAAAACCAGTATAGAAAAAATAAATAAATAAAAAAGGAATACGCCACCACCAATGCAACGAAAAGGAGAAGTTTCTCACTTTATTTTTCCTTGAACCGTTCAACACAGGTTGCTCATTTCGATTTCTTGAAGCCCTCAGCGCATAACGAAGCCCATCATCTCTTTGTGAAGAATCTTTCTCCTGCTCTACATGATCCAAATCACCGGCACTTTCATCCTTCAATTTTTCCTCTTTGGCTTCACCTTCAGCAATCTCTAAATCCACGCCTTCTCCACCCCCATTTTCTTTCACTTTCCCATTCTTCTTGCTCTTTCGGCCACGCTTCTTAGTAATCACTCCTTCATTCTCTTGCTTATTTCCACCATTCTCTTGTTGTAAGAATTGTTCAGCCTCAGCAGTGGAATTCTTCTTCCCCTTTTGACCTCCCCTTCTCTTCTTCCTCATCTTTCCAAGTATAGCTTCTTCAAATTCTTCATCAAATGCATAATCACTGTAGTTCACTTTCTTGCCACCACCTCTCAGTCTCTTCCCCAACGAACCTGTTGCGTCCTCAGAAACCCCAATTTCCTTTTCCTGTTCGATGCTTTCCCCATTTTCCTTTTTTTCCTCAGACACAATATCCAAACTTTCCTTATGATTCCCCTTGTCCCCAGCTTCCCCTTCATCTTTCACCAAACTCTCTCCATTCTCAACACCAATTTGGCTAACCCCATTCTCTTTCCCCTCTTCAGAAACCTTCCCTTTCCGGCCCCGCTGCATCGGCTTATGATCTTCTTGCGCGGCCTCACTCTCCGGCGTCCGCTGCTTTCTCACCATTAAAGAGTACAAAAAGAAACAACTTTTTTTGTTTCTAACGTGACTCTTTTTCTGTGTCCTCGTTAAATAAACAAGCAAACGAGTGTTTGTGTTAGTGTTTCTATTTCGGTTTCAATTTTCAAATCCGTACTAACTAAGGAGTAACGACTCTCTCTCTCTCTCACTCTCTCCGAGTAAAGAAAGAAATAAGAAGGTTGAAAAGACGAATATGGGGTCGGGTTAGGGTTAGGGTTAGGGTTAGGGTTAGGGTTAGGGCTTGATGCTGTTGGTTTTCGGGAAAATTCAGTGGGCGTGGGGGTTTTGAAAAGTGGCGCCAATAAGAGAAATTTTGAGGAGGGAAAGGGAATTAATTAACGAACAAAGTGGGGGTCAATTGGAATTGACTCGTGGCGTGCAACTGGATTTGTCGCCGTACTCCCTGTACCAAGTGCCGAGTGCCTACCCTTTTACTACTTCAAACATTCAAAGCCACTTTTTTCTTCTTTTTTCTTTTGACCTTTCGTGTTCACTGTTCAGTTACAGCTTCGGTGAGAAATTTGTACTTTTCCATTCGGCTTTGCTAACTATTATTATCGTACGAGTTTGTCTTTATTCAAACAAAAAAGTATTTATTTTATTTATATTAAAAAAAAAAAAGAAAAGAAAAAAACAATATTGCTCCCACACGTGTAAATTGTGTGCAACACTAATCATACCGCCTTTTACTTAAACCGAAAATAGCACGTGGACTTTTTAGTATTTTCTTTCAACTCCCAGGTTATTTTCGCATGAAAATTATATTAGATTAATTATTAAAATTAGATCGAATTAATTTTAATTAAATTAGATTATATTATATCATCTCATTTTTTTATAATATTAGATTGAATTATATTGAATTGCATTTACATGAAATTAAATAGTATTTAAATTGACATTTAAATATAAATATGAAATATTTTTGTAATTTAATAATAAAATAATTATTAATATTAATTTAAAAGACAATTAATTCAAATTAAATATATAAAAATTAGTTATTAGGTAATCACAATTATAATAAACAGATATAAATTAGCTTAGTTTAAATTAAATTAAATTAAATTAAAAATTATTTTAACATTTAATTTAGTTTTTATTAAATATTTTAAATATATTTTATTTTATAAAAAATTAATAAATAATAAAAGCAACCAATTACTGGTATTATTAATTTTCATGATTAATTTTAATATAGTGATGTTTAAATTAAATACTACATTAGATATTGAAGTAAATTAAATACTACATTAGATATTGAAGTAATAATTAATTAAATAGACAATTGTTTTTAAAGTTAATCCTAACAAAACACGTTCTAATTGGGATTGCTAATCCCATAATCTTATGTGCAAATTCAAACTTACTCTCATAATTTAATCCAAAGTAGAGTTTGTCAAACATAAGATAAATAATTAATCCAACCTTATACTTAATTCAAGTTCCCAAACCTAGCCTTATGGATTAATTTAAGAAATTTTTTTGATTTTCTAATAAATAAAAAAAAATGATAATTGTGATATTTATTACTATTAATAAATATAAACACACGCGGGTTTTTTTTTTTAAGACCAACATAGACCACGGTCCCTGTAAAAATATTTTTAAAAATTAATATTCAATATTTATATTAAAAATAAACTGATACTAACTTATAGTTATAGACTTGTACGGTGTCGTTTATTCTTAAAAATTTGAAAAACAAACTTGTCGAAGAATGAAAGAAGAGGAATAAAATCAAAAGACATATATATATATATATATATATATATATCATTAATAAAGAAGTTGAGATATTGAATAGAAATTTTCTATCCAAGACTTAAACGAAAACTGAAACTTTCCATCCAAGACTATATATAGGTAATACTTGATTGGCTTACGAATCAGCAGACAACTTCTCAATTTCAGGTAAATCTTGATCTTAACATTGATTTTGTTGATATTAAATCTGAGGCCTCCTCTGATCTAGCTCCCTGAACAGGAATTGGGCCATTCAACATGGCATCACAGATTTTACTGTCTTGTGGAACAATGCCAACACCAACACCAACACCAACACCAACACCAACATCAACACCATCTCCATCTCCATCATCAGGCTTCCCACCACATTGCTCAATTTTGGCAGGTATGCCACAAGAATTCTCATGGGAGTTTTCATCTGAAACCTGGCTGCAACCAAAAAATTCCATTTGGTCTTGAGCTTTATGCTGTTGTTTCAAATTCTCTATCTTAGCAAGATGTTCAGCTTTAAGTTTCACATCAGTGGTATGGGTCAAAACATTCACCTGAAACAGCAAATGTTAACATTAAGCATAATTTCAACAAAAAAAATCTGGATACACAAAGGATAAGAAGGGCAAGTAAGTGCAAGAAGGTGAGACATTAAAACTTTGGACCATTATACACTCAAAATATTTGTGGATACATTAATTATGCAATATTATACACTCAAAATATTTGTGGATACATTAATTATGCAATATTTGATTACTAAAACGGCAAAAGTTTCCATAGGCCATAAGAACAATTCAAATACTTTCCAGTTAGTGAAAGGTATCCAGAGAAAGGAAAAAAAATCCAGGCAGTGGCAAAAAAAACATGCTTCTACATAACCTGCCAATGAAAATGCAAAAATAATGAAAACCTGGAATGGAAAATAACCTAAGTAATGTTTAATTATGGTAATAGAGAAAGTGACAGGTAGATAAGACTCTCAAGCAGCAGCAAATCAATACATGTCATGAGTACAGAACGCCAGGACATGAAAGTGATGCTATCCATAGGCTACTTTTATTTGAAAAAATAATTAGGTGATGTAAGAAAGAAATCCCAACCAAACTCTATAATGATATGTGTACCATCATCCAATTCTCCTTTTATCTTTATTCCCAAATCTATAAAGGCATTGGTAATACAAAATTACAATCTCAATTTGAAAAATATGCTTTGCTGCAAAAATCTGCAAAATAATAAAACTAGCAAACTTATTCGTTTACTAGTATGTTAATAACTCAATATTATAGAACCATTCAGCATCATCCTCATGAAAAAGGAAAAATGAAAGAAAAACAGAAGCAATGGCATTAAGCAGAGCAAAGTAGTAAAATTTAAAGGAACTAAGCATATACCGCATCTGACATATCACAATGTAGTTTAGTAACAGAATCTGCACGTCCAAGCTCTTGAGCAACCCCATAAGCAATATATGTCTTTGGCCCCATGTCTGGCTTCAGAGATTCATTAGGTAATTTTGTAGCTATGTTTAGAGTACCAGCACGGGGATGGGTATACTCTTTGAAAGGCAAACAACCCAGAAATTCAACATTGTGACGTGGTAGACGTTCCTCAAATAAGTTAGACGGTGGCCAATCTTTCAACTTCAATATCTGAGGCCATGATTCCCTGTCAAAACGACCATCCATGTACCCTTTAAAAAATTGGTGGATGTTGACTTCTCCCTGCATTAAGCACTTTGATTCAATCCGTACTGCTAACCATAAGAAATAATTTCTCTAAAACAAAAATGCACATTGGAATAATAGATCGAATGCAAACAAGTTTTAGCTAGATATGTTTATGACAATACACTGCAACAGTTAATGGAATATACCAACCTCACACCAATCCAAGCAATCAATAGCTTTAACATCCAGATATAGGCTATGCTTGGTATTTGAAATCTGACGACAAGCACGCCACATAACCATTGGGTCCCAACTCAAACCTAATGCATTCTCAAGCACATTGCTGATTATAACTGGCTCACCTTTAGCCCAGTGCCACTGGAAATGCTTTAAATCTCCATGACGAATGTCTTTAGCAGCAGGGTTATACAAATAATTATCACTGGAATCTTCTCGAGAAGCTGCTTTTCTTAATTGACTGTTGGTCATGTCAATTTCACCCAGTGAGTTGTAACAAGTGCACATTCGTTCAGAAGATTCAGGTGTATGTTCAAGATTATGAGCTTTGGCAATTTCTTCAGCCTTTATGACCAACTCAGTAACCCAATTTTCATCAAACATACATCTGAGTTCCAAAACGTTACCACAACCACCCAAGTCAATGGGGGTGCAAAGAATGCTACCATTTTCATTTGCCTTCCAATCAGATATTGGTTTTGCCTGACCTTTTGACTCTGTCTCAGGGGGTTTTGCCTGAGCCTTTGACTCTGTCTCAGGGCTTGATTCCACCTTAGAGTCTGTCTCAGGAGTTGAATCTAACTTAGAGTCTGTCTCAGGAGTTGAATCTAGCTTAGAGTCTCTCATAGAGGCAGAACGCCTGTTTCCTTTTGAGGCTTAGAACCATTTACTTTTCCATGCAAGTAATCAAGACCTTTATTGGGATATTCCACAATTACTTCCTCACCTCCCCCCTGCAAGTGGCCATCACGTATTTCCCAGCAACACGTAAGGCAGAGATCGTATTTACAGTTTGGACAGCTTCTGTGGAAGTCAACAATTGAAGTTCTGCAATTGTCACTGATATACATCACAGCATCAACCAGTAGATAAAAAATAAGAAACAAAGAATAAAATGAATCCTTTAAAAAAAAAAATTATCTTCTAAGGCACAATCATATACCAGTAAACACGCTCATTAGGGTGACAATCTGCCTTCTGTGGCTGAATTTCTGATGTTGATAGACCTGCTCAACATCAGAATTGTGAGTGAATGGAAGGTTAGAAAATATTATCCATCATTCTTAAACTATCAAGGAGAGAAACTTGCTACTGTGGACAGCATGTCATTATTTTTTACTTGTTTTTTTTTTTCTTTCGAGTAAATAAGCTATATTATGACTTCTAAACAAATTCTAAAAACTCTTCCAGACTTCAGGAGTTTCCTTAGCTGACTAAAATGCCTAAGAAGCAAATGAAGGCCAAATCATGTTACAAACTAGAAGCAAAGAGCATAGACAGCCAAAGAAAATGTTATGTGCAGTAGATTTCTATATCCAATAAAGGTCATTGTGAAAAGGATTTACTTCACAAAGGCTGGATCTTTTAGGACCGTTAAGAGTCAAGCCTGATGTTTTAAAAAAGAAAAAAGTAGAATAGAAGTCTCAGTGAATGTGACATTAATAGTAAAAGTATTTCAAGAATGAAAATTCTATCTCACACTGGAGACCAAGAGTCATCTGCCTTATTAGGACAGAGAAGTGTTTTAAGCAAAACTGTAATGACTTCTGATATGGATAATTAATTCACATGATGCAGTGACTACAAGCTTTAATTTTAAAATAACAGATTTGTATTAAACAAAAAACAATTCCCACATAAGTATCAAAACTAAATCATTCTAATACCTCGTATCTTGGCCTCCATCACCAACTCTTTCATTTGCCCTTCACGAAGGCTTTGAATGTAAGGGAGAAGTGCTCGAAGTAAATGCTTAGAGTGCTGAACTTTCTCAGCTTTAGTAAATTTTGGATCTGACATCAATTTCTTCAGTGAATTCTGCATAAATAAAATTTATCAAATTTTGCATAGAAAATGCATCAGAATCAACAAAAGAATTGAGCATGAAGTGCAATCCTAACCATTATTACTCCCTCCATGCGTAAACAGGACTTGCAATTGCAATTACCCTGACAAACTGGACAAGATTTGGCAATTTCTTCCTCTGACATTTTAGGATACCTAGAAAGCATGAAAGAGAGGAATGGCAATGATGTTTTTGTGAGAACAATAACAATGAAGAGTACAAAATAAAATATAAAAGCCCACAATGACCCAATTTAGAAATCTCCATAAAGCTTAAACAAATGATCCACTGATATGTTTCAGTACTAAAGTAGCATCATATATTGCATCACGGGTGAATTAAAATAATTAAAATCTTTTTCTGTTTGTCAAACTGCAAATTTTCAACAAATATGAGATATAAGACTCCAAATTGTAACATTTATGGGAAAATTTGACAGCAACAAGTATCTGACTTGTCAAGAAGAAGCCTTTATTTGCTTTGTGATGCAGTAGGAATAATGAAGCATTCCATTAACCTTCATAGTTACAAACCAGCTAATTCAAATCAAATGTATAATTAACTAGATCTATGTTTCATCATTCTTTCATAAACTAAAGTTAGATCCTAAAGAAGGATTCAATTAAGACACGCACTTCTACTAATACAGAGCAGACTGAAGATCCAAGCTCAACAGCATAAAAGCAATGTGCACTAATTACCTTCCATTATTCATACCTCACAACAACAATGCATGCAGAGTTGCTTTCTTAGCAACCACACAAACCCAAAATGTGATATAAATTATTCCTATGAAAACCAGGTTACTGAAAAACAAAATTCAGTGAATGCAAAGACAAACCAAAACACAAATTCAATAAGACAAACATCTGCTTGCAAGAAAAGTAGATTCAATAAAGTTGACTGCAAGTGAAGTAGCTATACCAATTGGTTATACATGGGATGCAAAAACGCTTTGTATTACATATATTGCACCTAACAACCCTGCCTTTATCATTCCTCTGGCATTGATGGCACATCAATGAATTCCCATCAATCCGCTGTAGAAATCATATAAAAGACACGATTAAATCTACAATCAAAACCAGTATAGAAAAAATAAATAAATAAAAAAGGAATACGCCACCACCAATGCAACGAAAAGGAGAAGTTTCTCACTTTATTTTTCCTTGAACCGTTCAACACAGGTTGCTCATTTCGATTTCTTGAAGCCCTCAGCGCATAACGAAGCCCATCATCTCTTTGTGAAGAATCTTTCTCCTGCTCTACATGATCCAAATCACCGGCACTTTCATCCTTCAATTTTTCCTCTTTGGCTTCACCTTCAGCAATCTCTAAATCCACGCCTTCTCCACCCCCATTTTCTTTCACTTTCCCATTCTTCTTGCTCTTTCGGCCACGCTTCTTAGTAATCACTCCTTCATTCTCTTGCTTATTTCCACCATTCTCTTGTTGTAAGAATTGTTCAGCCTCAGCAGTGGAATTCTTCTTCCCCTTTTGACCTCCCCTTCTCTTCTTCCTCATCTTTCCAAGTATAGCTTCTTCAAATTCTTCATCAAATGCATAATCACTGTAGTTCACTTTCTTGCCACCACCTCTCAGTCTCTTCCCCAACGAACCTGTTGCGTCCTCAGAAACCCCAATTTCTTTTTCCTGTTCGATGCTTTCCCCATTTTCCTTTTTTTCCTCAGACACAATATCCAAACTTTCCTTATGATTCCCCTTGTCCCCAGCTTCCCCTTCATCTTTCACCAAACTCTCTCCATTCTCAACACCAATTTGGCTAACCCCATTCTCTTTCCCCTCTTCAGAAACCTTCCCTTTCCGGCCCCTGCTGCATCGGCTTATGATCTTCTTGCGCGGCCTCACTCTCCGGCGTCCGCTGCTTTCTCACCATTAAAGAGTACAAAAGAAACAACTTTTTGTTTCTAACGTGACTCTTTTCTGTGTCCTCGTTAAATAAACAAGCAAACGAGTGTTTGTGTTAGTGTTTCTATTTCGGTTTCAATTTTCAAATCCGTACTAACTAAGGAGTAACGACTCTCTCTCTCTCTCACTCTCCGAGTAAAGAAAGAAATAAGAAGGTTGAAAAGACGAATATGGGGTCGGGTTAGGGTTAGGGTTAGGGTTAGGGTTAGGGTTAGGGCTTGATGCTGTTGGTTTTCGGGAAAATTCAGTGGGCGTGGGGGTTTTGAAAAGTGGCGCCAATAAGAGAAATTTTGAGGAGGGAAAGGGAATTAATTAACGAACAAAGTGGGGGTCAATTGGAATTGACTCGTGGCGTGCAACTGGATTTGTCGCCGTACTCCCTGTACCAAGTGCCGAGTGCCTACCCTTTACTACTTCAAACATTCAAAGCCACTTTTTCTTCTTTTTCTTTTGACCTTTCGTGTTCACTGTTCAGTTACAGCTTCGGTGAGAAATTTGTACTTTTCCATTCGGCTTTGCTAACTATTATTATCGTACGAGTTTGTCTTTATTCAAACAAAAAAGTATTTATTTTATTTATATTAAAAAAAAAAAAGAAAAGAAAAAAACAATATTGCTCCCACACGTGTAAATTGTGTGCAACACTAATCATACCGCCTTTTACTTAAACCGAAAATAGCACGTGGACTTTTTAGTATTTTCTTTCAACTCCCAGGTTATTTTCGCATGAAAATTATATTAGATTAATTATTAAAATTAGATCGAATTAATTTTAATTAAATTAGATTATATTATATCATCTCATTTTTTTATAATATTAGATTGAATTATATTGAATTGCATTTACATGAAATTAAATAGTATTTAAATTGACATTTAAATATAAATATGAAATATTTTTGTAATTTAATAATAAAATAATTATTAATATTAATTTAAAAGACAATTAATTCAAATTAAATATATAAAAATTAGTTATTAGGTAATCACAATTATAATAAACAGATATAAATTAGCTTAGTTTAAATTAAATTAAATTAAATTAAAAATTATTTTAACATTTAATTTAGTTTTTATTAAATATTTTAAATATATTTTATTTTATAAAAAATTAATAAATAATAAAAGCAACTAATTACTGGTATTATTAATTTTCATGATTAATTTTAATATAGTGATGTTTAAATTAAATACTACATTAGATATTGAAGTAAATTAAATACTACATTAGATATTGAAGTAATAATTAATTAAATAGACAATTGTTTTTAAAGTTAATCCTAACAAAACACGTTCTAATTGGGATTGCTAATCCCATAATCTTATGTGCAAATTCAAACTTACTCTCATAATTTAATCCAAAGTAGAGTTTGTCAAACATAAGATAAATAATTAATCCAACCTTATACTTAATTCAAGTTCCCAAACCTAGCCTTATGGATTAATTTAAGAAATTTTTTTGATTTTCTAATAAATAAAAAAAAATGATAATTGTGATATTTATTACTATTAATAAATATAAACACACGCGGGTTTTTTTTTTAAGACCAACATAGACCACGGTCCCTGTAAAAATATTTTTAAAAATTAATATTCAATATTTATATTAAAAATAAACTGATACTAACTTATAGTTATAGACTTGTACGGTGTCGTTTATTCTTAAAAATTTGAAAAACAAACTTGTCGAAGAATGAAAGAAGAGGAATAAAATCAAAAGACATATATATATATATATATATATATATCATTAATAAAGAAGTTGAGATATTGAATAGAAATTTTCTATCCAAGACTTAAACGAAAACTGAAACTTTCCATCCAAGACTATATATAGGTAATACTTGATTGGCTTACGAATCAGCAGACAACTTCTCAATTTCAGGTAAATCTTGATCTTAACATTGATTTTGTTGATATTAATTTGTGTTTGTCTCGATTCTTGAACAGTTGAACTTAAACAATGAATTTTCTTTCCACTTTTTCAGTTTCCCATTGTTAGCAATTAGCAAATAATTAATAGCTAGCTAAATTAAAAAAAAAAAAAAATCCCCTCTAACACTACCTAGTGAAATTAAAAATTGAATGTCCACCTATTTTTATAAACAATAATTCTCTACTATTGCATTGTTAATGGTACAGTAAGGCAGTAACGTGTATTTATAAAAATGTTTATTTTTCGCAAGTATGACTAAGCTATAAAAGACTCTATATGCATTATTCAATAGAAAAGATGCATCAAAATGTCCAACTTCTTTGACTCTAGTCAAATTAATATTGAACCTTCAACCCTTAACCAAGAGCATTGTCCTCCTAAATCTCCAAAAATCGAATCAAGAAAAGATAATAATTTAAACACTTTACAACGTGATCCTACATTACGTCAGCAAATATGTGATTATCCTATAAATGAGCATGATGAAATATGTCGAGCGTGTATTAAAGCAAGACCATATCAGATTATTCTTTCAAAATATCCAGCATTCAGCACAAAAGATCATCCTCATAGATTTCAGTCTTCTTGGTATGTAAAATTTTCATCATAGTTAGAATATTCTCCTTCTAAAGATGCTGCATTTTGTTTACCATGTTTTCTTTTTACAATGCCAAATGGACGTCCTGAATCAACAACGTTTATAGTGAATGGATTTAAAAATTGGAAAAAAATAATGATCGGAAAAATGTGCTTTCTTAGCTCACACAGGGGAATCACATAATGCCAATGTAATAAGTTGTGCAAATTTAATGAATCCATCTTTTCATATTGATCAGTGGATGAATGTACAAACTACAGAAGAAAAAAAAAGATGAATATGTCGAGGCTCAAGACTATAGTAGATGCTATCAAGTGGCTTACGTTTCAATTAATGGCTTTTAGAGGACATGATAAGGGTGTGAATTCAAGAAATCGGAGAAAATTCATTGAATTGCTAAAACTTTTGGCAATATATAATGACGATGTTGCTAAGGTTGTATTAGAAAATGCTCCAAAACATGTTAAAGTATACTTCAGGCTTGATTAAAAAAGAAAATTTGCAAATTCTTGCTAACAAAATGAGGGAGAAAATTCATGAGGAAGTTGGGGATTCAAAGTGAAATTCTAAATATGGAACTCAAGAGATGAGCGAAATGGATAATTAAAAATTTATACTAAAAAGTACAATACAATTTGAATAAATGTTCAAGAGAAAATAATTAATAATTAACTTAATAGAGCATGAATTTAAAATGAGTAGGGAAAAGAGAAATAAATACGATAATTTTTACGTGGTTCAGCAAACACGCCTATATCCATGTCTCCAAGCATACTATGCTTGAGGATTTTACTATCCAAGTTTTTCAAGGCTTTAGGTTCTTACAATTGACTTTCAAGGTGTCAATTAACCTTTACAAATAGTGTTTCCCTCACACACATTTTTTCTCAAGTGTTTTTCATACTTACACTCACAAAAATTTGATAATAGATTTGAAGATTACACAAATATTTTCTACTAAAGTTAATATATAAATGATAACTCAATGATAATTTAATGTATCTAGATTTATAAAATTGAAGTTCAAGGTAAGTTGTATTGACTAGTTTTAGCTCAAATGAGATTCAAAAAATTATTAAAAATAAGTTTGGTTTTAGTTTATATAGTTTAAATTTTTTAAACTAGCCATTATAGATATTTTTTTACAAATAGCTGATTAGCCGCTCAAATTATTGTTAAAGAGAAAAATTAAAAATTTCCTCCAAGTGGTTCGCTGCTACATTTAAAACAGTTAGCCATTATTGTTCTAAAATTTACAGTTTGATCTTAAAATTTTTTAAAATTATATTGTGACATAAAATTTTATAAAAGTTTTTAAATTTGTCCTCTTCTAGAAATTCAAATAATACTTATTAATTACAAAGTTTTCAAAACTTTTTCAATTTAGTTCATAAACTTGAAAATAACCAATTGTATGAAATTATTTTTTCTTTAATTATAAAACCTTTATATAATGAAAATAATAATTTATTTAAAATGTCATAAAAAATAACTTAAACTTTTAAGTGCTTAATCATACATACATATAATCATACAAACTTTACAAGAAATGTGATAAGAGAAATCATATAAGCTAATGCTTTTGAAGCTTATAATTGACATCATATGCTTTGTGCCTTTGTCCTTGAGTGTCTTAAACTTGATTTCACATGTATAATTTTTATCTTTTAAGAATTAATGAAATTGTGAATTATATGCATTTTCTATTTTTACGGATAACTCGTAGTTTGTTATCATCAAAACTAAAATTCCGTATAACCTTATAGGTCAACATAAAGTATTGTATTCTTGTCAATGGGGCTAAAAATGAGTCTGAAAAGAGTAAATGGCACTTGCGTTGCATTTTATAGATAATGATGGTTTCATAAGAGAAAGGTTCTTTGATATTTTGCATGTAAAGGATACAATTTCAATGACTCTTAAAAAAAAAAAATATCTTCCTTAATATGCGCTTAATGTTCAAAACATGTGAGGATAAGGATATGATGGTAATAGCAACATGTGTGGTGAATGGAATTGGTTGCAAGCATTATTTCTTGGTGAGTGCCTATATGCTTATTATATACATTGTGTGGCTCATAGATTACAATTAGAATTAGTTGCTGTTTCTAGAGATGTGATTCATGTGCATTGGTGTATTTTTAAAATTGATTTTTGTTGTGAACTTTTTTAGTGCATCTAGCAAGCGTAATAGTGAACTACAAGCAGCTCAAATACTTGAAATTGCTAATATGATTGCCATTGACGAACGTGAGACTAGTAAATGAGCAAATAAGATTGAAACTTTGCAAAAAGTAATAGGGACAATCGATCTACTCCTCTAATGGCTCATTCGATGAGGAAGACAGTAGTTACCCCTTATAAGTATTGCTCCAGTTGTGCCATCAAACATTTTTGCTCTAGACTTTGTTAAAAGTTGCAATTCAGATGATATTGGTGTGAGCAAGTTGTTCACTGATAATAATAAGTTAATATTGGAACTGTGCAAAGTTATCTTTAGGGATAAGTTTGATTTCAAGATTGTACGGTTCACAACTACACATTGCGAGGCCCACCATTATTTGAAATCATGTAAATGACGTATTCAAGTAATGAGAACTTCGAACAAGTAGAATGTTTATTGGGTAGTAAAGAGAATTGATAATGAGGTATTGTCTGATGGTCATGACTAAGTAATGAATCGGGTTGTTGGTTATATTATCATGGATAGGAATATTGAAGAAAAAAGATATACACTCTGAATGATATCAGAGTAGATATGCAACATGAATACGGTGTCTAGTTAACACACCAATAGGTATATCAGGCTAGAGAAGTTGGTTTTGAAAGTATTTGAGAGAATCCTACAAAGTCCTACAACTTACTACCCAAATATTCTCACGTTTTGGAGTTTGCAAATGAAGGTATGGTTACTTACATTGAACAGGATAGAGATGATAATTTCTTATAATACTTTATAATTCTTAGATTAAATAGTACATTAGGTCGATGATTATTATAGATGGTACTCATCTAAATGAGCTATATTAAGAAAGTATGTTTGTTGCAATATACTAAGATAGAAACAATCAATTATATTTGTTTGCTATTGGTGTCTTAGATTCGGAGAACAATAATGGTTAGGAGCGGCTTATGACGAAATTACATGGACTAATAAGTGATATGCCAGACTTAGTTATCTTTGACCGATGCACTTCCATTCAGAGAATTGTTCTTAAAGTATTCCGCAATACCGATCATGGCGTTTACTTTTATCATGTCAAAGGTAACATAAAGGCAAAATTCAGGATGTCCAAAGCTATTTGAGATGATTTCAAGTCTATTTTTATAAAAGTCGTAAAAGCATATGGACACAAAGAATTTAAAAAATAACTTAAGGGTTTATGGATGCTCCACTCTGGTAATTGGGAAAAGTTTGAGTTCGAAGGTAGGAGATACAATATTCTTACTGTCAACATTGAAGACAACGTTAATTCTTTCATGAAGGAACCGCGAAAATTTTTTATTACTCATCTTGTTGATCATTTTAAAAAAACAATGCAACAATGGTTTTATGATATAAAACCAATGAGTACTCGTTTAACAACATGAACAGATGAAATAGTTTTTGAGAGGACATTTCAGGCTGAAACAATGATCATTTATCTGATGCCTTTACATCGATTCCATGTTTTATATGGTGATATTAAGGAGGGGTTAGTTGACACACAAAATAAAACTTACTCATGCAGAATATTTTAATTGAATTAGCTTGTCTATGCATATGCAATTACCGCTTGTTTAACTGTCCGAGTGGATTGCATAAGCCTTTTTTCTAATTTTTACACTAAAGAATCATTGGTGATGACTTATGCACAACCAGTGAAGCCGATTGGCAAGGTAATTGACAGGGAAGCTCGAGATGAAATCTAAGATATGTAAGTTTATCCATCAGCAAAAGCACCACCACCTGGTCGTCGTAAAGAGCTCAAAATACCTTCTGTTGTTGATTATGTAAATCAAAAGACTGTGGAATGTGGGTAATATAAAATCATATTACATCGAATCAAACCTAGTTGCATTGTTCCAAATAATTATGTATCATCGATTCCATATTTTTTGTGTATTACCCTATTATATGTAATGAAATTTTTTTTAATGTTATTTATTGTTGTAATTGTAAGCAATACCCATTTTTTTTGTTATTTTGATACGCAATTATATGTAATTAAGTATGTTAATGACAAAAAAAAATTCATATATCATCATTCGAATTACTGCAATGGCTTATAATCCAATATCATTATTAAATATGTCCACAACAATCTTCTTCCTAAAATACCCCATGACTACTATTGAAATTAAGTCTGAGCCCAAACATTAAATACATTAAAAAAAAATCAATAAAAAACACACTGCAATCGCTACTACTAGGCTCTTGTTGTGGCACACCCTTAGCTGCGATGACCTTCTAGGAATCAACACTCTATAGATCATGTCGAATATTGTAAAATCCAACATATTCTAGCCATCGAGGAATATGACTTCAAATTCCTTAAATTGATCATTGTACATTCTATCGTTGTAAAAATGTGACCGATAAGTCATAAATCCAGAACATATTGATACGAAAGTCCACTCGGGTTAGTATCTAATAATCGTCGCCAATGTTAATAGGGATGAATACTTGCATATAAAAATATTTGTTAAATTTTCATCTTTCTTATGCCCAAAACAATACAGCAAAAAAATAAAAATGAGTACACACATCATATCGACATCCATTAACTGTTTTGGCATGATGAACTCTCGCCTACCAATATAGCTATTAAAGTTGTTGCTATATTGAAATGATTCGGTCTCACAATCCTCGTTATTCCATAGCTGCTTTAGTAACATCTAGTACATCATATATATAAAAAATAAGAAATTAACAGAATAAGAAATAAAAACGAAGAGTGTATGTTTTATAAACTAATTACCTAAAAAAATATGTTTATATGCGTGACCCACTAAGGCAATACATTCAGATATTGCCATTACTTCTCGTTGATTAAGCAAAGATACTCATGAATATGCTGTGGAGGAATATAATTGAAAAGTGTCGTCAATTTAGAACACAATAATAATACACAATATCACCAAAACTTTAAGAAATAAAAAAAAATTACCTCATCACCTAGTCATTTTATTGAAATGTGGCCTAAAATTATTTGAAGGAACGAGTGTAAGTGTCAAACTGTATGATCCACTGTGATATTACAAGCAAAACACTAGTTGAACTCATCGTATAGACTTGGATCATGCAATCCTCAAAGTGGATTTATATCTACGCTCGTTTTTTTCTTAGATCTCACGGTCCATTAATTGGAGTACAGGTAGTAGATTGACGTTCTTCCCTCGCTAGAATGCTGGAATCAAGTATGAAATATTAAAGACATAGGACCATCTATATGGATGGCCAAACTTACTAATGCCCGAAAGCGTCTCCATTACGATTTGCATGCTCTCCATGTCGACATCCCCAGAAAAGTTATACAATGACATAAGAGTAGAAATATTTTGATTTTCCACATTAGTATACACTCCACAATCATATTAAGCTTATCCATTTGATAGGATGAACATATTAAACACATATCAAATTAAAAGATAAAAGAACGCAATAGTTAAATATTAAATTTACTGCTGGATACAAGCATGTAGTCGGAGAAAAATCGTATGAGCGTTCCGTACACTAACTAATAAATATCATCATTGCTTCTGTAAATTGTTTATATTCTTTGTGTTTTGCCTCAAAAGCTAACTTTAATTCATAAATTAAATAATCAATCTTGTCCATTCGTCATATGATGTAATCATTATTATACTTTGTCTTCGATTATTACCAATAAAAAAAATTAAGTTACATATATAAATGAGAGAATGTTAAAATGACTTATATATGAATAAAGGAAATAAGCTATAACCTCTTAATCTTGTGTGTTATTGGCCTCATGTATCTATTCATGATAGCCATTTGCAGGAAACTCATCTTTAATGTTGTTTAACTGCTTTAGTATTAGGCTAGCAGCACTCACGATATTTTGATTCTTCTTTGCTTGCCTTGCAATGGAAGACGCGTTGATGGATGGTTGATGCTGCATAAAGTAACATATAAAATAAGTAAATAATAAGCCAAAATAGTTAGAGTTTTTAATGTTAGTACGATATACTAAAGGATACCTACATTATGGACCCAACTTTGAATATGTAGACTTAATATTTTACAATCTACTAATACTTTTGGGTTTTTTCCTTTGCATTCTACTCAGTGGTTTATAAAAACATTTTCCTGCCATAAATTCAACCAAATTTTTAGGTTGTATTAATCATCTAGTATTATTTAGTAATATAAAAATTAAAAATGTACAACAATTAATATATTTTACTTACAATATGAGAGTTGTCATTAATCTCATAATAAACTTCAGTGATTATGAAAGAAGTGATGGGCTTTCATTGCAAGATGTGGGGAATCCTCTTTTTTGCTTTTACAACCCACTCTGTTGGCATCCCTTCGATCGCTTTGAAAATCCATGCCTATAACAAGTAAAGTGAGAATCATAAAATCGTTAAATATTTATTATTATAAAACTAATTATCCTACAAAATAATTTAAAATTTTTGTTTTAACATACCTGAACTTTGGATGTAAAACCATAAATATTGTACTTTCTAATTTTATGATTTGGGTTTTCGAAACGAGTCTTCTAAAATTTCTCGTTTTTATCATACAATGTATTGTCAAGACTGTCTTATATCGTTTTTCATGACAAACAACCCTATAGACGACTTCGAAAGTGATTTATGTTATCTAGTTTGTAAAACAATGAGAAATTGATCTGATTATGAACTTTTCTTCAATTTAGTACTTTATTTATAAAATAAAATAGAGCAATCTTTATTACATCAATGTCATCCATAATCTCGAAGTCTAAGTTATCAAATTTTTTTATCGAATTTCCCGAAATTTAACTCGCGAAATAAACCATCAAAATATGTATTAAGCAGCTATGCACCTTTTTTGGTGTTTTGGGTACGGTATCTTCATCATTGGAAAATCTCGTAACTAAACACCACTATCCAATTAATAAGTGTATTAAACGTTCACCAATTTTAAACCATAATTGATCTTTATCATTACAAGCCACTTGTCTAAGTAACAGATTGTATACAATGACGCCACTGAAGGAAAAGCTTCGACACTCTAAGAAAAGCCCAAATATGTCTTTTTTGAATAATTGCAACTGCCGTTTTGTTAATTTTTCCTGAATGACCTTTATAACTATATCTAATTTACACATACTCCTGATACACTCGGGAAAGTAATCAGTATAAGGTATTTGTATTATACCCGATACATACTCAAATTTTGCAATGTATATGTTATATTTATAACATTATAATATTATATTAATAATATTAAAAAAGTTAAAATAATTCAAAAAATTTATAAAATTTATAAAATTCAATGATAAACTCAGAAACGGTTACATTGAAACTTGGTGTGACGAGCTCCTGTCGCAACAACTTCGGTGCGACAAGCTACTGTCGCACTAAGTTCTAATACCAACTTCCAGCATGTATGCATTCTGAAAGTTACATGCTGGAAATTGGTGCGACAGGTCTCTATCGCACCAAGGTTAGTGCGACAAGAACGCGAGTGGATCGTACAGATCAGCGTGAAAAGTGAGTTCTGAACTATGAGACTAGCCCGCACTTCGCGTAGATCAAGTGCTACACGCATACTCGTTAGTCCATAGCCGCCTATCCAAGCATCCCTCACCCACACTAGCCTCACCTATGACAATAACAACACAAAATACTTTAATCATCAACCATCGTCACTAACACAACACAATAACTTAAAACTAAAAATTTAGGTTTTTTAACTAGAGATTTTTATGTCTTTTAACCGTGATTTTGGTGATATTTGCCGCATGTTGAACTCCAATGAAGCCACCGGCAATGAGAGATGGATTGGGGGGAGAGGACGTTCGGTGATAGAAAGGAAGATTAGTGAGAAAATAAGAGGGAATTTATGTCACTAGGTAAATCATTTGGCCAATGTTGATAGAAAATAAGTTGAGGGTTATTTATGAAAATTGAGAAATTTTAGTAGTTATTTTTGTAAATTTTCCTAAAAAAAAGAACGTACTTTTTTTTATTATGCTAATGAATGCTTATTTATATTAGATATTTATATATATATTTTTAAATACTCTTTGGAACTTTAAAAAGAGAAGAAAAAAAAAATAAAAAAGCTCTTTTTGTATGACAAAGAACTGAATCTCTCGTATCCATATGGAAATTCATGAGCAACAATGGAGATAATATTATAGTGGATTGGTGGTAAAAATCATATATTGTTGGTCATAAAATTTTCGGATAAATAACTTGATGAAATTTATTACTATTGGGCTAGGTAGGATCCGACCCAAAATCCAAATCCAATTATAAGTAATTAATTATTGAAAAAAAAAAAGATAGGGCGTTGTAATGAATATTGTATACGGGGCTTCTATAATTGCATATTATGTTCCCTCGAGAATTCTTTTGGCTAAATGAAGATTGATTCGAAAAGGATATGGAAGCAAAGATCTCCTCAGTCAAAGGTTGATCCTGTTGGTTCTTGTACAAATCAACTAATTTAATTAATAAGAGAGGAATAGTTTATATTAGCTATGTTTTAATATTCTACAAAATCTTTTTTTCCCATTATATCCTACTATTCATCAATTCATGCTTATAAGTCATTAATGATGGTTTCAGAAGAAACCATAGAACAAGAGAAAGTGAGTATGTTTGTAAATGAGTGAACTTACCACTTTCCATGACCAACCTGACTTTTTACAGTGGAGTGTCCTTGAGAGCTTCTTTATGTGGCCAACTAGATAAATAAATTGATGAAATTTATTACAATAGGGCTAGGTTAGATCCGACCCGAAATCATGGTCTAATTGGAAGCAATTAACTAATGGGAAAAAAAATGACGAGTTGTAATGTATACTTACTATTGTGTAGGGGGCATAGCTCCATGTATGTTTTATTCTCTCCATAATTCTTTTAATTTTTTTTATACATGAGACTATTTCTTAAGATTATAATTCATATTATATGATACTATAACTGATATTTATAAATTAGACTATAATTGGGACTAGTTTATATTTTTGTATGAAGAATTGCTTAGATTTGAACATTCACTAATATTCGAGTGATATATACTCTTCATACTTAAATAAAAAAATAGACTGTAAATAAGAAAATACCTCTATAATATACTTGTAGGAGATTAAACTACTGCCCTCTATTTTAGAGGACAAGAGTTCTAACCGCAAAAGTAATGGTGGCTCATAATTCTTTTGATTTGAAAAAGATATCAAAGCGAAGCTATCCTGAATCAGATGTCAAGTGTCGATCCTGTTGGCTCTTGTGCAAATTAACTAATTTGCGCATGTGATTAATAAGAGAGGACTAATTTTATATTGGCTGTGTTTTGATATTTTAAAAAATCACTTTTTCCATTATATTCTACTATTCGTGCTCATAAGTCATCAATGATCGATATATAAGTTCACTTTTCAGTTTTCTGAATGCCAAGATTTGTTGTTGTTGATCACATTAACTCTACAATCCATGGGACTTGTTTCTTATTAATTGCTTTGCTTACGTTGCTTACATTTTAATATTCTTTAATTTATTAAATTGTTTATATACGCTGCAAAATTAAACAACCAAATTTTCATGGGTTTGTTTCTTTTTTTCTCTGAACACGTAGAGCTATAAAATTTGATTTAATATTTATGCCGGCCGTATACTCTATCCTGCAATCTTGATACGCATGTATACACAATCATATACATACATATTCTAGGATTTTTTTTTCTTTAGCTCCATATATCATATGTAATTGCAGCATGGAATGTATCAAACAAATTGCTACCGTTGACGAGATCAAGTCATTATATATACACACACACACACATTTATTTATTTATAAATATATATTCATCATGTAACGCGGTTTTTGCAAAATTTCAAAGGCTATCCTATGAATATTGTAATATGCATGATACATTAGCTGACCTAACTAAAGTACAAATCTTACCAAACTACACTACACCAGCATCACCTTAAAATACAATTTAATTATACAATTTTTGCCAGAAGTACGGTCTTAGCTCCCTGTTGAAACTAATGCTACGGCAAAGTTTTAAATATATCTATCATATTAACCATTGACCACATGGCTCGAATAATTTGTATGAAAATTTTATGAAAAAGATGCGACACTTAAAATAATACGACGGTTTCAAGAAAATATTATGATTGATATTTAATATTATATCTATAAAAAAAATTATACATAGTCTTTTAGTAAAGATATAAACATGACGTAATAGAAATATCTCTAATGAAATAAATGCACCAACTGCTCGTAAAAATATAAATTTTGATTTATTTATCTACGATTACCATCAAGGCAACCTTGTGTACATCGCATCATTCATTTGCAAAAATCGGCAAAATTTGGTAACATATAAAATTATATGCATATTTTTTATTTATTAACCATAAAAGAATGAATACCATATCATTTACAGTAAATCTCTTAAAATATTATTTAAAAATTGTTTAGTAATATTACTCTTATTTTATAATGGGATTATATCAGACACATACATAAGTGTCCTTTAACGTTTACTTTAATTTATTCAAAATCGTATAAGGGTCATAAATTTAATACTCAGGACGGTTGAACGATGGCATGTATTGATATCATTGACGGGATCCAAAGTCATAGATTAACATCTAAACCCTAATATTTTATATATTCACTGTGCAACGCGGTTTTGCAAAATTTCAAAGCAAATGATCCAATATATTGTGACAGGCAGTCATGCACACTAGTGTACCAAAACAAACAGACAAAATCTCACCAACTGCACTGTACTTTAGTTGATTCTGCGTTGAAACTAATGCTAAAGCCAAGTTTAGAGTCACCGCATTGAGCTATTAATAGTCTACGGTGCGCACAATTTCTTCGAAAGTGTTGAGGAAAGATAGAACTCGTAGATTAAATACGACCAAGATGAAAATATATATTTTAAATTAAAGACAAGATCAGTCTCTAGATTTCTCTTCGAATTCATACCCCTTATAAATAGAGCCCTTAAGTAACTAGGTGAGGATATGATTAAATTTGCAGGCACAAATTAAAGAGGATTATACATGGAGAGGAAAAATATTGAGAGTGGAAGAGCGTATATGCTCTTTATGATAGTAATGGTTGCGTTTATGATGATGAGTGCTGATGTTTCAGGTGCACAAAGCGCAGCTCAATGCAAAGAAGAGAGAAGGATATTGGTGAATGCTTGCAAGTCCGTGATAACACGAAGGCCTCCAAGCGCGTATTGTTGCCAAAGATTGAGGGTTACGAATGTTAATTGTGTTTGTCCGGTGATTACACCCCAATTAGCAGCCTTGATTGATGTCAACTACGCGATTAGGGTCATTCAGAGCTGTGGACGTCGAGTCCCTCGCCATTTCAAGTGTGGAAGTAAGCTCTCTCTCTCTCTCTTTTGTCCAGCATAAAAATTTAGTTTTCTTGTAGTGGGCATAAGAATAGTATATATTATTATTAGAATATGAACTAATCTATAATTACTATTCTTTGACAGGTATCACAACACCGTGAAGGGTATGGCGAAGCTTTTGCTGATCTTATTTCCTTAACATATATATGTAATATGAATAAAGAATTATAATGTTTGTGAGTCATCAAGAGTGACCGGTGCTAGTGTGTGTGAGAGAGAGAGGTTTTACAGTGTGCTTATGTAATATGTATTATCTCTAATAAGAATTGCTTTAATATTAAAATTATTATCTTTAGTACTATATGAGTAATACTCATATGCACATGACATCACACACATAATTGCACATAATCAATTAATCGTTAAGGCAAGAAATATTTTAAGACAAATAAACTTATTCACCTTATTAATTTTGTCTTTATGTTCTAAGAGCCCTCGTTCTATTTATCATGTATAATTTTATTTGCGAATAACATTTTCCTTACTAAATATATTCAAAATTGTGTTTCAATTTATAGTGCATACGTGGTGATATATGATCATATATGGTTGTACGATATTCGGTGGACAAGAAATTATCACCTTATATGATTGTTATCGTGAAAATGATTAATTAGTATTCTTAAGCCGATAGGAGTTAAAGACTTGGTAGGCACCCGTAAGCTAATTGGATTAAATTCTCGGTAGGACTTTGTTTATTTGATTTTAGATTGGAACTACATATATCAGCTAATGAAGATTTGATTGGAGCTATAAAAACACTTTGTTTTATAATTATTGCACCGAACAACCCTACCTTTATCATTCCCCTGGCACATCAATGAATTCCCATCAATCCGCTGTAAAAGTCACACAATAGACAGACAACTAAACCTACAATCAATTATATGACTTTTACAGTAGATTGATGGGAATTCATTGATGTGCCATCATTGCCAGAGGAATTCTTCTTCCCCTTTTGACCTCCCCTTCGCTTGTTCCTCGTCTTTCCAAGTATAGCTTCTTCAAATTCTTCGTCAAATGCATGTTCGCTGTAGTTTACTTTCTCACCACCACCTAAAGAACCTGTTGTGTCCTCAGAAAGGCCAATTTCTTTTTCCTGTTCGATGCTTTCACCATTTTCCCTTTTTTTTCCCAGACACAGGATCCAAACCTCCCTTATGATTCCCCCTTTCCCCATCTTCTCCTTCACTTTTCACTACTCTCTCGCCATTCTCAACACCAATTTCACTAACTGACCCCATTCTCTTTCCCCTCTTCAGAAACCTTCCCTTTCCGGCCCCGCTTCATCGGCTTATGATATCCTTGAACAGCCTCACTCTCCGGCGTCTGCTGCTTTATCACACCATTAAAGAGTACAAAAAAAAAACAACTTTTTGTTTCTACTTTGACTCTTTCCAATAGAGTGTTTGTGTTTCTATTTCGGTTTCAATTTTCAATCCGTGCTAACTAAGGACTAACTGTGAGGAAATTGAGTTTACTCCACCACTCCAAAGAATTTGATAAATAAAAATATTACACTCGTTATTAAATAAAAAAATTTCGATCAATAATTATGGTAAAAAAATCAATATTTTACATTACCAGCTAAAGCTAAGCACCGAAATGAATGCTTGAAGAGTCAAAGTCAAGCGCCAAATCGGTGCTGACTTTAACAGTAACGAGACTCTCTCTCTCTCTCGCTCTGTCTCTCACCCCGTGTAAAGAAAGAAAAAAGAAAGTAGTGGAAAAGTGGAATATGGGGTCGGGTTAGGTTCGGATTAGGGTTAGGGTTAGGGTTAGGGCTTGATGCTGTTGGTTTCGGGAAAATTCAGTGGGCGTGGGGGTTTTGAAAAGTGGCGCCAATAATAGAAATTTTGAGGAGGGAAAGGGAATTAATTAACGAACAAAGTGGGGGTCATTTGGAATTGACTCGTGGAATTGGATTCGGCGCCGTACTCCCTGTACCAAGCGACTAGGCCCTACCCCTTACCACTTCAAACATTCTCAAACTGAAGCCACTGTTCGGTTTCAGCTTCAGAGAAAAAATTGTACTTCTCTGTTCGGCTTTATTACCGCACGAGTTTTGTCTTTATTCAAACAAAAATTTTATTTTCATTAAAAAAAGAAAAAGAAAAAGAAAGAGAAACAATATTGCTCCCACACGTGTAAATTGTGTGTGACACCAATCGTACGGTCTTTTCTACTTTTATTGAAACAGAAGAAGAACGTATTGTATTAATTTAAGAATTTTTTTTTTGATTTACTAATAAATAAAAAAATTGATATTTATAGCTATTAATAAATATAAATATTTGAACTTAAAACCTTAATACAATTACACAACAATCTTCTCACATCTCAAATTGAGTCGATCTCATTCTTATTCATGGATTAAATTTTTCATGTCACTTTGTAATCTTAAATTTTCATCAAAAAATATTTTGAACAAATTATTTTTCAGAATTGATGTGGATAATATCTCAGGATACATTTGATATTATTTTTTGCTCTTCGTTTTTCGTCTTACAAAAAAGTAAAACAAAAAAATATGTTTAATGATACTATTACTTTTTATTATGTTTTTTAATTAAATATATCATATCTTAACTGAATCACATAAAAAAAAAAGATAACAGTTAAGATAAAATATATATTATAAAGTCTAACATCTTTTAGTCAGAATTTAATTAATTTTGAATTTTTAGCACTTGACCAATGACGGTATCTCTCGAATCTTTAAGAATTGAATAAGAGTAGATAACTTTTGTTCTTTGAAATAAGTAATTTTAATTCTTTACTTGACTATATATTTTGGTACAGAGTATGGCATTTAATTTGTTGAAATATTAGCATATTATAAGAATGCTTGCTTTCTTTTTTTCATTATGCGAATGAATGCTCATTTATATTAGATATTTATATTGATTTTTTTAATACTCTTTAGCAGTTTAAAAGGAAAAAAAAAAATCTTTGGCTTGTTAAAGTTGGCTTGTTCTATCTACCTCTATTTACCTTTTATAAAATGTGTAGACATTATTTTTTTTTTCATAAATGATACTGAATTTATTAAGGAAGAAAGAATACAAAAACATTCATTTGAAACGATTTTTGGAGAGACTCCAAGCTTCCTCATGCAAACTCCGATGAACTGAAACTGAAACAGGAGGATTATCTCACCAATTATAAGTAATAAGATTTAACTCTGAATTAGCAATATTATCAACCATATAATTCCTGTCTCTGTAGATGTGTGAACTAGTAAAGTGTACACCACGAATAAATTTCAAACAATTCAATCATTTGATACGCAAACGTTTTTTGGTGATTACAAGGAGCTCTTTGGTGAATGCCAATTAAAATCTTTAATTATATTAAGAATGATTTCAACGTTTTTTGGCCAGCATAAAAAAAAAAATAATCTTCTTGTTGTAAGCATAAGTATAATATTATTATTAGAATATGAACTAATAGGCCGGTATCACAACACCATGAATGGTATGGAGAAGCTTTTGCTGATCTTATTGCCTAAACATATGTTATAAGAATAAAGATTCATAACGTTCGTGAGTCATCAAGAGTGATCAGAACCAGTGCGTGTGTGCGTGTGTGAGAAAGAGAGAGAGAGAGAGAGAGAAAGGTGTTTTGGAGTGTGCTTATGCAATACGTATTATCTATAATTGGAATTGCCTGAATAAAATTATTATCTTTACCATACGAGTAATAATACTATATGCACATGACATCACACATAATTGCACATGATCAATTAATTGTTAAGGCCAAAACTATTTTACGACAAATAAACTTATTCACTTTATTAGTTTTGTCTTTATGTACAAAAGCTCTCATTCTATTTGTCACGTATAATTTTACATGCAAATAGCATTTCCTTACTGTATATATTCAGAATTATCTTTGAATTTATTGTGCAAATGTGGTCATATATGATTATATATAGTAGTACGATAATAGGTGATAATAATTTTGTCTCCTTATATGCTTGTTATTGTAAAAATGTTTAATTAGCACTCTTAGGCGGCCAGTCAGTATAAGGTTGAACAGACATTTGTAAGTCAATAGGAGTTAGACTTGCTCGGCACCCGTTAGCTGATTGGATTAAATTCTCGTTAGCACTTGTTCGTTCAATTTTAGATTGGAGCTCTATCAGCTACGGATACATAGTGGGATCTTCAAGCAAATTTGATTGGAGCATAAATTTTTGTTGGAGAAAATTAATCCCGTAAAAATTTCGTGATTAATTTGTTAAATAGAAAGGAAAGCAATCTCTAAATTAATTATTACGCAGTTCATCCAAGTGCAGTAAAGTACGAGGACCGATCTTTTTTGGATTATAGTTAAAAATACTTGGGATACAACAATTTCTTATACAAAAGTATGACTTCAGAATTCAACATATCTCAACGAGTGATAGTAAGCCGCAGATGATTTAGTTAATTCTGCATTTTATCTTTGTAATTCGTTTATTTTGATTGAAGATTTTTCGCAAAAGTTAACTTTAAGATTTTTCATCCTGATTTAGTAAATATTTCTCTTTTAAAAATGCCCACCTATATATCAATATCAACGAGTGGTAATCCTTATCAAGGCAATTTCCTACGACAATGTAACAACCCGGGTCGTCATTCAAAAATTTGGATACATATATAAATGGAATTTTCTTTTCTTGATTTATTAAGTAGTGAGTATAAATATTACAAAGGCTATTGTTAAACTTAATTAATCAAGCTGCAGCTAAGGTTAAGGTTGGCGTGTTGATTATAAAATTATTATTATTATTATGATTAACGGGAAGTCTTCCTAAAATATTATTGCATGGGGGCGTCCGCCAAGCTATTGACTTTCTAGAAGTTGACATGAATCCCATCCACGATCGTTCACGTTTCTCCTTACATTTTATAGGATATTCAAACACTCCTAAATACAACAACCGTGTTTTTTTTTTTTTTTAAATAACCGCGGTAGCGGTTCGAACCTTTGTTCTCAACATTGTGAGTGAAATAACTCTCCCACTATACTATAAACTCATTGGTACTAAATACAACAACCATTAATTCCTCTTGAGTGGTGGATATTTCATGTTCCCTCCCCTCATGTTTAAAGTTGAGGAGTTTGAATTCTTTAATATCAGATCCATTTCATCCATAAACTAATTGATTTGAGCTCAAAATATCTGGATTATACTATAATATAGTTAATTTAAGACATTCTAGTGGAATTTTTTACCAAAAATATTGATAAATTGTAATGTTACGGTCTGCACCCCAATTTAAATGGACTATATATATGTATATATATATATAAATCATTACTTAAGCAAGGCTTCTGAATCCTCAAAAAGACTTTACAAATAAGCTAAAATGTATTGAGATAAACTTAAAACTCATGAACTTTGAGATGTAGAGATTGAATCATTTGGTTGCCGTCCAACTTATCTAACGATTGTGAAATTTTAAAATGCTCGATTCGTCACCCACCACATGAAGAAACTCACAATATTAATTTCAACGGAAAAAGAAAAATGTTATGAAATGATAGAAGATATAGAATATATATGACAGCTTAATTCTGTAATTGAAAACTATACAATTATGGATAAGAAACAATTAATATAATAATAATAATAATAAAGCTTATGTATATACAGATTAATATTCTTCTTAGGAATATAAAATTAATCATCATGACAAATTGACAATGATAGAGGAGCTAATATACAGCTCATGCAAAACGACCCCTATAAATAGAGCCATTTACGTTGGTGCGGACATGAGAGTAGTAGATAACTGGAAATTAAGCAAACAACAAGAACAATGGGAGGAAATAATAAAGCTTGTGTGATATTAGTGGTGTTAACGGTTGCAATGATCTTGAACGGTGCTACCGCGGCGGTGCAGTGCCGTGAAGAGAGGAGGATGCTGGTGAATGCGTGCAAGTCGTTGGTGTTCCGAATCGGGCCGAGTGCAAAATGTTGCGAAAGATTGAGAGCTTCGCGTACTGAATGTGTGTGCTCAGTGATGACACCAACTGTGGCTAAACTCATTGATGTTAACTATGCTGTTAAGGTCGTTCGCCAATGCGGACGATATGTCCCTCGCCACTTCAAATGCGGAAGTAATTAATTAATTAGTTAACCTCTCTGCTCTAATCTCTCTGCATGCATCTTCAAGATTTATTTAATTGTCTAATTAATGCTTTGATTATTTGTTTGTTCGCAGGTATCACCACGCCATGATCGGTGCTCAAGATTAATAAGCCTTCTTGCGAATTGGGATTTTGCTTATCTTAATAATACAATCACTAAGTTAGTGATTATTACGCATGCTTTGAGTTTGTTAGCTGCTGAGTGTGTTTGGTTGTTTGAGAATGTGAAAATAAAATAAGGTGTGTAATTTTGTGAAAAATAAATCACAAAATATTAAGATGTAACACCAACTTGTAATGTTAATACAAATTCCGTAACCACACATGATGATGATAATGTGGTTGAAAAGGAAACAATTTCTTTGCAACTTGGCAGGGTTACGTGCATAGCTCAAACTCAGCTATCCCAAATGTACCTTCGGCCTTTGATGCCAAAACTGGGAGTCCGTTTCACAAGAATAATATATGTTATATTGATCACGAGGGAGGATCGATATATAACCCTAAAATCGGTGCAAAGTAATTGGGGAAAATGAGAGGTGAAAAAACTGATCCTAATGAAACTACTCCATGAGACCTTTTTGTTTAAAGACATCAAGCATAGCAGCACCAATCTTCGCAGGGGATTCGACAACAGTTACTCCGGCTTCCCTCAAAGTCTTGATTTTGTCTTGAGCTGTTCCCTTTCCTCCTGACACAATAGCTGTGCGCACGAAAAAGAGTGACATATGGAAGGTTTAGTGCTCAAAGTAAAGTGATCTATAAACATTTGACAAAGAATTCAAAAGATTTTGGAAAGTATAAGGAATTTAATTCAATCCAAAAAACTTAGTGGATCAGAAGAATACGGTTGCTCAAAACCGATGAGGTAAGAAGAGTAAAGATTCTGAAAACAGACCCTGTAGATGCAGGCTTACAGTATTTCCCTGAAATTAGGTGGATCCTGTATGTTTCACCCACCTCTATACTATCTATGTCCTAGATAATTGCAAAGATAAGCTGAGACTAAAGCTCTAGATAAGGACTTAACCACAACCACGTTACTGTTTTGAAGTTACAAAATCAAACTGCATTTTTCTACAGAAACACTGGAACTCAATACTAAAAATTGTTTTGTTAAGCCAAAGCTCTGCACCTGACCCAATAATAACATATGCATCAACTCAATCATACCCACATTGCCAGCCAACTCTCCAAGTTCAGTCCAATATTCATTTATGGAGGAAAAAGGTAATAAAGATAGCTAAAAACTAGCACGACAACATCAAGTAATAACAGATAGTTTTATAATCAACAGAAATTCTTTTAGCGTCTCACATAAAAGACACGAACATACTAATAGATGTGATTGCAAAAGAATCAAATAAAATAACTTTTGGAATTTTAATACCTCCAGCATGACCCATACGACGGCCAGGTGGTGCAGTAAGTCCAGCAATAAAAGCAACAATAGGTTTTTCAGTCCCACTTTCCTGTTTGATTGGTCGCATAAATGAGAAATTTCTTAAAAAAATGAAAATCTAGCTAATTTTGTACAACCATTATGCTGAAGAAATCATGAAATACTTTCAATACACAAATTATTAGGTTATTCTATAAAGGTCACATAAATTGCAGCAGGCAATGTATAAATTTCAAGTCACAACCAGTGAAATGTAATCACATTATCTAAATGCACAAAACTGTTCAATGGGCACGAGGGGATCAAATCACTTGTAGTTGCTTCATAAGGCTAAGTATGGTAAATAAAATGTAATCAATGCAGGCATCAGGGCTTGTAATCTTAAAATGTGAATAACATACCAAGAAGATGGTGAATGAATAATTATTTTCACAGAATACATAAATGTACTACCAAATTATCAGTCAAAATGACACTGCTTGTGCTTCTTGTATTCACACCTGAAAAGTAAAATTTTGTTGTACACAGTTATAGCTTCCTACAACTCTATCTTTCTCCCTCTATTCTTTTCAAATATCGAAGCACCTTACAAAAAATCCTAGAGGAAATTTCAAATTTGAGAAGCGAACATGCATAGAAATAAATGTAGGATTTTATATTAGGTGCTCGAATGCCATGCTAAACGTTATTTAAAAAGAGAGAGATTCTTAAGGAAGAGTAGATTTAAGCAAGTTCAATAAAACAAAAAGCTGATTGGAAGCTCAAAAAATAAAAACCAATCTAGTAGCATTCATGCTGAATGTTGAGCCAAAACAAATTTCACTGTTGTGCATATGCTACTTGCAATAAGAATCTGAAAAATTCCATAAGAAACCTTGAGATTAGAAACTAAATCCTACAGATCATATAAATTATTAAAGAGTACATGTTAGTAGCATTATTTAAGCCCTTTAATAAACTTTATCCACCAACTTCGCTATTGATTATGCGTAGGGAAAACAACTATCGGATAATGGAACTTTCTCTACCTAACATTGCAAAGATTATATATCAATTTATAACCTCTTAAAAATGATTATATTCAGTATCTAAATTTAACAGCTCAAATACCACAAGACAAGCACTGGCTTTCTCCAAAAGCTTACAGGGAACACACAACTATGATAGCTCACCATTCAAAAGGAACAAAATACATGAATCATCACAACAAATTAAATTGTAAGCAACAGCTCAATACATATAACCAGGCTTAATGCAATCATGAATTATCCACAGCAATTCGTACATTAAGATTTTAATGAGTCAACACCTTCATACATGAGACAAATTTGTTAAAATTCAGTATGATCCTTAATTAAATGCTAGAGCACTTGCCTTTATTAAAGCAGCAGCGTCCTCTTCTGCAGTACCCCCAATCTCACCAATAAGAATTATACCTGTAATGTAATCAGGCATTATTGGGTAAACTGTATCCTATTATATTCTGTATACAATAATTATTTAAAAAGGAAGCATGCAGAATGAGAAGCAGCGAAAATAAAGCAAAAAAGGTGGTGGAAGAATTACTTACTTATTTATTTTTAAATAAGGGATACAATGGCAAAGTCTGATTCAGAATTTTTCCTATAAATGTTTTAAGTAGAATACCACTACACTGCAGTCACCCGATCATTGGTTGATTCTTTTAAATTACACCAAATTTAAATAGTTGTACTCTTAAAATACAATTATCTTATAACTTCATGCCTGCAAAAAAATGAAAAATAAGTGACACGTAGCAAAAGCAGTCTTCTTTCTAATGAAGATTGCTTCCTCATTTAAAAGCGGCTAAAATATTCTGCTTTGCAAGATTTATAGCTAATTCCATTCAGACTCATCATGCAAGCTTTCCCACATTAAAGGCCCAGGATCCCATAAAATTAAAAATCGCTATCTATACCTTCTGGATCACTTAGATCAACTACTAGGGGTTTAGTGTAAACAAAATATTGGACAGATTATTTGTCTTCAGAGGTTGAAGCACTTGAGAGACACAATAATTCTAAGCATGGTTCAGCCAAACTAACAAAAAATACAAGTACTTTATGGGAACAAGAACTAAGAACAAGAGCAAGGCAATGTCCTCAAATCATCTTTTTGAGTAAAATATTCTGTTATGCATCAAATACATCAAATGATTCAAGTGCCTTTTGAAGAAAGAAGAAAAAGATAAGTCAAATATCCGTCATCCGGATCATAACTGATTTTTAAGAAATTATACAGAAATTATTTCTCTGAATCAAGACAAAAACTCATCCTCTGAGGAGTTTACCTTCTGTCTGAGGATCTGCAATGAACTTTGTCACACAGTCAACAAAGTTTGTCCCATTAAAAGGATCCCCACCAACACCTACACAGGTGGATTGCCCAAGACCAACTGCAGTTGTTTGGAAAACCTACCGGATGTAGAACAATTCACAACATTAGTATATCTTTGCAAGTTCTCTTTAACATTAGTAGTAGGACATCAGAATTAAGAAGCAATCATACCGCCTCATATGTAAGGGTGCCAGATCTAGAAACAATTCCAATCCTGCCAGGTTTGTGAATGTAGCCGGGCATAATTCCAATTTTGCACTCTCCAGGTTTGATGATACCAGGGCAATTAGGACCGATAAGCCTGGTTTTTGTTTGCTTGTTCAGAGCAGCCTTCACACGAAGCTGCAACAAGTAAATTGCAAAAATATCACATCAATGGGGGAGCCAGCCAACAGAGCATCAAAATTAACACTTCAAAAACAATAACAAATTTTAGTCTGTGTTAACCATATCGTGTTGGGGGATTCCTTCAGTGATGCACACAACAAGATCCAATTCAGCCTCCATGGCCTCAAGAATAGCAGCAGCAGCGAAAGGTGGTGGAACATAAATCACAGAAGCATTAGCCTTGGTTTCAGCCTTTGCTTCTGCAACTGAATTGAAAACAGGAAGTCCCAAATGTTCAGTGCCACCCTTCTTCGGTGTCACTCCGCCAACCTGTGTAAAGAACAAAAAAAAAAAAAGGGCAATCATCGAAAAAGTAAGGACGAAAAGCAGAAACTGAGAAATGGGATAGATACCATTTTGGTGCCGTATTCGATGGCTTGTTCAGTGTGAAAGGTGCCATTCTTGCCGGTGATGCCTTGGCAGATGACGCGAGTGTTTTTGTCAACGAAGACCGCTGGTACTGGCGGAGGAGCCGTCGCGAAAGACCGAGACTGACCGCAACAAATATTGGAGGACAAATGCAATGACCTCATCACTCTACTTGCTTGTCGAGCCATTTTGGGTTTCTTCGCCTTCCAAAGTTTACGATCTCTCTTAACTCAAAAGCCTCAACGCAGCCAGCGACCGAAAAATTCAAAGAGGAATACAAAGTCCGCGCTGCCTGTGCCTGCCTGGCGACTTGGCATTTTTGGACTTTGGCTTTGCGCATTACCTCGTTACTTCACTTGATCACTTGCCTAATTTAAATTTTCAATGGAGTTACAATCTTATATATATATATATATATATATAAATAAAATTTGTAATTTAATTCAGAAAAGAAGTTACTAAATACCATTACTGTTGCATTTACTCTTTTTTTTAAAAAAAAATATCATATCACAAATTTATCGTAGCAATTCTGATCATATTATATGATCCAAGGGAAAGAAGATCTACAAATTCCCTCATTGTAAAATTTATTCATTGATTAGCGTTAGCCAAAACCACAAGCTGTAATGACTGAAAATTTCAAATTGCTAATTCAAGATACATCAGACGACCATCATTTATACCATTCCAAGAGGACGAACAATTGGGATTAATCTAAGCCAAAATAAAAAGGGTCTTAACAAGCATTTTCACAATGAGCTTCCACGCGAAGAATCTAAAATAAATCATAACAAGGCAGATAGCACAAAATTGTTCTGCCCTATAGCTAGCTATTACAAAATTGTTGACTCCAGCACTAATGTTTGGATACAACAATTAGATGGATGATGGATGATGGTCTAAGCCTTCTGTTTCTTCGGCACACGGTAGCCACCGACAACACAAGCATGGTCTCGCTCAAAAGGCTCCAGTGTCACTTGCTCGAAAGGTTTGAACTGCTCCTGTTGCAGCTTCTTAACTTCACTCTGGAACACTGCCTCAGCAGGAACAGTGGAATCTATGCAGTTTGCCTGAGATGTTCAACCACAGCCGGGTTACATTACATATCAAGCACGCCCGGAGGAAGAAAAGAAAACGCAATGGTTCACATACAAGACTGGGTTCCTTGTAGTTTTTTAGACGTGCAATTTTCCCAATTACTAGTTTGCTAGTTAGAAATAAGGCAATGATTACGATTTACCAACACATAAAGCTGTAAAGAATTAACACCAACCTTGATAGAAATAACAAAATGACCTCCTGCTTTGAGAAAATATGATGCATTCAGGGCTAATATCCTTGCCTGTAAGAAAATTCACAGCAAGAAAAGCTCAGAAATACAAACACCTGGTAAAACTTAAAGATAACTAACTCCAAAATGTTATGGGATCACCAGAATAACAATGAAAAAGCAGGAAGTTCACTCTGTTTGCAGATCAATTGGATTTTTTTTTTTCAAAAAAAAGAAGCTAATCACAAGAGAACAAATCCGACAAGTCCAATTCTAAAGCAAGCCTTTTGTTTTTCCCATGGTGCATGACACATGCTGGAGGCACGGAATTTCTTGAGATTGAATATAAAGACAAAATATTCCAACCACAACACATATTGGGCTGATCAAGTACATGGATAATAGCATTAAGTAGATTTTCCTTTGTGATCTGCAATCAGTCACAGCATAACCTAACAGTTTTTAATCCCTCAGAAATTATGCAAGTATTGTAATCAAACTTACTGAAGTCAGTGGTAAAAAATTAAAGAATGATGTAGAAGCATGTAATGAATTGCAACCAAACTCAGAATCTTTTTCATCAAGATTGATTCTCAGATGACAGATTTATAAAATAAAAGCTGAAGAATAGTAACCAAATTTATTTTTTATTTTTAAACAAAAACATGTGAAGAATAGAATTCCACCATTATGACCTCAAGGATAAATTTGGAAAAATTTCATTTAAAACAAAAAAAAGATAAGTATAAGGAAGGTTGCAACATTGAAATTGCTTCTTATAAGCATCTGAAACTCGGGTTTACATCACCCACAATATCATGAATGGGAATCCGAGAATATCTTCACATGCATGAATGATAATAGGGCAGTAAACAATATTTCAAAAAGTACAATTTTTTTATAAATAAATAAATAAAATTAAAACAAAAAGAAATAAAATAAAAATTAAGACGTTACCAAGAAAAGAAAACTTATTTAAAAGAAAATTAAATGAAAATATAAAAAATGGTATTTATGAATAGGAAACATATTTAAGACCTATTCCCAATAGAAGAAGTACAAAAGGTTAAGAAACAAGTATACTTAGCAAAATAATGGACAAATCAATTAACAGTACAATAAAGGTTTAAATCAAAAACAATAACTAATAGAAAATTTCAAAATTTAATTGATATTACATCAGGATTCTCGAGTTTACATCACCCTAATGTCCTGAAGGGGAATCCGAGCAAATCTCATCATATGCAACAATTTCTGAAAACAGTACACAATCTTATGAAATAGCAAAACATGGAAAAGTAAAATTTAAAAAAAAATCATTTAAGATCTTGATTTTACTCATAGTTGAGCAATAACAAAATAAAACTTCATACCAAAATCCAACACCACATAAACATTACCCCATCATTAACTGTTTGCAAATTGTTTATAACAATGGACTGAAACAGAAACAAGCACAAAGAGCAAACCTGATCAGGTTGGGCAACGTCAGAAAATATCACATCTACCATACCGACCAACATACGGTACTTGGCAGGATGTCTAGCATCTTCAATTATGGGTATGACATTAGTTCGCTTCTTTGCCATATTGACCAGGTCCCTACCACTTCTATGAGAAAATTCCACTGCATAAACCACTCCATTCTGCACGAAAAGAGAATTAAAAGTTCTAGCAAGCAACTCTACTGATATAAACACATTAAAAAGAACATACTTTCTCGCAACCTACTTACAGGGCCAACAACATCCGAAACATGTGAGACAGTTGTACCGGAAGCAGCACCAAGGTATAGAACCCTAGCACCAGGTTTCTTGACACAAAGAAACGCAAATAGTCAATACGCAACTTGCCAGTTCAAATTGGTTAAGCAACACATGATAAAAAAATATTGAAAAATAGTCATAAGGGAAAGACTTACAATCCAAATATTATCAACACCACCAAGAACAGCTGCAGCCAATTTGGAACGGAAGGGATTCCAAACTCTATACTCAACTTTAGTTCCATCTTCATTCTAAATAAGAAACACAAACACATATGTAATATAAGTTCATATAAAAATTTCATCTTTACTACAGAGCTAACAACGATTAACATTAATGGAAAAGCAAATGACCTGGACGGTGACCCTCTTCTCATTGTAGACAGCCTCACCGGGGACGAGATTCTTAGTGACAAGGGCATCTTCTTTACCCTTGGCAATGAACACTCCTTCGTGTCTATGAGGCTCAACTACAACCCTGCTTCCACCCTTCATTCCTCCACCACCGCGGCCTCTTCCTCCACCTCGACCACCTCCACGACCGCCACCTCGGCCTCTCATAGCGCTACCACCACCTCTTCCACCTCCACCACCTCGGCCGCCACCTCTTCCTCTTCCTCCTCCATCACCTCTGCCTCCCCTGAACCCACCGCCACCACCGCGTCCTACGCGCACAAAAAATCAAAAACCCATTAATATTTTACATTTCCAAGAAAATAAATGACATTAAACCTGCCCATATCTTTAAAAATCAGAAGACGACAGACCCTGTTGCTATATTTGATTGCTGAAAGATGAAAAAATAAAAAGAGAAAACTCAAGGGGTTCCTGTTACCTCTTGGAGGTCTCATGTTTGATGCTCTGCCGGCTACAAAGATTACAAAGAGTGCGAGCGACAGTGAGAGAACGGCTATGTTCAGATTTCGAGTGTGCTCTTATAGCGGCGAGTAGCAATTAGGGTTTAGGGTTTTTCGTTATTTAACATTCATTTACACTTTTTGTTATTCTCATTTGACCCTATATGTTTTCCTTAATATACAGATAGCCCACAATGATTCCCTAAATTGTCTTTCGGGCCTCAATTTTGGTGGTTGACTGGATTTGACTGATTTAACTCTAGAACAAATTTTAGTTGAATTTTTTTGTTGTTAAAGATGGTACCAAATTAACGGTTACATACATGATTTTATTTTGGAATGTGTTATCTATGAATATGTGGCAATTTTAAGATGAGTCATACAATGAAAATGCTTTTCAATATAGTCATAGAATGCTTTTATGAGTTGAGGCAATCTTCACCATATGATTATTGATTAGTTAAAATGATTAAAATTAGGAGGGTTATATAAATTTCAAAATATTTGATTTTTCTTTTTCGTATGAAAGGTTTCAAAATACTTGTTAATGGTAAAAAGTATAATAATATGGAATTTATTTGTTTTAATATATAATGTATTGGAGTTAGCTAAAATATAACACAAATTATAAAAATAGGAGTCAAATTGATTTATTGGATAAATTGTGTTTTTTAAGATGTAACAAAGAATCCAAATAGTACGAAATGATGATTGATGAGACTTATCCTCAATATGCATCTATTATTGTAATAAATATGAATTTAATGCTCTTAATCTTGTATTTTTAATTAAACACATATTTTTAAAAAAATTTGAGATTTACCTTGATTAGCCGTAAATCCAAGTTTAAAAACTCGTTATGGAGTTTGTATGGATTGCTAAGAAATTGATTCAAGTGCTGCAAAGCTGCTACCTTCACCTCAGATCGAAATTACTTGAATGTACTGTGTATATGAATAGTGAAGTCGGGAGAGAAAAGAGAGAGAGAGGTGCACTGCACTCATTCTCCAGATTTTTCAACAGTTAACTCCCAATGGGCTGAAGTCACTTATATACTGTGGCTAAGTGCAGGGACCCCTCATGTGTTAGTATAAAATTACCCATCCCATTATGAACTATAATAATACAATTAAAGGTTATACTTGTTCATAATATATTACCATATAGGGTATCATAAAATCAGATTCATTAACACAATATTTGATCACTTAATACATGAGTCTGTTAAAATTGTTCTTTAATATTTGACATTAGTCACGTATTAATTCGGTAAAGTATAAAACAATTAAAATGATTTATGTCAGTCTACAATATGTGAGAAATAAATCTAACAATCTCCCACTTGGACGGCATAAGTCATTATAATGATAGTTTGAAAATAAAATATTTTGAAAACAACCGAATTAATCAATATGCAACTATAGCAACAGGTCAAATGTGAGCAATCAATCAAATATCAACAAGTCCAAAATGTATCACAAGTATCAAATCATATATGCACCGACAGGATGCTCCAGACAATAAATACCCATAAACACGTGACTAAGTAGTAGTATACAAGTATAATAATGAAAATAGCATGGAAATGTGATTAACATGCCTATTTCCATAAGGTCATGTCTAGCAAAATGAGACGAAATCAAAATGTCTCCTAGACCATCGCTTCTATATAACCATAATGAGATTAGATCAAAATGTCTCAAGAAGCAAGCTTGCATTTTATCATAATGAGATTAGTGTCAAAATGTCTCAAGGAAGCTGTGCTTTTATAATCATAATGAGACTGAAACCAAATGTCTCAAGAAAGCACACTGAAGCCAAGCCAAAATGCTTCAGTTTAAAATGTCCATAATGAGACTAAACCAAATGTCTTGGACCACAATATCCTCACGATATACATAATGTCATATTCAACCAAATGTGTACACAATATATGGCATATCAGTATTATATAACAATATGCATGCATAATAACAAAATATGAGTAATACAAAATCTCATTTAAGTTGAAATATATAATACAAACTAAAACTCTCACTGACTCAACATATAAAAGAGGATTCTAACAATCCCATATGAGTCACATGATCCCTAAACACTTTTGGAGTTAAAGCTTTAGTAAGTGAATGAGCTAACATGAGTTTTGTAGGTATATACTCTACTGATACATAAGATAGAGTAATTTTCTCTCTCACAAATAAGTATTTAACATCAATATACTTGGAGCGTGAGAAACTTCCTGTATTATGAGAAAAAGAAACAGCTGCAGAATTATCACAATATATCTTTAATGGCCTCGGCACAGCCAACAAAAAATCTAATCCTGTGATAAAATTCTGCATCCATAAAGCTTGACGTGTAGTCTCAAAAAAAGCTATAAGTGTCTGCTTGACACTCTTCAATGATACAGCTCCTCCTGCCATCATAAAAATATAACTAGATGTGGATTTCTTGTCTTTCAGACATCCTGCGAAATCAGCATTAGAATATCCAACTATATTTAAGTAGTCAGATTGCTGATATGTCAATACAAGGTCTTTAGTAGCTTGTACATATCTGAGCACTTTCTTTGCAGTCTTCTAGTGTTCAAAACCAGTATTGCTCAAGTATCTTCCAAGTACACCCACTGCAAAAGCAATGTCAGGGCATGTACAAACTTGAGCATACATCAAGCTACACACAACTGATGCAGATGAGACTATTTACATTCTAGTTTTATCTACATCATTATCTGGACATTGAGACTTGGAAAGTTTGTCACCCTTTGTTATTGGTGTTTTTCCAGGAGCACAAGACTGTAGATTAAAAATTTTCAGAACACGATCAATATAGGTCCTTCGAGACAATCCTAGAACTCCTCTAGATCTGTCACGAAGAATCTTTATCCCTAATACATAATAGACTTCATCGAGATCCTTCATATCAAACTTGTATGACAGCATCTGTTTTGTCTCAAGTAAAAAATCAGTGTCATTAGCAGCGAGCAATATATCATCCACGTAAAGCACCAAAATGATGTATCTGCTCCCACTGATCTTCAAGTATATACAATGATAAAAAATGTTCTCCTGAAATTCAAAAGAGGTGACAATATCATGAAATTTCAAATACCACTGTCTGGACGTTTGTTTAAGTCTATAAATAAACCTTTTGAGCTTACACACCATGTTTTCTTTACTAAGCTCAACAAAGCTATCAAGTTGCACCATATACACATCTGTAGACAAGTTTCCATTAAAAAAAGTTGTCTTCACATCCATATGATATAATTCTAAATTAAAATGAGCTACAAATGCCATGATAATATGAAATGAGTCTTTGGTAGAAACAGAAAAGTAGGTTTCTGTATTATCAATATATTCTATCTAATTGAAACCCTTGGCCACAAGTTTGGCCTTGTATCTTTCCACATGACCTCTGACATCTCTTTTAGTTTTAAAAATCCATTTGCAACCAATTGGCATACATTTATCTGGCAATTCAATTAAGTCCTAAACCCCATTGTGATACATAGATGCCATCTTATCCTGCATGGCATGTGTCCAAGATGACGATTCTGTACAACTGATTGCTTCCTTAAAGGTAACATGGTCAGATGATAAATCACCATCAATATTATGTTCCTGCAAGTAAACCACATAATCATCAGAAATTGTAGGTCTGCTGACCATCTCGGATATTCTCAATCGTATATCAATGACATCATCCTCCACAGCCATAGGCTCCAAAACATGATGAGGTTCATGATTAATAAAATGAACATTAATACGTGGTAATCCTATTGCAAAAGCTGGATAAGATAGGACAAGCAAAACCACAATTTCTTCTCTTAATGTGAGATTGTGAGGCTCAATACTCCTACTATTCTAATCATTTTCAAAATAAATGGCACGCTCAGACTCAATGATTCTGGTAGTATGAGAAGGACAATAAAACATAGAACCCCTTGAGCCTATACAATAAGCCAATAAAATGACCACTAATAATCTTCAGATCAAGTTTCCTTGATTGTGGATTATAATGTCTCACTTCTGCTCTGCATCCCCAGACATGAAAGTAACGAAGTCTAGACTTCTTTCCTGACCATAATTGATAAGGATTTTTGGGCACTGACTTACTGGATACCTGATTCAAAATATAAGCAGCAGTTTTCCCGGCTTCACCCCACATAAAATCTGGTAAAATTGAGTTTCTTAACATGTATCGCACCATGTCAAGAAGGGTACGGTTTCTTCTTTCTGCAATTCCATTCTGTTTAAGAGTCCCAGGCATTGTGTACTGAGCTTCTATTCCACATTCTTGAAGAAATCTAGCAAAAGGTCCAGGATTATGCCCAATTTCATCATATCGCCTATAGTACTCACCACCTCTATTTGATTTAATCATTTTACCCTTTTGGAGCTCAACATTAGCCTTAAAGACTTGAAAAACAAACAATGATTCAGCCTTTTCAGTAAGAAGCTCAACATGATTATAACGAGAAAAGCTATCGATGAATGTGATGAAGTACTTATAACCACCGTAGCAGTGAGGAGTGAGCGACTCACGGATGTCCAGATGTATCAACTTGTAACCTCGCGACTTCTCTGAATTTTCTCTTTTCTAGTTTTGGCAGTAAATTTGCCTTTGACACAATCAACACAAGTGTCAAAATTAGAAAAGTCTAGATTATGGAGAATATCATCTTTAATGAGTCTTTCCATCATCTGTTTGGAAATGCGATCTAACCGTTTATGCCACAATATTGAGGAATTTTCATCAACCATTTTACTATTAGAACTAACAACATTCATAACATGAGCATTGGATGATGATTCAGCAGCATAAGGAAATAAATAAATCATATATAAGCCATCATATAGAGTGCCAGAACCAACTAGCTCTAAATTACGGAATAAGTAAACTTTTCTGTCATCAAAATGAAAAGTATAGCCACATCTATCCAAAATAGATACAGATACCAAGTTTCTTCTAATAGAAGGAATATAAGCTGTATCTGATAGATCCAAAATTGGCCTGTTGCTAGGTGTAGTCTGACAACTCCTATGCTTTCAACTTTGGCTTTTACTTCATTGCCCATATGTACAATCAGCTCTCCTTCATTGGGCTCCCTCATGCTTTTGTTCAAATATGAAAAAATTTCATGTTTACTGTAAAAAATTTACTCCATCTTTATTTTGGCCACCAAAAAACATGAACAAAATTATTTTTCTACTCATTAAACATCACCCATGCATTATTTAATGAACTTTTATTCAAATATGTTCGGAATCAAAAAATCCAAAAATAAAAAAAAATGCCATGGGTGAGTCAAAACTGGATTCATTACAAAAAATGACCATGGATCAATAGGAAATGCATAATCATGAGCTTTGATACCAATTGTTGTAATAAATATGAACTTAATGCCCTTAATCTTGCATTTCCAATTAAATACATATTTTAGGAAAAATTTGAGATTTATCTTGATTAGCCATGAATCCAAGCTTAAAAACTCGTTATGGAGTTTGTATGGATTGCCAAGAAATTGATCTATGTGCTGCAAAGTTGCTGCCTTCATCTCAGATCGAAATTGTTTGAATGTACTGTGTATATGAATAGTGAAGTCAGGAGAGAAAAGAGAAAGAGAGGTGCACTGCACTCATTCCCTAGATTTTTCAACATTTAACTCCCAATGGACTGAAGTCACTTATACATTGTGGCTGAGTGCAGGAACCCTTCATGTGTTAGTACAAAATTACTCATCCTATTATGAGCTATAATAATACAATTAAAGATTATACTTGTCCATAATATACTATCATATATGATATGATAAAATCAGACTTATTAACACAATATTTGATCACTTAATACATTAGTCTATTAAGATTGTTTCTTAATATTTGACATTTGTCACGTATTAATTCGGTAAAGTATAAAACAATTAAAATAATTTATACTAGTTCACAATATGTGAGAAATAAATCTAACATCTAGTTGAAAAAAAAAATTTGTGATTTAAGAAAAGATGGAAATAAATTATATTTCAACCTATCATTAGCGTTATTTACCGTTGATTCTATTGTACGTATAGGATCATTTCATTTATAAATTATGTTTTTATTCACCTAGTTGAATCTTGAATCAAGGAAAATTTTTATTTCTTCTAATAAAAAAAAATATTGGGATTGTAATATACCAAAAAAAATTAAAGAATTATGAAAATTCTATAGTTATTTAATGATTTTTTTTATTGTTAAAGTACCGCACACTCTCATAATTTTATTATCGTTCCCTTCGTAAGTTTTTTTTTAAAAAAAAAAAAAAATCTTCAGATGATATTTTAAAGGCAAATTCTCTATATTTCAGGCCTAAATATCTAGGCTAGCATGTAGATCCATGACAAACAAATAAAAATTAACCTTTTTTCTTTTTTCATGTGCCTTTACAGATTGCAACTAATTTCATGTTATTTTTTGGTTGTACCAAAAATATCCTGCAAGATATTTTCAGGTCCAGATGTACTCACAAATATCCCATATCTTGTAAGTTTTGTGAAGCGTACAAAACCTGTGACCACTCTTTTTCTTATCTTTCTTAGAAAAAATAATAAACAAAGCAAAAGGAAAAAAAAATGCCTACTGCAGCAACTGCATGGCTGCCTTTGTTCACGCCTAGTATTTCAACGATAACCAAAAACAATCCAATCCTGAAAACGTCCAGGAAGTTAAATAAGTGCAGTAATAATTCCGCAACAAGCTGCAAAGCTTCATTGAACATGGATTTTGATCTTTATGATCTTCTGGGCATCGATAGCAGTTCGAATCAATCTCAGATCAAAACGGCGTACCGTATGCTGCAGAAGAGGTGTCACCCCGATATAGCAGGAGCAGCAGGACATGACATGGCTATTATACTCAATGAAGCTTATTCTATTCTCTCTGATCCTAATTCCCGATTGGCTTATGATAAGGTTATTATTAGATTCCGATCATTTTGGTTTACGTAAGATTTATTTTTATTTTTTAAAATGCTTTTATCTTTGAATTTTAATTATTATGTTTATGCAACCATAGTGTAATAGTCTTACCTTATTGTTGTTGCACTTGCTAATTTTTGTTAAAATATTGCGAGAAGGTGAGCTTTGCGTGAGGAATTTCACCGAGCTCCCATTACAATTTTGATCTTTTTCCACTTGTTAAAGGGTTTCAGTGAAATTCTCCCTAGAGAGGGTTTTAGTAAAGTGACCAAAATTTAGTTGAACTTGTGCATTGTATTGCTATCAATTTGGCAACGCTTTGCTTGAAGATTACCAACTGAGTCATTGTTTTGAGCATGCAGGAACAAGCCAGGACTGCTGGACTCCGAGGCTACACCGGAAAACCTATATACTCTGCATGGTTTGGTTCCGAAAGTGAACAAAGAGCTGTGTTTGTTGATGAAGTGAAATGTGTTGGCTGCTTGAAATGCGCCCTATTTGCTGGGAAAACTTTTGCAATTGAATCAGTGTATGGAAGGGCCAGAGTAGTTGCTCAGTGGGCTGATCCTGAACACAAAATCCTGGAAGCTATAGAAACGTGCCCAGTAGATTGTATCTCGTAAGTTTCTAATTCATGCTTATCCAACACATGTTGTTATCCGTTTAATAATATATTTGCTTGTGCTTCTGCACCAAGGATGGTGGAGAGGTCGGATTTAGCAGCCCTCGAATACCTAATGGCAAAGCAGCCGCGTGGTTACGTAAGAGTGGGGGCAGGGAACACTGTAGGTGCACGTGTCTCGAACATTTTCGTTGATGTCAAGAAATTTCAAACACAATATGAAGATGCAATGAACAAAGCTGCTGGAAAGGTATGTACAAAAACTTGAAACCAATATATAGAGTTTCTCTTTGCTTCTGCAAATTCTAGCTGTTCCATGTCAAGAAACTAGCTGCCTAGCCCGAAACAGAATTATTTAGATACAACTTTTGATGCTCCTTTTAGCCTCAAATATTTCATTTCAGGAGACGGACACCAATTGGGAAGCACGACTTTCAGCCATCCAAGCAATCAGATCAATCTCAAATTGGATATACTGGCAAACACCCAATGCAGAATCTTACCAAAATCTGACACAGTCGAAGCAGAAACCAAAGGAACCAAACATTAAAAAGCTCCTGGATGCAGCAGCTGCCAGGAAACAAGCAAGACAGAACACAAAAAGCCTTCCATCAAACTGCATGTATCATGATGAGTACTGGATTCCATCTACTTATACTCTTCCAGATACAACCCAAAGCAGCCGGAGCTCTGAAGCCACCTCAGAATCTCCACATAATAAAGAATGGAAGAAAGCAAATGTCAAGAATTACAGTGTACGGGAAGAAAATAGGAGGAGCCCCATTGCTCTGGGAATTCCAGTTGTGACAGCAGCAATTGCAGCAGCTATAGTTCGGCTGCAAGTTGATCAAGGGGTTACTGATGGATTGACAGAACACATAGGCGGCTCTTTGGCATTGGTTATTGTCAACAGCTCTTGGTTACACGTGATGTTAGCAGGGTTTACTTGGTATTTCATTGGAGCAGCAATTGTAGAGCTGATTGAGGTCATTGGCAACAGGCAAGAGTAGGAAAAACATAGGGTAGGAATATATACACAGGCATATTGACATATAAAGTTCCTCTGTATACAATTTACAATCACACACACTGAATGATTTTGCAAAGTTTCGACTGGAACAACCAAAAAGACAAACAAGTAAAAGGCAATGTCAAAAGAAGGCGGAAAATGCCCGTCTATTCATTACTCTCTGTACGAGCACAGTAGCACTGGGAAATCAAGGAAACTGATTCAACATTCACTAAGATGTGGCTTGGTAGAGTAAGTAATGACCTATGCGATGTCAACTCCAAGAAACAAAATTTAGATGGCCAGTGAAACAACTTAGGGCAAGAACATTAGCTCTTTCCCCTTGAAAACAGCACAAAATTAATGAATGTCTTTCTCCTTGAAAACAGCACAAAATTAATGAATGTGAGTTAATAATATGCCGGACATCAGCCCCATGAACGTAAGTGCAGAGAATAAACCTGTGAAACTATATAAAATATAATATTTAATCTCTCTTCATTTGCTTTGTTTGTTATTATTATGATTGTATTTACTCCACACAAATGCACAAATTGCTCTCACTCAGTTCCCAAGTGTAGCGTCTAAAACTGGAATAATATCAAGGAATTCCTAATCATGAAATAATTATTACATGCAAATCAGAAATTAAACTCAGCTGAAGATAAATCCATGCTATTAAAAAAATGGAAAAAGAAAAATCAAATCCAATTGAATTGATTCCAAACTATTCATTTACCAAAAACTATGACCAGAGTTGGTTACTGATAAAAGGTACATAAAATACAAAAAAACACATCTTTTAACAATGACACAAATTCAAGATTGAATACTTCATTAAACGGGTGTTCTCTATTCATTGATAGATAAGTGCGTTCTCAATCCATTGACTCTTAGAGACAACTTTCACACAATAGGTTTCAAATGAAGGTCTTACAAATAAATTACAATTGTGCACAAGTACTCAATAGCGGTACTTGGTGGAATAATCCTTAGGTGCAATTACTAGACCGCGGCCCTTCCTTGCCCCTCGGTAGACAGTCTCAACAATGTCAATGAACTCCTGCTTATCCTTAAGAGCCCAGTTGATCTTATTGTTATTTCCAGTTCCCAAATCAATCATAATGTGCTTGTTCCTGAAGAAGAACATGACGGTTGAGGGATCGTAAAGCTCATACATTGTGTTAAAATCAGGAACCTCTGAAATGTCCACGAGGTAGATGACAGCAAAGTTTTTAATTGTCTCAGCAACCGATGCCAGCACTTCATCCATCTGCATCCAAGAAATTACACAAAAAATTAATTACATCATCATCAAATAACGATCAAGCTTTCAAATCAATAAAAATGGTGAAAAATTTTGTACAATAAAACAATAACAAGCTAGATAAATAGGTGAAATCATATTTGTCGCTAATTAGCATTTTGATATCCCCCACAAAGCTTTGTGCCCTTGAAATATATTACTCTTACATTCAGGAAACAAAATAAAATTACTAGAATGGTAGCTCAAATTGCAACTGGAATAAAAATTACCCAAGTCCTCTGGAGATCTCTTGAAAATATTACATTTTTCTAAGAAATGTTTGAAAGGCAAATGGGTCATAGCCTGTGATTGAGTATATTAAGTTTAAGAACTTGGACTGTACTTCAAATTCAAATGTGTTTGCCTACAAAACTAAGTAAACAAGATGAACACATGACATGAACCACTGGAGACTACAATTCCTAATCCATCCTCAAACGCCATAGGCCCATAGCTATGGCTAAAATCATCATGATCTGCTCTGCTGAGCTCGCATATTGTAACAAAATATTAAACAATGCATAAAACAAAAGAGACAACCAAAAAATTGAGTCAATTGACCAAAAATTTCAGCCAACATGGATTGAGTTATTTCTCTAAGCTAATTACCCTACGCTATGCCTCCAAATTATCCTATGTTTTACAAATATGTAGGATGTACCCAATAGCACAGCTTGTGTCAATTTGAGCACATAAACCTAAAACCGAAATTGAACATACAAATCAAGCTTATTGTAGCATGAAATTATTAGAATCCCAAAACTGAAAACCCTAAAATTAAGAGAGAAGAAGCGAGGGTACCTGCATACAGGTTTCGTCCCAGTCGTGGCCGAAACGGATGACCACGAGACGCTCTTCCTCAGCCAGGATGGCCTGATCTACGGCCCATCCTGAGTGCAAGTGCGGTAGCAAGTACGACATCTCTCTCTCTCTCTCTCTCTCTCTCTCTCTCTGTCTCTTTTCTCTACGACGATATTTTAATTCTCTCTTTCACCTTTACACACCCCTAGTTATAGGCAAAAGCAGAGACGGTCCATATTATTATTTACTTATTCTTTAGATTTGGCAATTTGATCCCTCAACGGAAACGGCTGAAAAGCTAACTAGGTTCGTTCTATTGGACTTGGAGTGGATGTCTAATCTGACCGCCCAACTGGGCCATTTTTATTGGGCTTCTGGCCCAATATCTCTCATAGAGTTATAAGAAGCATTTTGCTTTTTGCAGCAATGAAATTGAGATTTAAGGAAAAAACCAAACAAAAAAAAAATTACAGTATTTAATTTAATTTAGAATACCTTCAGGTTCAAGATGAGACGCAGGGACGTATTATAAGTTGCATTCATTATTCCAACTAAACACAATCCAATATCAAAGAGAAAAGGATTATCAGAAAGAAACCACAGATATAAATATAATAATCATAAATCATGCGGTGTTGTCTAAAGTACAATAATATTGAGTAAGTACCTGCATGCAGGTGTCGTCCCAATCGTGGCCGAATCGGATGATGACGACGCGTTCTTCCTCGGCGAGGATGGCCTGATCGACGGCCCAACCTGAGTGAAGGTGCGGCAGCAGGTACGACATCGTTTCGCTTTTTTATTTTTTTATTTATTTTATTTTCCTCTTCTTGTTTATGCTCTAGAAATTTATAACTGGAATTGAAAATAATGCTCTACTGATAGGGTGAAAACAGAGTGGCCTTAGGAAATTTATAGGGTGGTTCAAAATTCAAATCGATGAAGCGAAGGGTCTAGAAGGCAAGTTCCTTATAACATGCCACTAATATTGCTTCCGATTTTGATGCGTTGATCTTTCGCAAACTGATTGCACCACGTGTGTGTATTACGTTTGATGTGAACCAGGAATCTGTTGCCCAACTGCCCAATCAGTGGTCTGAATTTTGTCACTAATTAAATTGAAAAGAATTTTAGAGGAAATAAAATTGAGGGGCCAAGTAAGGTAAGGTACAGGCGAAATAGTTTTTAGCCAATAGTTTACGTTCTTTATAGAAAATTGTACAATTAATATAAAATTAGTTTCTCAAAATAATTATTTATTGTTTATTAAATTTATTAAAATTGATATAAATATAAATATTAAAAGAGCATATAAGATAACATTAGGTTTTTTTTTTGGATCTTAGATAAAATTAGTTGCTTAATATAATTATTTATTTTCATAATTTTTAACATTAAAAATATTTAATTTATATATTTTTTTTAATTTTAGAGCACAAAATAGCTCATGGGATAAAATATACTTTTAACATAAAAATTAAGTTCTATTTCGAGCGATAATGTGTGGGCAGGCGGCCCTCACTAAGATTTTAGTGTGCAGTGTGTTAATAAAATGAAAAGAATTTTGTGCAAATATTAGAGAATTGATAAGAAATGAAATATTAAGCAAAAAAAACTTGGCCTTTTAGTAAAGTGATATATCAGGATAACTTAGGAGTCACGACTATGAGTTCGTTTAGGATTAAGATTGGACAATTATAAGGTATAATATTAAAATATTTAATAAATATTAACTGCTGTATTTTAAAATTTATGTTGATATAATTTTTGTTTGATAGGAAAAATTATTATATCTTTATAATTTTATTAAAATTATTTTTATTTTATAATGATAATTATAAATTTTTTCTACGGCCACCATGCCATGAAACTCAAAATAAAAGCAATAATACCTCAGAACTGCAGAACTGCATTAATTTTAATCTTAATTTTAATCTCATATTTTCTTTTTTGAAAAAAAAAAACAAAAACAAAAACAAAAGTACAAAACCAAAACCTTAACAAGCCGGGTTTTGCTCTTGCAGATCTACGATTGCAAGCAGGCAGCAAACACGGCATGTTCCATTATCTTTTAATGCTTTCTTGGTTTTGTCTTATGTAACTAATCTGCTTTCTAAAACATCTCTTTTTCTTAATCGAAAGCAAGATGAAAAAGCAATCGAAAAGTGAGTGTTGCATCAAAACGGGGGCTCAACCGGACGTTTATTGGAGGGGCGTGAATGTTTCAAAGTGTGATCGGTAGAATCATGGGATCTCAAGTAGATGATTGAAAACATTTAGATTATACAAAGCTCACTGACTTTTACTGTGGGTAATTGATTGTCATTGCATCTATTTTGTTACAATCAGGATCTGAGATTAGCAGGCTTAAAGTCCCGTCTCTCCCTAGAAAACAAACGATAAGTAGATTTACAAAGGCTAGCCAAGCATGACTCCAAAATATACAATTATACGTTGCGCCATATCCACACGTACGTTCATGAATTCGACAATAGGTCTCAAAGATGAATGCCCGAGCATTTTCAAGGAACTTATTCTCTCCAAGGCACGGTATAGCAACGTTGCTATCTTCAACTCGTTTGCCAAGGAAAGGATCATTCATTAGGACAAAAAGGGACGAGAGCTCCAAGCCAACATTTTACCAACCACTTTAAATTTTAAGATGCAGGAATATGAACAACACAACTGACAAAACACCGAACATGAAGGAAAAAGCAAAGAGTACAAAAGCCCTAGCTCTTTAATCGGAAAACCAATGCAAGGACCAAACTACTTTTTATTTGAAAAGAGGATATAATCAAATGAAGCACTAGAGAAACAGACATCACATCCCTTTGGCTTCCAATGGTTTTTTTTTTTAGTAACCAGGACATGCAGAACAAAATTCATGCAAACATATGGAAGATGAAAAAGCAGCAGGTGCCGCTACCCGAGTTTAATGGAATGCGATACCTGCCTATATACTGGAGGAGTTCCGGTAAAGAAGGAAGAATGCGACTTAAAATAGTTATATATATAATTTCATTATAACTCTAGTAAAAGTAAGCAAGAATCTCTAGATACGACACTGTATGCATAAATTGCAAGCCTAATTAATTTTCATTCAATGATATCTCCTATACATGTACATGCATCAGCAGCAGTGTTACAGAACAATTGGAACTAAAAAATTGGCACTCGGATAATCATATGGAAGTAGACAATGCACAAAAATTATTATAAAACATGTTATAGTTGTGTAAGTAAAGAGTCATCCCTATCCCATTTGAATTTTATAATATTGTAAGTAAAATATTTTTACAATATTATAAAATTTTAAATTTATAATTTTTAAATTGAAGATGTCTGCACCTAAAAATGATTAATATAGATAAATACTATAATTATAAAGAGGAGAGGGAGAAGCCTTCACCATCCACCGGTTTCAAAATATTGAGAATGACAAAACAAACTAAATAAATAAGGCTATAAGCTCTGGAATGCCAAAAGTTGCACATATATATGGGTCAATCAAAAAGCACATAGCCCAAAGCAACAAATTTAGCTTCATTTATGCTAAAAATTCATACCATTACCACTCTGATTTTCATTGATGAGCAAGGAAGTATTCAGTTTCCTTAAGTCATCAGAAATATTGCACATGATCTACGGTAAGAGATAATACTGTTTCACTAAATTATTTTTGATAATCGAAAAAGGAATTAAACCGTACAATACTTTCTATTGGGGAAGTTATGTAGATGATTGTTAAAAGCTCAGTAATATCAATGGAGTTTAGATCAACAGGAACACGAAATCCCTGGCCTGGAGTCATATTGTCGATAAATATTCCAGCTCAAACAGTGACCCACAATCAGTACTTTTTGCATTTTAAGCTACAGCTACAGCTACAGCCGTTGGATTACATTGATGAGAGTCTTTGATTAAATCTAACGGTGGTTCCACAAAATGACAAAAATGAAGGATGCGTTACGCCGAATAACAAAACTGAACCCATGACCTCGGTAATTATTGTGAACATGCCCGCATCAGATCAGATCTTTTTTTGCTAATTGTATTTACCCTCATATACTAGAAGGCCAGTAGAACCGTCTGGAAGAGCCTTCTCTGGACATATACTCTTGTAAGTAAGTTCAACATCTAAGATCCCAAACACCAGGAGGAGGAGAAATGGCGACATCGAAGTGTTCATCATACAAGAAATATGAGATCAGAAAGAGAAAACCAGATCCCAAATCCTCTGTTTTATTAGTCATTGACATGCAAAATCATTTTTCCTCCATAGCCAAACCCATACTCGACAACACTCTCGCCACCGTCCAGCTCTGTCGACGCGCCTCCATCCCCGTTTTCTTCACGCGCCACTGCCACAAGTCCCCCGCCGACTACGGCATGCTCGGCGAGTGGTGGAAAGGCGATCTGGTTTACGATGGCACCACCGACGCCGAGCTCCTGCCCGACGTCAAAGGGCTGGTGGCGGGTGTTGACGAGGTGATAGAGAAGAATACCTACAGCGCGTTTGCTAACACGCGGCTGCAGGAGCGGTTGGTGGAAATGGGGGTGGAGGAAGTGATGGTGTGTGGTGTTATGACGAACTTGTGCTGCGAAACGACGGCGCGTGACGCGTTTGTCAGAGGGTTTCGGGTGTTCTTTTCGACGGATGCGACTGCCACGTCGGATTTGGAGCTGCATGAGGCCACCTTGAAGAATTTGGCTTATGGCTTCGCTTACTTGTTTGATTGCAGGAGGCTCGAAGCTGGGCTTTTTGGGGCTTAAAAAAAAAGGGGGAAAAAAAATTTAAATTGTGGGAAGGAGGAGTTTCAGATAATAATTTGCTTGGAGACTGTAAAAATTCGGATGCGTGTTTTTGTAAAACTATGGTTTTTTTTTTTTGTAAATTTGTAATGTCGTTTACATTGTATTATAATGTTGTTGTAAAAACAATAATTTCACTAGATTAGCAAATTGTAATTTAATATTTCAAGTATTAATGCTTATATTGATTGTTAAAATAGATGGTTGGATAGGTTGATGCGTTAATAATTAGTAATTAGTTAGTTGTTTCAAACCCGAATATAATCAACTTGTGATCTGTTCAGTCTGTTCAGTCCGTAGTTCTTACTGCTTAAGTTAAGCCTACGCCTCAAGTAGAGTAGTTCTTTGTTTTCTAGATTCTGTGTGTTTTTAAATTTATTCTCGATTGATTTTAATTGGCAAATGGATTGATTTAGTCGAGTATAGATCAAAATTACTTCACAATAAACCCAAAATAGCATTTTCACCGGAACACATGAATACAAAGAGTGTACAAGATCATAACAGATGTAACCATAAACATATGCTCTGTTTGCTTGCAGCCCAAGAGGGGTATCTTCATGCTTAAACCTCAAGGTAACATAAAATATTTATCTACACTAATCCATGCAACAAATATTCCTGCAGGGACTAAATCCGAGAGCATCTCAGACATAATACAGTACTACCACATCTCATATCTTTAACTATCAACATGTAATTGTACATCCGAGAGAAAAAGGCCCAGCAAGAAAGAGAGGAGTCTGTCAGCTTAGCCAAGGTGACTGACTGCCTGGGAACCAAATTACTGTTGTAATCACAAAAAGAAAGTGACTGAAACCGCGTCTCACTCATCTGGAGCGGGCAACTCATCCTTGGCTATCAAACAGAACTTGTATCTTCACCTAAGGCTCTCAAGCTATTATTGCCCAAACGAAATTGGATGCCAAAAATATATTTGTAAACTGCTTGTGAAAGAAGAGACAGCCTAGCCTAGCCTAGCCTAGCATGAGTGACAAGAGCTTGTCAAGTTAGCCAAGATATGACTACCTTTGAATTATTACATAACCACATCAGAACAATTCCTTGTAGCTTTGGTAGCAAGGCAAGTCATTCTTGGCTACCAAACAAGCCTCTTTATCTTCATGTTAGCCTACTCTTCTGCAGTTCTGCTAAAACTCATGCCTTTATCGGATGTCAGTGAAATGTTTTGAAACCCTATTTATAGCCTATGAAAGTATACAAATCCTATGGATATTGGAGACCCAGAAGTCAATAGGTTGCCATAAAATTAAATTGCTTTATCTATGACTCTTGTTGCTCATACTTTTATCCACCTCACCGTATCGTACATCAAGCTTACCATAGTGTGGAATGTATTCTCTTCATTAGTTGAGACTACAAATGCAACAATGTATTTGCTCCATTTCATTACAGATAACTAAAGAAGAATCGGAATTTTCCGCTGTAAGGAAAGTCTATGAATGCCTAAATTCAGAGCACAGTTCACTATGCTTATCGATCCTCAGGCAGTTTTTGATTAATATCATATAACCAATCCTCCAACTTCTCTAAATGCAGGATGGTTTATGGTTGAAGCGAAGCCTATCGCCACGCCGAATTTCAAATACGAGATTGGGCCCCTTCTCAAAGATTTGATGGAATGGCCCAGCCCACCCAAGAGCGCTTATTACATTGAGCAGAGTGAATCATGACAGACAGCCAAATGTGATACATCATTGTGAAAGCACAGATTGTTAAGCTTAATTGAGGAAAAAGAGACATAATTAAGTTAAATCAAATAGAAAGCACAGACATAATTTGTTGACGATCTACTCATTTGCATTCAATCTGTATTCTTTTGTTCCGCTAAAAATAGAGATTTCGAAACACAATATTGGCATCCATCTAAAGCATGAATTTCAGAGAAGACGAGTAGCCTAACAACAAGATGAAAAGCCTTGCTTGAGAGCCAATAATGGCTTGCCTTGTTATATATTGTAGATACAAGGAAGAGTTTTACAAGTATCTAGGTTATTCAATGGCCGTATCTATCTTAGCTAATTAGATCGTTATTGTTCATTGTTATAACATGTACAAAATCTGTAAAAGATCATCAAATCAGACCCAATTCATCTTATTTTAAATATCAGTATAAAAATTTTAGAAGTAGCAAAGTAAATGAACAAAAATTGCACAACACGGTATATTTTCATTTCTTCTTGAATATATATATATGTATAGACAAACTGTTTTTACTTGCCCTTGTATTAAGTACAACTCCATTTGTCTTCATTTCAACCTTAAGCTTTATATTGAATTGCATGCTCTAGAGCACTCTTGATCAATTACTGATTCACCTGACTTGTCAACTGTTCTTCACTTACACAATGATGATGGTAGATGAAGGAGTGCACACTGAGACAATTTGCCAAACACTTAAATTCATTTTATCAAACACTTTTGTCTATATAACAATCACAATGACTGATTCCTGCTATATATGCATGCATGACATAGATACAATCTGACTAGTAACTGCAAGAAAATAACGTACGTCTTTTAAATTGCAATTTTTTGTTTTTCGGTTATGATTTGGCTTTATAATTATAATGTTTTGACATTTTCTTCATCAAAGTATCCGCGAGTCTGCTGGATTCTTCACCTGCCTTTACATAGAAGTTTACAGTCTATACTGGGACTTGACACCATTCAATCAAATAAAAACTTCATGGCTCATCTTCAACTCATCACTTCGTGCTCTAGTCATTTTCATTTTTGCTGTAAAGCTTCGTAATACTAAATTAATGAAGGAAGCAAGCAATGATGCCTCAGTCCTATAAATAAAAGAAAAAGGAAAAATTAACGCATCCAAGCTATTATTAAACAGAAAATATTAGTGCTTTAAATTAATATATTATCAAAATATGTACTTATGTATTTCACAAATCATGTATGTAAGCTAGCACACATGCTCAAATGGCACAAAATTTTGACTATGCAACAGGCCGATAAATAATTTGAAGTGGTTGTGGAAGAAGAGAAAGCCTAGCATGAATAATAAAAGGCTGTCAACTAGTCAAAGATGACTTGCTTTGTAACCTTCATTAGGGATTCTTCTAGCTAAATGTAACCTAAACTTGAGACCTTTCTTTAAAAGCAAGGCAATTCATTCTTGGCTGTCCAACAAGACACTTTATCTTCATGTAAGGCTACTCTTCCTCTAAATTTTTCCTATGATTTGATACAATTGGATGCCAATACTGTGCTTTGAAGCCTCAATATATAATTGGTGATAGAATTGTACAAATCGGATACAGATCGAAAAAAATCAATAGGTAGCCGTCAAATTGTCAAATTTATGGCTCTTTTTCCTTGTATTTTTTTTCCACAACTCAGTATCTATCACTAAGCTTGCCAAAGTGAATATATTCTCCATAATTGAGACTTTCAGGGATCCAAATATGAAATGCATTATTGCTTTATGATCATGTACTCCTTACTGCAAATGTGGTATCAGGATTTTTAACAAAAGAAAGTCCACAAAGTCCTCAATTCAGCACATGCCATCTTACTTATTCACCAGGCAATTCCGATTAGACGACACATAATCAAACCACTATTTTCTCCAAATTAAGGATGTGTTATGGTTAGCTATACATCCAAGATTGAATTCATCTGTTGCTATTATAGTATTTGTCATGTACAGAGGATAACCTGTGGGTTCATATTCATCCTATATTTCTCTAACAATGACAATGCGGTAGTTTGCAACTATAGTTTTATGGCCTTCATTACATATGTGTGTGTGTGCGCGCGTGTCTTTTTTTCCATAAACTAATAATATGCTAAATGGCATTTGATGACCGTTGATGATAAAGGATCTCAAGAGTGAAAATTAATTTCCAAATTTTCGTATTTGCCAGTTATATGTGAGGAAAATAGTCGGCAACAATGGCCAAAATATTCCCAAATATGAAAAGAAATCAGGTTTTGGATAAGAGATGTAACCCCAAAACACTATAAATCCATTTCTTTCCTAATGGCAAGGGCATTGACTTTACCTGATATCAAGAACTTTAGGGATGAAATTCCATATTCATCTATATAAAATTTTGTGCTCCTTTCCTAATTTGGAGTAGGGACAAAATATCCAGCTGAGTCGGAGTGGCCTAATTGCCTATATATAGTCAACTCAAAGGAAAAGAATGAGAATATAACAAGTAATAGCATCAATTAATCTGAAAAAATGTCCAGAAATTTTTAGCTTGACAATAACAACTTATGGTTGAATTAGAAATGGTTTTGTAACTGTGCCCCTATACATAAAAGTACATCAGGGGAGGAGCAATGGTCAATATTCTTGAGAAATGGAGTAAAATCAATTTTTATTTCTTTGTTGAAGCATTGTATACAATTAGGTTCACCAAATGTGCATTCCAATTGTTGACCTATATATATTTTCCTAGTTGAATCTGAGTTTAAATTACAAAACATCCTGGAAGCCAAATCACTCACCATACCAAATCTAAATGACACCTACAACATGACTAATCTTGGCTATCACACTAACGACCATGAAACATTCTATATTTGGATACGCCGAAGGTTTGCTTGTATGATATTAATAAAAAATAATAATAATAATTGCCTGGTGATCAATAAGAATGGTTACCTCTTCTGAGCTGAGCATTCATGGACTTTTCTTACAAAGGAAATTAAAATTCTGATTCTTCTTTAATTATCTGCAATGAGATGAAGCAAATACGTTGCATATATATTGGGGTACCTAGTCATCTCAACTGATGAAGAGAATATGTTCCACACTATCATACAATCTGTATTCTTTCATCGATCGTTTATAAATATAGACTTGAAAGCATTTCATTGACATCCTATCAAAGCATGAAATTTCAGTATAACTGCATAAGAGTAGCTTAATATGAAGATAAATAGTCTTGTTTGGTGGCCAAGAATGACTTGCCTTGCCACCAAAGCTACGAGGAATTGTTTTAAATGCATGTAGCTTGGTGTCTTTCAAAGGCAGTCAGATCTTGGCTAACTTGACCGGCTCTTCTTCTTCTACAACATTAACTTCACGTTTTTACTATTGCAGTACATCAGTAAAGAATTTCATGTTCAGAGAAATTGAACCTACAAGAATATATGAATAGTTATGTTTGGTAATCAATAAGTAATGACTTTCTCTGAAAAGTGCTTTGGAGATATTTTAGCTCAAATTATCATTTTTTTTGGATTTTAATTATCTCTTAAAAATTTATCCCAGTAATTTTGCCTTTGCAGATTTTCAATTCTAATTAATTAAGAAAAATACTTTCCATTTTATTCTTATCATGATCTTTAAGACCTTATACAATTCTTAGTGTGATTTTCATTTGATTCGCACAAAAGAAAAAAAAATTACATATTATCTATATGTTACTAACTAATCACGCTAACTAAATATACCCTCTCACCAGATAATAAAATATTAATTTAGTTTAGGATGCTGATGTTATTAAGAAAATTATTACATTACATAGTGTAACAACATAGTATTACATATATAGTGTAATAGTTGATCCAAACTTTAATAAAATTTAAAATTTTGGAATGAATTTTTCTAATAAACATTCTTGCTTATGCTTAACACCGAGAAAGCCACGCCCACATTCTAAGTTCATATAATAGCCTGAAGAGTGTAATATTTATTTATTTTTTTTCCAATTTATTCGAAGCAAATTCCTTCGATATTAGAACTGATTTTTATGGATTGCGCTTACTGTCGCTGTGCTGATCATTACTAGTCCCAATTTATTTCTAATTATAACTTCCGATGATGATGAATGTACGATTGCTTAAATCAGACGATAAAAGTTGCAATGATGGTGACGATGTCTCATAATTATCATGATAACAAATCACGTTGTCAGAACTGAACTTTTTAGTATCTTAAAGTTGTAGTTCAACAAAAATGGATTAATAAATAAAGGGTCGGCTATAATAGAATAATATACTATTTAATAATTGTATAATAATAATAATAATAATTTATTATTTATTATTTTAACGGTGTTGTTATTAAATAATACTCTACAACAGAGCAACTACTCCAACAGTCTGAACTAAGAAGAAAATGTCCTGATCGTGCTCAAATTCTTGAATAATTAAAAATGGGACAAAAGTTAATCTAATCACGGAAGCCAAGCCAAGTGAAATAATGGTGGAAGAACAAACAACTTTTTCCTAGGAAGAGTTGAAAATGGCTGAACAACATGATCCCTATCAAAAGCATCAGGACCGTTCGTCTAATGTCGACGGCTGCGGTGACTGCAAGAATACATACGAAATTCCCAACAAACTGCACAGGATAAAAAATCTTACAATAATGCAATTGGGGCAGTAATATTTGGTCCCTGACTTTTGAAACAATCATAGTCAAGGACTTGGTTTTTTTTTTATTTTCATACGGGTCATTGTCATATTGCCATTGTATCGTCGATCAATGTTAAAGGGGGCATTCAAAATGGAGTGGCAAATCGAAACGTTGACCCTTATTATTTTTCTAAAAATGTACAATAGTATATAAGCAGGAAAAATACTATTTGGATGAGGATGGTTATTTTTAATTTTGGTCTAGAAAATAAAATTAGATGAATCAATAAGGGATAAGTTTAATATTATTTAATGGAATAGATTCTTATTAAAAATCCTGGCATTTCTGTTTAAAAAAATGAGGAGATTATTTTTCTCGAGCTTAACCCAAAAAATGAATTGATTTTGAGGGGAGAAAAAAAAGGCGCTACAAGGGCATAAGATAGAGAGCTAACCGTTTACTGTTTTGTTATTTCTGTACAATAAAAGGATACAGATGTTATTCTGTCAAGTGTAATCTAATATCCTATCCAGCTGAGGTTTAGCAGACCATCCCTTGAAGCGAAAACATTACCAATCTCCACTTCTAACTTGCTTTCTTCTTCTTCTATTATTTCATAAATAATTAGCAGACTCTCTGTCCCCGTCTCTGTTTCTGATACTGGGTAATCGTCATTATTGCTGTGTGTCGATGGAGAGTTTGAGTTTAGCAGCTTCTTCTCTTTGTACAAGCCAGGGTGGTCTCATGGAGCGCCATTGCTATCCAGGGTCAGTCTCCCTTGTTGGGTTCTCTTCACCACGCCTCAAGACTCCATCCTTTCCAAAGGGTTTAAAGAAACGCAGTGTCGGGCTTGTAAGAGCCTCTGCCTCTGTTGAAACCAAGGTTGCAATCATCAGAATTGGCACCAGAGGAAGGTACCTCTTCTTTCTTTCTCTTTTTTTTTTTCTTTAATTTCTCTCGCTTAGTTTGTTTGCTATTATGGGTTTGCTGTGTAATGTATCTTTGAAATGACTCAATCATTTGAATCATTGATTCTATTGATGTTTATTAGTTACTTGTAATACTGTGTTTGGATGGAAGTTCTGCTTCTAGATTTAACTGCAAATATCGTGTGTTAAATACAATCTATCACAAATTCTACCCTCTGTTTCTGTTGATAAGATCATTGATTGATGTTTAGTCTTTAAACTTATCAGGCTTTGGTTAAAGGTGCTATGGTTTGTTCCCATTGAGTGGGTGTTGAAAAGGAAATGTGTTTTCTTAAACTTATAGTAATAGTGAGTTGCATATTTTTGTTCCCTTTTAAATTCATGTTGTTGTGCCATCTTTCATATTTTCTTCTCTTTTCTGGTTATTTATATTTTCATATATGTAGGACAGCCCTCTAGCACTTGCTCAGGCTCACGAGACACGAAACAAACTCATGGCTTCGCATCCAGAGCTAGCCGAAGAGGGGGCGATTCAAATTGTAATAATAAAGACAACTGGTGATAAGATACTAAGTCAACCACTTGCAGACATTGGTGGGAAGGGCTTGTTCACCAAAGAAATAGACGAGGCGCTAATAAACAGTGAAATTGACATTGCCGTACACTCAATGAAAGATGTTCCAACATATTTACCAGAGAAAACAATTCTACCTTGCAACCTTCAGCGGGAGGATGTCCGAGATGCATTTATTTCATTGAGTGCAGCCTCTTTAGCAGAACTACCAGCCGGAAGCATTGTTGGTACTGCTTCACTTAGAAGAAAGTCTCAAATACTCCATAGATATCCATCATTGAAAGTTAGTATTCAGTGTCATATTTTAACAATCCTTTTTTTTCTTTCTTGTTTTTAATTTTCTCTTGGTTGACATTTAGTAGTAAGATTGCACTATATTAAAAATCAATACCGTTTAATAATACTAGATGATATTCATTGTTTTACGCTGATTTCACTCACTGCTACAAGAATTGTTTATACCTTTTTTGTTTTCATAAACCTACGTCCAACTTGCTTAGAGCTTTTCTGTCTCATCGTTTAGTTGTAAGCTTTATTGCAGTGCACCTCTATTCTTTCATGGTAATTTGGAGCCCCTTACATTGCCTTCCCTTCTGACACTATTGCTATTAATGTTCAGTATTTTCCTATTCTCTCAGCTTATATTTGGATCAGTAATATGTATAGCAATTGCCTTTTATTTATGCTTTTGCTTACGTTAATTTTGCAGGTAATGGAAAATTTCCGAGGTAATGTCCAGACAAGGTTGAGAAAACTTAATGAGGGGGTGGTCCAAGCAACATTGTTAGCACTAGCTGGACTTAAACGCTTAAGCATGACAGAAAATGTGACCAACATTCTTGCAATTGATGACATGCTTCCAGCTGTTGCTCAAGGGGCTATTGGAATTGCTTGTAGAAGCAATGACAAGAAAATGGTACATTTTTCCACTCATTCCCAAGCTTCCATATTGAATCATTTTAATTTTAGTGGAAAATTATGCTACAAACTGCATTTTGGACTTTAAATTTAGTGGAGATATCGCACATTATCGCTGCCTGTTTGATGGCAGGCCACTGATATTCAAGTTGACTTAGATACTTTGATCATCAATAGTTCATATTGATTTATGCTAAGAAATAGTAAGTCTTTTGATTCTGAGAGAGTTTAAATGATTGATGGATAGAACACATGTGAAAGAAGGTCCTTGGGACTTTACTGGAAAATGGTTGGACTGTGATAGGCCTTACATCCAATCTTATTTAGGATCATATTTCCCCTTATTTGAGTACATTTTTAACTTCTGTTGAGGGTTTTAGGGTTTCCATCATTGGTTTCGATGGTTGCTAAATGTTGAAGTTGAATTTGGAACGAGGTGAGAATAAAATATGGCTTCTGTAATGCTTGCCTTGGGTATTTTGGCCTCTGTTGGACCTCATGCCTTGGTTTAGATATAACAGAGTGGGTGTATGCAGATCTTTGGTTTAAATATGGCTTAGCAAAATCAATTTCTGGGTTTTGGCTTGGATGCTTATCACCTTGTTTATTGGCATTCAATATTAGTTAGATCTCCTTGCCTTTCGCCTTTGTAATTTTGTATATCTTAATATATATTAATATCCCTAATGCATTTTTGTTCATTTGAATTATGCACAGTCGATAATAAACTTTTCATACATATACAATTACAGTTAACTTAAATAATGACTAATAATTTTTCCCTAAAGTCCAAATGTTAAGCATCCAAGCCAAAACCCAGAACTTGATTTGTTCATTTGAATTATGCTCGGTCGATAATAAACTTCTCATACGTATACAATTACAGTTAACTTAAATAATGACTAATAATTTTTCCCTAAAGACCAAATGCTAATTTCAAAGAGGGATTGAGAAACTTGATAACTTGATCATTTTTCCTTCCCAGTCCTATAGGTTTAAAGTGGTGTCACAATTTGCTCCAGGCTGCTCATTTATTATGGATGATGCCAAACACTTGTGATTCTTTGCTTATAGAGAAAATTTGTGCATTTGGAATAGGTAGTGAGCTGTTGGCATTGTGGTATTGTGGTGTGCTTTCCTTTTCTTGGGTTATTTTGTTGGAGTGGAAAAGAGAGAACTTTTGAGGAAGCAGGCAGGAAGATGCTGACTAATAGGATTGGCTTTTTTTTTCACTTGTCCTACTTTGGGCATTCGGTTCATGCGAATTCAAGGATATTTCATTACTTTTTGTAATGCAAAATTGGGAAGTTAGTAGACTACTAGTCCACTTGCAATTTTCTTCTCATTGATAAGATAACTTTTTTTTAGCAAAAATAATACCTTTTTTTTTTTTTTGGCTTCTTGTGATACCATTCATGTCTGATTTTATTATTGAGATTTTCAGTATTTTAGAATGTTGTTTACCTGTGGTTGTTCTGCAAATCAAATTTGTCTTTTAATTTTTGCTTCTTATTTTTATTTTTATTTTTTTGACTGCACACTACAGGCTAATTACTTAGGATCATTGAATCATGAGGAAACAAGACTTGCTGTTGCATGTGAGAGAGCCTTTCTTGAGACCTTGGATGGGTCTTGTCGTACTCCTATTGCAGGATACGCTTGCAAAGACGGGAATGGTGAATGTGTATTTAGAGGGTTGGTGGCATCGCCAGATGGAACTCGTGGTATGATTGTCTTTGCTCAAAAGAAATTGTTATCTCAATCATGTACCTTGTATCAAGAATGTTGTATCAAAGCTTTGTTTTCTCTCTGTCTCTCTCTTCAGTTCTTGAAACATCCAGAAAAGGCTCCTATACTCTTCAAGACATGATTGTAATGGGAAAAGACGCTGGGAAGGAACTACTTTCACAGGCCGGCCCTGGATTTTTCGATCAATAATTAGCTTTACACCAGCAATAATTAGACAGAGAAACTCAACTCTTCATGTTTAACAAAGGGGCTGCTGCTTACAAAAGGTCCCATTTTCCTCCTGAACTACTATTTTTCTGTAACATCAAGAAAAATAGTTTGATTGATTGCAATTGTAAGGTAGAAGAGAATGTTCTGCTTGGTTATGTGAGAGGCTTAGATGATTGTTTTATTCTTTTGAATAATATTAAGAAAATTGAACTTTATTTCTCACTTTCTCTGTGTGGCTTGCGTGTAATTACTTGGATTACTTGGCTCACAAGCTCAAGTACACCAATTTCATATAACCAAATGTTATTTTCTTTTCTGTGCTTTCCCCAGCTACTCTGTTCTGAAACGCATTTTTATTAAATTAAAATGAATTTTTCTATCCCAATTACTTATTACTGAGAACATTACATTTAGACTTGCCTAAAAAGCAGTAATTTTTTAAAAAATGTATGTACTAAAATGGTTTAGATGGCAATTTCTTATTCGCCAAAAAGTGTTGAAGCAGCTGAAGAGATTGCTTTGGTGCAAAAGTTGGAACTTGGTGACCAGCTCCTCTGACAGTCACAAACATGAGTCCATCATACTCAATTGTCCACCCTCCAACCTGTAAATTTCCAAATCAAAATATTTTTCTATTAGTGAGAATTATTATTAAAAATATATATATTTAAACAACATAAATATATAAATGAAAATTGATTACCTGTTTCTCGGCATACCAAGGTGTCCATTCTTCAACTGTCCTTAATCCAAGCTTCCTCAATGTGTATCTAGTTCCAGTTACTGGGATTCTTCCATCAGTATCTCCACTGTCAATGTATTACCAAACAAAATAATTTATTTAATTTTCAAATAAAATAATAATAATAAACTTCGAAAAAATTTCATCTTAATTACCTGTAAACCCAAATGCGGAGGCCTCCTTTTATCAGCTTTCTTATTATTGGAAGAATGGATGGCGGTGCGTCACTCCAAAACGAGATCATTTCACTGTAAATAAAAAGACTGCATATCAGGTTTCATGTTTAACGTTTCAGGTCACAAATTTTAGTGTATGTATTACCTGCAATGAGTCCATGGATAAGGAATGTTGGTAACATTTGCATGCAAAGCTTTCTGAACCTCAGGCCTGTTCAAGTACACCTCAGTGTAATCTGATGCACAAGGGTCATAACCAGCTGGTTTTCTGCGCCATCCATCCTGTAAAAGAATAAACAAAAGATTAGGGGAAAAAAATCCATGTAAATGCATAGGAAACTCTCAGTTTATATATATATGAAACCTTAATTAAAAGTAATAGAACTGAACATACAAATTTGGAAAATAATTTGGGGGCGATGCCGCGGATGATCGGAAGGCGTCTGGTTCGTTTGATGGTGAAATTACTGTTAACACATTCGGGAGTGTACAAGCTGTACATGTCAATGATTTTGTAAACAGCAAAGTAATCGTCTAGGGCTAGGCTGCAATTCTCAGAAACTTGACTAACATGTGCAATGCTGAAATTGCACTCTCTCTTAATATCATGATACAAACGATCAGATATCACTGCATGATCCCATGCATAGTCTATCATGCCCGTTTGATCTGTTTCATCATCCAACAATGCATTCCCAACCTGCATTTGGTTATATCCAGAAATAATCAATATCAGCCCAATTTTCTTTTTTTTTTTTTGTTGATAAAAATAAAATTATTCTAAGGCTCAGTTTAGTATTTGTAGCCAAGCTGAAATTTTTTTTCCAAAACACTTCAGCGGTTATGCTTTTGATGCATTAATTGCAATGAAAATTTGGGCAAAAGACCTTACCACAAAACCCTTCAAATTTATGTGATTTTCTTCAGAAGCAATCTTGTTGCTATCGAAAATGACCTCGGCAAGTTGTGGAACATAGTGTCCTGAAAAATATATAAATCCGAGCTGTGTGATTTTATTGAATTGATGGTACAAAAAACTTTTCTCATAAATAGCAGCATTAGAAGAAAAAAAAAAAAAAAGGTCTGAGTTTTGGATACCTGCATAGCTTTCTCCTGCGATGTAGAACTCATGTGACTTGAATTGTGGGAATCTTCTAAGCCAGTTGATAAGAAATGCGTATGAATCCTTGGCTAAATCACCAAAAACAAATAAGAGAAGTAATATTGATTTAACTAGTCGATTTAGGTAAATTAATTAATTACCAGTAAATGTGTCCCCAAGGTTTTCGATGTCACTACTTGTATTGGTGTACGAAAATCCAACCCCAACAGGTGATTCCACGAACAATAAGTTGGTCGCTGATCAGCACAAATTGAAATCAACACGTACACACTCTTTTAATATACATATATATATATATCTTAAGATTCCGTAATTATATTGTTAATATTTCTTGAATAATTAATTAAGTTGTTAATTATCACCTTTGTTCCATCCGTAGGGATTGAGCTTTAGCTCCGGCTTGCCTTTCTGAGTTAAGAAAGGCCCTAGCTCCTCTGCTTCTCCGTACCCGACCGACGAGCATCCAGGGCCTGCAATTATGATTATAATTATAAAAATAAAATTTGAGGATGTATAATAGAGTTTGATTTATTAATTAAACAATATGAGTCACTCATGTCAAACGATAATTAATGCAAATTTTGATATATATCAAAATTTACATGCATGGGTGTGCTTGCCTAATAAGTTATGAAATTTAGTATCTATTAATTTATCATCCAATAGATAAGTAGCACGTAATATTAGAACTCAAGTTAAAACTCTAGTATTGAAATCTCTAACATCATCAATTAATAAATTATTTTGCTAAATCAACAAAGTCCCTTCGGTTGATCTGCAGTGAATGACTCGCCCGTATGCATATAATATATTTAGATTAGCTAAGAGCCAGCGAGATTATGTACATTGTAAAGATAAAATTGGCTTAAAAATAATAATAAATTAATCATATATAATGAAGCAATCTCATTCAACTTTCAAATCACACTAGCTAATTTAGTCTTATGTTATCCGTGATAACAGATTCAACTCCATTAGGTACAAAGTCAATTAAGATATTATGTGCAGATATACAGCTGGTTGTTTCTATTTTTTTATTTTTTAATTAATTAATTAATTACCAATAATTTTCCATCAAAATATCACATGGGGAAGGATTGGTGAGTTGAGTTCATAGCCTAAATTTAGACTTTAATTAGAGAACAAATGTTATGTCTAAAATTTTTAACAAAAAGCTCCAATTAGCTAGCTCTTTGTTGATTAATATTAAATAAGCACCAGAACTGATTTAATAACAAATAAAAAAAGAAAACTAATCTTATTTTTAGTAGGAATTAATTCGATTTTCATCACTGGAATCCAATTCCTAAGTTGCATGTCACATTCCAAATTTCTTTTTGCATGCGTAAGTGGTTTGAGAGAAAACACTAGCAGCCAACTTGGGACCATAAGTAAAGAGTATGGAATGACACAGCCGAAAAGAACAATACATGAGAAATGAAATAATGGGAATGTGACGGGTTGTGTATGGCTTATCATATATAGAAAATAAGTGAGTGGCACAAGGCAGACTGAAATTTAAAAAACCATTATCTCAAAAATTATTACCTCATCAATTTCATCACATCAAGAGAATAATCTTATTAATTGACATTAACTAACAAATGAATTACCTCCATTGAGCCATAAGAGGAGGGGTTTCTCTTCGGGCTTGCTCGACGACTCGAAAAACCAATAGAACAGTGCCCTTCCATGAGATTCATTCACAGTAACATAACCGGCATATTGCTTGAATTTAACCTCAGGCTGGCCGGGAAGTTTAATAACTCTGTCAGCTTCTTGTTGAGCCGATGCATCCTTACTCAGCTTGTAACCGCCGGCGGCTCTACCGGCAACGCTCAGTCTCGCTTCACCTAAGCAAAAAGCTAGAAAAATTACAAGAAGAAGAAGAGGAGAATAATGATGAATATTATTCAAGGAAAATGCCATTGGTCAAATAATTAACCAATAGTTCTTCAGTTTTATCTCTATCTATATATTTCTATATAAACATAAGGGCCGGCTGTGTACGTACGTGGCTAATTTGTATGTATGGTGATTAAGAATCGAATACAGATAGCAATCTTGTGTGACATTGCTGGTAGTGTCCTTATTTGGAATAAAAAACAAATAAATATTTTGATTCGACTTGCTATTTGCTCTATTTTTGGAAGTTTGCTAGAGAGTATGATTAGGGATATATGTTGCTTTGATGGAAAATAAAGTTGGAATCTTTTATTTCTTTGTAGATCCTATATACATGGGAGAAAGGGGCAGTCTTGGTCAATTGCTTTGGATTGAAACTGTTGAACCGAGAAGATCTATATAATCTATTGCCATTATATTCTTTCTTGTTATGATTTTGTGATTTCTATCTTGAAAAGTAATCCTTTTACCGTTGAAATCAAATGTCATCAGTTAGTAGTATCGGTGGCATTGGGTGCTTGCCAATAATCTAACGAATGAGAGGGCATACATTGGGAATATCGAATGAATACTTTCTCATAACGTCGTTTTGGAGAATTTTTAATAAGATATTTGACATGAAACAATTGGTGAGGATATATCACATGAGGATGCTTCTACAGAGAGAGGATGTTAATTATAGCATGCAAATATAAATCAAGAAGTTGTAACACACACACACACACACACACACATTATGGCAAAGATTAATACCTATTAAGACATGCAATTACGACAAGACTCATGAGCATTATTAGGAATCAAGGCCATTATTACGTATGGTAATGGTAAGAATAGACTATTATACCAAGAAGCGAGACTATTGTACCTCATTAGCATTTGTATTATTTTTCATTTTTGTATAGCATGTTCATGCATGTGTAGGTAGATAAGGGCCTCAGTTATTTTCCTGAACAATTTAGATTGGTAATTAAGATATACCACAACTCCATCTTATGCAAAATTGGATGCACGAGTCAGTAAGGGACAAGAGGGGCTTTCAATCCAAAAAATCTTCAAATTTTTCGTAAGGTACGTAGTTGTTTAGTCCCCTTAGATAAATTAGTTAAAACCGATACGATATTAGTTTTAAATTTGTTAAAATTTAGCCCTCTTCTTGTTGAGTTGTCGATTTGGTTCACATTTCAATCACGCACGAACATGCTCGTGCCAGGCAAAACTCTGAATCCGAAAATTGGTACAAATTAAAATCTTGAAGGTTATAATTAGATTGAGATTGAGATTCCTTCATAATATGATTGTTCCCAGAAAGCAGCAGATGGCAATTTCTTATTGGCCAGAAAGTGCCTGATGAGTTGAAAAGAACGCTTTGGAGCGAAGGTTGGAACCGCGTGGCCTGCTCCTCTCACTGTCATACAAGTGAAGCCTTCATATATTACACTCCAGCCTCCAGCCTGTATCACATTTCATTTATTATTTCACATTAAGAAAAAATGCAAACTGGGATTAATTGAAGATCAATCGGGATTAACTAATTAGACAACGGCGACGTATGATATTGTTGATTACTATAACGTATGTAAGTAATATCGTTCACTAAATTATTAGTATTGCACCACCGCTCTACGGTACCAAGGGCTCCAATCCAAGCCTTTTCAATGTATATCTTGTTGATGTTATAAGTACGTACATGAACTGGAGTTGACTAATTAAATATCTCATATTAGAAATCTTTTATTTCATTTTTCATTTTGCTTAGTGAAAAATCAGATTTTATTCAATAAATAGAATAAATTTGATTAAGCAAAGGGGGTGAATGTATATATGCCTTTGTTCCAAGTGTAGTTGTTGAATTTGAGTGTTGAATCTGTTGGAAACATATGCTCTTTAAAGCATATTTATATTTATTGTAATAAATAATATTTCTGATTAATAAAATAAAAGAGGTATTTTATTCATATATCTTTATTGCATTAATATTTTGAGTAAAGTCCATTTAATCATATTATATGTATTTATGCGATCACCATGTGGATTCGCGAGAAGACATAAATACTGAGTTATCTTATGATTAAATAAAATAAGTTCATAGATTGATAAATAAAGTTGAGCACTTTATTTAGGTATAGATCGTAATAAATTCATTGAGTGATTTGTCTTAATCATGCATGAATTTATTAATGTAGTATGTCTACATTGAATCTGGATCACATATGAGATTTAATTAACCTAGTAATAACTCGTCGGACTTATTAAATCTCATAGGCATTGATTCATCGTAATCTTAATCTTGAGTTAGTTATGATTTCATGATTGTTGTTGTTATTTCATTTGAGTTACTCAATGGGCATGACATACACATGTAGTCTAGATTACCTAGTATCTTGGTGGGAGCAATTACAAGTATTGAAATTGTAGATTAACAATATAGAATTTGTACGACACATCTCTCGATGGGTTTTCAGATCTTGATCATAGAATTCTCCGGCAGAGTGTCTCAACATAAATAAGTATATTGAAAATGATCATTAGAGAAACCAAGTAAGTATCAAGGAAAAATGTAATTAAATTGATTGGACAGTTGAGATATCAATTTAAATTAATGATGTGGTAAAAGGATTGTGCAAGAAAGAAATCAATGTGGCTTAGGCGAATTATATTCGAGCATACAATTATGAAGTCGGTTTCAATCTTATAGTGGAGTAGAATTGGAATTAAATAATTATATTTATTTAATTACAAATTTAATTATTAGTAGCCACTATTGTATGTTCCCAAATAATCCCAGGTTAGCTCATTTAATTGACAACACCATCATCTGACCCAAAAGCAAGAAAAACTCGGCATATTATATGAAAATTATAATTATAATATTTGTTAAGGCCTAGTATGTTATATTAAAAGTGTAAATGGGGCTCAGTAATGTTTTACAGGTGGTCTCTAGTTTATTATACATTCCTTCCACTTTTAGGTAGGTGGAGAGATAATTAAAAGAGGAATTCTATTTTAAATAGAAATCCTAATCCTAACATATTATGGTTTTTCATAAGATATTATAAAAGGGGCTTTATACTCTTAAATTGAGAGCTAAGAAGAGAACCCCAGGATTTTTAAGAAAAATAAAGAAGACATCTAAGAGGTGCTAGTTACAATTTGAGGAGTGGTGAAACAGACGCTCACACGTCCAGTGTTGATCAAACTTGAGTCATAGCCTGGAAGATCGTTTGGAGGCGGATTTACAACTCTCAATTGTTCATCTTCTCAAAACATAAAGGTATGAATTTGTAGATTACTTAATTCTTATATGTTGTATAAGATCGGTTCTAAAAGGTTTTAATTTAAAAATTGAAAAACTTAGTTTATTTTCCCTTCAGAACCATCATTCATCAATAAAATGGCCAGTCTTCTGTGCCTCTCCAAAACCAATTGAAGTACATCCTGGACCTGCATGTCTTATTAAAATATGAATTTTTTTTTTGGTATTTAAAAAAATGATAAATATGAACTCTATGTATTGATAGTTCTGGTTTGTACGTATTTTAAAATTTTGTGACATGTACAATACAATATGTAGAAGGAAATATAACGGTTCTTAAAATGTGGACGTTTGCGCATTAGAAAATGAGGACACCATGAAGTTAAATTAAATCGCACATTTTAGCTACGATACATAATTAAATTAGAACTAGACAATGCAGTAAATCTTAGAACTAGATAATGCAGTAAAGCTTCAAATCTATATTTTAAAATATACAAACGTTTGCACGCCTGAAAAATCTATACCTCCATTGAGCCACAGAAGAAGAGGTTTCTGTTTCGGGCTGGCGTGTGTGCTTCAAGAAACCACAGAAAAGAGCCTTTCCGTGAATCTCATCAACGGTGACATATCCTGAATATTGATGAAAATTTTAGTACTGGAGCTGCAAGCTGACCGGGGAGAAGTGTTACACGGTCGGCATCTTGATTTGCCTTAGTTTCTGGGTCAAGTCCCCATGATAAAATGCCTAATGAAAATGCAAATTCAAGATATAGAGACAAAGGCACAAAGCAAAGTTTGATAAGACACGTTTTAGATAATTTGCTGCTTAATTTGTTCAAAAATATGGTAACATGAGGTTTTAAAAAATAAGAAAAGTGATTTGAATGAAGTTTTAAAAAATAAGAGAGGGGATTTGAAGGTAATCAATTCACGAATATTTAAAATTTACCCTAAAAATAATAGTATTTGACATATATATTATACCATTTCATTATATCTAAAATCTAAAAAGCTATTGAAATTTAAAATGTCACACTATTAATTTGTGGTGTTACATTTAAGAAAACAACCATTTAGATCCCAAACTGAGACACTTTGACTAGCAATATTAATACTCTCTTCATGGTAATTTAAACCCAGCAACAGAACTCTTTAATAAACGTATTAGTATTAAGATTTGTTGATTAATTTCTAGAATGTGTCGCATTAAACTTGAAGTTTTTAATTTGCTTTTTAATTACTCTTTCCTTATCCTAACCAGCAATCAACAACTTGACATTAGAAGACATAAAGCACATTTGTTTTTATATTAATGGAAAGCATTCTTCCGCTTGGATGCTTGGACTGCAAAGCTCAAAATGGATAATAGAACAAACAAATTAGAACACTCAGTCTCTTTAGATTTTATATTTTTTAAGTATTAGAATTTTGTTTTTATTAATTATTATGCTGTCAAGGAAGTGGGCACCGCCCATCCAGAAGGGCGGTGCCCCAATCAACACGGCACTGTGTGCCGTGTTGAATAAAAAAAGAAAGAAAGAAAAAAAATAATAAAATAATAATGTATAGTAGCCAAAATGCAGCTATAAATTGAGCGCTCATTCCCTCATTTCAATCATCCCAGAAAATTCATTTCTTCTTGTATTAGAGAGAATTTTGATAGTTATTTGGTGTAATTGGGGTATTGGGAAGTGAGAATAGTTTTTTCCTAGTTATAGAGAGAATATAATTATTCTCCTCTATTATTAGAGAGAAGTTATTATTTTTCCAGTATAATAAAATTGTTCCTTCTGTCTTTGCCCGTGAATGTAGGCTATAAGCCGAACCACGTAATTTCTGGTGTTCAGATTTGTGCTTGCTCTTTATTTTTCTTCCAATCTCATTTAGCTGTGTTTCTGTTTCACCCATAAATCTCCTTACAGTGGTATCAGAGCGAGATTGCATTTTTTGGAATCGGGGTTACTGTTCACGTATATGTTCACTGTTCGCGTATACGGTTAGTATTCACGTGAAACAGTGAGAGCCGATCCTAACTAAGTTAGTTCGTGGTGAAAGTAATGGCGGCAAAATACGAGATTGAGAAGTTCAATGGGAACAATTTCTCGTTGTGGAAAATGAAGATGAAAGCTATCCTGAGGAAAAACAATTGCTTGGCAGCAATTGGAGAAAGACCCATAGAGGTAACTGATGATGCTAAGTGGAACGAAATAGACTGTAATGTAATTGCTGATCTACACTTAGCACTTGCAGATGAGGTGTTATCCAGTGTGGCAGAGAAAAAGACAGCGAAGGAAATATGGGATACTCTCACAAAGTTGTACGAGCCTAAGTCGCTGCACAACAAGATCTTTTTAAAGAGGAGACTCTATACTCTTCGCATGGCGGAATCTACATCGAATGCAACCATATCAACACTTGAAGACTCTATTTTGCAACTCACAACGTTGGGTCACAAAATAGAGGAAAATGAACGTGCGGAGCTTCTACTTCAAAGTCTACCAGATTCGTATGATCAACTCATCATTAATCTGACGAACAACAACCCGACGGATAGTCTAGTTTTCGATGATGTTGCAGCCTCCATCTTAAACGAGGAAAGCAGGCGCAAGACCAAGGAAGATAGACATGCAAGTTCGCAGCAAGCAGAAGCGCTATTGTTGACGAGAGGGAGATCAACAGAACGTGGGTTACAATCATGGTAGATCAAAATCCAGAAGTAAAAAAAATGTGAAATGCTACAATTGTGGCAAGAAAGGGCATGTGAAGAAAGAGTGTTGGAGCAATCAGAAGAGTAGAGAGAATAAAGCACCTGAGTCATCAAATGCTCAGGGTTGTGTGGCTAGTACTTCGGATGATGGCGAAATTCTCTATAGCGAGGCAACAACTGTTACAGAAGGCAGAAAGCGGTTAGCTGACGTCTGGCTTATAGACTCAGGAGCAACATGGCATATGACCTCTCGGAGAGAATGATTCCACACATATGAACCAATCTCAGGAGGATCTGTGTACATGGGCGATGACTATGCCTTGGAGATTACTGGTATTGGTACTGTCAAAATAAAAATGTATGATGGTACAGTTCGCACAATTCAGGAGGTACGATATGTCAAAGGCCTGAAGAAAAATCTATTGTCTTGGGTGCAAAGTCCATATTGAAAATGGGATGATAAAAATTGTCAGATGAGCGCTTGTGTTAATGAAGGCAGAAAAGATCAGTGCGAATCTATGCTTCAAGGAGAAACACTACAGGAAGCTGATGCGTGTGTCGCGTCAAATGGAGAAGAGTCAACGATGATGTGGCATCTCAGACTTGGCCACATGTCAGAACAAGGTTTGAAGATTCTCTCTCAGCGATAACTGCTTCCGGGACTCAAATCGGTAAGTCTACCTTTTTGTGAGCATTGTGTTATAAGTAAGCCGCATAGATTGAAATTTAGCAGATCTCATGTTAGAAGTAAATGCATTCTCAACTTAGTTCATTTTGATGTTTGGGAATCACCGGATTTATCCCAAGGAGGTACAAAATACTTCGTTGCTTTTATTGAATAAAAAAAGAAAGAAATAAAAAATAATAATAAAATAATAATGTATAGTAGCCAAAATGCAGCTATAAATTGAGCGCTCATTCCCTCATTTCAATCATCCCAGAAAATTCATTTCTTCTTGTATTAGAGAGAATTTTGAGAGTTATTGGGTGTAATTGAGGTATTGGGAAGTGAGAATAGTTTTCTCCTAGTTATAGAGATAATATAATTATTCTCCTCTATTATTAGAGAGAATTTATTATTTTTCCAGTATAATAAAATTATTTCCTTCTGTCTTTGCCCGTGGATGTAGGCTATAAGTCGAACCACGTAATTTCTGGTGTTCAGATTTGTGCTTGCTCTTTATTTTTCTTCCAATCTCATTTAGTTGTGTTTCTGTTTCACTCATAAATCTCCTTACATATGCTAATGCTGGAAGACTCCAATATAAACTGGCCGGCTCTTGCTGCCTTGCCGATGCCTGCACGAACAAACAAACTTTGTATAACTAACTTACGTGAAAAAGATTCAATATTCTATGCCAATAGACTCGTGACATCCACGTACTGAGTCATCAAATGAGTCACGTTAAGAAATATTTAATTCATAATAAATAAAAGTACATTTGAAATGAGAATAATATTGTAAAATTGTTTTGTGAGGAGTTAATAGCTATTATAAAAACAATAAAGAAGTAAATGATATATATATCAATTATAGTAGAGAAAAATAGGCATTCTCCCAACTATATATTAGTGGAGTGTGTTTGTTTAAAAGACTAGGATCCTCTTCTAATTTTTTTTCCTTGTATTCTTCTTTATTTTTCAATAATTGGTTAAATATGTATAGTCATTAAAAAAGTTGATTTAATTATCATATATTTGATCAATCATTAAAAAATAAGAAGGACTAGGAAGGAAAAAAAAAACTAAAAGAAAATCTTTATCCTTATTTAAATAAATTTTTTTGCTGTGTTAAAATAAAACTCATGCAACCTTATTGGACACGTTTCCAGTTCAACTCACAAGATTAATTTTATCCATTAACTAAGGTTTCAAACGAAACAGTTTAAAATCACATCCTACACCACTTATTTCTTTTGGTTGGATTTTTATTCTACTAAAGCATTTTTTTTTTTGAACAAAGACCATGTCTGAAACATATTGTTTTATGTGGAGTTTCCTATTATATTCAGAAAAAGCTTAGATTTAGTTTCACTGACATTAACATTTCATAACCTGAAAACCTAAATGAAACTTGATCTATTAATTGCTACTAAATATAGTCAATTGAGCTAATAATCCCCATGATATATATATATATATATATATATATATATATATATATATATATATATATATATATATGTTATTATTTACATCATGCCTACTCGGGAAAATTCAATGTCCAAGAAATATTGCGAGGAAACCTAGAAGAGATAAGGGTATCTGCTTTGGCATCAATTGAAAAAAATGTAAAGGGTCTCATCATTCATCAACAGGATATGGAAGACTGATCGAGAAATAACGGAGATCTTATCCTCTTTACTCCTTGGGGACAATAAGTGACATTTCAAAGCAAACAAGAAGCCAACATGTTACATGTAGTAACCGCTATAGTTATGCCATGCCATCGATTGATCTCCTTCAACACATTCAGAAATTAATCGAGCACATATATATAAAAACAAACACAGCAGCGAAAATGAAGAAGGGCAATACCGTTATCTCAATGCTAGCGGTGGTGTTCGCCATGGTACAATTATTAGTTGCGAAGCCAGGTAAGGCAGCTGTTACTTGTGGGCAGGTGGATGCATCATTGGCGTCTTGTATTCCTTACTTGATGGGCGGGGGAATTCCAGCGGCAGCGTGCTGTGAAGTGTTGAAGAATCTCAAGGCCATTACTCCCATCACTGCTGATAGACGTGCAGCGTGCGATTGTGTTAAGGCAGCTGCTTGTCACGGGGTGAGTGAATGGGCAGCAACTCGTGCGGTACTGAGACAACTTCTAATACAAAGTTGCTAAGTAAGTCTAATGAACTTCTCAAGCTAGCTATGTAAAGAGAATTGCAAAAGTGCTAGAGAGAAGAAAAGAGCAATGTGGCCAATATGAGTGCTAGAGAGAAGAAAAGAGCAATGTGACCGGTATGTGATTTTATTATTCACAAAGGAGGTTACAAGAAAGCTTTACACATATTTGTGTGATATGTGTATGTGGGTGTTTGAAGTATTGGAGATGTTTAGAGATACCTAGAATGGTGGGTACTAACCCCTATTTATAGTGTGTCTTTTCTAGTTTTAGAATTATCTATACAAGCTATACAATTCAATTTGTACAAATAACTATCTAGATAAGGATAAGGATAAAGATAAAATGGTGATAAAGATAAGAATGATGGGTTCTAGATATAGAGGATGCTAGAGGCTTCTAGATAACAGGTCAGACTTGCTAAGTGCATACGCCTTGTGACAGCCCGATAGCTTAGCGCATCTATATTGAGCGTACCATGACTGACTAGTTATGTGGGGTGGTTTATTTCTGAGCGCAACCCACTTCTAAGTACATTCTGTCATTGGGTGTACCCATACTAAACGAACCCATGTGCGTCATTTGGTCATCTTTAGTAGTGAACTTGAGCGGTCCGTGGCATGCTGTTCGCTATCCAAATATCAAAGAAGATGCAGCCTCTTCACTTTCTACTAAATGTGGTGTTCAATTAGACATTCTATCTCCAAAATCATCGACGGCACCAAGTGAGTTATTGCATATAAATGTTTGGGATTTTTTATTTTATTAAAGTTATTGATAAATAAAAAAACATAAAAATAAATTTTATTATATTTTATTTTATTTTATAGTGTATTAAAATTTATATTTTTTTATCTTTTAATTTATCTTTAACTTTAATAAAGTCAAAATTTTCTAATTATATATTTATTTTTTTAACATTTTTCTAGTGTATATTTTTTCCTAACTTTGTTTCAAAATTTGGCAGCGTTAACTAAGATTATGGATGAGACGATCGAGACCTGGGGTGAGCAGAAATAAAAGGCATAAAAAAGCTGCAGGCTAAGGAGGCTGTTGTCTGCAATCTCTCCTTCAGTCATATTTTATTGATACGCATGTCACAATGTTGAAGGTTAAATATGTTTTTTATGCAATTGATGCTGCCTTATTTTGTAACGACAATTAATGCTGTTGAGAATTTGTTAACTAATGTTACCAAAATCTCGACAATTAATTGCTTCTTCTCTCATGCAACCACTTAATGAACAACTTGCAGAATAACAAACATAGTTTGACATATACAGCAAATATATAATTAAAAGTTTACCATTGATCAGCTAAAAATAATTTAGTTATTGTTAAGTATTGAGGTTAATCAGATGTACTTTTATTAAAATATTTAATAAATATAAGTTGATGTAGTTTTCAAGTTAAGTTGATTTAATTAACTATTTGTGTGATGAATTATTTTTTTTTAAGTTATATTTATTATACACTATTAATTTTTATTTTATAATCAAATTTTTTTTCACAATAACTATAAATTTTCAAATGAAACAATTTAATACCAAACAAAAATTTAATTATCTTCTAATAAATTATTGTTGGTGGTAAAACAATACATTGGGTATCGAGTATTGAATAAACGATGCTTCTAATACAGTAAATTCTAAAATATATCAAGGGTATTGTATAGCCATGCAATAAGCAAATGATACTATAGTATGTGTGTATTTATTTTTAAAAATTATAATGCAAACTAAATTCAATTACACAAATAATACATAATGTATAATGATTATAATTAATTTAATTGTACATATCATGCACACATCTATTGATTGGAATTCCTCCTCCAATACAAGTAAAGTCATCGCAAATCCGCACGCTGATCTGACTCTGAAGTCTGAACAATCATATACTCTTTGATGGTGTGATTTGGAATCTTAGTTGGCATATGTTAATACCACAATAATCTTAAATTAACTACTGTACATGTTGGTACGTAAAACCTAATTCAAAAGGTTTTAAATTAATTGGAGATTTCATCATTTAAACTTTCTGGATTCTTTTTTATTTATTTATTTAAAGACCTAAAATTAGTATGTATCAATCAATTAACTGGCCATGAAAAAAATTAATAGAAAATTAAAAATACATTAATTTTTACATAACATGCTAACACGAATAATGAAATTAGTAAAAAAAAAAAATTATGAGCAACTCATGTGGTGAAGTGGATAAAAAAAAAAAAAAACCAATGAAAGATGAAAATATCACCATCCTTCGTGCTCACGAATGTTAAAATAAAATTAGTATGCATCAAAAATCAATTGTAGAAGTTAAAATGCCATCCATTTCACATAAATCAGTTTGTTAAACAATTGATGGAAACACCTCTTTATTTCATTATTGTTTTTAATATGATAAAATTCAATTGATATAATTATAATTATAATTATAATTAGATTTATTTAGACCAATAATACTACCAACACAGCCGAAAATTTTATTAAAACCCGCGATATCAAGAATTCGCGGCAGTTTTTCTCTTTTGCGGGATTTACGCACCGAGGCGGTTAATATTAATATTAAAAAAGATTTATGAAAATTAAAAAACAAAAAAACAACCTGGTGGCAATTAGTTCGCAACAGGTTTTTTTTTTTTTTTTTTAATGTTTTCAGAGTTTTACACTTTGGAGCTAATTTAAACTTTTTTTTAATATTTTTTTTAAAAGCATATTAAATTAAATTAAATTAATATAATAATTAAAAACATATAATATAAAAATTCTAAAGTAAAAAATTAATAGAATAATAAAAATATATTTAGAAGGGAGTTCCTGTCTTCCTGAAAAACGGAAAAATAAAATTACAACGTCGAAAGTTTTTTTTCACACGATAATCACCACCCCTAAGCCCTAAGATCTAGGCTTTTTTGTTTCTTTGTTTCGAGCCGAAAGATTTTGTCTTTTTATTATTTAATATGATGGATAAAATTGTGAAGTATTTTGTTTGAAATTGTGCTGGTGGTGTGGGATTATTCATAATAATTGGTTGTTTGTGTATTGGATGGAGAAGAGGAATTGCTCGAATTCAGATATTTTAAACTCGAATTCAAATTCAAACGGGCATCTTGTTTATGGAGATTTGAAGAGAAGGGGTCTTATAGAGCATCGAATTTCTAAATTGGACACTCTCGCCGGCATCGCCATCAAGTATGGAGTTGATGTAATTTCAATTTCTCTCTCTTTTTTCAATATTACATTCATCATCATATCCCAAAATTGTTTAAAATTTCCATTTTTTTTTTGTTTATATAATTGTAAATTGCTGATTGTTTTGGGGTATACAGGAATTATGGCGCATTGAGAATTTTTAAGAGAATTTTTTTTTTTTTTATGTAAATGCCAATGAAAGTTATTATTATTATTATTATTGTATTCAGGTGGCTGATATTAAGAAGCTGAATGGGCTGTCTACTGATCTTCAAGTGTTTGCTCTAAAGACGCTTCAGATTCCGCTACCTGGGAAGCATCCTCCGTCGCCTTGTTTGTTGATTGGTTATGAAGCTGGAGGGTACTTTTTGCTTTCTCTTATCTCTTATCTTTATGCGCTACACAACATTACATCAACTGAATAACAACTGCTTATAGGAAAAGGTCATCAACATCGTTTTAATGTCTTTGTTATGATTGTTGCTAAAATTGATGGCTGTTTGTTTATATTTTCTAGGATCTGATTATCAGTGGTGCATTACTTGGTCCTAGAATGCCTTTGATGATTTAAAGCGTAGGCAAATGAATGCGATTGTTAGTTGTTTGATGATTCAAGGATATGGTATAAGTCTTTCCCCGTCAATGCCATTATTCATTCACCTTTTTCTTCAAGTTATTTACACGAGCTGCCATGCTTTTGAAATTAATTACTTCATGCTTGTATAATTTCATATGATACAGCCATCTTAGCCTTTATTTTATATATATATATATATATATTTTACCTGGATGCTGTGGTTTGTATATGACTGCATCATTTTCCCATTACCTATTGGAGTAGATAGAAGTAAGCATCATCTAGTTTGTGTTTAGAAATAAGTTTTGAGATCTTGTTCTGCTCACACAAATGTTGGCCGTGTTTGATGGCACAAAGAGGTGGGTCGTGTCATGCTTGCAGACTGAGGAGCAAGAGCGAAAAACTAGAAAAAAAATGGTTCTTATTGTTTTTCTTTTTGGTCTAACCCATTATTATGAGTCAAACATAGTCAAGTTTAGCGCCTCTACGATTTAGTTGGAATTGGATGTGCTTTGGTGTCTGGTGGTGATACAGTTGTCATATGTTCTGAGGACCAGGACAGTTAAAGAAGCATTATGGCATTGATAGTACTGCTGCTCTGGGAATGCTTACACAAGGAGATGTTAGTAGAAGGGTAACTGGCAAAATGAAGTTGGGAGTTTATTGTGATTTTACAGACATGGATCTGAGTTGTTAATGTGATACTGAGGGGTTTGCTGTTTAAAAGTGGCCGGGTGGTGAGTCATGGTGGAGAAGTTGCTTTGATTCAATGGTGTTCCTATTCCAGTAGCAGTTGTGTTGGTGACAATGATGTTATGATTTGGCAGCATTTAGAGGCAGGGATGCATTATAATGTTTATTTATTTTTTTCTATCTTATTATTTGGATGACTCAGTTCTTAACTGGACATATTCCTCATTATGTGAGCTTTGTTAATATTTCTTTTCTTATTTTCTTTTATTTTAGAAAAAGTGCACATACATTGCTAGTTCACATGAGCAGTATCCTTGTTCCTTCATGTGTCTCTTTCAAATAGTATGCTAAAAGATAATCCACCAAACATGTAGCACTGGTTTTAATATATGTTAATGGTGAACATAATTGCTTCTTGGATTCATTATGCATTATAATAATTATTGTAAAGCCGAATTTTTCAAAATACATCAGAATACTTTGTAGCACGTTTGTTGGGACTTCACTTTTCCAATCATTCCATAGATTTTACTTTTGAGGCCTTTGATTGATTTCCATCCTGTGACTTATTACAGTTCAAAACTGAAACATTCTGCAGGCAGGCCAATTATGAACGGACTCCACACCACCATGTTCAATATGATTTTTTTGATTCCTTCCCGTCTCTGAGATTGAAGTCAAACCAGTCAAACCCCCAACGGAAGGTCTCACCGGCCATGAACTCTTTACAAGGTTACTATGGACTTAAGCCAACAGATCAACGGCCTCCATCTGAAGGTTGTGAAATGACCGACGATTGTCCATTACTTAAACCATCCCGTCTCTACAAGGACAGCTATCGAAAGACAAGAAGCTTAGCCAATTTTCTGCTGGTTGACAATAGTGAAGAGCCAGATAACATTATATCTTCAGATTACAGAGAAAGTGAATCTGGTGAATGGAAAGATAAACTAGTTAGGAGGCACCAAAAATCTGAAGATGACTTTAATACCAGCGTACCAGAAATGCTGTTGAAAGAAGACAACAGTAACACAGGTGGAGTTCTAGCTATTACAGGAAAGGGCTTGGCCCTGAGGTCCGCAGCAGCAAGTCGCACTGCAATTGGAACAGATACCGAAGGATTCAACACTGTACAATTTGTTCTGGGGAATCCTTTTCCGAGTGATCAAATTTCTGGGGTTAGGAAGTCATCAAGCACACCAAGTTTCGAGGATCAGGATGCCAGTAGTCTGTCACCTATCTGGCGTGGATTGCCAAAACCAATATCCAGATGGAAAAACAAAGCTGCACTCGATTAGCTAAGTTTCTGCTCATATATACCAGTTAACTTTGTTATTTATTTTATCAGGCCTTAATTTGATAGCTCATAGGGGTAAATATAAATGAATACACAGGGAAGAGTCAAAAGTACAGTAGTTACCTAGGCATATATGAATGTTTCATACTTGTATACTTCTCAAGCCCTTACAAGTTGCAACCATTTTTCAGTTACAATAATATCTTGAATTGAAAATGATTAATGGTGATTTTGTTTGTCTTATTACAGTGGCATGCTGCTATGCTATAGTTTTATATATACAGTAATTGTTAAGATATCAAGTGAAAGAAAATGTGGTGGGTCAATACTTGTTCTGAGAAGAAATTCGAGCATCCATCCCCTTTAACTCATGACAGGAATTAATCTTCAAAAAGAACTTCAGCCTTCCTTTATTTTACCGCAAAATAAGTTTACTAATCAATTCACAGTTCGATAACAACTAGGAGACTCATAAAAATAATGTTTCTGTTTCCTCTGACAAAACTTTCCGTGTAAACATTCACAAATGAAAAAGGCTTCCTTGTGAGAGAAAAGAAAAGACTTCACTGACTTTCAAAATCCTCTGAACCAAACTGGCAGACTCCAAGCACCAAGATCCAGTAGTTCATACTATCACTAAACATCCGAATCATTCACCGCAGAAGAGCGAGCAGGCATCAAATTGAATTTCACCAGGTTTTATTTAGTTCACGACGCTACAAATTAACTCTACCAAACCAGTAGGTTCGTGCACCATTAATCAGGAACCTTGGAAGTTTACATATAACTTGATCCTTCTTTCCAAGCAATAAAGATCTCCATTGATTCCATAAATTTCATGCAAATTAAAACTTTCAGCCAATTTTAACAGCGCTCTAATGAGCTGAGTTCACAAAAGATTCCAAAAATAAAAGAAGTTGAGAAAAAGCAAAGATGAGCAGATCCCAACTTGGTTTAAATGGTTTCATACTCCATCAGATCCCTTAGAGAATTTATTTCAAAAATATCACCTTACCAGACAATTCCAAATTTATCAACGGGTATAAGGAATACATAATGTTCATACTTCTTGAACTATATTAAAAAAATTAAACTAAAAACTGAAATCGAAACACATATTGTAACTTTCCACGGTTTGAGAAGTTTAAAACATAACAGTAAATCATATCTAGCCAATAATCCAGAATATGAAAATAAATCCCATGATATGAACTGCAAATCCAACAATTCATAAGCTTAATAGCATATATCCTACTTCATAAATGGTATACATATATCTAAAAAAATCTGAAATTTTATGCAAGTATCACATACGTGCTCTACACTAGTGCACATAATTTTGTGAAAAGGAAATTGGATATAAGAAAGGAATAGACTTCAGGATCCCACAAAACCAACCAAGTTATTTTGTCACCTATTATAAGGGAAAAAAATTATTCACAGAATGAACATATTTCGGAGCACTACCTTTTACTTTGAGACACATACTCTTCAAAACAAAACTTACTATTTGGAACATAAGTATGATCATTGCCTCAGCATAACATTCCACATCAAATATTTACCTTAACAAGTCATGTTCAGCGACACATACTCTTCCTATTTTGTCTGCCAGGAAATTTGATCCTCGCTCTTCAGCAAGAAACAAAAATTTCATCGTCTAAGGCATGTCTTTTGCAATTTGCCAGAACCTGCAACAATATCATGATCAGCCACCTCATGTCCTATAAATGCTTTTTCAATTAACAAACGAGATAAAAATCATATAAATGATATGCTTCAAGTAATATCTTTCTACTCTTTTTCCACACTAATATGCTTCAACCATTTGAAATAAGACTGACATTAATGCAAATCCCAAAAGGAGGCTAGCTTTACAAGAAAGTACAGTCATCTTTTAGAGTTCATCCATACTGCTGACAGGGCAAAACTCAGATGTCACATTTAGGCTCCCAATAGACAACAAAACACTAAAGGCACAGTAAAAATGAATATTATATTGGAACAAAAGTTTCACTTCCAAGATGGACATATTATATTTTCAAAAGCTTAATTGTTTATATATGCAATTAAAAATGTAAAAATAAAAAATAGAAATAGGAGAAGAATAGAAAGAGGGGAATAGCAAAAATCAACCTCTTAAGAAAATATTAAAAAGCTCATTCAGGATATACTGTCAAGTTGCTAAAAGAACCATTGAGTTTTCCTGCTGTGAAGGACATTTCATTTAATGCAACAAAAAATCACTGAGGAAGTATATTTAAAAGTAAAATATCAATGAGGAAAGGAGAGAAAATTATAAAGTCTACATTTCAGGGGGGAAAAAAAGGGTCCACCATTTTGCTCCAATTTTAGACTATGAAATAAAATCCATTCAGCGAGCAATCTACCAATTTACAACTACTTAAGAGAAGACACCTATCAGGGCGCGCACCCCACTATGTCAGTCTTAATCATTAGCAACTACTCCATACTTGGCAACATCTTCACTAATTGATTTTCTATTGTCATTATTAGTTAAAAACAAGACTAAATAATTAAATAAATAATAAATTGTGAACAGATTGTTCACTGAAAACTAGGAACATCCTGTATATAATATCAAAATGCAAAAAGCAAAAGAAAAAATTTCCCTTTAGTTTCATTAAAGAGGGTGCAAACCACATACAGAAGTTTTTATGAGAAAGGGTTGCTAGAAAATTACTTAGAAGATAAACATAAAAATAAATGACTAAGTGCTAAAATCTAGGAATTCGAAGGAAGCGGTTAAAAATATTGTTTCCAAAAAGATTGATTGAATGTATGACCCTTGCTTTTCAACCAAGAGTCCAAGTTTCAAAGCACTTGAGGCCAGGATGGAGGAGGAGGAGCAAAGCACACCAAAGATTCAGCTCAGGTAAAGCTCTCCCAATCCCACCAAAAGCTCAATCAATCCTTTTCATGTGAAACAAATCAGAATTAATTCTACAAGCCACTTTTTAACACTTCTTCACAATCATGTCAAGCCTATCTAGTCAAACAAGTGCGAGAATTTGCAACTTAGTACAGTATGACTTCAAACACAAATATGAACTGCATCAAGAAGTCATCCAATAACAACTTTCCTTCAATTTTCTTTTCAAATAATTTAGCACAAAAGGTATTAAACCTAAGGAAAAACTAAAAAAATAAATAAACCATAGTGGCAAAGCGAAAGTTCTAGTTTCCAGGGAAAATAATGTTTTGCTTTTAAGTCTGCAAGGACCTAATAGCCGTCCAACAAGGATAGACACTCCTAGACATCATTCCAACTAGCCCAAATAAAGGTTCATATCCTGTACAAACTCTCTCTCAATATTGCAGTCATCAAACAATTTCCAATGCTGTATAGGACTAATATGTGAAGAATGAAATGATCAGACTTAAAGATGTCTCAAAATGTATTACCATGTTTTGAATAAGTAAGCCACATGATAGTACCAGATATGGTATCACACAATAAGATGTCTCAAAATGTATTACCATGTTTTGAATAAGTAAAACACATGATAGTACCAGATATGGTATCACACAATTCTTTTGATTGAGATTTGTGGCACTAACAGCTTCCCTGTCAATCTTAATTTTCACCATGGGAAGGATTTGCACCACCGTAAGTTGCATTTAGAAAAAAATTCACAAGGCATCATTATATAAGGATTTGATGAGGTTGAAAATTTTTGACAAACAGAACAAGAATATTTATAGAAACACAGGGTCAGAACACGAACTTTTGTTAGATTTTCTACATTATATAATCTCACAAAACCATGGCCTAGCTGAATCCATCCGGCCCTATTTTCAGGGCCAGAATAAGTGAAACCGATTGCTGAGAAATAATATCATTTATTTATTAAACGTTTCCCCTTTCCCAATCCCCTAATCCATTAAAATATTAAAATTGGAAGCGCCAAAAAATATGTCGTCGCATGAAATGGCATTAAGCATGTTATTAAACGAACACCAGATTCACCAGTAAATATAAGTTATCTTGCCAATAAGATCAGAAAGAAGTCACATGGTTCAAACTTTAATTTCATGTCCATGTCACCATCCGAGATCAAGCTTATTGCATCAGAATTTCAATAATTTGAACGGGTGGATGCCAATCTTTATTACACAGAATTCTTAACTTCCCCTTTCCCAACATCTTGTATCATGTCTACCATTTTTTTTGGGGGGTAACCCCAAAATAAAAAAGTACATGTACAAAGGCATACAAAAAGAATATATGAAAGAAGTGGATGGTAAGCCCAATGCCATTACAAGTTCAAACTCACCTGGAGTATCAAGCAAATACAAAAGAGAAAAAGAAACAAGTTACAAAAATGAATCCCCAAAAAATCTCCGATAAGAAAAGAGATGCCACAGTTATTAGTTCATACTACAGGGCAGTCCTTTTTTGTTTTTTTCAATCCTAGCCCTGAAAAAAGCCAACTAGTCGCACACTAACCATAGAAATTATGTAAAAAACTCAAAACATTTATTCAACCCTATAGAACTGCACCAAAACAAACCCAAGATAACACCACCACCAAAAAATAACTCAAGTTAACATACAAAAGATAACAACCGGAGGCAGTAAGTAGTATCACGAGGTCAGTCAGAGAGAACGAGAAAAAGAAAAGCAAGCTAGTTAGGTAATGAATCTCCAAAAATCTACCATAGCAAAGGAGATAAAACAAACCCAAAAAGACAAAGCCAAACAGAAAAGATTGAGAAGAGTTACAAAATTGTGGCTTCCCAACTGTGAATGAAAGAAAAGAAAGGAAATTCACTAAAGTCCACAAGGAAGCCTAAATTCAACACTATCTGCAAAAGAAGTGGACTATGCGGTATGTAGTAATAAAAGAGTCTTCTTATAACCTCAAAAAAGGTCATAATTGCACAGCTGCACACCACCCTTGCTTTCTTTATATGTACTGAAATGGGAAATTTTTCCACAGACAACTTAAAAAATTTTGAAAAATGAAAAGGAGGGAATCACCTGAATGATCACGAAGATATCCAACAACAGTGATCTACAGGAGATGAGAGAGCCATTTATCACCCTTCCCTTTAGAAAAACCCATCTACAAAGTTTAACTTCCTGACTTATGCTCACAAGCCTACTTAGAGCATCCATCACAAGTAAACATATAATGGAGAAAAAAGATCCCTTCGCATTGATCCCCTTGAGGCCATCTGACACAGCAGCCACACTCATTACCCTTGAATTACATTTGAAAAGAGGGATCAGTTAGAAGATTTGACATCTCTAGATCCATTTTCTCCATCTTCAAACAAATTTTAACCTCCAATAGACGCAAAGATTCCTGAACAAAATAATTATAATCTTTCTCAACATCAATTTTGAATATCATTAACCCCTCTGCATTTCTGTTGTCTTCAAGAATTTCATTGGCTATCAACACCGCATCAAGAATTTGCCTATTGTACACAAAGTAATCCTTCATTTGCTATAACATGAACCCAAAGATTTACAACCTCAAGGAAAACACCTTTGTAATTATTTTGTAAAGGCTGGTGAATAGGCAAATGGCTCTGTATCTTTAAGGGTAAATGACTCCGGTTTTAGAATCAAACAAATGGAAACAGCATTTTTTCTTGACCAACACTACTAATTTTTAAAGAAGTCTGCAGAAATGGCCAAAAATTAATTTATAAGTATACAAAAGTAAAGCTACCAGACAAATACCTCAGACAGTAAGACCTACTAACACCCAATCAGATTTATGGTACAAGACTAGTTTATTTATTCAAAACTTTAACAGGAAGTACATTTTTTCACTTTAAGTCAGCTTCTATGCTATGAACATAAGATTTTATACAAGCAAAGTATATCAGTTTTAACTGCTGTAAAAAAGCTAAGAGAATTTTCAAATTAGCAAGTGAAACCAATTAATAGAAAGATGAATGCCACAAAGAGAAGACCTCACGGAAAATAACCATAAAGGTTGTCCATGATCAGCTGACTCATAAGAAATTGGCAAACCCCAAACAAATAAGACAAAAAAAGAAAAAAGGAAAAAAAGGTCAGTAATGAGTAGGTTGAATCACCTGGTTCAGATAAAGTTACTATAGAAAAAGTCACCATTTTCCATTTTTAGCCAAGTTGTAAACACACACATGCTAAAAAATTTTAAGCCAAAAACACAAACTAATACGCATTGTCCTTGAGCTCTCAATACCACTAATAAACTAATAAATTATATGATGCGTAAAAAGGATTCATGAAGCAAGAGCCAAGTTGGAAAACAGCATTGTTAAAAGGAGTGGAGTGGTCGCCTTAATAATATCGCTCACAGAACATAAGAAGATGAATGGCATCATGATTACTAACTTCTAAAGGATGCCATTTTCCCAGCAAAGGCCATGAATTATAACAGTTCACCAACTGTAAAGGTAGGGCGCAACTATATGCCAACAAAGTTTAAAATCAGTAATGATACCACCACACACCAAATGCCAACAATGAACAAACCATATAATTCAGTAAATAGTAAGCCCAAACAAAAGCAACCAATTCATGCTTCTGTTCCAAATGGCAATGGTTAAATAACCCTTCACCAACATCAAAAGGAAACTGAAACCTCCATAGGATCAATTAAAACTAGAGTGACTAGATCTCAAATCGAATAATTCTAGATAATTAATCCCACATTTATTAATCCTAACAACTATATAGGAAACTGCTCCCAATACTAATTTGATGAAGAAAAAGGCATTAGATAACTTTTCATGTAGTTTTGAACCCATAAAAATATCGGGTTGAATATCTTGATGAACTTTCCCAAATCCATACATGACCATGGTGCTACTCCTAAGGTAATCTCAATTATCCTATAGTAGATTTAAGTCCCCCTATAGTAGATTTAAGTCCCCACAGAGTGCAAAGATGCCAAATAAATTAACTAAAATAATAAAATAAAAGGAAAAAATCCCATTCTTAAGCAGTCCAAAATCTAATTCATTGGGAGTTGCGAGATGCAAAGCCTCCATGAGAAAAAGCAAAGAGAAAAATGATGTCTCCGACAGAAAATGAGACATATTTAGATAAAATTCAAATGAGTGAAAAAAAACTATTCACTATACCAACTCCCAAATCAAATAGTGTCTCAACCAAAGAGGACTGATAAGAATCAAACAGATTCCCAATCTCAGAGAAGACCATAAACCATCACTCAAATAGCTTTTCTAATAACTTCAACCTGGTGACAGAAAGAGTGATAGTATACGTAACCAACACCTAAGTAATGATAGGTGACAAATCACTCAGAATTCAAAATATATACCCCAAGTATGTAAGTGTAGTATTTGTGTGAAAGAAAATATCTCCAACTTCTGAAATCCGTCATTCTCTTCAACCATTAACAATAACGGAAGACTACCCAAAATGTTGAAATGGATGATGCCATAACAATGGCCTTGATAATGAAAATAAAAACTTCATGGCTACCTTATTGCTTAATGCAAGTAGAGAAGCCATTGTGACACAGGATAAGCATGCTTGGTAGTCAGTCTGTTAAGGCCTCGAACTTTGAGATTTTTATCTGTTATTGTTATCTTTTATCCATTTTCACATTTATTTTAGAAGTTGAAGTGGAGACAAGTTAATACAGCATATAGAAAATTGATAAATATTTTTCACATGGGTATCCTAATCCACATCCCTTTACTTCCATCTTTTCCTTTCTTTATTATCTTTTAAAATAAATAAATAAGAATATGTTCTCTGTCTACTCAATAGATATATGCTAAGATACACCATAACTGATAACGGACAACTCCATTGTATTCAAATGTTTAACGACTTGGTGAAAAAAGAATATGGCTACTCAATGAGAGGAAAGAAAATGTTCAAGCGGAGAGAGACCTCTAAAGCTGACCTGTTTTAAAGCTTTTAGCAGTAAGAGATCAGGGATTTTTCTTTGTCTCAAATTCTTTTCATTAGGGTTTTCATTTTTTGGGTTCCCGTGTGGGTAGATTGGTCAGTGCTAGGCGGTTGTGGAAGTAATAAAATTGCAACATTCCATTGGTGATAAAAGAAAATAATTACAATAACCGCTGGAGATTAGTTTGAAGACAAGTTTACACGTATTCTTTTCATCGATCTTCATCCTCTTGTTCTTATTTCACCACACCTATTATTCTTCTTTCTTCTCTTTTGCAAGCAAATAGTTTCTGTCAAACCAATAAAACTAAACCAGTTATATAAACTATTCAAATAGCCCTTTTTATTTCATATACCTTCATTGCCAAAACCTATTCAACTAATCCTTAAAAAATCCCAATCTGTTTTCCAATCATAGAGTGAAATGGAATCTCAAAAGATTTTCCAGCACAAATCAAGCCCTATTAGATAAAACTATATGCAAAAACGGATAACATTTATATACACAGTCCAAAACTTAACTGACAAATTGCTTGATGAGAACTGTCATGTAAACAAAAATAGCTGCCATGATAAAGTGTATGCATTGGTAATCTTATGCCATCATAAAGTGTGTGCATTGGTAATCTTATGCCATCATAAAGTGTATGCATTGGTAATCTAGCCATGTACAATTCGCCAGCGAAGCAAAATGGGCAAAAAAGTCCAAGTAATCATCCTATTCTGATTCTAAGTAAGCACGTTACAAGAAATACGCTAATAAGAAGCCCAGAGGCTAATTAATGCATAATAGGTATTATCACTAAATTCACCAAAATTCAATTTCCTTGTTACTTGACGAGAACAAATTTGTTATGTAGGATATTCAGTATAATTACAGGAGTTAAGAAACAGGTGTACTAACCAAGTTAGAAACATGGGCCTACACTTGGAAGCAAATGTTCCCAGGATACATTTGTCAGGAAAAATTACAATATACACAGTCCTGCCAAGAGTCTCCACAAGTCAAAACACTGCCTTCAAGGGTACTTGTGTTTTTCCGCGACATGAACCTCCTTGTGTTGTAGAGTATAATGTATTTCGTAAATTGTTTCCCAACCCACCAAACTGAAAATTTTAACAAAAAAAGGATAAAGTGATCAGGTCAGAGAAAGGGAATGCATATATTTAGTTCAGCCAAAGCAGCAGTGAAAATATATGTTCTGCAAACATTCAATATTAGAACTCAAATTCAAACTTTCGGAGATGGGGGATTTGCAGTACAGAAATGACAACATACCCTAAGCACTTGATGAGGCTTCAGGCTTAGCCCTAACCTGGTCTCCAACAATTAAGCGCTGGCATGTCTGGTCTACATGGCAACAGCTGGGAAACACCATGACCTGAAATATTACAAACATTAAGTCACACTTAGATTGTACAGAAGCTCAAATTTTAGCGATCTCACTTAACCAAAACAAATAAGTTAAGCCTCTCTAAAAGATGAGTCACCTGGAATTTGAGGTGTTGGCAAATTATTGGTCTGAAAACCCATATTATTAGTGGGCTGTCTCTCAACAGGAGCCCGAAAATAACCTGTTGTGGCAAAAATGTAACAACGTTTTCAATAAACAAACAAAACATGATGTACAGGAAAGTACAAGATACATAAGAATGTGTCTGGCACCTCAGCATTTGACGGCCAAACAAAAGCATGCACAAATAAAAAGGCCCGTATAACATCTATCCATGCACAAGCAAATTTGCAAAAACATATTCTTCACACCCCCACCCCCAAACCCACAAAAAAAAAAAAAATGACCGTATCCCCCTTCCCCAGCTTTGTACAGAACAAGAAAGAAATTTAACAATAATGAAAAAATGGTAACATTATGCAATGGCCCACCTAAGAATGTCAGACAAACAAGAAAACACAACAGAGGTGATAAACTAAAACAGCATTTCAATTAACAAAGTCATTGTGGAAATATTTGTAGCAAAAACATCATAGTAGAAATATTAATGCAGCTAAGATGCAGCTAGGTATCTGTTGACATAAATTTGTAAGTTCTACGAACTTGATTTTAATACTAATGTCTAGCACATGGTAACTGCTTACCATCCTGCACAAATGGAGGGCCTGATTGAGGTGGAGTCCTCCTTCCACCCATCCATACACCATGTTGATTATCTGTGCTGAATTCACCTGATGACAACCTCCACTGTTCATCAGTGACAAATCGCCTCTGGCTATCAGGATGTGATGGTAACGCATATGGACGGGGGTAATGCTGATGAGAGTGTTGCTGAATTGGTGGATTTGGAAATGAGAAATGATTCGAAGGTGCTTGTGCTAGGCCAGGATGCATTGGTCTTTGCACAAAAGGCGCGTTACCTTGCTGAAATTGTTGGTTTGGTTGAGAAGCTTGAGGGTTTAAATACATTTCACCGTGTCCACATTCCATCTGCCTTGAAGAATTAAATCCAGAAGGTTCTCGAGGATTGCCCATTCCTGTTGGTACGAAGCATGGTGATTGCTGCGGAAACATTTCGTTTTTCACAGCAGCATCAACATGACCCCCAAGAGTGTTTCCAGCCACTTGGACAATTTGATTACCCTGTACAAAATAAAGAGTTACAATACTTATACCTATATTTTAAATGAGAAAAAGTGAAAAAAATAATAATAATAATAATAAATAACCACAACAAAGAGAGAAGGGAACACAAACACACTTGCAAGAAAAGACAACAGATGCAAGTCTTACACAGGGTGTGTTACAATATTCACGAGGTACAGGTGGTTGATATGCCAGCTGTGGTGAAGATTGTACAGAAGAATGAGGTGGTACTGGTTGAGACGCTAGTGTAGGCTGTGATTGAACAACTGATGATTGTGAAACCAATGGTGGTGGTGGAGGTCCCAAAGGAGGTGGCGGTGGTGGCAGTGATGAAACAGGAGGTGGAGGTGGAGGTGGTGGAGGCGAAGGAGATGAAGGTGGTGGTGGCGGCGGCGGCGGCGATGGAGGCAAAGGTGGCAGTGGAGGAGGAGAATCTGGAGGCAAAGGTGGAGAGCCCTCGGGTAAAGGGGACAACTCACTATAGTTATTTGAAGCTGGGTGCAAGATCCTATCCGAGTCATTCCTTTGATCAATTTCAAAGGAACCGCTTTCATCCTTTTGGTGTCCAGAAACATCTTCCATTTCAAGTTCACCATCCACATCCTCTAAGATGCAATGACGCCTATCATTTGGAGTAACTGCACATGTTTCCGACTCTCCTGAAGCACGCGTTTGCTCTGCTGGTGATGGATGACCAGCTTCGTTAAATGTACTGCTAGGAAGATCTTCATCTTCATCATCTTCAAATACATGAGAAGACAAAAGGCCAGGCAACTGAAATGTAGCATTGCTGATACAATGGACAAAAAACAAATATGCCGGGAAATTAGATGCAAGCCCATTGTAAAACAGAAAAACAAATGAGTGGTGTGGCATTTTCTGTTCAGTTATAAATAGATTAAAAAGTTATGAAATAAATTATATAAATCAAAGAGAAGAGAGGTTTATACCTGCCGTACTCATCAACCAGCATGCCTTCCATTTCTCTGATAGGATCATCAATAGCGCGCTCAGATCGAGATGGACGCCTAAGGGAAAATCCAGAAGATGTTTCATCATTTGAAACTCCAATATCATCCATGTAACGCCGCAAAAGAGAGTCAGGAAAAATTTTCCTCTCAAGCCATAGGCGTAAAACCTGGGAAAACAACGAAAATCAATCTATCTTAAGCTCGAAATATAGAGTTTCAACAATTAATAGAGCCAAAATTACCTTGAGACACTGACGACGATTTTCACGAGCCCCAACACCAGGTGGAGCAGCAGCACCTAGAAGGCGTGGTAGTGCGGCTTGAACAGTAGGAATGTATGAAGCTCCCGCAACTCCTAAATAACATCATCAGAAGTGGACCAAGTAGTAAAATTAAAGACTAAATCATATTTGATCATTCAGAAAGAAATAAGACTACAGATAAAGGATGAACATGGCTTTTCGGTAAGCACATAACATTCATCCAATTACCAGAATCACCATAACACTACAGTCTGCATGGTCAGGAAGCAGTTCATTACTGAGTCTAATACCAAATCCAATAAAAAAATATTACAGAACAGTATCTAGTAATTATTAGTGTTGACAAAATTATTCGCGTGGAAAAGTTAGAAAGCATTTACTTTGGATGCACACAGAGAGAGGAGAGAAGGGGAAAAACCTTTTTGATTATGTGAACATTGTGTGATTGAATCCACAAGAAAGAAGAGGTCCACTTTACGATGAAAACTAGGCTCACTTTCCAACTTGTGGATGAGGAGTTCCACAACCTGCATACAATCATATGGTTAACAATTCCTTCCAAATGCATAGTACCTATAGCAAAAACTTCAACATGACAATCCTACATTCTAACAGTCAGATTTAATTTAAACTCTAGGTCAAAAAAAAAAAAAAGCACATGTAGTAAAAGTTTAGAAAGCATGACTCAACTTCTATCACCAGCATAGTCCTTTTTCTTTTTTTGAATTTTATCATAGCCCTTACCTAGTGACACAAAATTTCAACAATTTTATTTCATAATTAAACTCAAATAAGAACTTAGTAATGGTGATCGAAACTCTCATCCATGCATCTGGGCTCAACATGATAATTATTACACTTCTCACAAACTAAAAGCATACTAAACAAGGGCATGTATACCCTTGCTCAAGGGTATACATGCATCTGGGCTCAACATGATAATTATTACACTTCTCACAAACTAAAAGCATACTAAACAAGGGCATGTATACCCTTGCTCAAGGGAGAGACCTCCACCCCCACCCCCCACAAGGAGAGAAAAAAAGAAAAAGGTTCCTAGATGTAACTGGCTTTTTATTACATACACCTCAGATAAGGTGTCGCAATCTAAAACAACATTTGCTATCCATTCTCATGCCAAAATCATCACAGCAATAAACTAGCCTTAAAACTGGACCACTATAATGAGATGAATTTTTTATTGATTCACCTTTCAACACCCAATTGACCAAAATCTCGACAATATTTTGTAATCAAGATGCTAAGGCATTAAAAATAATTTCAAAACCATCCCCTCTTTAGAAATAATAACAGATGTTTTAGTTAACAAATTTTCAACAGTAGGTAAGAAAAGGGCTTCCTGAAAAGCGCCCGAGACAAAAAAATAAATAATAAGTGCTAAGCTGGATAAACTTTTAACTATAATAAGCACAAGGGAAGCTAGATTCCCTGCAAGAGATCAGATTGTTTTGCAGGCAGTTAGTTAATTTATATACCATGTCCATAAAAACATTTAGCGTTTGAGACAAAACGAAAAAATTATTATTCCAAGCCTAAAAGCACCGTTTGTGCCAAATCTAATTCAAAGACATCAAGAGAAGTTGAAAGACAAACAATGTTATTCAGCCTACCTCACTGGAAATACCATGCTTGGCACAATCAATGGCCAGACGGGTTGCACGTCCGATACTTTCTTTAGTTCTTGACAAAGTTTCGATCATCCCTTCAAATGCATCACGAGCAACAGCTGCCTCAGTACCACCACTCAATGAGCCTCCACCTGCAGTGTGCCCTGAATTCACTCTCTTCTCCTCAACTTCTTCAGTATCTAATTGTTGGGCTGCCAACTGATTAACATGAGTAGATGGAGAAGCTAAACTAGAACGATTATTCAATCCCTGAATTTCAGCATGTAGCATATTGCCAGTGCCAGAGAGAAATGATTGAACAGCAGACGGACTAGGACTCCTCCCCTGGCCATCACCAACAGATGTACAAGCAACACTCGGATTTCCAAAAGAGAATTGTTGCAGGTGAGCTTGTTTCCTTTTTGCCTGAGCAGCTGCAATAAGATGTTTCAAAGACACAGTAGAGTCCGGAGTCTTGGAATCAATCAATGAACTACCTCTAACTTCTCTGTTAGCTTCCAATCTGCATTAGGAAAATTAAAAAATATATATGTATAAAAAGAAACTATTTTTTAAAAGAAACAAAAGTATTTTATTCAACAAGAAGAGGTGAAAGAAGACACAAAAGTGAACTAAGGGGGTGCACAAAAACTGCCCTTTCAAAGCTAGCTACCAACCATACAAAATTAAACCCAGCTTGTCTTTTCCCCAAAAAGTACACTAGTCGAGAAAAATATATATATATGTATGTATGTATGTGTGTGTGTGTATATATATATATTTTTTTTTTTATGAAAGCTCACCTCCCCACACCCCAAAAAAAAAAAAAACAACTTAGACCCCTTCTCAATTGAAATTGATGAATAAGACAGAAGTTTCTTCAAAATATTTAGAGTACATTTTAAGGGAAGCAAAAATACACACATAAAAACTATTATACATATAACAAGTAAACGAGAGATCTTGCATACATTTCACTTGGCATGTAACTGTGCTCCATTGAAGTTTCTGCTAAAACAGAATGGTCATTAATACGCGAAGCTGCTTTGGGAGTAGATTTTGGTCTTTCTCCAGAAGAAGCTGGCTTATTTCTTTGACTTGGCACATGATTTTGAGAAGAGGTCGTGGAATCAGAAACCTTACCAGACATGGCCTGAACCTTTTTTAGAGAACCAGTACTGGGACCTTTATTAACCAAAGATTTAGAGGGTTTTTGCTGTTCTGCAGCTGTTTTTACTGCAGAAGCCAAATGAGGAGACTTAGGAGAAAACAAAATTGCTTTAGCCTCCTTTGATGATAACTGCTCAGATTCTGCTTTGCCAGCACCAGTACCAACATCAGAAGCAGGCCTCCTCTCCCCACTTGTTAGTTGGCCAGGTAACATGGACTCATTAAGTGATTGTGAAGGGGTTTCCTTCATAATGCTATTCCCAACTTCAGTGGAATCTCTAGCACTATCAATCTGCTGAGCGTTAACAGAACTCTGAAGATGTGTATCAGAAACGGATGGAAGAAGAGCTTTTAAATTTCTAGCAGATCCTCCATGAATTGGAGTTTTGGGCTCATCGTCGTCGTCGTCATCAAATAGGCAAACTGCTCTCCGTCTCTTGGCTAACAGTGGAACTGGAGGTCTAACCATGTCATTCTTAACTTCAACAGAACCTCTTTCTACCTTGTCAGATTTAAGTGTAGCAGAATTAGACATAGCTTCCAACGCCCGCTTACGCCGCTTGGTTAAGGGTAGCGCAGCTTCATCACCAGAAACATCAGTTCCAACATTACGTTTGACAGTTTGGGCTTTCAATGCCAAAACCATTTCTCTCTTAACATGTGATGTGCAGTGTTTCGAGTCTGAATATTCAACTATTTTGCAGTCAACAATGGTAGAACTTGAAAGACCAGTCTTTGTGCTTTTTGTGGCAGATAGCTTGGAAGGAACATCTTTCGAATCTATACACTTCGACTTTTTTACAGGATTTAAATTTCCATTTGCTCCTAACCTCAGCTTTCCAGTGGTCCCAGCTTGAGCACTCTTTTTATCGCCAGAAACCTCACCCTTGGAACTGGCAATGGTGTCCTCTACATCTGATCCCTTGAAGCTTCTTTTAGCTCTTAACACATCTTTAGTTTTCCCACAGCCAATATCTGAATCTGACTGCAAAGCATCTTGTGAAAGTTTTGCAATGTTGCCATTAGATGCAATTTTTCCATCTGATACGTCTTTGTGCTGCTCACCAGAATCAGGGATACTGACACATTGACCAGAACTATCATCCTTTAATGATGTTACATCCAAGTTACCTTTCTGTCCTCCAGCAGAACCATCAAATGCTTTTTTTGATCCAGAAACCATTTTCTTTAACTTGTGCCCATTAGGAAATGCCTTCTGTCCTTTATCAGAGTGTTTGTTGATATCTTCTTTATTATCAGAAGAAGCCTCATCCTTGGATTGTGGTCCATTAGATCCTTCCATATTTTTCTCAGATGACAGAACTGGGGATAAAATATCATCAGCATGACATGAAATACAACGCTTAACGTCTTCACTTTCAGTTTCACCCATACTATTTGAGCAAGGCTCTAACTTAGAACCAAAGTCACATATATCTTCAGTTTTTGTTTCTCCATTGGGTATGACAGCACATGTCCCCTCTTTTAAGTCAACATCTTCTCCATCAACAGACGCAGCCTCAGAACCAAGTGCAGATCTATCATTATCAAGTCTTGATTCACTTGATTTTTCTTTCTGTAACTCTTCAAATGCAACACAGATTTCCTTCACAGCTTGGGCAAAGTACTTAACTGTTTTACCTTGACACCGAGCAGACAATTTACTCTTTGACTCACTGGTGAACGCCTGAATGTCAACGGGAGCAACAAAAGCTCTGTGATGAGGAGAAAATAAAGGGGCCAAGTGAGAAGATAATACGCTGTAGCAATCAACACAACCAAAAACAATAAGCAATAAAATCTCAAAAGAGAGAAACAAACTTGCAAAATAACATGGAATATAGCCTAGTTAAGCCAATTAGCAAAATAACATAAAATGCCATCACCTCACACATGACTAACGATTACAATATGTAGAAGCAGTCTGATAGAACATGAATGCCTAAAATTTTATATAGAACACTAACGACAAACAATTTTCTTTTTTCTTTTTTTCTTTTTTTCTTTTTTTTTTTTGCTGATAAACAAGAAAACTTCTATTAAAATCAGACACGAAAAACGAAAGGGCACAAGCTCTCCACAAAAACAAGGACAAGCAGACAATAGACCTAAATAGGAACAAAAACATTACATAAAAGTATAGCTTCATTAAAATTAAAGAAAACAAAGTCCATGCACAAGCTGCATTCATTAAATTGTTCTTTACGGAAATGCAAAACCATCAAATAGAAGGAAAAAAAATGCCACTTCACCTCCTAAATTATAGAATGAACAAGAAAAATACCAATAATTCAACTTAAACATCTCTACATTCTGCATGCAACTGACATAACTAATATCTAGTTGTAGGAGGAAACTAAAATGAACTCGTTCATCCATAGGCATATAGCATTAAAGAAAAGCACTGAGCACGGCACAACATTGTACATGAATAAAAAGCAAGAGAGAAGCCTCCTTTAAAAATTTCTTCTACGCTTTAAAAACTACATAAATAATCCCTCCCAACCTGTTGTAGGCAAGATTCTAACCTCAAAGCGATATTATCACAAACAGCAAAAAATGAAGAAATTAACGGCAAAGATCAGGACAGTAAAGGTTTTATTTTTACTCTAATTGTCTTTTCTCAATTTTAGGATATTTTTTATATCAGTTCTAGTTGTACAGCAACATGGTCTGCAATGGTGTAATACCATCAACAGAAAAATTGTAATGGTCACAATTGAAAACCTGACAAAACATTGAAAACAATTTTGGTAATTATTAAATATCCCTTCAGTGGAGCTATAAGCCAAAGTCCATCCAAGGTAGAAGAAAAGCTCATAAGACACCCTGAACCTAGGGAAGAAGAAAGAAAAACCTTCAAGTACATTAATTGCTCAATATTTATAGGCAGCCCCAAAATTCTACCACACTTTAAAACAAGTTTGAAAATTTTATTAAATATTCCTTTATGGAGCTAAAAGATCCAAGTCCAACTAAACTAGAAGGAAGGCTCATGATGAACCTAGAAAAAAAGAACCTTTAATATGTTAATTGCAGAACTTTTGTAGGCGGAAACCTAGAACGCCACCACCCCCCAAAACCGCTGGCCAAAAGAACAAAGAAATAAGGAAAAATGCATTTCCAAACCTGAAGACTGAAATTCAGTCACCCAGGTACTACCAACTGTCCTTTCAACCAAAATTATGTAATTACAACCCTCTCCAAAGTTAACAATCGTGCTATTGTTTCTGATGAGTACTAAAAGTTTCCGTAAATGTTTATACAATTTAGCACAAAACAAATAATCTTAAAAGTACCATGCTATAACACTCAAACAATTCACGATCAGATGAAATCAACTACAATTAGGATTGAAAATTAAATAACATATAGCTAGAATGTAGCTTCAACCGTTCAGTACAAATAATGGTGCTTCACTAAAAGTGGGGAAAGAAAATTAATGATGATATTAGAGCAACATTGGTGGAAAAACGATATATACGCACATAAACTAATAATTCCTATACTCCACATGGCTTTAAAATGGGAATCCATACTCCTAATCAATATTTTCAACAACTTAATAGCATTGCAAAGCTCACGTTGTCTATCAAACCTCTACACCGGGGCTCAATATCGAATATCTGCCACCAACGATTAAGAAATAAACATGTCAGAATTGAATGAAACATACTCACATTTCTTGTGTTCCAAAGAATTGAACAAAATATTTCTTAGGGTCTGGAGCTCGATCCCAGTCTTCAGGTCGACTAATCTGAAAAATTTTAGAATCCACAAAATCAACCTCACTAACCAAATCATTCAGTAACCTTAATACCTTAACAACAGTAAATCAAAAAGGTAATGACTAATAACCTCAGACACAATGATATCAATGTCAAAATTTAACCAAAAACCCAAAATGCCCAAAATATTGTGAAATAAAAGATTGAAATGGCATACAATCTCACGTCCAAGAAGAAGACCAATTTAAAACCGTGAAAAAATTTTCACTTAGAATCTAGCACTTACACAGATCTGATGTATACTAAATAGATCCCAACATTTGTATCCATATCACATATCCGAGAAAGAGTCGAAGAACTTGGAAACACTAATATCCAAAATGGAGACAAATATTATCACAATCAATCTCTTTATACCAAATCAAGTAACACATAGCATGCCTAATGTGCACCAATCCCTCATTATGTATTATGTAAATCTGTTTACATTTATTAACAGCTACTTTAGGAATTACGGTTCTGTTAGCCCAATGCTCTTACATAAAACACTGTGAATTCAACATTACGAACTTCAAAGCCATGTCATAAAAAATTGCATACCAATAAAGCTAGTGACCATCCATTTTTAAATTAAGCAAGCCCCACGCAAATGCCACTATAAATTAACATCAGAATTCCTACTAAAAAGCATAAAACTTTTGAAAATTCAAATCTAAGACCTGAAAGATATCAGCTCAACCACAACTTCCAACTTATAGTAAAATAAAGTAAAGTTTCTAAAAACCCTAATACAGGCAAAAGAGCCGCATGTATCAAATAGGAGCATCAAATAATATCATCATAAAGCAATTAAAAAGGGGGAAAAAATAACTGAAATAGAAAACAGAAAGAGAGAAAGACCTTGGCAGGCCAAGCGGGAAAGCCCTTGACTTTGGCAAGGACAAGATCGCCCAAACTCAACTGACTCTTGGCTTTGGCCTTGTTGCCTCCTTTTCGACGACCACCAGCCATGTGGTTTATAAGCTTATGTCCACCACGTAAAAACCTAACCTAACCTAACCTAACCTAATTTCTAGAACAAGGAAAACCTTATCTGTCCTGCTATCAAAAATTCAAGGCGGAGATCGAATCAAATTGCACGGAGAATCCAAATCAAATGAAGCTAATGTGGAAAACCTAAACTCCAGAATATTAGGCCGGAGATTCCGCCGTCGGCTGGGAGTTCCGGCGACGGGGGCGCTACAACATCGCAAGGCGAAGTGAGCGATTGTATAGAGAGAGAAAGTGCGAGAGAGATGTTGAGGCGGTTGGAGAGAGAGAGTAGATTTTGTGAGGGAGAGGGAGATGTTTTGTTTTCGTTTTGGCTATTGTTTCCTTGGGGAAGCAAGTAAATTGCAAGAAGGGTTGTTTTGTAAATTCATAAAGATTTTTGGTACGCGCTAGCCCAGGGACAAGGGAACGAGCATACGAGTTAACATCCTTTTCTAGTTGTGTTTTTGTCGCTTTAACTTTTACCACCACTGTGTTCATACATAGCATAAAATTTAGACATATTTCTAAATAATATTTTATATTACAAATTTTTAATTTTACGACGACAGAAGATTATGGTATTTATAAAATTATTTATTTAATCATTTTATTATCCCATTTAAGAAAAAAGACAATTTCATCATCCAATTATGGTATTTATAAAATTATTTATTTAATCATTTTATTATCCCATTTAAGAAAAAAGACAATTTCATCATCCAATGCATGATCATCAATCAAAAGAAATTTATTGAAAAAATTACCTAAAAATGTAAAATTAATCATTGACTTTGCACTATCTTTTTTACAACAATAGGAAATACTTGGATTTTGATATATGATTTGACTAATTAATTAAAGTGTTTAATATTAAAATCTCTCTTCTTTTCTTTAATTATAATATTTTAGCTTTCCTCTTTTGGTATTTTTCATATTTCTAACTATCATTTTAATGTTTCTTTGATCCATCGTGTGAACGTTTATTCAATCTAAATAATCATTTTAATGTTTCATTGATCTGTTAACATTTATTCTTAAATAATTATTGTGAGTTGTAGTTGTTAATTGATCAAACCTCTTGAAGGCGGTACAAGAAGTTTCCTCCATGAGTGGTGAAAAGATTATACTGTTACGCACTTAACACTTAATACCCCTCTTGTTTTACCTTTTTTTTATTATTATTAAAAAAATTTTCTTAATTTTTTACTCTCCTAATTTATTATAAATTTATAGTGAAGTCAATAATTAAAATTAAATCTTAAATTTTTATTTTTTTAAATTTATTTATGATTAAATTATTTTCTATCAAACTTAAAAAATTAAAACAAAGTAGGAAGGAAAAAAAAAATTAGGAGGGACCTTTATTTTTTTACTCTTTTAACCCCTTATCTACACATTTTGCACTTTAGCGTAGCCCACAATCTTTGAACTTCATTTTTTTTTTCTTAAATATCATTATTTCACACATTCTCAACCTTTGATATCAGTTAATCCAGTACCGACAAAATGTTAAACTGACACAAGTAAAAAGTCATTTTTGACTTTGAATATTTATTAGATAGTATAGATTAAATATGTTAAATGATTGAAAATTTGTACACTAAGTCACACTTCACAACAGGACGCTGTTTTTTGCAAGTTAAATTAGTCTCTTCATAATAAACTTTTGACTCAAATATCTTTCTCCACCAATTACTTCACACAAATTTTTAGGGAGTAGACTCGATCCCTTTTCAGTTTGCAATACTAAATGAGTCCAGGTGCCCCCAACTCAATATTCTAACTTTTCTGGAGGAAAATATTTACAGCATTAGAAACCCTAGAAATCCTCTTCTACAAGCACATCCAAAGGTTAACCCCTCGCCCCATGGTTTTTCCATCTTCGGTTTGCTTAAAAAAAAAAAAAAAAAGTATACCCTTCTCAATAGATATACATAAAAATGCAAGCTAGATTGCTCAAAGCACACCTAACAATCAAAACGTCCACCATTCCAAGAACAAAAATGATCAAAAGAAATACATGGTAAAAGTCCTCCTTCAACAACCTTGACCAAATATGAGAGAGAATTCAAATAAAACCGAAGGAGCATAAGTTTTATTGAGGCACTCTGTAAAACCTCAAGACTCATTCCCATCAACTTGACCCACATATGCTAGTGCTTCAAATTCACAAGCACATTCAGCAACCTGACACAGTTGACATAGTCAAGCTTCCTGAACTACCAAGTTTTCCTCAAGCATAAACATGCACCAGTAATTCTCACAAATCCTGCTTATATATTATTGCTTCCAAGATTTACGTTATTACTTATGTCAAATAATATCCAGCTGCAGCACTACCAAGTAAAGGGCAGTGGTACATTAAACAAAAGGGTTACAAGTGAAAGTGGGGCCTTTGCTCCCCAGATGAAGCAACACTTAGGCTGGTTGGAAGCATGAAGCAAAGCCCAAACTAAAGTCAGCATTTCCATCAATAGCACACCATCCAAAAGTGTTATAACCAAAGACAGACAACATATTGCCTCATAAAAGTATGTTCTAGAAGAGAAACAAGTCAAAGATCCAAAATGAAAGAAGAAATCTCATATGAACTCCAAAATCAAGTATCAACTATCAATTAAGGTTTACAAAATTTTAAATGAAGTTAAGTAATGACAATAATTATTCGCAAATACTTACTCTCTGATCCTAATTTGAACCTTTCTCTTTGCCTTCTTTGCCTTCTTTGCCTTCTCTTCCAACAGCATCAGTAACCAAAGCCATTGGTCTTTGATCAATAACCTCATCGATTATACCAAATTCCTTTGCCTCTTCTGGGGTCATAAAGTAATCTCTATCCATATTCTTCTGAATAACCTCTATTGATTGCCCTGTGTGCTTACAATATAAAGCATTGAGAGCATCCCAGACCCTAACTATCTGCTTCGTATGAATTGTCATATCCTTAGCTTGTCCACTATACCCTCCAGACGGCTGATGAATCATGATAGTTGAATTTGGGAGTGCCCGCCTTTCCCCCTTGGAACCTGAGGCCAAAAGCAGGGAAGCCATGGATGCAGCTTGACCCAAACAAATAGTATTAATTGGAGATCGAATGTACTGCATCGTATCATAAATAGCAAGACCTGTATATAATAGAAACACAGCCATTAGAATCATCATAATCATGAAGTCGATGTGTCTAATGGCTAGCGTGATTTCAAATAAAACAAAATGTTTTAGTCTCTACATCATAGCATTTTGCCAAAATAGGCATAAAAACAAAACAATTCCAGGAATTAAGAAATCGCTTTTTAGGTCAGAAAAACACTTAAGCTGCTCTTCGGAAAAAGCACTTGAATTTAATTTTTTTTTTTTTGTGGGAGAAAGCAACAGTAATCTTGACGTCTACACAATTAAGAACTATCAGCACTTCAGTCGTAAATATAGTTGCCTAGAATGAGATATAAAAATGAATTAAGGAAATGATATAAAAGCTTAAATATGGATATATAAAATGAATTATGGAAATGATATAAAAGCTTAAATATGGATAGATAAAAGTTCAGCGAATTGATAGAATGACAAAAAAAGAACCCAAAATGGAGGACCTGCAGTGACTTGGCCGCCGGGGGAGTTGAGGTACATGTGAATGGGCTTCGAGGGGTTTTCGGATTCCAAGAAGAGAAGCTGAGCGACGACGACGTGGGCGGTGTCGTCGTTGATAGGCCCGTTGATGCAGATGATTCTCTCCTTGAGAAGCCTCGAGAATATGTCGTACGCTCTCTCTCCACGCGACGAGTGCTCGATCACCATCGGTATCAGACTGTACGAACGAGCTGAAATTTGAGCCGACGGTTTCAAGAATTGCAGAAATTTAGTTGCCGTTGAGGTTCGAGATAACAGAGTCTTCATGCGTTGCATTTTGGATACAGAACGGAGATGATGGGGGAGGGATAGGGTTTTCGCTTTCAACAGTTTCAGAGTTTTGGGAAAAATTTTACGCTCCGGTTGGGCTGGGCAGCTAAATGCTGGTTTTGAATTTTCATTTTTCATAATTAATTAAAAAATGGGTAAATTTGAGATTACACTCGTAAATTAATTATTTTTAAAGGGTGAGATTATTTAAATCCGTTTAAGTTCTCGTTATACTCGTTATACATGCTCTAGCCGTCTGTAGTTGACTTTAAATTCAAAGTCATAACTTTTGTAAAGAGTTTATAATGAATTTAAAAAATAGGTAATAATTTTTTTCTTATAATATGCCGTTTGATTTTGTTTATATTTGCAAAGAATAAATTTATAGTTTTGGCTAGACAATAGATTAATTAATACACAAGAAGGTTCTTGGAATTAAGAGGAGTTTCTACAGAAAAATTATGATTTCAAATTTTTTTAACTTAGTGTATAGAGTATTTTGATGAGTTCAAATAATTTTACTTATTTTTAAATTATCCTCTCGTCAAATTGTTTTTATTTTTATTCATAAAAAAATAAGATGGATTAATGAAAAATTTTTGTCCTCCAAATAAAAATTGAGGTTGATATCAATTTTTGTTCAAAATATAAAAAAAAAAATTAACGTGGATTGATGATTTTTTTCTTCTTCCTAACAAAAATTGAGATTTTAAAAAATAAGAGAGTGATTTAAAAATAGTTAATTTATGAAGATAAATTTAAAACTAAGTCATCAAAGGCTCTTTTAAATTCGGGTGAAGATATTTTCACCTCATTAATTATGTAAACCCGCTCAATTTATAAAAAAAATATTTTCAATAAACTCTCAAAATTTTTAATAAATACAAACCAACAAAAATATTTATATAATTAGTCAATTAAATCATTCTTATATTTTGTTCTTAGATTTTTTTTTACTATTAAAATTATTTTCATATAAATTATATTTTATTATTTTATTTTTGCTAACATAAAATGACTCAATTGTCTGAAGAAATTTGTGTTCTTAAATCTAATACTTCAGGTATTTAATCTTGTGGCTTATAATCTAACTTTTTAAATAAAGTCTAATATTTTTTAATATTATAGATATAGATGACGTAAATTTGACAGCCTAATAATTTACGTGAGTATTGTTTCATGAAAATATTATATTAGTTTAATTAAAGGTTAATAAAATAAAATAAAAATGTTGAGGTTAAAGTAAAATTTTGGTATTTTTAACTTTTAAGGGTAATATAGTCAATTTAAATTTAAGCTAAAGCATTATTAAAAGTCAAATCTAATAAAAAATATATAATTCACAAAAAATAAATTAAAATATCACAAAAATAAATTAAGATAAATTTAATTGATTAATTCTTCAAAATTCTTCTTTATTTGAAATTTTTAAAAATAATGTAAATTTTCTATAATTAATTTCTAAAAGTGTGGTGGATTATATAATTTATGGTGCAAAATATCACCATCTTTAAGTTCTAACAAAAGTTTAATCTATTACAAGGTTATTTTTGAATTATTTTTCTTCATAAGTTGACTATATTCAAATCACCTTCATTACCTTTAAAGATCTCCAATTTACCCATTTTTTTATTAAGAATATAAAAGAATTTTCATCATCCTACTCTATTTTTCAGTTATTTTCCGAACAAAAAATTGAAGTAAGTCAAGGTTTTAAAAAATAAAGAGTAATTTAAAGATAATCAATTTACATGAGATATTTCAAAATTTACCCAAAAAATAAGAAGAAAATATGAGATATTTAACTTTACTTTATAAGATTTAATATTTATTCTTAAAAATATATATATTTTTTGTAATTTTGTTTTATGGATTAATTTATTTTCCTCAAAAGTAGGGTGTGGTCTATGCTCAAATTTATTTTTCCACCCGCCCTCCCCCACCATCCTTAAATTCGAACTCGTACGGCCAGTTGATAAAGATGTTTGAAACCACTCGTATCAATGCTAAGGGAACATTTCATGAACTAGTTAGATGTAAAAATAATAATAATAATAAAATTGTATCTGCCGTACATTTAACGGAATCCAACACCTAAAGATATTTAACTAAATTGTTTAGTATTTCACTGAAAGAAACTCAACCGAACTCGAAAATTAAAAAGTAACCTGAAAACATAAATGATTGATCGAAAAGAATATGTGTCAATTATAAGAATGGACAATTTTCAGGTGAGTTTGGCAAATCTTAAAAAAAATGAGAATAGAAATGATGTTTTCAAATTTTTTTTGAAATTAAAACTATAAAATTTGTCTGGTAATTTTTTAAATAAATAAATAACAAATGTTTAAGAGATATTTAGCTTCAAAATTGTGAGCTGTCTGTATATTTGGATTACCATTAATATTGGAATAAATAATTCCGTATAATTTAAAAAAAAAAAAAAAAGTCCCCCCCTGAAGTGGGATCCGAGTTCCCGACTGCACGCTACGGTTTTACTGATTCTGGAAGCCCAACGGCCCAAATGCCCCACGACAATAAATGGGCGTGCCAGCCCACTGTGATTATTGCAATCATTGATCGAAAATGCGTGCGGCCTTGAAATAGCAGAATTGTCAATATCCTTGCATGTATGTTGTTGCTGTTGTTTTTTTGTTTTGTTTTATATTTATTTTTTACATTTTGAAGGACTTTCGACTGACTTTTCTATGATATTTAGGATAATTCAAGAGAATATTATTGCATTTACAATATAATAGTAATTTAGGCTCAATTTGAAATTAAAGTTGGGTAATTATAGCATAAAAACATAGTAATAAAATATTTGGTAAATATTAGCTGTTGTATCTTGAAAACATAAATTAATTTGATTTTACACTTGTATGTAAAAAATATATTATATTTTTATTAATTTTTTCAAAAACATTATTTAAAAATTATATTTACACATACTATTAACTTTATTTTATAGTTACAAATTTTTTTCTATAAAAACTGTAGTTTAAAAGTTACAGCACCTCAATCCTAAATATGACTTTAGTCACTTTATATATATCATGTAAGTCAGATGATAAAATAATTAATCACTTTTTGGAGTTATTCATTAAAAAATTATTGTATTTATTTTTATATAAAATTCATTCAATCATGAGCACACTTATGTCCGATGATAGTTGAGGAATCATGAGCTTGATATTTGAGAGTGCTTAATAAGGATGAATCAAGAGAAATAGAAATAGAAATTAATGAATGATAAGTAATAAATACTATATTTTACAAAGTAAATGTTTTGATTAATATAATATGACTTTTATTCTTTCTATGATAAGATTGCATTTCCATAGCATGTGTCTTCAAACATACATGTTAAAAAAAAAATTACTGAATAAAACAGGTCACTAAGTACCTTTTTTACATAGCTGGCCTCCTCCGATTAGTATAAATGTTTATTTAATCTCATAATATATTTTTTAAACTTTTGTTATTGTCTAGTTGTTTTTTAAGTGGAACTTTTAAAAATTAAACAAATTATTTTTTATATTACTAGTAAAAGTTCAAATGTTGGATAAATGTTGATTTTTTTAAATGTTAAAATATATAAAATATCAATAACTTATTTGACAATTTTATTTCATTTCTTTCATGACATAACTTTAAAAAACTTACTTATTCAAGTAAGTTTTATAATTTTTAAAAATAAAAAATCTCATCGATAACTAAACAACTGAATTTTTGATAAAAGAAAAAAAAAATTATTTGTAAAAGTTATACTTAAATAAATTCTATTTAACAAGCTATAGGTTTGGTAATGAAACATGGTAGAATACTTACTCAAACTCAACCCATTAATTTTTTTCATTGGATCAAAAATTAAAACTAGACTCCCTATTTATTTTGATTATATTGCACAAAAGAAAATTGTTATAAATTTTTAAATATAAAATAGAGAAAAAAATGGCAAAGAAAAAACTTTAAAATATGACACAAAGCAAAGAAAATAATTATATATAAAAAAGTTTTTTTTAATAAGCATTCAAAATTTGATTAAAAAGAAAGAAATTTAAAGAGACATAACTTAATGATACGCAAGAATTACAAAATAACACAATATTTAAGAATATCCCAATTATTCTCATGCAAATATATATTGGTAGGCATAAAGTTAGGAAATTTCATTCATAGCATATATGAGAGCATAATAAGTCATAATGTTTAACACTGTATATGAAAGTTTACATATATATATATATAATATTTGGGAAGAATTGGCTAATTATATAATAAAATGCCACGTGTCGATATAAAACTTTATAATAATAGTAAAGTTAATAAGACGATAATGGATTAGGTTGGGTACCTATAGTACACTGAGAAAGGCGGGTACCCAAGACATATTGAGGATGGCCAGGTATGCAAAGTATACAGATGAAGGCTGGGTACCCAAGGTATACTGGGGAAGGCCAGATACCTAAGGTATATTGGGGAAGTCCGATACCTAAGGTACACAGAGGAAAGCCAGGTATTAAAGGTATACAGAGGAAGGCTGGGTACCTAAATTATATTGGGGAATGTCAGATATCGAAGATATACTAGAAAAGGATGGGTACCTGAGGTAAACAAAGGAAGGTCGGGTGTTAAAGATATACATAAAAAGGCTGGGTATCTAAGGTACACAAAGGAAGGCCGAGTACCCAAGTTACAGTTAGGAAGACCAGGTATTTAGAGTATTCTGAAAACAATTAGGTATAATAAAATATCATGTGTCGATACCTAAGATACACTAAGAAAGGTTGGGTACCTAGAGTACACTGAGGATGACCGGATATCTAAAACATACAGAGGAGATATATAGTGGAAGGCCAGGTACCCAAGGTATATTGAGGAAGGCCGAGTACCCAAGGTATTCTAAAAGCTAGGTACCCCAAAAAAGAAAATGTGCTAAAACTATCTTTAACATTCAACCACCATTATTGAGAGCTTGCAAACTCTAAAACTTAAGATTATCCAACTCTGACTTGAGTATCGAAGTGTGGTCGCCGACCACCTCCGACTCCACCTCTGATCTTTATTGGCTATTTTGCAAGTCCCAAAGTATCTTTTCAAGCTTTCCGACTCATATCAAAACCTTTAATCTCCTTTACTTTTTCTCTCATCTCTTTTTCACCTCCATAAAGGTCTAAGACAGTCTAGACACCTCGATCAAGCGAGACACCTCACGTCTCCAACAATATAAATTCATTATTCGTAGTAGATTTCATTCTTCTATTTTATTTGTGTGTGTGCGTGTGCGCCACGCACACGTGTGTGTTTTAATCCAAAATCTTGAATTTATTAAAGCGTAAAAAAACTATTAAGTCATATGATCTAATAGTATAATATCATTATACTATTAAAATATATGGCTTAATATATTTTTCAAATTTTAATAAATCTAAAATCTTGAATTAAAACATTTATATATAGAGAGAGAAAGGGTGCTGATTTGATGTCTGCAATCATAGACTTTATTAAATTAAGAGAAAGGTATTAAACTATATAGTTAAATAACATTATGCTATTATGTTATTAAATTATTTAACTTGATAGTTATCAATGCGCTTATAGTCTAGTGAGAGAATTATTACACTCACAATATTGAGAACAAAGATTCGAGCCCTTATAAGGGTTATAGTTTTTATAAACATTACACTATTGAACCATATGATTTAATAAATTTTTTAAACTTTATTTGGTCTAGTAGTATGATTTAATAATTTTCTCGACTTTAATAAAGTTTAAAATTTTTGTTTTGAACATTTTTATACATATAGAATAGTGTGTAGTCTAAAATAGTCAGATGACTACTCAATTTTAATATGAATATTTAAGAATTTGTAATAAAATATGTTACATAATTAGTCAATATAAAAGTAATTAGTACATCGTACCTTAAGTTGTCTTAGCTACTATTCTGCCTCCATTTTCTGTATCATCCACAGTTGTCATATTGCCTCGATTGTCACTTTTCTTTTGGGACAATTGCGTATATTTCAATAGAGGTTCTGATGACCCACAGCATCATTAAAATAAGAAACGTAATATATCATTAATACCATTAAAAGTATACATATGATAATTTTCAGAATCGGTATTGTTGATATTCCCCGAGTAAAGAGTAAAAAATATAATCATCGCTTTCGATGTGAATGTGAAAAAAGGAGTTGTCAAATTCAACGATAGGTAAAATAACAAAAATGTGAAACAGAAAAAGTATTTTTTATTAAAAAAAATAAAAACGATATTTCGTTTGGGCCAGGCCGAGGCAACATGACAAACGAAATGCAAGAGCCAGAAAGCAAATCCACTGGTTAAAAAATTTATTAGAGGCACGTGCTATACACATCTACATCACGTGACATTACCAACTGCCCTGTCTGCGGTCGACCCAATTAAAAGAACAGCAGAAACAAGTCGAGTAGAAAATTAACAAACTTCTAGAAAGATCGCTGCCTTTTCACAAATTTAGATATGCTTCTATCGTCAATTTACACGAAATGCCATCGGCTCAGTTTAGCAAAAACTATAGGAACACCACTAACATGCACATCACTGGTCCCAAAAAACGAAAAAAAATAAAAAGAACACAAATTTATCACAAAGCAGGCACAGTCCTGTGATCCCTCTCCAGAAATCCCTCCAAAACCACCCTCTTCTTGTACTCTTGAGAATTCAAATCAAGATCACCGTTGATTTTTGTCATCGCGGCGTCATCATTTTTGAGGGCCCTTAGTCGAGGGACGAAGTACAACCATGCAGACGTGCACAAAATCGCACACAATCGGCCCCATACGAACATAATAATCAAAGTGACCACAATAATCGACATGCCCACAACCGGGTCAAACTTGTTGACCACTATCGCATCATCATCTTTGCTGGTCTTCTTGGGCACGACCCGATACTTCAACGACAATTGGTTCGCCCGTTTATCACGGGTCGGAACCGGCATAGAAACTGAGTGCTTTAACGTAGCAGCAGCGTTGCCCGTGTTGGAATCAGTCGTCCTAGCAGGGGGAGGAGGTTTGGGCTTGATGACGACATCGGGCGAACTGGGCTGATTCGAGGATCCGGTTCTTATGGCGTCTATCTTCCGGCGGAATGATAAACGCTTTCGACGAGCGGCGTTCTTTGAAGTATCCGCATGGTGATGGTCAAGTGATTTCCGATTTTCAAGGGTGTTGTTTTGTTCGGTTCCCTGCGTTGTCCGAATACGTAAATTCATTTATTACACGACGGATATAGAAACAAAAAATACTTGATATTATAAATAATTTCTTTTCCTTTACCTCTTCAATCATTTCTTCTTTCACAAGAGTTTTAATTTCGCGGAACGCCATAGTTTTGGTGGTTGAATTCGCGCGCTTTGTGAACAACTTGTGAATCTTCCATTTGGGTTTAGAGGAGTTCGATGACTTTGATGAATGAATCTTGATTTCAGACAGATCCGTACTCTTGTCCGAAGAAGTATCTAAGGGGACTGTTTTAGCGGAGGAGTTCTTCATACGAAACATCGACCAAGAAGAAAACAAACCAGTAGTAGTAGTAGTAGTAGTATCTAAAGGGAGTGCTCCTTTGTCCTTATCGCCGCTGTTACTGGACTCAACTTCATCAACAACAACTTTGTTCACTGATGATATTTTCTCGGAAAATTTTTTATCTTTCCGGGAAACCCCAAAACAGTAAAGAAAGCAAGCGCTTCTTCCGCGTTCTTTGTTTGGGGCTTTGGCCATGGAAGAGAGAAACGAGTAGTCGGCATGGAGGACTTTGAATAGAGGGGGAGCGGTTGGTGACTTGTGGATCGCTATAACTACATAATTATGACTATATTTTATATGCCAAAATTAATATTAAATAACTTAAATACAGACAATTCTTTTTTAATTTTTAATTTTAATTTTAAAATTTTAAAAAATCATTTTCGATAAGCTTGTACACTGTTTGGTTAGAAAGGAGGACTTGGACTTTTGGTAGCAGAGTCGTTGTTCTTACACGTTTACATTTTGTCCACGTTTTAAACTTTTACGCTTTCTTCAACCTTGGAACTGTTCTGTCATGTACAATTTGTCAGATTCATTCTTTTATCATAACTTCGTTGAAGAAATAACAAAAGAGGCCCCCACATTTTTAATATTTATCAGAAAACGACATACTATGTTCATGTGTTTGATATAGGTCCCTAGTTTACGTGATCGAATTGCCCCTTGTGATATTGATGAACTCTGAATGCCACAGTTGTAAGAGTACATAAATACCAAGTTTCATTCAATAGAACATCTTGAGCAGCTTGCTCTTTTAGTGGTAGAGTTTTTGTACACAAGTTTAAACAAATTTTTTTAGTTATTAAATTAGTTGTCAATCATAAATAATTTTAAGTAATAATAAGTTTTTACTCATTGTTTAATTTCCTAATATATAAGTTTTTTATGGTTATTTTATAAAATGAATAAAATAAATTTAGATACTTTAGATAGTTAATATTTTAAAGACTCACTTAAACTAAAAGTTTAATACATCTTAATAAATTTCGTTACGTTAAATATAGAATAAAATTAAAAGAAAAGTTCATAAATAAATCAAAAGATGGGAATTAAAAAATGAGCTATGAAATCAACAAATTAATTTAAATAATTTGCACATAGAAGAAATTAATCTTGAGACTTAAGCTCTAATATCATGTTAAGAAATTTGATTGACTCAAAATCTCAAGCCGGTAATTAAAAGTTCAATAGTTATATTTTAAAACAAGGCTTAACACAAACAACCTAACTCTTTGAGGAAGGTCACGATTTCAACTATAGTAAAGTAGTGTATTTAATTCATCCCTCCTAAGCCTCGTACTATAATAGTAGAGAAGTGTACCAAATGAGCAATAAACTCGTGACAATGACCTAGTTGATAAAACTGAACCAATTATTCTCTTAATTAAGAAACTTTAATAATATAGGAATTCAGATGTTGTGATCCCGTGTACATATTTGTACTTATATCATGCAATCTCTCCATGTTCAGATTTTCACCACTTGTCCACTTACTTTACGGGTTTAGCGTGCCCCGATAATTCTAATAATTATCAAATCATTCAATTTGTTTGTATTTTTTATGGACTTTACCTAAAGTCTTATCTACTAGAAAGTAGCCATATAATAGCTCTCCAATTCTTGCCCATTTTAAACCAAGTGCCTCCATTTGTCCAAGGACTATGGGGAACGATCTTTTGCTTTTCGGCAGGCATTTTGTTGTTATCCGAATTTCAGTTTTCGTATTAACATTTACCCGAGGTTTAGTCTCAATCATTTTCTTTTAATTTCAAATAGCGGCATTAATATTTATATAAAAAAAATAAATGAATAATATAATCATCTATGAAATTATGATACATGTTTTTTATTATTTTTTAAATAAATACATGTGTGATAAATTTCAAATGAGTAAACGTATAATTAATAGGACCATACGTTATGTTATATTATTGTACTTAAAATTTTCTTAATTTTAAATAAATAATTTTTAAATTTTAGACGAAGATAATTATATTGTATGTGCATATAAAATGAATTGATTGTAAAAGTTTGGAGAAAAACCATGAATATATTTTTCAATATTCAAGAACTTGGGATTTTATTTCCCCGTTGTCATGAAACATATGCATAGTTGTTGATAGTGAAAGATAATTAAAGTCATAATATATAGCCCATACGTTCATTTAAAGAGGTGCTTGTGGAGCCCATGCAATAACTACTGTATCTAAAAAAATCACAACTAATTTTGATAGCATTACTTAATTAAAAAGGAGGGATGATATACATCGACACACTTTACATTAGGAGTAGGCAAATTGTTTGGTTTTAGAAGTAAAAATCGAATGGTTTAAAAAATTAAGAATCGAACGGTTTGTGTTCAGTTTGGTTAAATATAATAAAAAAAATTAATTTAAAATATAAAACCCAAATTTTAAAATATAAAATCAAAATCCTAAATTATTAACTTAATTTTTCGAACCGAACCGAACCGAATTATTTGGTTCGATTTTAAAATTTAGTTCGATTTGATTTGAATTCCTAAGAACCAATCGGTTTCGGTTCGAATGCCAACCCCTACTTTGCACAATAAATAATGTGATATCTGACATGTCACTAATTTATAAGTGTTAAAAGATTAACACATTAATAATGAGTTATAACGGTAATTAAGATCTTTAACAATTGTTAATAATTGATAAATCACCTGGATGCAAATCACATATGTTCCAACTGCATAAGCATAGTATTGTTATTACTAAAATATTTTATCATCATTAATTAAAATTAAAAGAGTTGGGTATATGAACTTAAAATTATCATCCGAATTTTGAACCATTGATTGATTATCTGTACTGCTCAATACAATGTTTTACTTCAGATATCAACGGTTAAATTGGATAAGATGAATTGATAAAAACCTTTTTTTTCATAAAATATTAAGTTATGAGAAAATTTTAAGATAAGGCCTCCCATCACTAAATATTCCATATTTAGTAAGCTTGTGTGGACCTAACACTGCTTAAATTAATATATGTGCTGTTCTTGTTATAAATTATGTCTTTATCAAGTAAAATCTGTAAAATCGTATATAATAAAAATTCCTCAACATACCAAACGACGATTGCTCATTTCTCTATTATAAAATTTATACTTTTGTTAAAATGATAATTTGTAACTTTACACCTCATCAAATTGTTTATTTATTTATTGATTTTTCATATTTGACATAATGGTCTTATAAAGACAAAATTGTCATTTACCCATAAATATACATTTAATGACAGAATGTAAGAATAAGAGGGTAAGTAGGTGATTACGGTAGATAATGTTGGCAAGTAAAAGTAACCCACCAATTCCAATTTTAGGGGGCGATTGATGATTTGATGTTAACCTTTATAATTAATTTATACGACAATATTTTGAAAAAGGGGAACAAAGCTTATGTCTCTAGTGTTCTTACTTTTAGCCTTTACTCACATCCCCAATTTTTTCAATTACCCATTACATCTCTATCATTATAAGATTAATAATATTTTAAATTTCACTATTGAAAGATAAATATGGTTCTTTAACGTATAAAACCAGTCATGCTTTTTGACAAACCCATCGCATTAATTAATTTGAAGAAAATAGTACACATGTAAAGAACTCAAAAATATATATATTTTTTGGTACCGTTTTAATGCTCAAGATGTAATTGTAAAAATTATACACTTAGATGATAGAAATGAGAAGCATTAGAAATTGCGTCATTATTTATTTAGAAAAGTTCCAGCCTTTTTGGAAAATAAGAAATTTTTAATGCACATTGTACAAACTTAATTAATCCATTTTGAAACCGAACTTCTAAAATTGGCTTCATCCCTATTCCCTAATCATTTTCATACAAGTAGCTGTCTTATATACTCATAAATTCTTTTTTCCCTCCCTTTTTTTGTGTGTATGTAAGTGTGAAATTAAAGCTTTTTTTTATCAATAAAAAAATAAAAAGCATTATAAGAGATGAGAATACAAAGTTAAAATAATCGATATTTAGGTGAACGAAGACTTGGACTTTAGATGCGTACTCGTGAATTATACGCGGTGTAATTTATATTTCATTTTTTTTTTCAACCTTTGTAAAATTCCAAGTCTATTTAATTACAAATTCTACAATATTCGTATTCTAAGAAAGGGACCTAATACCCCTCATCCAATTAAAACATACAAAGTACCTTGAAATTCGTTCATGACTATATAACCAATGGGCCACCACGAGGCTGCTAATTGTATTTGTGTTTAATTAATTTGTGATTCGTCACATTTTATTCCCCGCACTATCATTCTTGCAACTGATGACGTGACCAATAACAACCGAGGTTTAGATTCAATTAATTATGTGACACTTTAAAATTCACGGCTTTGCTTACTTTGTTAATAATAATAATAAAAAATCTTGTTCCATCTAGAGGTCCGAAACCAGCTGTATTTTATATTAACTAATTGGATATGAAAAAAATGTTCTAAGAAGGATCACAGGAAATTAATAGTTTCTTAATTTATATACTTTTTATCAATTACACGGCACTGTTTTTTGAATACGACTTAATCAATAGCATATCATATGTATATTTTTATATAGAAATTAAAGTTGACCAGCAGCACAAGATTGAACTGAGTCAGAACTAAACCAACTTAATTAACAAACAATTTTTTTTTTGGAAAGGGATTTCAGAAACAAATCTCGAAGATTAAGAAAAAAAATAAATGAACAGGCTTGTCGTGAATCTCATGTCTGTACATAATTAATGCACGCAACGTGTCTCACATGCAACTCTTGCAACAAAATATAATTTTAGTGTTTTGGTGAAATAATCTAAATCTTGACTATTTCTTAATAAAAGTTATACAATATGGTATTTAAATAAAAATATAACATGGTGATAGAATTTTGATAAGATCATCGTGGTAGATGAAGCTTTGATTTAATTTCGATCTGGAAGACACTGTTGTAGGTTGAAAATTAAGGTGTTATAATTTTTAATTTATAATTATTGTAAAATATAAATGTTAATTGACGAGTATGAGTAAAAGCATGTGAATGTTTAAAAACACTGATTGAAACTTATTTTAGTTGAAAATGTTTGTACAAAATAATTTAGTTATTGTGCTCTCAAAATTAAATTAACTAAATAATAATGTTTATTAATGGTCGACTTAAGTTGTTTAATGATCAAGCCACATTTGATATAAATAATTTAAACGTAGTACAACCTTAAATCTAATGTGAATAACATTCAAATAAGAATTTTTGTACCCAATCTAGAAGGTCTTATGAATTTGAAGAAAGTAAATATACACCCACTATTTTCTTCTTTAAAAACAAAAAATAAAAAGATTATTTGGCTTAATTTGACACAATATGTAAATATCTAACAGAAGCTAGGTTTTTTGACAGGGAATGAAATTAAAAACTTAAAATAGAATTGTAATGACAAATCAACTTGAATTTAATTATGAATGTTCCTCTCAGTCGAAGACTAAACACATGATATATAGTAAAATAAATTTTTTTTAAAAGAATCCGATTATGAAGTCATCGGTTATTTGTAACCGGAACATAATAAATTTGTTTTTAAATATTTTGAAGAAAAGTTTTCTCCCCAAATAAACATAAAAAATTAATTACCATCTTACTAAGTTAGCGGACAATTTTCAGCTACGTTGACATCATCACATGGAAATGTTCTGGATTAACAATTATGACGATGGTTCAATTATGACAACGAATAGTTTTCATTTTTCAAAGAGAACATTCGATTTTGTTTTTTATTCTTTTTTGTATATATGTGTGCTAGATTTGAGCCTTTGATTGATAATCTAGTATTAAGAATTTGTGAGCTGATACGACTTCTACAAATGAAATTCTTACAAAATAGAATCTTCTGTTAATATATTTTTTGTTTAAGGTTGGATTGCCAAAGTTAAAAATAAAAACACTAAAATGATCATAAAATTCAACCAAAATCTTAAGGTTTGACAAAATATCACAACATGCAAAAACAAAGAGAAAGCTCTCAGAATTCACTACCTCTATTCTGTGCGTTGGATTCAAATACTACTGCATGTAAAGTTTCTCGGCTTTTTCCTTTTTTTTTTTAATAATATATTTATGACAGCAGTAATTTTGCAGATTTTTTTTTTAAATGTGAGACTACTATTTTGATACTGCAACTTATGTTGAATGAGATTTTAATTAATATTTATAAATCAGATTATTGTTAGGACTAATATACATTAGTTTTTATAAAGTTCTGTTCAGACTTTAAACCTCACTAATATTCGAATAATGTATGTTCTACTTACATTTAGCGAGGGACAATATTACCATTCAATCGGTTGTAATACAATTAATGAATAATTAAACTCCTCCATAATATTTTTATGGGGGATTAAACAGCTGCTCTAACTACTCAGCCACATGTCGAGTAGCTAATAACTTTGCAGACTTGTACAATAAATAGTAATATTTTATATTTTATTTGAGTCATTATGAAAAACTCTTTGTTCAACTCATCAAACTCTTTAGATAGACTAACGGAGACGTATCAACAGATACAAGTTTCATCCTTTCTAAGAGAGAAACTCTGTTTTGTTGAGACGCTGAATGAGAATTCAGCTTGAAGTGCGAGGTTATTTAACCATATTTTAGTATTGAACAAATGAGTTATACAACTTACGAGTATGTATAATTAAAATATTCCTATCATGAATATCATTTTTTTTCCAAATGGTTAATGGTGAGAGCATTGGTTCAAATTCCACTCTACGACTCAATTTAATTTCGTCTTACGAATTTCTTATTAGTAAAATAAATATATTTTATGTATATATTAGAGTAGAGGCTTAACCTTTTAATAAACTTAGATTCTTCAATAATACTCGATAGGCTTTTAGATTGAATTTTAAATTGTATAAATTTAATTACACGCATATTTTAAATTGCATGTATCGATAGATTATGGTCCATTTAAAATAAAATAAAAAATAAAAAATTAAATGTATAAACCTTTAATTTTATTTTAGGATTCTGTGTTGTAATTAATGTTACAAGTGGTTAGATCCTTCTTAAAGCTTATAAATCCAAAATGCGTGCATGTTGCAAGTTGAAGGTAAATTATTAAAAAATAACGTAACTTTACAAGATTACAAGTACCATAAGCTAAGCCCCTTAAAAAGAAACAATGTCAGGGCCTAAGCGTCATTAAGTAAGCGCCGCAACGTAAGCAAAGGAGGCGCACCGCCCATTCCACCACTGAAAAGATGAATATTGCGAGTCCTAAAATTGACTCAATAATGCATGAACCGACCCGGTCCGGCCCATTTCATTTTCAATTTTAACGGTCATATTACATTCTCGACAGTGTCAAGGTTGGAACTTTGCTTTTTATTTGTTACGCAAAGCTCTATTCGAACAATCGCTTCATTAGTTCTACTGCTTATTTTATGAAATCTAAGTGATTGCCATGTTTTTGCCGGTCATAATGAAAGAAGACATACTGCTTATTTCAACGTGATCCATGTGTTTATTTATTGAACAACTTTATATTTCTAAATTATGTATTTCAAAGACAAAAAGTAATATATGCTCTTTCATTGTCATTGTTGTTCACATAATAGAGATTTCCAATTACTTAATAGAATGTGCAATTTGATCAATATTAGGGCTTAATTTGTTGATCTTGCAGTTGGGTTTGGGAGGAGCAGCTGTTGCTATCAAAGTTATTTCTAAAGTTGTGGATGGCTAAAATATGGTTGAAATCTGATTTCGTTGGCCTCTTTTATATTCAACAGTATTTTGAGAAAAATTATCATCAGATTTTAACTCTTACTCATATTTAAAGGATATAAAGTACTATCGATAACTTCAACTCAATTGATAAAAGAATTAAGTCCTCATATTATTATATAGGGATTCGAACTCAAGTTCTCACAATGCCTTGTGCATAATTATTACAACTATTCTAATTTTGAATTAATTGTATATACTTAGCCGGGAAAATATTGATATAGATGCGCTTTTATTCCTCATTTTCCCACCTCTTATCAGCACTGAATAGCTCATGGCTTGCTGTCAATAATGTCAAGCAATGTTTCCCTTTATATCTATTACTATTACTAAGTAATTAACATGTATAGACATATTATATTACCAATGTAAAAGTGTTTCTTCAAGCTAAATGGTATATAGTAGGTGGTCTTGTTTGTTTGTTGATGACATAATACCATTTATATTTTATTTTATTTTTTAATTTTTAGTATAGATGTTGTCTCATAATGTGGATCTCTTATTACAAAAATATAAATAGGATTATTTACCTTTTACCATTAAAATTATTTTTGAAATAATAAATGCTGCAGCTAGCATTGCGCCCTAATATTTTATTACTAAAGAATTACAAAATCTTGTTACTTCTTTTCTGTAAGTTGGTTGCTAGTTGATATATAAATAATTAATTTTGCCCTTACTTTAAAGAAAGTATTTTTAATTATTAATAAAAATCAATTATTAATCATTGGACTGAATATTTTTTCATTAAATTAAATGTTAATTTAATTTTAGTTATTAATTGTCAATAAAAACAAAAAAAATTATAAATTTGTATGTTAGTAATTAAATATGAACTTTATTATTGAATACTTGAATTGTGTGTATGCATGCATGTATTTAGTATGTTTGTTTGTTAAAATTTATCGATAATTAATAATTATAGAAACATTTGGTTACAATTTTTTTGGGGTATAAATGTAAACTTTTATGTAATTTTTTGGGCTTTGAACACAATACTGAAAATTATTAAGCTTTAGTAGAATTTGGCTTTGAACACAATAGTGAAAATTATTAAGCTTTACTAGAATTTATGAGTTTTTTTAAAGGGCAAAATAGGTATATTAGAGGTTAACTATCGGTCAATCTAAAAAAAAGCCGTAAATTGTCAAATTTTAAAATTCGTTAGTAGTAAAACATTGTGGTACAATGCTTGTTGTATCTAATTGTTATTTAACAATAACTTAGGTATTAAGAAGAAAATAATCCGTATAAATAAAATTGCAATTTTACATTCTTTGAACATATTCCTCTACAATGAAAGAAATACTATACATAGATTTGTATGCTTTAAAGAAGGCAAGTTACTAACAACATTTTCACACATTTAAAAGTAATGAATAATAAACTGTGTATATAGAATGGTATTAATTAAAAGTAACCATATATTGTGAAAATAAGAAGTAAAAAAAAAAAAATTTCCTCCTATATGCGCCAAGAATGGCTTGAACCAACTAGGCCTGGCCTAGCCCATTTAACCATGCCTTTTAAAATTCAACGAGCTTTTGGCGGTCATATTTTTCCCTCGACAGCATCGAGTCGAGAATTCTGCGTATATATTAAGCAAAGTCTGGCCTTGGCGCATCTCAAAATCAAAATTGTGCAAACAAAACCATTCAAGAAACGAGAAACAAAAGAATTTTGGTCCCAAAAGGAACAAGAAAATACTTGAAGAAACGAGAAACACGAAGAAGAAGTTGTTTGCAATCATGGATAGCGATGAGGCTTCTTGGTTTAGAGGCCGGGACATTGGCCAAGGAAGCTGGTACGTACTGGGGAGCGTTTCTCCTTTGCTTCCATGAACCTATGATGCTGACTAGTCTCGGAATGAGTTTGGCTTATTGAGGAGCCGTGACCTCTATAAGATTTAAGTATAACTTGTTAATATATTCCACCCCTTTATTATTACCAGCATCGCTATTAAATAAGCGAATTACAACTAAAACACCAAAAGAAAAGCAAGTAAATCGTAACAATACAGATATTGATGCTTATTGGACTCAACAACTCTTGACTTATTCAAATGGACTCAACTACTCTTGACTTGTTCTACTTAAATAAAATTTAAACAAAGACACACGTAGCAACTCCTTCTCCCTTAAAAGGAGCCTTGTCCTCAAGGCTGAATTTCTGGAAATTGCTTTTGAATTACTTTAATATTTTCCCAGGTAGCCTCTGCTGGAGATAATCCTTGCCAATGGACAAGAATTTCCTTCTTCCATTTGCGGATTCTGCTATCAAGAATTGCTTGCGGTCTTGGGCACAATGATTCGACGATCGTGCAGGTGAGTGGCAATTCGATCGAACCAACACCTTTTCTCCAATCTTTTCTTTAACTTAGAAACATGGAAAGCAGGGTGTATTCGGGATTCCTTCGGCAAATCTAACTTGTATGCCACATTTCCAATTCTTTTAAGAACTCGAAATGGGCCATAGTATCTAGGGGCTAACTTCAAGTTTTTTCTCAATGAAATTGATGCTTGCCGATATGGCTGAAGCTTTAAATAAACCCAATCCCCTTCTTTAAATTCACGCTCTTTATGGTGGAGATCATATACCTTCTTCATTCGTGATTGAGCTTCTTGAATTGTTGTACGCAGATTACTAATAATTTCATCACGAGCCATAAGTTCTTTCTCAACTGCATCAACCTTAGCCATGCCGGAATATAACTCAACAATGCTCGGAGGTGGCGCCATAAACAACTTCAAAAGGAGTTGTTTTAATTGCAGAGTGCCAACTTGTATTGTAACAATACTCTGCCCAAGATAACCACTTACTCCACTCTTTTGGTTGGGAACCAGCAAAACACCTCAAATACATCTCTACTGTACGATTTACTACCTCACTTTGGCCATCGGTTTGAGGATGATATCGTTGAACTAAAGTTAAATTTAGTGCCATTTAACTTGAATAATTCGGACCAAAATGTCTTGGTGAAGGTAGGGTCTCTATCACAAACAATTGTTTTTGGCATTCCATGAAGTTTAAAGACATTATCAAAGAAAACTTGTGCAACTCCATTAGCCGTGTAAGGATGTGCCAACGGAATGAAATGAGCATACTTTGATAATCTATCCACTACAACTAAAATGGTTGTCTTTCCTCTTGACATAGGTAGACTATCAATAAAATCCATAGCAATGTCATTCCATACCGAGTAGGAATTGGTAGTGGTGAAGCAAACACTGAAGGAGCAAGTCGCTTTCAGTTGTTGCGTTGACATATATCACAAGCTGCAATAAAATTTTGAATCTGTTTCCTCATGCCTGTCCAGTAAAAATTTGCCCGAATTCTATGCAAGGTTTTGTGATATCCTTCATGAGTGCTATTATGAAATTGCCCAATAATATCATTAATTGAGAAGAAGTTCCAACAAGATAAATTTTCCCTTAAAAAGAATAACTCGACTCTATACTCCCATGGCCCCACAGCCTCTCCATCCTGAATTCTTTGAATTGTTTTATGTAATTCTGAATTTGTCTTCGTCTCATCCTTAATAGCTTCTAACCAATTAGGAATAGGTTGGCTAAAAGCTAATAACTTATTTTCTTCCAAGCCTTTGCCATGCAAATCTTCTTCCCTCCGTGATAAAACATCAGCCACCATATTTTCCTTGCCCCTCTTATACTCAATCACGAAATCAAACCCCATTAACTTATACAACCATCTTTGTTGAGCTGTAGTAGTAATGCGTTGTTCCATAAATATTTCAAACTGCGGTGGTGCTGTTCGCACCAAGAATTTTCGCCCCAACAAATATGGTCTCCATTTTTGCACTCGCAAGTACCAAAGCCGACATCTCTTTTCATAAGTGGATAGTAATAAATGTTTCCCATGCAAAGCATGATCGTAAAAGCTATGGGTCGATCTTGCATCGAACGACTCTACACCGATCCCATTTGCATCACATTCAACGACAAATCTCTTGAGAAGTCGGGAAGAGCTAAAGCAGTGCTTCAGTCATCGCCTTTTTAATTGTTGGAAAGAGTCTTCTACTGCACTAGTCCACGGGAATGAATCTTTCCGCAACATCTTGGTGAGAGGTGTCTGCGATTTTCCCAAAGTTTTGGATGAATTTTCTATAATAGCCGATCAGTCCCAAAATCCTCTCATTGCCTTCATAGTTGTTGGTTTGGGCTAACTTTCCATCACTGTAATTTTTTCAGGATCAACTGCAACTCCAGCACCTGAAATAACATGGCCAAGATACTGCACCATTTTTTTGCCAAACTGACATTTCTCTTTTTTTACGAATAACCTATGAGCTCGCAGCACAGATAAGGTAATTTCTAAATGGTGAAGAATGTCATCAAGAATGTCATAAAAAAAAACTAAAATGAATTTTCGCAAGTAAACTTTGAATACCTCGTTCATCAAAGCTTGGAAGGTAGAAGGAGCATTGGTAAGACCAAACGGCATTACTAGGAATTCGTAATGGCCATGATGTGTTCTGAAAGCCGTTTTTGGAGAATCATTTGGTACCACACGAATTTGGTGATAGCCGCTGCGTAGATCAAGTTTGGAGAATATTTTTGCTCCATGCAACTCATCCAACAACTCATCAATAACAAGAATGGGGAATCAATCCTTGATTGTGATTTTGTTAAGGGCTCGATAATCCACGCACATGCGCCATGATCCATCATGTTTCTTTACCAGAATGACAGGAGAAGAGTATGGGCTATTACTGGGCTTGATCACCCCTGTAGAGAGCATCTCTTTCACCAGCCTTTCTATTTCTGTCTTCTGATAATGTGGGTAGCGGTAAGGCTTCACACATACTAGCTCAGCCCCAGATTGTAATGGAATTCTATGGTCATGATGCCTTGGAGGTGGTAAGGTCTTCGGCTCAGCAAACACATCTTCAAAATGATCTAAAATCTGTTGTAACTGAGGATTGCATTCAATATGTAATTTAGAATTTGGAACCCCAATAGCAAAATATTTAAGCACGACCCTTTTTTTACTCTTACGTAGCTCATTGCTTTTAAATTCCCCGATTATTTTATTTTTAGGAGCAGATAAGCCTTGAAGGACGACTTCCTGTTCAGCCACCTTAAAACTCATCTGTAATTTATCAAAATCCCACAAAATAGGACCCAGAGTACGTAACCATTGTGTGTCTAATACAATATCATATCCTTCTAACGGTAATAGATAAAGATCAACCAAAATAGGCACACCTTGCAAATTTAAATTGACCTTAGTGCACATACCCGGACTCGATATCTTTTCACCTGAAGCAACCATAACTTCAAATCGCCCTCTATTGTTCGGTTGAAGGTCTACTCTTTCAGCCAGTGCTTCACTCATAAAGTTATGAGTGCTTCCTGAGTCAATAAGAACTTGTGCCATAGTTTGACCAATCTTTCCTTTTACTCGCATTGTCTCAGTTGCATTTGTTCCCACAATAGCATTAAAAGAAATGCAGGGATTGCTTGATCGACTTCCTGTTCAGTCCCATCGTCATCCATTATTATGTCCCCGTCCTCTTCCTCATGATGGACTTCAATCAAAAATAGTTTTTACATCGATGCCCGGTGTAAACTTCTCATTACAATTATAACATGACCTTTTGCACGACTGAACTTGCATTTCAGTGAGTAGAAATTGCGTCGAATAGGAGGATTTGATATACCCGATGCTACCTCTTTTACAACTCCAGTATTCCTTTTGAATTCCCAATTGATACTGGTCTTCACTGCGACAAATTTCGAGCTCAGTATAGGCGTGCAAGACTAATGGCATCCGTTAAGGTTGAAGGTCGTCCAGCCAATACATCGACTCTTATAGACTCCTTTAACCCACTAACAAAACAACTGACTTGGTGTGCTTGATTGAGGTGGCCTACTTTTGATAACAACTTCTCGTATTGGGTTTGATAGTCACGAACAGTTCCCAGCTGTTGCAGCTTAGTCAAATCACCAAAGAAATCTTGAAACTGATTAGGACCAAATCGAGCATGTAAGGCATCTCGAAATGTATGCCAATTCACATCTCCCCTCTCATTTTTAAATGTCTGGTACCATAATTGAGCTTCCCCCTCCATATGAAATGATGCAATTGTGACTTGATCTTGTTCAGGGGTATGATAAAAATCAAAGAATTGTTCCACTCGACAGACCCAACTCGTTGTATCCTCTTCACCTTGGAAACGTGGAAAATCCAGTTTGATACCTTTGGCCTGATAAGGTTGCGGCAATATATTGGGACGAACTCCATTAGAGTGGCTACCCCGTTCTTCTTGTTGATAGAGTGGGGCCATAGAGTGTTCTCCATCCTCAGGAGCTGAAATAGGTCTCATGCTGATTTTCGCAAATAGTTCCTCCAGCTTGTCCAAAATTTACTGTTGACCAGTGGATAGAAAACTTACTTCATGCTCCAACTTCTCAACTCTAGAATCCATGCCCTGTCTCTGATACCACTGTGGTACATACTGGGGAGCGTTTCTCCTTTGCTTCCGTGAACCTATGATGCTGACTAGTCTCGGAATGAGTTTGGCTTATTGAGGAGCCGTGACCTCTATAAGATTTAAGTATAACTTGTTAATATATTCCACCCCTTTATTATTACCAGCATCGCTATTAAATAAGCGAATTACAACTAAAACACCAAAAGAAAAGCAAGTAAATCGTAACAATACAGATATTGATGCTTATTGGACTCAACAACTCTTAACTTATTCAAATGGACTCAACTACTCTTGACTTGTTCTACTTAAATAAAATTTAAACAAAGACACACGTAACAGAAGCTTCGAGTGTGTTTTTTTTACGGAACCCAAATCGAATTCAAGCTTTTTACTGCCATTAATAGCCGTTAAATCGGCCGAAGTATCCATTTCTGCTTCCCTCCAGAAAGCGAAGGAGATTTTCAGCGATCTTAACAGTAGCCCCTTTGTGCTGGAGTCTTTTGGCAAAGAAATCACAGCGGGCGAAAATGGGGAGATGGCTTACAATTTGTTGTTAGAATACACTGCTGGTGAAACCCTAGGCGATCTAATTGAAAAGTGTAACAGCAATGGGTTACAGGAGCAAGATGTTACACGTTTTACTAGTGCATTCTTAAAGGATTTGTCACATTCATGATTCTGGCTATGTAAATTGTGATTTCTTGCGGCAACTCAATCCGGCAAGTTTGTTGGAAAAGCTGCTGATCTAGGGTTGGCGAAAGTTTGATCCTTGGCACCCAAAACTGTTGTTCAACGTATCTAAGAGGCGTTGGGATTACGTGTTTTTTTTGAAGCATATAGATTTATTTATTTATAATAAATATATTTTTTAATTAATAAAATATTTGAGATATTTTTTTAAACATCTGAATTATATAAATATGAATAAGGTTCATTTAATTATATTATATGTATTTATGTGATCATCATATGGATTTACAGAAGACATAAATATAAGTTATCTTATAATTAAATAAATTTAGTTCATAATTGATAAATAGAGTTCTTAATCATCTTTATCTCGCTGCGGGTCAACACCTTCGAAGAAAAAGACTTCATTCAGTGACTCTACGATCGTCCTCTGAACGATCAGAATAAGGTAAAGCTTGAAGATAAATTTTGTACTTTATTAATTTCTTAGTCCCTTTAGTCAGGTGGGTATTGACCGGTCTTTCGACCAGGCCCTTTTAAAAATCGTTCGTGTGGGTCTCCTTGCATGTGGCACATGCCATTCGAGGTCGTCTAGCCCATCATTCATTCGCAAACCTGTAGTGAAATTGAGACCGCTTGACCTCGGAAGCTAATTCGCGTGTAGGTAGCGTTGGATGCTCTATTTATGTTTAAACTGTAATAAATTAATTGAATAATTTATCTTAATCATATATGAATTTATTAATGTAATTTGACTAAATTGAACTGAATCATATATGAGATTTAATTAACCTTGAATAACTGGCAGACTTATTAAATCTCATTGGCATTGATTTATTGTAGTGTTAATCTTGAGTTAATTATAGTTTTATATTTATGATTGTTATTCCATTTGAGTTACCAACGGATGCGACATATATTTTGTAGTCAAGATTATTTGGTATCTTAGTGGAAGTAATTATGAGCAGTGAGATTGTAGATTAACAATATGAAATTTATACAACAGATTTCTTGATAGGTTTTCGGTACTTGATCATAGAATTGTTTAGCTAGAGTGTATCAATATAATTAGTATGTTGAAAATGATTATTAGAAAAAAATCAGTAAGTGTCAAGGAATAAGATGTAATTAAATTGATTGAACAATTGAGATATTAATTTAATTAGCGATGTAATATAAATGACTGTTCAGTAAAATAATCACTGTGGTATAGGTCGAATTATTATTAAAAAAATACTATCTCAGATAGCATACAATTATAGAGGTTAGTTCCAATCTTATAGTAGGGTAGATTTAGAATTAAATAATCGAGCTAGTTTAATTACATACTTAATTGTTATAACCACTATTGTATGTACCCATATGATTATCATTTTAGCTCATTTAATTGACTACGCCACTACTGGATTAATAAGTAAAATAACTAGTTGATTGACTTAAAAGCCTAAATATGTTATTTAGTGGAAAACTTTATTTAATATACTTGTGTGTAAGGGAGTTTGTATTATTTTAAAAGGTAGTTTCTTATAACATAGACAAGTAACCTCACTTTCTTTTATTTTAATTTAAATCAATTATTTTGTATTTAATAGAGTTAGAAAGAAGATAAATAAGGAGCCTAGGTTTTCACAATACAATATAAAAAAAAATTTGTTTCTTCACAAAAGAAATAAGAGAAGTCGTGATATATAGATCAAATAAAAGAGAGAATTTTTCTCTACTTTGAGAAAAAAATATTTTCTTGCTAGTTGTTTTCCGTGGTGATGAACGAGTCTACATATAAGTGTATATAAAACTTGGATCATAATCTGGAAGAACATTGGTGACAGATCGTGATCTAATAGGAGAAATGATGATAGATGGTGACTCAAGAGTTTTAATTACTACAACGAAAAAGTAAAAATACAATTTATAAATTATAGTAATTCTATATATTGTATAAAAAAGGATCTTATTATTTTCATTGAAAAATGATTTCAGTGCCTTTATGATATCTGGGCTCTAGGCTGTGTGGTTTTGGTGTGAAAGAGGATTGCAACATTGATCGGTTGTTTAGCATTATTGGTGATGAGCATTCCTCGCCAGAAATTCCATCTAGGATTTCGAAAGAAGCCAAAGATTTTTTAAGGAGATGCTTTGTGCCAAATCGGCCTTTAGATTTACTGCCGAGCTGCTACCGGACGATCCATTTGAGAAGGGGTTCGATGAAGGATTATTTAGAGAACTGGAGGGTGATTGTTATTCACAAGGAGAGGTGACTTTGTCTAATGCATATGCTGAATTTTGTTCTTTAAAGTATCTAAGTTCCATACCATTAGAGGCCAATTCCTCATTTTCTTATTGGGGTTCTTTTCAAAGAACGAATGAAGGACCAACCATAGCGGTGGAAGAGTTGTCTTCAAATCCTACAGTGTTCTGTTTATAACTGCATTTCGTTGTTCTTTCATGTATATATACACTTCAGTGAAGTGAATGAGATCTAGTTCTTCATCATTTGTAGAGAATGTGAGGTTTTTCATTCATTGTTTAGATTAACGAAGTGTATAGATTAGTAAGAGTTTGTAATGTAATCCATTTATAAATATATAAATATCTAACCACTCTCTAATAGACACTAGTTTTGCTTCAATGATAGTAAAGTTCTTTTTAAAATATTGCTTTAGGAATCAATGTTTGGTTTTCAGTTTATTGCATTTTTTGTTCTTAAGCACTTTTCATGTCCTTCTGATTATTATAAAAGTTCCTTGCTCAATTGTCATTGAAAGAATGAAAGTTCTTAGATAATTGAATTTGAGTGATGTGTGGCTGATTGTGATGTTATACGTAGACTCCCACATTAATGTTGTTTTAAGTATTTCAATGTTCTTCTTATATGCTTCCCTTATTGACCAAGAAGAACTTAACTACTTGAGTGGTGTTGAATTCTAGATTGACCTTTTAAAAACACCGTTTGGCTAATGACGCTAATCAGGTTGTGTAACATTATCTTACTTGCTGAAGATGTGAAAATATTGGTTAAAGAGTAGAAATCATTGGCCCTTTCTCAGTTCTTTAGAAAACTATCACTACTTAAAAAATATTTGAGATGCCATACTTAATGGGGATATGTTCTTGCATTGGTTTCACCATTTACAGGGTTGTTGATCTTTTCGTTAGTATCATCGTGTTCTGTGTTCCTTTCAAAGCCGGTTCTAGTATACCGGAGGTTTTAGGCCAAACTTTTTTAAAACCTCTTTACATTCATGATGAAACGGAAGCTTAAGGTTTATTGAAACGAAAACCAAATGTTTCTAAATAATATGAATTTTATTGAAAGAAAACTGAAAGCATAAAACTAGGGTTTTGAAACCCTTTTATAACAAACCTAAATATCGTGAATTTACCAAAATAGACAAATCTAAAATATAATCTGATAATAAAATTTTTCTATCCAAAATAAGAAGGAAAAGAAAATGGAAACCAAATCCGAGTTCTAGAAAAAAAGATAAAAATCATAAAAAAATAAGGAAAAAATAGAAAAAAAATCTTCAAATCTAAAAATGACTAAGAAAGAAAAGGAATTTTCGGGCGAAACATAGATAATAATGGCTTATGCCATTTAAAGTTTTGTTTATCTCACCCCAAGCTTCGAAACGGTATATTATACGTTGAAAACGGACACTTGTAACCAAAGTTATGCCATCCAGAAGGTACCTTGCTCGGAATACACACCATCCTATATCGGTGCCCCTCACTTGGGAAAGAATTCGTTCCCAAGTTAGGCTTATACAACTTCTCATCATCGGGATAGTATTCAAACAAATCAGCCACATTGAAAGTGTAAGAGATATTCCAATTTTCAAGTAACTGAAGTATATAAGCATTATCATTAGTTTTCAGTGACACGCGAAATGGTCCATACTTGCGCTTCTCTAATTTGGTGCGAATGCCTAGAAATCGACATCACTGTAGGTATGTCATCACTAAATCACCTTCAGCAAACACTTTCTTATGCCGACACTTGTCCGCTTTTGCCTTTTACTTTGTATTGGTAGCCTCCAAGTGAGCTCGAACTTCTGCTTGAATCTTCAGAGCCTTTTCCGCTGTATTATCTACTGCCTTGCGTTCCCCAACTGCAGCTGCTGGTGGTATAAAAGCCAAGTCACAAACTTGTCTTGGAAAACTAGTATAGACAATTTCAAAACGTACCTTGGTAGTTGATTGATTCACCATGCTATTGCAAGCGAATTCAACCGGAGGTAATGCAGCTTCCCAGTTTTGTTGCTTGTCACCACACACACCGTAATATATTACCCAAAGTGAGATTGACCACCTTTGTTTACCCATCTGTCTATGGATGAAAAACATTACTAAACTGTAACTGCGAGCCAAATTTATCCGAGAGATGACGCTAAAACTTACTGATAAATTTGACATCCCGGTCAGAAGTGATAGTCTTTGGAATCCCATGCAAACACACTATTTGTCGAAAGAATAAATGTGCCGCTGAAGCAGCATCTTCAATCTTCTTACATACAATGAAATGTGCTATTTTGGAAAACTTGTCTACTACAACTAATATTGAATCTCGATCCGTCCTTGTGTGTGGCAACCTTAACACAAAATCCATGGACAGATTTAACCAAATATTTTCAAGAACAGGTAATGACATGTACAAACCAGTATTCTGCGCATGTCCCTTGCCTTCTTGGCAAACCCGACAGTTCTGCACAATCTTGCGCACGTCCCTATTTAGTGAGGCCAATAATAACGCTCTTCTATAAACATCTTAGTCTTGTCTCGACCCAAGTGTCTTTCTAATCCTCCTCCATGTAACTCGCGGATTATTTGTTCCGCAAAGAACTTCGAAGTACACATAACTGGTTGAACTTGAGTAAGTATCCATCATGTACTAGGAAATCTTCTGCATTTTGATGGTTAATTCAGCGATCCCAAATGCACGCAAAGTCATCATCTTCCGCATACAACTCCTTCAAGCACTCAAAACCAGTAACTTTATTAACTAGAGATACTAGTAAAGTTGCTCGCCTACTTAACGCATCTGCCACTTTATTTTGCTGCCATGATTTATGCTTCAAGATAAAAGTGAACTTCTGCATATAACTCACCCATCTCGCATGCATCTTGCTCAGATTCTGCTGGCTATTAAGGTATTTTAGTGCTTGGTGATCATTGTAGAGCACAAATTCATTCTGAATCCAGTAATGCTCCTAAGTCTTCAACGCTCTAAGGATAACATAAAACTCTTGATCATAACTAGACCAATTCTTCTGTACTTCATTTAATTTCTCACTCATATACTTAATTAGTCGCCCTTCCTGGGAAAGAACAACCATAATTTCTTTTCCAGAAGCGTCACACTCAACTTCAAATAATTTGTTAAAATTCAGCAAAGCTAATACAGGAGTGGTGGATAACTTTTCATTTAGTAAAGCAAAACTAGCCTCTGCTTCTTCTCCCAATTTGAATTTCCCCTTCTTTAAGCACTCTGTAATAGGTGCGGCTACCGTGCTAAAGTCACGAATGAACCTCCGATAAAATGTTGTCAGGCCATGAAAACTCTTAACTTCACCCACTGTCTTGGGCGTAGGCTAATCTCTAATGGCTTGTATCTTTGACTCAATAGCCTAAATCTCATCCGCACCAACAATAAAACCCAAAAAATCCACATTATTCTGTAGGAAACTACACTTCTTCAGATTAATGTAAAGCTCGTTTCTTCTTAACACTTTCAGAACCATTCTCAAATGCTCCAAATACGTCACCACATCAACAGAATACACCAAAATATCATCAAAATATACCACAACAAATTTACAGGAAAATGGCTTATTAAACGCATGAAGGTACTTAGTGTATTGGACAATCTGAATGGCATTACGAACCACTCGTACAACCCTTCCTTTATTTTAAACGCTGTCTTCCATTCATCTCTCAGCCTAATCCGAATCTGATGATACCCACTGCGCAAATCTATCTTTGAAAAAACCAAGCATCGTCCAACTAGTCTAACAAATCTCGCAACGTAGGAATGGGAAACGGATACTTTACAGTAATCTGATTGATTCGTCTGCTATCCACACACATTCGCCAACTTTCATTCTTTTTAGATACCAACAATGCTGGTACAGTACATGGACTCATGCTCTCACAAATGAATCCTTTACGCATCAACTCGTTAACCTGTTCTTGCAAAATCACATGCTCATGTGGACTCATACAATAATAAGGCAAATTAGGTAAACTTACACCGGGACTAAGTCTATATGATGCTGAATATCTCGCAAAGGTGACAGTCTATCCGGCATGTCCGAGGGTGTAATGTCAGCAATCTCAGCCAACAAGGGCTGCACTTCCTCAGGAATAACTTTTTCCTCGAGTTTATCCTTTTTCTGTAGTTTTTTACACCCATCGCAATCTTTCTTTAGATGGATTTTGATAATAACTAGAAAATTCTTTCCTTCAACTTTAGAATTTTTCTTTTTATTTGTTAAAAGTACCAAACGAACCTTCTTACTGTTCCACTAAAACACATACACATTATCCATTCCCATATGGACTGCATTGATATCAAACTGTCAGAGTCTGCCCAATAATACATGGCATGCATCCATATCCATTGCATCACATACTACATCACTCTTATATACCTTCCCAATGGAGGAAGGAACTCGACACACCTCTGTCACTTGCATTTCTGTACTTTTTTTAATCCACCCAATTCTGTAAGGTGCTGGATGTTTTTTTATCGAAAGTCTCATTACATCAACCAGTGCCTTGGACACTATGTTCTCATTACTACCGCTGTCAATTATCACGTTGCACACCTTGTTATTAATAGTACCATGTATTCTGAAAATTTTATTATACTGATTATCCTCTTCAAACTTTGGTGTTAATAAATTTTTTTATACAATGCAATTCAACAACTCTCCTTCATCTGCCTCTAACTTCAAAGTTTCTTCGTCATCTACTTCATTTGTATTTGCCTCACCAACTTCAGCATCTACCAAATTCAAATTTTTTTGATGACATTCATTCGATCGATGCCCTGGTTCTCTACACTTCAAACACTTATTCAACATTGGCTTTACATATGGGTTGTTCTGTACCTGTGATTGAAATTGCTACCTTGCTGGCTGTTGCCTTGATGGTTGTTGCCTTAATTGCTGTTGTACTGGTTGTTGTACCTGACTATTATTAGCTCATGCTTTCTGCTTATTTTCAAACCCAACACTACTTGGTCTGCTTTGTGTCCTAGTGAATTGTTGCTGCTAGACCTTAGAAACAGTACGCTGCTTTTGTTTTTCTAACTTTTTTGCTCTAGCAACTGTTGTACTAATGTCCCAAATCGCATCTACAATCTTATCTTGCAATTCTTGTTTTAATCCGCTAAGATATTTTGAAACTGTCCGAAACTCTGCCCATCCATATTATTTCTTGTATGCAAACGGTAAAATTCTTTTGTATATTCATCCACACTGCGATTTCCTTACCTACAATTTTGATACTTCACATATAACTATTATTGGTAATCTGCTGATAGAAAATACTCCTTCATTAACCTCGGCATTCTAGGCCATGACTTGATTAATGGTTTCCCGGCAACCCTTATTCGATTCTGTAAGTTTTGCCACCATACATATGCTGCACCCTTCAATTTGAATGCCACAAGCTTAACCGGCTTAGGCTAGGGAATATCCATATACTGGAAGAAATTTTCTACATCTGTTATCCAATCTAAAAGTTCTTCAACATGCATCCCACCATGGAAATCTGTGATATCAATATTAATCCTGCAATTCAAACTCTTACCGCGCCTCCTTTCATAATCCTCAGCGTTTTCTTCCTCCGATTCGTTTTCTAACTCTTCCCGCATGTACGGCTGCACTCGCCTTGCATGTTCTAAATTTTGAGGAGCTACTTCTTGATTAATGCCCTGACATACTATTGCTACACGGTAATTATTTTGAGGTTGATCTTACGATTTAATAACTTCCTAGCGGTTGTCTTTTTTCCACAATCTTCTTTCTATATTGTTTATGGAAAGCATGAGACCCTCGATTACTTACTCTATCGCTGCCAACCTTAGGTTTTCCACATTATTCCTGTTTTGCATGACTGTTTCTGCGACTATCAGTTGCATGACTGTTTCTGCGACTATCTATTTGATAGTCTCCACAGACATTGCCTTCATTCCTTAATTAGTGTCATCGGAACGATTACTCCTTTGTTCGTGTGGTCGTACCATGATGACAAGCGAACTTGCTGTGATACCAACTAAATAAACGGAAGCTTAAGGTTTATTGAAATGAAAACCAAAGGTTTCTGAATAATATGAATTTTATTGAAAGAAAGTTGAATGTATAAAACTAGGGTTTTAAAGCCCTTTTATAACAAACTTAAATATCGTGAATTTACCAAAATAGGCAAATCTGAAATATAATCAGATAATAAAATTCTTCTATCCGAAATAAGAAAGGAAAAGAAAATGGAAACAAAATCTGAGTTGTAGAAAAAAAAAGATAAAAATCCTAGAAGAATCAGGAAAAATAGGAAAAAAAATCTTAAAATTTAAAAACGACCAGGAAAGAAAAAGAATTTTTTGGTCCAGCACAGACCAGAACAGTTTTAACTGTTCGAATTTTGTTTGTTTCGTCGTAAGCTTTGAAACGGTATATTATATGTCGAAAACGAACACTTGTAGCCAAAGTTATGCCATTCAGAAGGTACCCTACTCGCAATACACATCATCTTAAATCAAAACAACTTCAACACTAATATATATGTGTGTGTGCGTGGGTATAAGAGTTATAAATTCAATCAATTTTTAACTATGAATATCAACAATCAATAAGATAATAAGAAATCTAAAAAAAAAAAACAAGTAGCTAATAACTTCCTTTTGAACTATTATTTTAAGAAATCATTCTTTTTTTTTTTAAATTTTAATATTCTGAGCCACTGAAAGCATAGATAGAATTTAATTTTTTATTAGAAAAATAAATAATGAATTAATGGTTAGATAATATTATTAATTGTAGTTCTACATTATTGCTATCGACTATAGAATTTATGTAAAAAAATTTTAATTGTAGGATGATTATTAATCAAAGTGAAGTCTAAAAAATAGGCTTTTCTATTACAAATACCTTAAAAAATTTATTAACGAGTATCAAGGAAATTAAAAAGAAAAAGAAAAAAAACTTTCAAAGAAAAAACTTCCGAACATATGGGGCCTAGGCGCACGATAGAGCCTTCCTAACATATGGACAGTTGACGGCTGCCTAGCTCCATTGTGTTTAAAGTCACCCAGGTTCCTCTGTATGCCAGCATCGTGATTGTGACTAGTATTTGAGGGCTTCTCAGCTGATGCCAATTTGCAATTGCTGGATTATATAACACCTACTAAAGCCTGAATTGTGGTTGCTGATTCAGTTCATGTGGTATTGGGATTGTATCTGCTTAGTTGGTTTGGAGAGCGGAACAGGCGAACAGCTCTCCTTCAAGGCTTCTTTGCGTTTGCTTGGAGTTTAGATATAGGGTACTATAATAAAAGATATCAAAATTTTTCTTTATAGAAAAAAAATGAATGCAGACTTAGTGCATTTTAGCCTGTTTAAAGAACATTTATGATGTCAATAAAATAAATGAGTATGGAGTCACGTAGGAGTGCACAAACCCAATCTAATTCAATGGATTCAATTCAACTTAATCCAATCTAATTAAATTTTAATTAGTTGAATGAGTTATTATAAGTTAATTAGATCATTTTTTTTAATCTAATTAATAATTGAGTTGAATTGGGTGTGACTCAACCAAACTCATATAAATAATAATATGAATAATAATATTTAACCTTTTAAGATATCTCTTAAACCTCTATTTTTAATAAAATTCTAAAATTATCTTTATTAAAAAAATATATTTTTATTTTTAACTTTCAAAAGCTAACACAAACAACATAATTAACATATTTTTTTTTGTTCTTTTTTTTGTCCAATATTAGCTATATAAATTAGGCCACCAAATTTATTCTTTTATGCCACTAACGGTGTGCATATTTCAATTTCTAATACTACCAAAATTATAGTATAAATCATTGTCTTTCATATACGAAGATAGACGTCATTTACCATTTGCTGCTCTTAATTTTCATTTAGACATAGCGACAACAGCACCCAATAACTTTTGAACTAATGGCTGCACCCAGAATTAACACCATCAAGTTTGAATTGCAGTCTTCAACATTTTTTCCCCAACAATGGATAGCATCTAATGCAACAAATCGACAATGGTGGATCGGTGATTTCTAGAGAGATGAAAATAAATAAATAACTTTCCAAATTTTAATAAGAGTAATTTAGAATTTTATTAAAAGTGAGGAATGCAGAGATATCCTAAGGGAGTTAAATATTATTACTCTAATAATATGTATTTATTTTAGAGTTGATAAATATTTCAATTAGTTTATAGCTATTGATTGACGTTGAAACATATAATTGTTTGATAAATTTATTATCTTATAAGTTTAATTTAAAAAATAAGTTGATTTTAATATTTTTATTTTTTAATAAATACTTAATAATACATAATTATAAATTACTTTCATTTTATTACAATACATGATGTTAGCTAATTATTTAGAAGTTCATAATTTAGAATTTAAAAAAGATATATAAAAAATAGAAATAAAATCTAGAAGTTTATTATTATTATTTTGAATTTTAAGATAATTTATTTTGTAATTTTCTTTACCAAATATTAGATCGTAAATAAAATTTTTATTTTATAATATATTTATATTTAATTTTAATAAATTCTATTTTAAATTTTATAAAATTTTAATTTTAATTTAATCTTTAAATTTTCAAATCCACCAATTCAACCGAATTGATCTCAATCATTTAAAGATTAAATTAGATTAAATTAAACAGAATTGAACTCAATCATTTAAAGATTAAATTAAATTAAATTAAACATATTTATTAAATTAAGTTAAATTAATTTTACTTAAACCTATTTAATAATAAATTGAATTGAATTTTCACAAATCCTTCCGAAACCATGCCCAGCGTCACGTTTGTCAAATTTTAAGTCAATGGAGCATATCCTTTAATCTTTGCAAAAGTTCTCTGAAATAAGATCAAAATCGATAGCAGTTATTTGCGTCGATTGCAGTGTAAAATGGAGAGCAGAGTGAGAAAAGCAGAGAAGCTGGTGGAGAGAAGCATGAAAGGGAACGACGCGTCGCATGACGCTTCTCATGTTTGGAGGGTCAGAGACCTCGCCCTCTCCCTCGCACGTGAGGAAGGCCTAGCCTCCAATCCCGACTCCATGGAAATCGTATTGTTTCTCTAACACTCCCATTTATTATTATTATTTTCTCACATTTTTGTCTATAAAAATTGAACCACAAGAATAATTCATGCCCACATATCTGATTATTACCGCTAATTTACTCACTCACTTAGCGTCACTGAGTGTGGCACATTAGCTGATACGTCAGTTGAAATACAAACTATGTATCCCAGTTATGTAGGTGGAGTGGTACTTTATTTGCTCTTGTGATAAAATATGCAACTCAAGATTCAATGCAGTACTAATATTTGCTGCTGTGTCTAATATAGTTGGATGCAAGTAGGAACTTTGATGATTTTGTTAGTTCCTCCTTTAAGCGTGGCTTTTTCTATAACCTTTTCTTTGTTTCTTGTGGCCGGCAGGTGGAGCTTGCTGCACTTCTCCATGATATAGGTATTTGTATAATTTTGAAATACTTTTCATTGCTATCTTTTTTATTGTATTATTTGAAACTGCTAATAATTTCTCATTCTGGATGCTTATTGCAGGTGACTACAAGTATCTGAGGTTTGAACTTACTCTTGGCTTGGTTCAATCCTTGGATGAATATGCTATTTTGTTGCTACTAAATAGCTATTTGGATGAATATGCTATCTGGAAAATTGCTCATTGATGGAGCTTTTGTTTGTTTAATGCATGCAAATAATGTATTATTATAGTTTTGATCGTATATTGTAAGCCGTTTTCGTACTTGTAAACTGCTTTTGAGTCCACCAAAGTGTACTCTTATCTCTGTGTCCCAGAACTGTATAATTTAAGTTTAATTTTCTGCTTGTATAAGGCCCGGTAGACTGATTTCTTTTTCGTCCCTCTCTCCTTTTCTAAAACTTTTGTTTGAATTTGCCTCCTATCCATTCCTGAACTGTAAGTTACTCCATGTCATGTAGAGATCCATCCGAGGAGAAGATTGTTGAGAATTTTCTTGAGGATGAGGGTTTAGAAGAAAGCAAGAAAATGAGAATATTAAATGTCATTAAGAAAATGGGTAAGCTTTTTCTTACAGCTATTGTTTGGGAATTTACCAATGTTCTAATTACATTTTACTTCTTCCTTTTATTGTTGCATGTATGTGAGTTTACTTTCAGATCTGATATGATAATTTCACCTGCAGAATTTAGTAACTACTGCTCTTAGGATTGTATTTGTGGAAAATATTTATGGAATTGGAGAATCTTTGCGTATTGTTGTTTGTTCAATCAACTCTTTTATTCACTGTCTCAATATTGCATTATATCTTCCTTGTATTACCTGTAGTTTCAGTGTTAAACACTGTTTTTTGTTTTTTCCTTGTTTATTTACTTTTCAAATCTTTATTACCAATTTTATTTCATTTATTCTCTAAAAAATGTAGCCATAGTGCAATTTTTATGTCATAAAGCAGGAAAAGGGTGTTTCAATGGCAAAGTCATTTATGATATACATACTGCAGTTGCTGGGACATGAATATATGGCATGTTTGCTTTAGTGCATATGTATAATACGTATTGCATTTACGGAGATGTTAGAGCTCTAGAATTTGATACTTTGCTGCTGTATTTGTATGCATATTATAATTACAGGGACTGCGCTCTGAACTTATATCTCTGTATTTTGTATTCATGTGTGCTCCTTCGTTCACTTTTGTTCAAGTACATCATATATTTCTTTACCATGATGATAGTATTCATAAAGTCATCTAGCTTCTTTCTTTTTCTTGTTTCTCTTCTTTGGGATTCAACCTTTTTCATGATTGTTGTCTAGGTTATTTACCTCTTTCCTTTGACACAGATCGAGTCTATCTTAGATATGAATTTCCATCTTTTTCTGTTTCAAACGCACAATTATGCATAATTTCCAGCTATTCAGAATTCTTTATATATCCAGGCTTTTGAGGTCCTAGTCAGTTATGGATTTGCGTTCAGTTGTATTTTAGCTTTTGCAATTATGTTAGCATTAGGCTTTTTGGCACTGCCCAACCGTGATGTGGTCAAGGCATGCAATATTTAAGTGATTTGCTTTTCTTGTGTGCTCGGTCAAATAGGCATTAATAGATGACATCAGAACTCTTAAAAGTTACCTATATTCCAATTTGCAGGTTTCAAAGATGAAATTGCAGGGCTTGCAAATGGTGAATTTTCTCCAGAGTTTGGTGTGGTGCAAGATGCTGATCGGCTTGATGCAATTGGTGCTATTGGTAATTTTTAAATTAAAAATGCTTCAACCTGATAACCAGTGTTCATCTGTCATTTTCTTCCATCTAACTTAAACAAGTATGATGAGTTAAAACTTCTAAGTACGACTGTGTTACACTTCCCAACTTCAAGAGTTAAATTCTGAAATAGCATTTTCCATTACAAATTTACAATGGCTTTTGGTCTCCAGAGGCAAGGTCACTTTCTTTTGTTTTTCTGTGTCTGGGGGGCCAGAAGAGGGAAAATGATCTCTTTTATCAATATTCATTGTTCATAAAATTTAGTATTTCTGTTTGATTTGGTGAATAGTTTCAGTGCTAACCTCTTGGGATCAGACCATCAGAGGATATTGTAATTCTCACGGAAATAAATTTTATAACGGCCATCAATTTTAGGAATTGCTCGCTGCTTTACGTTTGGCGGAAGTCGGAACAGAGTTCTTCATGATCCTGCCATTAAGCCACGGTCAGATGTATGTAAAGAACAGTACATGAAGAAAGATGAGCAGACAACAGTGAACCATTTTCATGAGAAGCTTCTCAAGCTGAAGGACTTGATGAAAACAGAGGTAACATGAATTGAATTTGATGTGTACCATCATATTAGCTTGTCTCGTGAACCTACAGTTAAATAAACGTATTTGCCCGTTACATCAATATCGTTACATTATTATGTGAAGAGTTTGAGCAGTGTTTAAACTGAAAATGGAACTTTTCAGGCTGGGCGAAGAAGGGCAGAGAAAAGACACAAGTTCATGGAGGAATATTTGAAGGAGTTCTATGAAGAGTGGGATGGGAAAGCTTGATTCTTTAATTCTCCCATATCAAATGATTTCATATTCAACTTAATGTTGATATAATTAAAGCTCAGAATCAAGTATTTGTAAGTAACAATCTGTAATGATGACATGAACGAACAATCCAATAAGCATCAACTCCATTATTCAAATATAATATCTCTGAACATATTTAATTACAAACTTCTATATTTCAATCTACATTCTGTTTCAATCAATTCCATGTATTTCTAACAAATATATATTGCAATAATAATAATAATAATATGTCTAAAAAATTATGAAAACGAAACATACTTTATTGACAAAGTGAGTTCTCAATTTATCGTTTACTTGAAGTATTTTCGCAGCTCACTCTCATCTCGCTTGTATAGGTTCACCTTCAAGCCTTGCTTCATGTACATTGTCAAAGCAAGTTTTGGTACCACCGGGTGACCCTTCACCACCTTAACATGGTAGCGGTAAATGATGGAGGCGGCGGCGAATTTCATCTGATAGTAGGCGAAATCTTTGCCGAGGCAGAGCCTGGGGCCGCCATTGAAGGCAGTGAACTTGTAGGCTGACTCACTCATAAACCGGCCGTCTCTTAGCCATCTTTCTGGCTTGAAGTCTCTACAATCCTTTCCCCATATTGCCTCCATTCTTCCCATTGCATAAATTGCATATATCACTTTTGTTCCCTTCTTTACAACTGTCCCATCTGGAAATACATCATCTTCAACCACCTAAACACAATTACAGTATGAAGCTTTATTGAAATATCATACAAAAGTGACATTTTGAACAAGTATGGGTATCATGATAAAGACTCAATGGCTACAAGAATGAGTCTGAACCTGCCATGTTTACATAAATATCCTTGTATAACCTACCAGTTCTGAAATGCATAAGTAATTGTCTCTTAAGTCTCCTTCCGTTTAATAGACTTGTAAGCTAAGGATCTTTGTGTCCTAACTTTAAGCAAGGATATAAATGGTCTTTCTCAAATACGAAGGTAAAAGGACAAAAAGAATGTTGAATGCAAGTCTTGCAATTATTTTGGACCTATATTTATATTAGGTCTTTATTTAAGTCATCATCTATATCTAGGCAAGACTTCCAATTATTTTAGACCTATATTGATATTAGGTCTTAAGTTAAGTCATCATCTTTATCTAGGTAATCAAATTCAAGTTTCACAATTCTTTTTTTATGATGTCTTAGCATCCAAAGCTAATAAAGATATATGTCGTTAGGTAATCAAGAAATTAAAGATATATGTTGTTAGGTAATCAAGAAATTGACCAAATCATAGGTCATCAAAGGATCAAATAAAGTTAATTGTATTTACCCATTTTGCAACTTTCCATTAGTATACATGAAGTCACATATTGTTCTCTAGATATCTTTATCTTCTATTAGCGTTTAACATTCATGAAAACAAAATGCTCAACCATCAAATTTAAATATTGATCAATTTTGATATTCTGATCCTGGAAAACTAATTATTAGATTACCCAAAAAAATATAATGAAGAAACATAAATTAAAAGGTGCATGATTAATTAAATAGTTAATGAATTACCTCTTTGTGGTCAACAGGCACAGATGGATATAACCTCAAAGCCTCTGATAATGCAGCTTGCAAATAATCCATTTTCTTAATCTCCTCGGGCTTAAACACCAATGAATTACTACTACTCCCCTTCATTTTCCCTTCTTCTCTTTCACCAATTATCCTACAAACCTCCCCAAGAATCTTCTCCTCGACTGCCGGATTCCGATCAAGCAACCAGAAAAACCAGCTCAATGCCACCGAAGAAGTGTCCCTTCCGGCAAGAATAAAGTTGACACAAATATCGCGCAAGAACTTATCCGAAAATGGCACCCCCTGCTCATCCTTTAACCTCATAAACACGGTCAATATATCTGATCTCTGCATCATGTTGTTGCTTTGCATGGACAGCTCCTTCTTTCGAGTTCGTATCACTTCATCAGCAAACTCATCGACACCCTTTATCGATCTTTTCAGTTTCTTCTCGTTACCTAAGTCAAGAAACCTCATCGTTTTCCACACACAAGTTGGGGTGACGAAACGCAGCACTGTGGCCTCAGTTGCATCCTCAAAGGCCTTAGCAAACGGGATCTCGGGTAACCCTACCCGCAAACACCCCGGATCAGCCCCGAAAGCTATCATGCATACATTATCGAACGTCAGTCTCAGTAATATGTCCTGTAGATCAATAGCGGCGGAGCTGTTCAATGAATTTTCGAGGACAGGCAAGAGTCTGGAGTGCACGAGCTCGAACAACGACTCCGTCGTCATTTGCCGGAACTTGGATGAATGAAACTCGATGCTCGCGGTCTTTCTTTGCCGGAGCCACGTCTCGTCGTCGGCGTTGAATATCCCATCACCTAAAAGATCACGAACCGTGTCGCGGAAGAAATGCCCCTTAGGGAAGTTAGGGAACTTGGTCTTGAGAAGATGCTCAAGGTTACGAGGATCGGAGGTGACAACACTATTGAGGCTGCTAAGCCAGGGACCTTTGAATCTAAACGTTCCCTTTTGACTTATAACGATGTCGGTCATCCATTCGTATATGTTGCCCTGGAGACCGGAGATGAGAGACGGTAACATGCCTAGGAGTGGCCATATGGGCAGCCCGTAACGTTTTTTCTGCCTCAGTGAGTGTATGGCTATGAAGACAAATAGGGCTAGAAAAATCTCTAAAATTTGGACGTCATGCAAGAAAAAGAGTCGCCGGAAAACGAAGTTTCCGGAGGAGGAGAGGGAAGTGAGATTAGAGCTAGCGTTGATCATGATGTTTGGTTGATAGGAAATGCAATTGCTATGCATTGTAGGCATAGGTTAATTATAATTAGTTGGGAATGAATGTGATGGTCATGTGTTATATGGGGGTGCCAGGCTGCTAGCAAGTTTCTGTTTTCTTGGCGTGCAAAGTTTTGGCTCAAATTGGTTTGATTTGGTGAGCTGAAAATTAAAATTGTGTGTGTGGGGGGAGGCTAGTCAGTCACTTTGAGAAGCATGTGACTATCGATTTTGTGGGCTACTTTTTAAGGTTTTAGGAATGTTTTGCAATATAGGCAAAGACCAATGAGAATTGGAGTTGATGTTAATTCTCTTGAGTGTCAAAGGTGAATTGCTACAAATAGCATTAAGGTTTTGAAACAGGGAAAACATCAAGAGGATGGAAGGTGGGTGGCGACGGATAACCTAAGTGGCAACTATTTCCACAGTTTTAATTGGCCAAGGTTTTTCATTTTGCACTTTGTTTAATATAACGAGTGATTATCCATTTTTTTAAATAGCACAGAGAATAAAGTTGATAGGTGGTATTGGTATATCATATATGTTAATCAACAGCTTTATCTCTACGTGCGATACATGTGGCATAAATTTAGCTAGCTAACCTTGATGGGTCTAGACACTATTACACTTGGCCAAATTATTTCTCAGCTTTGATTTTGAATCTAATCTAGTACTTGAGGACAAGGACTAAAACGAAGTTGATATTGGATAGTGGGTTAATTGTATGTAGGTCATCCAATTTTTTCCTTTTTTTTTTTTTTTTCATTTTGATTTACGAAATTGGTGATCTATAGCTATTAAAATTGTGCTTTGAAAACAATTTTTAAGACATCGATTTAATGATTCAAGATTGAAACATTTACTCTAGTTGATTAAAAAATATCTGGTTAATTTTCTTATGAGTTTCTCTCTAGTAAAACATATGTAAAACGAATAATGATTTTATAAATAAGAACATAAAATTAGTTGAATTTAAAACTATACAATATCATTAACAAAAATTAAACATGACACAAGATTTTTGAAAATTCATAAGAATTCAAATAATCAGAAGATAATCCTAAATTATCTACAAAGGAGGGTTATTATTTGAGCATTACTACGTGTTAATTCCAGAAAATAATCCAAATGTATTGGCATGTTCATCGAGATTTGAATACTTCTCCACATGTTTTGAAACGGATAATAAAAATAATATTTATGCATACGACGATTTGAGGCCACCAGTAGTCAGCAGAAACTTCCGCTAATTATACAAAGGTCCTTTAATGTAATTTCCCATACGGTCATACAGTTACTAAATGCAAAGAGGCTCGATGAGAAGTCTAGCGGGGTGTTGATAGTATAGTAGCACAGTAGAATTTTCAATAGGACTCAATATGACCCAAAGTCTAGGACTAAGTTGTATCAGGAGATTGAATTCCCAGTTCCCACGAATCTTCATTTATTTAGTGTTTATTTATTATGATTTATCTAATAACTGTAAGTATTTATTTAATTTTGTAAATTTTTTTATTGTTGTTTTTTTTAGTGGAGCATTTAAAGATTAAATAAGTGATTTTACTAATTATTTTACTCAATTAGTAAAATCTCAAATTTTAGACATTTTAGAGTAGAAGTTGAAACAATAATTTAAAATATTAAAATGTTTAAAATATTATTTACTCATTTGACAATCTTATTTTATTTATTTTATAACATAACTTAAAAAAAATTAACTATTAAAGTTATTTTATAATTTTTAATAAAAATTCTCATTGACAATTAAACAACTAATAGATATGTATATATATTGATAAAAATCTACTTATAAATAAAAGCTCTATTGACAAAAATTATACTTAAATAAATTCTCTTTGAAAAAACTATATCGATCGGAAGTACAAAACCTTAATTTTACTGCTAGAATCATTTAATTTTCCTTTCAGAATGCATAATTCAACAACCATATAAGGTATTTGGGAATTAATTCTTCATACATAAGTAGAAAAAATTATGTTTCACTCCTTTTGATACTATTGTCTAGTAGATTAGGCTTCTAAGCAACCGCTATCAAAAGTTATTTTATCAACTTTAAAATATTTTGATGAAAATTGTATATTACCGGCACTATTACTACCAACTTCAAAAGTAATTTTATCAAATAATGTCAACTTCAATTTTTAGGTCACAGTAAAAACATTGACTTAAAAATCGCATCAGCATAATACCAAATTTAGCCAGCATAATACCAAATTTAGCTTAACTCTCAGTTTGTAAGTTGTTTATCTGTTATATATGGTTAGAAAAAAAAAAATTAGTAACTTAAACTAAGGTAGTATTGATGTTTTTTTTTTATTTGAAATCTGAATAAGTTTTAATTTTTTTTGAAGTCTGAATGAGTTTTAATTTTTTTTCTGAAGTCTGGATAAATTTGAATACGAATATTTGAATAACATGTTTGTTTTTCTTAATATCTAAATATAAGTGACATATTATTTTTTATAAATAAATATTATATTAAATATAATTATTTGATATTTTTATCCTTACAAATCAAAACAAAAAATAATTATTATACTTTATATTTTAGAAAATAAATATATTTTATAGATATATTTCTAGAATATAATATTTATTTCTTAATCAGATATTTTTTTCATTCATATAAAAGTCACAAAAGTTTATTTATTTATTTATTAAGATGTAAATATATAAAAATCAAATATAAGTTATAAAAAAATAAATTTTTAAAAAATTTAAAATTAATAAAATTATAGACTTTATACGTTTATTAAAAAAATTCTTAAATTAGTCTTATTCGTCTAAAATTATTAAAATTTTAAATTAGAATAACTACATCTAATAATAAATTATAAAAATTTGAACTAAAATTATTTATTTATTTATTTATATTTTTTAAAAAAGTTGAGATGTGAGGGCAAAGTTTGAATGAAAATTTTAAAAAATAAAGGCGTAGGGTCAAAGCTTAAATGATTTTTTTTTTTAAATTTTTATTTATTTTTTAATATTCAAACTCAAATAATCAATTAAATAAACTAGTGAAAATCACTCAATCAGTCAAGCATTTTTTATTATCATAAACTCTGTAAATAATAAATTGTAAAATGATAAAAAAAAAAGTTTTAATGTATCGGTAACGTGACTTTTTGTATTTTAGCATATTTTATCTCTCAACAATAATTGAATTCTTGTGGTAAAAACAGTATTGTTTCTTTTTCAATATCCAGTTATTTGTACACTTTGTTTGTTGCCCCCAGCCCCCACTCTCTTACATACACATGGTTGTTTCTTCCTCGCTTTTCCACAAGCACTTCACTTTCTCTGTACACACAGACTCCTGTGAATTAAAAGAGAAGTTTTGTTGAGTTGCGTGATTGAATTTGAGGCGCAATAGCTTCATTCGATGGGAAGTGCAAGCAACTGTCTATTTTCTTTCATACTTTGTATGCTGCTAGCTTCCGCCACGGCTTCTAGAAGCAGAGTAACTCGTCAAACAAAGGAAGCAGATGCAGACAGAGTGAGAGACTTGCCGGGTCAACCCGAAGTTGAGTTCAAACACTATTCCGGGTACGTGAAGCTCCGGCCCGACGACCAAAAAGCTTTGTTCTATTGGTTCTTTGAAGCCCAAAATGGAGTTTCTAACAAGCCTCTTGTTCTTTGGCTCAATGGAGGTTCTTTTCTTTCCTTTTCTCTCACTTATTTTCTTTCCTGTTGCAATCTGGTGATGTTTCTATTTCGTTTTTTTTCCCCCCTGTTTTTTGGGATTTTACATTCACATTTAAATTTTAAAAAACAAACAAAGCATTTTCCAAATTGGTATAATAGTATCCACCACCAGCGGAACTATTTTTAAAGAAAAATAATATTCTTTTATGGAATTTGTTAAGAGTATCACCTTATTAATCTTATTCTTTAAATATTTAATTATTTACTTGTTTAATAAATAAAAATATAATAATATTATATATTTTAAATAATATGATATTAGATAAAATAATATAATTAATTTATTTTTAAAATATTATTTAAGATAATTATTAAGATAAAAAATTTAGAATATATAATATTTTTTTTTATAAAAATAAATTAATATTATTTTAATTAATTATTTTTTTACAAAAAAATAATAATTAGAAAAAATTTAAGATAAAAATAATAAAATATAAATTAAAGAAAAAAAATTATTCTATCAAATTAAAAATAAATTTTAATTGAAATATCTTTTAAAATCTTAAATATTAATATAATTTTTTAAATAAATTATAAAATTTTATCCGAAGAATTTTTTTATTGGTGTTCTAATTTATATTTATTATAACCTATAATAAGATTTTTCAATATAAAATTAAATAATAAAATAATGAGATCAAGTTTATCAATGAATAAATTTTACCTAATTATAAATTATATTAAATATAACTTCAAAAAACTTTTTTTTTTTTAAAGTTTAAATACATATATACATTACTTCTTATAATTACAATTCAAAGGTGTATCGATTATACCTAAGAAATACATATATAATTAAAGCGAGATCTTTACATGCGATTGAAATTGAAGCCCATACAGCATCCAAACTGCTGCTCTCAGTCCAGTGACAAAAAATAAAAGTTGATTCTTCGAATTATTGTAGAAAGCCTGCACCTTTTTTTTTTTTTTTTTCAGTTTTTGGCTACTTTCATTAAAAAAAAAATGTTCTTACCGTTATCTTTGACGGCAAAATTCGTTCAGTGTTGTCTAGGCAAACAAAAATACGGGTGAAACGTCTGTCAGACCCAGTCTGTCAGTCGGTCCAGTGTCCAGAAACAAAAAATTGCAGCCTACAGTTTTGTTATTTTCCTTTCAGTGATTTTTGTTTTTAGATAACGAAGAAGAATATTCTCCGTCAACTTTAACGCCTCTCCTTAGATTTATTATTTCAACTAAAAATAATTTTTAGAGAAAATTTTTCATTTATTCTCATTCCAGTCAATTTAAGGCGGCAGAATTTTAGAATATTCTCGGCAATCACTAATGTAACGCCTTTTTATAAAATTATATATTAATAATTCCTCCACTTTTTAGAAATAGGAAACACAATCATTTTGGTCGCCGTTCATGGCGGGCTATATTGGACCCACGATTGCCTCCATCATGAAATAATAGCCGTTTGACCGTGTATTCTAATAATCAAGTGCGACGTTTTTCCTTTTTATTTTTACTGTTACTTTTGGTCGTGATTCTTGCTAGTAGTTGTTTTTAAATTTGTGTCTCATTTTCTCTGAAACGGACAAATTTGAAGGTAGACAGACAAGCCCGGGCCCATTTTTTAAAATTAAGAGGTGGGGTTGGAGATTGGCATTCGTCAATGATGATGTGGTCAAAAGAAGTGAATTTTTTTAAATAAGAAAGGAAAATTACTCGTTCATTAATTTTTTTTTTAATAATTACGCTAGGATCTCACATGTTGTGTATCACGACTTTATTAAATATGAATTTCATAATTTATAAATAAATAATTTTATAAAGAAAACAATATAATACATGGCGTAATTGTATAATATCTAGTGCTAGAATTGTAATTAATCAGATAATATTTTGTGCAATAATCAATCTTAATAAATTGTTAGGGCCTGGCTGCTCATCGATAGCCTATGGAGCTGCACAAGAACTTGGACCGTTCCTGGTTGGTGGCAATGGGACTCGACTTACGCACAACAAATATTCTTGGAACAGAGGTAATTAATTATATATTTCACTACGGTAGCCTATGTTGTGCTTTACTTAGATAAGAAATGAATCAAGATTTTCTCTTGCAAATATGTCTCTATTCTAATAATCTGTACTATATATTTAATTTCTGCTGTAATTAGCTGCCAACATGCTGTTCTTGGAGACTCCAGTGGGTGTGGGCTTTTCATACACCAACGATTCTGAAGATTTACATAAACTTGGTGATCAAGTAACAGCAAATGACTCTTATGCATTCTTGATTGGATGGTTCAAAAGATTTCCAAATTTCAAATCCCATGATTTTTACCTTGCCGGAGAGAGCTATGCCGGTACCACCTTTTTTTTTTAATTACTCACAATTTGTTCATTCTCCATAGTGACTAATGTGCACTGATCTTTTTTGTGATCGTTTTGTTTTTACAAGGTCATTATGTTCCTCAACTTGCTGAGCTCATTCATGAAAGAAACACAGGAGCTGGCAAGGACTCATTTATAAATCTTAAGGGTTTCATGGTAAATATTAATTAACTAACCCTAATTATCTCATTAATTCTTTTAATTTTTGTTGTATTATTCATGGTAATGTGTGGCACAAAAAAAAAAAAAATAATCAGATAGGGAATGCTGCGATCAATGATCCAACGGACAGCAAAGGGCTAGTAGATTATGCATGGAGTCATGCAATTATATCAGACAAACTCTACAAAGATATAAACAAGGAATGTGATTTTGGGGAAAGAATGATAAGAAGCAACTGCAACGATCATATCAGAGGCTTTGCTGAAGCTTATGCTGAAATTGACATCTACAGCATTTACTCTCCAGTTTGTTTGAATTCTCTTGATAGTAAATCTCCTCCAAAACTGATGGCTGCCCCTCATCTCCTGACCCAGCATGTAAGTTGAAAAAATTAAGTTAATTTTACAGTATACACGGAGAATACTCAAGATATTTTTTTTTTAATTAAATTCAGTCTGTTATGTGCATGGATTTCAGGACCTGTGGCATAGGCTACCGTCAGGTTACGATCCATGCATGGAAGACTATGTGGTGAAATTTTTCAACAGAGAAGATGTTCAGAGGGCCCTACATGCCAATGTCACCAAACTGTCCTACCCATACACCACTTGCAGGTGAGCATTTCATATTGCAACTCTATTATATATATTGAAGTGCCCACCAAAACCTGGAAAAACTTGCAAGCACTTATGTCAATCATTGAAGTACAGCTTTCTTTCTGTTGGCCTGCCATAGACAATTTAATGTAAATGTTGCAGTGAGATTTTTGATCTCTCATTTTCATTAATTACTTTCTTTCACAATTTTAGGGTCTTGGCCATCCACCCCTGTCCCTCTCCTATCTTTTCACTGCCGTTTGTTTGATTGCGGTAACTAACATTGAACATATACAACAAAGCAAGTTTTACAAGCTCTGCAACTTCATTTAGTTGCCACTTTCCATTGGCTTTGGATTTCTAAATAATTAATGCCTTCAACTATATGTATATTCCTATTACATGTTCCTTGTTCTTTTTATATATATTACTTAGCTCTTTATTAAGATAAAGAACCATTGTGATTTAGAAAAAGTCTTAGATAATATTGATATTAGCTAAACTGTTATGCCATCATCAAATTGCGAATTATTACGTTTCGTTATAGCTAAATGTATACATGTGTGCAGTGGTGTTATAAGTAGGTGGAATGACTCAGCTGAAACTGTGTTACCCATCATTCAAAAACTCTTAAATGCTGGTTTGCGCATCTGGGTCTACAGGTACTACATATAAATATATGTTGTAAGTTTAATTCGTATTCGATTATAATTCCGATATACATGTAATGGTATCCCTTTCCTTATTAGTAGTAACATAAAAAGTATTGGTGCAGCGGTGACACGGATGGGAGAGTACCAGTGACATCAACTAGATACAGCATAAACAAAATGGGGCTAAATATAAAGGAAGAATGGAGGGCTTGGTTTCACAAGCATCAAGTGGCTGGCTGGGTTGAGACTTATGAGAAAGGTCTCACTTTGGCCACCGTTCGCGGCGCGGGCCACCAAGTTCCTGCTTTTGCACCTGCTCAGTCACTTTCTCTCTTCACCCATTTCCTATCTGCTGCTGCCTTGCCGTCTGCTCGTTTCTAGCTACTCTTCCAAATAAATTAAGCCCAAGTTTGGACAATTCTATTAGAAATGCATTAATTTTTCTCTATATATTGGAAATAAAAGGATGGGCTAAAAGTTACTTTGAACAATTGATTACTTTGTACATTCATATATATTAATTTTAAAACATTAAGTTTTATTTTATACACTCTTTAAAATTAAAAGAAGATTAACAAAAATACCAAATTTATAAAAAAAAGTTAATGCTACATATAAATTAAAGATTCTTATCCAAATTGTTTTTTTTTTAAAAGGAAGGGGACGGATAAGTTTAAATTTGAGTTTCTACAGTTTTACGACAAGTATAATCACCAACCTGTTTACCCAAACTATTTAATTTAATTAATTTTATTTATTTAAAATATTAATAAAGCTATTTAATTATTTTAAGAGATTTAATAAATTTTTATAATAATAAAATTAAGTTAAGTTGTAAATAAATTATTTAAAAAATATATAGATATTAATTTTTTGTTTATTTATGATCAATATTAAATTTTGCTCCCAAAATAACTTGTAATGAAAAAATAATAATATAAAATATTTCATAAATACTAAAAAACAAAAAGGAGGTGGAGGAGAAGAATAAAAAGAAGAGGTCAAAAGAAAAAAAAAGGATGCTTTACGGTGCTTTTGTTTACCTTATTTTTAAAAAATAAAAAAATAACAAGTGCAAGTTTTATTTTATTTATGGAGCAGTAAAAATAAAAATATTTGATTTTATTATTATTAATTTAAGTATTGATTAAGAAGTTGGAAATAAAAAATTTTAAGATCTAAAATATGAGAATTATGTATATTAAATAATAAGTATTTAAAATAATTATATAATATTAATTTATAATAAAATAACTTTTATTAATAATTTATACGTTAAATAATTGAATATTTTTATTAAAATTAAGGTATTTAAAATAATTTTAAAATCGTAAATAATCTAAAAAGAAGAAAAAAGAAAAAGAAAAAGAAAGAAAGAGCAGACAGGAGGATTGCCGTGTCTTTTTTGTGACATTGAAATGACAACAATGATTTCGAAAAATGTTTCTTCTTATCGAAATTCCTGAAAAACTTGTGTTGCAGTGACAGATGACATGTAGAGACTAGTCACGTGTAGCTGTTTTCTTTTCTCAATTAACAATCCCGATCTCGGGGCATCTATGTCTGCTAATCATGAAATATATATAGTCTGTGATAACATCGAAACCTGCAGAAGACGGTGACACAACTGTGTAAACTTTGTCTTTATACGCGACTCTTTGGGAAATGCATAAAAACCTTCTAATTTTTCAATTACCTGGAGGCCTGTACTAGTCTGTCTTTCAATTGCTCTTGGGAAATGCACCACGTCATCATCAATCACACTGTCATCCAATCTGTCTTCAGCGTCCTCCTCACAGTGTTTCATCCTCGAGCAGTGTTGAGTTAATTGTGTGATGGTATCATATTTGAGAAATTTGGAAAGGAAACAAATATCAAACAGGGAAATCCAACTGAGAAATGAAACAAGGAAAGAAAGAACCAAAAAAAAAAAAAAAAAAAAAAGAAAAGAAAAGAAAAAAAGTAATTATTTTTCAATGCATTTGTTTATAATTATGCTCTCTGGACAGCCAGTTCAGCTGTAAAACGGAACGCCACCGACCCAATATAGTCTTGTACAACACATACAGCTCATGAGCCAATCAATCACATGGGCATACATCTCATACGGTTGTCTCACAAATCACACTCTTTTTAGCTAAAGCTACAACAAATACATTTGAAGGAAAATTTTCTTGTACAATGAATGGATTAGTCAAGCATGTAGATCCGGGAGGCAATGTCCTGAACTAGCCAATCGAATCCCTCTAGCAGTCCCTCACCTGTGTAGGCACTACAACCCACAATTTTCCAGTGTCGACTTTTGTCCATGGCTTCCAAGTTCAGGACCTGCGATGGTAGGAAAGAGAGATTTAGTACTTAAGAAGTTCAAAATTTTTATGATAAGAAACTAATTTGGAAAAAGAAAATGAGAAGAAAAGCATTGAAAAAAAAAAGCAGTAACAATCATATAAACAGAAATATTTGACATAAATACTGAAATCTGATACAACCCAACCCATGAATCCTTTCAAATTTGTGAAATGTGTTGATGCAAAAAAAAAAAAAGCTTATGAATGGAACAACTGGCATAGCCATCTTTCATGTCATCTTAAAATGCTTGACCACCAAAAAATCTTAAAAAGGAAGGGAAAAAAAAAATTAAATACCAAATCACAAGACATTAACATTCTATATTTCTATATATGCTTATGCTAAAATGGAAGTCCAAGCAACAAGTCATAAGCTAGAAAAAAGGGAAAAAGAACAAAGAGCTTTTAAGTTAAGAAACATACTTTAGCAATCTCTGTTGGGGTAAGAGCACCATTGATGTCCTGCTTATTTGCTAGAATCAGCAAGGATGCCCCTGATAGCCTCTGACATTGAAACATGTTGGTCAGATTCCCTAATAAAAACACAATAAGGAGACTTAGGTACATGCTGAAGAACAAATCTTTGAAATACTGCAAACAATCGAAGCCCTATTGTACATACAATATGAATCATCCTTTGTGTGGTGAAAAACAAGAGTTCCCATAATAACATACATTAGAAAGAAGACGCCATCCATTCTTACTGCTAAAGTTACTACCATCTAGGCATAAGTTGGATTACTGCCAATAAACCCAAAACTCGAAACACATTTCTAAATTCCAACCAAGAAGTTTATTGGATCATTTTTGCTCTATCAACAAGTGTCGCAGATTTTTTTTCTTTTTCCAAACATAAACATGCAAAGGAACTCTAACCAAATATACTTAACACACACAGTATATATCACGTTCCAATCAGGGATTCCTGACCATATTAAAATCAAGGATAAACTAACAGACAAAAAAAAGGACTCCAATACAATGTATTTTGTGTTGTAGTGTACAGAAATTTGTGTTTTTTTGTCTTTTAGCTCATCCATGACTTTAATATGATCAGAGATTCCTAATTGGAAACCCACTATATATATATATATCACTATATATATATATATATATAAGACCTAGAACATATTTTTTGAATTAACAAGTAATAGACGCTTAACATGGCAATGGGCAAATACCTCTTCCTTCAAAAGATTGTCTAGTTCCATTTTGCAATCATCCAATCTTCTAAGATCGGAACTATCAACCACCCACACCAAACCATCAGTTTGCTCAAAGTAGTTCCTCCAATACGATCTTATAGTCCTTTGGCCTCCGACATCCCATACGTTTAGAGTATACCTATCAAATTCAAAAAATATGGGAACTAAAATGTTCGCACTAAATACTAAACATTGTTTAAAGACTTCAAATTCTCATTTTGGTAGGGATAAAATGATGCGAACAATGATCCTGAATCACAGAATAAAAAATTCTTACTTTTGGTAAGTAATGGTTTTGATATTGAACCCAAGAGTAGGATTGATAGCACTAGTGTCTTCTCCGTTAATCTTCAAAACAATGGTGGTCTTCCCAGAATTATCAAGACCCCTTCAAAACAAAACAAAACAAAACAAATAATAAATAATTAACAGTTCTGCACAATTATAAACATGATTGTAAACAAACAAATGAGAGACAGACTTAGATGAGATAGTTAATTACATACACCATGAGAATGCGCATCTCCTTCTCTTTTTTCTTGATCTTCCTTATGATGCTAAGAAGCCCCATTTCTAAAAAGTAAAGTAAAATTTCTTAAACATTTTCAGCTGATTCAGCTTACTTATTTCTAGTATCAACAGCATTAGCAGCACACAACAACACAACACTAAACATTGTAAAAATAAATTATATTTTGAAATAACACAGAATAAAACAGTTTATTCATTTAGTTAACAAATTGCATCAGCACTTGACACATTTAACCAAACTGTTTTTTTTTTTAAACTATAAGCAAATCGATTGATTTGTTCACGATATTCAGATGGAATCCAGGAAAAAAAAAATCTGAGCCTATCGTATCCTGAACTTCAAAGCGAAGTTTTCGGTTTTATGTACTTAGGGAAAAAAATTAAATTGGATTCAGTAAGCCACACCATTATATATTATTGTGTAGGGGTGGGCAAAGCGGGTTTCAGTTTGGGTTGTTTGGGTTGCGACCTGTTTGGGTTGGATTGAATTTGGGTTGGTTTGGGTTTGCATGTCGGATCGGTTGGATTTGAAAATTTGGGTCTACATTTCGGATCTCAAATTCCAGTCCAGTCTATGAATGAAAAACAAATATTAACTACCAAGCGTCCTCAACATTTCAACAAGTCTTTTTAAAAGTTAACACAACAAAAAAGTAAAAATAAACGAGTAATTCAGTTAAATAAAGCTACTAAAGTTACATCTCCAAATGACAAATATGATTAATAATCCATCTCCATCACCATCAACATTCCAGACAATAGTTCCAAATCAGGCAACAATTAACCACCACAAATCAAGCATCAATGGACAGAAAATGAAGAAGTAAATCAGGTCATTCTAAATGTGTTTGATTAAGAACAAGACTTAATTAAGCTCTATTCACTGAGAAAATACCATACAGCTTTGATGGGACAGTGTGCAAACTCCATTAATAGGCAATTGGGCAGAGTGAATATTAGTGATAATTAAGGACCACAACACGAATTAATTAAACACTGGCTAATTATCACCTTTATTGACTTAAGAGGAAGCATTGGGGGTAGAATAAATTCGGAATTCAAATTTTGTGTCAATTTAGTATATAGTATTTTATTAAGATTTATTTTGTTTTATTAAACTTATTTGAGTTGTATTTGTAATTCTAATTTAATTAGAATTTTAGATAATTTATCTTATTTTAGAAGGATTAGGATTAAGTTAGCTACTAATATATATAAACTTATTATTCATAGTTTATTGTAAGACACAAGTTTTTCATTAATAATATTCAACAATTTCTCAATTGAAATATTTTCTCCCTTATGAAAGCCTTTCTCTTCTTGAATTTTTAAGAATGTACACTAGAACGACATTTAGTATGAAAGCAAACGACATCTAGTATGAAAGCTTTCTTGCCCATTAACCATCCTTCATGCACAAGTCCTTCCGCCATCATCCATTAATTCCACCAAAGTGTTAAAAAAAAAAGTAGCGACCGTACGCGACTGCTGTCGCTACCATTCTTCATCATTTCCATCAATTTCTACCTCCATCAGAATCCGAGGAAGTTGGCCATCTAAACCCAACTCATCTTACAACCTAATCACCACCGTAACCACCGGAAACACGCCAAGACAGCAGCGAACTGCTGCGCCATCCGATTGTCAATTTGCTGCCATCCGCCGCGTTTTAATAGTCATCATCAGTATCAATCCATCCACCATCATCAGCCCGTTCTTTCCAGCCTACTTCTGCTGCCAACTGCCTGCCCTTCACCGGAAATGAACACAACCTCCAAACCACCACTTTGATTCAATTTTCCCATCAAACTACGCCAAACCACCAACACCATCAAATATTGTAGATCCACCCTTCCTTGCCCCTTTTCCCAACCACAGTTGCTAGCAACGCCAACTTTTGCTTATTCACAGTTTAGCCCAAATTTTCTTTTAAATTTATTATTGCCCTTTAATTTTTTTTTCTTAAAAAAAAAAAACCCAAAAAAAAAACTAAAAGAACTAAAAGTAGTACAATGAGCTATAGAGAAGATGACGATGATCTTTTCTATTATGATGGATTTACTAATCTAGAGGATATTTTCGATTGGATCTTCAAAATTGAAGACACTCTTGATAATATTTTGAGTACATGTCCTCTAAATTAATGGGACATGCATCACAAGGGTGGACAAACTTATAAGCAACATGAATTCAATATGGAAGAGACAAGATTTGGACTTGGCATAGCACGAAAAGGAAGATAAAAGCTTATTTTATTCCTCCTGAATATTTTCAAACAATCTCTCATAAATTTGAAAATATTCAATAAGGTATGAATTCTGTTCAATTCTATGAATCTCAACTTCGAAATTATTGTTGTCGTGTAAATATTTCTAAAGATGATGAAGAAGCAATTTCAAGATTTGTGAAAGGATTACGTGCTGCTATTAAGGAACGAGTTTTGTTACAAATTGATGCTACTTATGAGTATTGGTATGCTGATAAAATTGTTTTAGAAGTTGAATTGCAAATCAAGAGAGATGGAAAGCAAGCATTAAAGAGATTTGAACAAGTACTAGAGTATCATAAGAGCCAAAGAAGACAAGACCAAGAGTTCAATAGATTCATTCCGTCAAAACTACAGCATGAGTTTGTTAGCGAAAAAAGATCCTATTATGTTAATTGCAGAACTTTTGTAGGTGGAAACCTAGAACACCACCAACCCCCAAAACCGCTGGCCAAAAGAACAAAGAAATAAGGAAAAATGCATTTCCAAGCATGAAGACTGAAATTCAGTCACCCAGGAACTACCAACTGTCCTTTCAACCAAAATTATGTAATTACAACCCTCAAAAATGTTAATAATCGTGCTATTGTTTCTGATGAGTACTAAAAGTTTCCGTAAATGTTTATACAATTTAGCACAAAACAAATAATCTTAAAAGTACCATGCTATAACACTCAAACAATTCATGATCAGATGAAATCAACTACAATTAGGATTGAAAATTAAAGAATATATAGCTAGAATGTAGCTTCAACCGTTCAGTACAACTAATGGTGCTTCACTAAAAGTGGGGAAAGAAAATTAACGATGATATTAGAGCGACATTGGTGGAAAAACGATATATACGCACATAAACTAATAATTCCTATACTTCACATGGCTTTAAAATGGGAATCCATACTCCTAATTAATATTTTCAACAACTTAATAGCATTGCAAAGCTCACGTTGTCTATCAAGCCTCTGCACCGGGGCTCAATATAGAATGTCTGCCACCAATGATTCAGAAATAAACATGTCAGAATTGAATGAAACAGACTCACATTTCTTGTGTTCCAAAGAATTGAACAAAATATTTCTTAGGGTCTGGAGCGCGATCCCAGTCTTCAGGTCGACTGATCTGAAAAATTTTAGAATCCACAAAATCAACCTCACTAACCAAATCATTCAGTAACCTTAATATCTTAACAACAGTGAATCAAAAAGGTAATGACTAATGACCTCAGACACAATGATATCAATGTCAAAATTTAACCAAAAACCCAAAATGCCCAAAATATTGTGAAATAAAAGATTGAAATGGCATACAATCTCACGTCCAAGAAGAAGACCAATTTAAAACCGTGAAAAAATTTTCACTTAGAATCTAGCACTTACACAGATCTGATGTATACTAAATAGATCCCAACATTTGTATCCATATCACATATCCGAGAAAGAGTCGAAGAACTTGGAAACACTAATATCCAAAATGGAGACAAATATTATCACAATCAATCTCTTTATACCAAATCAAGTAACACATAGCATGCCTAATGTGCACCAATCCCTCATTATGTATTATGTAAATCTGTTTACATTTATTAACAGCTACTTTAGGAATTACGGTTCTGTTTGCCCAATGCTCTTACATAAAACACTGTGAATTCAACATTACGAACTTCAAAGCCATGTCATAAAAAATTGCATACCAATAAAGCTAGAGACCATCCATTTTTAAATTAAGCAAGCCCCACGCAAATGCCACTATAAATTAACATCAGAATTCCTACTTAAAGCATAATCCTTTTGAAAATTTAAATCTAAGACCTGAAAGATATCAACTTAACCACAACTTCCAACTTATAGTAAAATAAAATAAATTTTCTAAAAACCCTAATACAGGCAAAAGAGCCGCATGTATCAAATAGGAGCATCAAATAATATCATCATAAAGCAATTAGAAAGGAAAAAAAAAGAACTGAATTAGAAACAGAAAGAGAGAAAGACCGTGGCAGGCCAAGCGGGAAAGCCCTTGACTTTGGCAAGGACAAGATCGCCCAAACTCAACTGACTCTTGGCTTTGGCCTTGTTTTTCGACGACCACCAGCCATGTGGTTTATAAGCTTATGTACACCACGTAAAAACCTAACCTAACCTAACCTAACCTAATTTCTAGAACAAGGAAAACCTTTTCTATCCTGCTATCAAAAATTCAAGGCGGAGATCGAATCAAATTGCACGGAGAATCCAAATCAAATGAAGCTAATGTGGAAAACCTAAAATCCAGAATTTTAGGCCGGAGATTCCACCGTCGACAGGGAGTTCCGGCGACGGGGGCGCTACAAATCGCAAGGCGAAGTGAGCAATTGTAAGAGAGAGAAAGTGCGAGAGAGATGTTGAGGCGGTTGGAGAGAGAGAGTAGATTTTGTGAGGGAGAGGGAGATGTTTTGTTTTCGTCTTGGCTATTGTTTTCTTGGGGAAGCAAGTAAATTGCAAGAAGGGTTGTTTTGTAAATTCATAAAGATTTTTGGTACGCGCTAGCCCAGGGAAAAGGGGACGAGCAGACGAGTTAACATCCTTTTCTTCTTGTGTTTTTGACGCTTTTAATTTTTACCACCACCGCGTTCATATATAGCATAAAATTTAAAGAATCCGATTATAAAGTCATCGGTTATTTGTAACCGGAACATAAATCGGTTATTTGTAATGACAAATCAACTTGAATTTAATTATGAATGTTCCTCTCAGTCGAAGACTAAAACACATGATATCTAGTAAAATAATTAAAAAAAAAAGTTATTTTTTTCAAAAGAATCCGATTATAAAGTCATCGGTTATTTGTAACCGGAACATAATAAATTTGTTTTTAAATATTTTGAAGAAAAGTTTTCTCCCCAAATAAACATAAAAAATTAATTACCATCTTACTAAGTTAGCGGACAATTTTAAGCTACGTTCACATCATCACGTGGAAAAGTTCAGGATTAACAATTATGAGAATGGTTCAATTATGACAATGAATAGTTTTCATTTTTCAAAGATAATATTCGATTTTGTTTTTTATTCTTCTTTTTGTGTGTGGATATATATATATATATATATATATATATATATATATATATATATTGAAACCACTAAGATGGTGGGAGGTTAAGCGAAACTCCTACCTATAATATAAATAATAAAATAAGAACCACATACATAAGGAATGAGACATGAACTAAAAATCTCCTCGATAAATAAAAAAACTGCTGACTGAAATACAAAAAAACTAAGGCCTGATAAAAAAAGACTGCTGGAATGAGAAGTACAAGTCCAGTTGGCCAGAAAATCAGCTGCAGATATAACCTCACGAAACACATGACGAACCACAACCGAATGAGAGGACACTAAAGATCGAACTCGATGCAAATGCAGAGCATAATCCCATCGGACAGAACTGTCCGAGAGGATCCAGGAAACCACAGTAGCTGGGTCAAACTCTACCTCCACAACAGAGTACCCCAGTTAGACAGCCAGCTCCAAACCCTCACAAACAGTCATAAGCTCAGTATAAAGGATTGGTTGATGGCCAAGAAAAGAGCCAAACCCTGACAGAAACATACTCCGATGATCCCGAAGAACACTCTCTACAGCGGACAACTCAGGATTATCCCTTAAGCACCCATCAACAGTCCGCTTGACCGCACCAAGAAGCGGTCGCGTCCAAACAACAACTCGAATAGGCCGCTGGGATGAAGCAATCACTCGTAACCCATCAACAATCTGAGAATCCAACACTCCCCACAACTGGGACGGCTTAAAACAAAAAACAGAGCCAGCAAGCCGAATGTCCGACACCACTCGAAAAATAATTGCATCCACTGAAAATGAGTGAGAATCAAACCTGAATCCATTTCGAGCCTTCCACACATGCCATAGAATGAAGCAAGGCAGAATGACCTGGAGATGAGACCGAGAAAAAGCACAACTCTGCCAATGGCGAAGCAAAGTATGAAGTGATAGAAAACTCGTTCGCCGTATCCCTAAACAACGATAAAAATACTCCCACACCTGATTAACCCGAGGGCAATTAAGAAATAAGTGTCGAGAAGTCTCAGCAACCTGCCCACAAAAACACCGCGAAATCATACAGAAACCACGCGCACTCAAGGCATCATCGGTGGCCAGAAAATCATGCAACAACCGCCAAAGGGAGAAAGATAACCGGGACGGAATATGGCGCTGTCAAATTATAGAAAAAACCCCATCTCGTGGTCAGGCGCAGCGCATTATCTCCCAAACAGACTGCAAATGAAAAATGCCATCAGCAGCGGAATCCCACTGAATCTCATCAGGCATGCCAGTAAAAATCGGATACAACATAATCTGCTCAACTACTGACGTGGGTAAGGCGGCCAGAAGCTTACCCCTATCCCAAACAGTACCACGCCAATAAAAAGACACCGGAACGGATGAAGCGGCACCAGAATTATAAAAATACAAAGGGAGTGATCTCAGTCAACAGTCATACCAGAAAATACAAGCACCAACACCCACCAACCAACGAATATGAGGCTCAGCAACATCTCGGATGGAGCAAAGACGCATCCAGAGAGGAGAAGCTAGGTAACGAAAACGTACCATTCCGAGATGATTATTGCTGCAATATTTAGACTTCATGTATGAAGCCCATAAGGAGCGCTGCTCCTAGAATCTCCACCAAAGCTTAAGCTTAAAAAACTTCAGCTAGATCTCGAAATGACCTAATACCCAAGTCGCCCTCCTCTAGAGGAAAACATACCTTCGGCCAATGGCACCAATAAATCCTCCGCCTAGGTCCACAGTCACCTCATAAGAAATGTGTAAACATCTGCTCTAACTGCTGAATAACCCCAACCGACAATCGCATAACATGAATAAGTGCAAAGGCATAGAGGATAAAACATACCGAATAAGCACTACATTTCCCCCAAACGAGAGCAATCGATTAGCCCAACCAGAAATCCTCTTTCGGACTCTCCGAATCAGATCATCAAAATGAGCAATCTTGACTCTCCCAACAAACATTGGGCAACCAAGATAAGAAAAAGGGAGTTGCTTCTATCGAAACCCCAGAATCGTGTGAATAATAAGCACCATGCGAGCGTAAACCGAACCCCAACATAAAAGCTACTCTTCGCCTGGCTAACTAGCTGCTCAGAAATAGCCTCATAATGATGCAGGAAACCCATAAGTCGCGTGAGGCTAGCCTTACTCCCATTCTAAAAAAGAACAATATCATCTGCAAAACTTAAATGGGAGATAAGAAGATAACTAGATGAGCAATATCTCAAGGAAGGATGTGAAGTATACAAGTGATCCAAGTCTCTAGATAAGAACTCTACAGCAATAATGAACAAATAAGGAGATAGCGGATCACCCTGGTGAAGACCACCTCGAGACTGAAAATACCCATGGCTGACCCCATTAACCAACACAGAAAACCGAGGTCCATAAATAGCCCTTCGAACTAAAGAGATCCACTGCTCTGAGAAACCAAAGCATCGCAACATCTGAAGAACAAAGGACCATGACATTCGATCATATGCCTTAGTCATATCCAACTTCAATACCACGTTACTTCCCCGGGTCCGACGATTAAGATTGTGAACAAACTCCTGAACCAACAACACATTATCATGAATGCTCCTGCCAGGTACAAAATCACTCTGAGACGGAGAAATGATACGAGTTAGCATTGGTGTCAGTCGCATAACAAGCAATTTAGTTATGACCTTATTGCTCACATTATACACGCTGATTGGCCGAAAATCAGCCCAAAAAACTGGAGAGTCCTTCTTATGAAGACCAAGAGAGTACTCTGGAATCCCCGAGACATAGCAGAACCCCGAAAATAATCGTGAACAGCAGCCAATAAGTCACCAGAAATCACATCCCAAAGATGCCCGGTAGAACCCATCGCGAAAACCATCGGACCCGGAGCACCGCTGTGGTCAATGAAAAGACCACCCACTGTAATTCCTCTAAATCGAGCTCCCTACATGGATCCATATTATCCCCAACAGTGACCAGAGAATGAATAAAATCAAAATTCGATAACTGAAACTGACTAGGACCTCCCGCCAATAGACCCTGAAAATAATCAACCGCAGATTCAGCCATGGTAGTAGGCTCAGTAATCCATGCAGATGATGCTTCCTGGATCCGATGGACATGAAAGAACCGATACTTCTTCCGAATCACAGCATGGAAGAACCCTAGACAAGATCCCCTCCCTAACCCAACCAACACTCGACCGTCAGTAAAAGATCTCCTCACAGTAACGCACGCTGCAGCTGTGCTCGAGCCTCGTAGAAAGCTCGCACTGGCCGTCACCGAACCAGATAGGTTATATTGACCCTCCCTCCGAGCAACCTCCTTTTTAGCCTCCTTAACCCTATCAGACACATTACCAAACACGAACGTAAATCCTTTTGTTCTGACCACGTTAATATCTTTGGAGCCAATTGAAAACTGAAGTAAATAAACTGGTGCACCGAGCAACAGAGCCCTGGCCGGAACGCAGCTGACCGGGCCAAGTAAAACACTACGAATGCTACGGCACCAAGATTGTAAAGCTAGTCAATCACCTTGCCACTTCGCTAACATTGCTTGAATTCACTTGATCAATCAAAGATCGTGGCATTGTTCAAGAAGAACTACAACTCGATCTGTAGTGATGATTATTACCACCTCCACCGCTGACCGAACATCGACCACCCTGCCACGGCCTCACCGGAGGCCTGCATGACACTTTACCACCGCGAACCTCCCTCCACACCTAAGAACTAAATATCCTGCCAAATCGTCACCCCAACCATCGCAACAACACCCAAATCCAACCACTAACTCTTGGCCATCAACACCCCAAATCACCACTACTACCATAGCTCCTGTTGCTCCTCCATACTCGCCATCCATTCCTCATACAACTCCCAACCGATCCGAGACAACTCTAAGCAAACTCAAGACATCTCCATCAACTCATCTAACCCAGTGATAAACTCACCGCAAAAGCCATCCAACACCCAACCCAACTCACTGCCTTCCTCATCCAAACACCCAACGTCCGGTCCGACCTCACGCATCTCCACCGTCACAAAGAAACCCTCCCTAGACTCAACCCAACTCACTGCTTGCTCCTAAACAGATCTACAATACCATGCATCAATGGGCTTTTCCTAAGACCATTTCAAAGATTGCCCCCACCGCTCGCGACTCATCCAAACACCCTCCATCCTCATGCATCCGTACAATCACGGCAAACTCCTTCCTACACTCAAAACCCGCAAGGCCAAGTTTCATACCACGGGACAACCACATCGACAGCCGTGGCAAGCCAATCCCACCCATCGATCGATTCTCTAGCCATTACCGGTCATTCACAGCCCTCTCTACCACCCCAAACCACTGCACATCACCCCAGATCGGAAACCCCAAATCGTGAGACTGTAACCCTCCTAGCCGCTGCAATCAGCACACTCCAACTGCTGTTCGCCACGCGATCTCCATCAATCCATCATCCTTGGCCACAACACCCCAATCCCGTGAGCCAACCATAACCACCATCTTCACAAACTCAGCCGCCGCCGCTCCCTTCCCTCTCCAACCAAAACAACTTCAAACATAACAAAAAAAACCCTAACCCTAGCTCCCTCCACCAAGCCCAAAACCGAGCCCATTTCTCAGCCCAAACACTTAATACAATTTCCACTACCCAAGCCCAAAATCCAAAACTTAACTATACTTTTACTGATAACCCGGCCTCTCTCCTTGATCCCGATGCCCTACCTCGGCCTCTAACCCGTGCAGCATCTGCCACCCATTCCAAGCAATCTGTTTCATACGCGTCGGTTGTGAACCCAGCCTCCATTCTCAACCCCACTGCTTTCCCGAGACCACAAAATCTTTCCTTGATGCCGTAACCGGTTCCACTAGTCCGTCGATTCCAGTCAAATCGGTCTTATTGCTTAGGGGTGAACCAGCTGAATTGTTCTCTAACGAAGAAGTCCAAATTATAGCTGAGCCATTTAAACTTACGTTAGTTGGGAAATTTTCATTCGGCAGGCCATCCATGAATATTATTCGTGAGTTATTTATTTCGCTTAGACTCAAAGGAAATTCACAGATTTCTTTACTTGATAACCGAAACGTGTTGATCAAGTTATCGACGGAGGAGGATTATTCACGGATTTGGGTCCACCAGACATGGTATATTAATGGTCGGGGTATGTGCATTTTCAAATGGAGTACGAATTTTCGCTGTTCAACAAAGTCTCCCACGTGCTTGTTTGGGTAAGCCTTCCCTTTTTACTAGTTCACTTTATTCATTCCAAGTCTGTATTATTTTCTATTGTCGGGGCCATTGACATCGCTTCTACGTGCTCACTCACGCAATGGCCTCTGCTAATAAGCCGTCAATCATGAGGGTTTTGGTCGAATATGATGTTTCGCGACCTTTGTCGCCGTATTTAGATCAGCGAGGAGATTCTGCTTTTAGCGGGATGTTGTATTCGAGAAGGTTCCCGCTTATTGTTGTACTTGTAAACACTTAGGCCATGCTAGTGAGGCTTGTTATGTCTCAAATCCCAATCTTCGCAAGTGCCCAACCGTCAAGGATAATGGATGACTGCACTGCTCTCGACAAGGTTAAAATGCCATGTTTTTAGCAGATGTACGACCATAGGTTGCTCCTAATACCTGGTATGTTGTTATTTCTGATAATCGGCCTCTACGTCCTGTTGCTTCTAGTTTTGTTGCCTGATCAGTTGCCAGTAGGGACCGTCTGTCATTAGGAGATATTGTAGCTGAAGATATCCCCACGGATGATAGGAGTCGTGATGATGATATCAGGCGGAGGTGGGTGATGTGTTGGGCTCGGAGCGACCTTATAGAGATGATACTGTTAATAGGCAGGTGAGTTTTAACACTCATAGTTCTGAGATTTCGGATAATGTCTCAGTTGGCAGGAAGGGATGTCTTGGGATTTCTCAATCTGATATTGATTATCGTTCTGAGGATTCTGGGGACATGGATGAGGGGAGATTCTTGACTAATTTGGAGGATGTTCATATTCCATTACCTATGGACACAATGATTAGTAGTTTGGCTGATCAGAGGGTTGCTAGCTCCTCTCGGGGTTTTTATGTGGTGGTGGGCCGTAAGACCCGTAAGGCTCGGCGGCGGGGTAGGAGTCGATCCCCACCTCAATGATTAATACTAATATTTGGAACATTCAGGGGATAAGTAAGGCCCCCACGGTCCGCCGATTGCGGAAATTGATACGGATGCATAGATTAGCTTTGTTTGTGTTTTGGAGCCTTTTCTTACTGCTGAGAGACTGGAGAGCATTCGTGTTCGCATTGCGATGAATCAAGGATTTTTTTCCCATTCTGGGAAAATATGGCTGTTCTGATCGGTGTCTTTTTCGGTGGAGGTTCTGCAAGACATGGGCCAGGTGGTTCATTGCCGAGTTAGTCACTCTTTCTTTCCTGATCATGTCTATGTTTTATATATATAAGTTAGTTGCGCTAAGATTGTGAGAGAGGATTTGTGGGATGCCCTTGTTTCCTTTGCTGATAGTCATGATGGTCATTGAATGGTGGATGAGGATTTTAACGTTATGCAGTCTCTTTCTGAGATTTCGGGGGGGGGCATGCACAGCCTCAGATGCCATTGATGATTTTAATATAGCATTATTGGATTGTGGCTTGGATGATGTGAGTTTTACATGGAGTCTCTTCACTTGGACCAATAGGCGCACTTGGAGACGATTGGATAGGGTTATGTGCAATGCCCAATGGTCGGATTTCTTTTCTACTTTTCGAGTTTCTCATCTGAATCGCACTGGATCAGATCATTCTCCCTTGCTATTATCATGTACTAGATTAGTTGGTGGAGGTCCTTTCAGGTTTCGATTTTTACACGCTTGGCTTAAGCATCCTGGATTTATTGATGTTGTGAGGCAGTCTTGGGGTGCTCCTATTGTTGGCTTTGGGATGAGGGCTTTTCAGCAGAAGCTTATGAGATTGATGCTTTGCTTAAAAGGTTGGAATAAGGAGGTGTTCCGTAATATGTTTAAGGGGGTTAAGAAGGTTGAGAATGAGGTTGCTCAGAGGGAGGGTCAGTATGACCTATTTGGTTGAGCTGACGACCGTGCGACTTTCTCAGAGGCTCCAGCACGGTTGCAGCATGCGTTACTTTGTGAGGAGATCTTTTTACGACAGCAGTCGAGTGTTCGTTGGGTTGGGAGGGGGATGCTAATACCCGGTTCTTCCATATTGTGATTCGAAAGAAGCATCGATTTTTTCATGTCCCTCGGATCCAGGACGCATCGTTTGCATGGATTACTGAGCCTACTGCCATGGCTGAGTCTGCGGTTGATTATTTTCAGGATCTATCGGCAGGAGGTCCTAGTCAGTTTCAGTTATATGAATTTATTCATTCTCTAGTCACTGCTAAGGATGATATGTATCTGTATAGGGAGGCTGATTTAGAGAAGTTACGGCGGGTGGTCTTTTCTATTGACCCTGACAGTGCTCCGGGTCCTTATGGTTTTTACAGTAGGTTCTACCAGGCATGCTGGGATGTAATTTCTGGTGACTTATTGGCTGTTGTTCACGATTATTTTCGGGGTTCTGCTATGTCTCGGGGATTCCAGAGTACTATCTTGGTTCTTCTTCGTAAGAAGGACTCTCCAGTTTCCTAGGATGATTTTCGGCCAATCAGCTTGTGTAATGTGAGCAATAAGGTCTTAACTAAATTGCTTATTACGCGACTGACACCAATGCTAACTCGTATCATTCTCCGTCTCAAAGTGGTTTTGTACCTGGCAGGAGCATTCATGATAATGTGTTGTTGGTTCAGGAGTTTGTTCACAATCTTAATCGTCAGACCCGGGGAAGTAATGTGGTATTGAAGTTGGATATGACTAAGGCATATGATCGGATGTCATAGTCCTTTGTACTTCAGATGTTGCGGTGCTTTGGTTTCTCAGAGTAGTGGATCTCTTTAGTTTGAATGATTATTTATGGACCTTGGTTTTTTTGTTGGTTAATGGGGTCAGCTATGGGTATTTTTAGTCTTGGGTTGATCCCAGGGTGATCCGCTATCTCCTTGCTTGTTCAATATTGCTGTAGAGTTCTTATCTAGAGGCCTGAATCACTTGTATACTTCGCATCCTTCCTTGAGATATTGCTCATCTGGTTATCTTCCTATCTCTCATTTGAGTTTTGCAGATGATATTGTTCTTTTTTGGAATGGGAGTAAGGCTAATCTCACGCGACTTATGGGTTTCCTGCATCATTATGAGGCTGTTTCTAAGTAGCTGGTTAGCCAGGCGAAGCGCAACTTTTATGTTGGGGGTTCAGTTTCTGCTTCACGTGGTGCTATTATTCATACAGTTACGGGGTTCCAGCAGAAGCAACTCCTTTTTTCTTATCTTGGTTGCCTGGTGTTTGTTGGGAGAGTCAAGATTGCTCATTTTGATGATCTAATTCGGAGGGTTCGAGGGAGGATTTTTGGTTGAGCTAATCGGTTGCTCTCGTTTGGGGAAAAACTAGTGCTTATTCGGCATGTTTTATCCTCTATGCCTTTGCACTTATTTCATGTTATGCGACCGCCGGTTGGAGTTATCCAGCAGTTAGAGCGGATGTTTACACGTTTCTTATGGGGTGACTGTGGACCTAGACAGAGGATTCATTGGTGCCATTGGTCGAAGGTGTGCCTTCCTCAAGAGGAGAGCTGCCTGGGTATTAGGTCATTTCGAGATCTAGGGCTTCATACATGAAGTCTAAATATTGCAGCAATGATCATCCTAGAATGGTACGTTTTCGTTACCTAGCTTCTCCTCTCTGGCGGTTGTTGCATGGTTTTCTGGCCACCGATGACGCCTTGAGTGCGCACGGTTTCTGTATGGTTTCGCGGTGTTTTTGTGGGCAGGCTGCTGAGACTTCTCGGCACTTATTTCTTAATTGCCCTTGGGTTAGCCAGGTGTGAGAGTAATTTTATCGTTGTTTAGGGATACGATGGACGAGTTTTCTATCACCCCATACTTTGCTTCGCTATTGGTAGACATGTGCTTTTTCTCGGTCTCATCTTCGGGTTATTCTGCCTTGCTTCATTCTATGGCATGTGTGAATGGCTCGAAATGGATTCAAGCTCGATTCTCACTCATTTTCAGTGGATGCAATTATTTTTCGAGTGGTGTCGGACATTCGGCTTGCTGGCTCTACTTTTGGTTTCAAGCCGTCCTAGTTGCGGGGAGTGCTGGATTCTCAAATTATGGATGGGTTACGAGTGATTGCTTCACCCCAGTGGCTTATTCGAGTTGTTGTTTGACGCCGACCGCCTCGTGCGTGCCAGTCGATCGACTGATGGGTGCTCAAGGGGTAATCCTGGGTTGTCCGCTGTAGGGGGTGTTCTTCGGGATCATCGGAGTATGTTTCTGGGAAGGTTTGGCTCTTTTCTTGGCCATCAACCGATCCTTTATCATCGAGCTTATGGTCGTTTGTGAGGGTTTGAGTCGGCTGTCCAACTAGGGTACTCTGATGTGGTGGTAGAGTCTGACTCAGCTACTGTGGTTTCCTGGATCCTCACGGACAGTTCTGTCCGGTGGGATTATGCTCTGTCTTTGCGTCGAGTTCAATCTTTAGTGTCCTCTCATTCGGTTATGGTTCGTCATGTGTTTCGTGACGCTACGTCTGCAGCTGATTTTCTGGCCAACTGGGCTTATACTTCTCGTTCCAGCAGTCTTTTTTTATCGGCTCGTGATTTGCCCATAGGCTTATTTGGGATTCTTCATATGGACGCTCATGCAGTTACGCATATCAGGCCCTAGTTTTTTTATATTTCAGTCTGCAGTTTTTTCATTTATCGAGGAGGTTTTTGGTTCATGTCCCCCTTCTTATGTATGTGGTTCTTATTTTATGATTTATATTATAGGTAGGGGTTCAGCCTAATCCCCATCATCTTGGTGGTTTTTTTTTAAAAAACACATTACCAAACACTTCCTTATTCCAACATTTTAAGCAAAGCTTCAATCTCACAAGCTTCTGCTGAAAAGTCCTCATCCCAAAGCCAACAACATGAGCACCCCAAGACTGCCTCACAACATCAATAAGCTTAGGATGCTTAAGCCAAGCGTGTAAAAATCGAAACCTGGAAGGACCTCCACCAACTAATCTAGTACATAATAATAGCAAAGGAGAATGATCTGAACCAGTGCGATTCAGATGAGAAACTCGAAAAATAAAAAAGAAATCCGACCATTGGACATTGCACACAACCCTATCCAATCGTCTCCAAGTGCGCCCATTGGTCTAAGTGAAGGGACTCCCTGTAAAACCCACATCATCCAAGCCACAATCCAATAATACTACATTAAAATCATCAATGGCATTCTAAGGCTGTGTATGCCCCCCCGAAATCTCATAAAGAGACTGCATAACATTAAAATCCCCACCCACCATCCAATGACTATCATGACTATCAGCAAAGGAAACAAGGGCATCCCACAAATCCTCTCTCACAATCTTAGCACAACTGACGTATACATATGAAACATAGACAAGATCAGGAAAGGAAGAGTGACTAACTAGACAATGAACCACCTGGCCCATGTCTTGCAGAACCTTCACCGAAAAAGGTACCGACCAGAACACCCATATTTTCTTAGAATGGGAAGAAAACCCGTGATCCATCGCAATGCGAACTCGAGTGCTCTTCAGTCTCTCAGCAGTAAGAAAAGGCTCCAAAACACAAACCAAAGCTAATCTATGAATCCGTATCAATTTCCGCAATCGGCGGACCGCGGGGGCCTTACTTATCCCCCGAATGTTCCAAATAAGGGTATTAATCATTGAGGTAGGGATCGACTCCTACCTCGCTGCTGAGCCTTACGGGTCTTACGGCCCACCACCATAGAAAAATCTCGAGAGGAGCTAGCAACCCTCTGATCAGCCAAACTACGAATCACTGCGTCCATAGGTAATAGAGTATGAACATCCTCTGGATCAGTCAAGAATCCCCCTCATCCATGTCCCCAGCATCTCAGAATGGCAATCAATATCAGATCGAGAAATACCAACACATCCCTTCTTGCCAACTGAGACATTCTCCGGAATTTCAGAATTATGAGTGTTAAAACTCACATGCCTGTTAGCAGTATCATCCGTATAAGGCCACTCCGAGCCCAACACATCACCCACCTCCGCCTAAATATCATCATCATGACTCCTATCATCCGTGGTGACATCCTCAGCTACAATATCTCCCAATGACGGACGGTCCTTACTGGCATCTGATCGGACAACAAAACTAGAAGCAACAGGCCGTAGAGGCCTATTATCGGAAATAAAAATATACTGGGTATTAGGAGCAACCTATGGCTGTACATCTGCTGAAAACATGGCCTTTTTACCCTTGTCAGGAATGGTACGCTGTCCATTATCCTTCGACGGTTGGGTTTTGCGAAGATTGGAATTTAAGACATAAAAAGCCTCAGCAGCATGGCCCAAGTGTTTACAAGTGCAACAATAAGCAGGAACCTTCTCGAATACAACATCCTGCCAAAAACCAGAATCTCCCTCGCCAATCCAAATACGCGGCAACAAAGGTTGCGAAATATCATATTCAACCAAAACCCTCGCAATTGACGGGCTATTAACCGAGGCCGTTGCGTGGTCAACACGCAGAGGAGTACTAATGGCCCCAGAATTAGAAAATAATGCAGATTTGGAATGAATAACGTGAACTGGTAAAAAAGGAAGGCTTACCCAAACAGGCACGATGAGAGACTCTGCTGAACAGCGAAAATCCGTACTGCATTTGAAAATGGGCATACCCCGACCATTAATATACCAAGTCTGGCGGAACCAAATCCGTGAATAATCTTCCCCTGTCGATAACTTGATCAACACGTGTCGGTTATCGAGTAAAAGAATATGTGAATTTCCTTTGAGTCCAAGTGAAATAAAAAAATTTACGAATAATATCCATGGATGGCCTGCCGAATGAAAATTTTCCAACCAACGCAAGTTTAAATGGCTCAGCCATAATCTGGACTTCCTCGTTAGAGAACAATACAGCTGGTTCATCCCTGTGCAATAAGACCGATTTGACTGGAATCGACGGACTAGTGGAACCGTTTACGGCATCAAGGAAGGATTTTTGTAGTCTCAGAGAAGCAGTGGGGTTGAGAATGGAGGCTGGGTTTACAACCGACGCGTATGAAACAAGTTCCTTGGAATGGGTGGCACATACTGCATGGGTTAGAGGCCGAGGTGGGGCATCGAGATCAGGGAGAGAGGCGGGGTTATCAGTAGAAGTATAGTTAAGTTTTGGATTTTGGGCTTGGGTAGTGGAAATTGTATTAAATGTTTGGGTTGAGAAATGGGCTCGGTTTTGGGCTTGGTGGAGGGAGCTAGGGTTAGGGTTTTTTTTTGTTATGTTTGAAGTTCGTTTGGTTGGAGAGGGAAGGGGGCAGCGACGGTTGAGTTTGTGAGGATGGTGGTTGTGGTTGGCTCACGGGATGGGGGTATTGTGGCCAAGGATGATGGATTGATGGAGATCGCGTGGCGAACAGCAGTTGGAGTGTGTTGGTTGCCGCGGCTAGGAGGGTTACAGTCTCACAGTTCGGGGTTTTCGATCTGGGTTGATGTGTAGTGGTTTAGGGTGGTAGAGGGGGCTGTGAATGACCGGTAATGGCTAGAGAACCGACCGATGGGTGGGATTGGCTTGCCATGGCTGCCGATGTGGTTGTCCCGTGGTATGGATCTTGGCCTTGCGGGTTTTAAGTGTAGGAAGGAGTTTGCCGTGATTGTGGGGATGCATGGGAATGGAAGGTGTTTGGATGAGTAGCGGGCAGTGGGGGTAGTGCCGGAATGGTGTCGGAAAGGCCCATTGATGCCGCGGCTGTTGTAGATCTATTTGGGGACGAAAGCCGTGAGCTGGGTTGAGTGTAGGGAGGGGTTTGCTGTGACGGTGGGTGTGCTTGATGCTGGACGGACGTAGGGAAAGTTGTGGATGGTGGTGGCAGTGTCGGGGTAGTGTCGGAAATGGCCATTGATGCCGCGGTTGGGTGTTTGGATGAGGAAGGCTGTGATCTGGGTTGGGTGTTGGATGGCTTTTGCAGTGAGTTTATCTCCGATTGGATGAGTTGATGAGATGTTTTGAGTTTGCCGAGTTAACCTGGATCGTTTGGGAGTTGTATGAGGAATGGATGACGAAGTATGGAGGAGCAACGAGAGCCGTGGTGGTGCTCGTGAATTGGGGTGTTGATGGCCGAGAGTTGGTGGTTGGATTTGGGTGTTGTTGCAGTGGTTGGGCTGACGACTGGTCGGATATTTGGTTGCCGGTGTGGAGGGGAGGTGCCGGTGGCGGTAAAGTGTCACCACCGGCCTCCGATTAGGCCATGGCCGGGTGGTCAAAGTTCGGTCAACAGGAGAGTGTTGAGAGAATTTTAGTCCAGATGCAGCAATAAAAAAATGAACCATTCTTCTTTGTATATATGTGTGCTAGATTTGAGCCTTTGATTAATAATCTAATATTCAGAATTTGTGAGCTGATACGACTTTTACAAATGCAATTCTTACAAAATAGAACCTTCTGTTAATAGATTTTTTTAAAGGTTGGATTGCCAAAGTTTTAAAAAAAAACACTAAAATGATCAAAAAATTCAACCAAAATCTCAAGGTTTGACAAAATATCAGAACATGCAAAAACAAAGAGAAAGCCTCATAATTCATCGCTTCTATTACGTGCGTTGGATTCAAATATTACTGCATGTAAAGTTTCGCCACATTTTCCTTTTTTTTTTCAAATAATATATTTATGACAGCAATAACTTTGCAGACTTTTTTTTTTCTTTATTAAAGTGAGACTATTATTTTGATATTACAACTTATATTACATGAGATTTTAACTGATATTTATAAATCAGATTATTATTAGAATTAGTATACATTAATTTCTATGAAGTACTGTCCAGACATTAATCTTCACTAATATTTGAAAGATGCCTATTCTACTTACATTTAATGATGAAAAATAATACCGTTCACTCAATTGTAATACAATTAATGAATAATTAAACCCCTCTACAATTAATGAACAACTGCTCTAACTACTCGGCCATAGGTTGAATAGCTAATAACTTTGCAGACTTGTACAACAAATAGTAACATTTTATTTGAGTCATTATGAAAAACTCTTTGTTCAATTCATCAAACACTTTGCGTAGACTAACGGAGACGTATCAAGAGATACAAGTTTCATCCTTTCTAAAAGAGAAACTGTGTTATGTTGAGATGCTGATTCGGAATTCATCTTGAACTACGAGGTTATTTAACCATATTTCAGTATTGAACAAATTGGTTATACAATTTATAAGTGCGTATAATTAAAATATTCCTATCATGAATATCACTTTTTGTCTGAATGGTTAATGGTGAGAGCATTCGTTCGAATTCCACTCGATGACTTAATTTAATTTCATCTTACACATTTGTGATTAGTAAAATAAATATATTTTATGTATATATTAAAGTAGAGGCTTAACCTCTTAATAAATGCAGATTCTTAAATAATAGAGATTTTCTAATTATTTAATAGAATGTGCAGTTTGATTAATATTAGGGCTTAATTTGTTGATCTTGCAATTGGGTTTGGGAGCAGCAGCTGCTGCTATCAAAGCTATTTCCAAGGTTGTGGATGGCTGAAGTATGGTTGGAACCCTATTTCGTTCGTCTTTTTTAAACTCTATAGTATTTTGAGAAGTACTATCATCAGATTTTAACCCTTACTCATATTCAAAGGATATGAAGTACTGCCGACGATTTCTACTTAATTAATAAAAGAATTAAGTCCTCATATTGCTATATAGGGATTCGAACTCAAGCACTCACAATGTCTTGTGCATAATTATTACAATTATTCTAATTTTGAATTAATTGTAGATGCTTAGCCGGGAAAATATTGATATAGATGCGCTTTTATTGCTCATTTTTCCACCTCTTATCAGCAGCGAATGGCTCATGGCTTGCTGTCAATAATGTCAAGCAATGTTTCCCTTTATATCTATTATTATTACTATTACTAAGTAATTACATGTATAGACATAATATATTACCCATGTAAAAGTGTTTCTTCAAGCTAAATGGTATATTGTGAAGGGAAAAAATTAGGTTTTTCAATTTTTCAATTAAAACCTTTTTAGGACCGATTTCATACAATATATAAGAATAAACATACAACATATAAGAATAAAGTAATCTAGAAATTTATATCTTGATGTTTTGAGAAGATGAACAATTGAGAGTTGTAGATCCGTCTCCAAACGATCTTCCAGGTTATGACTCAAGATTCATTAACACTGGACGTGTGGGTGTCTGTTTCACCACTCCCAATTGCAACTGGCTTCTCTTAAATGCCTTCTATATTATTCTCAAGAGCTCCTGGAATTCTCTTTTGTCCCTCCTTATTATTGTCTTAAGAGAATAATACCCCTTTTATAATATCTTATGAAAAATCCTAGTATGTTAAGATTAGAATTCATATTTAAAATAGAATTCCTCTTTTAATTTAAATATTCCACTTACGTAAAAGTGGAGAGAATGTGTAACTAACTAGGGGACCACCTTATAAAATATCACAAACCTCATTTTACACTTAAATATAACATACTAGGCTTTAATAAATATTATAATTATAATTTTCATCTAATATGCCAATTTTTCTTGCTTTTGGGTACAGTGATGGTATTGTCAATTAAATGAGCTAACCCGATAATCATTTGGGAATATACAATAGTGACTACAATAATTAAATTTGTAATTAAACAAATATAATTATTTAATTTCAATTCTACTCTACTATAAGATTGGAACTGATCTTCATAATTGTATGCTCGAATAATAATTCGCCCAAACCACATTAATTTCTTTACTGTACAATCCTTTATACCACATCGTTAATTTAAATTGATATCTCAACTGTCCAATCAATTTAATTACATCTTATTCCTTGATACTTACTGATTTTCTCTAATGATCATTTTCAACATACTTATTTATGTTGAGACACTCTGACTAGAGAATTCTATGATCAATTACTGAAAACCCATCAAGAGATGTGTCGTACAAATTCTATATTGTTAATCTATAATTTCAATATTTATAATTGCTCCCACTAAGATACCGGATAATATTGACTACATGTGTATGTCGTGTCTATTGGTAACTTAAATGAAATAACAACTACAATCATGAAATTATAACTAATTCAAGATTAATATTACAGTAAATCAATGCCTATGAGATTTAATAAGTCTGACAGTTATTACTATATTAATTAAATCTCATATGTGATCAAGTTCAATGTAGTCATACTACATCAATAAATTCATACATGATTAAAACAAATCACTCAATAAATTTATTACAGTCTATACCTAAATAAAGTGCATAACTTTATTTATCAACTGCGAACTTAATTTATTTAATCATAAGATAACTTGTATTTATGTCTTTTGCGAATCCACATAGTGATCGCATAAATACATATAATATGATTAAATAGACTTTACTCAAAATATTAATGCAATTTAAGATATCTGAATAAATACGTCAAATATTTTATTAATAAAAAATTAATATGCTTTGAAGAGCATATAATCCTAACATATTGAAGGCGGTCTTGTTTTTCTGTTGATGACATAATATCATTTATATTTTATTTTATTTTTTTCATTTTTAGTATAGGTGTTGTCTCCTAATATGGATCTCTGATTACAAAAATATAAATAGGATTATTTACCTTTTACTATTTGAATTATTTGTGAAATGATAAATAGGTGCGGCAAGCATTGCGCCATAATATTTTATTACTAAAGAATTACAAATTCTTGTGTTTTATGTTTTTTCTGATAGTCGGTTGCTAGTTGATATATAAATTATTAATTTTGCCCTTACTTTAAAGAAAGTATTTTTAATTATCAATAAAAATCAATTATTAATCATTGTACTAAATATTTTTTCATTAAATTAAATATTAATTTAATTTTAATTATCAATAAAAAAAAAGTTATAAATTTGTATGATAGTAATTGAATATGAACTTTATTATTGAATACTTGAATTGTGTACATGCATGCATGCATGTATTTGTAAGTATGTTTGTTTGTTAAATTTTATCGATAATTAATAATTATAGAAACCTTTGGTTACATTTTTTTGGGGTATAAATGTAAACTTTTATGTAATTTTTTGGGCTTTGAACACAATACTGAAAATTATTAAGCTTTAGTAGAATTTCGCTTTGAACACAATAGTGAAAATATACACACTTTCGTTCAAAGCCTTTAAGAGAGACCCGCAGGGAAGAATTAATAACCCTAGAAAGCATACATTGCGCGTACTAGGGAAAAAAAGAAGCTAGGAGGCTTTACTCAACTAAGAGGCAATGAGGAAAGTTAAAAGCTACAGACTACAGGGAACAACAGCGGACTATGTTGGGAACAAAGTCTTTGAGACACAAGATTGTCTGCTAGTATGATAGCTTCCTAATAGTCGGATAGCAAGGGTTTTTTTCCTTTGACCCCTACGCTTACGTTAATAGCAGACGAAGACGATAAGACGATCAGACGATAACTTATCGTCTGATCTTCTTCAATGGACTCTTAGCTCTTTAATTTAAGGTATATACCTCTACCTATACTATAGATATCCTTTTAGTAGCTCTTTACCATCCCGCCATTCCTGTAAGCTTTGCTAGAATTTATGTGTTTTTTTAAAGGGCAAAATAGATATATTAGAGGTCAACTAACGGTCAATCTAAAAAAAATTCGTAAATTGTAAAATTTTAAAATTCGTTAGTAGTAAAATATTGTGGTACAATGCTTGTTGTATCTAATTGTTATTTAACTTAGGTATTAAGAGGAAAATAATCCGTATAAATAAGATTGCAATTTCACATTCTTTGAACATATTCCTCTACAACGAAAGAAATACTATACATAGATTTATATGTTTTAAAGAAAGCAAGTTACTTACAACATTTTCACACATTTAAAAGTAATGAATAATAAACTAAGTATATAGAATGGTATTAATTAAAAGTAACCATATATTGTGAAAATAAGAAGTAAAAAAAAAAATCCTCCTTCTCTATACGCCAAGAATGGCTTGAACCAACTAGGCCCGGCCTAACCCATTTAACCATGCGTTTTCAAATTCAACGAGCTTTTAACGGTCATATTTTTCCCTCGACAGCATCGAATCGAGAATTATGAGTATATATTAAGTAAAGTCTGGCCTTGGCGCGTCTCAAAATCAAAATTGTGCGCACAAAACCATTCAAGAAACGAGAAACAAAAGAATTTTGGTCCCAAAAGGAACCAGAAAATACTTGAAGAAACGAGAAACACGAAAAAGAAGTTGTTTGCAATCATGGATAGCGATGGGGCTTCTTGGTTTAGAGGCCGGGTCATTGGCCAAGGAAGCTTCGGGTGTGTTTTTATGTGGAACCCAAACCGAATTCAAGCTTTTTACCGCCATTAATGGCCGTTAAATCGGCCGAAGTCCCCGTTTCTACTTTCCTCCAGAAAGAGAAGGAGATTTTCGATAATCTTAACGGTAGCCCCTTTGTGCTGGAGTCTTTTGACGAAGAAATCACAGTGGGCGAAAATGGGGAGATGGCTTACAATTTGTTGTTAGAATAAGCTGCTGGTGAAACCCTAGGCGATCTAATTGAAAAGTGTAACGCCAATGGGTTACAGGAACAAGATGTTACACGTTTTACTAGGTGCATTCTTAAGGGATTTGTCACATTCATGATTCTGGCTATGTACATTGTGATTTCTTGTGGCAACTTAATCCGGCAAGTTTGTTGCAAAAATTACTACTGATCTGGGGTTGGCGAAAGTTTGATCCTTGGCACCCAAACTGTTGTTCAACATATGTGAGAGGTGTTGGGATTATGTGTTCTTTAAAGTATATAAATTTATTTATTTATGATAAATAAATTTTTTATATTATATGTACAGAATATATAAATATAAATTATCTTATAATTAAATAAATTTAATTCATAGTTGATAAATAGATTTCTTAATCATCTTTGTCTCGCTGTGGGTCAAAACCTCTGAAGGAAACAAAAGACTTCATTCAGTGACTCTACGATTACCCTCTGAACGATCAATAAAGCTTGAAGATAAGTTTTGTACTCTATTTATTTCTCAGTCCCTCTAGTCATGTGGGTGCTGACCGATCTTTCGACCATAACCCCTTAAAAACCGTACGTGCAGGTCTCCCCACATGGGGCTCATGCCATCCAAGGTGGTTTAGCCCAGCATTCATTCACAAATCCTGTAGTGAAATTGAGACCGCTTGACCTCGGAAGTTTTGGTACTTTCGACTTTCAAGAAAATGTGAGGTGAAGAACTATGTGTTCAAATTCAGAGATTATTTACTCATTCAGTACAAGTTTCATCCTCTATATTGTCTTTTGTTTTCAGCAGAACCTAAGGGTGAGGTTTTTTTTTTTTTTAAATGGAGGAGACTGATGTAGGAAACATTAGGGGTAAAATAAATTAATAATTTAGATTTTGAGTCAATTTAGTATTTAGTATTTTATTAAAATTTATCTTGTTTCTAGTCTAATTAAATTATAAATAATTTATCTTATTTTAAAAAGATTAGAATTAAGTTAATTATTAGTATATATAGATTTATTATTCATGTTACTAGTATATATAGATTTATTATTCATAATATATTGTCATACACAAATTTTTTACCAATAATATTCAACAGTTTTTCAATTGAGATATTTTCTCCATTGTGAAAGTCCTTTCTTCTAGAATTTTCAAGAAGAGTACGTTAGAACGACATCTAAAATCGCTTCTGCACTGCGTTTCAAGAAGAGAGGGCTCTCAAAAGAAAAAAAATATCTCAATTGAAAAATTATTAAATATTATTAATAAAAAAACTTATATCTTACAGTAAACTATAAATATTAAAACTATATATACAGTTAGCTAACTTAAACATAATTTTTCTAAAATAAGATAAATTATCTAAAGTACTAATTAAACTAAAATTACAAATGTGAATCAAATAAACTTAATAAAATAAGATAAATTATAATAAAATACTAAATACTAAATTAACTCAAAATCTAAATTCCTAATTTATTCTACCCGTAATGCTTCCTACATCATGACTCTATTACAGCCTCTAGACGTGCTTAATTGAGATTTAATTTTAGACAGTATGCTTCTTCCTATTCATGGCTAAAACATGAACTATTGTTTATTTTTCAATTTTCAGTCTCTACGATTGTTTATTTTGCAATTTTCAGTCACTAGATGCCCTTGCCATGACCGATGAATTACAAAATAAAAACAGCCATTATACAAAAATACATATGTATTGAGTTACAAAAATACGGATGTCCCAATCATCACCATTTGGATTCGAAAACATAGGTATAACCTTACGTCCTTACCTTGTGCGGCTGACGACGGCGAACAAAGAAGGAGGCAACGACGGCAGCAGCTGGATCGGAAGTGAACGGCTCAAGAACCGCTCATGATGACAGCAGCTGGAACCCTGGAACGACGAAGCAAATCGGCTCAAGGAACGGCTAGAAACTGCAACGCCGGTGCACCTGAACTGAATTGACAGCGGCGGCAGCGTGTGGTGTGTGTGAGTGAGGGTGTCTGTGATCTGTGCTGCGGTTGTGGGGCGCGGAGAAAAGAGCAATGTTCTGTATTTTCGATCTGTTTAAAACGATGTCGTTGCTTGTTTTGAAAAAAAATTGAACATTAGATGCGGGGAGCTTTTAACATTCTCCTAAAATGCACCCATCCGCTCGAATCCTCGTCTAAGTGGAGATTTATTTGTCTTTTATATTTGGGATAGATTCAGTCATTTTCTAATATTAAGTGAGGATTTATTTTTAAGTTGCATCAAATCAAAATTTTTTATTTTAATATTAATATATTTTTTATTGTAATGCATCAGTAAATAAAAATAATAATTAAAATTAACATCTTCTTCAAAAATTTTTGCTAAAAAGAATATTTCTTATAATTTTTTTTTTATAAAATTCATACAAATCATAAAATTTTAAATTATTTTATTTTTATCATGAGTCTCCCTATGATGCTATAATTTTTTACAAAATCATAATATAAAAAATATATACTATTAGATCTAATCAATTGTACACACTATTTTTGTTAATAAAAAAATTAATTATTTTTAAAATGATATATCCGGTTAAAAACCAATTAAAAAGTTGATTTAAAAGTTAAAATAAAAATTAAAAAAAAAAGATACGATAAAATACAATATCTCAAGTTCTTTATTTGAAATTGAATTCTTAACAAATTCTTCTATTTGAAATTAAATTCTTGACACATTAAACATGTAAGCTTTATTGCATAATGCTTATTTGTGCATCTTCTTTTATATAAAAATGTTATATTGAAATATAAAGGGCTTTCTGAAAATTAGAGGGTGCAATTAGGCACATGTCATGCTTGCATAGCAATAAGAGACATGTTTCAAGGGTTGCACAAGAAGAAATATGTAGCAAAAAAAGTTTTATGAGAGAGGAACAAACAATGGATTTGATTCTACCGAGCAGAAAATGTTTTGTGTCAATGTCATTGTCATAGAACTTCAGTTTTTTCTCTCTTAGTTGCTGAAGTTTAAGTAATTTACTTGTGTATTATTTTGAATGCGTTGTTAGATAATGACTAGATGTATTTAAGTTAATTTTCTCTGTATTAATAATATTTATATTGTAATTATTATTCGTTAGATGATAAGTAAATTTTCATTTGATGAAATGTTACTAATAAAATGTGGATTTACACAGGTTGGTTAAATAAACTGTAACTTTTTTAAGGCAAGCATAGAAAATTATAAACCATAACAGCATTGATTAACTAAGCAAATGAATTATTGTATATGATTTTACACGGCTTTTACAAGATTTATAAGCTTAAAAAAGATTCGGTCTGACAATATTTTATAAAATAGTCATATTACGTATTTTAAATTTTTAATTTTAAATAATGTGACACTTATTAATTGATTGATAATTCACTCAAATAAATTAATTGTATTATCGTACTTGATAAATGTTATATTATTTAAAATAATTATTATTGATGCAGTTTTTCCCGCGTGTCTTCAAACAGTGCCTTAAAACAGTTCCTCGAACTTTCTGCTCGTGGATAGCTACAGTGTTCGAAACCTTCGGCTCGCGATTAGATCGAGCTCGAGCAGGACTGCCTTCTTCTTCCTGTTCCGCTGTCTTTTCTAGAACAGTGATCTCCCAGACCTGTACTCACAGAAAACAGAGTCATGGGTCGCCGGGCGTGTTCCGACGAAAACCCTCCGACGCTCAAGTCAGTGATGGGGTTGTTCTTTTTGGTATCTCCTTTAATGAAGAAGACCGGAAAGATGAAAGGGATATTATTAGCCCTCCCTTTTTGAATAGATATGGTGTTTCAGAGAATCCAGGTTAAAGAGAAATAAGAATATTCAAGAACCTGCGTATGCTTTTGTAACCCCCCCTGAATCAATTTGTTCAACCCTCTCTCGTGAATCAGATTTTCCAACCCCTGTAACGTACCATTTCGTTTCCTTTTATACTTCATTTTTCCCGCTCTTTCCATTTCCAGGCTGTCCACTCTCACGTTGGTGGTGTCTGGGTTCCTCTAACAGCCGGGATTGGCGTAATATTCCCTGGGGATGCGTGGCTGTCTCCTTAATCCGGTCCACGTGGCCAGATCACCATGTCGGGCATATGCACTAGGAATGATGACTCCATGTACCGGCCATCGGCAATAGTACCGCCACCATACCACGTGGAGCCCTGGTCAGATATTAAAAGGTGTGCCAAGATTCTGAGAAATCGGGTCGGGCTGCCCTGGGCCGGGTCTTACATTCCATTCGTCTCATGACTGGGCAAACCAGTTGTGTTCGGGGACTTGATCTCTGCGAGCAGGAAAGGAGTGCTCGGTTCTCGGCCTTGACGGGTTTTGACCAGGGTGGACGACCTCGAGCAGGCAGAGGAGTGCTCGGGGCTCACGTGGCCTCGATTCCTCGACCTTGCCTGTGGAGACGTCCGGTGAGGTCGTCTTCGTGCAAGTAGTCGGGCCTTCCGCTCGAGCTAGGATGTCCTCGGGGTGTTTTATTCGAGCTGGAAGGGCCTCGAGAAGCCCTTGCCCGATATTACCCAAACACCAGTTCCCCAGTTTCTAGTCTTTTGAGTAAAACGATATTACCCTTCAAACATTTCGCATTTAAGGCGGGACACGAGGGTTGATCCCAAGAAGGCGTTTGAAATTCGAGCGGACGTTACCTAAAAGGTCGTGTCCTCGAAACGCACGCCACCGATCGAAGGGACGCGTCCTCCTCTTTAAAACCCCCAACTTCTTCATTGTTCTCTATTTGCTTACTTTTCGTTCAAACTCAAAATTAATCGCCTCCCACGCCATCGGTCTTCTTCTTCCTGTCAAGGCGATCTCCGGCCAAGTACATTTCCTTTCGTGTTCAGGTGCAAGCCACTTCTTCCATTTCCTACCACCACTCTGTTTCTTCCCCTGCTGAACCCCGTTAGCTTATACCCTTAGGAAAATGTCAAATCCCCAACAGGCCCGTAGGATGTCGCTGGAGGATTCGTCCTCTTCTAGTGAAGCACAACCCTTTAGTATAATCCCTGTGAGGAATTCTAGTCCGTAATCTGGACTACCCGCTACCGAGACTCACCAGCATCAAAGCGGCAAGGGCCACCAAAGGTTCGAGCATGGGAATACCCAATAGATCACATGAGATGTGAGACCACCCAGTCGGATTTGGATAGACTTAGGGATACTTACAATATACCCGATAGTGTAGTTTTAAGTGTCACGGCAGGTGAGATCCCCACCGTCTCCCAAGTGGTACACGACCTTATACTTGGAATGTTTCAAACTGGGGTTAGCCGCCTCCGACCTTATTTTACCCGGGTCTTGTCTGGGTTCCGTCTGGCCCCGGGGCAACTGAACCCGAATGGGTGGAGGGTCCTTTCCGGACTCTTTATTTTGTGGAAACGCGTGATCCGGGTGAGCCTCTAGAAGGAAATCGACACATTTACCAATCAAGCACGACTCAAGGATGCTGGTTGGTATTACCTTACCTCCAATCAAGGGTAAAAGCCCATCACCGATCTCCCGACCTCTAGTGGCAACCGAAAGAGTAAATTCTTCTTCGCTGGGAGAGTGGGGCAAGTCAGCACTCAGTAGCGAGGGGTCCCTCCATCCCGCATGCACTTCAGCACCTGTGTCGCTTATCCGCTTTATGGATTTTACTTTTAGTTTTCCCGCCAGGTTCTGTTCTCATTACTCTACTTTGGTCGTATCCGCAGCCTTCCTAGGGTGCTTCTACTCTATCGGGGCCGCCTGAGCACGTGTGCAGCACTGCTCTTACAAACGCGAGCTCGTGCAGGAACCGCTGACACCTCAAACTTTTGGAGTCCAATTTAGTGCCAAGTGAAGAAATGAGCAGCAGGATGCGTGAGATGTCAGCATCGGCGCGTGGGACGGCGGAAAGTGCGAGCACCTCAAAGAGGCCACGAGCAGGCTGAGTGCTCCGCCTTCATCCACTCGAAGCTACCTCTTCCGCTCGACCGACCGAGAGGACAGAGGAAGGTCCTCCACGCAGGAGACAGAGGATCACTGATCCAGCTCGCCTCGAACCGGCAATGCGCAGGAGCAACGCCACCGGCTGCTCCGAGCCTTTCCTAGTGGCCTACAACGAGGAATTGACCAGCAGATTCCTGGACGAGATAGTAGTCCCGCACTCGATGAGACTGCTCAGTGCCTTTCAACGGCCTCCTCCTAAGCTTTGCGTACCGCGACCAGTGCTTAATAAGATAGCTCAAAGTTCCCGTGAAGAACTTCAAGCAAAGGTTCGTAGCTCGGAGCAGGTCAGTGAACGAGTCAAGGAGGAGAATCAAAAGCTTCCGGACAAGAATTTAAATTTTGCGAGAAGACAAGCAGTGGTCGACTCCAAGGCCTCCGAGCTTCGGAGGAGCCGACTATTACCAAGGACTAATCAAGCATGCTCGAAAGGATCCGGACACTCGTAAATCTTATTACGAGCAACTCATCGAGGGGAAGTCGCTCGCCTTCAATGGCAAATCGACGCCTCAAGGTCCAACTCACATCGAGTACAACAACGGGCAGACTTAGTTATGATCGCCTCATGTATGCTTTGGCAAGGCATACCCCGAGGCCGACATGTCCAAGGTCAAGGGTATGTAGCGAATACATGAGCAACCCCAGGCTACTCCATCCGAGTCCCAGGTGTTGTCGAGAGCCGGCTCCTCTCATTCCAATGCCCCTCCCGCCGAAGCTCCCGCCGATGTCCCTCCTTCGCCTCCTCCTGCGATGCCGGGCCGCCCTCCCTCGCCGCCGATGACGCCCCTCCCGCCGGTGCCGCCTCTTCCTGCCGCTGCCGAGGACGCTCCTCCCATCGAATGACTTGGACTCTTTTTTTTTTTTTTTTACATATGTAATTATTTCAATGAAATAAAAAGACACATGTCGAACAACTCTATCGAATGCTCGGTGCACATGCTCTTGCCTTCTATGTTGAATTGACTTTGAATATGCTTGCTAAGTAAAAATTTTCTAAGTGTTGGACTTTCTATTCTCCTTTATGCCCAAGTGTAACGTCGTTTGACCTATGCATGGTGAGCTTCACTTCAATTGGACTAAAAGCCTTATCTTTATTTTACAAGTTCATTTAACTTGCTCGAGCCTACATTTGGCTCTTCGCTGACATCGTCCCGCCTAGAGCTTAGGCTTAGGGTCTTTGGCCTTAGCATTATTCATGAACCTCTTTCACTCGTGATGAGCTTTTCCAGCACCGGTCCAACCTAGGACTTAGGCTTTGGATTTTTGACCAAGGAGTTCTTCTCGAACTCCTACTCCTTTCGGCCTCAGATTTGACTCCAAGTCGGCAACCGTCCCGCCTAAGACTTAGGCTTTGGGACTTCCGCCTGTAGTGTTCTTCTCGAGCTTCGCCGGCCTCGCACTGACCCACGCTAGGCACCGTCCCGCCCAAGACATAGGCTTGGGACTTCGGCCAGTAGCGCTCTTCTTGAGCTTCTCGCCGGCCTTTAATCGACCCAAGTTTCTTCCATGTAACTCCCGCTCGAGCCTCGCACTGACCTAAGCTTGCACCGTCTCACTGGACTTCGCCAAGGAGCTTCTCGATCTTCCGCTCGAGCCTTTAATCGAACCAAGCTTCTTCTCGTGAAACTCCCGCCGGCCTCGCACTGACCCAAGCTTGGCACCGTCCCGCTGGGACTTCGCCAAGGAATTCTTCTCGATCTTCCGCTCGGCCTTTTAATCGACCCAAGCTTCTTCTCGTGAAACTCCCGCCGGGCTCGCATTGACCCAAGCTTGGCACCGTCCCGCTGGACTTCGCCAAGGAGTTCTTCTCGATCTTCCGCCGGCCTTTAATCGACCCAAGCTTCTTCTCGTGAAACTCCCGCCGGCCCGCACTGACACTAAGCTTGGCACCGTCTCCGCTGGACTTCCGCCAGGAGCTCTTCTAATCTTCCGCTCGGGCCTTTTAATCGACCCAAGCTTCTTCTCGTGAAACTCCCGCCGGCCTCGCACTGACCCAGCTTGGCACCGTCCTCACTGGGACTTCCGCCAAGGAGCTCTTCTCGATCTTCCGCTCGGCCTTTTAATCGACCCAAGCTTCTTCTCGTGAAACTCCCGCCGGCCTCGCACTGACCCAAGCTTGGCACCGTCCCTGCGGACTTCGGCCAAGGAGCTCTTCGATCTTCCGCTCGGCCTTTAATCGACCCAAGCTTCTTCCGTGAAACTCCCGCCGGGCCTGCAATCGACCCAAGCTTCTTCTCAGAAACTCCCCGCCGGCCCGCAATCGACCTAAGCTTGCACCGTCCCACTGGGACTTCGCGCAAGGAGCTCTTCTCGCTTCGGTCTTCATTTTGAACTTGCATTATGAATGTTTTTCTTATTCTCATATACATTTACACTTTTATACATCCCATTTTGGGTAGAATTTTACATTAACACTTCACAATACAAGGAGACTTCATCGGAAATATTTCATCGTGAGTCGTGGCATTCCACGGCCTCTGACCTCTCGTCCGTCTGGATGAGCTAGCTCAGATGCTCCTCGGTCCCGCTAATCGAGTGTCTCGATAAGGACCTTCCCAGCTTAGTCCTAAGTACACCTTGCCTTGGGTCCTTTAGTGCTCGGTTGACTTTCCTCAAGACCCAATCACCCACCCGAACACGAGAACGTGCACATTTTGGTTAGTAATAACGAGCCACTCTCGCTGATACTCGAGATCTTAAGCAGCTACCCTTTCCCTCTTCTCTTCCACGAAGTCCATACCGCACACATCCGCTCGTTGTTTTGCTCCTCGTCAAGTGCTCGTCCGTGATGTCCCCATTCCTATCTCAACGACGAACCATCGCTCAGTGTCCAAACGCCAAGGAGAATGGGGTCTCTCCAAGGGCCGCTTTATGCGTGGTTCTCAGAAGCCCACAAGACGCCGTGCAGCTCGTCCACCCAGCTCCGTTTGCTCGCCCAGCCTTGTCTTCGTGAGATGCTTTATAGTTTTATTCGCTGACTCTACTTGCTCATTGGCTCATGGTGCGAGGGAGAGCAAAACTTCACTCTATTCCCGTGATCTCGACGTAAGTCTCCGAACTCGTCATTATCAAACCGCCTCCCATTATCTGAGTGACTAACGCACGAGGAATCCCATATCCGCAAATCACATTTTTCCAAATGAAGTCGTGGTTTTACCTTCCGCGACGCTGCTCAAGGCTCCCACTTCGACCCATTTGGTGAAATAATCAATCGCCACTACGGCATGGGTGGTGGATGCTTTCCTTCTAGCAATGGCCCGATCAAATCAATTCCTCATCGAGCAAACGGCCATGGCGAACTCATCACCGTAAGGTTCTCCTGAGGTCGAGTTAGGTAGTTGGCAAAGCTCCGCAACTCTTGCAGCTTCTTGTCTCTCCCGAGCATCTCGATGCATGCGAGGCCAAAATATCCTTGCCTCAAGGCCTTGAAAGCCAAGGACCTCGCTACTGGAATGATTTCCACAGATTCCTCGTGTATCTCTCTGAGGACATCATCGACCTCCTCTGGTCTAAACACCGCAGCAAGTGGAAGAGTGTACCCCGCTCATATAAGACCCCATCGACGAGAGTGTACTCGGCCGCTTGCACCTCAACTTCCTTGCTCGCTTCTTATCTACCGACACCGTCCCTTCCTCGAAGTAAGAAATGATCGGCTCCATCCAGTGTCGATCGTCGACAGGCTCATCACCTCGCCCTCCCGCCGATGCTCGAGCAGTGTCTTTATTTCCAAAGGGATAGACTTTGGAAACTTGGGGTCCGATGCAGCTACCATGCGAGCTATCATATCTCGCTCGAAAATTCTTCCCCTGGATCTGCTCCACCTCGACAACTCGAAATTCCCATTAGCTTCCTTACCTTCCGAGCGTAGGCGCCCATCTTCTCCCCTTTGCCTCGAAGCTCTAGTCGAGGTGATTTGTTACCAATCACGAGTCCTGTTCAAGCTTTACCTCTTCCGCTTTTACCATCGAGGCGAGCTTCAATCCTCGCTATTACAGCCTTCAGACTCTACCGATTATCGGTGACTTCGAACTCTAACTTCAAAGCAGATCAGATCTCCGCCTCTTCCGGACTTTGGAGCACAACTCCCGCCTCCCGCCTCCCCGACTTCCGCAGGATCCATCTCATCGTGACTATCCGGTGTTGGTCGAGGCCCTGGAGCCTCGTGCGGGCTCGCTATCCGCCTCCTCATCCCTCACCTGCACTCGACCACCAAGTCGCCTAAAGATCGTGCTTTTATGGTTGCTCGGGCTAGTAATTAATGTCGAACTCGCTCACTCCACCGACCATTTTACCAGCCTTCCGAGGTTTCAGTGCTTGCACGTAGTTTGCCTAAGTGGTTGGTTTGTTAGAACCACCAACGAATGTGCCTCGAAAATAAGGCCTCACTGTCGGTCACATGACTGTGGCTAGTGCCCACTTCCAACGGGTGGATACCGGTCTCGCTTCTAAGCAACGCCTCGCTCGTGTAATAAACAGTGCATCTGCACTCGATTCCTCCCTTACCGTAACCGAGCTCGTGCCCATCGGGACACGACCAAGTATAGAAATAAGACCTCTCCGCTCGAGGTGTTGACAAGAATCTGAGCTTTCAACAAATACTCTTTCATCACTGAACGCCGCTCGCATTCAAAGTGCCCACTTTGTCTTCCTTCCCTTCTTCATTTCCCGAAGAAGACTCGAGATTTATCCGTGGCTCGAGATACGAATCTATTGAGGGACGCCAGCTCACGGTCGACTCAGATCTCTTCGAGGTCACATGGGACCTCATTTCCACCATCGCTCTTATCTTCTCCTGATTGGCCTCGATCCCCGCGACTCACCACGAAGCTCTAAGAATTTTCCCGAACCCACTCCAAAAGCACATTTCTCCGGGTTTAGCTTCATTCTAGTACTTTCTTAAGAGTGCGAGGTCTCCTCTAGATGCCTTACATGCTCCTCCGCCTTTAGACTTAAGTGATCATGTCATCTACATATACCTCCATAGTCCGACCGATCAACGGCTCAAGACCTTGTTTACTAGCCTCCGACACGCCGCCTCGCATTCTTTAGGCCGAAGGCATGACCTCAGTAGCAAGACAGCCCTCGATCGGTGATGAAGGCTGACACCCTCGTCCGGCTGCGTGCATGGAATTTGATTATATCCCGAGAATGCATCCATGAAACTAAGCAGCTCCGTGCCTCGCCGTAGAGTCCACTAGCTGGTCTATCTTCTAGAGTGAAAGCTATCTTTCAGGTGCCTTGTTCACGTCCTGCGAAGTCAACACACATTCTCCATTTCCCGCTTGCTTTCTTCACCAAGACCACATTCGAGATCCATTCTGGTAGGATACCTCCCGTATGAATCCTCGCTTTAGCAGCTTTTCAACCTCGCAGCTGATGGCTTCAGATCTCTCCCGGTCGACGATCTCCTCTTCTCGCCTCACCGGCTTAAGCATCTCTCCATATCGCCACCGTGACACGCCACTTCGAGTCGATCCTAGGCATATCCTCGCAGCGTCCACGCGAACACATCTCGCGGTGCTCGCAGACATTCCACCAACTCTTCCTTCAACGACTCGCTAAGTGCCCGAGCCGATCTTGACTTTCTTCCTGGGTCTCCCGCCTCACCTCGATCTCCTCCAATCTCCTCACCGGCCTTGCCTTCCGCTCTCGAGTCCCCTCGTGTCCAACTGAGGTTATCTCGCGATAGTTTCTTTGGCACACAACAGATAGCAGTCCTCGCCACCCTTCGGCCGCCTTTTACGACTCCTACTACCCATCGACTCGACACTTTAGTGCCAAGTAATGGGTGGATAGCACGATCGGTCGATCCTCATAAATGGCCTCCCTAGAATCGCTCGGTACGGATCTGGTTTCATCTACCACCACGAAATCCAAAGATCATGTTCTTCTCGAAAGGCCTCGAGCCCACGGTTACCGCCAACTCGATGATTCCCATAGGTATTAGCTTTCCTCCCGAATCCTTTCAAGGAAGTGCTCGTCTCGCCGAGGCTCGCGCCTGCTATTCCTAAATCCTCGAGTGTGGATTCAAGAGAATATCCACCGAGCTCCCCGAGTCAACCAAGATTCGATCAACTTCCTTGTTCGCTACATTGGCCTTCACCACCAAGGCATCCTCGTGGGGGTACAAAGACCCCTCCTCGTCTCTCATCCGTCCACATGATTGGCACCTGCCGAACCTTCGCCTTCTCGGCAGCAGGGCAGTGAACAAGACTTCTACCGGCAATGCAGATATCCGCAGTAGTTTTTCCGGCCCTATCGGAGCTTCCCGCCATCGCTGGCCCTCCCGAAATTACTCTCGTGGACTGTGGCTCCGTGTCTATTTCAGTAAGTCCTGGCCACCTTCCTCAGTCGCCGCTCAACCACCGGTGCCCTCCTTCTACAAACTCATCCAGTACCGATTCCTAACCAGATCCTCCACCGGTTTTTCAAATCACCAGATCGTGATGCGAGTGGCCATGGTCTCCATGGAAACTGCAGAATCGCCCCTGCTCCGCCACTAGCTGGTTTGGTCATCCATGGCCGGAGGGCTCAAGAGCTCTCGCCCTCACCCACTCAAGTATCTCTTCAAGAGATACCTTCACCTCAGATAACTGCTCTGTAGGTAGGCTTTGTTCCACCACTCAGATCTCCCTATCCCTCGGAAACTTCTGCTGAGTGGTAACGAACGATCAGCCTGCTGCGGCTCACCTCAGTCCGCTCGGTGGTCGGTCATGGATGCGGGCCATCATGACGCCTGTATCTCTCGCGATCCCTACCCGAGACCCGCGAGGTGGCATGGGACCATCCGCGTGGGGAACTCTCCGGTAGGGTCAGACAGGCAGCCCTGGCCTCACGCCTGAGCTCATGCCCCTGGCAGGCCCTCCTTCTCCTTCCTCCTCGCTCCATCAACCTCGCTCACCCTCGCTTAGCGCTTTTTCTTCTTCGATCACCATATCCAGCCTTTACCCGCTCATACGCGTCCGAATACGAACGGATCAAGGACTCCGCAGATTATACCATGGTCTCCCCATCCGAATGCCATCCTTTAATCCTCCTCGTGGCTTGGGATGGTTGAACGCACCAAGATCTAGGACCGATCTACGGTATCTTCTGATAAACTCCCGAGGATTCCCCTCTTCCGCCTCACTCCGACTACCCATCATGTTATCCTCGTGGTTACCGCGCCTGAATTGCTCTGCGAACTCCCCGCACATCCGCTCAAAGCTCGAGATGCTTCCCGTGGAGTCTCATGCAGACCATTCCCTCGCTCTTCCTTCCAGGTGAGCGGAAGGCCCAGACCTCCGAGCTGCCGACAATCCTCAGACCCCGCCATGTCGCTGAACCGCTCTATGTGCACTAATGGATCACTTTTTCCCGAGAACTTCAGATCCGGAAACTAAGTCACGTGGGATCGTGACACTCATGATCTCCGCCGAGAGTGGAGATTCATTATCCCAAGATTATTCGCCACTGGGCTCTTTCCGCTCTCCTGAGGTCTTCCACAACTCAGGCCAACCTCACGCACCTCTCCCTCCAACTCTTCCGCCGAGAGGCTCGGGTCAGGTCCTCGTAAGTGCCGACGGGACCCCTTTCCTCCATGTTTGTTTCTTCCTCATCGCAACATTCTGGTGCCCTAGGTCTGGGCTTCATCTCCTACATTTTCCCGAATCTGGAGCATTCCTCTACTGGACTCCGGACATCATTACATGATTTTCTCTGTCCCTCCCTAAGTTCTTGCAATAGGGAGGTCAGAGTCTCCATCTGTTTCTCCATCCGATCCATTCTTTCACGGATCTCCCTATTCTGGGCCTCATTGGCTACTTCTCAAAGTTATGAACTCTTCTGGACTTACTCCTCTTCTGTTGTTTCCCCTCATCGTTGCGTTGTGTGTCTTGAGTGTATTAGGAAATCAGGCTTTTTGTGCCGATCCCCACAGACGGCCCCAAAAGATGTTGATGCAGTTTTTCCCGCGTGTCTTCAAACAGTGCCTTAAAACAGTTCCTCGAATTTTCTGATCGTGGATAGCTACAGTGTCCGAAACCTTCGGCTCGCGATTAGATCGAGCTCGAGCAGGACTGCCTTCTTCTTCCTGTTCACTGCCTTTTCCGTAACGGTGATCTCCCGCACTGCATTAACGTAAAACGAGTTAGGGGTCACGGGCGTGTTCCGACGAAAACCCTCCGATACTCAAGTCAGTGATGGGGTTGTTCTTTTTGGTATCTCCTTTAATGAAGAAGACCGGAAAAATGAAATGGATATTATTCGCCCTCCCTTTTTGAATAGATATGGTGTTTCAAAGAATCCAGATTAGAGAAAAATAAGAATATTCAAGAACCTGCGTATGCTTTTGTAACCCCCCTGAATCAATTTGTTCAATCCCCTCTCGTGAATCAGATTTTCCAACCCTCGTATCGCACTCCTTCGCTTCCTTTTATACTCCATTTTTCCCGCTCTTTCCATTTCCAGTCGTCCACTCCCACGCTGGTGGTGTCCGGTCCTCCGACAATCGGGATTGGCGTAATATTCCCTGGGATGCGTGACTGTCTCCTTAATCCGGTCCACGTGGCGGATCACCATGTCCGGCATATGCGCTAGGAATGATGACTCCATGTGCTGACCATCTAGCAATAAGTACCACCACCATACCACGTGGAGCCCCTACGGATATTAAAAGTGTGCCAAGATTATGAGAAATCGGCCTACCGCCTCAGGCGGTCTTACATTCCATTCGTCTCATGATCGCAAGCAAACCAGCTTGTGTTCTGGACTTGATCTCTCATGAGCAGGAAAGGAGTGCTCTGGTTCTCGACCTTGACGAGCTTTGACCAGGTGGACGACCTCGAGCGAGCAAAGGAGTGCTCTGGGGCTCATGCGGCTCGAATTCCTCGACCTTACCTGGGGAGACGTCCGGTGAGGTCGTCTTTGTGCAAGTAGTCGGGCCTTCTGCTCGAGCTAGGATGTCCTCGGGGTGTTTTATTCGAGCTGAAAAGGCCTCGAGAAACCCTTGCCCAATATTACCCAAATAATTATTTAAAATAAAAAAATTTAAAATATATACTGTTACTCTTTTACAAATGAGGCCAAAGCACATTTGCAGCACTTTTCACATTATGTCATAATCCAGATTTCTTGTAGTGAAAATTAGCTTAGCAGCAATTATAGGTCCCGATAATCCATCGACGGCTCGCCTCGGATCTTGGTAATCCATCAACGGCTCACCTCTCATTATCGTCATTTTCCTTTTTTTTTTTTTCCTTGAACTTAAGAAAAAAACTATTTACCAACAACTTGAACATTATCAGTTATCTTTTAATTATTTATTATTATATTAAATGAATAGCTGAGTTTAAAACTCTTAAATTCAAGAGTCTATAATATTATAAAAATACACATAACATTATAAGAAAATTCTTTTATTATATAAATTTTATTCCCTTAACTCTAAACTTATAAAACTTTCTAAAAAAAAATAATTTTTAATTAAAATTTAAACTCATATCTATAAATTATAAAATGGGATGACCGTAAGTGTTCCATTATTTTTTTTTAAAATAAAAATTAAATTAATTTGCCTTTTGATTAGATAATTTCAATTAAGAAGAGTTTTGCGAGGAATTTAAAGGGGTGTCAAACTCTTTCACATCGCAAACCACCATTTTGTCTTCGCGAGCAAAACAAACAAAGCAGCTCACTTCGAACTTCAAAGCTGCCAGCAGAGAGAGAGAGAGAGAGAAATGGCGTTTCTGTTTCAGAAATTTCAAGAGGTATAATTATTTTAGTTATTATTCTTTTGTATCTGTTTGTGAACGAGTGAGTTATTGTTAATTTTGTGCGTTATAGGCAGTGAAGACACTGGCAAAAAGCCCCACGTTCGCAAGGGATCCAAGGCAGCTCCAATTTGAAGCTGACATGAATCGTCTCTTCCTCTACACCAGGTGACGTCCCTCCCTCACATTTGATTTTAAAAAATTCAAATAGAACTTTGAATTGAATGCATAGAATTAATATGTTTATATTTGATGGGGTTGATCAAATGATATCCAACTTAGAATGCTTTATTCCTTGTCCTTGAACTTGAACTTCAACTTGTGATTTGATTGATTCATAGAACCGAGTCTAGATTTCTATATAATTGTATTGGATTGTGTGGCTCATGAAACAATTATATTTTATTCAGTTACAATCGTTTGGGAAGGGATGCTGAGGAGGCAGATGCGGAAGAAATTATTGACATGGCTAGTAAAGCACCTCTCTCTGATCAACAGCAACAAGTACAGGACAATATCCATTCTCAAATCAAAAGTTTCTGCTTGTCCATGGATGAAATTCTTCTTCTTCCGGAGGAAAATGTGCCAATTGGGTCATCTGCACAGTCAAATGCTGCTCCTCGCAGGAGTGGTCTCAGCTTTGCCGTTGGCCAGACTACCACACCTACTGACTCTCCTGGTGAGTTTTCAATTTGATGTTTGCTGATCAGTTTTCCCCAAAGTTGTTTTCTGGTACTGTATGATGAGTGGGCTCACTTTGGGATGCTCGCTAATGATTGTAGCATTTGTAAACTAAAGAGCTTCTATTGCTTTACTGGTTTCCTTATTAATGAAAGTTGGCCATTTGGTTAAAGAAAGTATTACTGATATATAAAACTCGAAGAAAAGAATAGGCAAATATTAGGATAATAATAAAATGTAGATAGTGTATAATGCAGATCATGTTATATCATATTATACCATATTCAGTAATTTACGTATTGATATTGCAACTATTATTCAGCTTATACCCTCAACTTTTTAATTAGGCTGTGAAACAAAACCCAGTTAATTTTTTTATGCATCATTGTTCTTCAATTCTGATTACTGATGATTTTTCAGCACAGTTGTACCTCGGACAAGGCAGCTAACACGAACAGAATTGTCACGGAGATTGAAGGATGCCTTTGGCTACACTCTTGAGCTCAAACCATCTCAAATACCCCACAAGGAAGCTGGCCAAGGTTTATTTTTATGCGGTGAAGCCAATGTCGGTGCTGTAATAGCCATATATCCTGGCATAATTTATTCCCCTGCTTATTACCGCTATATTCCTGGGTACCCAAGAGTTGATGCACAGAATCCATATTTGATAACTAGGTATGATGGAACTGTAATCAATGCCCAACCTTGGGGCTCCGGGGGTGACACTTGCGAACTGTGGGATGGCTTAACACTTCCTGAAATAATGCCGAACATAGAAGGTGATGAAAAAGGTTCAGATCGGTTCTGGAAACTGCTGAGTAAGCCTATGGATAGTAAGCGAGGGGGTAGTGACAGTCAGGTGTTGGAGAGGAGAAACCCACTGGCCTTGGCTCATTTTGCCAACCATCCGGCAAAGGGTATGGTCCCTAATGTCATGATTTGCCCATATGACTTTCCGTTGACCGAAAAGGAGATGAGACCCTATATTCCAAATATGTCATTTGGAAATGCGGCAGAAGTAAATATGAGGAGATTTGGTAGCTTTTGGTTCAAATGGGGGAGTGGAAGTGGAAGTTCGTTGAGTTCTCCAGTTTTGAAAACTCTTGCGCTTGTGGCTACTAGGGCAATTTGTGATGAAGAAGTCCTCTTGAACTACAGGTTGAGCAACTCCAAGAGACGGCCGGTATGGTATTCTCCAGTGGATGAAGAGGAGGATCGAAGAAGATGGAGCTAAATCTGTGATGGTTTGTCATTGAAATTGCTGAAGGCTGCATCTTCAAAGGGTTCTCAACAGTTGTAGCAATTGTACGTCATGCTTCTGCTGCATTCAGTAGCTGTGGGTGACTGAGTGTACACGAATTGTTGTTATTACTTATTTTTTCTGCCAAAGTTTTTTTAGGTTATTGGTTGTAGGTTAAAGAAGCTGAGTACCTAACCGTCCCCATTTTTTTTTTCTCTCTCATCCTTAATATTTATTACGCTGAGTTGCTAATAACAAATTTTGCAGTGAATAGGAAATTTCGATGCTTCATTTTCCAGTCGGTTCTCCAACGTTGATTTTTGTATAACACAAGTGAAATAGAACATTATCTTTTTCTAGGTTGAATGTTGTTTTAGTGGGGGCAAGCACTATAATGAAATAGAACAGCAAGCTAACCTCTCTGGCATCAGGCTCTGTTGCTGCTGTGAGGAATTATTCACTGGTAGCATTTGCAGAATTAGTGAATAGCAACAATAGGTGGGTCTAGATCAGAGTAAAAAACAGACTCTTGCTGTTAAATGGAAAATACAAAATCATAAAAGTACAATTAGCAAAAATAGGCGTGTCGCTCTGGGGGGCCTTTTGCCGAAGGAGCTTGAAGCTATTTTCAAGATAGCTTGATGCTATTTTCAAGATTCGTAGATCATACAGCCTCTGTTCCCACTTTTGCTTCCTAGTGACTATCTCCTTTATGCTTCTTTTGTACCTGGTGTCTGTTGCTGACTTCATGGAGGTTAGTGTTCAAGCCACCTATATTTTTCTTTCATGCAACATATAGACTTGTTAGCTGCTGCTACAGAAGCCTTTTCTTGTGTCGCAGTCTTGTTGAGTTGTTTGTCATTAGAACATAGAAAAAATTAGGTTTATTTTATTGAAGTGAATGCTTTGTCAGATCTTGTTTTCATCACCAATCTGCTTTGCATATTGTCATGCTAAGTGCCAACAATAATCTTGAATGACTTTTTTGAGGAAGGTGAATTTTATCAAAGTTTAGCTACATGTTGCGCAATGGTTGTCTTCTTGTCTATTTTTTGGATTTACTCCCAGCTACTAGGTCAAGGATTTTTTCAGGCCCCGTATGCAAGCTATAATTTTGCTTCTTTATACATCTTTTAAACTGAGGCAAGCACAAACTTCGTGTAGTATACAGACTTTTAAACTGAGGCAAACACAAACTTCGTGTAGTGTACAGAGTTAATACATTGTTTTGTTGATCAAATTTTGTAGATCCGAAGTTCTTAATCCTGATTGTGTTGGCACTTAGTGAAAAGATAAAAGGAAGTAGAATCCCACACTTTTCCATATACCACCTGGCCAAGGCCAACCATCGGCCATTGCCAACACAAGGACTGTGCGATAAACTTAAAAACGAGATTTTTATGATTACAAGTTTCAAATGAATTGAAACTGGTTAAAATCTCCACTAAAGCGGGCATTGAAATGAGTTATATATGATGATTAATATGATTGAAAAAAAGATGTGAATGATCCACTCATGAAGCTCTAAGTATTGCATGACTCTTGAGTTATTGTTATAAAGTTGTTTTCAAACTCCTTTTATTTTTGTCATTTAATGGTATTTGTTTAGATATTGGAGGGAACTAATAAATTATAACCACAGCATTTGCATATCATCTTAAAATCGAAAATAAATTATAACCACAGCATTTGCATATCATCTTAAAATCGAATAGCGTTGGATCATGTTGGAGAGGTATTGAAAAGAATTTAATGAAATAGAAGCCATCGCCATGTAAGGTAATAAACAAAATCAGAATGTTACGTGATTTTAATCAGAATGTTATGTGATTTTGTTTGGGTGTGGAATATGTGAAATTAAATTACGAAAGTTGACAAATTTAACTAGTCAACAAACTTGAGAAATCACTAGATTGTGTTTTATTTATTAATTTATTGTCATTATTATTCTTTATTATTTCATAATAATTTAATTTCTATATTATACAAGAATTATTTCACAATATTTTACTTCAGTCGAATGAAATACAAAACCTTGATGCATGGCATTCTCCATAATACTTACTCTAAATTTAAAACATCATCCGCACCGAACATAAACTGTTTTGTATCATAGTTGCAAACTTTTGCAAATGATCAACTTCCCCATGGAAGCACAATGTTTAAAGCCAAAAATCAGTAACATAAATTTTGTAGTTACAAGGCAGATACAAATATCATATCAACGGCATTTTGGTCCCTCTTTACCATATGAAATAGCTATACAAAATTGCATCATCATACACCTGCAATCATGATCAGATGAAAGTGAAGCAATTATAACAGGGCTCCGATTGTTAGACAATGTAAAATTATGTCAAGAAAATCGAAAATCAAATTTAAATAATTACCGCATGTACAAATTTCAATCTATCCTAAATATTGAAGCAAGACTCCATCGTTCCCCAATACGAACCCCTTCTTTTCATTGATGAACCTGTACAAGAAAGAATAATAATACCAATAGATTGTAAATGCATCTAAATTTAAGGTTGAAGTAAAACATTTGATACTTTAGCTGGTGGCTTAACGTTCTAAATTGACAAGGACTAGTTTCTGGACAAAAATTTCCTCTCTTTATTTCCAAATTTCCCTTGGCTTATTGTCAATCCTATGTGTGACCGACATGTTGTTGAGGCTTTTTACTAACCAACTGAAACCAAGTGACTAACCAAATTGACACTTAATCACAGGCTACTTATACTCCCATTTGGTGCCAGGGCAATGGAGAAACAACAAAAAATGACATGACCTACCATTATATTACTTTATATTCTGTCCTAATTTTGAACTTTTGAAAAATAAGGATATAATAATGAGACTGACAAGAAGGCAATATAAGTACGGGAGAAAACATGTCTAGAAGAATCACATTTCATAGTCGGAGATGTATTAAGTCAGTTAAAATATAAACCGCATGGCCATCTTTTGGTAGGACACTCACTTCACTGAGTAAAGGTTTGCAGCAATGTTGTCTGCTGCTTTGTCTCGGATCCATGTCTTACCACCATTGGTGGTTTTCAGGAGAATCCCACTGCCACCTGCTGCCCAAGCCTCATCCTACAAGATGGTAGGAATTCATAAAACGTGTGTATTCAGTAAATCTGTAAAGCCTATATTTGTATTACACTATGACAATGTAAGAAAATTTTGCATTTAACATGATTTGATAAATTGGAATAGAGGTGACGGGAGCTTCTCTTCGGGAAATACTGATGAAAATTTTGACATACTTCAAATGTTGATTAAAAATATATTTTCTGACTTCACCAAATTTTTTTTTTCTTTTTACCCTTCTGATTTCTGTTCTTTTTCTCTCACAACAAGAAGTTCTTCACTGAACTTTTTCCCCTCCAATTTTGTGTCTTCATTTTATATCGACTTGTAACGGCTGGAGGATGCAAATATCCGTATTTTAATAGTATTTTATTGAAATTTTTTAATAAGTGCACCGTGAATCTTTCTGTTCAACTAAAATAAAAGAAAGTTTTGGCCAAGGTTAACTGATCCAGTGATGCAGCCATACGATTGATACAAACCATAAGGACCAACAATTCTTTCTGAAAGCTAAGATGAGAAAAAATCCTATTAGTATTAAACTCTTTAAAATACAAGTGATAGGAATTGCATCATTGGGTGCCAATTGAGTGTTCCCAAGAAGTTGAGAACTAAGAATGCATTTAGGATGAGATGAGAAACATATCCTAAATGCATACTTGAGCTGACATGCGACATGAAAATAGGAAAGCATGTCACTCAACAAGGATACAAACAAGGTTCATATTACTACAATTCAATTACGAAGGTGTTACCTGTGAACGGTACCCAACATCAAGAATACCAAAACCCCGACTTTGTACTGGAACTTCTTCAAACTCCTCTGTTATCTATAATATTAAACACCAATAATGTGAATATATGTCAATGATGAAAAACATACACAAGGATACAAAGAAAACTAACAAACAACAAAAATATACAACTACAGAACACAGAAGAAATTTATAACTTCTTGATTGACTAACAATGCAAAACAGTACCATACCCATCCACAGAAAATACACTATAAACCACACAGTGAAAAACCTTTCAGCGTACACTGAAACAGGAGAGGCCAACTTAATTCTTCTAGATTATGGTAAATTCATGCTATCTCAGTGTCAAGACACGAGTGAGTTCTCCTGAAAAATAATCTTTGTCTCAGTAGAGTGTCAACCATGAGGTTGAATGTCCTCACTTTAAACAGTACAATGAAAGACAAAAACGAAGATCTAGCCAAATTTCATTAGTTGGAAATAATGATGGTATGTTTTCCAAATAATAGAAAATCTAGCACATTAACATTTTTAGGTGCACAAAGTCACGTTAGGGAAAGAAGATAAAAAAGTGTTCAATAAAATCTATTGGGAGCTGTTCAATTTTTTTGTTATTTTGATGTCACTTCCTTCTGCCTTAGCCCATAAAAGATTAATTCATGTATATCTTGCTTTTACCAGTGCAAATCAGAAGTAACAGTAACAGTATTGTCTATGTTCCCAACTGTTGTTCCTTTCTTGTTTTCCATTTTTCCCCCCTGGTGCTTAATTAGTGAATGTTTTCATATTTTTGGAACACTTTTTAGTTCAAAAACCTATCTCCAATGTTAATCTAGAAATCTAAGTGAATGCAAACCTGATGTACTTAGATTTTAGGCTCTATGTATGTAAGAAATCAAAATTACCACATGAACATTATTAAGATTTTTTCACAATAATTATCAAATATAAATATAATTAACAAATAATAACTCACACAAGTACTTACCCCTGTGCCCTTGCTGAGAAAAAGTCCCCCTCCCCGTACAAGAAGCCAAAGACCTCCATCAGCTCTCCATCCCATGTTCTGGATTCTTCTTGCAACTGCCCTATTATGTGGTTGCCAAAAAGCCTACAACATTAAAATAAGAGAACAAAGGTAACCACATGCATATAAGAAATGGAGAGATGGTGACACAGATTCAATCATGATGAGATAATATAAGAGGAAGTTTTACCATGAAATCTAGCTCTCAACGAAAGACTAGAGATAAAAGAAACTGACATTCTTCAAGTAAACAAAAATTTAGACCAATGTGTATCCAAATCCACTATTTCTTCAATATTTTTCTAATATAGGACTCAACAACCTGTTCACACAGTGCATTATAGCAATGCTATGAACTTTTCATGGTATGATTCAATCAAGGACATTTGAATTAGTAAGAAATTATAGTACGGTACTTCAATATTATAAGAATAAAAAGAAAAAAGTGATATTAACTGGAGAAAAAAATCTGTGGTATGATGCGCTGATAGTAACTTGGTAAACTCAGTTTCTAAAGTCAATACCCTACATTCCCAATAGATTAAACTGTAACCAAACACTATGTTCTATCTTAACAATATTTAATTCTGAGTAAACCATATCTTGCCGTGCCATTGGGTTAGTTAATACGAGAAATGGTAAAGATCCACAAACACTTTAATTTTTAAGGATTCTTATTTAAGCTACTCTTGCAGTAAATAGGGGATTGCAGACGTATCATCATCCCACTGATCATCATTTCATTAATGTGTGGTAAAGGATTTGTCTCTACGAATCTAAAATAAGGAGTTTATAAGACAAGCAAATTCCATGAAACCTATCAGTGCGGCATAATATATTTTAGGTGGTAAACTCACATGGCATCTAAAGAAACATACCTGGCCCGGCTCCCAAGTAAGATAGAAGTTACCACGGCTTGATACAGCAACATAGTTTCCATCTGGAGAGCGATTAACAGTATTAAAAGTTCCTGTGTAGTAGCTTGCGCCACTAATACCACTAGAAACTGTTCTGCAGAAGCAATAAAGCTATGTGAATCTCTTGCTTGTTTGAAATGATGAGCTGTAATTTCAAATAAAATGCAGTGCAACAGCATTTTCTAAACACCAGACAAAAGTTGGTCAACAATAAATAATCAGAATAATTTTTGTAAACCATAAACTTCTTTATCAGTAGGATTTAACTATTTTCTACTGCACAGTCCACCAATAGATTCCTTCATTAAAGAGCATCACTAAGACTAGTTTTTTAAGAAGATATTTACCTGTTAAGAGTTGCAGAAACAGTCTCTTGAACAGCTGCTCTCCAGTTATAACCTCTATTTGATGTAATATATATTGCGCCTTCATCAGTCACCATCTCAGCACTCTTTTCTCCAGTGGCCTTTATATAAACCTGCAGATGATCAAACAGGACCACCTATTCAGAATTTTCATATCCATGGCTCTTTCATTCCATCAAATACAGCACCAAATAGAGCACCCAAATTAACTAAGGGAAGCGGTACACTTTCCCGGAAGTTGAACAAGTGTTGATAAGAAAACTGTCACCCAGGGTGGTATAACATACTAAAATGAATCATCAACAACAAAAGTCTCCGAAGGCTTACCATATCTCCAGGAAGTTGAGAACTTAATGGTATCCTTTCCCAGCTTTCGCCAGCATCAGAAGTATACAACAAAATTGCGGGTTTGCCAACAATCCATCCTTCCTTGCCCTTGAAACTAATGGAATTAAATCTGTAGTTGAAATCTTCCTCCTCAGCCGATGGTATGGAACGTGGAGCCCAAGTTTTACCACCATCTTTTGTCTCCAGGAGAGTTTGCCTGGTTCCCAAGAGAAAGCCTATCATCATGCCCATCAAACATCAAATTACATTTAAACAAAAAAAAAAAAAGAGTTAAATGTCACATTAATTATAAAACATTGGCTACAAAATTTCGCCACGTGTCCAATTGCTAACCGATCAAATTTGAAAGAGTAAGTTAAAAAAAAAATAAAAAACAAAAAAAAATAAAGGTGTAAAGTTAGCCAGTTAGGAGTACCGTGGTTCAAGTCATCGGGGACGAAAGCGATGTCAAGAAGCACAACACCGGGATCAACAGGAATGTACACCCTCTCCCACGCGGAGAGTGCTTCTTCTGACTTTGCAGGCTGTTCGTAGAGACCAGTAGCTGCGGCTACGGAGATTGATAGCGATAACGTGGCTGTTTGTGATACGAATTGTCTGCGATTGAGAGACGATGAAGATGAAGATGAAGATGAAGATGAAGACGAAGACGAAGAAGAATCACTACTGGGAAGAGAACAAGCTCTAGAAGTAGAAATGAAACGAGGCTGCTGTGCCTGTGCGTTTGTACGGCTACGGCGAGGAGCGAAGAGTGAGCTCAACGATGGGTTTACTAACATCACTGGTTCGCTCAGTCGTAGACTGCTGCCCATTGCAATACTCCCTTCTGTTCTCTCTTTGTGACTCTGAAAAGGATGCTTTGCTTCTTATCCGTATGGTATTGTGGCTACGCGGGCAGTTTCAAGCGTCCCAAATTCTCATTTGGATTTATATTTTGAGATATTACGAAAGTCATATGGATTCTATTCGACTTTGGCCGTAAATTTTAATTTTATGATTAATTTTTATTTTTATTAAATTTTTATTCACATTAAAAAAATAAAATATTTGTTAAAAAATAAAATATTTATATTTATATAACATAATATAAGATAATTTTATATAATACATAATTTTATAATATAATAGAACATATAATCATAAAATATATAATAATATTATATAATATATGATATTATAATATAATATAATATAAGATAATTTGATGTAATATATAATATTATAGTATAATATAAAATATATGATAATACTATATAATAGATAATAATATCGTTTAATATATGATTTTGTTGTATACGACGAATTAAAATTTTTAAAATTAAAAGTAATTGAAATTAAAAAATTTATAAATAAATATATTTTTATATTTTGTTATAAAAAATTATAAATATTTAACTAATTTTAAAATTTAAAATTTATCATAAAATCTAAATCAGATTGAGATTATCTGAATAAAATTTCTCATTTTGCTTTTAGACATAGATTATCGTGTTTTCTATTATATTCCTCACATCAAAAAAACATTAGTCTACGTTTTTGGAATAAGAACATGCACCCGGGGATGTAGCTCAGATGGTAGAGCGCTCGCTTAGCATGCGAGAGGTACGGGGATCGATACCCCGCATCTCCAATCTTCAACATTTTAGAGTTTCCCTCCCTATAAAACACACTTTATGAGTTTATGTGACCCTCGTTCAGAGCGTTAACCAGAAGAGTGGAGTGCCTAACACACATTTATCTCTCATTCTTTGATAGGAATGTGGATAACAGCGCAATTAAAGGATTTCTCGCCAACCAACGTTTGAAATTTTGCGCTCCGATGTTCATTAGCCATGCGAATATTCTCAACAATCTCATTTCAGATGAAAAGAGTTTCTATCTGTTAGACAATCTTTATATGACTGTCATTCATTTTCACAATTTTTCCTTATCTTTCTTGCTTTAGATTGTCCAATCAGTCACCAATGCATTCGATGATTCAAACCAGCTTCGGATGCACTGACTGGTGAAATCAATTTGAGAATAGTAATAGTTGTTACGAGCCTAAGTTCTTTCACATGGACTAAAAATGTAAAATCTTCAAATAATACTAGGATTACAAAGGAACTGGTTTACAGTCATTGTTAAATTAATTAAACAAGAAAGAAGAGAATCTCGTCATATAGCACAAGCAACGAGTAACTCGAATTGAACTTTAAGAATATCAACACTATTAATTTACATTTGCATTTGTACATAGGCACATAAAACCATGTGTACAAGGTGCATTAATATGAAGGAAGAATAAAATTATGCTACGAAAGTCATCCCTATCTAAGATCACGTAACACTAAAAAGCAAATATTCTATGACCTGTACAAATCTCAGAAATTTGAAGATTCTCCACTTTCCTAGGTTCTTTTTCCTCAATTTTCTTTCTTTAACCCAAAACCCAAAAACATGGGGGAAAGGGCTGTACATATCAATTACACTTTTTTTTTCTTCTTTTTTCTCTTTTTAACCTAAACATGGAGAAACGCAATATAGATTAGACAATAAAACTCATCCATTACCTGAAACAATTTCTCATGGCCTAAAAATTCTTATGGTTTTTGTAACCTGAAGCCTACAGAATGGGCACCTGGAAACAGCAGAGGAGCATCTACGACAAAGCACATGACCACAAGGAACGATCGTCATATCAACTTCATTGCTCAAACAGACCCGACACATCCACGCTGCTTTTGCTGTATCAGCTTCTTTTGCAGCCACATCACCCCTCTCCTGCACATTGTACCCATAATATCGAGAATTTGTCATTGGAAACAATCCAACACAGAATTGTAACAGTCAGGTTATATATAAATGGGCAATATCAATGGCACATCATATATAACACAAAAAAATACACTAGTTTAATCATTAAACCATGTGCTTTCAATGATGTTGGTCATTTATAACAAAACCATGTGCTTTCAATGATGTTGGTCATTTATAACACAAAAAAAATACACAAGTTTAATCATTAAACCATGTGCTTTCAATGATGTTGGTATAAAAGATAGCTTAGTCACATCAAACCAAACAAAAACATTTTGTTTTGACATAATGAGCCCAATATGTATTCCATTAAGTCTGGCTGAACAAACTAAAGTGCTGAATTAATTAGTTTATCAGGGGTATATATAACATTTAAATGTGTGTATGGAACAAAAACTTTATTTTCAAATTTTGTTAATGGAGGAGGTGTTGAGAAAATGGTTCGAAAACTAATTGTGTGTGTTTGAATAACCCCTTCCTAATTCAGATATGCAAGATACATACCTGCTCAAGCAAAAGTGCAGCCTGGGATACTTCCAATTGTTCTTGTAGGGTGATGGTCTTCTGCAGTAAAGACCGTGTCTCCACACCCATACCGACTCCAGCTGCAGAAAGCATTTCATGAACTGCCTGAACCAGTTCTGCAGCTGACACTCGTCCATACTGTAGCTCTTTACTAAGCTGCAGCTGTCGAGAATTAAGGTTTCACAGTTAAATGCTTGAATATGAGAGAGTCTAGTTGCATTAAACATCATGATGGCTTAAGAAAGAACTATAGATTTATGACTGGAAAAGAAGTCAAGAGAGGAATTAGATTGTTATTGTGTTTCTACAGCAGCCATGATAAATAGATCAATTATCTAACCAAGTGAGAGGCTGGAACCTGAGAAGTTTTAGGTTTTCGTCTTGTGGAAGTTTCTGGCAACTCATCATGAGACATGTTATCAGCTACTGCACCAATATCCTCTGATATGGTTGATGTGGAAGCCTCATCACCCAACATGCTTCTGAAAGAGAAAACTTGCGAAGAAAGAATAGACTCGGTCACTCCTGCTGCGGTTTCCACCTTTAATCTATAGAGTGCTTGACCAGCTGAAGGTCTGACATCTTCTGGAACTCTCCCATATTTTAATTTCTCTCCATTTTGAGTGCGGAATGCAACTATTTCCCCTCTGTAAAATGGCCTTAATGGGTGAAATTGCACTTGAAGAGCATCTTTTGAGAGTATTTCTTTGCCAACCAAGCCATTACTTACGGCTTCAAAATCCCTTTTGCAAGTAGAAAGTTTCAACATATCAAGAATTGCAGTATCAGAGCCTTCAGGACAGAAAAACAAGGATCCTACAGGTAAGGGGATGGGAGAGCCTAAAACTTGACTCATAACAATTGCAATAACATCAAGAACAGATATATAGCCCGGAGGTTGAGCAACTAAAATACGGGTCTCTGAACGGTCGAGAAAGTAAAGAGTTTGATGTTCAAAACCGTCATCACAGACTGGAATAAGAGAATCCTTAGCAAGAAGAGTTATATCGATAGATTTAGGAAGGAGCAAAAACCGAGTATGAAGACACTTAACAAACTGCAATTTCTTGGCAACAGTTTCTAGTGAACTCTGTACGGAACCATAAGTTAAATTATTAATTGTAGGAACATAGGTGGCTAAGCTAGTCAAAAGGCTCCATACAGCATCCTGAAACGATCTGCTTAACAACTTCTCTCTGATATCTGCTAGTGAGACAGATCCAATATGGTCTAAATTCCGTATATGCTCTTCATGATTAAGTTCCTGCAGACATATATTTTACCAAATAAAGGTAAAAGCCCATTACTAATAACATCTAATAGAAGTTCTAAGTGTGGAAGTTAAGGAACATTAAGTTACCTCTACGACAACATCAGATAGCTTTTTGATGCCCAAGACTATACATAGTCTCACTGGAAGATCCGGGTGGACAAATCTTAATCTGGAGGTTTCAATACATTTCAAATAACGAGAACCATAAGAATCAATGTACACACATAATTTTGCATGAACAAGTCTGCATCCGTTATCTGGGATAATTGCATCTGACTCCCAGTCAAACCCACCAGACATGTTTGCCTCAGTCCCATCACAGACAAAATGCAAAATTTCAAACACAGCACGAAGTTCGTTTGGGTTTAAACGCTGATATCCAGATGCTTTCTGGAGATTCAGAAGCAGATCCTTCGCAGAAGCAACTGATAGCATGTCCTGAAGTCCCAAATCTTTGAGAATCTTTACGAAAGGAAGATATATAGTAGGAAGTTCAAAGGCAAACGGTGATAGATTAACTGACAGGCGCACAAAAAGACAGTTTGCAGTCACTAATCGTGTCCCATTTGCAACAGGCAAAAAAGCCACTCTCCGCAGCTCTGTTATGTCTGCGTCAAAGTAATAATAACCATGCAAAGTAAGTGCTTCCAACAAATAATCAAAGAGTAGCAACCTAACATGTTAGGACTGTTGAAGAGTTCAACATTAATTTGGAGAAAAAAGTTAAGAAGATTGAAGATATAGAAATTTACAAAAGGTGAACAAGATGTCCACTAGTCCCAAAAACAGCCAAAGAATTTACAAATAAGAGAGTACCTCCAAACAGAAAGTTCAACATTAGTCAAGAATAATGGTTTGACATGGCAAATGTGTACTCGGTGCTCCACCTAATAGCTAAATTTTTTGGATTTAGCATGATGTCAGACCCAAAAGTCTTTTAGGTCTGTGTTTGATTGAGCTCCTAATCCACATGCCAGACTCATCTAATTTAACTGTTCATTTGGCCTGAAGGTGAGAGGGAACAATCAAGTTTTCCACATTTGAAGTATAACGTTCAATATAGCTGTGTGTACCATGGTTGAGCTCTCCAACTAGCAGCTTCAGCTATTATACTCCTGTTAAGTACCCAAAAGTTGGAGAAGCAGGACCACCTAAATACAGACTTAATAAACACACTGCATTGGTGGTATAATAACAGGATTCATTCAAAATAATAATAAAGAAATAAACTTAAGTAAAAGCGAATAAGTTTTAGCATCAGTGTCTAGATATCAAGTGTTTTCTTAAAACCAATACTAAACATTTAATACTTATTAATTCTCTGAAGGCCAAACAGGAATGTCTTAGACGAGTTTTTCAACAAAGTCAAAAATAGGAGGGAGGGAGGGAAATAATCTCATTAGGGGAAAAACTATATATAGGCGTGAGAGCTACCTGAAGAGGAAAGGGAACCCCAAATCTTATCCAGGTATTTCAAAATTTCACAGCAAGCTTCATCAATGGTCATCATGCCTGATGTGATCGGCCAATGAGCAAGAGTGTCTTCGCCGCCATTTTTTCCAGTTAACTGAGATCATTAGTCAGTTTCACATCTGTTTGCAAATATTCTATTGAATGACAGTAAAATAAATAAATAAATAAATCGTCACCTGCAAATGTTTTAGGACGGTAGAGAAAGCTGGAGGGCTCCTCAACTGGAGTGCTACCCAGGAGTATTCAGGTGGAACAAAATTTTGTCTGGAAAGAAAGGGGGCGCAACTCCAGGCCAGAGGCCAGTCCTTTAAGATAATAGCTTCATTGTATGATGTAAGAACCCTCTTGCCAGCTTTCTTACCATAGACATTTGGCAAGCCTAGTTCCGCAGGTACGCAAGCAATCTTGCCGAATTGATTACAGAAGTTATTTCCATAAAAAACAGCAAAGTTTGAGAACACGGCCTCAACAACAGAACCAGCCAGTAGCCAAATTTCCATTGAAACTTCATTGTGTGAGTGGATCAAGTCAGTCTCAAATTCATCTAAATCTCCCCGAGATTTCAAGCATTCATTTCCAAGAAACTCTACCCTTTTGGCACATTCAAGAATTATGTCTGCTTCTGTTGAAGTTCGAAGGCCTGTTTTCCTTAGAATTCGAAGCCACCCATCTGTACCAAATCTTTCTCCTGGAAAGTTCTTCTTCTCACCAGAAAAGACAGATGTTAATATGGCATCAGAGGGATCATACAGATCCTTGGGTTTGTACAAATCTGTGGTAAATTCATCAGCATTTCTTACAAATTTAGTCTCCTTCAAAACAACAACTACAGAAGAATCTGCTTCTAGGTCTTGCCAATTAGTATACAGATAAATCAATATATCCTCCTGCTCAGAAGTTGGTTTTCCTTCATATCCAGGCAACCCAAACCTTATCAGTATCTGCTTATCGTGCAATTCAAGGACCCCAAGGGCCCGAAGTAACACAAATTCAATTGAATCTGTGGAATAATTAAGGCATCGCTCATCATGTGGCTTAAGGAATGAATTTGAAGAGATCACACACTGTTCTTGACCATTCAGATGTGTGCATGACCCTACAACTGTTCTATAAATAGGCAGAGAACGCAACACTTCAAGTTCTTCTGTCCCATATTTAGAACCATTAGAGAAGAAATCATGAGCAAAAACTGTGAAAAGTTCATCTCGGTCTGAAGCTGAAAGGGAACTAAGTTCAGGAAAGTAGCCGGCATGTTTAGCAGCAACAAGCTTGGAAGCAATAACTTGCCCTAACGATTGACTGGGTGAAGGGAGACAATTACATGAGGCAGCACAGTCCATGAAAGCATCGTCAAAAATGGGAATGTTGCACTGGTTCAAGAGTGACAACAACCAAGGATACCTCCTTTTGGCTACTTCAAAAGCTGTAATGTAAGGCTGGAGCGATTCAGAAGTATGATTCATAGATAATCCAGTTGGATCACTTCCTGTTGTGTCCACATTTACGACACCATTTCCAGGAACTGGATCTGAAAGTGGAGGTGGAATAAAGAGCAGATGACGATCCCTTACACGGCATAAAATCGACCTACCAAGAAAAGCAGGAATGAGAGGCCAATCAGAAAAGAGAGAGAGGTCTTCTGATGACCCACTGAAACTTCTCCAAAACAATTTGATCCACTCAGCAGATGGGCCCCCTTCTCCACCAGAACTTGATGTATTGTCCCAAGAAAACCATGGAGCCATGTTTGATTCCATGACACGCTCCACCCAGTTATTGTTAAAAAGCAACCTCATATGACTAGCTAATAAGTGAAAAGAGAAACTTTTCAATTTCAGCAATGATTGTAGGACAGATCTTGAAAAAATACCAGCCAAGATTGCTCTATCAAATACTTTTGGATGGATAAACTTTGCAGCTAAAGACACCATTAGTGCCTGTTGCTCCTTGTCTCCAATCCAGAGTTCAGTAACCCCCAACCTTGCTAGATGATTTGTTGTGGTTGGAAATGGTAAGGTTTTGAGCTCAGCAGCTATCGATAAAAGCTTTGGGTCTATATTTCTATTGCTTATGCTACTGGTACCTGCAATGGTGTTTCTCTGTAGTATAGGCCCTCCGGACCTACCAATATCTTCAACCACTACACGACCAAACTCAAATAAAGCCTTCCCCAAACTAGTCACCATGTCAATTGCATCACCTGAACTGTGGGCAGATGAGCCATGAGAATTACGCACATGAGGGATTGATACTGAAGCAGAACTGCTGCCCACTTCATTATGTGCTCCAACCACAGTATTAGAGTCAACAGGGTCAAGTGATGATTCTAGGAATTGAATGTCAGACAAGCAGTACTCTAGAACATCTACATAAGTATCAACTGATCGGAGAACAATAGATGTTGAGGTGACCCTTAGAAGATCCCGGACCATTTTAGGTTTAATTTCTCGAACTCTAACCCCCACAGCTTTAATTTCAGTCACCAATTCCCAAGGTACAGAAAACACCTGATAGTGCTCCTTCACAAAACTACAAACAGTAGTAGGAAGCAAATTACCACCCACCCCATTCCCAGGTTGAGACAGGAACATACCTTCCTCAGCCTTGACAAAGTTTCCTGAGTATAGCTGCCATACTGGAAGATCAACTAGGCGCGTGTAGAAAGGCCTTACAACTTGTTCAATAAGGCATTCCCAGTCTGCCTTGAGCACTTTAACAGGTATCAAGTTAGCATCGTCAGGCTGATTAATAAGAGCATGACAAATAGATTTTGGCCAGAAGGAATAAATATGATCCCCATAAACTTTTAAAGACAAGGGAATTGCACGACCTGCACTTGATTCAATAGAAGAACTTGAAGGTTCTGTTCGTAACTTCTGAATTTCCACCACCATTTCAATGTAGGCATTACGAACACAACTCATCAGTTCTCTGTTCCAAGCTTCAATCAGATGATCTCTGGCTTCTGGCCATCCCTCTAACAAATCTCGTCTGTCTTGGTGTTTAAAGAGATAGCGACCACCATTGTGCTGCACAAGGAAACATCCTAGGACAGTCACTGGTAAATTTATATCATCAGACAAAGGAAGAGGAGACAAAATAGAATTTGTTTCATGAGCATCAGTGGGAAGACCATCCCGGGATATATGTGCAGCCACTCCAGCTACAGGTGTCAAGTTATAAGCTAGATATCGCCTGCAAAAAGAGGGGAAAAAAAATGTAATATATAACTAAAAAGATGCCCTGAGAGACACCCTTTCACATATTGTTGCAGATGCTTTTCTGTTATGTACTGAGAAAGAAAAGCGGGAGGTAACTATATAGATTTTGTCAAATTTCTGGCTGTCTAATGGAAAATAAGTTCATGGACTGTTGAATTTTTCCTTTCCCGCAGATACAAAAATAATAATTTTTTAAAAATGACAATTATAAGATTAGCTACAGAGTCAAAGATAGCTTTAGTTCTTGAGAAAACATAACATTTAAAAAAGCATGTTCACTGTAGAAATCCTTGGACAGAAGAAGGATGTCAAAATAACTTTTTGCTTCCAACATACCTATCAAGAGCCATATTTCTTGTTTGCCCAGAACCTAGGCTGAGTGCAACAAGCCATTTGTCAACAAATCTAGTTCCTCCTTGGAACAAGTTCACATCTACTATGTGCAACTTAATAGCAGCATTTGAACTACTAAATATCCTTGATATTTGAAACTTCTTCCATTTCTTTTCTGAAAACGGATTCCTCATCACAGCAGATGATGGATCAACACAAACCAGACAATCCTGGCATGGCTCATCAGTGCCTTCTTCCCATGTTGAAAATGATACCTGAAAGCAATTATACATTCCCAAAAAACTCATGAAAGGAAATTTATAGTGCAACATGGCAGTTAAAGCTTTATAGAAAATAAACTTGATTTCCTTGACATCTAAAAAACTATATGACTTAGAACCTGCAAACAGAGCAGGTTTATTAAGGCCAAAAGGGGAGATTTTTCTTGATAAAAATAAAAATCATTCAAAGAAAAGATGAATAAAGTCAGCATATTGTGGATTTGATTGCTGCTTCAACAAAAACTTACAAGCTTCACGATTCATGAATTGGGGGTATTTTTCACTAAAAAGAAGGCCGAAGTTCAAGGTTGGATAAGGATAGCATATATATGTGCCACTTTCATCGACTATTTACTAACATCAAAACCTAATAAATTTATTGACATCGGACAATGCGTAATCATTCTTTTCTGTGGAAGATTTACTGATAGTAAAGATTAGGCAGCCCATAAATTTTCCAGTTACTAGAATGACAACTTCTGTACAATAACAAAATCAATTACTAATTGATGCAAAATCAATTTATAAATAAATTGGATTAACAAATTTTGTCTTAGTTAAAAGTGTTTATATACTCCAATGTGGTACACATGGGAATTAAATAGATTTTGTACTTATGTGCATATGTGTGACTGAATCTATATATGCCCCAAGTGCATCCATGTACACACACATATTAAGGAGACAACAATAATCATGGGCAAGATTTGAGATTGATAATAGCAGTAGATAAAAAACTTAACTGAAGGCTGTTCATGATCATGCAATTATCATAGCATAGCATATTTGTCTACTTATGACTGTATTCTACAACAATGCAATGCATTAACCAATCAGTGCTTAAAACAAGTTAACAACATCAAAAAAAGGATCCCGAGCAATAACACAAGCACACATGTGAGCAAATCACGCAATGACTGTAGCATGCTTTAAACATACCTGCAAAATTGACTTCAGAAAAATAAGAGATCTAGATGCATGCACTAAATATCTCTCAACTATTTGCTTTACTCTCTTCAACCCCAACTCAAGTCCATCCTTCAAGCACTCTGATGATAGAGGCATGCGGATAACAGTCGAATCTAAAGACGACCATGGCATATTTTCACCAATCAGCATTGGATTAAATTGATCACGAAACCGCTCTGTCAAATTAGTACCTGCGATCACAAAAAGGAAAAAGGAAAATAATTCAAGATAGAGCTCTACAAGAAAAAGCAGTTTAAATGAAATTGCTTAAAATGAGATACAAAAGAATTTTCCAGAAAAGGCAATATGTATGAGCACATTAGAGAAATCCAATATAAAATGATGATGCATGAATGAAATACCTAACAAAGAGAACACCTTTGCCGCAGGACCATGACTAGAAGATACAGCCAGTGCCAAGCCACGTGGATCAAACATGTAATAGTATCCACCAGAAACTATAGACAGGAAATCACATATGAAATAACAGCTAAGCAATCCCAATCCGTAGTTAAGAATATCACCCCGAAGTCTCCATGGGGGTAAAAGTTGGAGACTACTAATTTCCTCCCTACTCAAGATGGTCCCCTCCAGAACAGCAACTAAGGCAGGACCTTGAAATTCACCTGTTCCAGCCACAATTAAGTGCAGCATTCAGAATAATAAACCAGGGAAACGTTGTAGATATAGTGTTGTCACATACCTCTAATGTGACAAACAACATATAATTATATACAAATTACAGAGCAGAATTAACTAAATGTTTTCCACCCACAATTTGTGTAGTTTTTTTTTTTTATTTTTTGGTCTTCTGACCATGTTTTACCACAAAGGTTGCTTTAACATAATTTTATTTTAACAATTTTACCCTTATAACAGTTTTATTGAAAACCAATAATTTTTAAATACCCCCTATGCGTAAATACATAAATTTGATAGCCAATAAATTCCAGGACATAAAATGTCCCAAAGACATTTTGTTAGTTTAATTGAAGATTAATAATCATATTAATAAATTATTACCGGCACCTAATTTGGAAATATTAAATATTGTATTAAAAAAAATGGTTGAAGCTAAAATAATTTTACGGGTATTTTTGTCCTTTTACCCTATAAGGGTAAAACAGCCATGTTTTAACTTATATTATACCTTAGTGATCAAACATGGTCAAGAGACCTAAGTCAGAGAAAAGAGAACCTAATGAAGATTTAATTGGTTAATTGTCCAAATTTCTTCTCTATTTGAAATTGTTAATAGTAATATGAAGTTTTTGTAATAGTTTATTTTGAAATGGGGATGGGTTTATACAATTTGAGGAGGGCAAATATCACCACACTTAACCAAATGCTCTGAATCCTTAAGAAATTTTTTTTTAATACTCTCCAGTTGCAGTGTTTTGCAGCTCAGTCGCATGTTAGTCCGCATTTTAGCATTCACCACTGCCCCTCTAATATTAACAACTGCTTGTCATTTATTTCCAAACAAATGAACAGCAAAAAGATAATAAGTATTCCATTAACCTAAGGATCCTTCCTACATAATAGCATCACCCTACAAAATAAAAAATAAAACACAAAAAATTAAATTGATTACCTAAATTATGCTGTAGCAAAGACTGTCGAGGATGTTCCCTCTTGTCAAAATAAAGGTGTAGCTTCGTAGCTTTACAGCAATCTGCCAACTCTAGAAGGTCAAACAACAAGAAATCATTGCTCCCATAACATGCCAGAAGCTCACTTATTCTAGCAAAGCCCATACATGGGAGATCTTTAGTCATGTCTTCATCTACCAACGAGAGACATCGAATTGATTTTACCCCTAACCTATCTGCCAAATCATTGCTGATAGATGGATGAATAAAATGTTTCCCAACAAGGTTATCTTCTATCCATGGTGCATCATTATACACAAGATCCCCAACACACCTCAGAATTCCAAAAGAATCTGGAATTAATACAGTATTACAGGCCTCAAACAATGGTTTGTCCAAGAAACAGTCTGCAACAGCTTCAAGGACACAACAGACGAAACTTAACTGATCAGTTGACAGCGGAACACCTTTGACATCACTCTGTAGACGTTGTAGAACACGAAAATAGTCCCAAATATCAAAACTAAGTCTCACACCTAATTCAAGGAGCAGGTCTCTAAATTCCGATAATTCCGATGGGACAACATACAAATATGGGGTAAATTTCACGGGTGAATCAAATGCAAGAGCACTCGGAAATACAAATTCATCTCCAATCCAAACCCAAGCAACACCATCCAGAGCTGATTTAAGAACCACAAACTCATCAGTACTAATAAATTCTTGCAACTTCGAATAAAGGGTTGGAATTCCCTTTTGAAGCGCAGTATCAATATCACTTTCCCTCAAAGAATGCAACTTAAGCTGGCCATAGAACTTAGATAACTCAGTAAGTTGTGTGGATAAGACATCTATGCTTACGCTATCCATCCAACCAAGTTTATGTTGTAGATACATAGAGCCACATTCTCCATCTAGTACATGCATAGAGAAAGACACCAACCACATCTGTGATTTAGGTCTCACGTTGCTTGGAGATGCTACTTGGTTACTGCTTTTTAACCAAGGCAGTCCTAGAAAAGGTGGATCAGCACACACAGGACACCAAGGTATGGCCCTCATTTCAGACCAAAACTTCTCTCCTGGTTTATCATCAATTAAGTTGTCAACAACATAAGCAAAGTCCAGATCACCTTCTGAATGGTTCTCTTCTCCCACTGACGTGTCAACACACTGAGCATCAGCAACATCATTATTCTGGATAAACATAGCATTCAGCATTTCAGCACTATTGCTTTCTCCATTTTCAGTTGAAAGCTTAAGTGCAAGAATATCCAAACATTTAAATAACCTCCTTCCGTAATCTATAGCTTTTGAGTCCCTAGAATCATGGAACATTGATACCGATCTAGCACAATCAAGCAACCCGGTAAAACCCAAAGTTCTATTAAGCCCGAGGCTGACCAAAGTATCCAAAGTTTCAGGATCAGAGAATTGGTCAGAAGGAAAGAACATTTCTCCATGAAGCAACTTTCGTAGCTCAGGGACACGAGGATCATAGAGCCTGGAAAAACTATTATAGTGAGGGAAATGATAATAGTAAATATTTTTTGTGTCACAGACAAGTTTAGTTGCACAGACGGGAAAAGATAAATACCAATTCAATAGACTAAGAGCTTTGTCTATGTAAAAATAATACCAATATGAAAAATTGAGTAGAAGTAATAGACCAACAGCATTTCTCTGAAACAATGACCGCATGAAGATTGGTAAAGAGAGGATGAGTAAAATTGTACCAGGATATAGATTGGATGCAAGATATGCTATAGAGCTACAACCTTATTTTAAGATAGGTTATTCATCATCCTGCGCTAAATTAACATGCTTCTTCAGTGTTATGCTCATGTCTTTTGATCTTATGATTTCTTAACATCTACCTGTAAAATTTGTAGTAATGTTTTCATTCAGTATCTTAAAATCCTCTGTACAATTCCAAAAAGTTCTGAGTAGGATCAAATTCAACAAGCTTAGCATCTAATACCAGTTTGCACAAACCTCCTTCAGTTATTAACTACTTCCTAAGGTATTTTTCCGTGTCAAAAAACAATTTGAATGCCTCAAGCTTAGCATCATTTTGAGAAGGTATTTAGATTGAAAAACAGAAATACAAACCTGGATGGTGCTTGCCAAGATCCATTAGCTGCCAAAACAAAAGAGGCTGTTGAAAGTGTTGATTTGATCGATATGTCCTCCTCAATCAGAAGCTTCACATCATGCAGAATGGCTGAAAGAGCTCCCTGTTGTGAAAGGAATTCTGACATGCAGTTGAGGACATAAACTTTGTAGAATTCCACCCTTGATGGCTCTCTAATCTCTAAATACCTTCTCAAAATGATTCTCTCCCTTTCTGATTCTGTTCGTATAAAATCATCATGCAAAAGATCGTCACGAACACCATCAGGTTTAAGCCATTTGATAGGCTTACTCAAACCAACTAGTGTTCTACTTCTGTATGACTCAAACATAGGGAGGTATCTGATGATGTCAATTTGTGTGTGACACATTTCCTCTTCAAAGAACCACTTTGACTGAAGAATGAAACTCCTAAGTTCATGCAGCTCTGCTTCTGATGCACCACAGAAAAGTTCCTCAACATTCTCAGGTGTACCAGCAATTGCTAGAAATGCATTTAATAATCCAGTAGCTGTTGGAGGCTGCACATATCTTTCCAATTGTGGATGTTCTAATGGGAGGTTTCGACTCAAGAACAGACAACCTACTTTCAGCAGCAAAGAAGACATGTTTTCACTCCACCCGTCATCCTTAATCACACGAGAATTTTCAGTCAGCTGAAAGAGATAATTATCTGCAACGGGAAGAATAGGCCACTTAGAAAATATTGAAAGGTCTTCACAAGATGACTTAAGATAGCTCCAGAGCAATCTTATCCATTCTAAACTTGGTTGGCCCTGATGACCAGGAGACCAAGTTATCTTTTTTGCACATTGCCATTCCACAGGAAGTAATTTTATAAAGAGCTTCTCAAGCAAAGGGCAAGACAGAAAAGAAATATTTGATTCCCCATTCTGAGCTATGTCACCTAGTTTCGCATGAACTTCTTCGGGAATTCCACAGTCCACAAGTTGATTTGAAAGTGAATCCTTGAGAAGACCATACTCATCCCCACGCACAATGTAGATCCTCTCACCAGCCCCACTCTTCTCAAACATAGTAAATGAACCATCAGCAAGAGGTAAAAGAGGTAAACCATATAAACAATCAGGCTGAACAGGAATTACACAGTCAAACAAGCAATATTCAAGTGCCAAGATCATTGCACTCCGGTCCTTAAATCCACGCTTTCGCCGAATCAACAGTGTCCTTAACAATGTCGGTGTCAGAAAATGTAAAGAGGGGCAAACATCCATAAATCTCTGTACCACTGGCTTGGAAACATTCACAAGGGGTAGACCAGCATCTGATAATGCTTCAAGTAGTTCATGTGTCTTATAAAAGGTAAAATCAGGAAAAATAGCTTGCTTAGTTGAAATCCATTGCCCACCTCTAGCTTTCGTATATAGTACACAAAGACCATTATCAGCAATAAACATGTAAAGTTTCCGCACCAATGATGCCCAGGGTTCTAAGCCTATTGTTGTTGGCCAATACGAAAAATATAAATCACCTGGGCCTATCTGTGATGCAATTTTTTCAAGCAAGCGAGCATAAGCAGGCGCAACAAGAGCCTCAAGGAGATAAATATTCCAGTCAGAACGTTTTTTTCCTCCACCAGCCATGTCATTTCCAAACCAGATATCCCTCCGATTAGATGACAATTCAAAATATGCATTAACATGTGCAGGAAGACCAGTACTGATTGGCAGTGGCAAAAAGCAGAAAGCACGGCCATCAAAATTCTTTTTCTTTCGAATTAGACCTGCGGAAACTTGAAATATGTCCGAAGTGCCAGTATTCTCTGAGTTCAGGACATCACTTGATTCCCCATCCACCTCAACAGAGTGTATATATGCAGCAACAGAAGCCCAAGGAATTGAATTAAAGTACTTTTCAGCAACTGCAAGATTGTTTTTCATTTGCCCACCACCTAAACATTCACCAGTCATCCAATAGTGAGAAACACCACCAGATGAACTTTGCTCTGTCACAACAATCTGCTGGCTTTTATATGGCAGGTCTCTATTTATGGATTTACTCAATTTCTTCAGCAACTGATCTTTATCCATTTCTTTATGCTGCTTTCTGTCAATCAAACTAAATATATTATGCAGCGTATTGGATTCTGTTTCTGGATCAGTAATGCATCTCCGGTGCACACGTTGCACTAGTTGCAATTCATAACCCATTCCTTCCTTGACAAAAATGGAGATAGTCTTCACATTGCGGAGAAAAACCAGAGCATCAGAAACCACATTAGAAAAAGAAGCAAAAAGAGACAATACATCTTCTGGTGCATAACCTTCTTTCTTTATCTGGCTTCGGGAAGCAAGACTAGCACTTCTTAGAGGGAAACGGAAGAGGGTACCGGGAAATGAATGCTGCAAGTCACAGCCAAAATGTAAGAATGGTGAAAATTGATCAGGAAACTGCTCCAAAATTTTCCTCCCCACAAATTTAATTCGCAGTCCAGGGTGGGAAGGGGATATTCCAGGCAAATTACAAGCATGAGGATCAAACATAACAATGTTTTCCCCAGAAACAAATGTGGGAACATCAGTAAAATGATACACACAATTAAAACCCAACCCAAATCTTCCAATTGCAAGAGGCTTTTCTAATTTGCTTTCTTGACCAATACGCGAGATTGCAAAAAGATCTTGTGGACTGAAAACAGAGTCATTGAAACTATACAATGCAGGGCCTTGCCAATCTGCCATTTCAGGAGAAAGAAGAGAAGAGGTACCGTATTGAGTTTTGTCCAAGAGAAAGACCACCTCAGAAGCTCCTGCATCCTCAGCATTTTGAACCAACTCAAAGAGTATCCCGGGTCCATCTGCATACATTTCGAGTATATGCTTAAGCCTTGTTGTCAAAGCTTCATGCTGTCCAAATGCTTCAGCAGCCCCTGATAAACTCAAATTCATTGAATCAGCACTATCTGCAAGCAAGATCCTACGAAGTGAACAGACACCAAGCTTCTCTGCAACCTCATTAGATATATTTCCATGGACAAATTTCTGGGGTGTTCTCCTAGCATTAAAGTGCACCGTAGATGCATCATCAAATGAGCTAGGCAAATGATTGGAGCCAAGCAGCCAGGGAGCATCATTATAGACTAGGTCACCGGCAAGGAATAACCTGCCTGACACATCTGGTAAGTATATCTTAACTTGTTCATGGAACTGAACTTCAGCCAGATGCTGAACTATTAGTATGGCGGCCCTTATTTCCTGCAAATCAAGAGGACAGGAACCTTTTTTCATGGCCATTCTACATAAAATATTAGCATAATCAGTGGGCTTCAAAAATTCCCTAATGCCAAGCTCCAGAAATAATTCCTTGAAAACAGCTAAATCAATAGGTATAACACGTATATAAGGAGCCAAATGAAGAGGACCATCAAGCACAACTTCATCTGACATTGCAAATCCATCTCCCACCCAGATCCAACGGCACCCTTCAAGTACAGCTTTTACAATATCCATTTCATCTGAACCGATTAAGCTCATCAGTATTGAGTATATCTTTGGCATTGCTAAGGCCAATTCCTGGCGGAGCACCTGATCATTTACAATCTCATTGTTTTTCCCAAGCTCTAGTAATTGGGCAGCGATAGCACTTCCTCCTGGTGGGGATAACCATCCAAGGTTATAAGATAATGCAGTGGACGAGCATACACTATCCAATATTCGCATGCTTGCTGAAACAATCCATAGGTCTTCTTGTAGCCTTACAAGTTTTGGAGGAGCAACAGTGGATGACACTACGGGCCATGGTAAACATTCAAATGGAGCAGAAACTAACACAGGGCACCAGCAAATCATCCGGAGATCACTCCAGAATTTTTTGAGATCAGAAGTCAAGTTGCGAGGCCTGAATGCAGTTGCAGCTCGTGAAAACATTCTGTTTACAGTTCCTTGATCATCATTCAATTGATCAGGCAGCCACTTCATAGCATTTACTTCTAAGTATGAAAGAAGCACTTTACCCCTTAAATGTGCCCTCTCTGGGTCTTCATGTAATAGCCGTTCTACCTTTCGAGCACTTTCTATGACTGTCTCAGAAGACACAGATGTTTTAAGGCCCAAACCCTGTAGCATGTCCAAAATGCCAGATTCTTGGAAAGCGCCACAAGGGAAACTATCAGATTCTTCCAGTAGAGCACACAATTCTTCATTGCGAGGATCATATAGCACTTGAGGACACTTAACAACACCACTAATGGTTGGGACAAATTCCAAATTCTTCATACATTCTCTGAAAGATGTGTCTTCAACACATAGCTGCGGCAGACTTTGTAAAACAGATAGCATGACTCTGTCACGAATTTCAGGCTGCAACTCTCTGATTCTGCAAAACACATGCCGTCGGTAAAAACAAGCCTTACCCATCCTCTCAATTCTATAGTATCTTAACAAAATATCTTCCTCAATACCTAAGGTGCTGACGATAAATTCAACTCCCAGAAGACCTTCTGGGACATCTAAAGGTGGTAAATACTTTCGAGGATTTTCTAGATCAGAATATTGGAAGGCTTGAGCAGATCCTCCACCATAAACTCTATAAATGGGCAACCTCTTGCAATTTGTCAAGTTAGAATCATTAAGACAGTCTCTCATGTACCATTTTGAATCGAGAAGAAAACCACGAAGCTCATCCCTTTGTTCAGTACTCAAGTTTTCAAGACATATTTGACTGGGGTTATTTGAAGAGAATGTATCAAAGATGGATTCCAAAACACCTGCATAATCAGCATCATGAACATACTGAGACAAGTCTGGATGTTCGATCCCATAATTGGTATTAAGCATCTTGCATCCAATCTTCACGAGGATTTCTCGCATTGCATCAGAAAGTTTCTCTGTATTAATCAATTTAGACTGTTTTGAAGCTCTATACAAATGCCCAGATACTGATGGCAATATGGGCCAATCGCCAAACAGTGATAACTTTTCACACTGATTCTGAAGATATTGCCAAAGAAGCACAAACCATGAAGAAGTAGGATGACCATGACAATTCTCAGGATCCCATAAAACCTTGTTTTTGTATTTCCAGTCAGCAGGTACAAATCTCGGAAAAAACTGAAGGAAATAGTGAACATTGAAAATAATAAGATTCGCTTTTGCAGAATTCGCAATTGCAGAAAGTCTGCTCAGTGTATTAAGGGGAACATTCCGATCAATTATTTGATCAGAAACTTTCTGAAGAAGCCCGTATTCTAGTTCATTGCAAACAAAATACGAAACCCCTTTAGACACTTCACAAAACATTCCAAAACTGCCATTTGCTAATGGAAGCAGAGGCAAGTTACTTGCATGTGTACCAACATCATCATCTAGAAGGTCTTCTAGACAATATTCCAATAATATAAGCTTGCAAGATCTGCCAACAGTAGTAAGAATCTTGCATTTACGGAGAAAGCAGCGAACTGTTTCAGGAGTGACCACTTTCGGCTGAAAATCACAAACATATTTCAAAAACATGCTGAACAAGTGACTGGGCAAATGAACAACAGGCATTTCTAGCTGCACCAGGGCCTCAGAAAGTTTCTTTCTTCTAGTAAACTCCTCATCACAAAGAAAAGCATCAACTGGTGATACCCATGTTCCTCCTCCAACATCTGAATATAAAACAGAAGCATTGCCAGTGTTTCTGTATATATGCTCCACTAAGATATTCCATGGCTCTTCAAAAATACCACTAGGCCATAAAGAATAGTAAGAATTTGATGGACCTAGCAACCCTTGCACTCCAACCAGCAAGTTTGCAAAAGCAGGGGCCACAACATCTTCTAAAAGAAGCCTGTTCCAGATAGAACGAATTTTTCCACTTCTGTCCATATCACCTCCATACCAAATACCACGACGGTTTGAGGAGATCTCAAAGTATCCATTAACTTGCACTGCTAATCCAGTCCTTACCGGCAATGGAAGGAAACAGAATGCCCGTCCAAGCTTCAGAATATCAGTCTGTTAAAAATCACAATGCCATAAGACAATACTCAGTTCTATAAAGAACAGAAATAAATAAATAACAGGAAAATAGTTGCATAAGAAACATAAGGGAAATTGACTTACAACAGATGTGTCATCTGATATGCAAGCCGCAACTGATGCCCATGGAAGGAGGTGAATGTCATAATCTTTGGATGCAGAGGCAGCAAAAGTACCAATCCTACTAGATGTTGATGCCATTGTTTGTACAACATAAAAGGTATGGATTTTCTTTTCCATTTTATCCCCAGTCATAGCCTCATTCAAGAAATCCACTGAATAGGCTTCCATCTCACTTTCATTGGAAACAGGTAACTTGGACAATCGCAGAAGTCCTTGTCGATGCCAAATAGTTTCATCACTTGGGGAGCTAACAGAGCATGAGTAAAGCTTCCTTGGCTCAGGTTCTCCAGCATCCCAGGTATACATTTCAACGGACAGTACACTTTTGAGAAACAGTAGTGTGAAAACACCTTCCTCATAAAGCTGAGCAAACATGGAAGAAACATTATCTTCAGTGTAGGATTGCCTTGAGAGCTTACTCCTTGCAGCCTGATCTGCATTCCTCAAGGGGAAACGGAATAAAGTTCCAGCGAAAGGGGTTTTCATGTCACAACCAAAAGCACAATATGGAAAGAATTGATCTTTATATACTGAGATGGCTGAAAAACTAACGTACTCAATTCTCTTCCCAGGATTCGCTGAAGACACATTTGGTAAGTAAACACCTTGAGGATCAAAAAGAACCACATACTTCCCACTCACAAATGACGGCAAATCAGTTAGATGATACACCGAATTGAAACCAACCCTACAAAAATTAAAACAACCAACATATATGTCAATTCTAATGACCAGATATGTTAAATAAATCTGCAAATTAACTCTCCTACCACACATTCATTTTGTATCATCAACATTACTCATATGAAATAAACTCTCTTATGATACTGTAAAATGTATAATTCTTACCCAAATCGGCCTGTCTTCGAAGCCTGGCCAAGCTTATTACTACCACCAATTCTGGAAATACTGACAAAATCCTCTTCACTGAAAACGGCATTGTTGAAGGCCAGAAGAGCGGGGCCCTGCCACTGAGCCAAGCTACTAGACAAGATAGAATCAGAAGCGTGGACCCTGCGGTCGAGGCAGAAGCGAACACGTGTGGCGCCGGCATCATCGGCGTTCTGAATGAGTTCCTTGAGTACAGTTGTGCCTTCCGGATAGTTCAACAACACTTCCCGGATCCTGCGAGTCAGGTCCACTTTCTGACCAAAGTCTTCAAGAAATATAGAAGACGAAGACGAAGACTCCATTTTTATTTTCTTATTTTTTTATAATTGTTATTATTAAACTATAAGAAACAAACAAATGATCTGTTTAAAACCCATCATCTCTAACACGTTTGAAGAATAATTGTCGCAGCAACCAAGCAACCAACTTTATCAAGACTTGACTTCATTCATTCACTCATTCATCATAATGGAACTTCTTGCAAAAATTTGATTTTTCACATCTCAATTTTTGGGCTGATTAAGAAAGCCCAATAGAGAGATGAATCAAAGAAGAAGAAAGAATATGAATCTAATGCAAAAAGAAAGGAAAAATTTTGGCTAAGAGGAGGAAACTTAACGAACACGCAGATCTACCCTCTGTTTTAATTTCTTGATATTTTGGTCCAATTTGTTTTTCGGTTACTAAAATGCCCTTCAATGAAGCTCGGTCCTTAATGTTATGGGCTGATCAGTGTCCATTTGACGGCCCAGAATTCATCCCATTATGCCCATAAAATCCCAACCTCACAAACCCACATACCATTATAGGTGGCACAAATCTACTATGCCTTTCGGACTGAAATTTATAAAATTAATAAACGAACCAACAGTCTCAGTTTGGCTACCAAGAGCATGCATTCGTGCACTGCATAAATCTTAACAACGTGAGCACCTCTACCCTTTGTTTTGTCAACTTACTTTTGGAAATTAATTATCACTTGAACGTGAGGGTTTCAACTTTTGGCCAATCATTATACAAAATATTCTTAAAACATTCCCAATCTTCTTCGTCACCTGCGTGCTGCATGTATATATAGACATATTGCAATAAGCACTAATAGGCCCTTATTAATTGTACTGTGTAAATCATTTGAGTCAATTCCTCAAATATACATCGAGCCACAAATGAGGAGCTTAAGCTTTTGTATATTCACCTTTCTAGTTGCTTTCATGGCAGCAGCCGTTGCCGCGGAATACAACTACGCCGACGCCCTTGACAAGACCTTTCTGTTCTTCGAGGCCCAAAGGTCCGGGAAGCTACCGGAGAACCAGAGAGTTAAGTGGCGAGGGGACTCCGGTCTCAAGGACGGGTCTCTTCAAGGAGTAAGGAATTATTGTTGTTTAAATACGAGAATTGTCAGGAACATTGAATTATATATATGTCATTTGTAGGTCACTTGTATCTGACTACTTTTCTTTTGATGAGTGAAGGTGGATTTGGTGGGCGGATATTATGATGCCGGAGATCATGTAAAGTTTGGACTGCCAGCAGCATTTACTGTTACAATGCTTGCATGGGGAACCATTGAGTACAGAAAAGAGATCACAGAATTAAACCAAATGGGTCACACTCTGTGGGCCATCAGATGGGGAACTGACTATTTCATGAAAGCACATACTCAGCCTAATGTTCTCTGGGCACAGGTATGACTTCTCCTGAATATTAAGTTTGGTAACCTACATGAAAGCCAGTAATAATATGTGTCATGTTATATATATATATATATATATATATACAAGAATTCATTGGGTTGTGTACGGATGATGCACTACCTCTGATGTATTATATATATCTCAATTATCAAGCTTCGCGATGCATATTGTTTCATGATTACAATTGATGCACAGCTACTTATGATGGTATAATATCAAATGAAGTTGTTAAATTTTGATTTGAAAAATCGTGCAGGTTGGTGATGGGGATTCTGATCACTATTGCTGGGAACGTGCTGAAGACATGACAACTCCAAGGGAAGCTTTTAAACTTGATCAGTATCACCCTGGCTCAGACCTTGCTGGTGAAACTGCTGCTGCTTTAGCTGCTTCTGCCATTGCTTTTAAGCCCTACAACTCCTCCTACTCTGAACTTCTCCTGCTCCACGCTAAACAGGTATGACCCCTAAGCACATTTCAAAAGTTCCCAAAAGTGCTTCTCTGTGTAAATGCTTACTGTATTAAGCATTCAATCTGTTGCAGCTTTTCTCGTTTGCCGATCGATTTAGAGGCTTATACGATGATTCCATCAAGTGTGCCAAGCAGTTCTATACTTCATCCGGCTATTCAGTAAGAAAAATCTCTATATCCTTTCTCAAATTGCTCATCTAGCTGTTACATGAATGTCCTTAAACAAATTCTTTAATGATGTAGGATGACTTGTTATGGGCTGCAACCTGGCTATACCGAGCAACTAATGAAGAGTACTACTTGAAATATGTCGTCGATAATGCTGAATACATGGGTGGAAATGGATGGGCTGTCAAAGAATTCTCCTGGGACAACAAATATGCTGGTGTTCAAATCCTTCTATCGAAGGTAATTAATGACCACTCTACAACTTTGATATGATGACAATTTTCTATTAAGGCTGGATTACCAGAGAAAATTAATCAGATTGCTCTGCAGGTGCTGGTGGAGGGACGAGGCGGTGCATACACTGCTACCCTAAAGCAATATCAGGCCAAAGCAGATTACTTTGCCTGTGCCTGTGTGCAAAAGAATGCTGGTTACAATGTACACTTAACTCCTGGTCAGTGTTTCCACTGCTGCAAAATCACATCGAATTTTATCCGTTTCAGCATAATATTTCATCAGTACCGATGATGGTTTTGTTTCTTCAACAGGGGGCTTAATGTACGTGCGCGAATGGAACAACATGCAATATGCATCTGCTGCTGCATTTCTTCTTGCTGTATACTCCGATTACCTTTCTGCTGCAAATGCCAAGCTCAGTTGTCCGGATGGCCAAATCCAACCTAAGCAGCTCCTCGATTTTGCAAAGTCACAGGTACGCAAGCACAATCAACATTTCGTCAGACTCAATTTAGTTGATCATATGTCAATGTCCTAACAGTTTTCACATATCGAAAATTTTCTATTTACTGAAAACTTCGCTCTTGCCTCTTACGTCACAGGCTGATTACATTCTTGGTAAAAATCCAAACTCAATAAGCTACTTGGTTGGATACGGACCAAAATACCCAGTTCATGTTCACCATAGGGACTCTTCTATTGCTTCCATATACAATCTCCATTCCCAAGTTGGCTGTGTGCAAGGATTTGAGACATGGTACCGTCGAAATGAAGGAAATCCTAATGTCTTACACGGAGCCCTTGTGGGAGGTCCTGATCAGGATGATAAGTTCGTCGATGACCGTTCCAATTACGAACAAACTGAGCCTACACTTACCGCTTGCGCTCCTCTCGTTGGCCTATTTTCAAAGCTACACGGCTCATCTAAAACTTCAGGTATCGCCTTTTGTCTATTAGTAAGAACTTGAATTATTATCTTACAGTCTTCGAAAATTGAAACAGAACTAAATCGGCTCCTTCGCAAAATTATCACAGGATACCATCGTAAAGAATCAGTAAACTATCCCAAAGAATCAACAGTACCCCATCAAACAACACAGAGTGAGTATACATGATACTCAAATTTACAGATTTTTTTATCTGAATTATCTGCATCTCACCAACTTCGATTCTACAGCCTCCTACAATCTAGAAACAGCAGCACCAAACTCGACCACAGGTCAGTAGAAAAACTTGGAATATCAGTCATAAGTTGAATTACATTTTTTAATCTTTCGGCAAGCTTTAACTTCTGATTGTTGTTATGGAATTGATGCAGAGAACCCAGTTACGTTCCTTCACTCAATCGCATCAACATGGAATGTTGGTGAGACCACGTATTACAAGCACAAGGTCATAATCAAGAACACTTCTCAAAAGCCAATTACAGACCTCAAGCTTGCAATTGAAAATCTCTCAGGATCCATATGGGGTCTCTCTCCAAGTTCAGAGAACAAAACTTATGAACTTCCTACGTGGCTTAGAGTCTTAAAACCAGGCTCACAATGCACTTTTGTTTACGTTCAAGGAGGCCCCCAAGCTAAGGTTTCCGTTTTGAGCTACAACTAAGAGTTTGAAGATAAGGATTGAATTTAAGTGTGCTTACGAGAAGAAAAAGAAATTTTCCAATATATTTTCTTCCCTCCATTTGCTGTTGCCTTTTTGATTCTGTCAATTTCCTTGCAACTGTAAGTGCACTTTTCCAAATTGAACAAATACATCATTGTTAATATATTTCAACATCTTTTTGGCGGAGACATCAATTTTCCAAAAAGACAGAACACAATACTAGAACAGAAAAAATAAACCTAATTCAATTTTAAGAAATTAATAATAGATTTCTAATTGCTCAGAAAAAAATCAATCACGCCGAATACTCAGTACCCAACACAATAACAAACATAGCTAAATTTTTGTATTAAACTACCGGGAAAATAGAAACAAAACAAAGCAATACTTCACATAAGTGAAAAAGGCTAGAAGAACTCTTCTTTTCAATGCTTTCTTCATTCATCGTCATTAAAAGTTGTCTTCTTCCCTGCATTAATTGAAAAAACAAAAAAGAGAATAAAAAATTAAGGTTCTATTCAAATAATTACATCTCAGAGCATTAACACAAAGTCACAAACAAACATTTGATACAAGCGACAAACATTCAAGTAAATTATAAAATATATACATACCAGTGCCAGCTGCAGCCAAGCTGGGCCTATTAGGTGTTCCACGTCCACGACCACCACCTCGACCACCACCACGACCACCATCTCTTCCACCACGTCCCCGACCACCAAATCGACCACCATCTCTGCCACCACTTCTTCCAAAATCTCTACCACCACTTCTCCCACCCCGGCCACCACTTCTCCCACCACCACTACCAAAATCATCTCTTTGTTTTGCTTCATCCACGACCAAAGAATAACCGCCGATTTCAGTCCCACTCATTTCCAAAGCTTTGTTGAAACTATCAGCATCCGTGAAGTCCAAGTAAGCAATCCTGCAATTCACAAGATACTCTAAAATTTAAAGAAAATATCAAGCAGAAGATGTTCAAAAAGTACAATAACGCATCATCTTAAATACACAAGGTTATTTATCTTTTTGGTTTTCACAAGTATCTCAAACCCAAAGGAACCAAATAATCAAATTCAGTATAAAAGGAACCAACCCTTTACAAGAACCAGTCTCACGATCTTTTGGAACAGAAATCCTTGTTATCTCTCCACAAGAACCAAAATGTTCTTTCAGGGAATCCCTAACCTTTAAGATTCCAATTCAATGAATGGTTATGAACATTGGAAAGCATAAAATTTTGACAACATGAAGGAAACTTAATTCAAAAGAAAAAATCACCTCATCTTCATCAACTGATGAATCAAAACCCTTCACAAATATTGTTTTCCCTCTCTTCTGGAATGAGTTGCCTTCATTGCTGCCGTAATTGACAATGCAAAATTAAGCAGATTTCTATGATGATATACTGTCAGCTAAACTAGAGAACAATAATAATACTGGACTAGAAGTGATACCCGCCACTGTATGGAGTGTATGCACCTCTTTCACGAGCAAAATCAAGTTTCACAGCACGATTACCCAACATTTGACCATTCAACTCAATAGCCTGCAATGAGAACCAGATTATGAAGTAACAATTAGAAAGAAGAATCAAATTATCAGCACATCAGCAAACTTATTGTTAGAGATTACATATCAAAAGCTGAAATAACTTCATAATCTTCTCTAATATAACAAATGAAATTGTAAAAATTGAAAAAGTAAATGTTTCATGGATCAGTGAACAATGAAAATATATATATTCCCCACTCCCAACAAATTCTATGGGATTTTGCTGTCTTCACTATTTTTTGGGTCTTATGGAATGAAAGAAACCAGAGAATTTTTGTTAACAAAGTTGGGGAAGATCATTCGCATCTTTGGGAAAAAATGTATTTATAGGCTTATCTCTGGGTTTCTATTACTACAGAATTCAAAGATACCTATCTTTTGTAATTTGCTTAATTGGAAAGCCACAGTATCCTAAGACGGAATTAATTATAAGTTAGCTGTGTTATTTTTGGGTTTTGGGCTATATTTGCTCTATGTAGAGTTCAAGTATTTTGTTTTCATTGGGACTTTTGATCATTGGTTTTTATGGATTTGTAGTCTCATCAATCATTGTACATCCCTTTTATAGTTTTACATAAAATTTTTTGTTTCTTAGCAAAAAACAATATACCCCCTAGATCATCAGATAATACGCAAATTAGTAGAATAACTGAACTGAAATAAAAGATTACCTTATGTGCATCCTCTACAGAGGCAAATTCAACATGTCCATAGCCCTTAAATCTCCCATCCGCATCTGAAGATAGACGGACATCAACAACCTCAGCAACTTCACTAAAGAAATTTTGCCTGAAGAAGGAAATTCAGCTTATCAGAAGTTAGAACTTCAAATGAGCAATTTTGACTTATAAGATAAAAAGTCCATATGAAATATTTTAGCTCAAATGAAGACAGAAAGGCATACACATCGGCTTGTTCCACAGAAAAAGGTAGATTGCCAACAAAAAGGGTCTTTGAACCTCCGGATTGAGGAGTGAAGGGAGTTTGGGCCTGCATAAGTAAATGTCATCATGAGTTCTAACTGAACAGAGAGCTAGCTCAAACAAATAAAAGAATAGGTGTATGGGATGGTTACAGCTTTCTTCCCAGACTCAGCATCAACCATTTTCACATCTGTGGCCTGTTTTACATTTTAAAAAAAAAAAAATAGCTTAGGCATTTTTTGAACCAAATAACCATTGTAATGGAAAAATAAAAAGCAATGCAGGTTTGTTATGAAATTATGGAAGATAATCCTGAAAATGCAAATGCCAAGTGATGCATAATCATTAATGCCTATTTTTTTCTACAGAATTTAATAAAATATAAAGGCTAGTGGAAAGCATTACATTTTTCTTAGGAGTCTTGGAAGCCTCTTCCTCTTCACTTTCGTCCTCATCTGACTCTTCCTCATCACTACTGCTTTCTTTTTTAATAGCTTTAGTATTAGGTGTAACATCCTTCACAAAATCAAACAAAATTACTTAGAAATCTTGTGTGCAAAAATACAGAAATTATATGCTTTTGGCATATAAATAAAAAATAACCTTTTTCTTTTGAGGCTCTTCGTCACTACTTTCTTCCTCATCGCTACTTTCTTCCTCGGAACTACTGTCAACATCCATCTTTGTTGGTGGCTGACACAGAAAAATAACAGATAAGCAGTAAGAATACAACTCCCTAAGATTACAACAGTGGGCAAGGTTCGAAATTCAATATTAATGTTTTTTTCCAAATTAAAAACAAAATTAAGTTTTCAGCATAAATTTAAAAAATGAAATATAATCCATCCAAGGTCTTGTAATTATATAGCCAAACAATGTAGGAAATGCATATATAGCCAAACAATTGATTAGTTTCTTCTCCCTCCAAACCGCAGCCGAAAGCCAAATGAAACAATTTAGTACACATTTACATTGTTGAAAAATATTTTTTTGTTGAGAAAATATGTTTTTCATCTTATAGATGATGAATTAATGACGACCACAGCATGTGTTAAGTATTACTACTAGATTCCCTTCCCCTCATCTGACTACTTCATAGGGGTGGGAATTTTCCGTTTCGGTTCGGTTCGGAACTGAACCGAAACCGATTGGTTCTTAAGAATTCAAACCGAATCGAACCGAATTTTAAAACCAAACCAAAGCGGTTCGGTTCAGTTTTAAAAATTCGGTTCGGTTCGGTTCATTTTTCTTATATTTAATCGAACCGATCGGTTTTTAAATTCGGTTACACAAACCGTTCGGTTCTTAATTTTTCAAACCGTTCAGTTTTTACTTCTAAAACCTTGCCGAACCGAATATTTCGGTTCGGTTCGGTTCGGCAAAAACCGAACCGTTTGCCCACCCCTACTTCACATCTCTGCTAAAAACTTGCCAGCAACAATTAAGTATTGCAATAATAAGGCCAAATACACTGCATGAGCTATCATCACACCAAACATGATATAAAACCTATGGAGGAACAACTTAAATCCATAGAATACTGATGGAAATAACACACCTTTTCTTCCTCCGACTCACTTTCATCAGAGGAGCTGCTAGACTCCACCTTTTTTTTGGGAACCACAGCAGATACTTTTTTCACAGGAGTTACTTTTGTGACATGAGTTGGTTCCTACATATGCACAAGAGAGAAAAGTTAATCTAACACCAACTGTAAATCCAAACTTCCAAAAGATTAAGCCATTTAGGAAGGAATAAAAATTCAACCTCATCTTCATCACTAGAATCATCACTTTCCTCATCAGAGCTATCACTTGATTCAGTTTTCTTCTTGGCAACAGGATCAGGAACATTCTTTGCAGCTGGCAATTTCTTGGCTTCAGTAGTTACTTTTGCAGGAACTCCCTACATAAATAAATAATTTATCATTCACAGTGTTTATAAGAAACTTGTATTCACTTGCAATACAGCTATACAACTTTGCATAAATAATAAAGCGGCTTTAAGCACGATCTTTTTCCATCAGCAATAATAAATTTCCTGGGAGTACTATCACAATAGATAAAACTAATGCACAATAGATAGCCTGATACTCACATTATCCTCCTCTGATTCTGAAGAATCTTCAGAACTTGAGGAATCATCATCTAAACTACCAGTTGATTTCTTAGTAGCAGCAACAGTGCCATTCTTTACAGAAGAAGCTGGCAATTTCTTAGGTTGGGGAATTACTTTTGTTGATTTATCCTGAATAGCATAACAACTTGTTAGCTTCAATGATGTAATAAGAATTTGATGTATATTGCTCAGCAATAATTCAATTTAAGCTTTAACTAGTAATTAAGGAAAAAAAATGAGCAGTCCTTCCAAGTTTTCTCAGCCGAGAAAGTATTAAGAGTATGAATTCTTTTCACTTGAATTACCATTTAAGAATATGTCAAAATCAACTATAATAAATGTCTATCGCTAGTAGATCAAATAAGAAATAAGAAGTCACCATAACGACCATCACTTACATCCTCATCTGAGCTTTCATCTGATTCCTCGTCAGAGCTGTCACTAGAATCATCTTTCTTCTGAGGAGCAGAAGGGCCATTCTTAGCTGCAGCAACTGGCAACTTTTTGGTTGATGTAGGAACCTGAAACAAATAATCAAATATTTTAGAACAAGGCATTAATGTTTTTAGCACAAACAGCCACGAAATACCAGACATTGCTCCTCAATAAAGCCCAAAAATAACCAGCACGCTAACCTCATCCTCATCGGAATCATCATCGGATGAATCTGAGCTGCTGCTGTCAGGCTTGCTTTTCTTAGCAGGGGCAGCAACGGCGCTATTCTTTGCAGCTACTGGCTGCTTCTTTGGTGGTTCCTGCCAAGTTAAAATTACATTTATTGTCCTGTCAATAAATTACATACTGGAATAAAATAATAACTAAATTCCAGAGTGTCCAGCTCACTTCATCTGAAGATGAATCGTCCTCTTCACTACTAGACTCTTTAACAGGGGGTTTTGCTGCTTTTCCTCCCTTTTTGGTCACAACAGCTTTAACCTGATAATTAACAGAGAGCCAAAAGTAAATATATTGCATAAGCTTATTCTACACGGACACAATCAAGTCATGCTTTTGCACCATCGAGACAAATAAACTAATATCAAAAATTGCCTTTGCACCAAATTTCAACTTTATACAAGAAGCAAAACATAGGTTGCAGTGAATATGTAAATCAATGAAGCTACATTACAATTAAGAAAAATATTCACCTGTTCTTCCTCGGAGTCCGAAGAATCCTCCTCTGAACTACTACTACTGGTTTCATCTTTCTTGTTTTTCTTCTGAGTCTTTGCTTCAACCTTTGCCTTCTTAACAGCCTGTGCTACCCCATCATTTCCTTTCTGCTTCTTTGCACTCAACAGCTTCTCTACGGCAACTTCAGCTTCTCTCTTAGCACCTAAAATGATAAAAAAAAAAAAACTATTTATCAGCAAAATATATGATCAACACATCCATTTATTTATTTTGAACTGATTTATTGGTGCCCAAAAACATGACACATTAACTAAAATTTTATGCCTAACATAATAATTAAAAAACAACCAAAGCAGTCAAAACAGTCAAATTAAGCAAATATTGACTGATATATGAGCTCACAAAATACCAAAAGACATACAATAGAGAAGTTAATCGTACCTTTCTTAGCAGACTTTGTAGGAGTGACCACAACAGGAGCTGCATCAACCTGCAGCAAAGAAGCAAAAAATTAAGTAAAAAATACTGTTAAAAGAACAAGCTTTACATAAAAAGAAAGTAAAAGAATCCAAAAAAGAAGATTGAATAAGTAACGAACTTTGGAGGCAGATTTCTTGCTAGACTTGCCCATCCTCGGAGATTATACTGTTTTGAGTTTAAGATGAAAATGAAAAGGTAAAAATTGGAAGAAAAGAAAATAACAAATGCAAAACCCTAGTTGCCGGATATTTTGAAGGGTTTTGAAAGTAAGAGTGCGAAGAGGAGAAGAGTGAACAACCGTATCTATTTATACGCGCGGTGACGAGAGGTTTAGGGTTTTAGTATGTCTGCTAGTCTATGTTATTTTTACGTGGAGACGCACCTCTTTTTACTTATTTTGAGTGGGTTCATCAGCGCCGTTGATACCCCAACGACGGTTAGTTTTATTTTATTTATTACATAAAACTATTACTTGATTATAAAACTATTACTTGATTATAACTTATATTATATCATATTATAATTAATATTGATAAATCATACTATTAATGAGATTAATTTATATTATTTTATAAAATATTATCTAAATTTAAATATTCGATAAATATGTACTCTATTCACACTTTAAGAATAGTAATTTTGTCCACAAGCTAAAAACTTGGTAGCAGATTTTATTTTTAAAAGTGTTATATAACACATTAGTAGTGTTTGATTGTAGTGATTGGTTGGAAAGTGAAAAAATAATATTTAGTTCTTACATAGATTTTTTATCTAAAATAAATTAGTTGTTTGATCATCCACTATAAGTTTTTAGGAAAATTTGTCAATTATTTTCATAGGAAAGATTTTTAAAATTATATAATAAGATGAATGAGAAGTAAAATTGTTAAAACACAAGAAAACATTTAAAATAATTAAGTTATTGTGTGTACATATTAATTTGTCAATTATTTTCATAAGAAAGCTTTTTGAAATTATATAAAAAAAATGAATGAAGTAAAATTGTTAAAATAAAATAAAATATTTCAAATAATTAAGTTATTGTGTGTTCATATTAATATGAGAACATCTTGGAAGTGAAGATATTATTACTAATAAAAAAATACAAAATTTATTAGTGATACCATTTTAAGTTAACTGATGATATACAATCCAAATGAACTTTTCATCCCATTTTTTGTTTTTATAGGGGAAATTACCAATTTTAGTCATATTATTTTTTAAATTTTCATTTTTAATTTTTCTTTATTATGTTTAGCTAATTGTTGGCTGAATGAACTAAAATTTCTTATCATGCTTGCTTTATTTTCAAAATTGTCAGTAATTTTATTTTTTTTTATAAATTTCTTTTATGACCCTTGAAGTTTTTATAATTTTATGAATTATTTATTCTTCCATCATATCTACATCTTCGTCCTACTCTTTCTAATATTTTTACTATTTATTTATAAAAATATATTTTTTGTTCCAGATCATAAAAGTCTATAAATTCTAATTCTTCATAATTTTCTTACCCAATATTTATTAAAGTTATTTTTTCTTGCTCCATACTTACAATTTATTGATTTAAATTTTCTATATAAAGGTTAATTTTATTTTATCAACTAAAGATCATTCTTTTTATAGTATGACATATTATTCTAATCCTATTCCAAGCTTCAAACTCTGGGTCTTGATTATTATTCATAATGTTTATGTTTTATTTCTCTTTATATAGAGAATATATTATTGATTGTTATCTCTTTCTTCTTTACAAGTGTATGGATGAGAAAAAGATAATGATTTTTTTATTTTTCTCCTTTACAGGTGTATGGTAAGAGAAATGATAAACACAACTAAAGTCCGACATATACACATGGGCTAAATTTATGACCGACAACTTTATGTGGTAGCCTTACAAAGTCAAAAGTTTTTTTACTACATTATTATAAACAACAAATTTATAAAGTAAACTTTACATTATTTATTTCTGCTGACACAAGCGACAAGACTTCCTTTCCTTATTTTATTTCCATCAACCGGCATGCTTGTCGCAACGTGGTTGTACTAGATGGAAATCTCATGGTTGTTATTTCGTATATGAAGTACAGCAGTATTTCTGAGGGTGACTTTCCACCTTCTGCTGTCAATAGAATGTAATTATTGAACTTTATTATTGTCCTGTATTTTATATTGTATAAGTCTTTAGCTATGCTCCAGATGGCTTTTATTCTTCGAGCTCTCCTGGTCTTTATCCATGCTTTATTGAATTGTGGGACAGCTGTATATTATGTTCTCACTTCTAGTTGAAAGTTTCTGGTAACATGGCCTATTGTAATCATGTAAAAGGCCTGGTATTTTATGTTATTGGTATATTCAGGACTTATGGTGTAAAATTTGAGATATATTTGTCTCTTTTTAACAAACTTAGAGACTTCTTTTACAAGGAGTTCATCAAAACTGGCTAGCTCCTTTAAGTTTATATCAGGGTATATCAGGTCAATGAATCCATACTTTACTATTTTCCCAACAAGGATTGGATCTGCATCTTTTATTGCTATCATTCTGGGATAGACATTCTTCCCTGGTGATTTATAGATGGTATTTTAATAGAAACAGATAGAATATATCTAGGTGGTTACCTGTTTATAATATTCTTCTTTTGGATTTAAAGGGAGGTTATCATTTCTGTTGCACAGATGGTTATGGTTTTATTTTTCTGGATTATTGGATAGCTAATTGGATTTGAATTTATTGGATCGCTGATTGGATCCTGTTTTATTCGGCCTCTGGTAGAGTCCTGTTTTATTCGGCCTCTGGTAGAGTCCTGGTTTATTGGATCCCTGGGAGAATCATGATTTATCGGATCACTGATAGGATCTTGTGGAATGGGTCCACTGTTGCTTCTAGCATTTATAGGATTTATTTGGAGTCTACTGATCAGACTATTCTAAGAAGAGATTAGCTTGTTTACTCATTTATTATGTGTTTCAAATATTTTCCTTAAACAATTTATGGCGTCCAAGGCTTCAGTAACATTAGCTTTTATCCGATTTATTTCATCATTTATTTTGGAGATTTCTTCCTCCATTGTTTATAATTCTTCGGTAAATTCTATATTCCTGGATTAAAAATCTGCAAGATAATTATCAGATCATTTAATATAATTAACTTTAAAAGTATATAAAGACAAAAATATTTGTCATCTATGGATTTTTCGATATTGAGGTTAATTTGGTAATTTATTAAATATTAATGATTTAACTTGAGTATTATCAGTTTCTATAGTAAATTCCTTAGCAATTAAAAATAATGAGAATTTTTTAATTCTTTTTAATATTACTAATAATTCTTTTTCATATGTTGTGTAATTTTGTTCTGCTGAATTTAGTGTTCCACTTGTGTATCTACATATTTTATTTAAGTCAGTTTTTAATATTGCTGCCCAACATAAGTTACTGGCATCTGTTTGTAAAATTAAATCATCTGTTAATTCTGGTAATCTTAATTTAAGTAGATTTTTACATTCTTCTTTTAATTGTTTAACTGTTTTTGTATGTTCTTATTTCCATCCCTGAAGATTATTTTTCTTTAATAATTTTTGTAAATGATTTCTTTTCTAACTTAGTTTTTATTTTAAATACTTCTATTTTAAGAAGTTTTATTTCTTTTATTATAATTTTAATATGTACTATCATTTATTTATTTAATTCGTTAATTTCTGTAATATTTTCATCCATTTAGTATAATTATAATTCTTTTGGACCTTATTGATATTTTTATAAGAAGAGTATTTGGGTTATTTTAGTATTTTGTGACTATTTAAAAAAAAATAAATTTAAAAGATTTTTTTTAAAAATCACTAAATTTTTATGATTATTATTGTAGATTTTCCTTTTTCTAGGCACAGGTTATTGTTTAGTTGTTAACCACTCCTTAATTGATTGAGTGGGGAATACCTGCTTGAGGGATTAAATCTCTTTTTTATGTGTGAAAGGGCATAGTTTCTTCCCTTTCTTGGGACTTGGGAGTAAATGTGTCATATTTCAACTCAACTTCGATGGGTAAACTCCCGAGTCCTAACAAACAACAAATTGTACTTTTGATCTTCAACTTCGATAAATCAAGACAAAGTCTCAATAAACTGAAAAACCGCTGGTTTAACATTTAACAAGTATCTCAACGGAGCTCCAATTTATTTGTGTTCCCGGGTATGTGCTTTCTTGTGCGCTCTTTCTCTTCAGTTCCATGAGGTTCGTCAAAGAGATGGTCTAACCGGATGCCCTGGTGCAAGTCTATGGAGTGATTGATTTATGTACAGTACGTTTGGATGACAATGAAATTACTGAAAAACAAAAATAAAATAAAATAAAATAAAATCTCCAGTCCTACAATTTCATTTCCTTCACAAAGTAACAGTTTCTCCATTTAAATTTTTGCTTGGTTTCTTATGGGGGCTATGTTTCCGATTGTCCAGTTTATTTTTATCAGAATTAACAAATATTGAATCAAAATCATAGGTCAAAAATTGAGATGTCATATTTTACAACCATAATTGCCTAAAATCAGAAACTAGTGAGTCCGTAACACTTGATAAGCAAAATCAATTTTGCCCTTCAACAGCTAATCTTCTTGGCAAAAGAAAGCTCAGTTTATCAATGACTTATCGCTTCACAAAGAATATGTACCACAATAACAGCACCATTCTTCTACCTGTTCCTTCCATGTCATTTGCTCAAAGGCACCTATTGAAGACCAACATAAACAATCAAAATCTGAAATAAATCCATAGCTAATAAATTGGTAATGTGAAGTTTCCTTTTCCATTTAGTGAACATAAAACACAAGCTTAAGTTGGTAATTTGATGTTGACTACGTGTTAAGAACAAGAAGTTGAAAAAAAGTTGGTGGAAACATAATAGCAAAATTAATTCGTGAAACCATTTCTCACCAAATAATGGATCAAAAGCATATAAACATAACTGTGACTCAACATAAGATTTTATCAGCTATTGGATAATTATTTTTTATCAAATCAAAAAAACAATATAAATAGCATGATGTTTATTTTACACAGTGGGCTTCTGTAGCACCCTACGCACAAAAGAGATTCTCCTAGTGAATTTCCATAATTCAGCTGGTTGCATTTTGAAGTAAGCAGGTTAATGTGTCACCAATATCAACAGAGCTGAAACAATAAAACCAGGTGTTTCTCCCATAACTTTATATAACCTAGAATACAACCCATGTGACAACATCAAAAGCTTCCATGTGTAAATTTACAAAAGACACTCATAATATGCAATTATAAAGTCATATAGTTTATGTCAAATCACTTTCACCTTCAAGTACGGACCCACAAGGGTTCCAAAGAAAAAGGCTTGTCATTTCGGTTGTGACCACTGGGAGCTCCAGAAGGAGGGGCGTGCACAGTTATAGGAAGAACCCACTCACTTTTGTCTCTGCCCTCTATAAGAAGCGGATGCTCATATCTGAAATTTGAAAATCCATAGTTAAATCCAAACAGAGGATTATAAGTATTTAAGTGCATCAATGCAAAAAGTCATGGAAAAAAAAAGTTACTCAAATGGAATAAGAGTATATGTTACATCTTACATAGTTACATTGGTGACACCAATTTTCATTTTCTCCAAATCATTACCAATTTCAACAAACAGACAACATGATCCTTATTGCTTAAGATAACTAAGTCACAATCATTTCCTTCCATGTTTGTATCCTAGTTTGCAAGGAATCACAATAATAGAAAATTGGTGACAAGTAAGAGTAAATGTCACATCTTACATAGTTACATCGGTGACATCAATTTTCATTTACTCCAAATCATTACCAATTTCAACAAACAGACAACACATAAACTTTACGGCTTAAGATAATTAAGTCACAATCATTTCCTTCGGTGTTTGCATCCTTGTTTGCAAGGAATTGCAATATAAAATTCTCTAACAGTACAAATAATAACTTAATTGATAATGAAAGTATGCATGCACATATATATACTAAAGTTTCTTTAAAAAAAAAAAAAAAAAAACTATCCTCTCACTCTGGCAAACCCCCAAAACCACAGCCCCCAAAACATTCAGTTACAGGCACCACTGACAATTTTCTTATAGTACAATCTTTCCAATTAAATCAGTTCAAACATGCCACCTCAAGTTTGAATTGGTTATAACGAGTCAATGATGACTGCAGTCTGCAGACCTAATCAAATTTTTACTGATTTTGTTCCTCCTTGTATTAATAATCTAAAGATAATTCCTTTAATCTCTTGCTTGCCACTAGGACCTTTTCTGACACAAATCACACCAATTACAATTACGTATCAAAAGAACCTCTACAATTCCTTGTTTAATAAACTAAGTGGGATTTTAAGATGTTGTTGTGGTGATAATATTTAGTAATACCTTGTCCATTGTACATGCTTTGGAGTGGTAAGAAATTCAAACCGCAGAGCCCATTGTACAGAGACATGAGGTGTAGAAAAGGACATTGGCCCATCCATAGGAATAGAAAAAAGAAAGCTTGTCTGCACCAAATCTGCAACAACTTCATGGTGATCACTCTGAATCTGCAGGAATCATCCAATCCACATTTGACAAAATAAAAACGTAAGAATGTCTTATTCGTGTAAGAATATCAAGTTTAAAAATTAATCCTTAAAAGTTCACAAGAAGGGTAAATCTAAAATTATATTGCAGGTCTCTGAGTGATGTAATATCAACAGTAAAAGCAAATAAAAAAGATATTTTTGCAAAATGAAGAGCATGTTCAGGTAATATGAAATTACAAATAACACGCTATAAAAGGGTTCGGCTATTTTTTATCTTTTTAAAGTCTACTGGTTTTTAAATTATATATTTACGGATCCAATACTGTATTTTTTCAAATTTTTTAATAACAGCTACGGATGATGTGTCAATACGTCATTATCTGACTGTTAAACCATACAGCTAGCACTTTTCACTTTATTCCAGGCCAGCTACAAGTAAACCTTCAGCTCTCTTCTAATCAAATACGAAAGGCCATGATCCACTCAGTAAAGGCATTAATCAATGTCGAAATGAAGTAGCCAAAGAAGCATGACTCATGTACTCACCGAAGAAATCATACAGAATTAATACACCAAAACGTCATTTGCTGTCTGTTCATAAATCATAAAAAAAAATGAACTAGACCTACAAAGCAGAAAGCCAACGTGTGCTGAGAGAAGAAATGTTTATGTCAAACTACTTAGCTACTATTATGCCATATTCCCAGATGTTCCATAATGAAATTTATCTTCCCAAGGAATTATATTTTATTATTCTAAGGTTTTGGAGACAATATGGTTTATTTATGGAATGGAAGGATACCAACTTCAAACATGGATTTATCAATAACATGCACACCATGATGAAATCACATACAGCAATTTCTTCTTTTTTTGGTCTTCTTTTGTTTTCCAAAATTTTTTTTTGACAACTCAGTAAGTATTTGACGGATAAGGTTCTGGAATAACATGAAGTATGCCAAAAACTTCAACAAATATTATCATAGTAAGTACACTCTAAGTCAGTTATTGCCAACGGAATATATATTGTAGAATAAAAAAGAGAACCTTTGTGATTGTTGGGGAATTTCTACGAGAAGGATGTACGAACCGCCGGCATATGGTCTCCGAAATTTCCAATGTTATCGAAACCTGAAAGCAAACAAACATGCAAGTCAAGATCAAGCAGCATGAATAACACATCACCAAATTAATTTCTGATAAAGATTTCACAACAGTTGTCATATGAAATTACCTCAAGGCATCTCCTGGCTCCTTCTTCATGAAAGAAAGTAAGAGTACCACCAATCTGTATTAAAATAAGTAAGCAGAACCAAAAAGAAGAAGCATATTAAATCATACAATGTGTCAGAAATATAATTTAAAAATGTCATTACCATATCACTGAAGTAATAAGTTGATTCTGAATTTTTTGGAGAAAATCTTAGCAGAACTTGGTCATCCATCCTAATATTGTAAGACCTTCCTCGAATAAAACCTTCTGCTGCAGAAAATGTTTGAAGCAAATAAGTTTACCAGGATTTAGCAAAGTTACAATCAGACCCAAGATATATGATATCCATTCATAAAAAATTTGAAAGCAGCAGACAAAAATTTATGCTTACATGCTGCAGGTTCGACGACTCCTGCCCGCGGTGAAGGGGATGCCCCTGTTATATCATCCACAGGTTTTGTAAGCTTCTGCTGCTGGCTTGGAGACACAATGGCTGCCGATTTGTTAGGTGATATAACATCTGTATAAAAACATAACCAATAATTTGGAAAAGCTATATCCATCTTTTAGCGTAACAATGAACAAGAATTTCACTACTTTTACTGTTTTGCATCTATGCCAAAAAACTGGAGAGGACTTCCAAAAACATAGAATGAGCTCGATGTGTGACGTGTATAATGTGTTGTACACATAGTGATTAGCACATTTTCAAGTGTAACACACCTGCACTAGAATCATACAGAACTTCTGCGACGGATAGCTGAGGAAGTGCTGCATTTGAAGACAACCTCATAAGTTCTCCTTCAAAAGCTGGAATATCCTTAGTCGAAGACCTTGCAGCAGATGACTGCAACGATAATGAACTTCCAAAGGTTTTGAGTAAATTTTCTTTACTGGGGTTGTACGACGAAACAGAGGAGATTTCATCCCTGGAACTCTCATACCCTTCCTCAACTCCATCATTTATATCATTTGCTCTAGACTATATCAAGAGATCAGTTGAATAAGTGACTACAAAATAACCAACTACAAAACCCATCACTTGAAAAATAAATGTTATGGCTGTAAATGACTCAAAATGTTAAAAAAAAAAAAAAGACTTTGGAAGATATCAAAAACCATATATGACATAGACAAGCAATATAAACAGCTTACCCATTCAGAATCTCCATCCATCTCTTTCCAATATACATCCAATTGGATGGTAGTGGCAGGAACAATTCCTGAAACCATTGAGCACATATGCATAATTCTCAAGCTATTCCTTTCATTTATGGCAGATGCAGCAGTATCACCCAAACATTGAAAGAAAATTTACAGTTAGGTCATGCTATAATACAACATGGTTCCTTTATGGTTACATCTTAAAGGTCATGTTTGACAACGAAACAACAAAAATATGACCATCAATATATAAACAATAATTAAAACTAATCAATGTTTAAAAAACTGTCACCGTAGCAACAACTATTTAGGTCACTATACTTCATTTTTGCTCATCAGTTCAACCCATATTTAGTAGTTACATGATGAAAATAATATAATGATTATAATTTGTTCAAGAATTAACCATTAGGCCAAAAGATCAATACTTTGCAGTCTACATTTCAGTGTAAGAAATCTTCAGTGGACGCTCACCATCATCTTGATTTTCTTCTGTAAGTAACCCATTGCCTTTCTGGGTGACCCATATTTGTAACGGTAAACGAGCTTCCTGTTTGGGAAGAAGAAGAGTAAGCAGAAAAAAGAAACAATGAAAATCATAACTCCATAAAACATCAAATATCGTAAAAGATGTCAGCTTCCTGTTTAGGAAGAAGAAGAGTAAGAATAAAAAAAATTATTAAATCATTACTCTATAAACATCAAATATTGTGAAAGATGACAGGCTCTAAGAAATCGTACAAGTTCAGCAGCTGAAAACGCCTGACTCTAAAATGTAGCTGACATTTTCTATTAAAAAAAAATAAAAGAACTATTATTATTACTATTCAAACTTATTAAGAATACTAAGAACCATTTACTTCTACATTTAGTGTCAATATCAGATGGTTATAATCTAATATATCATTCACTAATAAGAGTTAAAGAAAGAGTTGCTGATTTACTACTTTATATATATCTACAATTATACATTACAAAGTCATTATTAGCTCTCATGAGATAGATTACTTCAGTCATCACCAGAAAGTAACTCAATGTCAGATCAGAAGCCATATGCCTACCATCTCTTATTGATGATGCCTAAGAATCTCTCAACATTTCTATGTTCACCAAGTTCTAAAGTAGGGAATACAGACAGACCGTACAGTCTATACAGCCTTGGAAGTCAAGAACTCATGGTGCAAAGATACCCCAGATAGGTGGCCCCAAGGGGTTTTGAATCCTTGATGGCCTGACTTCTTGGAAACTCATAGGCGATAACGAATGTTTTATGCCTACTTTAAAGCTCTCGTGAAGGGAAGAGTCCGAAATTTAATTAAGTAGGGAGAGTTTCGATTGATAATAAGATAAAATAATGTTAATATTTTAATTTTGATCCATCGTACTCCTACCTTAATAATTAAGGCAGAATACAAATGACTTCACAAGAAAAGAATAAGCTGTGTGCAATCTCTATTGGAAAAAAGAATGTAACACAAACAAAATGGGCAACATGAATATAAAGTATGAAAATTGAATGCACAAACCACTTGAGTAAAATCTTTTTTGGACTCTCTCTGGGTAAGACCATTTTCAAGTATCAGCCATTGAGCAGTTAATGTACTCTTAACGTAGTACAGATAGCGAATGGTGGTACCCCGGTAAGAAGGTGGTATAACGGTAGGTAACTCAGTTCGGATCACATCTGCGATCACAATAAATTAAAAAGATGATTAGCCTCCCTAATCTTCTTTCTCAACAAAAGTTTTCATTCAATATCCAGGAGTGTATAAAAACACTAATCGTTGATCACTTTATCAAATCTTACACTGTAAGACACATGATAATTGTTTAAGATTTAACAAGTTTACTTACATGATTTTGTAGCATCAGAGGACACAATCTGATTCGAGATCAATTTTGATGCTGAAATATCTAGAAATACAAATTCACCTGGAAAAAATAATAATAATTCAAAAAAGAGCACATTAATCCTAATTACTAAAATTGAAAATGTATATAATAAGTAACAAAGCCAGATCACGAAAATGCAAAACCTCTTCTTTGTTTGGATCCGGGGAGGGGCTTCTGAGTAGCAAACCATTGAGAATCCAATTTCTGAATCCCTTTAATTTCAAACGAAAGGCTTTCAATCAACAGCGAAGATAAAACTGCATTACCACCACTACTTAAAGGATTGCAGATCTCGACGGTTACGAAAACGGTGTCGCCTGGACTGTACACGTTTTTATCCGTTTGTAGCTTAAGCTTCGGCAAAACTCCGTCGTTTTTGGAATTATCGGCTGTCTTGTTCGACTTCGATCCGCCACCGCCGAATAGTAAGAACCTACCCCCCAACATTGCTCTACTTCAGCTGCTTAGCTCTAATTTCTTCATCTAAAAAAGAAAATTGATCGGTCCAATTTGAGAATCAGAAATGATCAGTCGACTGTACTCGACTTGAAGATAGTTTTTTTATATTTTTTGCTGCAGTTGATTATTTCTGTTTTCTGAATTGAAACCCGACCCGTTTGCATATTTGAAATTTACTCAAGCTCTTTTTTTTTTTAATTAATAACACTGAAATTTTTCTCTTTTTTAATAATTTTTTTTAATCATTTAACTGTAAATGGCTAAATGCAAAGATACCTAACTCTGTCAGAGCGGAATTTGAACCGAATTTCAACTCCAAATATACTATTCTCAACGTATCAGATTTTATCATTTTTATTTTTTATTAGATGGCAATCACTTTTTAAAATATTTTTTTCTTTACAAATACGTCGATGACTCATGATATAGCAATCTATCAGGCTCTAACTTCGGGACACCATATCCCATCATCTGATTACCATAATCAAATTCAAACTTAATTTGCTATTTGTTCAATGATCTCTTGTGCGGATCATCTTTTACTTTTATTATAGACGCAATCCTTAACTATCATTTACCTTGCACTTGCAGGCTCTTGACTTATGATTTTGCAAGGTTTTTCACCATCTAAATTGCATGCTTCTTCTCAGCATTTTTTCTTTTGGTATTATCAATCTTGAAATTAATTCTTTATAATTTTATTATAATTATTGAACCCTTTTAAAAATAAAATCTGATATTGTTATTGATTATTGTACCCATGGACGAACTTAGTTGAGATCCAGGAGACTTCATCCTAAGCTTTCAATCCTTTTGAACCATTATTATTATTTTTTAAAATGTACTTTAACCGTTCCAAAAATTTGAAATTAAAAATAATTTAGGTACATTTTTTTATATGACAATACACTTATAATTTAGTAATATAATTGTTATTTAATAATTTTATAAATTTCATTCGAATTTTAATAACCACGTGAAGATTATTTACATAAAATATATTTTTATAAAAGCGGTTCAATGAAGTAATAATAATAGCGAGCTCTAACATTGAAGGTAAATAATCTATTATTATTATTATTTTAAATTAAAAAGATATTTTAGAAAATAATAGATTTTTAATTTTTTATTCTAAAATATCTTTTTAATTTTTTATACTTTAAATATATTTAAATAAATAGTAAAAAAATTAAGTACCTTAAATTGCATTAATTTTTTTGAATTAAATCCCCTATTTTAACTTTCTTGATACGCCGTTGATTGAACTTACGCGAACTATAAAACTTTGCAAACTCGAAAGAAGTCAAGAGGTAAAAAAATCATTTAATTTTAATTTAGTTTAATTAAACACTTAAATTGGCCTTTCATTTTCTCCCTCCCATGACTAAAGCACCGTCTCTGCGACCACTTCAATTCTTCTCTTCTTCGTCATCCTTTCATGGAAACTTTAGTTTAATTAAACAAATTGCTATGAATTAGGAAAAAAAAAATGCTATGGGTCAAAAATTAAAGAGAAGTTCTTCCTGGCGCCAATGGAGGAATATTCAACACATAAATGAAACAAAATATAATATGAGTTTTACTAAATTGCAATTTAGATAACTTATAATTCTTAAAAATTTGTACAAAAATTAATAAATTACTAAGGATATAAGTTACCTAAATCTAAATTATAATTTAAGGAGATCCATATAATATATATGTAGATGTACTAACTAAAACGTTTCTGAGACGAAATATTATATAGATTTATTAATCATTTAATTCAGTCAATTGATGTTTATATTTGTCTAAAGTATACGTATCAACGTCGGGGGTGGTACCTGATGTGTAGTTTCAAAAGTGCTATGAAGACCAATTGAAAAGTTGAAAGTATAAGAGATGATAATTAAGCCCGTCCAATCCGGAAGACGGGGCAATGCCGAATTGGGTTGTGAGATTCATTGATTCTGCCAACTGCTATCAAATAAATTGCACTTTATTTTGGTAATTATTTAATGGTTATAGTTGTCAACTATTATCCTCCAACGAAGAAGCACAAATTTTCCTTCTTTGTAATTGATTTAATATAATATGCACATTTTAATTATCATCCAACGAAAAGAATAAAAATTTAAACAATTAAAAATAAGTCAACCACATGCACACATAAAGTTAAAGAGTAATAATATAATTATAAATTTTTATATAAATTTATTTTATATAAATTAATACGGCATAATTAAATTAATTAGATTAAATTATTTTTTATTTACATAATTTATTTTAATTATTTTATATTTTTATTTAACCAATAAATTAATATTAAATAAATTTATATAAGAGTTTGTGATTGTAGTATAATGAATGAAAATATGATTGAAGATAATTTGAGAAAAAAATTAGAAAAAAATGCAAAAATTAGGAAAAAAAAGTGTCGGAATTAGAAAGAGAAATCTAAATGCTCGTATCTACTTGGGATTGTCGGCTGAAATTTCATTCATATATATGTTTTCATGAAAATTCTATAATACCGTAATGAAAATTAAGGCATCAATATTATAATAAATATGAATATTGTAAATTATATATAGAACTAGTAAATATAAAGTAAAACTATTAAATTAATAAATGATTATTAATTATTTAAAAAATTAACATTATTTCAACAAAATTTTAGTGAAAATTCTTTTATCCATTTACAACAAATATTTGCTTTTAAAAAATTACTCATTAATTAACAAAAAAATTACATTGAAAAAAAGTTAAATAAGTTTTATTGAATTGGTTTAACTATAAATTTAATATTTATTGTAGCACATTTGTATACTTTGTTTCCCCCATTTTCTATAATAATATTTACTTATTACAATAATTAATTAAACACAATTATTTATATTGACGTGGATAAAGTAAAAATAAAATAAAAAATATTGTTATATCACTAGACACATATATGATATATTAATAAAATTACATATAATTTTGAGTCTTATGTATACTTTATGTAGTTTTAAATTTTTCACTTATATTTAAAAATTATTTAAGATTAATGTTGAGGAAGTGTAGAAATATTCAAAATAACATCATCTTATAATAACTATACGATATATTAAAATAATATTTGTTCAAAAATTCGATTTTGAAAATAAATTCTATATTTAATTGAATATCACATGTATTACATAAATGCAAAACTAGAATAATTTAATTTAAATAATATATATTTATAATAATAATAATAATAATAAACATTATAATGAGTTATTATTTTATAACTGTGACTTTTTTTAGTAACTAATTTACTTATTTTACATTTTATTCATAAATTTTAGGCATAGTCTACAAATTTTATATTTTATTTTGCACTTAATATTAGTTTACTTGTTTTATATATATTTGTAAATTTTTATTTTATTTACTAGTAATACATTAATTTACAAGTATTATAATAATTTTATTTGTTTTACCTTTATTTTACAAGTCTTGTGTTATATTTTTTATTTTTTATTTATTTTACAATTATTATTGATATACTAGTTTTATATTATATTTGTAAGTTTTTATTTTATTTATCAGTAATATGCTAATTTACTTATTTTACCTTTCATTTATAAGTTTTATGTTACAGTTCCAAAATTTATGTTTTATTTGGCGTTTAATGTTGAATTACTAATTTTATATTATATTTACAAGTTTTTATTTTATTTACCAGTAATACATTAATTTATTATTTTTGTAGTAATTTACTTGTTTTACTTTCTATTTACAAGTCTTTTGTTTTATTATAAATTTTATGTTTTATTTTACAGTTAATATTGATTTATTAGTTTTAAGTTATATTTACAAGTTTTTATTATATTTACTAGTAATACATCGATTTACATGTTTTATATTAATTAATTTATTTTATCATTCACTTACAAATCTTATATTTAATTTTTAAAATATATGTTTTATTTTACACTTAATGCTGATTTACGAGTTTGACGTTATATTTATAATTTATTATTTTATTTATGAATAATATATCAATTTATCAATTTTATATTAATTTATTAATTTTTAATTTTGTTTACAATTCTTATGTTTAATTTCTAAAATTTATATTTTATTTTATTATTAATATTGATTTACAACTTTTATGTTAAATTTATAAATTTTACATTTTATTTATATAATTTATATTTAATTATAGTGTTGATACAGTAATTTTCCAATAAAATATTAATTGTTTTATCCTTTGTTTTGCGACTTTTCTTACAGGTCCCTCAAAAAATGGTCCTTTATAGTAATTTTTTCGAGAATCTCAAGTTTCGCAGCAAAATTAAAGAAAAAAATAAGCTATAAAATAATATTTTCAAAAAAATTTAACTATTTAATTAAGGGGATTAATTAAAAATGGAAGATGGGTCCACTTGAGCCCACCTCCTATCACTTATTTTGGGTAAGGCGTACGTTACAGAATCTGTAACGTAGCCATACCCTTAATTAAGTTAGTTAAAGGAAATTACACAGAAGTACCACAGGCATAGTTGGAAAGTTGGCAGCTGCCAGCTGGCAACAGTATGTTAATCTATTTGCACGGCTTTGAAGATTCCGTTGTGACTAGGAGTATCTTGTGCTTTCTTGTGAGTTGTGAATGCTTAGAAACTTTCAAACAATAATAGCATTTTCTTATCTAATATTTATTTTCTCCGATACTAACATTTTGCCCCCCGATTTTTATAATTTATCAAGTATTGACATAGTATTGTTCATCTGTATAATTGTTTGTTACAAGTTTTTTTGTTACGTACATATCAATTAGAAAATTAAATTTAACTGCACAGCTCTCAAGTGAAAACTAAGCACGTCCTACAAATTTTCTTATTTATAATTTAATGAGTTTTATTGTTGGTCCTATTATAAATATTACTTATTTTATCAACTAAGAAATTTGTGATTAACTGAATACAATACTTTAGCAATTTAAGTTAGTTCTTATCCATATCATCACTCTCAAAGATAAAACAATGTAAAGTTTTAAGATTATCTCGCTTATGTATAATTTTTAAACAATAGCTCTTTTATTTTAATTAATTGATCAATAAATTAAAAGATAAAATAATATAAATTTTATTATAATTATTATTTATATATAGCATATTAAAATTTATATATCTATATTTTTAATTATTATTTATTAAAGTGTGATCTTTTTATTTTTTAGTTGATTCTCAACGCACTTTGTACTTACGATCAAATCTAATTTACCATATATCAGAAGACTATGTACAGTAGATGAAATTTTTTATATATTAGAAGACCACGTACAGTAGATGAAATTTTTTATTGCCCTACGAACCGTTATTAAAAATTTAGTACTTTGATATTTAGTAATTGCTAAACTTTTCTAATTTAGGGACCTCTTTAATACAAATATAAATATTATATACTTATTTGAGAAAACACAAAACTTGTTAGTTTCATCCTCTACGGCTACGTAAGTTAGGTGATAACCTACCGCTTCGTCTCTCGCTATTTAAGCACTCAACGAACCAGAAAAGTCTCTCCAGTGTCCTCCGTCTTTCTCACTCATTTGTTTTTTTCGTTTGAAAATAAAGAAAGCTGCAAGCTAGCCAGCCATGTCTCTTCTCAACGATCTCCTCAACCTTAATCTCTCTGAATCCACAGAGAAAGTCATCGCCGAATACGTGTGGTATGGTACCATGTATACTGATTTATCTCTCATACATAACATGTTAATTAATCTATTTAATTTGTCTTCGATTACTAATTTTTCTTAATTACTTTTTCAATATTCGTTTTACAGGATAGGCGGATCTGGTATGGATCTGAGAAGCAAAGGCAGAGTGAGTGCTGAAAACTCATAACTGAGATATGAGAAATTACAAACTCTCTTTCTTCATCGTTATTGTTATTATTATTGTTGTTGATTGGGAAAAAAAAAATCTAATCGTCTAATTATGAGTGTGATCGTCAAACAAACAGACTTTGCCAGCTCCAACAACGGACCCTACCAAGCTACCGAAATGGAATTACGATGGCTCCAGCACTAACCAAGCCCCTGGTGATGACAGTGAAGTCATTTTATAGTACGTGTCAGCCTCCTGTTTCATCATGGGAATCTTTGATCATGAGTTTATTCTAAAACTGATTTCATGGAATCATTTTTTTTTAATTATTTTTGCTTGATATTTATCCGATCAGCCCGCAAGCGGTGTTCAAGGATCCGTTCAGAAGAGGAAACAACATCCTGGTAAATTCGTTGCGCCACCTTATTGTTTATACCTTTTCGGTCCCGTGATTTTTGGCAGGATGATTCTTGACTAGATTCGGAGATCTTAAGGTCAACGAGGGGCAATAACGTCTTTTCAAATAATGGTTCTAGGTGATGTGCGATGCGTACACTCCAGCCGGCGATCCAATCCCAACAAACAAAAGATTCAATGCCGCCAAGATTTTCAGCCACCCCGATGTTATCGACGAAGAGCCATGGTATCATTTATTTATTTATTTTATTTTGATTAATTAATTTTAAAAGATAAATTTATTCGTATTTTTTTAAATATTATTGTTGTTTATTTTATTATTTATTTATTTGGGCTGGGTCATTTTCCATTCGTTGAGTTTCAAGCAGAAAAGGAAAAGAAAATTTATTATCATTATAAATAAAAGAAATTGTGGGCCCATATGTTTGAAAATTAATAAAATTCATCGGGCTCTGAATAATGTGATCTTGCTTAAAATTCAAACAAAAACATTAATTAATTTAACTTCAGATCCAGCAGAAATCACATGAATCAAGCAAAGAGATGAGGTTTGGTAGACGAGTTGACCAGTTATCAGTTATTAGTCAAGACAAGCTGTGACTAATAATTATAAACAAAGAATTGTCTTGACTAGTAATTATAAACAAAGAAAAATTATGTAATATGTAACATAGAATCCTTAGAATGTCGGGCTTTATTTTAAAAAACGTGTATCTAAATTTTTAATAAATCTTAGATTATTATATACTTGTAGGTTTTGAAAATTCAAAAAATCATAAAAAAATGAAGAAAATTTTTAATATAATAATTTTTTATGAAGATGATTATACATCTTTACTTATAACCTTTGTTCACATTTTCTGTCAGCGGATTTTATTTGGATTAGCTAGTCAGCTGAATCACTTTATCTATTTATTTTTTATCTTTTTTATTATCAATAATATCAATTAATATTTTATTATCTAATAAATTATAAAAATTATGGTATATGAAAATAATGCAATCAACTATTGCATGTAGAACATGTATAATTAAATTTAATATATTTAGTAATTATAATTTTTCAAAATAAGTTAATATATAATATATTATTATTTATTTATTATATGATTAATATGGTGCTTCTGAGATATTTTAAAATATCTCCAGAAAAATACGTGTCATACTAATTAAGACCCAAGTTAAGAGATTCAATTGTTATAATCCTTAACATTACTCTTTTATTATTATACATTTATACTCTTGGAAAATTATTAAAGTTGACAGTTATTTTCAATATACATATTCAATAATTGGTCGGTGGGTGGGTTGGATTCTCGTGTCGTTTTAGTTGTGGCTATGCATATCACTTGCTACCTTGTTGCTTCGGAGCTAGAAGTCTCTGTGAATCATCGTCACCTTCCATACTTAGAATGACAACCTTGCCCCCATAATCATAAATACTATAGCAGTCACATTTATTAAATTTAAATTATAAGAAAAATTAGAATGACAACATGACCCCATAATCATAAATAATATAGCAGTTAACATTTATTAAATTTAATTTATAAGAAAAGGGGAGTTTTTAGTGGGACCAAGCAGTTTAAATCTGTACCTAACCAAGTTGTTAGGTATGCTTTGGCTGTATGAGCTCCAACTTCCCTGAAAAATGATGATATTGAACCAATATTACAGTCAACTGACTAAACTACCAACACTTCCCTTGCATTGTCAACAATACAATCCGTGGAAGTGTTTAAAAGATAAAGATTTTTGTACTGTTTATGTTAATAAATAACACCATCAGTTTGAAAGTGAATTATGTCATTGAAATTAACTCTCCGTTTGGCACCTCTAAGGTGTGCATAAATGATTATCCCACAATAATTTTGATAAAAAAACTTATAATAGTTTTATTATTGTTGTTAAAATTATTATTTTAAAATCATGATTTAAAGTAAAAGAGCAACAGCACTCTGATATTGAATGGAGCCTAAAACTTGTTTGATAATTTGCATTTTTTAGGTATGGCATTGAACAAGAGTACACTCTTCTTCAAAAAGACATAAACTGGCCCTTAGGGTGGCCAGTTGGCGGCTATCCTGGCCCTCAGGGACCTTACTACTGTGGCGTTGGCGCTGATAAGGCTTTAGGCCGAGACATTGTGAATTCTCACTACAAAGCTTGCCTTTACGCTGGAATTAACATCAGTGGCATTAACGGTGAAGTTATGCCGGGTCAGGTATGCCTCATACCAAAACTCTCACACCTCAATTTATTTATTTTATTGTGTCTTTGTAAGTTATTTCATGTTAGCCATTTATTTATTTAACAGTGGGAATTTCAAGTGGGACCCTCTGTGGGTATCTCTTCTGGTGATCAGTTATGGATGGCCCGGTACATACTCGAGGTATGCAAATGAAAATAATTACATATGCTTATAAACTGTAATCATATTCTGAATTGGTTTTTTATCTCATCTTATTAACTACTTTTATTCTGCTTAATCCAACAGAGAATTACTGAAATTGCCGGAGTTGTTCTTTCATTTGATCCAAAACCAATCAAGGTTCATTTTGACTCTACTATCACATTTTTAGTACGTGATTTAATTACTCAATTAGTTTGCTTAATCCTTCTTGAATTTTTCTTTAAATAATCAGGGTGACTGGAATGGTGCTGGTGCACACACCAATTACAGGTACATACTAAACTAATTTTCCATAACAATGACAAGAACATGGGAATAGCATTTTTAATTTTTCGGTCAGTTTCTGTTTTCTTGCAGCACCAAGTCTATGAGGAATGATGGTGGAATTGATGTGATCAAGAAGGCAATTGAAAAGTTGGGAAAACGCCACAAGGAACACATTGCTGCTTATGGAGAGGGCAACGAAAGAAGATTGACAGGTCAACATGAAACTGCAGATATCAACACTTTCTCTTGGGTATGTGACAACCATTTTCTTCGATCCAAAGATTTGGAATGCGTCAAATATATTACTATGACCTTTTTCATTTCATTGTATAAAATAATTCTCCATTGGTCCTAATTTATTTCTTTTGCAAATTAAAGGGTGTTGCTAACAGAGGTGCTTCCATTCGTGTTGGTCGTGACACTGAGAAAGAAGGAAAGGGTAAGCATATCTCTCAGTTTTTTATTATAGCTAAGTAGTATCGTTAACCATTTCCCATATTGCTTTTTATTTTTGTTTTGCTAATTTTTTATTTCTTGTTATGGTTGGCAGGATACTTTGAAGACAGAAGGCCAGCTTCAAACATGGACCCATATGTTGTGACTTCGATGATTGCTGAAACCACCATTCTCTGGAAGCCTTAGAAAGCAACTCGAGCATGGGCGATGAAGAAATCTAGGGAAAATGAAATCTTAAATTGAACCAACCACAAAAATAATTCTTATGTCTTTTTTTTTCCTGTTTTTGTAATGCGTGTGTGCGATAATTCTTATGTTTTTATCTATGTAATGTGTGTATGCATTTAGGTCTGGTGTTTGAATTTGTTCTTTGCCATTCAAAACTGAGCAGTGTTTTTCTTTTTCTTTGTTCTTGGAATGACCAGTTGTGCTTATTAAAACTACTTTTTTTCTGTTGAAAAAATAAAGGAGATTTAGCACTTTTGGGAACCATTTAGGTGCTGGGAATTCAAATGATGACTTTAGAATGGATTGTAGCTTTATAAATTAAAACTACTTTTTTTCTGTTGAAAAAATAAAGGAGATTTAGCACTTTTGGAAACCATTTAGGTGCTGGGAATTCAGATGATGACTTTAGAATGGATTCTAGCTTTATAAATTTTAATAGGGTGCGGCTACGTTGATATTGATTTAGAATATTTTTTAAAATTATATAATTAAAATTATAATATGTTTTTTATTATTTATTATTTTATATGTACGATTATAATTTGTGCGCTTTGTAGCAATGACCGTTTAAATAACATTCATAAAGCTGGAGTTTTGCCACAATAGCTGAGCCTTGTGGCAAATTTACATAAATAATCTTCTTCGTTTTATATTTTTTATTAATAACTTTTTTATATTTTTCCTATCTTAATTAGCCAATCTCCAATTTTTCAGACTAAGATATCCTTATTTCGTGATTAGCTAAATTTTTCGCAACAGTTACTCGACTTCTGAGAAGACGATCAGAGACACAACACCGGAGATATCAGAGGTAATATTTCTGTAATTTTTTTTCTTTTTAAAGAAACTCGGGCAGCCGCGGCAGCCATCGCACCAGATTTGGTGCGACGGGCATCCGTCGCATTTCCGTCGCACCAAACCTGGTGCGACGCTACCAGTTTCAGATTCTGGAATTTAGTGCGGCGGTTGCCTGTCGCACAGGTTTAGTGCGACGGTACCAGTTTCAGATTCTGTAATTTGGTGCGGCGGTGTACCTGTCGCATAATTTTTGTGTGACAGGATGCTTGTCGCACTTGTAATATTTTCTGAAATTTTACGAAAGAATTTTTTTTTTAATTTGTAAATTATATAATTGTAATTTAATAATGTTATATTTAGTAATGAAATATGATGATTCTCATGTATGTACTGGCATGATGTAGATACCTTACGCTGCTCATTTTCCTGGGCGTATTACAAGTATGTGTAAGTTATATACAGTCGTAAAAGCTATTGAGGGTAAGTTAACAAAACGACAATTGCAATTATTCAAAAAGGATATATTTGGCCATTTCTTAGAGTGTCGAAGCTTTCCATTCGATGGTGTGATTATGCATAATTTGTTGCTAAGACAAGTGGCTCAGTAATGAGACAGATCGGTTGTGGTTTGAAATTGGTGAGCATTTGATACGCTTATCAATTGGAGAGTGGTGTTTAGTTACGGGACTTTGTTGGGGTGAAGACAGATGTACCAAAAATGATAAAAAGAATCATAGGTCGCTTAATCACGTATTTTGATGGTCCGTTTCGCAATTTAAATCTCGACGAGTTCGACTGAAAGGTTTGGTAACTTAGACTTGACGCTATGGACGACATTGATGCGATAGAAAATTGCACTCTTTTATTTTGCGCAGACGAGTTCTAAATGGAAGAAAAGTTCATAGTCGGATAAACTTTTCATTGCTTAACGAGGTGGATGACATTGATCACTTTCGAAACCGTCCATGGGGTCGTTTGTCATGAGAAACGATATACGACAGTCTTGACAATGCATTGTATGGTAAAATGGAGAAATTTAAGAAGACTCGCTTGGAAAAGCCAAATCATAATATTAAAAAGTACAATGTTTACGGCTTTACATATGGAGTTCAGGTACGTTAAAATCGTACTACATTAAAATTATATTATTCGATAATTGTTTGTTAATAGTAAATATTTAATACTTTTTTAATATTGTCATTTTACTTATTGTCATTTCCGCGATGTTCGTGGTAAGAATACTATATCTCCTGCCTTCGAACTCAGACCTTGCCCAATTACATATCCCCACATTATTCTCAAAGTAATCAGCTGCACTGGAATGGAGCATCCACAGAGCCTCAAGTTGTTTTCTAAATTCTTCGTGCCCATATGCTTTTACGGCTATTATAAAGATCGACTCGAAATCATCCCAAACAATTGGGACATCTTGAATTTTGCTTTGATATTACCTTTCACATGGTAAAAACAAATGCCATGAGCAAGATAACTGAATACTTTAAGAACGGCTCTCTTGATGGAAGTGCATCGATCGGAGATAAATGCTAAGTCCGGCATATCACCAATCACTCCATGTAACTTCATCATAAACCATTCCCAAGCATCATTATTCTCCGAATCCAAAACTCCAATGGCTAATCGGATACAATTGATTGTTTCCATCTAAGCGAGTTGCAACAAACATACTTCCCGATATAGACCCTTTGGATGAGTACCATCTACCGCAATCACCGGTCTAATATACTCGTTTAAAACCCTCGATGGAAGATCCAAGAGCTACAAAGTAGTATAAGAAATTACAATCTGCATCTCGTTCAGGTGAGTAATCGTACCTTCATTTGCGACCTTCAAAACATGAGAATATTTGGGTAGTAAGTTATATGACTCTGCAGGATTCCCTCTAATAATTTCTAGACCAACTTCTCTGGCCCGATATGCTTGCTGATATGTTAAATGGACACCATATTCCTGCTGCATGTCTACTCTGATATCATTTGGTGTGTATATCCTTTTTTCTCGAATATATTTTTCAGCAATAATATGACCAACAACCCCGCTCTTTACTTGGTGACGATCAGTCAATAATACTTTATTATGACATGTATGTACATTATCAATTCTCCGAACTACCCAATAAACATTTTCCTCGTTCGAAGGTCTCGTTGCTCGAATACGCCATTTACATGATTCCGAAGAACAGTGGGCCTCAAAACGTGTAGTTGTAGACCTTGCAATCTTAAAATCAAACTTATTCCGAAGGGCAAATTTATGCGACTCAATATTAACTCATTCTTCTTAGAGAACAACTTACCCACACTAATATCATCCCAATTACGACTTCTAATAAAGTCCGGAGCAATCAAGTTTGATGGCATAACCGGAGCAAGACTTATAAGAGGGTCAACAATCGTCATCATCGAGCGGTCCATTGAAGCGATAGATTGATCGTTCGACTATTAGCAGTAATATTATCCTCACGCTCGTTCTCATTGTTAGAAGGAATATCAATAAGATCAACACCCCTATCATTAACACGAACATCATCTGCTTCTGTATTGCCCATGTTATTAATAGGTTCACCATATTGCTTTAAAGATGTTTCTACTGGTAACATCTCTTCTCTAACATCAGGCAATGCAATACCATTATCATCAATAGTGTCATTATTGTCGTGGACTGGAGAGTAATATTGCTGCAACGATGTTGTCCTTGGTAATACCTCTTCTTCAACATCTGGGACAGAGACTGATTCTACAAGTGCCTCAACATCTTCAACATCTTGGGTTGGAACTCTAGGAGATGTGGTAACAAATATAGAAATACATCCAATGTTGGCCACATCAGAGGGTAAATGTAATACAACCTTCACCATTTCATCATTACATATGTCCATGGGTAGTGAACATGCATGATAGGTTGTGTTATTAGACTTAAATGTTGTCTTCAACGTGATATTATATTCATTAGGATTTATCTGTAAAACCTCGTATATTCTTGATAAAAACTGAACAAACAAACAATTTTTTCCAACCAAAAATGCTGTATTCTTAGCATTCACATAATCCATACGACTATCCGCCAATGTCTCCCACCAACCATTATAATGAGTTCAAGTACAACTAAGTCCATTAATCCGACATGATTGAAGAAAATAATTTTATTATCATTGTTAAAAATATAATTACTAAAAAATAAAATATATTAAAAGTGCGACAGGCAGCCAGGTGAGACAGGCTGCCCGTCTCACCAGGCTTGATGAGACAGGCACTCTGTCTCTCTCATCAACTGTCAGACAATCCCAAAATATACCAAAATATAAACCCTAGCTCGCAAACGATGCACATAAATTCATAACACTAATATAAATATTTAATACAATTATATTACCTTACACGCAGTTAGGTAAAGAAGCTCTGATTTTCAGTTATTGAACGTTGTTTGTAGTTTGCAAGAACGGTGAGTGGCTAGGGAACGGGTTGGCAGTTGCAGGAACGAAGTTTTAAATTTATAGTTCTGTAATAAAAATTAAATATGGAGGGTAATTAAGGAAATTTAAGTTTTGATTGGCTAATTATGATAGGAAAAATATAGAAAAGTTATTAGTGAAAAATACAAAACGAAGAAAGTTATTTGTGTAAATTTCCCAAGCCTTTTTGACCATTTATGGGAGTTGCTAAGTTTACAATTTGAGGAAACTTCCTCCTCACACATCAATAGTATGACAGTGGTGAGATTTATATAATTTATATAAGAAGAGTAAGTTACAATAAGTTGTAATTTAGGTAAATTTTATATTGAATTTGAGAATATTGTAATTTAAAAGCCGATTTTTTTGTTTAGCAATCAATCTCTAAATATTTAGGGTGCATTTCATGTATTGTATTATATTATTTTAATATATGTGTATTTTAGTGTTATATTATATTGTATTAATTTTTAATTATACTATATTAGATGTATTATATTAATTTTTTGTGATTAATTTAAATTATATATTTAGAAAATAATATTTATTAGTACTTATAAAATACTAAATATAAAAGTCTTAAATTAACAAAATGAATTGTGTTAAATAATCCAGTAATGATTTATATTATTAATTTTAAATTAATATTATTCAAATTTAAATATTTATTATTAGTTATATTAAATATTAAAAATAGTAAATTTAATTAATGTAATATAATTAAAATGGTGTAATACTATATTATACTATTAAAGTATTTATTATTAGTTATTTTAAATTGTTGAATAATAATCAATTTTTATATATTAATTACTATGTATAATAAAATAATTTAATACTATGTTATATTTTTATTATTATATATTATTCAATTATTAGTTATATAAAGTTATTAAATATTAATCAATTTTATATATTAAATTATTATAATATAATTGAATAATACATTATTTAGTTATATTTTGAATATAATAAAAATATTAGATAATGTAATATTATTGAATAATCAATTATAAAATTATTAATTTATATTAATAATTATAATGTAAAAATTAAAAATATAATATAATATTAACGTATTATATGTATTTATTTATTATTACAAAGTTAAAAACTAAAAATAAAAATATTAACAATGCACTTAGCACCCCAAAAGTATTAGTAATGCAACACCATTTTGCTATTTATCTTACTCTCTCAATTTTTATTTTATATCAAATGGTCACAACCTGTGTTATAAAATATCACTATGAGAAACACGTAAGAACACATTCCCATAATTCGATAATTAGATTGTTCTCACTTGCTCTACCTATATTTAGACTTTGAGCCACAATGATTGTTGTTGTTTTTTTTGTTCTTCTCTTTGGAGGAATGACCAAATTTGGCAAGTTCCGAAATACCCTAACCAAATTGTAAACTCACCACCACAATGAATGTTATGGTAAATTTAGAAATTATGAGAAAAAAATTGTTTGATAATTGATTAGAGGTTAAAGACTTCTTTAATAAGGTTATAACATTAAGGGTCAATTTGATCAAATGTTGTAGTTTTTATAATAATTTATTGTTAGATATGTTGTATAAATCAAACGTGAAGAAATAAAGAAAATTAATTAAATGTTTGGTAAAATTTATTTTTAAAAATATTGTAAATTTGGTTAATCTAATTGTTAAATTATTGTAAGAATATAAATAATTGAAATGAATATAATGTTGAATAAAATTTATTTACATATTTATAGTTATGTATATATAATAATTGATAACTAAAATTATTTTATGAATTTAATTTTTTTATTATCTCAATATAATTTATAATAATAATAATAATCCATTTAAAATTGATGATTTTATTTTATAATAGAATAAGGATAATTTTATATTTTTATAATATATATGATAATATATATGAAATTGTATTAATTGTAAAATTAATTCTCAAAGTCAAATTTTTAAAAACTAACCTTTCATTACTTTTCAAAATCTAGATTTTTAACATCTTCTTTAGTATAGGACTATTTTAATAAAAATAATTTTAAAAAATAATTACTAAATACTAAGATTATCTTTTTTCTTTTTAAAATGTCAACGTATGAAAAACAATCCGTGCGGTCTTAAATACATTTTCGATCTTGTTCAGTGTGTTCGTGTGAGGATAGGGCAGCCCAAGAAGGCCACATGGAAATTAACTATTAATGGGCCTAATCGACAATTCCATTTGGAAGGCGCTGGTGATTACAATTTACAAACCTACAGATGTTGTACGAAACAGAAATCTTGCAGTTGCAAAAAATCACAAAGCCACACCCCCAATATACATACACATACGAACCCTCTCCTCTAATCTCCTCAAACGCAGCTGCTTTCTCGCACCTTGAGATCTTTTCTCTCTCCCACTCAACGCTTTCCCCGCACTTCCTCTCAATTGGGCTTCTTTATCTTTTCACTGTCTATAAAGAGAAATATGCAGCAACCCTTAGCTTGACTTCTGTAATAACCGAAAAAAGAAAAAAAGAACACAAGGTTCGTTTTCACGTCACCCCAACTTCTATTTAATCTTAAACTACATTTTTTTGCATAATTTTTTTTTTTATCCCTTTTCATGTTTTTAGCTTACCCGATGAAGAACTTTGGTTGTTTTTATGTATGCTACGCTAAATGAAAGCTGCTTAGTTGGTTTGTTAGTGTTTCTATTGTTTTTAATCTGTAATTCAATTGCATATTGAAATATGCATTGTTTATGTGCCGGGTTCTGTTGTTCTTTAATGTAGTTAAAATGATTTACTAGCTATTTCAGCATTTGCAGTGTACTTGGAGTTGGGAGTAAGAAGCTGCTATGTATGCTAGGAGATTAAGAAGTCAGAGATGGGGTTCCATGTTTCAGCCATCTAAATATTTTTTTGGGCAAGACGGGTTGATAAATCGTGCTTGTTTTCGATCTTTTAGCCACGCTTCTGCATTGAGAAACCACTCTAAGGATGGTACTTTGATTAGAAGATATTTTTTAGGTTCAATCTCTTCGTGGGGAGTTGTGAGGTCTAGTTTGTGTTCGAATAGTATTCAGTTACGTGCCTTTAGCTCTGAAGCTGATGGAAGGAATGCAAGTGGGAATAATCATAAACCCATTGATGATGGTGCTAACCTTGATAAGGGAGAGAAGGGAAGGACTCGAAGGGAAAAGGTTAAGGAAGATGTGAAGAACAAGGATGCACACACTCAACTTGGAGAGCAGGAACAAAAAGAATGGCTAAATAACGAAAAGGTTGCTATTGAGAGTAAAAAGAAAGAATCACCTTTTTTGACTAGACGTGACAGGTTCAAAAATGAGTTCTCAAGGAGGATTGTTCCATGGGAGAAAATAAACATTTCTTGGGACACATTTCCGTACTACATCAAGTAATTATCCATCACTGTTATTTGTTGTCATCCTTATTTTGTCTTCATGATCAGCGTGGTTGTAATTGAGTTCTTTTATTTATTTATTATATAGCGAAAATACCAAAAGTCTTTTGGTGGAATGTGTTGGTTCCCATTTGAAACACAAGAAGTTCACTGCTACATTCGGTGCTCGTTTGACATCTTCAAGTGGTAGAATATTGCTTCGAAGTGTTCCAGGTTGTTAAATTTTCCGTCCGAGTTAAACCATGTGCTTCTGCATTTTAACTTATTAAATTACATTCTGGAAGTTCAAAGTTAATTGGATTAAAAGTGATGCCATCTGTAGGTACTGAGCTTTATCGAGAGAGATTAATTAGAGCACTTGCACGAGAGTTACAAGTCCCCCTGTTGGTGCTTGACAGTAGTGTTCTTGCTCCTTATGTAAGATTTGAATACTCTGCAAATGTTAAGATATTATTTTTCCCCCCTTTAAAAAAGTGTTCCAAGTAAATTTTAGTCATTATGTATGTTCATTTTGGCATAGGATTTTGCTGATGATTCATCAGACTGTGAGTCTGATAATTATGAGGAAACTTCAGAGTCAGAAGTTGAAGATGAGAATGATGCGAGTAATGAAGAAGAATGGACAAGCAGTAACGAGGCGAGAACTGATGGTAGTGATAGTGAAGTTGATATGCAGGCTACCGCTGAGGCAGCACTCAAGAAGCTTGTTCCCTTCAACCTAGAAGAGTTAGAGAAGGTATGATTTTACCAGACTAAAGTGAATTCAATTAAAAATATGGCGGTGATTATTTATCTTGAATATGTGAGGATCTGTCAGAGTTCTTATAGTATTTGGAGATGAGAATATAACCTGTCAGAATGACGTACAATTTCAAATATGGCTTGATTGTCTTATACGTGATTTCTACATTATCTTTTATATCTTAGCAAACCAAAGGCGAAATTTGTGAACCTATTATGATATTGCCTGAGTCTGAGGCATGTATTATGTTTGCAACAGAAGTAAGAGCTAATCTATCAATATGAGTCATTATAGATTTATAGGGTAGGAGACATCATTCAAACTTCAGTTTCTTAATTAAGCAAATAAGGATTATCATTTATGAGAAACCAAGGAAATAACCAAACTAGAGAAATAACATTTTGAGCTCTTGTAAACCTTTTCAGGATATATATTTGTCAAAGTAGGAGCAGTTTTAAACTGTTATAATGATTGGATTAGGCAGGCATTTAGGTCTGCGGTTGATCTTGGGCAGCTGGGAAGTTGGAACGTGCCAACAAGAGATTCCGTTTCTCGGAATTGTATCCAATAGAATATATTTTTTTCTTCTTGCAATTCTCTAAAAAATCTTAGAACCCCTTTGCTAAATAGGTTAGTTAAAAAGTGTTAATCTCTTAGCTTCTTTTCTCTGTTATTTGACTCAAAACGAAATTTTAAATTTCTAGTGAATGGGCTTATATTGGTATATAGTAATATAATCTGTGGTATAGCTTGTTCACAAAAGTTTCTTCTGGTCCATTTTTCACTTTGCAATTACACCATTGATATATTTTCTTTTATTATTTTTATTAAAAAAGTTACATATTCTGTAGTATAGCATATTCATGAAAGTTTGTTTTCACTTCCAGTATCATTTTGATCCTTGATTCATATTTACAATTATCGATAGCTTGTTTTCTGCTGTATAAATGTCTCACGTAAATACGAATTTTTTGAGTTATATTGTTACCAAATTGAACTATGAGTTATGATTTATCTTACTGATCCTGATCTTGCTTTTGTCCAGCAGAAGCTCGCTGGAGAACTTGACAGTTCTTCTGAGTCATCAAAGTCTGAGGCTGCTGAGCCTTCTGATACATCCAAACGGCTGCTAAAAAAAGGTATTATGAACCGAACTGGTGTGGTTTTTTTTAAAAAAATTTAAAAAAGAGATCATATTAAATCTCTATGGCAATTGCCCAGAAAAGACTGCATGGAAATTTTTTAATGCTGGCCAAGAAAAATATAGTTTTTTTTTTTTTTTTTTCACTCTTCTCCACTTCACACTCATGCACAGATCTACTACTGATTAAACCAATCTAGCAAAAGGCATATGTGGTAGGGGAAGGAGAGAGTGAGGAATATACAGGGAAAGGAACTGTGTGTTGCAGCTGACCAGAGGTGTTTGAGTGCAGAAGAGTGTGTTAGTAACAATAGGATATGGTATTAATGGCTGGTAGATGAGAATTATTCATTATTGTAGGCCAATTTTTTGTTTTGGTTTGAATTTTCTACTTTCTTGAAATCAAAATTGAAACTTTACTCACTGCTTATTCATTTTCATAAGCTGAAACTGAACTAAGGAATTTGTAAAATTGAACTTATTTCAAATAAAAAAGGTGGGGCTAATTTGGTCTTGTAATTTCATCAGCTCTTAATCACATCCCTTGGTAACGGCAATCACAGAGTTGACTTTATTAATGTCAGTTGGTTTGAAGTTAGAAGTGTAATTGTGATGAAGATGATGTTTTGCGTCAAATGCTAATGAAAGTTTTGATTTTGGATATTTGCATATGTCTTTCTGCATGTGCTATGTGCTAACAATCTAGTTCCGTTAATAAAATAACTCAATGTACTTTTAATAGAGAAATCTCTGATCAAAGATGGAAATTATCTTGATTGTTTTCTGTATTTATTCTTTGAATTTAACTATTTCATGTTACTTTCTGATCTTTTCTTAGGAGATCGAGTGAAGTACATTGGGCCTTCTGTACGTGTTGAAGCTGATAATAGGTAATAAATTGAATACTGTCTATAACCTTTGCATATTTAAGATAAAATCTACTTTCAGAATCTATATACCCCCATCACTTCTTTGGAAGCTAGTAAAGGCCTGTTGCATGTTAGAGCAGGTCATTGGTCAGACAATTCAAATGAATGGATATGAGCTAATTGTAGTTCACTAAGAAAATACAGTCTGTAGTGTATAAGAGTAACTGAAACTTGGAGATAAGTTGAAGAATAAAAGAAATCACTGATAATCTTCACAAAAATGTGAATTTGTGTAATTTTCTTTACATTTTACATGATATTCTAGCATGAAAATATTCTATATTTTGTCATTTACTTATTACGAGAATCTTGAGGAGCTTCCTGTTTGAATCAAGCACATTTGAGTTCTACAATTTTTATTGGGCTAGATAGTAGATATCTATCTAGAGGACAGAATATATGGTCCATTATCATGGATCAACTTATGCGAGTTTCTCACCTTATGATCTGAAACCTATCTTTAAGTGCAGAGAGAAAAAAACCGATTGTCTGTAATCAACTAGGTTTACACAAGTTTCTCATCCCAAGGCTTAAGTTGTTTAGACGCACAACAGGTTTATAAATTATAATCTACTTATTTTGAATTATGCATCGAGTATTGGGTTTCTTCCCCGGAGCCCCTTGCTTTCCTGTGTGCTGCTTTCTTTGCCAAACTTACATTTGGTCTGCAGGACCATTGTTATTATGTCACTGTAGATAAAATACAACTTAGATTCTGAAAGATAATCAAATGAATGGCATCTATCTGGATACTGGATTTTATTGCAGAAATCTGAATACCTGTTTTGTATTGAATTACCTTAACCACGTAACGTCGTCAGCTTCTCCACATAAGTACCTCGTAAGCAAATTCTGACAAATAATGCTCTGCCATAATTAAGAAATATAGACTCCTCTTCCCTTGGACAATGAGGAAAGGACAAATAAACTAAGAAGATCATGAAGGGGGTGCATACTCACAATTTTTTAACTTACACAAACTCAATTATTATTTATATGTATTTGTACTTTTTCTGCAGATTTTGCTTTGCCAATTGCATAAACTGACTTTAACCTAATTATATAAATGGCGAAAAGTTCACAGACTTTTGAGTAATATCTTCACCTATTAGAAGCTGGTGATGTTCATGTGTTTAGCTTTGGTGACCGCATGAGTTTAGGCTCTCATCTCCTTACAAGTTAAAAATATCCTTTAATGCAAGTGGATTTACATCATTATATTGTTAATCTTATCTGGTGATTTTAATTTCATGTGTCTGCTTTTTTGGATATTGTGACTTTTAAATTCAGGATTATATTATATTTTTATCTATTTATCTTGAATTTAGTTGATATAGTGGGGAGTTTTTTCCTCCTTCCAAAGTATATATGATTAGTTTGCATGTGGGGCTTAGGATATTAGCATATTTATATTACTTAGCTGCCTGTTTTTGGATCTAAAACAATGTGCAGACTGATAGCCTTGCTACTAGAGGGTCATCTTTTTGTTATATTTTTATGAACCTTTTGGTATAAACTCATCCAACTGTGAACTTTGGCTTCACGGTCTTGTGATATTAACTTATATGTGCATCACAGGATCATTTTGGGGAAGATAATGACATCTGATGGTCCGAAAAATGCTTATACCATTATTCCTGACAGGTGGGTTGGTAAGTCGTCCCGGTTTAGAGAAGAAAAACTCATAAACACCTCTTGTTGAAACTGCAAGTGTCGGTGGTTTATTTTTCTTGTTAGGATCAATGTAGGTTCCTTGTTTTGTCATAGTTTTAACTAGTTATTTGATGCTGAAAATATTATCTAACTCGCTAGTTGGGTTATATGTTATTAAAAAAAAAAATTATATATATATATTTTTTTTTTGCTTTGAGTTTTCAGATTTGCCTTTTTATACGCAAACATTTTTAGCTTGTAAAAAGGTTGTTTTATTCTTAAATACACACACATGCATACCAGTCTAAGTCTTCAGCACTAGTCTTCTTAGGAGTTAGACTCCACAAAAGATCTGGTTTATAATAATTAATAACAGTTAACTTTTGTTTTTTTTTTCACCCACTTTTATTTGGGTTGGTTCAGTGTCTTCTGCGGCCTTAGGAACCTTTCTATTTTTTTTTGTGGAATTTTCTGAAAGAAGTTGGTTTTCTGCTTACTAAAATTTGATGTTGAAGGAAACATTTCTAGTTCAATCAAAACATAGGACACTGTAGAAGCTTTCTCTAAGTTTTGGCTACAGTAACAGTAAGGTTTACATGATGCATGGTTATTAGAAGATAGAAGAACCATATTGAGGCACTGAAGAATATTTAAGACATGTATTTGTTCACACTACAGGCATTTGTACACATATACTTGCCCCCCCCTCCCAAAAAAAAAAAAAAACCTGATGAATGGTTTTGTTTTCCATAGAATCAGCATATGTACATGGAGAATTGGAACTGGTTGCCTCTTTCAAAGTCTAGCAATATATATCCTTTCACCATTAACCTTTTTGTGATTACTTTGCAGTATGCCTGTTCTTTGTGTATATTTTCCAAGTGATTGCTATTATCCAAGCCAAGACCATACCTGGGTAGTTTTGTGGGTAGACGGTTGAAGTAGTTAGTTCTCTGCCATTAACACATGGTGCATGTTATTAGATAATTGATTGGGCCTGATTAAACATGGTAGGCTTAGTGTGGCTTGTGTTGAGTACATTTACCGGTCATTAACTCTGTTTCTCTTTATGTTGGCAATGGTTTCAGTTCTATGAGAAAATAAGAATTCTTGCTTGCTTTTCTTTTAGATTAAGATAATTAGGGAAATGCTATAATATTCAAGTCAGATTTGTTGGTCTTATGGCATAAATGAGCATGGCGATGGCTCTGAATTAAAAGCACTGTAACACTTGGAGGAAGATTTAGAATCAGAAGTTTGATTCAGTATAGAAAAAAATGCAATAAGTTTAGGTCGTAAACTGCGCAATTTTTCTAATGAATGGGCCCTGTTTATTGATTTGGGCCTCTGATCTGTTTGTTGGTGTAATTAGACAGTGATTATCTTGAATAAACTGCTACTGTCTTAAATCCCAGAATTAGTTCTAGCTTTATAGTCTGTATCTAGTCTTTGAATTTATCGAGCAGTCAACCACTATAGCTTACTTCAGTAGTTGATTTGGATCTGAACGACAAGACTTCCTGCAGCTGTGAAAGAGTTAATCCTTTGAATGCCATCCAGTGCTTTAACCCTTAGTTTAAGTCTGTCCTCAATATATTTTTGCAGCTTTGATCAAAGTATCCATATTTGCAGGCCTTTATCCAGTGGTCAACGTGGAGAGGTATTTGAGGTGAATGGAGACCAAGTTGCAGTCATTTTGGATATCAGTAGTGACAATAAAGGTGAAGGAGAAAAGGATGACAAAGTGGCGGAGCAGCCTGTAAGACCACCAGTTTACTGGATAGATGGTAATATTCTCAAATCAGTGAGGAATATATGTTATAATTTCATTGTTGATGTCATATTGGATTTCCTCAAGTTTTGATAGTTGTCTTTTTAATTTACTTGTTTTCAGTTTCCACTCAATACCATTAACATTAAACTTTCCCACTCCATCTTTCTATTTTTATTTTATTTTTTATTACATATATAATGTTTTTTATCACTGGCCTGTGAGCTACAGAGTAGAGAGAGCCTGTTCTCCCATAAATTCTCTCTCTTGCATTTTTGGTGGGACTTGGTTCTGACAAGTGACTTTACCAACTATGCTAGCTGACAACCATCCATTTTATTTTATTTTTTATTACATATATCATCCTTTTTATTGCTGACCTGTGAGCTACAGAGTAGAGAGTGCCTGTTCTCCCATAAATTCTCCCTCTTGCATTTTTGGTGGGACTTGGTTCTGCCAAGTGACTTTACCAACTAGGCTAGCTGACAACCATCCATTTTCACATATCTTCACTATAATATAAGGTTGGATATGGATGGATTAGTGTACATAAATGTTACTGTCATTTGTTTGTAGCTGTAAGCCTGTAACTTCTGATTAAAAAGAAAAAGAAATTTTCAACCGTTAGGAATAATTGTTTTCTTGCCATGCATGTGCCAATTTCATTTGGAAAATCATAGTTAATGTTTGATTGTTATCCTTTTTATTTTTGTTTATCTAGATGTAAGCAATCTGAAATTTCTACTCTGGTACAGTTAAGCACATTGAGCATGATCTTGATACACAGGCAGAGGATTGCTATATTGCAATGGAGGCATTGTGTGAGGTATCATGATAAAACTTTTATCTATTTTTTATCTGAAAATTTCTAATGTATGTTGAGTCCCAAGCTTCTTCTAAAGGTCCCTCTTTCCTTTTTCGTGTAAACCATTATGAAAACTCTATTTGATGTTTATTTTTGCTTTGTTTTCAGGTTTTGCATTCCACACAGCCTCTTATTGTCTACTTTCCAGACTCCTCTCTTTGGTTGTCCAGAGCAGTTCCCAGGTGTAATCATAAGGAATTTGTCCGTAAGGTGCAGGAGATGTTTGATCAATTATCAGGTCCCGTTGTTTTAATTTGTGGGCAGAACAAAAATGAAACTGGACCGAAGGAAAAGGAGAAATTTGTAAGCTTCATAGTCTAATATCAAGTTATAAATGCATATGGATATAAATAATAATATGCTATTTTGATTGACTTCACCTATTCCACTTGTTTTATGATGCTCAACAGACGATGATACTCCCTAATTTTGGACGCCTTGCGAAGCTGGTAATGCTCCTAACATTTTAGAAAGTTTATGCATTTGACAAGCTATTTTTGTTAAATAAATTGCTTTGTTGACTTTTCACTTCTTATTTATAGCAGTTTTATTTTATTTTTTTTCTTGCATTGTTCTGAATAAATTGTATGTTTGTTGTTTAGTTTTGGAATCTGACTTTTGATGTTGTGTTTATGCGTTCAACCTTGTTCTGGTTAGAACACTTAGTAATATGGATTGTGCTGTTCAGAACTTTCATGATGTGTGATGCCATACAATATTTTTGTACCTCTTTTTTAAGATTGGTCACGGAAGCAAGATTATGCAATTTGTGTTGCTCTTTGTTTCCTTTGGCAAATGTCTTGATAGAAGTACTGAGCATGTTTCCCTTCTACTTTCCTGACAATTTATTGGCACATTAGTAGACTAAGGAGACATCAATGACTTTGGCTTTCATGCATATTGTTAATTGTTCTTGTTTTAAAGTTGAACTTTGTGGCAATCTTATTGTTATTTCGCCTACTGTTCTAAGATGTAAATTCAATTTAAATTACTTTAATTTTTCAGCCACTGCCTCTGCAACGCCTCACTGAAGGACTCAAAGCAACAAAGAGATCTGATGATAACGAAATATATAAGCTCTTCACTAATGTTTTATCCATACATCCTCCGAAGGTAAAATGTGTGTTTTAATTTTTTATTAAAAATTTTCAAATTGTGAAGACTGCCGTTGTCACGTATTCTTCAATGTTCTCAATGTGCAGGAGGAAGATCTCCTTAGAACCTTTAATAAACAGGTTGAGGAGGATAGGAGAATTGTTATATATAGGAGCAATTTGAATGAATTACACAAGGTACAGAGTTTTCCCACCACCCCCCGTCCCCCCCATTTTTTTCAATTTTAATGTCCGGGCAATCTTAGTTATTCGTTAAATAATATATGTGGTGTAAAGTCCATTGGTTTTGATGCTTGGATGACTTATTTGAATCTTTGATAGTAGTCATGAATTAAATGTTTTGCAGGTTCTTGAGGACCATGAGCTGTCATGCATGGACTTGTTACATGTAAACACTGATGGTGTGATACTGACAAAGCAGAGTAAGAAACCAAAGCTAACATACTTTTAACAGATTTCAGTACTAATTAATGAGTAGCACGTATATTTGAATATTCCAATACTCTGATGTTGATGTCAAATAATGGTTTTGGTCCCCTTTTTTCATTTCTTGGTTCAAAGTTCGCTACTAATTGACGAGGCAAGATTTTTGAGCAGCATGACAGGTGATACATTTTTGGGTGACAAAAATTGAAGTCTGATTATAAGAATATATGTATGTGGCTATTATATGTGATATAAAAAGGGAGAGGTATCGAGACTCTTAAAAATCGTGAAGTCCATGATTCGACTTTGAGTTATATTTGAAGGATTTCGTTTTACTCATCATAAGTGTAATTAATACTGTTGTTTCCTTATGGCTATTTACCCTATTTGAAAGCTTAATTTTGGATTTGTTGGATCCTTCTCCAAGTTCACAAAAATGTTTTTTTTAGGAAACTCTGCAAATTTAACTCGCTGCAGAATCTTAGTAGTGACTAATAATGTGATGTTTATGCAATTGCGCAATGGTTTGTTACCTACTCAATTCTGTGCAGGAGCTGAGAAGGTTGTCGGCTGGGCAAAGAATCATTACTTGTCATCTTGCTCTTCTCCTTCCGTAAAAGGGCATCGATTACACCTGCCTCGTGAAAGGTATTATTTCATTTTCTTAAATCATGTTTATTGTATCAACATGCTGCATTAGCTTGAAGGTAATTGCTGTCTTTTTATGTTAAAGCCTTGAAATTTCAATCTTGAGGTTGAAGGAGCAAGAAACTGCATCCCGAAAGCCCACCCAAAATTTAAAGGCATGTATTTTCTTGTTATGTTCTTTAAGAATGCTGTTCAAATGATGGAACGTATTGAATTTTGTCCTTCACCTCTGACATATACTATCCTTTGGCAGAACCTTGCGAAGGATGAGTATGAAAGTAATTTTGTCTCAGCTGTGGTACCTCCTGGTGAAATTGGTGTGAGATTTGATGATATAGGTGCTCTTGAAGATGTGAAAAAGGCCTTAAATGAGCTTGTTATTCTTCCAATGCGCAGACCGGAGCTCTTTTCTCGTGGAAATTTGTTAAGGGTACTCAATATATATCTATGCAGATCATTTTGATGGAAATTAGAGTAAATTTTGAGCTATGCCTTCACCATTGTGTAATTATATTGAGCTTTTTTCAGCCGTGCAAAGGCATTTTACTCTTTGGGCCCCCAGGAACTGGGAAGACCCTGCTTGCCAAGGCACTTGCAACAGAAGCGAGTGCAAACTTTATCAGCATAACAGGCTCCACTCTAACCTCAAAGGTATGCTGCTTTATCCCAGTTATTAAGATTTGAATTTCCAGGATCAAGTTTCTATCCACTCATCTTAACTTTGCCAAATTCCCTTTCTTGCTTTTAAACTTGGAGAAGCAGTGTTTCAAAACCTTGCCATCTCTACCCTTCTCAAATGCTCACTTTTAAGCAGCAATGGCACTCTCCGAGATTTTTAAGTTCCTTTTTTACTTCCAGCCCCAAACAGGCATCACTCTGGTCCCCTAGACATTGCAAAAGTCAAAGACCAAGTTTATCCTTTGATTAATACCAATGTGTTTGAATAAAAATATATTGGTTAATGTATTTATTAGTTGTTGAGTTTTTTATGATTCCTTTTGGTATCTAAATAAGCATCTTCTTGGGTATGTGGATTCTAGAAAACACACATATAAAGCGCCAAAAGAGAGAATGTCTTGGCTTTCTTATTGTATTTCTTCTTTTTATACATCATATCTAGTCTGTGTTGAAATGTAGTTGGAAATATGAAGTTAGTTGGATAAATGGACATTGACTAATTGTTTATTAGTAATATGCAACCCTAGTTTATAAACATCTGTTCTAATTTCATTGAAGAATTGTTATGTTTCTGCTTTGAATAGAAAATATGTTAAATCCCTATTTCTCTGTGATACAGTGGTTTGGTGATGCCGAAAAGCTTACCAAGGCTCTCTTCTCTTTTGCCAGCAAGTTGGCACCTGTCATAATATTTGTTGACGAGGTAGAATTCTCATTTTTTAAATTTGGCATGATAAGCTGTTGTTTTGCAATCATATCTGTATAAACCTTTGTACTGGTGAAAATATCTTGAAGGGAAATGGAAACTATTCCCAAAAAATCACATGAATTTGTATTTCATATGACATCATCGTTTACTTTGCTTGTGTTTTTGTCAAAAAAGGTTAATTTAAAAAAAAAGATCTGAAAATTTTGGTGGAGAAGCATAAGAATTATAGAAGAGCAACAACTGTAGAGGTATATGGATTCTGAGCCTTCAATCCGAAGGACCTACATTTTCTTTTTGGTACATTTTTTTTATGATCCAATGGAAAATCATCATGAATGGTTTATTCTTTATCTAATCTTCAAGTTGGTAACTCAGTCTGGAAGAATATGTGTAAACCACTTGTAGTAGTGGTCAGAGGTCTTAAGGATGAAATGAAATGCATGAACTTCCGTCCATCTGTGTCTCTAGATTTACGTTCTTGAGATATGGTGATCATCATCTTTAAGAAACATTTGTTTTCCTTTTTAGTCTGTTCATTTTAGCTTTAAACTATTAGTTTATTAGTTTTTTTTTTTTTTTGGTTGGTAAATTGGCCAAGAAACTTGATCAATGGGTTATTTCCCTTCTATATTTTCAGCCTCCCTGTAATAAATTTTGGACTCCATATTATATAGGTTGACAGCTTGCTTGGTGCTCGTGGTGGTGCTTTTGAACACGAGGCGACTAGAAGAATGAGAAATGAGTTCATGTCAGCATGGGATGGATTGAGGTCAAAAGAGAGCCAAAAGATTCTCATCCTTGGTGCTACAAATCGGCCATTTGATCTTGATGATGCTGTCATTCGTCGCTTACCAAGAAGGTAAGATTGCAATATAATACACGTCTCCTGAATAATAATATAGCTTGGAGTTGTTGACCAGTTTTGAAATGGTTCTACAAGCAAGTTCACTTCCTTTTGTATGCTTTTATATGTGGACCTGGTCATGTTGCTTAATGGAATTCCTTTTTGGCTATTTAGGATATATGTGGACTTACCAGATGCTGAAAATCGTATGAAGATTCTTAGAATTTTTCTTGCTCATGAAAATTTAGAATCTGATTTCCAGTTTGATGAACTTGCAAATGTGACTGAGGGATATTCTGGCAGTGATTTGAAGGTAGTACTCAGACATTTACTTTCAATCTTTAAATTTGTTGACGTGTATTTTGTATCTCATACTGTCTTGTGCTCTTGTGCAGAATCTCTGTATTGCTGCAGCATATAGACCTGTCCAAGAACTTCTAGAGGAAGAAAGCAAGGTATGTGCCTTTGGTTTCCAGCTGTTAGTTTGATTTTAATGTAGTATGCAAGATCATTATAAGGACTGTGCTTTTGTTCATCTTAATTGTGGGAAAATTGAAATTTCAGATCATTCTACTTTGTGATGAACTTTATTGCTATTCGGTAACCTAAAAAAGTATGTAGAAGTCAGAAAGAAAATATGTTATACAAATTAGTGGAATTTGTTTGCTTTCTTACAAATTGGAGGAAAAAGGAAAAACCTTTTTTATTTCATGTAAGTAGTTAAAGCTATCTGTGTGCAGTGCATTTCCTTCCATAAAAAGTTACTCGGTGAGATGGAGTGCTGTTCGTGCACTCTCTTTTGCACCTTGTAGTGTGCTGCCTTGATTGGAACAGCAGTTAATTTATAATCAATGGTCAGTGGTAAATTAGAGACGATAACTTCTAAACTTAAACATTGGAATCTCTTGCCATGTCCATGAGATAAACATTGAAACTATAGGTCACTTTTTCATTCTTGTTGGAGGAATTGCACCATGATGTGATATTATCAGACAACTCACAGAGTAGCTATAGCTTTGAATTACATGTTATTTTATGTTGCTTAATCTGCAATCTTTATGGTGCAAATCTACAATCTATAGTCTTTATTGCTATTTGATTGTGGCCTGCCAATGAATTTTTTCAGTCTTTTATTCAGAGAGGCAAAAATGATGCAGCTCCAGTATTGAGGTCACTTAAATTGGAGGACTTTACTCAGTCAAAAGCCAAGGTAAGGAATTTTGCCGATTTATCCCATTTGTATACTCTTTCGTTTTGCAAATACACTTTGTTGAACTTTGGTATTCATGATCTATTCCGTAGGTTGGCCCTTCTGTTGCTTATGATGCCGCAAGCATGAATGAGTTGAGAAAATGGAATGAACAGTATGGAGAGGGGGGAAGCAGGAGAAAATCACCTTTTGGATTTTGAAGCTAACACAACAGTTTTTTTTTTTTTTTTAATTTATTTTATTATTGATTATTTATTCTAGGAAAAAAGGCTCCAGGTCCGGTCTTGATATATCACTAGAAAGAATTCTCTCGTTCATACATTATGTGTTGGGTGAGAAAGATCTCCAGTCTCAATCATACAAGGTGGTGTATTCTAGTAGGCCGTGTTTGTAGAGTAAATTTTTTCACCTACCCACACAATCAAAATTTACAGGCAAAAGTTATGCCATGTATGTTGTAATCTTAACATTATACAATTTTTTTTTTTAATTTTTTCTTGTTTTAGATAAGCAGATTATGAACAGTTTTGAGCATCATTATAGTTGGTAGCTTGAGAAATAAGTTCAATATATAAAATCTTTATTTTTTGTGGGAAATTGACATTTATAGCTAGTTAAACTTTTTATTTTTTATAATTAATCCCTTTAATTATTTTCTATCAATATTAGCCAAACAAAAACGTTTTATTCCAAATTATTCTCCTTATTTTATTTTTATTTCATCGTTATTTTATTCATTCATCTTCCTCGTCATCTTCTTTTCAAATTAAAATCGTAACTAATTTTTTGATTTTAATCATTATTAGCAGTGTCAAACGGGAGATCGAAAAAGTTGACCGTAAAAGTAAATTCTGTTCAAATAGATGTGAATTCATCATAAATATAACAGTAGAATTTGAATTTAAAAACTTAGGCAAGGTAATAAATTTTTGTATAACTGACTATTTAATAAAATTTATTTTGTGTAGTTTAAATAAAAAGGTGTTTAAAATGTACAATATGATATGTGTGGTGTTGGGTTATGTTTTTATGCAGTCGAGAGACAACATTGATGATTGAGTCGAGAGACAACATTGATGATTGAGTTGTCAAGACCAGGCCGTCAATTCCTGCATGTCGCACTTTTTTTTTTTTTTTCCTTTGAGTGATTATAGTTTCTACTATATAATTAATTTCTTTTTTTTTTTAAATAATTGTATGATTAATGGATTTAGTTGTACTTGAATTGTGTTATAATGGTTGGTGGAAGACATCGACAAATGGCCATATGAATTATGTGAATACTAAGAATACAGTATTTTTAATTTGTATAAAAAGATTGTATGTTTCCTTAGTTTCTAGTAAGAGTATATAAAGTTTTACAGATAAATCCTAATAAATATGATATCAAGATTAGGGATGGCAATTTCCGGGTCCGGGTCCGGGTTTGGGCTTTCCGGTTCCGGACCCGGATAATGAATTTCTATATCGGATCCGGATTAAAACTCGGGTTTTCAATTCGAGTCCGATCAAGTTTAACCTGGAAAAATCTGGTTTCGGATTCGGGTTTTAAACCAGATTTGTTAAAATTTATTTAAATTAAAATAAAAAATAATTATTTACAATTTAAAAATAATTTTTGACTAAAATAAAAAAAATATATTTATATTTATATTAAATACTTTTAAAAATTAATATATAAATAAATATATCCGAGTCAGGGTTCCGGATTTCGAACATTAAACCCGGACCGGATCCGAAAATATCCGGGTTCCCATTTTAACATCCGGATTCGGAAAAAATTAATCCGGTCATGGGTTGAACCCGGTTCGGAAAATCCGGGTTCGTCCGAGTCAGGCCGAGTCCGGGTTGAGTTGCCATCACTAATCAAGATGAAGACAACTATGAAATCTAATAACATAACCCATCGTGCATGTTCACTACCCATAGACATATGTAATGATGAAATGGTTAAGGTTGTGTTACATCTGCCCTTTGATATAGCCAACTGTAGATGCATCCCTATATTTGTTAACACATCTCTTTGAGTTTCTAGCCAAGATGTTCAAAATGTTGAAGCACTTGTATAACCTGTCTATGACCCCGATGTTGAAGAAGAAATGTTACCAAGGACAATATCGTTGCAGCAATATTATTCTCTACTTCACGATAATAATGACACTATTGATAATAACAACATTACGTTACATAATGTTGGAGAATAGATGTTACTACTAGAGACATCTTTAGATGAACGTTACTCTCCATTTCAAAATAATTATTTCTACGAAAATGGTGAACCTATTGATGTTTGTGTGAAGATGTATAATAGTACGAGCGTCACTCATCGCAGTAGTCCAATTGGTAATGGGAGTATTGATCCTTCCTATATTCCTTTTAACAACGAAAATGAGCATCAGGATGATATTGAACGTTAGGATAATATTGCTACTAATAGCAGGAGCAGTCGATCTACTGCTCCAATAGACCATTCGATGAGGACAGTAGTTGACCCCCCTTGTAAGTCTTGCTCCAATTGTGCCATCAAACTTGTTTTCTCTAGACTTTTTTAGAAGTTGCAATTCAGATGATATTAGTGTGGGTAAGTTGTTCTCTAAGAAGAATGAGTTAATATTGGAGTTGCGCAAAGTTGCCCTTCGGAATAAGTTCGATTTTAAGATTGCACGGTCCACAACTACACGTTTCGAGGCCCATTGTTCTTCCGAATCATGTAAATGACGTATTCGAGCAACGTGACCTTCGAACGAGCAGAATGTTTATTAGGTAGTCCGGAGAATTGACAATGTACATACATGTCATAATGAGGTACTGTCTGACGGACGTTACCAAGTAAGGAGCCGGGTTGTTGGTCAAATTATTGCGGATAAATATATTTAGAAGAAAATGATATACACTCCAAATAAAATCAGAGTAGACATGCAGCAAGAATACAATATCCAATTAACATACCAGCAGACATATCAGGCCAGATAAGTTGGTCTTGAAATTGTTCTCTCATATTTTGAAGGTCACAAATGAGAGTACAGTTACTCACTTTGAACGGGATGAGATGGTAATTTCTTATACTACTTTGTAGCTCTTGAATTTTCCTTCAAGGGTTTTAAATAGTATATTAGACCAGTGATTGCTGTAGATGATACTCATCTAAAGGGTCTATATCAGGGAATCATTATTCTTGCAACATGTTTAGATGAAAACAATCAATTGTATCCGTTAACCATTGGAGTTTTGGATTCAGAGAATAATGATGGTTGTGAATGGTTTGTGGTGAAGTTATATGAAGTGATGACGATATGATAGACTTAATATTTATCTCCGACCAATACACTTCCATTAAGAGAGCCGTTCTTAAAGTATTCCGTAATACTTCTCATGACTTTTGTTTTTACCATGTGAAAGGTAATATCAAAACAAAATTCAAGATGTCCAAAACTATTTGGGATGATTTCGAACTTATCTTTATAAAAGCTGCAAAAGCATATGGACACGAAGAATTTAGAAAACAACCAGAGGCTTTGTAGATGCTCCACTTCAGTGCAGCCGATTACTTGGCAAATGATGTGGATGCTCCATTCTAAAGAGCTCCATTCTAAAGAGCATTTTACTAGAATTTGTGCATGTCGTACCAAATTCTAGAATATAGAAATTGGTGTGATTGCGCCAGTGGATGCCGCGCGATGGGCAGCCAACACCCATGACTATAATTTTTTTAAAAAAATTTACTGAAAAAAATTAAATAGCTGACTAACCTATTTCGTCGTTGATAGCTAGATTTCGGAGGATTATGGGATCGGAAAGGGTTAGCGACGATGAACAAAGAAAAAGAATTGTGTGAGAGATAACGAAAGGACAGTTTGGTCCTAAACGTTTATGTTTGACTAATTATAATAGTTAAAACTTTCGAAGATTATTTGTGAAAAAAAAAATATTTTAAGATTATTTGTGTCAATTTCCCATTTTTCGTTTTCCCCATCTTTAGTTCAATTCTTTACTTTGTTATATTTATTCTGAAATGGCAGCTCTTCTTGTATGTGATTTAATCATATTCATGTTCTTTCATCTGTATAATTTCAGTGCTTCATTGTAATTTACTCAATTAAATTGATTAAATTTTGTGCTCTTCAACTAAGTTTTACTGTAGATAAAGCATTTTGTTGCCCTTTTTTAATCCATTCTAAGATAACTTTTCAGAAAACTGGAAAGAAATTCACATTGTTACATTAATTGAATGTTGTATTTAGTAATAGAACCAAAACTTGCACCATAAATTGGGGCTATTGGATCCAACCGCAAGGCTTCTTCACTGTTTCTGTTGGGGCTTTGTATTTTAGGATTATAGTTATTAAATATTATATGAGAGACAATATTATATAATAACCTTTTATATAGATTTACAAATAGGACAAGTTTGTTTTTTGTCTGAAAATCTAAATAAAATTGAATTAGTTGAATTTTGAATAGAGGTGAATGTGTGAATTTAAATGATATGTTTATTTTTTTTATCTGAATTACTTAAAATAAGTATTAATTGTTTGTTTTTTAGCTTAAAAACACTGAAAATCAATATTTTTATATTTTTGTTCTTACAAATTATAAATTATAAACAAATAATAAACATCTCAAAAAACAAAAGTAAGATAATATATTGTTATAACATAATCATGTTTAATTGAATAAAACTTTTTAATATTCTAAATTAGTATATGTTCATCAATTTTGTTGTTTTTTATGATGTTTTATATGAAAAATATTCATAAAAAATTATAAAAATAAATGCTAATTTGATGAAAATGAAAAATAAAAATAATAATAGTCTACTACTGTATTAGCACAAGTTAAAAAAGATGGGTTATAATATTAATTATTAAATTTTCTTTGGGTAAGGATGAAAATTAATTAATTAGTTATAGATATTTTAAAGAATATTTTTTAATGATATCATTCAGAATTTTAAAATTAAATAAAAAGTTAGAATACTGGATTTAATTTAAAATTTTTATTAAGTTAAAGAAATAAACAGATTTAATGATTTAATTAATTAAAATTAAGTTAATTAAGTCGTTAATTAAAAAAAAAAACCACCCCATTAACTGGAATTTTCAAAATCTTCAAGGACTTAACCTTAAATTACACTAAAATTTTAACCACGTGGGCAATTCAAGTGTGCGTGGCTAGCGGGTACAAAGTGATCGAAACTTTTAGCTAGATGTTCAAGCATGGAGCAGAAAGGCATAATTTGCAAAAATGTCGTCGTTTTGGGTGTCTCGCGTTTCGCGAAGGAGCAGATTCCTAAAACCCTCACTGTCTCTTCTCCTCAGCAACAACAACAAACCGTGTAATCCAATCATAAACCCTAAACTTAACCCTCATATAGCCAAATTGACCAATCATCACCATCGGATTCCAAATTCTGAACAAAATTTCAGAGACGTATGGGCAGCAAGCATCTGTACGACACCGTCGCCGTCAAGTGTAGAGAAAGAGACTAGTACTAGTAATGAGAAATCATCGTGGATTGACTTGTATTTGCCGAGACAAGCGAGGGCTTATGCGAAGCTGGCCCGGCTTGATAAGCCGATCGGGACGTGGCTGCTGGCTTGGCCTTGTATGTGGTCAATTACAATGGCGGCGCCACCTGCACACTTTCCGGATTTCAAAATGATGGCTCTATTTGGCTGCGGCGCTCTCCTTCTACGCGGGGCCGGGTGTACCGTTAATGACCTACTTGATAGGGATATTGATAATATGGTGACTGCTTTGATTCTCCCTCACCGTATATGATTTTAATCTTAGACATTGTCAATATATATATTTTTGTTAGTAATTTTGGTATTTTTGGTTAAAATAAATAATGCCTTAGAGATGTTTTTGAGCTGGTACTTTCACAAAACCCTTTATTGATACCCTCACATGGTGAAGGGAGCGCAAGAGTTCAAAGTTCTCATTGAAGTTTCCAAATTCAGTAGACATTTATGAATTCACTAATGATCAACTGTAGCTTGCGTAGTTGTTATAGTGGTTTGAATGAGTAAACTAAGATTTATAATATATGCATTTTTTTTATTTAATTTAAGCCCTGTCAAAATCCATCCCTCCATATTTTTTGCGTATTCAACTGATTGTGTGAAGTGTTTCTTTGATAGAGGACCGTATATTCAAGAGCTAGATGATTTTATATTTTATATTTGTGTAGTGCAGGTGGAACGCACAAAGTTAAGGCCAGTTGCGAGTGGTCTTCTGACACCATTTCAAGGCCTTTCTTTTCTTGGGGTTCAATTGCTTTTAGGGCTTGGGATTCTTCTCCAGTTGAATAATTTTAGGTTTGTGTTTTTCAACCTATCGATATTTACTTTTCTGATTACCTATGTCTAAAGAATTTTGCAAAATGAGCGGAGTAATGTTGCAAACAACATCCTACATAAAACTATGAATGGAATCTGTTGCTTATATCAGGTCTTTGATTTTCTTTTTTTGTTTTGGTTTGTTGATCTGGTTAATCATTGAAAACTTCACATATATTAAGCATTTATACTTCTTGGGGCTGATTTTGCTTATTTTTGACAGTCGCATTTTGGGGACTTCATCTTTATTGTTAGTCTTCTCCTACCCCCTCATGAAGAGGTTTACTTTTTGGGTAATGATGTTTATACACACACACACACACACACACACACGCACATACACACACACACACACACGCACATACACACACACACATACATATACTTTCTGTCATTTTGTGACTCTTACTTTATCATTGAAGAATTGTTTTGTGTGAGCTGACTCGTGCTTATGTAATTAAATAATTCTGGTTCAGCCTCAAGCCTATCTGGGTTTGACCTTCAATTGGGGAGCCTTGTTAGGATGGGCTGCAGTCAAAGGGAGTTTAGATCCGGCTGTTGTGTTCCCAATGTACATTTCTGGAGTTTTTTGGACTCTCGTGTATGATACAATATACGCACATCAGGTATAATGATATGTCTTTTGAAAATTATAACCTCTTTATGCTGTGTCCTTTCTTTTCAACTTCTTATGGAATTAAAGTCTTGTGGAAATTTTGGTAACAGAAGATTCCAAGGGTTATGAAATGGCTTGTTCTCATGTCTTTGGGGTCTGCTAGTTTTCTTTCTCTTTTTTCTCGTTTGTTTACTTTTAGAAAGCAAAGGAAAAAATCTTGACAGACCGCATTATAAAAAATGATTAATGAGGCTGGCTGGTTACTAAAGTTAACTAGAAGTTCATTCCAGACACTTATTCTCTTTTTCAATTTTACTGTTTAGGTTTTTACTTGGGCACTTTTATATTCAACTGAGTGTACTGATCTCAGCATATACTATGATCATTTAAAATGTTCATTGTTGTAGGATTTTTCAATATTCATCTATTTTAGTGATTTAAGAGATATCTTCTCATAATTTTTTAAATATTGGACATTCAAAGATCTAATGAGATGAAGTAAAAATGAGTATATGACTTTCACTTTTCTAAATAATGAATGATTTTTGAGAGGTGTCCAGGATAAAGAAGATGATTTGAAAGTTGGTGTAAAATCTACTGCTTTAAGATTTGGGGATTCTTCTAAGGAATGGATTACTGGATTTGGAATTGCATGCATAAGCGGTCTTGCCCTCAGTGGATACAATGCTGACATTGGTATTTACTTGCTCTTGGTTGTCTTTTTTTTTTTTTTTTTTCATGACTTCTTTAATTAGTTTTTTTTGAACCTTTTTTCTTTTGCACAGGTTGGCCATATTATGCTTTCTTGGCAGCTGCATCAGGACACTTAGGATGGCAAATATGGAGAGTTGACCTATCCAGCCGCGCTGATTGCAATAGAAAGTGTGTACTTAGTCCAAACAAATAATTTGATTTCAGTTACCATTGAGCTAATTTATTTTCATTCTTGAATATCAATATCTATTTTCCATTTTATTGTTTGATCACCGTTATTCCTTGTATATTTTTTCAAACATCATGTGTAAAAATGAGGAAAGCAGCTTCCAATGTTGCTTTCACCTATCTGCCTTAATTAAATAGTCCATTATCTATTTTTCCAATTATATTTTGAATTTGTTGATTGTGGAGTTGAAGAGAATTGCATCTTGAAATCTGGCGCATTGCTTCTAATTGACATTGTTACAAGCTTTATTTGCATTTAATGCAAGCAAAATGTATTTATTCCGCTGTTAAGATCATCAACTAAATTAATTCCTTCCATTTCTTCTTTCCATTGTTCCAGATTTGTGTCCAATAAATGGTTTGGTGCTATTGTTTTTAGTGGGGTTCTATTTGGAAGATTCATGCAATAAAGATAGAGGTATGTTGACCTCCTAGAATTTATAAGATGTGCTGTATAACTTATGAAATTCATCCATGATTGATGTTTGCTTGACAATATGGCGATTTTATGAATTGACCAATTATGTGACTTTTAACTATATATTTGTTCACAATTATCTCATGTCTACATTATGAATGCAGATTGAATTTTCAGAGTAAAAAGGTTTTGAGACTGAATAAATTTCACAAGTGCTTAGCATGGTAGCTCTCTATAACAGATTATTGTTCCTTTATCTATTCTTTGTGCATACACCTGTAAATGCTTTAATATTCAGTTGCTCAATTCCAGTATAGTTGCTGGCCAAAAGAATATTATTTTATTCTTAGAATGTTATTTTCTTATTTTAAGTTGTGTTGATAAAGTTTATTATTTGCAAGTAGTTAAGTTCACCATTTACACATTCCTGATGGTAACTTTTTATTGGGGAATATGCTATCGATTCTCAACAGGGTTAAAAATTTCCATTCATTGGTTGGCTTTGAAAACTAGGGATCTTTTTTGATAAAGTTTATTGTCTGCAAGTAGTTGGGTTCACCATTCACACATTCCTGATGGTAAAATTTTATTGGGGAATATGCCATTGATTTCTCTACAGGGTTAAAAAATTTCATTCATTGGTAGGCTTTGAAAATTAGGGATCTTTTTTGCATTAATCATTTTAGCATTGCACTTTTGCATTTGTATATTCTTTTTCCGTAGACATGAGCTACAAAAATACTGAATTGCTGATTGTTTCATGTGACTATTTACAGTTATGCAGCTGTGAGGGAATTTCTCATCTCATATTGACAATTTGATTCAGATAAATTAATTTCACACTCTTCTGAATCAGGTATCAGATGCTGCCTCACGGGTGGAAGTTCTGGGCGATTTTATTTTATTCTTTTGCAGATTGTAAATGGCTGGGACAGGTTTGGCTAATATTATTCTGCCAATTTTGCTGCATTTTAAATTGAAAATAGAAAACATTATTCTAAATTAGGATCGCTGAAATTTATAATTTTGAGGGTTAGCTTCAATTTTTGGTATAGGATCACTTCATTAGTGCTTCTTGTATTCCATTTTGGAGTTGTAGATAGTGTTGTAAGATTAGATGAATATTATTCATAAATAAAAATATGCGAGATTTCTTACTTTTCAAAAATATTTTCATTTTTTATTGTTATTCATATTAGGATGAAATATATTGTCCATGAGTTAGGCACACTGTGATGTAGGACAAGTAGAGTCCGAGTAAGAATATTTGTTTCTTAATTTAATTAGATGTCTAATTTATTAAGAATATTTGTTTCTTGGTTTAATTAAATGTTTAATTTATTAGGAATATTTGTTTTCTAATTTATTTAGATATCTAATTTATAAATCAATTAATAATGAGATTGTATAATTGGTCCGTAGGATTTGTTTAGATTTAAACGAGAAGTTTATTAATTACTTAAGATATTTTTTAGGAGACAAGTAAGGTAAGAATATCGTATTTATTTCTATTCAAATTCGTAGGGTTTTAATATAAAATGGAGCTAAACCCTATTTCTTATGGGATGGTTGATTGTAATAAAAATTCTCATATACAAGATACGATTACTCTTGTCTTGTTTTGCGTCACATGTTTGTAATGTGTTCCAGTAGTTTTATTTTTAATTTTACAAAATTTTCTCTTTTTTTCTTTTTTCCCTAATTATTTGGAGGTAGATTTGACTCATTTCATCGTATAAATTCAGAATAGGCCGCAGCAGAACAGTCTAGAAAAAGTCCCTAATAGATTATAATTGTAAATATTAATTAGCACATTTTAATGTTCCTTCTTCCCAACCGTATGACCTTAATCCTAACAACAAGTCTCAAAGGCATGTTGAGAGTGTTCAACAGTCATAACATGTGGCAGTGTGTGATTTAAGAATCCAGCTCCCACAAATGTTGTATATGTGTAAGATTTATAAAATTTTGGTTTGTAGTCATGATATAGGTGTGTGCATTGGGTAGAGCTAACTGAATGAATAGAGCTGTAATTGGCCCTGAACTCGGGAGACATGCAGAACATATGATAAATTCTTAGAACCAAAAGTGTTGGAGAATGGAGAAGGCTGGATATTTACATATTTTGTGCTGTAATTGGCCCTAACAACAAGTCTCAAAGGCATGTTGAGAGTGTTCAACAGTCATAACATGTGGCAGTGTGTGATTTAAGAATCCAGCTCCCACAAATGTTGTATATGTGTAAGATTTATAAAATTTTGGTTTGTAGTCATGATATAGGTGTGTGCATTGGGTAGAGCTAACTGAATGAATAGGGCTGTAATTGGCCCTGAACTCGGGAGACATGCAGAACATATGATAAATTCTTAGAACCAAAAGTGTTGGAGAATGGAGAAGGCTGGATATTTACATATTTTGTGCTGTTTGATTTTTTAACGTATTATTTATTCCTAGATAATTTTATTTGAATATAAAAAAGTATAAAAAAATTCACTTTATTTCATATATTATGTCTAAGATCTAAACGGAAAATTTTAATTTCAAATCTAAAAGGCATCTTTAACAAGTCATGTATTTCATATATTTTGTATAAATCCAATATTTTTGTATTCTCCTTAAAAGTATTTTTTTAATTGCTTAAATTTTTATTCACATGGTTACATTAACGAAACGAAAATATTGAACAAATCAGATTGTTGTCAATTATGATGAATGAAAAACTAAAAGAACAGTGTTGACTTTATAATGAAAGCTGACGTTATAATTACATCTTTTATTGTAAAATTAAATTACGAAACAATGATAGTATTAATTTTTTTAATGCTATCAAATTAATCAACTTGTTAAATTTTTAAAATGTAAAGAATAAATATATGCACCGGTTAAAAAGATATTTATGTCAAACTATTAGTTTTAAAATTTTTCTGTTCATATATATTTTTTAAAAAAATTTCATTAAGATATTTTTATTTAGACTTATTCAAATTTTAGTTAAATTCAAGTATATTCAAATTTAAGATAAATTACTTTCAAATCTTTACAAATAAAAATCGCCTTGATATGGGATGTGAGTAGTTTTCATCTTTCTTAGCACAAATATCTGTAGATTTATGAACTGTGCTTGGTAGACACACATGCCATATGTAATATATATATATATAGATTTTTTTTATAAGGATATATTTTTATTTTTATGTTAATAGGACTTGCCTATCATATACTGTTTCTCATCAATATCAATTTTAATTGCAAGAAATTAAGGCTTGGGTTCTCACAACGGCGGATTGGATTTATTGGGAAGTTATTAATCAGAAAATGGAAAAAGGCCTATGTTTAGAATATGATTGGTTGGAGAATTTCAGAGTTAGTTAATTTTCAAGTCACACTTTCAATAGCCAATTGATCTAGTAACCATTAATTACTTTCATTTCCATAAACTGTAATGACAGTGCAAATGCAGCTGGTTATGACAGGTAAGGGCCAGCTTGAGGCATTAAATCTTGTAAGCTGTCACAGGAAAATGCTTTGCAGATATGTGCTTGCTTTGCTGTGCTCCAATTTCACATTTGTCACGAGTTTTCCATTATTGTCACAAACCGAGAAATTGCAAAATACAGCCTACATATTAATTGTGACTCAATATTTCAAGTAAATTATCCTAAGCCATGGCTTAAAGGGCTTTGACCTACGGATAACATTGTTCTCAAATCTTAATCTAAACTGAGATATCTATGTATAAAACCAATGAAAAGTTTGAGATGACGTGGCATTTGATGTTTCATCTTCGTAAACATGTCATTACTGCAAAGTTTTTAGTAAATTGGGTACATTGCAACCTTTTCGCCTAAATTCTCGTCCAATTTGTTGTAATATATATTCTTTTAATTGACTGAAATGTACACATAGTAAAAATTTAATAAAACAAGACTAATACAAATGAAGAGCCTTATCCAAGATTCCTTTTCATAATATTTTTCTTTGTATTAAAAATCAAAAACATTATCCTAATTCTGATACTAAGTGGCATGACCTGCCTGATCCCTATAGGATTCGAGGCGAATTGTGAGATAATCACTATATTACCTATCTAATGCTCGTACTAAGGCTTATAACATAATTTAATCCATGAATATATAATAAGTTGGCCTTAGACCTCCACTATAAACATATAAAGAGGCTTTGTGCCCCATCCTAAAAATATACTAAAAATGTCATTATACATACATACTACTCAAATAAACACAGCATGCTTAAAATGCAAAACATGCGGCAATGCGTATCATGGCGCAACTTTAACTGATCATAAACTGAGTTGTACGAAATCCTATACAAATTTGAGAGAAATGAGGTAAATAGAGAAATAGCGAGCTTGTATATTTCATTTATTACGAAGAAATTTCATTTACTATGTAATGTATCTATTTTGTTGTGTACAATATCATCTAATGGTCCGATTCTAATTCAAATGTTGTATTCGTATCAGTATTTCGAACTATATTCGGCATGTTTTGGGCTCAAATGTATATGCAACCAGTCAAGACCATTTAAATTAATTCCATAATTAGATGATCAAGAATCTCACACACACACACACACACACACACAGATATGTATGTATATTGATTTTTCACACATGGTAAAACAACAAGCTCTGTATTAATTAATGCCACCTTTGTTATTTACAGTTACACAAAAGCCTCTCCTCCTTTCATTTTCACAATAACATTGAAAACCAAACCCGAAGAATCTGGTCAAATTCTTCGTTGAGTGCAAAGCCTAGGCAGTATGGAGAGAAGAGGAGGAGGAGGAAGCTACAACAACAATAACAACTATGGAGAAGAAGAGAGGCAGCAGCAAAGGCATGATCATGATGCAGAACAAGATAAACTTATGGTTGAAGAAGCCTTCAAGAACATGCCTGTGCCTCCATGGACCAAGCAAATAACATTCAGGGCAATGGCCACAAGTGCTGTTTTGAGCGTTGTATTTAACTTTATTGTGTGCAAACTTAATCTCACAACTGGTGTCATTCCTTCTTTGAATGTTGCCGCTGGGTTGTTGGGATTTGCACTTGTCAAATCTTGGACCACTCTTCTTGAAAAGTTTGGCTTGTTGAAGCAACCATTTACCAGGCAGGAAAATACTGTCATTCAGACTTGTATTGTTGCTTCCTCTGGAATTGCTTTCAGCAGTATGTTTCTTTCTCAACTTTTGTTATTTATTATTATTATTATTATTATTTTTGGCTTCAAATATGTTGTTTGATATATGATTAATTCATAATTAAACAGTTTCTAGTTATATTAATTTTTGGGATGAAATTGGGAAACAGAATTATAGAAATGATCAACAAAACTTTTTTATTTGTTAGATTTTATTCTGAAATCATTTTAAGAATGGAAATCTATCTGAAATCATTTTAAGAATGGAAATCTAACTTTCCTTTTCCTAGACTATAGATCGTTTGTTTCCAAAGGGAACTAATATTCATAAACATATAAAAGTCTATGACTATGGGTGGGTAAAGCATAGAGCTTTTGTTAAGTAAGATGAATTGATTTGAATTGGCCCTACAATTAAGTAAATAATATTGGTAGCGTTGGAGACACAATTTCTCATAGTTATGTCCTTGGACTTTCTATTTTAATACACGTCTAGTTAGTTAGAAGTACCTAAGATTTATAAAATTAATCTAGATGTCTAGTCTTACTATTAAGGTAGTGAAAGCTATCATATTTTGGCCTCTCATGAAATCTTAGTAGTACTGTTCTGGTTGCAACTAGTTGATACGAACAGATTTTTCAGAACATGGTTTTATGTTTTTGTCAGCATAATGAGTGAAAATAGCTGCAAATTATTTAATATTTTGTTATTCTAATTAGTAGTTTTGGGATATTATTAATCACGTAGGTGGTACTGCCAGTTACTTGCTGGCGATGAGTCCTAAGATAGCCTCTCAAGCAGATGGAGGAAACACCCCAGCAAATGTTAAGTCTCTCTCTATTGGCTGGATGATGGCTTTCCTCTTCGCTGTCAGCTTTGTGGGCTTGTTCAGCATTGTGCCCCTAAGAAAGGTACGCAAGCAATATATCTCGATCAAACATGAATAAGAATTTACAAGCATCGAAAGATCATCTTATTTTGTTATTACTCATTGAATTGTTTTTCTATTAGGTGATGATTTTGAAGTACAAATTGACATACCCAAGTGGAACTGCAACTGCCTATCTTATCAATAGTTTCCACACGCCCAAAGGAGCCAAGCTAGCCAAGTAATTGATATATGTTTTTCTATTAATTTTATCATGTGTAATTTTATTAATTCTTATATCATGTTTTTCTTATATGTTAATCAATCAAGTCAAATTCTTACAGGAAACAAGTAGCTATGCTGTTCAGAAGCTTTAGCTTCAGCTTTTTGTGGGCATTTTTCCAGTGGTTTTTCACCGGAGGTGATGGCTGTGGATTCAGTAGCTTCCCTACATTTGGCCTCAAAGCCTTTAAACAAAAGTAATATGCCTTTCTTCCATGTCTCTTATGAATTACAATCTCCATGCATATAAATCAATCAAATGCCCTCTAAAATCAATCATGATTGTCTGATAACAAATTTTGTTCACAGGTTCTTTTTCGATTTCTCATCTACATATGTTGGTGTTGGAATGATTTGCCCTTACATGGTTAACATATCTTTGCTCATCGGAGCAGTCATGTCATGGGGAATCATGTGGCCTCTCATCGAGACAAAGAAAGGTATTTGGTATAAAGCAGAGCTATCCGATAGCAATCTTCATGGCATGAATGGATACAGAGTACTTGCTCATCCTAATCTCTCAACACAGGTTCCTAAATTAGTAAAATTCTTATTCATCATTTGTCAAAATTTCATATTTTTCTTCTTTCTCATAAATAACAGGTGTTTATCGCTATTGCTATGATGCTTGGTGATGGTATTTACCATGTTGTGTATATGATTGTCAACACCTCTCGTAGTCTTGTTCAGCAATACAGCTCAAGGCCCAAAGCAAATTCTATTGTTTCTTCTGAGGTCGGCAATGAGAGCTCTCAAACAGTAAACTTTGATGATGACAGACGAACTCAGTTCTTCTTAAAAGATCAAATCCCCAATTGGGTAGCTGTTTCAGGCTACATACTCCTTGCTGTTGTAGCCACCATATCCGTACCCTTCATCTTCCATCAACTGAAATGGTACCACATCCTCGTGGCCTTCTCCTTTGCCCCGATTTTAGCCTTCTGCAATGCCTACGGATGTGGCCTCACAGACTGGTCACTTGCCTCCAACTACGGCAAGTTTGCAATCATCATTTTCAGCTCTTGGGTTGGCCTAGAACACGGAGGCATCATCGCGGGGCTTGCTTCTTGTGGAGTGATGATGAGCACAGTCTCTACAGCTTCTGATCTCATGCAAGACTTCAAAACAGGATATCTCACTCTGTCGTCTCCTCGCTCTATGTTCTTCAGCCAAGTCTTCGGGACGCTCCTAGGAGTTGTCCTGTCACCCCTCGTCTTCTGGTTCTTCTACAACGCGTACCCAATTGGGGATCCAGAGGGTACATATCCATCTCCCTATGGCCTTCTCTATCGCGGCATTGCTATTCTTGGAGTTGAAGGTGTTGACTCCCTTCCAAAGCATTGCCTCACACTTTCCATTGCCTTTTTTGCTGCTGCGATTGTTGTGAACATCATCCGAGAAGTGTTGCAGCATGTGGATACCAAGGTCAAGATTTACAGGTTCATTCCAAGCCCTATGTGCATGGCCATTCCATTTTATCTTGGGGGTTACTTTGCCATTGACATGTGTGTTGGGAGCTTGATACTTTTTGTATGGGAGATGAAGGACAAGAGGTCGGCTGCTGACTTTGCACCGGCAGTGGCTTCCGGCCTCATCTGTGGTGACTCTTTGTGGAGTGTACCGGCTGCTATACTCTCACTTGCCAACCTTAAAGCTCCTATTTGCATGAAGTTCCTTTCTGCAGCTGCCAATGACAAGGTTGATGCCTTTTTAAATAAATCTTGATGTGTGCTTAATTAATTAGCTTAATATTAGGTTAAGTTTATATTTGCTATATTATGTCGATCATATGTTTTTGGAGATTAGTTAGAAATATGTTTTATATAAGTAGATGTATCAAGAATAGATGTTTCGTTTTTTTTTTTTTCGAGTTTCAATTATGTCTTATTTAATTTACGAATAAGTTATTTTCTTTCTGTATATATATATATATATATATAGTTCTTTTGATGAAACCCTTAGTTTAATACCTTCTTAGTACAAAACCCTAAAAGGACTCATTTTTGATTATTTTTCTTTAATTCAAACATAACCATACAAAGCCTTCCAAATTGGTTCCAACAATGGTGGAATTATTTTGGTCCGAACCCTGATATTTTAACCTCTATCGCCATAAACTGTTTTAATTTGTTTAAAGCCTATTATATTCCTTCAGAGTCTGAGAAGAAGTTTCCTCATTTTCTCTGTTTTTGTACAAATTTCTTGCTTCCTTGGGTCTGGATGTGGAACTTTCAGTATCATACCCAAGAATCCCAATTAATCATACAAAGAATTTTTAAAGTTAAATGGTGGTCTAAATTTGATGAGAAGTCAAAACTGTCTGAAGACATCATTCATAAATGACTCTTCTCAAAAGGACTCTTAAAGCCCAGCATTGAAGATTCAAAGGTCCAAAGCACTTTCTTGGCTCAACGTTCAAGGGCACAATCCCTTCTAGCTAGTGCCAAGACTGAAGATGAGTATTTCAAAGTCATGGAACAACTTCTCTCCTCTAGATCAGAACCATCTGTTGCAGAATCTTCTGATTAAGATAATGAAAAGCCTTTCATCAATCTTGGTGACGATAACGAAGATGATTGCTTCGGAATTCTTCCTCCAATAAAGCGTTCTTAAAGACTTTGAGCTTATTTGTATTTATATGTAAAAAAAAAAAAGAGTATTTTCAATTTTACGTTTACTTGTATTTGTACTTTTTTGTATTTATATCAGTAATATTTGTATTTGTAAAGCGATAAAGCTATAGTTGTATTTGTACATTTGTATTTGTATAATTATATCTATATTTATATTTGTACTTGTAAAGCCTCAGTATAAAGCTACAGACTCGCTACAGTGTACAGTTCTGCTACAGTTTAATTGCTACAAACTCGCTACAGTTAAAAATTTTTTGTATTTGATCTGAAGGAAGACCTAGACTCCTCAGATTACAATTCTCTCTCTTTCTCTTGTACTCTTCTCTCTTCTATCCTCCTTGGAAAATGGATAGAAGACTTTGAGGAAATTTTGCTATCTTCTGATTTTTCTTTTCTCATTCTTCTGTAATTTTCTTTAAAACTTTTAAGCTTTCATTTAAATGTAAGCATTTAATTTAATTTAATTTAAAGTTCTTAAAGTTTTGTAATTTATTTAAAGCATTTATTTGTTTAAAGCAATTTACTTTAAAGCATAGATCTAAGGGTATATAATCTTTAATTTTTAAATTTTAATTTTTAAAGTTTCAAGTTTTATGCATAATATGCGGACTGATCTTCTATATCATATCTGCTTTTAAAACTGCTACGTTCATCTGAGGTATAGAAACCGAATCTCTCCTCTCAGTTGTATTCTCTTATCCCTCTATTCTTTCAGAGAGATTTGGGATCCAGATCTTAGTACTGTGTATAAGCCTTGTGTTGCTTAGGGTTGCATAAATCTTTTAAAAGAATTTGAGGAATTATTATGTATGAGCCTTTGGATCCAAAGGCTGATTATTGGTCCGAGCCTGATATTTTAACCCCTAACGCCATAAACTATTTAAATTTGTTTAAAACCCATTATATTCCTTCAGAGTCTGAGAAGAAGTAGGCTGGCTCAGAATGAGACTAATTAAGGAAGAAGTTTTTAAACTTAACTGACTCAGTGAACTCTAAATGTCTATTAATAAATCTCTCATTTCAACCCATTAATAGCCAACCCAAGTTTTTCACTTCAGATACACCTAGTTCATCTATAACACTATATATATATATATACCAGAAGGAAATAGGATCGAAAGGTAGATGTGTTTGCAGAAAAATAAATAATTTTTGCAGAAAAATAAATAATTTTCAACAAATAAAGCAAATTTGTGTTTGAGTACGTGGCATTGTTAAACCAAAAGATCGCAGATTGAACTGCGCTTTGGGATCATATCTGATTTAGAACAGATCTAGATCTTGTACTCTGGGTTTCCAGCTGATATACTAGATCTTTAAACAAATTTTAAAAGTTATGTTCTTTAAACAGAATCTTTAAGCAAGCCTAGCAAAAATCTAAGGCTCATACACAGCACTAGAACTGGATCTCAAAACTAGCACTCTGATTGGATGAAGAGAGAAGAAAATACAACTGAGGAGAGAGATCCGGTCTCTATGCCTCAGAGGATCGTAACAGATTTAAAAAATTTTAAAACAGGTCTGATATAGAGGATCAGCCTGCAGAGCATGCATATACATACATCTTTAGATCTATGATAATGCAACCTTAGATCTATACTTTAAAAGAAATTTTTGAAGATTAAACATGCATTCCCTAAATAAATAAGCTTTTAAAATAAAACTCCAAATGCTTACATCCGTTTCTTGAATCCAAATGATCTTTAAAAGAAGGAGAGAATTCGATAGAAGAGAGAGAGTCTAAGAGGTGAGAAAAAGAATCTGAGGAGTCTAATTCTTCCTTTAGTTATTTTTATACATTGGATACAATAATTGCTTTAGATTTTATGGGCTTTTGCCTTAGTGGGCTTTTATTATTTCTTCACATACGGAGCTAATGGAGAAATAATGAGCTGACAACATCTTTTGACTTATTTATCTTGGTGGGGGACAACATCTTTTTGACTTTATACACTTTTGAGAAATCTTCACGTGAGTGGGACTATATGAGAGATAGCTTTGAAATTCTTTTCACGAAGAAAATTGTCTTTGGTACAAAAACTACAGAAAACAACAATGAAAATTATATGAAATGGAAACAAATATTTTTACTCTTTTTTTTTATAAATTTATTTACAATACTTTATTAGATGGAAAATGCCAAAACATTCGTCTTCATTTTTATCTCCAAGGGAAATAAATGGCTCCTTGTCATCTGATGAGCTGACAACAGACAGTTGGGATCTTGAGTCAAGGAGCTGCTGCATAACTTTAAAATATTCCTCTTCAGTTTTTGCAGAGGCCAAGAGAGATTGGGCTTTAGATCTTTGGGCCAGAAATGTATTCTGGGCTTTAACATCTTCTATATTTGGAGAAAGGAGGCCTTTTGATGAAAGCCAGGCCTGGACCGTGGCTTCAGACAACTTTGACTGTTCGTCAAACTTGGACCACCATTTGATTTTAAACGGTCTTTGTAAAATGAGTTGGGCTTATTGAGTGTGGTATTGGAAGTTCCACATCCAAACCCAAGGGAGAAAGAAGTTCATACAGAAACAGAGAAAATGAGGAAACCTCTTCTCAGACACTGAAGGAACATAATGGGCTTTAAGCAGGTTCAAACAGTTTATGGCATTAGGGGTAAGGATATCTGGGCTTAGCCCAAAATAGTTCCGCCATTGTTGGAACCAGTTGGATAGGCTTTGCACAGTTATTTTCAAGTTGAAGAAAAATAATCATGAGTGGGTTTTCTTTGGGTTTTGAATAAAAAAATGTATTAAACCAAGCCTGTTAGTAATCTCAGTATGAAAAAGATAGGCAATGGTTTAGATGCATTTGAAAGTTGGCGAGAAATGTTTTAGTTTTGTGGAGTTAGTCACCCCATTGTTTTGTGTTCAAGACTTTAAGGATAGTTGCCGTAGAATAGGCAGGCTCTGTATGGGTTTCAGCAAGAAAGAAATGCTTAATTTAACTGACTTAGTGATTTTCAGAATGGCTTGATAATAAGGCTGGGGTTTTGATAAATCACATGATTTGAAAAATCAACCTTTGGGAAAAATCTTTGAAATTGCTTAAAAAAAATCAAGTTGATAAAACTCATCTTCCATAGTTAAAACATTTTGATAATAGGTTTCATTAATTCAATCCAATTTTTGTGAAAGCTTCTGTTTTGAAACAACAATTTGTAAAGATGAGCTTTCACTGGAAATTACTTTAGAAGAAAAAGCTTTTGTAATTTCTTTAGAACAGATTTTTCTTTCTTAGGAACTTGAAAAAGAGTTTTGCTTTGTGAAATGCTTTGTAAGGCGAGCATAAGCTCATGAGATTTAATAATAGAATTCATCTATTCTTTTACATGTTCGTCGGAGGCAGTGGCTTTAGATTGTGCTTCTTGTTCGTCTACCATGTCCATCCAAGACTTTATAGGTATGGCTGAAGAGAGTAATTTGTCTTTAGAGGGGGTTGATTGGGATTCTTTAGAGGTGGTTTGTGGTAGAGGGTCTTTGAGAACACCTTTGCCTTTGTCTCTGTTCTTTTTGGGTGGCATTATATGTTTTAAAGAAATTCTCTCGTTAGAAAATCTGTAATAGAATTTTTATCACCTTTAATAAATTCTATGTCAAAATAAAAAAATACTCAAAATTATTTGCCATCATGAAAAAATTTATTTTGATGCAATATTTTGAACATATTCTCTAAAATATATTTTGCAGCTTTACAATCAATTCTAAGTAAAAATTTTTTATTTAACAAATGACTTTGAAACTTTGAAATACATAAAAAAATGGATTAAATTTCTTTTTTTATAATAGAATAGTTTTTCCGACATTCATTCCAATGTGCAAAAACATATTGAACTATGTGTTCTTTATTATTTTCAACCTGTTTTAATATTCCTCCATAACCTAAGTCTGATGCATCAGTTTCAACAATTTTAGGTGATACAAGATTTGCAAGAAATAAACATGGAATGTCTTTAACAGAATTCTTTATTAATATAACAACTTTAGTATGTTTATCAGTCTATGCAACAGGATTTTTTTTTAATCTATCTTGCAATGCTTTTGACATTCTATTGATATTTGGACAAAAATCAAGCACATAATTTAAACTTCCTAAAAATCTCTTTACTTGAGTCTTGTCTAAGATTTTATCAGGGAATTTGTCAGTAAAAGCAAGGGACCTTTCAATGGCTTTTATAGTTCCTTTGAAAATGTAATATCCAATAAACCGGATCCTCGTTTGAAACAAGGAGACTTTAGAACTAGAAATAGCTAATCCAGCTTTTCTAGTAGCAAGGTAAAATGTTTTTAAGTGTTTCAAATGTTGATCTATAGACTAAGAAAAAACAACACATCATCTATATACACAATACAAAATTCAGAGTAAGGGTTATAAATGTCATTCATAATTTTTTGAAACTCTGAAATGGCATTCTTTAAGGCGAATGACATTACAGTCCATTCATAATGTCCAAATAGAACAGTAAATACAGTTTTATAACGGTCTTTAGGGTGGATTTGAATTTGCCAAAAAACTAACTTCATGTCGAATTTTTAAAAAATGAAGGCAGAATGAAGTTTTTAAAGCAAATTCTTCTTGTTAAGTATAGGATACTTAATCCATTTTAAAACTTTATTCAAATAATTCAAATGTTTATAATTGATCACTAAACTAGGTGTTCCTCTTTCTATCTCAGAATTATTGTTGACGTAGAAAGTGACAAAAGACTAAGGAGACCTAGATTTCACAATAAGTCATTTAGACTCTAAATCTTTAATTTTATTTTTATAGTGTTGTTTCAATTCCATGTTCTTCTTGATTGTATGGACTTTAGTGGGGATTTGTTTGTCATCAAAGGAATTTCCATAAGGTAAATTTACCAAATGTTGTTTTCGATTCCAAAAAGCAGATGGTATGTCAGTACAAATTTCTTTTTCAATTAAAGCTTTAAAATCATAAATTTTCTTTTTTATAAATTCACTTTGAAGTTAGTTTTCAATTCTTTGTAAACTTAAATTCTTTTTCAAACAAATAAGGTCATTATGTTTTGATTTGAGAAGTACATTGACATTGTTCTGGTAAACAGAACAAGCTTTAATAATATTTAAGTTCCTTGTTTTAGGTTTTTCAATGAAAGGAAAAACAAGTTTTTTGTTTCATGTTTTAAAAGATATACTATCGTAGTTGACAGTATAAGGGGTAATAAGATTTATAAAAGGAGTTCCTAAAATCACAACATGATGTATGTTGTTCGTTAAAATGAAGGAAACCCTTAATTTAAAACCATTATTAAGAATTGAGGCACCGACTTTAGATTTGACTTTCAATTTTGAATTATTGGCGGCTGAAAGTCGTTCATTTGTTTTCTCATGAAAATGTTTTGGAACAATGTATTTTTTAATACAGTTTAAATCGGCATCAATGTCAAAAAGGGAAATGGTGTTAATTTCAAAATATTTAGAGAAAACTAAGGTGATTTTAATCAAATATTTTCTAGTGGTGATTTATTTTAAAACAAACAGAAAATCATTGAGTATTGATTCAATGTTTTCTAAATTTTGTTCTCCATTATCATCATCAACAGATTCTGAATCTTTATCTGAATTTTTTTCCAGCTATCTTTGCAAAAAGAGTTGAATGGTTTTGGAATCGACTTTTTTTTTTCTTTTAAATCTTTTATTTTAATTTTTATTTATTTAATCTCTTTTTGAAGATCTTGGATGTTTGGAGCAGTTTTCTTTATTTTCTTTTTATCTAAGATTTCAGTGAGATCCTAAGTATTCTTTTTAATAATTGGGGTTTTAGAAGTTTTAGCTTTATCACCTACTTCTAAGGTTTTTAGAAGCTTATCAAGGTATTCTCTTTGTAGAGCTGAGTTTGAAATGTGTTTGATTAATTTAAGAAAAGTTTCTTGATCTTTAGTTAACACATTGACTTTCTTTAAATAGAATTCTATATTAGAATCACTATTGTTAGATTTTGAGGTATCAAAATCTAGCAACTCATCTATTTGAAAAGGCTCACTATCTCTCATCAGGGAGGACTCAGAATCAGATGACTTTACGAGCAAAAGGGCTAGCTTAGAAAGTATTTGCTCATATAAGTCAAGCTCATGGAGTTTTTTGCTCATCCTGCAGAATTTTGCAGTATGGTCTTTCTTTCCATATTTAAAACATATGGCTTCTTTGTAGTTGAAAGGAGTTTTAGGTTTGGCTTTAGAGTCATTTTTTCTAGGAAAATGAGATTTCCTATAAGACTTCGAAGATCTCCTATAAGAAAGCTCTTTGGATTCTTGGAAAGGTCTTCTATCACCTTTGGACTTGTAATATTTTTTGTAAGGTGTCAAAGAATATTTACCATTACAGTCTTTAGAAGTAGAAGCTTTAAATGAGTCATAGTTCAATTGCTTACAGTAACTGCCTAACTCTTGTTTAGACTGTTTAAGTTCCCATTTTAGACGTTTCTAAAGCTTCAAGTCTTGACAAATCTTTAAACCTTCTTTATTGATGAAGCTGACAAGTTCACCGTATGTGAGATTGTCATATGAGATTCTATTGTCATAAAAGGCTGAATGAAATTTCTAATCTTTTCACCTAATAGGGTAGGGAGACCTGCAAGGAACTTTTCCTTCTAAGTTACATGATTTGCATCGTCCCTAAAGAAGAGTCTGGTGAAGAAGGTAGTTTTGTAAATTTAGAATTCACCAAGTTTTCTACATCCAAGGTTGTGTAGAAGTTCAGCATTTTTATCCCTAAGGTGTGAAAGATCACCTATGAAGTGAAGGGATATGGTCAGAATCCGAGTAGCAGCTACATCTTGAATTGTGCTTCCTGAATCATCCAAGATGGGAGCTCCATCCTCATCTGTTTGGATAGAATTTAAGATGTTTGATTGTTGTTGTTTGGTGAGAAGGTGATCCCACCATCTTTTTAGCTGGCCAGTAAATCCAACAATGAGAATTTATGCTATGGCTTTGTCAAAGGTTCTTGACTGGGTTTTATAGGCATTGGCTGCCTGATCATCTGTTGTAATAGACTTAGAATGTTGTATTCAGACATTCCATCTATGTTCCATTTATAGACAGAGGATGCATTAAAAAGAGATTAGCTTAGTGCACTAAGTCTATTATTATTTAATAGTAGATAAGGCTAATTCCCAATAGATTTTATTGGCTTTAGGAATAGACTCATCTTTAGTTCATCTTTAAAGGTTTTTATGTCTGATGAAGCTATGCACATTTGGTCCTGTTCTAGTACACCAATTTTGCTAGATTGGGCACTATCTGAAGCTATTTGGATTTTACTAAATGAGACAGGGGCTTCTATCATATCTAGCTGGTCTCTAATAGCTTTAGCAAAGTCTGATTTAGATTCATGAATAAGTTTCTGACTAGTCTTAGAAACTTGAAAAGGTTTTAAGATAGGTTCTTTAAGCTTCTTTTCAGAATCAGTCTTTAAAGAAGTACTAGGTATAGTATTAAGAGAAACAGTAATGGTTGACTTTTGAAATTATTTTCCTATTTTCCTATTGTATTCAGATTGGCATTACAGAAATTATTCCACTGGATAATGCTATCTAGATTTGTCTCTAGATTGTTAGGTTTGTGAATTTTATAAGGTGGGGATTTAATATGAGTAGGAAGATCACCATAATCAATAGTTATACTACTCAAAGGTGGATATTCAGATTTCACTATTCTATCACTATCAGAAAAATTATATTCAGAAGTATTTTTTATAACAACAATAGGGTTCGATTATTTAAAAGGGTAAGAAATATCATTTTCAGACGTATATATTTCAAACCAATTAAAAAACAATATATGTTTGATCATTATGTTAATTTTCACCTCTTGCACAAGGCTATTATCATGATCAATTGATTGCTTGATCATACATTTATATATATACATAGGCAGTGGCAATTTGGGTTTGGGTCGATGATGGGCCCAGGCGGAGCCAGGCTTGGCCCATTTAACTGGATATAATGTTATAAAAATTGTTATTGTTCATGATGAGGTTGATAATTGGTTTGATTGTCACGTGTAAATAATAACTTGTACAAGGAGAAGTCTCTCAAGAGTCAAAACTAGCTATCCGTTGAATTTCAGAGCCAGCTCGTGGGAGAAAAAATGGCTTCCTTCGGAATAGAAGTGAAAGCAGGTGCAGGTTACGCTTATCATGCTGATGTGAGTGATGCAACTTTAGGCAGGAACAGGAATACAGGATTAGTGATGGTTCATCAAAGACATGACAGAGCAGAGCATATATACATGAGTGTCCTGTATTAATCCTATATATGTTGTTTGTTACTAAATGAGAGGGAGTCTTGCTCCCTTAATCTTGAATTTGATGCTAAGGGCAGCATCCGTCTTTTTGGCTTCTTAATTTGTAAATAAAGTGAGGGTAGGGTTATTTAAACTCTATTACTTGAACACTCGATGAAAACTTTTTGAAATTAGACAATTATTTGAAACACTTTTATAAATTCCAATAAAACTCTAAATTAAATCCTCATGATTACATGTTTTTATATTTTTTTAAAATAACATTACATTTTTCTTTATTCAAGTCTATCTTTAGAACGATTCTCTCTCTAAACTCTTTAATTACAATTTAGCATTCCGCATCTTCATCTTTTGATTCAGAATTCTCACTTTACCAATACTATTTTGACCAAAATATTCATTAAAATACGACTTGCTATATGTCATACACAGATCCTATATTATTAAACATCTTGAGATGAAATTTCTATTCTATATTAAGCAATTTTGACAAGATTTAATAATCACCTAGACTGGCATAGGTGATTCTTCAAAAAATTTAACACTAGCTATTTTTCTTATTAAATAATAAATACAACAGCATGATCAATTTGAACGAAATAGAAAAACCAAAATCGGATGATTTATCCACAATCTTTATATCAGACTTCATGGTATATAGCTTCTCCTCATATTATTCACTTATTTACTCATTTTGCAATTGAAATTGCAAAGTCAATTCGGAAGAACAGAGAAATAGGAGAGAGACAACCGGTTGAGGGAGTATTGTTAAGATTTTGAAAAAAATTAGATTTCTGGCGCTGGATGGTGAATGGGTTCAAGAGTAGAAGTTTTATTCAGTAATGATAGTCTTGTCCTTGATGGTAAATTAATTTAGGGATATTACAATAATAATAATAATAATAATAATAATAATAATAATAATAATAATAATAATAATAATAATAATAATAATAATAATAATAATAAAAAAAAAATTATTAAAATATAAGAATTTAAAATAATTTTTGAAGTGAGAATAGTCACACACATAAAGTGATTATGTAATTTTAAAAAAAAAACTTTTAATTAATAAAAATTTCTCTTTTATAATTAATTTCACTTGAAAACACAAAAAAAAATTAGTGACCCGCCAAAAATCCATCAACCTTGTTATTGGCAGAGGCCGAAAGAAACTTCATGCAGATGGGAGCCTTAACCCCAGCAAGAGATAGCACAGCTGCCGGAATCCCCCACAATGAGTCACCGCAGATTAGCCCCGATGCCACGGCCGGCGAGAAGTTATCGGCCGAGGTCCGGTTCTTTATCCTCCACAAGAAAAGAATCAAACTCCCCACGCACATGTCAATGGCAAAATAACCACCCAAGAAAAAAGGAATGGCCATGCACATAGGGTTTGGAATAAATCTGTAGATCCTGTATTTGGTTTCCCAACGCAGTAACGCCTCTTGAATGATGTTGATGGCGATCGCGGCGACAAAGAATCCGATAGCAAGCTCAACGCAATGCTTGGGGAGAGAGCCAAAACCTTGAACTCCAAGTAATGCGATTCCGCGGTACAATTGCCCGTAGGGCGCAGGGAATGAGCCCTCAGGGTCACCAAGAGGATAAGCCTTGTAGAAGATCCAAAAGACTAATGGGGTTATGAAGCAACCTAGGGCTGTGCCAATAACTTGGCTTAAAAACATTGACCGAGGTGACGACAGAGTCAAGTATCCTGTTTTGAAATCTTGCATTAGGTCGGATGCTGTGGCGACGATGCTCATCATGACCCCACAAGAGGCGAGCCCGGCGATGACTCCGCCGTTGTCTAGGCCCACCCAAGAACTGAAAAGGATGATGGCGAGTTTGCCGTAGTTGGAGGCCACCGACCAGTCCGTGAGACCGCAGCCATAGGCGTTGCAAAAGGCCAAGACGGGGGCAATTACGTATGCAACAAATATGTGGTACCATTTCAGCTGATGGAATATGATGGGTACTACGATGATGGAAATGGCAGCAAGGGAGATGTAGCCAAGGAGAGCTACCCAATTTGGGATCTGGTCTTTGAGGAAATGTTCTTTTCTTTCCAGTTCATCATAGTTTCTTATTTGAGTGTTTTGATCAGTAACTTCTGCACCCCATGCATTCATAAGGCTGCCGAAGGTTTTGATTAGCATCAAAACGACATGATAGAACCCATCACCAAGCATCATAGCAATAGCTATAAAAACCTGTGAAATTTGACCAAAAAGAGAAAAAATTGTAATAATGTTCTAGAACAAGGGAGACACAATATAAAAGTGTAGACGTCTACAACTAGAAAATTGAAGGAAAGATGAAAGTAGAATAGAAAAATTAAAGTACCTTATATCCTTGAAGGCCATGGAGACTACTATCAGGGAGATCAGCACTATACCAGCTACCTTTGTTTTTCTCTATTAAAGGCCACATGATTCCCCAAGACAAAATAGCTCCAATCATCAGAGATATGTTGACCATGTAAGGGCAAATCATTCCAACACCAACGTAAGTTGACGAGAAATCAAAGTAAAACCTGTGACAAAAATAAGAGTGTTATCACCAATTTGAATATAGAGAATTAATGAATCCAGAACCATATATAGCTAGGGAAGTATACATAAAGATGAATCTTACTTCTGTTTATATGCTTTAAGACCAAATGTTGGGAAGCTGCTGAATCCGCAACCATCGGCAACGGTGAAAAACCACTGGAAAAAAGCCCACGCAAAGCTAACACAGGAGCTTTTGAATAGCACTGCAACTTGTTTCCTGTATATCCGTTGGAAGAAACACATTAATTATATATATATATATATATATATATATATATTCACAGATCATTAGCCTCATTAGTAATCGTACAATGCATGCAAAGAAACGGGAAATTTTGATGAGGGTACTTACACAGCCAGCTTGGCTCCTTTGGGTGTGTGAAAGCTGTTGATTAAGTAAGCAGTGGCAGTTCCACTGGGGTAGGTCAGCTTGTACTTCAGGATCATCATCTGTGTGTGTATATGTATGTATGATTAAATTTTGAGTATGATAAAATTAAATAACATCCAGTTATATATAAAAGAGAAAACAAAATGTTGTAAACATGAACCCAGATTCAAATTTGTAATTACCTTTCTTAAGGGCACAATAGAGAACAAGCCAACAAAACTCACAGCAAAGAGAAACCCAAACATCCAACCTAAGGAGAGTTGCTTCACATTGGCTGGTGTGTTCCCACTATCTGCCAGTGCAGCTACCCTTGTACTCATTCCTAGTAAATAACTCGCAGTACCACCTATTGAATCACAATAACAAACACATCATCATTAACAAAATTTAATTATACAACACACACACATCATTCATTTCTGTTTTTTCTTTTAAAAAAATAAGCAATCACCTTAAAAGGCTTGGATTCTAAATATGTTAGATGCAAAGCCCTCATTAATTTTTGCTCCACAATTATATTTTCATATCATGATATATAAAACAACATTAAGAAAATCATTAATATAAATAGAGTCTAGAGAGCACGTACTGCTGAAAGCTATTCCTGAGGAAGCAACAACACAGGTTTGAATGACAGTGTTCTCCTGCCGAGTGAAAGGCTGCTTCAAGACACCAAACTTCTCAAGCAAAGATGTCCAGGCCTTGACAATGGCGAAACCCAACAGCCCGGCGGCGACGTTGAGGGAAGGTATCACGCCGGTGGTGAGGTTAAGCTTACAAACAATGAAGTTAAAGATGATGCTCAAGAGAAGACTCGTAACCATTGCCCTGAAAGTGATTTGTTTCCTCCATGAAGGCACCTCCACGTTCTTGAAGGCATCCTCCATCACCAAATTTTCACCATCACCGTCATCTCCTTCTTCTTCGGCTTTAGGGTTTCTGTCTCCACTATTATTATTATTATTATGGTTCTCCATTGATTTGCTTTGCCTCTATGATGACTGTATAAGTGTTGAAATGTAGGGTGTATTTATATTGCATCTCTTATCCGAAATTTTTACGGAAGTCTAATTAGTCTGAAATTCTGCTAGCGGCCTGAGATTTAGAGAATCTTTAATTATGTAATTTAAATGAGTTCAAGTTCTTTTTATCAATTAAATTAGGTTAAATTAGTGAGAAATTCTTACGTAGTATTGTCATGGTAGATCTCTTTTAATAAAACTTTGACATGTGCACAACTCTTACATGTGCTCCACGTTTTCTCTCTCAAATTTTCAAACATTTTGAGAAGAGAAGCAAAAAAGTCCAGCCCCATTTTTTCAAACTTTGGCCTGAGGGTCAAATATCGGGTTCAAATTTTAATTTTTAGGTCCAATTAAAAAAAATCGCACGCCGGTGATATACACACACATACCATAGCCACATTGATATATGACATAAGTATTTATTTATTTTTTTAATGTTATATTGTGTTATTGAATTGTGGGATTGTGTGTTTTTATTTGTATAAGACATGACTGTTAATTTTTTTTTTAATACTGAGTTGTGGAATTGTGTGTTTTTATTTGTATAAAATATAAATTTTTTTTTTTAAAAAAAAGTTGGTACAAGACATAAGTTTTTTTTTTTTTAAATGTTGAGTTGTGGAATTTAATTGTGGAATTGTGTGGTTTTATTTGTATATGATGAGTTTTTTTTTTTTTTAAATGACACAAGTGTAAATCAAATTTTGAATATAAATTGTGAAATTGTGTGTTTTTATTCAAGCATTAAGTTTGAACTTGAGAGAATAAGTAGTTGGTGTGTTGTGCTTGGAAATAAATCAAATAATTAAAGCAAGTAAACACATAGTTGACATATTGGGTGAATAAATCAAATAATTTAAGCAAAATAAAGTTGAGACACTGTGTTAAACCAGCCCAGGCTGACTTTGGCCCTAATTAGGCTCGACTATGCCAGACTCGAAACAAAAATTATCAGACATTTTATCTGATTGAGCTTTTGATTTGAGTGATCAGGTCGGGCTCAGGTATGTTTTGTCAGGTTAAAGCCCAACCTGATAAATTGTCAACCTAATTTTGAGGAAGTACTCCTTGGTGCATAGGTGGCAAGATTTTATTTTATAGATACAGAGATGATAGGGTGCATTTAATATTGTATGTTAAAATTTTTATAAGTTAATAATATGAAAACATACAAAATATATTAATTTATAGAGTATATATACTATTCAATGTACACATATTTAATGAACTAAAAATTAATTGTATTTATCTAATCTAATCATTAGTTAAAAATGAATTAATCCACTAACTATAGATTAAATTTAAAAAAAAAATCAACATTTGTGCAATTTGAGAATTCAACTCCAAACTTCCAAAAGCAATGAGCAAAATTAGATATGAAATCTAAATATATTTAAATTTCAAGAAAAAAAATAAATAAAAAGTATGATCATATTTTTTAAAAAATATTAATTTATTATATGAGTAAGACCATCAAATTATATAAGAGTTTTTTTAAAAAGAGTATTATCTTACTAATTTATTGAAATTATTATTTTAACTTACTAGCAACTTTAAAAAATTATTATATTACAGAGGATATTAATTCATGATCATTAATTTATAGGCAAGCCTATGCAAGCTCCTTCGAATTGCTCTCTACACCCAATTATTTAAAAAAAAAAAAATCTAAGTCGAGTAGACCCTGATCTCAAGCCCAATACCCTTTCAATTTGCATTAATAACTATCATTGAAAAAATGTAAAAACAAATTACTAACTTTCATAATTTCATCCAGAAAAAAATAATTCTTATGTGCACAATTGACATTACAATTTAATTGTTATTAAAAAAAATTAATTAATCATATATCATTGGAATAAGATTTATGTGTGGCGGTGATATATATAATTCGATTGTGGTCTCTGCACACATACGATCGATTTTCTCCTATATTTACTGTTTTGGTTAATTTAATTTTCACTTATGAATGTGTGTGTTCATCTAATTAATTAGGTTTATTTAAACATCAATTAAACACGTCTACGTACGGGTGGGTGTATAAAAAGAATTATTAGGATTATATTTGATTGATTGTAACTCCATCATCAATCTGACAGTTTTTAGTTTTGATTTACAAAACTATCACTACTTCAATTTTAAAAGATTCCCGCTACTGTATATCACAAAATTGTAATTGCTGTAATTCCACCTGATTTTTGTAGTGTTTTGAGTAGCTGGCTGTAAGTTATATTAATTGTACATTGTAGCTTAGCAAAGTCTTTCATTAAATTGTCATTGCATATTTACAAATTGCCAACTTCAACTGCTGCATTCGTTTAATTTTTTAAGTAACTTCTTCCTTTTTGGGAGACTTTTAATGTAACTACCTGGAGTCTTAGCTCCCTATTTGCAACAGTAGATTATTTAATAAATATTTACGGTTATAATTTTGAAGTTAAGATTATTTTTATTCTAAAATTATAATTATCACACTCTATTAATTTTTATTTTATAATTATAATTTTTTATATATAAAAAAACTATAACTTTCATGCCACGACACTTTAATACCAAATAAAGGCTTAATCTACTCCAAATCAACAACCAAGAAATTAAAGCTTCTTCATAAAATTTACTAAAAGTTCCTGAGTGTGTGTGAACATAGAAAAAATTGTTTGCATAAAAAACTGTATTCATACTCGCGTTGCATTTTCCAATAGAGATTAACTTGATAACATGGAGAATTCAAAAGGCTTTGCCCATCAAACTATCAATGGAAATGAATATCACATCAAGCTCAGAAGTTGGAGAAATATTTATATGGATCTAGCACACTAATGCAGCATGTTATTTAAGAAGGTTTGGATCATATCTATTTTGTTTTAAAATCACCATATGCATTGAAGAGGATAAGTCCTACTGCGAAACTCTAAATAATAAGCTCCTGCTGCTAAATTGGTGCGCCAAATCCATATAAAATTTTCTCCTAAAACTGAATGGAGGTATCGTCAACTCAGGATTCAAGTTCAATGCAATAGCTTAGGTGATGTTCTTAATCTCCATATTAAATTGATTAGCAAATGTTAATTAGCTTACTTATCATTCGCACTTAAAATTTTCGAAGCCTTATAATATTTTTTGTTTCTTAAGATTTTCAATACATTAATTGGTCTTATAATTTTTTTTATTATTATTTAATCCAATAGTAACTAAATTTTTTTCCCATCCATATGAGTGAGTTTCAAATGCTAGTTTTCTTGTTTTCAACCTCTAAGAAATTTTACTAACAGGACTACATAGCACCCATAGCCTTATATTATTAATCACACTTAGATTCGATTTTTCATATTTGAACCTATTTGCAGCAAAGTTTTTAAGTTTGATCACTGAAAAAGTTTTGATCTGTCTCAAAACAGATGGGTGACTTCAGATATATGTGGTGAAATTCCAAGATGGGGATGGCAATACCAAAATGTTTCATAAAATAGTAAATGGGAGGAGAAACAGGAACATGGTCAACAAGATAAAAAATTCAACGGGAGAGCAAATTGAGGACAACAGCAAAATTGAAGAGGAAATTTTAAAATATTTCTCCAATTTGTACTCAAGTAGAGAAGAATTGCGACCAAAAGTGATGGGACTTAATTGGGCTCCTATTAAAGAAGAGCAAGCAGTCTAGCTGGAGAGAAAGTTTGAGGAAGAAGAAGTCAAAAAGGCCATTAATCAATGCTGCCCAGACAAAGCCTCAGGTTCAGATGGGTTTACCTTGGCATTTTTCCAAAGTTGTTAGAAGATCATTAAAGGCGATGTTATGAAGGTGATGGAGGAGTTTTTTGAAAGAGGAGTTGTCAATAGGATCAAAAATACCACTTTTATTTACCTTATTCCTAAGTGAAAAAAAAAATATGTCAAAATTGAAGACTTCAGACCTATAAGCCTTGTCACCAGCCTGTACAAAATTATAGCCAAAGTCTTATCTCTCTTGTTGACAAGTGTTTTGCGAGGCACTATTTTCATATGCCAGTCAGTTTTCATTCAAGGTAGACAATGAAGTGTTGGTAGCTAATGAAGTACTGAAATAATGTAAAAGGAAGAAGAAAGAAAGAATGATGATTATGATTGATTTTGAGAAGGCTTACGATCATGTAGATTGGAACTTCTTGAATTTTGTATTAAAAGCCAAGTTTTGGGGTAAAATGGAAGGGTTGGATAAATTGTTGTCTTGAATCTATGAATTTTTCAGTTTTCATCAACCGGTCTCCCTAGGGGTCGTTTTGAGGCTACAAAGGGGCTAAGACAATAAGATCTTTTATCTCCTTTTCTATTCATTATAGTAGTGGATGGTTTGAGCAAATTAATGGGAAGAGCTCTTAAAGTAAATATGGTGAAGGGCATTGAAGTTGGTAAAGAGAAGATAATGATTTCTCATCTCTAATTTGCTGATGATACAATCTTTTTTTCTTCGGAAGAGATTCAGAAAATAGATAATCTTCTTAAAGTGGTTGAAGTTTTTTATCTTATTTATGGGCTTAAAGTGAATGAAGCTAAAAGTTTTATTGTGGGAATCAATTATAGAAGAGAAAGTTAATGTCTTAGCCACGCAATTTGGGCTGTTAATAGGGAGTTGGCCTGTTAAGTATTTAGGTTTACTTTTAGAAAAGAACCTTAAATTTTCAAGTTTTTGGGACATGGTGGTGGAGAAAATCGAAAGAAGACTTGGAGGATGGAAAAAGGCCTTGTTGTTTAAAGGTGGCAAGTTTACTCTAATCAACTTTGTATTGATAGCTCTTCCTATTTACTTCCTCTCAGTGTTCAAAATTCTTAGTCAGGTAGCTAACAAAATAGAACAGTTGATGCAAGAATTTTTATAGGTAGACGGGATATAGTTTCAAGATCTAAATCTAAAAAATGGCTAGCAATTGGAAATATGATGAAGAAAAATAGAGCCCTTTTATCTAAATGGTTGTGGAGATTTCCTCTTGTGAAAGATTCTTTATAACATTCAGTGATTAGAAGTAAGTATAGCCTCCACCCAAATGGTTGGGACTTTAATGTAGTTAACAAAGGAAGTCTCAGGAGCCCTTGGAAAGCAATCTTAAAGGAATATCCTTTTTTTTTTCTTTTTCACACTAATCTAAGTTTAGAGAATGAAAAGAATATTGATTTTTGGGAAGATAAATGGTTAGGCTTTCCTCGTCTCTATAGACTATGTCCTATAAGAAATGTTCTTATAAATTTTTGTGCATCTTCTTCCTCTTCACTGAATTGGCACTGGAATTTTAACTTTAAAAGAAATTTGAGTGATTAGGATATTTAAGATTATACTTCTATCATGGGGTTGTTAGAGAATGTCGAAATCGACAAAATTGAAGAAGACAAAAATTGTGGAGTTGGAGACATCAGGACATTACTCTTATAAATCTTACTTTAATTGGCTGGTTGATGATGTCTCATTGGCTGATTTTCTTCCCTCTAAAATAATTTGGAAGGCTAGTATTCTTGCTAAAATTCAAGTTTTTTGTGGGCTTTGGCTCAAGGAAAATTAAACTATGGGAAAATAATTCAAAGAAAATTTCCTAATATGTGTCTATCTTCTTCTCGATGTATAATATATAAAATAAATGCAAAAATTTCTAACCATCTTAACATTTACTATTGTATGGTCTCGAAATTGTAGAGCAGGTTGTGCGAAGAGGCAAATATTTTATAGGTCATTCTAGTTCTTGTTACTCTGTCCTTATAGAGAATTCTTATACTTTTAATAAAGGAAAAAGAGTAAAACCTCTTTGGATATGTGCCGTCGCAATATTGTTTTGGGTAATATGCTTCTTATTTTTTAAGAAAATTCTGCAAATAATATTGAAGAATTATATGATAAAATTCGTCTCCTAACTTCACTTTAAGCCTCAATTTCTAAAGAGTTTCAAGATTCGTCTTTTTTCTTCATTCATCTAGGTTGAGAAAGTATTTTGAGATAATTATTCAGATTGGTCTAGTAGTGTAGAGGGGATTGGCATATTTGTCTAGCAAAGCAAAATTTTTTTTTTTTTTCTTCCGGCTGGTCCACTCCTTGGAATGGTTTTTCCTTTTTAATATAATTTATAGTTTCTTATAAAAAAAAAAAAATTTCCATGCTGTCTAGGCAGTTGCATTAGGTTGAAACAACTCATCATTTTCTTTCCAGGGAAAATTCCCTGTGTCATTGAGTTCTTTGAGAGTTGATCTTCCTCTAGCAACAATTTGTCTGGCCAAATTCCGAAAAAAAATAAAAATTGAGTGCTTTCCCTTTATGCAGAATTTAAGTCCATCTTTTAACCATTTTGAGGGTGAATTTAAATCTATCTTTCTGCAGAACTTAAAACTGAAGAGCGATTCGGAGGATCGAATTTATAATACTAGGTATATAAAAATATGTTGGACGAAAAAGATCTTCAATCTGAAGGAAAAAAATTATGTTTCTACATTAAAAACATAGCACACATCAAAACAGAGCCGAAAACAAAACATGGGGCAGCAGCAATGTAATTCAAGAGAATAAAACATACGCCCTAGTGGTAAATCCGATGATCAAGATCTTATACAGAACAATTCCAAACGGCAAACGGCAGGTAGGAGATAAAATACCATGATAATATTTTACTTTGAAGACGACAAGCCGTCTATACCCAAATGACAGAATTATCACACACAGAGAGAAGGTATGTGTGGAAGCACAATATATTTTGTAAAAACGACATGTCATTTACAGTTTAAAATTGTTAACGGCATGACGTCTCTTTGCAGCACTAGCAAAATTTGGAGGAGACTGTACTGAAAATTTTAGAAAAAGGTATTGTGAAACTTTAATTCCTGTAGTGCTTTAAACGTTTCCCAGCTCATTTAACAGTAATCTAGCGCTCTTATCCTACTTTCTGTCTTTTCTAATTCTGTTAAGTAATTTGTTTTACATTTACTGTGGATTAAGCACTAAAATAAGAAACGACAAAAAGTTAGAAACTGATAGTGAGTCTAAAGATATATCATATATGGTCAGGCTAACTCTACCCCTCCTAGATTGAAAAGGGCGTAGGAGTACGGTGGGTCTTTCTCTAAAGAATATTATATTATTATTACAATAGTAATAAATATGATGATTAATATTATTAGAAAAAAATAAAAAGTATTAGTTTCATTGTCACTGTGACAACCAGTTCACAGTTGAGCATCAATTACAGAGTCCATTAATCATTGAGAAAAATATATATATACAAATATATTTATCTTACCAACCTCTATAAAAGTTTATCATTTTAATTCCGTTAAATGGATTTTGTAAACATGATGAGTTCAATCATTGTAAGCATTTGTTTCTTTATTTTCTGTAGCTCCAGCTTCAGCTTGCAATCGACCTATTCTGTGCTCAAAAGCATTGAAACTGATCAACTTGCATTGCTTGAATTCAAGGCCAAACTGATCAACTGTTCCAGGCACTTTTGTCAATGGAAAGGTGTCACTTGCAGTCCACGGCACCAAAGGGTGACTGCATTACTTCTTCCATCTTTACTCTTGCAGGGGGCTCTGTCGCCTCACATTGGAAATTTAAATTTTCTCAGTGTGTTAAATCTTAAAAAAATAGCTTCTGCAACGACATCCCTCAATAGATTGGATATCTGTTCAGGTTACAAAATTTAAGCCAGGAGAACAATACATTATGAGGTCAAATTCCTGACAACATATCGCGTTGTGTTAAACTTGAATTCCTCGGGTTAAGCTACAATGAGCTTGTGGGGAAAGTTCCAGGGAAGCTGGGCTCCTTATCAAAGCTCCGGATTCTCGTAATACACGCCAACAATTTTTCAGGAGAAATCCCATCTTCCTTTGGCAATTTGTCATCACTCGATATCCTCTCAGCGGTTAGAAATCAATTTGTGGGACAAATTCCTGAAACCCTGAGCGAGCTTAAGAGGATGCATTTTCTATCATTTGGAGCAAATAAGCTATCAGGTGAAATCCCTTTCTCAATATACAACCTGTCTTCGCTTAATAATTTTTGTTTTAATTTTAACCAACTTCAAGGAAGCCTTCCATCAGACTTGGGCTTCACTCTTCACGTTGCTAGTACTCAGTTTACTGGGCCTATTCCTGCTTCAATAGCCAATGCCTCACATCTAAGGAGACTTGTAATCCCAAAGAATGGATTAGGTGGAAAGGTGCCTAGTTTGGAAAATTTACATAAACTCCAAAATGGGTTGGTATTTCTCAGAATCACTTAGGAAATGGGGAAAAGGATGACATGGAATTTGTCGATTCTTTAATCAACGCTTCTAGACTAGAGCTACTGGTTTTTAATATTAACAATTTTGGAGGAATATTACCTGAAGCTGTGGGGAACTTGTCAATCCGACTTAAAATATTAGCAGTTGATAAGAACCAACTTTTTGGAAATATCCCAAGTGGATTAAGAAATCTTGTTAACTTGGAGGATTTAAATCTTTGGGACAACCAATTCACAGGCCGAATTCCAGGAAATATAGATCTTCAAAACTTGCAGAGGTTGATGCTCCAGGGGAACAAGTTTTCGGGGCAAATTCCATCTTCTATAGGAAATTTGACAATGTTAACCACACTACGTTTTGAGGAAAACACGTTTGAAGAAAGCATTCCATCAAAGTCTCGGGAAATGCCAAAACTTAGTATTATTAGATCTCTCTAATAACAATCTCAGTGGTACCATACCCACTGAAGTGATTGGTTTATCTTCCTTTTCAATCTATCTTGATCTATCTCAAAACCAATTGAATGATCCTTTGCCCTCAAATTTTGGTGTCTTGAAAAATCTGGGTGTTTAGATATATCCGAGAACAAATTGTCTGGTGAAATTCCTAGCAGTCTAGGAAGTTGCATTAGGTTGGAACAACTCTTCATGAATGGTAATTTCTTTCAAGCGAATATCCCTTCATCATTGAGTTCTTTGAGAGGCATTCAGAATCTTGATCTATCGCGGAACAATGTCTGGCCGGATTCCCAAATATTTGGAACACTTTCCCTTTTTAGCAGAATTTAAATCAGTCTTTTAATCATTTTGAGGGTGAAATACCAATAAAAGGAATCTTCAGCAATTCAAGTGCTATATCTCTTGATGGAAATGATAACCTTTGTGGTGGCATATATGAGCTGCATTTATCTACTTGTTCCATCAAAGAATCAAAGCAATCACGTTCCCGTTCCCTGAAACTGTTTATTCCTATAGTTACAGGAATTTTGTTAGTGACAGGGCTGTCGTGTTTGATAATTATTTCCTGGTGGAGCAAATCAAAAAGGGAGCCGGCCACTCCTCCATCGGCATTCTTGGCTTCGATTTTGCAAGTGTCCTACGAGAATCTGTTCAAAGCAATTGATGGGTTCTCTCTGGAAAACTTGATTGGTGCCGGTAGCTTTGGTTCGGTCTATAAAAGAATCCTCAATCATGATGATCACGAAAAGTTGGTGGCAGTTAAGGTGCTTGATCTTCAACATCGAGGAGCTTCAAAGAGTTTCGTGGCGGAGTGTCAAGCCTTGAGAAGTATAAGGCATCGGAATCTTGTCAAAATAATAACTTCATGTGCAGTGTTGACTTCCAAGGAAATAATTTCAAGGCTTTAGTTTATGAGTTCGTGGTGAACGGGAGCCTGGAGGAATGGTTGCATCCAAACTCTGAGGCACCAAGGAATTTAAATCTCCTGCAAAGACTGATTATTACCGTTGATGTTGCTTCCGCATTGGATTATCTTCATCATTATTGCGAAACTCCAATAGTCCATTGTGATCTCAAGCCAAGCAATGTTCTGCTAGATGGTGAATTTGTCAAAGTTTGGAAAGGGCACCGCCCTTCTAGATGTGGTGCCCAATTCAAACCATGCAACACGGCACGCGGTGCCGCGTTGAACAAAATATATATATATATATATATATATATATATAATAATAATAATAAAATAATAAAAATAATAATGCATAGTAATTAAAATGCAGCTATAAATTGAGCGTACATTCCTTCATTTTCATCATCTCAGAAAATTTATTTCTTCTTGTATTAGAGAGAATTTTGAGAGTTATTGGGTGTAATTGGGGTATTAGGAAGTGAGAATAGTTTTCTCCTAATTATAGAGAGAGTATAATTATTCTCCTCTATTATTAGAGAGAAGTTATAATTTTTCCAATATAATAAAATTATTTCTTTCTGTCTTTTCCCGTGGATGTAGGCTATAAGCGGAACCACGTAATTTCTGGTGTCTGAATTTGTGTTTGCTCTTCATTTTCTTCCAATCTCATTTAGCTGTGTTTCTGTTTCACTCATAAATCACCTTACAGAATTGACTGCCCATACAGGTGATTTTGGATTAGCAAAATTCCTTCCGGAAGCCACCGATAACATGTGAACTAATCAATCGAGCTCTATTGGAGTAAAAGGAACCGTTGGTGATGCTGCTCCAGGTAAATACTATAATTTAATTAACTTGTTTTGCAATCCTTAGAGATTTTACTAGTTGAAGCAACAATTTTAATTTTCAAATTGCAGAGTACGGAGTGGGGAGCGAAGTCTCAACAAGTGGAGATGTGTACAGTTTTGGCATACTCTTGCTGGAAATGTTTACAGGAAAGAAGCCGACAAATGAGATGTTTACAGGCAATCCGAACCTTCGTAATTTTGTCAAGGAAGCCCTTCCTGAAAGACTCGCTGAAGTTGTTGATCCAGTGCTTCTTGTAAAAAGAGAAGAAGGGGAGACAAGCAAGGCCGGTGCTCACAAACAAAGGACAAGAAGTTTTAGTGTTAAAGAGTGCTTGGTTTCGGCACTGGGAATCGGAGTCACTTGCTCTTCAGAGTTGCCGAGAGAACGAATGAACATGGAAGAGGTTGCGGCTCAGCTGCTTTCCTTCAGAAACAAACTTGTCAAAAATGGGCGCGAGGCCAACCGGTAACTTATGCGACTGCATCAGCAGTTGGTTACTCTCAAATGACAATAAAGACAGGAAATAACTAAACAAGTCTTTGGTTACTCTCAACCCTTTATTGGCAGAAGCAAAAATGAACAGCTGCAATTATGTTCGAGAATCACTTATTTGATGATCTCAGGTGTATTGGGCATTAAAGAACATTTTAAATTAACTATGTTTAAAAAAAATAAAAACTAAAAATGACAACTCGAAAAACAACACGATAGAAGCATTATAACAAGCAATTAGATAAATTAGATCTTTTTAGAACACAAGAAGACAAACGAGTACATAATTGGGATATTCAGCTAACGTGCATATACAAGCTCTGTATCATTTTCACTAATAAGTGAGTTTTATGGACTATCCTAACTAAGAAGACGCAGAGCTGTGTGCCCACATTGACAATATTGATCTCGTTTAGGTGATACGTGATATTACATATTTGAGCTTTACCAGGGATGCTCTTAGCTTTTTAACTCTTCTAGATTAATTATAATAATCTAAAGAAAAATGTTAACTAGTACCAAAATTGGGCATAATGAGCTTATTTTGAGAAATACTTACTTACGATTCGGCTTGTCCTTACTAAACGCTGTATGCACAAGACAAACTTGTTCTTTAGCATGTTGAAAGCCAAGTAAAACATTTAGCGTCAAAAACTAAGAATTGATAAGAACAAGGCTACATCCTCTATGGAAGAGCCAACAAAGAAGCCTTGATTGCGAAACAAACTTTGGGAATTTCATTAAATCTCCTATATAAATTCCAACTTTGATACTCAAGGTTTAATTACTGTCACTAAACTAAAAGAAACAAGAACAAAGAAAGTGAATATGTCAAAGGGAGAGGTTGTTCTTTTGGATTGTTGGGCTAGCCCGTTTTGCTTGAGAGCAAAGATTGCATTGGCTGAGAAAGGAGTTGAATATGAAGCTAGAGCTGAGAATTTGTTTGGCGGCAAGAGTGACCTGTTGCTCAAATCAAACCCCATTTACAAGAAAGTCCCAGTTTTGCTGCACGATGGGAAACCATTATGTGAATCCACTATTATAGTTGACTTCATTGACGAGACTTGGCCTTCACCACCACTTCTCCCATCCTGTGCTTATGAGAGAGCTAAGGCAAGGTTCTGGGCAGATTTTATTGACAAGAAGGTCAGTTTGTAGTTCTCAAGTGCGAATGTTTGTATTTTTCTAAATGCGGACTTAAAAGATGACACTACTTGTTTGGCAGGTATTTGATGCAGTATGCAACATCTGGAAAAGCAAGGGCGAGGTGCCGGAGACAGCGAAGAACAAATTTATAGAGATTTTGAAGCAACTAGAGGGAGCTTTAGGGGAGAAGGATTTCTTTGGTGGGGATAGCTTTGGATTCGTTGATGTCATTGCCATTCCACTGACTTGTTGGTTTTATGCAGTTGAGAAATATGGAGGATTTAAGGTTGAGAATGAGTGCCCCAAATTCTCAGCATGGATGAACAAGTGCATGGAAAGAGAAACTGTTGCCAAGATTCTTCCAGACCCAGAAAAGGTCTATGAATTTGTTATCACGTTGAGGAAGATGTTTGGAATTGAATAGTGAAAGGCTTGCGCCTTGTGCCTTGTGCCTTGTGTGTTGTCGAGTTTTACTTCGCCATCCGTGTATGATAAATTGACAATAAGGGAACGGACGAAAAGCTTTCATTCTCCTAGGAATATAACTTTCAGTTGCTTCTTTGTTTTACTGCTGTCAATGTCATAATAGAAACCAGCAATGTTCGGTTGCTTTGTTTAAATGCTTTCTCTCTCTCTCTCTCTCTCTCTCTCTCTCTATATATATATATGTGTGTGTGTGTGTGTGTGTGTGTGTGTGTGTGGGTGTGGGTGTGGGTGTGGGTGTGGGTGTGGGTGTGTATAACATTTACTGTTTTTAAATGATAAAAGAAAAGCAGAAAAAATATGAATTTTTTCGTAAATTTAGGTTAATGCGGTGTGTAAGGAATATATATAAGAACAGAGGTTGACAACAAAACTTGATATAACATTTAGAGAACTTGAAGCCATATATTTACATTGTCTGAAAACAGAGATTAGTTACAACAACGAAAATACAAAAATAATGAAAATAATAAAACTGGACTGTTTCGTTACAGAAAAGGTGATACAACAATACAAGATATTCAGGCATGCATATGGTCTCGACTATGGTCTAAACTAAAATAACTTTTAGTTGCAGATTTAACCTTGTTACTAAATTCAAAAAATAGCACATTCCTGAAACTTACGTAGCCACTGGATTAGACTGGAGTTTCGTCTTCACTTCATCAAGGCAAGCTTGAAGATCCCTGAACTCTTCCATGTCAGAAAATCCTTCAGCCTGAGATTCCAAAAAGTGCACTTTCTTCTAAGAAGCTATATAATAACAGAAATGCACTTAACACACTGAGAAAAAGTTTCACCCTGAACCAGTCAAAAACAGAAATGGAAAATGCAATCTTTAAACCAGCTGAAGTGTCTTAAATATCAAATTATAAGATGTCTAACCTGTTTAAGTACATTCTTCAGGTGCATCTCAGCAGCAAAGAGTTCTCGACGGCTACCAGAAGAGGAAGAAATTTCCATGTAAACCTTACAAAGCTCCAAGGATGCATACGAAAACCTTTTAAACCGATCTCTATCTTTCCACAAATCAGATCCCTGACACACAGAGAGTGAGAGGCTGAGTTGTCAACTTGTCATTCCTTTAGATAACAAATTTAGGAACCAAAAAATGAAATCACAAAGCTTCTTCTTTGCCTTCTTCAAGAGAGAGAGATTAGCAAAACTTGGTTAGCATTAACAAATTCCATCAACATCAAAGTAACACGTAATGCAAACTTTTTATAAGATGATGAGATTTATGGAGAAACCTGATATGATCTGACTTGCTTTAAGAGGGCTTCACAGCACATTGTAAGATCTCCTTTAATTTTAAGCCACCTTGCATATAATCCCCACATATCTGCACAACTCTCACTTCGAACTACCTATACCATACAGAGAAACATGCAACATAAGCTAAAGATAGGAAGGATATTCTTTCCTCACGTGGCTTGAATTAATTTGCATATCACTTTGACTATTTTCACACAATGTGAGCCCAAAATTTAAGCAACCCAATTCCTGCAAACACTAAAATAGTAAACTCCTGTGTAGATACTTCCAAATGATTTGCAAAAATGCACAATTTTGTCTAGAAATTCAGATGCTATGAATTATTAATGACTGACAGACCATGTGACACCCAGCAAATATGAATCATATGTCCAAAGATAATTACCATATAAATTAAGACAGATCAGAAATAATAATAAATATGCACATAAATATGAGAAACATGTATGTGTTGTGGATATGTGTGTGAAAAAGAGAGAATGTCCCTTAGCTCAGTATAAAAAGAAGTAAAAAAAAAAAAGATCATGGAAACATGAGCAACCTGCTGAAGAATTTTTCCAAGCAACTCCATCAAGTGCTCATTTTCTTGTGATCTTCCCACGATAGACTGCTCAGATGATGACACATGGACAGATTCTACAGGTGAATCTTTTGCACAAGTGTTATTAGTTTTGTCAAGATTATGGGTAGCCCTGCAAGACTCAGATTTTGTAATTGAAGTCCTTCCTTCCAGATCTAGCAGTACTCTTTCTAATAACTCAGCGTCAATTCTTTTATTTTTAGTCATGTTCAACACCATCTGTATAGCCTCTAAAGCCTGCAAAAATAAAATATAACAATAATAAATAAAATTGATGTCTAATATTATATTAAAAGATTAACAATAATAAACAAAATTAATGAATAAAAGAGTAATAACTGGGGAGAGACATCATTCTGAGGACACTGATGTCTAATATTATATTAAAAGATTACTTACACAGCAGGGAAAGACTCCCAAGTAAAAATGACAACCAACAAGCTCACAAAATGATGGGAAGAAAACAACTCAATTTTAATGAATAGCAAAGAAAGGAACATTATTGCATTCATTAGAAATCGATGCCCAAAGTGACAGCAGGCATTATCCACACACAAAAAAAAATAAAAAAATAAAAGGGTGCCCTTCCCCCTTAGCTTCTTAAAACATGCTCCTATTTCGTTCCAACCAAAAAAATTCCTAGCACACAGTTTTCATACAATCCCTACTTGTCAAAATATTCATCCAACCATGGTTAGGGCAGGGAGTTAATGGTTAGAAAGCCATGTGCCAAGGAGCATATATCAAGGGACAATGACCCTGAATAAATAATCATATATTTGAGAATCTGTAATCCACTAGCCATGACCGTTCAAGGACATTGATGAGCGTAAAATATTCATGCGAAAAAATTATTTACCAGATAATTTCTTGATAAAGAACTCTTTGCATAAAAGGATGAAGCTGAGGTACAAAAAGATCAAAAGAACAATAACATACATATGCTAAAAAAAATTCCATGTGCTATCAACTATCAAATTCTTTTAAAAGAAGAGATGACAAAATCTCTGCAGCTTTCATTAGATTTTTAACACGAACCAATCAAGACCTAAAATACATATGCTAAAAATAATTCCATGTGCTATCAACTACCAAATTCTTTTAAATGAAGAGATGACAAAATCTCTGCAGCTTTCATTAGATTTTTAACACGAACCAATCAAGACCATCAAAGGGTGGCTAAGAAAATACCAACTTCATCTAAAAAGATTTCAATGAAGTTCGACATTAAGTGCACAACCGAGGTTACCTGACCAACATTGCACACATCCAAAGCAACATGGCTGTAGTTCTCCCACAATTGCCAACTGTTCCGTCTGTTACAAAATCATGTTCAAGGGTATTAGATATCACCTTTTGCCACAGCAGCAACAAATCATGTATGACAGTGTTCTTGTGATCAGATAGTGTTCCACTGCATTGTGTATGACAGAAAATAAAAATGTAGTGATCGAAGGGTGAAAAAGACAGAACTTGAACTTAAGGGCCTCCTTGAATGCTATGAAAGCCTCTTTGCTCTTCTTCTTGATCATATGCCTGCAAGATTAAGTAAATCTCAAAAAATTTCCGTAGATATAATTGACGAGAATTATACCATCCCAGATATATTTTGTCATGATTATCTAGCTCCTTGTATCTTGTCATAAGTGACATTAACTAATAGTTATGCAGCAAAATAATGTTCTACAGTTGGGAACAACACTAATTCACATACAAGATGCAATTGAGAATGCACAAACTCTAGTGCAGTATAAACTAAGAAGAAAAGATGCAGTAAAATAAAGAAATAATAAACACAAGAAAAAAGACTGTAGAGACACGCGAGGGAAGCAATTTATGCTTTTTGCTTTTAAATAAGACAAAGGGAGAACTTTAATCACCTTGAAAACCAGGTAGGTATATGCAAGAATTTGGATAACCCTCAACAGAGCTAGATAATATTTGCCCTATTCCTAATTATAACAGCATTATCTAGTTCTTAGCATTGCAGCAACTAAATTCACTCATCAAGAGAATATGATACTGTTTCAAATTTATATAGAACAACTGCAACAAGAAAATCAAAACAAGCATACCAAATATTGGAAGCTCCAGTTAACAAATTTTAGGAAATCAAAGTTTATTCTAGCAGATAGAAGATGAAAGTAATTGACACCATATTGAAGAATAAAGAGGAAGAGGATGGTATGACATGATGAAGAAGTAAAGAGCATACAAGCAAGCAATATTGTTCCAAGCTTCCCCATTGTCTGGATCAAGTTGAACAGCCCGAGTAAACCCATCCAGAGCCTTTTCAACATCCCGAGCCTGTATTTATATTTCAGCAGAGACTTTCAAAAACTTGGGGGAAAATGATAAGAAATATCTCCCCACTGCACACATACAAAAATATGTTACCTTCAATGCAGCAGCACCAAGAGCAAACCAGCCATCTGGATACAAAGAATTCAAGGACATGGCAGCCTCCCTAAGACAAAACCAGGGGTAAATTGTCATTCAGCCATATCACTTGGCAATGCTGCAAATTACTGTGTGGCAGAAAGAGAAGCAGCATACCAAAGGATTTTAGATGTCTCATACTCCCCTCTATTGTATGCACTACGAGCTAGAGACCTCTGATTCACATAAAGATATGTTGGTTAAAAAAGATCATGGTACAAGCATAATGTGAATTACATTTTCTCTATGCAACAAATATCACCTTAGCTCGAGCTGACTTATCATTTGAAACTTCCAAAGCTTTTTCATAGCAGGCATCATTATTTGTAACATCACCTAATGAACACCTACAAAATGTTTCACAAGTCAGCAACCCACAATTCAACTCATCATTTTGGCTATAACCAGAAGTCATAAGAAACAACCGGCAGTGAAGAGACCTAGATAAGGTCAAGTAATTGTTCTGTCAACCGTGTGTTCTTTTTTTTTATTATTATTATCTTTCCAAACAAATGAACCAATAATCAGAAGATATTGTCTGATGCTATACTTACATGCATATATCCATTATAAGAAATCAATGCAGACAATCTTTATTGTCTAAATGGTGACCATATATTCAAATGGCTATCACCAAATATTCTAAAAAACAGTATGGTTTCCAGAATTCACTCAATGGTATGTATTTCTCAACCATTTCACAGCACCTGGTGTACCAGAATCATCTAAAATGGGGGCAGGGAAGAGGATAAGTGGAAAACAGTCTCATGTTGCTCTTTTTCTTTTTTCCTTCCTTTTCTAGTTTAGAATACAAATTTTCCTCGGCAAAAAACTATCTTTTAGATAATACTGCCCAAGATAATATAAGAACAATGTGCAGCACCGTCAGAAGAACAATAAATGTCAAAATAAGAGTATAAAATCTATTGACTCAAATGCATGACCAAAAGCAATCAGTAAGAATGAACGATCAGTTTTTAAATTTGCTACATCAAGTAAAAATAAAATTAAAATGTTCGTTTTCTTTTCACAATATCTGCACATCCAATGAACAATTATCCCTAAAAAATGACATCAATAATGGATTTAACAGAAACGAGAAGTAACTATAAAATAGATCATAGAAAAGGCTCATCAACAAACCATAATCTAGGGTCATTAGGCTTTTCAGACAGCCTTGCTTTTATTAGGTCAACAGCTGCTGCTTTCTTCCCCAATAGGCTGTTTTTTACATCACACACAAAACCAACTTCTATTAACAACACGAGAGAGAGAGAGAGATTAAGATAATGGTTATCTAAGACATCATACCAGTTGCAGTATATTAGATTATCCCACAACTCTAGATCCTCAAAAATTTTAATAGCCTCTCCAATCAAACCACAGCTTACTAAAAGTTCAGCATATTCCCTAAAATCAAGAAAATTTGAAGTAAACGGATTACAAAGAGAATAAACAGAACAATTAAAATCTAACCAAATCAAAATATGTCAAATGAGATATGAAAAATTAGATGACAGCATAATAATGGTTGCAAAATGGCAAGAAATTAAATCGCAATCATTCAAAGATGCAGAAGAAACAGTGTTACTTTCGCAGTGCAGGAATAGTTGGAACATAAATCACATAACAAAAAGGAATCCTTTGAGTCACACTGGGAAAAGAATTAGAAATGCCCTCAACCTGAAACAAAGCAAAATATGATGGTAAGCAACCACTTCAAGGACTTATTGAGGAAACAAAAAACTGGAACCAGAATACAGAATAGCATATGAAATCGCTTGTAAAGTGAAAGGCAAAGATGCAAGTACTTAATCTCCCTGGACAATTAAAAGTACATAATCTCCCTGGACAATTAAAGCTAACAATTAATGGGATATCTAGCAATACGGGGGGAGAAACCTGGTCTTGAATAGCAGCTTAGAAAAAGTAAAAAAACTTTTGGGTCCGATCAAGTACTAGCTGCAGAAAGTTTGGAATCTTCTAGAGATAGATAAGCAATTCTTGTCAACTTGAATGAAAATGGTTTAGGTAACAAAATATTTGAGAGGAAAAGGCTCACGGATCATACCAGTTTGTCCATCATCTCTAAAGCGCGCCCTTTTGTGCGATTACGGGTGGACTCCCATCTAATACGTAAGAGATGACAGAAAAACTTTAGCTGAAAGATGGAAAAATCATGTGAGAATCAGAAGCACAGAATATGAGATTTAACATCTCATAAATGTAAATGCTCATAAATTTGAAAAAGAATATGTATAACATAATGGCAATAACAAAACTGATACAATACTGTATATATACTTACAATAAAGCATGATGACTGCTGCGAATCAATTGCCTCTATGTATGGAGCCATATCCCATCCTGAATAGAAACCAAGCTGTAAATCAGCAAATGACCAAATCAAAAGATCCAGAAAGTAACACACAGTCAGAGAGAAACTGATGCCTCCAAAAGCTTTTTCAAGGGCAAGTATTTACTTAGTTACAGACCAACATCAAAGGGCTAACATGGGATCCCTTCAAGGCTTCCTGGTTAGGTGAATATCCAATACATTCCCATCTAGAGAAGTCATAAAGAGGAAAAACAATGCATTTTTGGTTTACACATGTTCCATGTTTGGAACCTCTAAGGAGTCCAACATCTGGAGTTGAGTACAGATAAAGCTGCTACAACATCAATTCTTATTGCTTCTTTAAGCATCAATAAAGTAAGACTTTCAAGAATGCTTGTTTTTCCCTAAATTTGTCAAGGGACATATTGACCTTATCAGCTAACTTTATAACCAGCTCAGCTTTGTGGAACAAAGCATTCAATATCCAGAAATAACACCCGCGAAAGGGATGTGAATATAATGAGGATATTAAAGTGGATGTACAGGGATACAACTATAAAAAATTGTGCTCAGTTATCATCTGTAATGCAATCTCTTATCATCAATCTACCAAAGGAATTATTACTGAGAATGATTTAAAAAGTAAATAGCAATATGCTTAATGTCTTATGGCCTTTAACAAGATGACTGCACACTGCCCAGCAATAAAAAGAAAAATAAAACTAAAAATAAATAAACAACACAACCCACAAAAGACCATAAAAGAACTTACTTTGCATTTCATCTTGTCGTGAGCTCTTTTCTATTAGAAGGCACTTTGACAAGATTACTGCCTGTTGGATTGCCTTTAAATTGGCTGCTGAGCCACCACTGTGAATGCGTTGGACTCCAGATTCAGATTCTTGACTATTCCCCAATAATTTTGGGGTCACAAAAACATCAGAGGCATCACCAATAGTAGAATCATGTGTATGGATGACTTGGTTTTTTGAAGGGCAGGCATCAAGAGTGTTGGATGAGATTGTATTTGCAACAAGTACCATTTGTGCCTTTGGTTCTACCTATATGCAGGAGCAATCTCAGAGCTAAGAAGGAAGATCCCGACAAGTTTATAAATGATGCACATCCATCATTACCTGATGGACAGTACGGAAACCAAGAACCCCAGTAACTGAAAGCTGGAGACCAGCTGCCATTTCAGCCGATTCAAAATGTTGCCTGATACCATAAGAATTTTAGAAAGCAGCAGAAACTATAGAAGAAGTCCTATAGTAATGGTAATGATGGAAGTTAGTGAACAGTCAATGCAAATTCCAGTGCTGCCAGCTCAAATAAACTTTCAATCGTTGAAACTATAAGCTTTAAAAAATGGGAGATTTGATGAAGTCCAAACATAAAACTTCACTCTTGCATCTCCCTTAGACAAAATGCACAAAATCATTCTCAATGACTGAGTGAGTTCTACAGGCAGGTTCCATGTTGGAAATAACGTCTTCCCAAGAGAAAAACTTTTCTAATGCAGTCAGAAATATTAAACTTTCCCAGGATAACTCACCTGCAAGAATCAACCCTCCTGTAAATGTGTTCTAACAGTCCTGCTTCTAAATGAATGGTTGAAACAATCTCTGAAGGATCGATATCATGCAACTGGTTGCCCCAATAAGTAGTTACATTTTCCAAAGTGCCAAAATGTTGTAAAGTCTCAGCCATATAAACTTTTAATAGATCATACAAAGAAGATGACCGCTCGTCCAAAATCCTTTGATGCATAAGTAAGAGTCTTGTAAGCCACCATGAAATGGTACCAATCCCATACACGGGCAACACAGTTGCATCAAATAGCAAATCTTTCATCTTTGTGAGCAGCATTTTAGCAAAAACTATATACTACAAAAAGATCACAAAATGTAAAATAAGTTTAAAAAATATAATATTAACACATTAACACCCAATAGAATTTATTCATTTTTCAATAGAATGAGTACCTGAAGATAAGAGAACTTTCCCAGTAAGTCAGAGCCAACAGACATGAGCTGATTACGCGCCCAATTCTCCCACTCTATCAATTCATTGCCTTCTAAAGTTGAAACTTTTAGTGGAAATTGACACTTTGACAAATTATCCAGTAAAGGCCTATTAATTCATGTTCAAACGTTCATCACTAAACCGTTTTTTGAATTTTTTTTATTATATTAATTGCAATTATTTAAAAATTTATAAATAGAAAACTCACCCGGTCACGTTACACTGAGTGAACCAAAAAACAGCAGCAATTGAAAGACACATGAGCAGAAGAACTCGACAAGCCTTGTCCACGTCATTTTCGGAATCGTTCACTATAAACGCTTCGACACGCTGGAGCAGCTCGGAGTAGACGCGGTCGGCGCACTCGGCTGAGTCGTTGATGTCTACGAACTCAAGCGTGTCGAGGAAGAGTTTAGCCGCGTCGGAGGACAGGGCCTGGAGATAGTGGCCAGACTCGATGGAGTCGATGAGGTTATTGATGTGTACGTGGAGTGGAAGGAGAGAACATTGGCTTTGTTCGTTCAACGGTTGCGATTGAATACGAAGATCGGGCGGTGGAGGAGCGAGGGTGCAGCGCAGGAGCCGCAGCTCGTACCCGCGGAGGATTTCCAGTTGCTTTTCGGCCATCAAGGTGAAGTCACTGGAAACGAACAAGATGGGGTTTTGGGTTTTAGTTTTTACCTTTGAGTTGGTTAAAACAGCCATTCAGTGCTAATGGTAACAAAAATGACCCACGTGGCCGAGGTTTTGAAAACTAGCACTAAACAGTAACAACCAAGAATTGACACGTCCTTAAACCGTTACACGTCCTTAAACCACATGACAAGCCTAAACCACACGTCATGCAATTTTTATGTCAACATTTTTTTTTTTTCCAAAGATGTCGAAATAAAGAATAAATTGGCTTGTCATACGACCTATTCATCAACATAAAGATTTTCCAATATGTCAGTCACAAATTTTATAATACCGAATAAAAAATTTTCATTAAAATTACGTGACATATCAATTTAACCTTCAAGTTAAGGTATTTGAAAAAATATAATATATAAAATATCAGAGCTTATATTACATATCAATCATTAAATATGTCAATATAAGCTTATTTTCATTAATAGAATGACATAAATAAAATACATCAAATTAGGCATGTAATTGACAAACATCGTTAATAAAACTATCAAACCATTAAATACCTTTTTTATTTAGTCTCTTACAAAACTCTAATTAAATTAAATATATAGAGTTTTGGTCTAACTTGAGGAGAAAGATACAGAGTCAATACAACTTATTATTGCATGTAGCCACCAGGTCAAAGGTGTGGTGGCCATAATTACTGTCCTCTAAATGTGAGGACAATAGTTCGAATCCCAACAAACATATTAAATGAAAGCAATTTGTTTTTTTATTAAAATATAAGGAATAAAACAGTCCTTTTTTATAAAAATATAAGAAATAGATACAGTTCGAATCCCAATAAATGTATTAAATTGATATTTTTTTTCTTTAATTATTTGAATGAAAGCAATCTATTTTTTTATCAAAATATAAAGAATAAAACAGTCTTTTTTAACTGAAATATAAATAGTAGATATTACTCGAATATCTTGAGTAATAAGTTCGAGTAATAAAAAAATATATTACATGTGTGATATATGTAATTAAATTTAATATGACTATTATTTATATATTAATTTTTTAAAATAAATGAATATATAATATAATATTATTTATTTATTATATGAATTTTGATATGGACTAAAATTTCTCTCATTTTAGTTTGACAGGCGAAACATTGGCCGGTGTTTTCTTGTCTTGATCGAGTTGGGATATTAAATTTTGTATGGGTTAAATTGGGCTTAAATTTGAGCTTATTTCGCGAGGCAAAGTTTAAATTTCCGCCCGCGTCATTTCGAGAGATTTGCAATGGAGATCAACAGATAGGAAAAACACTCTTATTTGTTGCAATAAATATGAACTGAATGCCCTTAATCTTGCATTTCCAATTAAACACATATTTTAGGGAAAAATTTGAGATTTACCTTGATTAGCCATGAATCCAAGCTTCAAACACGTTATGGAGCTTGTATGGATTGTCCGGAACTTGATCCAAGTCTTTGTAAAGTCGCTGCCTTCACTTCAGAGCAAAATTGCTTGAAGATCACGTGTAGATGAGCAGTAAAATTGGGAGAGCAAGCGAGAGAGGTGCACTGCACTCATTCCCGGTTTTCCAACGAGTTAACTCCCGATGGGTGAAGTCACTTATATCATCGTGGTGAGTCGCGGGGACCCCTCATGTGTTAGTACAAAAATGCCCATCCCATTATGAGCTATAATAATACAATTAAAGGTTATACTTGTCCATAATATACTACCATTTAGGGTATGACAAAATCGGACTCATTAACACAATATTTGATCACTTAATACATGAGTGCATTAAGATTGCTCCTTAATATTTGACATTAGTCACGTATTAATTCGGTAAAGTATAAAACAAGTAAAATGATTTATGCTAGTCCACGATATGTGAGAAATAAATCTAACAATCTCCCACTTGGACTGGCATAAGTCATTCTCATGATAGTTTTAAAATCAAATATTTTGAAAACAATCGAATTAATCAATATGCAACTATAGCAAAAATCAAATGTGAGCAATCACTCAAACATCAACAAGTCCAAAATGTGTCACAAATATCAAATCATGTGTGCAACGACGGGATGCTCCACACAACAAGATACCCATAAACACGTGACTAAGTAGTAGTATACAAGTATAATAATGAAAATAGCATGGAAATGTGATCAACATGCCTATTTCCATAAGGTCCACATGTCTAGCAAAATGAGACGAAACCAAAATGTCTCCTAGACCATCGACTCTATATAACCATAATGAGACTAGATCAAAATGTCTCGAAGCGAGCTTCATTTTATCATAATGAGGCTGAAACCAAATGTCTCGAGGAGCGGTGCTTTTATAATCATAATGAGGCTGAAACCAAATGTCTCGGAAAAGCACTACTGAAGCCAAGCCAAAATGCTTCGATTCAAAATGTCCATGATGAGACTAAACCAAATGTCTCGGACCATAATATCCTCACGATATAGATAATGCCATATTCGACCAAATGTGTACACAATATATGGCATATCGATGTTATATAACAATATGCATGCATAATAACAAAATATGAGTAATACAAAATCTCATTTAAGTTGAAACATATAATACAAACCAGAACTCTCATTGACTCGACATATAAAAGAGGATTCTAACAATCCCATATGAGTCACATGATCCTTAAACACTTTTGGAGTTAAAGCTTTAGTAAGGGGATCGACTAACATGAGTTACGTAGGTATATACTCTCTTGATACATAAGATAGAGTAATTTTCTCTCTCACAAATAAGTATTTAATATCAATATGCTTGGAGCGTGAGGAACTCCTCAGTATTATGAGAAAAGAAGCAGTGCGGAATTATCACGAGTATATCTTTAATGGCCTCAGCACGACCAACAAAAAATCTAGTCCCGTGATAAAATCGTCGCATCCATAAAACTTGACGTGTAGCCTCAAAACATGCTACGTATTACGCCTCCATTGTTGAAGAAGCTATAAGTGTATGCATTTGACACTCTTCCATGATCTGACTCCTCCTGCCATCATAAAGATATAACCGGATGTAGATTTCTTGTCTTCCGAGACGACTGCGAAATCGACGATCGAATATCCAACTATATTTAAGTAGTCGAGTTAGCGATATGTCAATGCAAAGTCTTTAGTAGCTTGTAAATATCCGAGCACTTTCTTTCTGACCTTCCGAGTGTTCAAAACCGGGATTGCTCAAGTATCTTCCAAGTACACCCACTGCAAAAGCAATGTCGGGCGTGTACAAACTTGAGCGTACATCAAGCTACCACAGCTGATGCATATGGGATCTGTTTGCATTCTAGCTTTATCTACATCATTATCCGGACATTGAGACTTGGAAAGTTTGTCACCACTTTGTTATTGGTGCTTTTCGGGAGCACAAGGCGTAGATTAAACATTTTCGAACCACGATCAATATAGGTCCTTTGAGACAATCCTAGAACTCCTCTAGATGCATCACGAAGAATCTCTATCCCTAATACATAATGGGCTTCACGAGATCCTTCATATCAAACTTGTATGACAACATCTGTTTTGTCTCGAGTAAAAATCGATGTCACTAGCAGTGAGCAAGATATCATCAACATAAAGCACCAAAATGATGTATCTACTCCCACTGATCTTCGAATATATACATCGATCAACAATGTTCTCCCGAAATCCAAAAGAGGTGACAATATCATGAAATTTCAAATACCAGCATGTCGGAGGCTTGTTTAAGTCCATAAATAGACCTTTTAAGCTTACACACCATGTTTTCTTTGCCAAGTACAATAAAGCCATCGGGTTGCACCATATACACATCTTCGGACAAGCTTCCATTAAGAAAAGTCGTCTTCGCATCCATCCGATGTAATTCAAATTAAAATGAGCTACTAAATGCCATGATAATACGGAATGAGTCTTTGGTAGAAGCAGAGAGTAGGTTTACGTATAATCAATACCTTCTCTCGATTGAAACCCTTAGCCACAAGTCGGCCTTATATCTTTCCACCGACCTCGGCATCTCTTTTGGTTTTAAAATCCATTTGCAACCAATTGGCTCGCATCCATCCGGCAATTCAACTAAATCCCAAACCCGATTGTGATACATGGATGCCATCTCATCCTGCATGGCATGTGTCCAAGATGAAGATTCTGCCTGACTGATGGCTTCGCGAAAGGTAGCAGGTCGAGATGATAAATCACCATCAATATCATGTTCCTGCGAGTAAACCACATAATCATCGAAATGGCGGGTCTCACGACCGCTTCGGATCTTCTCAATCGCACATCGGTGACATCATCCTCCACGACCATAGGCTCTAAAACATGATGAGGTTCGGGATCGAGAGAATGAACATCAATATGTGGTAATCCCATTGCAAAAGCTGGATAAGATGGGACAGGCAAAACCACAAGTTCTTCTCTTAATGTGAGATTGTGAGACTCGAGTATTCCCACTATTACGATCATTCTCAAAATAAATGGCACGATCGGACTCGATGATTACGGTAGTATGGGAAGGACAATAAAACCTAGAACCCTCGAGCCTATACAATAGCCAATAAAATGACCACTAATAGTCTTGGATCGAGTTTCCTTGATTGTGGATTATAAGGCCTCACTACGCTCTGCATCCCCGGACATGAAAGTGGCGAAGACTAGGCTTCTTTCCGACCACAATTGATAAGGAGTTTTGGGCATCGACTTCATGGGTACCGATTCAAAATATAAGCGCAGTTTTCAAGGCTTCACCTACGGAAAATCCGGTAAGGTGGAGTTGCTCAACATGCATCGCACCATGTCGAGAAGGTACGATTTCTTCTTTCTGCAATTCCATTACTGTTCGGAGTCCAGGCATAGTGTCTTGAGCTTCATTCCACATTCTCGAAGAAATCTAGCAAAGGTCCGAGGATTACGCCCGGTTTCATCATATCGCCCATAGTACTCACCACCTCTATCTGATCTCACTGATTTAATCCTTTTACCCTTTTGGAGCTCAACATTAGCCTTAAAGACTTGAAACACGAGATAAGGATTCGAGCTTCCTCGATAGCGACTCAACATGACCATAACGAGAAAAGTCATCAATGAATGTGATGAAGTACTTATAACCACCTATAACTGCGGGAGTGAACGGCCCACATATGTCTGTATGTATCAACTCCAGAACCTGCTGACTTCTCTGAATTCTCTCTTTTCTAGTTTTGGCAGTAAATTTGCCTTTGACACAATCAACACAAGTGTCAAAATCAGAAAAGTCTAGATTATGGAGAATGCCATCTTTAATGAGTCTTTCCATCCTCTGTTTAGAAATGTGACCTAACCGTTTATGCCACGACATGAGGAATTTTCATCAACCCTTTTACTATTAGAGCTAACAACATTCATAACATGAGCATTGGATGATGATTCAGTGACGTAAAGAAATAAATCAAGCATATATAAGCCATCGGATAGAGTGCGGAACCAACTAGCTCGAATTGCGGAATAAGTAAACTTTTACGTCACCGAAATGAAAAGTATAGCCACATCTATCCAAAATAGATACTGAGATACCAAGTTTCTTCTAATAGAAGGAATATAAAGTCATGTCGATAGATCTAAAAATTGGTCTGTCACTAGGTGTAGTCCGACAACTCCTATGCTTTCAACTTTGGCCTTTACTCCATTGCCCATATGTACAATCGACTCTCCTTCATTGGGCTCCCTCGCCTTTGAATTCTCGTAAGGAATTTGTTATATTAATGGTTGCACCGATGATCCAACCACCAAGTATTAGAAGGAACATCAACAAGATTGGATTCAAAGCCCACAAAAGCTACATGAATCTTCTATGGTAACTTGTCATTTTCGAATGTGCTCTCACCCTGAAACCCCATCATCATCGGGTATTAGCAAGCAATCTCGGAAAGTTACCCTTTTCATCCTTGTCTACCTTCTTAAAAGTTCTTCCTACTACTGCCAAATAATCTTTAGCCTTGTCACATGCGGGGATGCTTATCTCGATCGTTCTATCAATGGTGTATTTCATTGTGTCCGAGACAGGTGTCTATTGGATTCATCCCAAGCCATCCACTCTACCCTTTCGATAGCTGATGCTCTTATCCGTGGGCTTGGATGGTTCATCAACTCTCAAAGCCAAGTCTCTATTCAATGTCGATAAATAGAACATGAGCGGATTCACGCCGATCCTCATAGTTTGTCCGATCAAAGTCTTAATGGAGGCAACTTGGAGAAAGGAAAGAATATCTAGAGTGAGAAATCAACAATAAGTATTAATAGGCATGTGAAAACAAAATCATGCCACAAACAATGATTTCTCATTTTACAATTCTCCATCGAAAGGAGTGTTCTAACCCACGAATAAAGCGGACAAGTTGAATATAACACCAACATTGACCTATTACCGAGCGGGGTAATTAAGTCACTCGATAGAAAATACCCAACAAATCTCTTTACCTATCCAAGCATCCTACCAAGTAATGATTTACCGAAGCGAGCAATATCATCACCCGTATGGATCTTGGTTATAGTAACAATAATCCATCACACAATCCATAATCAATAATTATAAATGGACAATTAATTGCAAAACACCGAATAATTTATCATGATTGGTTCTACGACGGTGAGATACTCAATCACTCTAAATTGAAGTTTTGCCATGCATAATATTTCATACTAATAACTAAAATTGAGACCAAATAAGCTTTATTAACCATAATTAAAGCTTTTTCCAAAATATTTAATATACCTCAATAAAATGTATGAATGCCATGCCCATAATATACAACAATGATGGATTATTTTATACTTGAAATTCTGAAAAATTGTCAAAATTAATGAAAATTTTGGACTTAAATGAAGAATTTTCAGAATTATAGCCACTGTTTATAATAACAAAACATTTGGCCCTTACTGTAAATAAAATTAAATTACTTTCTAGTCTCTAATATAATTGCCCAAAATATATAGGGTATAAATAATATTTCGAGAACAGTTGGGCCATATAATAATTTTCTAATATATTAAGGACCCAAATGATAATTATTTTGGGTTAAAAAATAATTATTAATAATATCAGGGACCCAAATGATATTATACCATGTTGACTTTCGGTCAAGGACCAAATTGAAACTTTTGCCAAATATTTGGGCCACAACATAAATTTAGAAAATATAGGGAGCCAAATGATAATTTCACTGCACTTCATCTTCTTCCTCGCGATGAAGCTACAGTAGCTACAGTAGCTACAGTTGTATTTTCTTGAACAACCCGATTTTGGCCACCAAAAAACATGAAAAAATTATATTTTGACTCCTTAAACATCACCCATGAATTATTCAATGACCGTTTGGTCAGATATGCTCAGAATCACAAAATCCAAAAATAAAGAAAAATTCCATGGGTGAGTCAAAGCTTGATTCATCCCAAAAATGGCCATGGTTCAATAGGAAATGCATAACCATGGGCTCTGATACTCAATTGTTGCAATAAATATGAATCGAATGCCTTAATCTTGCATTTCAATTAAACACATATTTTAGGGAAAAATTTGAGATTTACCTGATTAGCCATGAATCCAAACTTCAAACACGTTATGGAGCTTGTATGGATTGTCAGAACTTGATCCAAGTCTTTGTAAAAGCTGCTTCACTTCGACGAGCGAAATTGCTTGAAGATCATGCGTAGATGAGCAGATGAAATTAGGAGAGAACGCAGCGAGAGAGGTCATGACTGCACTCGTTCACGGTTTTCCAACGGTTAACTCCGATGAGTGAAGTCACTTATATATCGTGGTGAGTCAGGGGACCTCGTATGTTAAGTACAAAATGCCCATCCCATTATGAGTTATAATAATACTAATTAAAGGTTATACTTGTCCATAATATACTACTATTTAGGGTATGATAAAATCAGACTCATTAACACAATATTTGATCACTTAATACATGAGTCTGTTAAGATTGCTCCTTAATATTTGACATTAGTCACGTATTAATTCGGTAAAGTATAAAACAAGTAAAATAATTTATGCTAGTCCACAATATGTGAGAAATAAATCTAACATTATTACCATCTAAATTTTTTCTCACACAATAAAGAGGTAAAATGACGAGCATAATTCCAATAACAGAGTATAAAATGCCCCAATTATAGACTCAATATCCTCTCGTGTAAATAATCGTGAGTGTGGGAATATCTCGCTTTTTTAGCAAAAAAATCTCACTTATGTTAGTAAACTCTGGATGTGTTTCATTTAGATTTTTGGCAACCCTTAACTGAAACATTAATATTACTTTAAAAAAATAAAAAATATTGATATCTAATTAGTTATTTTTAACAATATTTTTAAAAAATAATTACAAAAATGTTTCCTTGAAAATTTTTTTAAAAGACTAAAAAGAAAAGGCATGTGAAAGGGATGGGGCCCAAGGCACATTGCTGGTACAGAGAAGTGTGGGGAATCGTCAGCGCACAATACGGCGCGCAGCACGGAAGGAGTTCGGGAAATGGTGCTGATTGCTGCTGCTGCTTATGCTTGATGCTACAACTGCTGCTGCTGCTAAACACGAACAATCTCATCGGAAACCAACAAAAATGAGAAAAAGGAATGGTCAAAATCTGATCACCGCACCATTTTTTAGACCAAACCGACGACTGTATCAGTAACAGTAACACCCTTCTTTTCAGCTTCCTATGTTCCCTTTTTGTCCCATTCCCCTACCATTTCGCTACGGACTGCAACACGGTCCCCGAACCAAACCAGCCTATACTATGCCTATCTCATCATTTATTTAGTTGAAGTGAGAATATTTTATAATCTTTACGTTTCGCAATTATCTTGTCGCATTCACACAGTCATTCCTTAATTTGCAATGTACAACAGGACATTTATAAAATTTAACCAAGACCTGTAATCGGACGGTCGATTATAATATACAGTTGTTGTAAGATAAAACATGTTAATAAATTTCCTTTTTGTTAGTTAAAATATGATTTACACGTGTAATCACTAGAAATAATTTGTATAATAAACTTTATGGGGTATTTGATACAAAAGTCAATAATTTCCTCTCTCAATTATGTTGGGTGCTCACCCATTCTCATGTGTAGAGTAGATATCACTCTTATATGAGTAAAGGTAGAAATAGAAGCAATGATGTAATAGATTTTATTTAGAGTAATTATAATAGAATTTTAATTTTAAATATTAGTAGCATTTGATTGTAATATATATATATATATATATATATATATATATATATATATATATATATATATATATATATATGTGTGTGTGTGTATATATATATATAAAAGGTATTGAGCAGCGGTGTAGCATCAAATCTCAAATGCTATTTTAAATTATCAAGTTTCAAATATTTAGTTACCGGTGAAGCATGTGGTTTAATTAGATGCAAAGCGAAGAACCTTATCAGGGCTTGACATGCCGCGAATCCTCTTGTTTGTATATCAAGTCGCACAAATTGCATAGTATCATAAATTGTTAAAGAATTAAAAATTCTTCATTACACGTATAATAACGAAGCAGATTGTATTTGTCGAGAAGAGAAAAACCGTATGGATATGAATTTTATTAAGTATAAAATCATCATTTTTCTCCGTTCATACGTATTTCATACATTCCATCTATATGAAGTTCGGTAAAATTTCATGCGATTCAGTAACCAGACTCTAAATTCCAGCATTCTGCATCGAATTGAAATTTATATATATTTGTATCTTATTAGCATTATTATTTTAGTAAAACGAGGATATCCTCACTATGGAATAATGATAATATGTATATATATGTTTAAAAAACCTTAATTAATTCTTAATTATGAACAAAAGTAAATAGTGATACATGCAATCCTAGTATTTAGTTTGTATGGACAGAATTTGTAAGCATTATTATCTCATTAGTAGAAATATTTAAACAATCTCTTATTAATTCGTAACTCAACAAAAAAAATATATATGTTATTCTTACCAACAAACTTAAACCTAACTAAAATAATGGGATCGTACAAATTTCACATTCCACCTAATTTAAGGAGAGGGAAACAAGGTAGGGAGTTTGATCCTTAGAGTTTTTTTTTTTCATCTCATTTGTGTATTATAGATACGAGGGTAAATTATAATAGCTTGTAGTATTACACATCACAAGTTGGCTTATGTTAAAATAAAATCTCTTCATAGTTATTATATATTGAGATCAAACTAATTTTATTACTATGACAATGTTATAACTTAATAAAGGTATAGCTAAAAAAATTAAAGCCTAAACTTAATTATCCTTAGTGCAAGCAATATAGAGATAAATTATACACTACATTAATAATTGATTGAAGGAATATGTCAAATCTAGTTTATAAACATTGATAAAGAGATGGACATAGTTTTAAAAAAATTAGGTTGTGTGTGTGTATTATAGCATTATGTAAAATCAACTGAAAAGTCTAAACTTTTTTATTCTCTTTAATTTTTTAAATATAAAGTCTACAACTACTGTATATAATATAAATCATTCTCTAAAATAATTTTAAAATTTTCGTACGATGAGCAACTAAACATGCAATAAAATTTTGTAATTTTTCTGTAAGTAGTGTTAAATTTGTGGATTATCCAAAAAACATTACCTAGTATTGTAGTTCACAGTAAATTGATTAGCATCGTCTTTCATTGGATTATCTCGTATTAGATGGATAGATCTTATCATACCCCCACATTTTTTTAACAAAAAGATTGCTAAACAAGTGTTCAAACAGCATTGGGTGGGCGCACGTGCAGAAAGAAATAAAATAGGGAATCAGTTTCACTTAGCAGTAGGCTAGTAATAATAAGAGTGCGTGCAGTGTAGTGAAGCTGAGTGCACCAACCTCTACCCACCCACTTCGGTTTTCTTGTTTATCTGTTTTGTTTGTTGCTTTGTCTCTACTCTCGCTTCTTTCTATCTTCAGCTCCACTACAGCCCTTCGTCTTCTTCTTCTTCTTCTTCATATCCATCTTCATTTCTTGCTCTCTTTTAGCCGAATTCCATTGGGAATTTATAAAGAAGAAAATACGTAGACAATAAATTAATTAAAGGTCTTTTGCATGCTTTTCCACGGCTTTCTTGAACTTAATTAGTACGGTTAATTTTTTGTACTATTAACAAGCAACTAATATGCAAATCTTAATTAGTACGAAGCTCAAGAATGCCGCGGGAAAACATGAAAGGTTTTTGTCTTCTATTCGCCATACAAAATTACAAATTCAGGTAAGCTCCGACTAATACACTCTACTGTGTGATTGCTGGTTGGTTCAGTTACGAAGTCTCGAAATTTGAATACGCTCACACTCTACGGTTTGGGAGAGGGGTGGCTTCTATTTCATGTAGTTTCCTTTCTCAAATTAAATTTTCTGAATTTCTGTAGTTTCAGGTTGATATAATTTAGTAATTACAAGTAAAACACAGATCTGGACTTGAAAAATAAATAAACACGTTGAAATTAATTTGGATTCTTTTCCATTTTTATTATTTTCTCTTTATTGTGATTATGGTGCTTTTATATTGTATTAATGTATTCTGGTTTATTAGAATAATTAAGCCCGGTTATTTCAATCCAATTTTTACGTTGTTCATAGAATTCATCAAGTAATTATTACTCTTTTTGCCACGCTAATTTTCATCATACTGGAAGATTTCCTACATATATAGAAATTTTTAGAAGGTTTATAATCTCTTCATCGCATTAATTATATGAATGGGATGGATATTTTTTTAACTTAAATTTTGGACATAAAATTTGAGCTAATTAATTTTATATAATTCAATGGTTGATACTGAAAATTTTTTAAGTAACATTTAATTATGTTAATTTATCCACGTTGAATTGTACGAGTTTAGTAACTCAAATTTGCATTAAAAATTTAAATTAAAATTTTCCTTCCTGGCATATACATACATACATACACACACATATATATATATATGTATATATATATATATGTATGTATGTATATGTATATATATAGTCATCAAATTGTTTATTACATTCCTGGTTTCAAAAAAAAAAAAACTTTAAATACATTCTTATATATTTGTGTAATCATTATTTTTATCATTGGTGGAGCCACGTAACATTATGACCAACATGGGCAGCTGCCTTCGCTCAAGCCTATGATCTTATTCAAAAGTTGTTTTTCAAAATTACCACCTAGCTGGTTCAATAGCTAGCTGGCTGGCTAGACTGTATCACGTAAAAGGGTTTTTAGACATATTAGTGAATAATGTTGTTTCATTACTCATTAGCGACAAAATCTAGCAGTGGATCCTTTTATCTTTTATCCATGATAGACCAAATTGTGAGCTTTTGTGTGCTTTGCTTAGAGAAAATGAATGGCAAGAAATAGAGTGGAGTGGAGTGGATTTGAGTTGATGAATTAATATGAGTTGGATGATAAGAATATAAGATAATTTTGATGGAAAAATTGATTTGGTATGTCACGATTGCACCATGAAATTGTATTTAATTTAAGCATATTTTACTATATTAGCACTATGATGCGTAACATAAATCGTATATATATAAGTATTTTATCGATAACAATTTAGAGGTCAATAAGACTAATTCAGCCACTGTTTAACAAGCGATATAGAAGCAAACATGGCACGAAATGGCCATACCATAGACTACATCTGCTTGTCCATTCCAATGCAAATGAGGAGGATTGTGCAAAATAAAGTTTACATAATTGAACAATAAAGAGTTACATAGGTATGTATGTACATTTTGCTGGATAACAATGTATTATTATGTTAGTTTTCTCTCCAATATTTTATAATTACACTATTTTTACCTTAATTCGTTGTAAAAAGAATGAGCAAATTGTGTAAAAAGATTATAAATATAATCATTAAAAGGAAATGGTTTTATGCATTCTCTTATTACGTATTATATGTTTCATTGCGGTGACCATTTTGAGTGAAAGATTCGCAAACAAATATTGTTGTAGGTGCAATACATTTTATTCAAGTCTGACTGGCGGCTAGCGCACGTCAAGTAAAGCTTTGAACTGGAATAATAAGAGCACTTGTGATGTGCTCACTAATTAAGAGAATGAACGAGGAAGTGAATTACGTGATTCATTTCAAAAGGCATTTACCGGACTAAAATTAATTTACAATTGTTTTATTTGTTAATATATATATATATATATATAACAGAAAATAAAAATCTTAATTATGGAAAATGGATAAGTCCATATTAGTGGATCCGAAGTTTTCATTCATTTACCAATAGACTTTTGGTCTAGTAAAAATAAGGAGAGTTATTGCACTCACAATGTGTGAGAGTAAGAATTCAAGTCTCTGTAAAAACATTATGGGAGTTAATTTCAGTTATTTTTTAATTATTTCATAATTAAGTAGAGATATAGTCCCCTCCCTTACAAAATATAAATAAAGTAAATACCCCTCGAATATTAGAAATGATTTAAAGTATGAGTAGTGATAATCTCTTATATTAATGTACACATGGCCTCATATGTATAATATATTGCAAATATTAATTGTAATATATAATATAATATCAATAATAGTCTTGTATATCAATATTTAAAAAAAAAAACTATTTTATGGTCTAAAAATAGTGTCATTATTCATTTGGCACATGAAATTAAACATAATTAATCAACACGTTCCTAAATAATTATTGATTTAAAATACAAATTTTAATAGTATGATGACAACCAAATTCTCCCATTTTCTATTACAAGATATTTTTAACCACCCTCAAAGACTTAACTTAGCCCACTAATGGCCTTAAATAGTTAAACCCCTAGTGAACAAAATATCTATTTATGGATGGTGAAGAGAAAAAAAGAGTAGTATGGTTGGCACACAATTGAATTTCTTATAAAACCTTTTTTCTCTTTTAAGACTCCAAAAAATAAATTTCATAATTATATTTTAATTAAAACTCTAATTTGATTTCAAAATTAGCTCTATTTCTTCTTCTCTAATTAAAAACTCCCTGCTCGAAGCCTACTGACACACTCCATGCACTCGAGATTTGAGTGCACTTTCAATATATGAAATCATCCCCTTATAATTTAGAGAAAAATAAATATCTCTCTTATATTATATGAGGGTAGAAATTTAACACATGTCGTAACATAATTATTAAAGATAGTCTCTATTGATTTATATGGGTTTTATATAAAACTTAAAATCTTAATGAAAGAGGACAAAAGTTAACTTTTTATTTTTCTCTATTTGAGTATGTTCTCTTTAATGATTTTGATGATGAGTATTTTAATTAGGGATGGCAAAACGCGGGTCTAGTCCTAAGCATAATGCCTGGAACCGACTTGAATATTTTTTTTTTAACACTTGGGCTAGGCTTAAAAAGCTTGATACTGGGCTAAGTTTTTTATTTATACTTTTTAAGCCTGAATTTTATATTTTAAAATATTATATATGTATATATATTTAATTTATTTTTTAATTTTTAAAATTATTTTAATGAAGTTGCACATGAAAATATGAACTTTAAATATTTAAAATTTTAAATATATTGAATAGATGGCTTCGATAAATATAATTATTTAAAATAACTTATATTTTATAACATTTTTTGTTATAAAATCCAAATTATGAGTCAAACCCTAACTTTTCAACTTCAAGTGATGTTCGGGACCGGCCCAGTCTCACTCTCAGGCTGGTTATTACTCAACCAGCATCACTTGGGTTCGTGCTAGGTTTAGGCTAGGCGGGTATTTTAACACCCGTACACATGTTGCCACCCGCCTATTCTCTCACCAACAGCAACCAAGCTGTCTTTTAAGTTCTTTAGTCAATTTCAACTAAAGTAGTTGTAGCGAGAGTGCGATATTCAGCCTCTGTGGAAGAGTGAGCAATTGATCTTTGTTTACGAGAGCTCCATGAAATAGTATTGCCACCCAAATAAAGAATGTATGCAGTAGTCAATGACCCATCCTCCAAATTTTCATCATGTCCCAAAACGCAGTGAGAGTTAAAGGCCTCAAATAAAGACCATGATAAATAGTTTCCTTCAAATGACACATTTGACAAGTTGCCAAAGTTGTTGTGAGGGACAATGCATGAACTAGGATATGAACAGCAAAGGGTTTTGTGAAAACCAAATATTGTAATTGCCCAATGACTCGCTGAATTAAAGTAGCATCGGCTTAGGGAGAATCATCAAATTCTAGATAGAATTGGGCGTATAAACTTCCTTGGCTCTCTATCTCTTTTTCACGATCCAGTTTTTGATATATTTTTCACTGTTATTCAACACAAATGATTGATTTAATTAAGGAAACCAAAAAGAGTGGGTTAGGAGAATTGAAAATTTTGTTACCGAGGGCACACCAAAGAATTTTCTAAACTAAAGTTTCTTTCAAGATCTAGTAAAATTTGTTGGTCTTTCCTTCAAAATTTCTCTTTTATTAACATATTCTTTTAGATTCATAAGCTTCATCTTTGGATGAAAAAGAAATATCGGTGGCTATTGAAGAAATAATTTTTATGTTCCATTCTCACTTTGTCCGACTTCTTACTTAAATATCCAACTTTTGAAATTTAGAAAAATAAGGAATTGCATGTTTAGTCTATCATATCTAATAAATCAGAGTAACTTGCGCATAACGATCCAAAAAATTACTTCTAAATCTAGATATGATACAATATTATTTACGTAAATAAATGAAGTTAAATTTTATTTGTATCATTTGTCATTAAATGTAATTATAATATAAGGGGTAGGTTCAAGAGATACACTTTAAAATACAAATTTAGACTTAATATTATGATCATTAGATTATGGCTAATAAAGGGTTGAGATTTAAGTTGACATGACTTTTTTAATTTAAAAACTAACGAATTAATATAGTAGTTTGTTGCATAATAATAAATTATTGCTCATTCTTCTCTCTTTTAATTAATATATTACCATTTTCTCTTTTATAATATTAGTGGTCTCCCTCTTTTTCTAAAAAAAAAAATTATGTACATAAGAACTGATCAAACATTTCAACTCCTAAATATAGTATAATGTTAGGACAATTATAAGACAACAAGTAGCCCTCACACAATATTTACTGTAAGCAATGACGTTCTTTTTTCTTTTTTTCTTTTTTTGTTACTTTCAGCAATTGATTTGTCAATTCATATGACTAAAAAGTCAATGCTATTTCTTTAACTTTTGTTTATTATGTTTACATCTTTATCAATTCTTGTAACATATTATTTATTATTTTTCCATCATGATGTTTGAGATTGCAAATTTAATTATTATTCTAAGAAACAAATATTTCAATCATATATATTAAAGAGATGTAATCGTTCTATTTACAAAATTTAGATCATAGTGTTTCACAAACTAACGGTAGAAATAGAGGAGCAGATTAAAGTAAGAAGAAAATGATTTGTGACTTATGTGACAAGGCGGGACATGACAAATTAATTTTTCCTTTAAATAAAAAAGAAGAAGAGCATTAAGTGAAATAACCAACGTAATATTATAAAAGAGAAAGATGGAATATATTAATTAATAGATATAAGAATGAGCAATAATTTATTATTATAAGGAGCCCATTGCATTAGTTTATTAGCTTTTTGATAAAAAAATGTCAGCTTTAATCTCATCTCTTGATTAGCTCTAATATTTCTAAATTTATATTTAGAAGTGTGCCTCTTAAATCTACTCTATAATAAAATAAGAATTTATTGAGATTAGTAAAAGGGTTGCTAAAAATTTAACTCTTATTTATAAGATGTATTGAGAAACAAAGAGGTTAAATGAAATTAGAGGTGTGCCAATACTACCATTTTTTTTAAGCCTTGTGTAATTATCTTTATGTTATTTTTGTTTTGAAGAAATATAAGGAGAGGAGAGGAGAGAAGAGCAGAGAAGATGAAAGGAGGAGAGGGAAAGGAAAATAAGGAAAAAAAATAAATTATATGTTTAACCAAACAATGAAAATGAGATTGACACTTTTTTATACTCATTTTTTCTCTCTTTTATTCATTTTCATTCTTATCATCTCATACAAAATTTTCCAACCAAATATAAGTTTAGAGCGAATCTTTTAACATTTCTAACCAATATTTGGCTTTTACAAAATCATTTGTTGTTTATATTTCAGTTCATGCATCGTCCCTCGCAACAATATTGGCAAAATTCCATTTTATGAAAGGGTTTTTATTGGTGTTGTCACGTTCCCGGTTCGTTCTTGCTTTGCTTTCAATGTCGATTCTTCTTTTGAATTAATTAAATAATTTTAATTAAAAAAAAAGGTTTTAAAAAGAATTTATCTCCCATTCTCTAGTAGCTGGGTCAGCTTTCAAAGTCCATCTGGCTTGTTTATCAAAGCCCGGACACTTGGGCCAAATGGGCTTAATTTTTATGTGTTTAGGCTACGACTTGGACGATCTTTTGATGTGTTCCGGCTTCGTGACCGATGTGTTCAACTATTGGCGCCCCTTCGTGAATCTCATCGAACCCTCTTATGAGACAACTAAAATTAAGAACAAATACAAAAAAAAATTAAACCCACTTATTCTTTTTTCCCTCTCTTCATTTTTACTAATGGGGTCAAACAATAATAAACTAAATCATCATTGTCAAAATTTGAAAGATACTACGTAGCAATCCTAATTGAAAACATGATAGAAAATAGAGTTTTGTTAAGTTGCATTATATGTAACTTATAATCTATATAAAATTGTCGGAAAAATTATAACAATTCAATGAGATTAACTAAATTTTGTATAGATTATAAGTTACATTATATATAACTCTGCATGACCATATAAAATAATTCATTATTCAGATAATGTTCTCATGAAATTTGTCTTCGTATACTAAAGAAACTAAATCCATATTGATATATGAATTTTAATCCAAAATTATCCTTCAACTCCTTAAGCGACCTTTGCTAGGCCACTACTTCATTTTTTATTGGCGATGCATTTGTACCTTCTCATCTCTCTCTCTCTCTCTCTCTCTTTCTCTTTTTAATTAATGATATACAACATTATTACTGATATTACATTAAATATTATAATTATTATTTATAATATTATACAACAAGAATTTCGTGTACATTAATATGAGATATTAACATTCTTTTGATTTTTAAATCATTTCTAATATTCGATAAGTACTTACTCCACTTATATTTCGTAAGAAAGAATAATGTTTATCTACTCAATTATGAAATAGTTGAGCGAAGATTCCATGATATTTTTTTTATAAAAGTTCGAACCATTATTCATATACATTGTGAATGTAAAAACTATTTTACTAAACCTAAAGCTCATTAGTACCTAAGTAACTTTTCTAAAGTCGTTCAATATGATAAGTTTTGCTTAAGCTTCTCTTCAATCTATTATTTATCTTGCACATAAATGTATGTTTTTTTTATTACAAATCCAAAGATTACTTATCTCTTGTTTTCTTTTTTAGTCTCATCTATACAATTTATTTGTACAACTTACAACATTGATATTTCTATTTTTTTCTTCTTATATAGAAATAAAAAAAATTGTGTATTGGTTATTTTCATTTTTTAAAGCTTTTTTTTTATTTTAGTTTTAGAGAGAGGAAATGAAACTAAATATTAAGATTGCAAAATAATTTGAAGAGTGAGAAAAGTACATAAATTGAAAGATACAATTAGTTTTATTTAGAAAAATGGGTAATTTTAGCATTATTAGGGTATAATTTAAAAAGATGTTTTGAGAGGATTTTAGAGGGTTGCGAATAGTTCAATTTTCGTATTTCCTTATTTATTATTATTTTTTTATAATTATATCATTTAATAACGTATTATCAAATAATTAAATACAAACACCAAAAGTTACTATTTTATTTAGACAGTAACTATGGTGGAGTTACTTTATTGTAGAACACTTTTAATTATCATATGATAAAAAATAATTAAAAAAAAAGTTATTGTTATAATTGTATGGTTATTAAACAGTACTATGCAGTGAAGCAATTCAATTGTAGTCGAACCCTTTTATTTATTGTGAAAATGTGAACCAAAAAATAAAGATTAAATTTAGTAAAAAGATATGCGTAAAAAGAAAAATTTGCTATCACAAAGAATTAGGTTTTATTCAGTAAATATCCAATATATATGATTTTTGGTAAAAAAGAAGGACATATACATAAATTAGTCAATAAAAAATTTATAGTGCATTTGGAAATGATTTTAGTATTTAGTGTTCACTTACTAAAATAGAGGTGTGAATATAAAAGAAATATATGAGACACATATATTTTTAAGATGATAACTTAATTCTATGGGAAGTACAAAATTAAGTTCTTATTCCTTAAATTTTTTATTTTATTCCACCAAAACTTTATACTTTTACTTTTGTCTTACAGTAAAATATTATTATATTATATTATTGTTATTACATATTATTATTTATATTTTTGTAATTATTAACAATAACAATAATTATTATTTTAAATAATAATAAATAAAATTACCATAATAAATAATAACAATAATTAACTAAGTTATTTTGATAATTTATAATAATTTATTTTTATTTTAAAATAAAATAAACATTAATAACAGTACAATCCATTTCACTCTCATTCATGCAATTGTAGATTTATTTTACTTCACATTGCCCGTTCGATTACAAAACACTCCTAACAAAAACAATTAACGGATTTGGAAAATCGAACAGATAGATATTTAAAAGCATGGTAGTAGCGTTGTAATTAAAAAATCTAAAAAATGAATGAGAGGTCTGTTGCTTAAAACTGAATCAGCATCTTTTGTGGCGGCGGCTAGGGTTTTGATAAATCCATCTCGCGCCCTCACAGTCACAAATCATCGTCGCTTGTTAATTTCTCGTTTCTCAGCTTCAGACATAGCAGCCATGCCAGGCGCTGACCCTCAAGTGGTGGAGTGGCCGGCGAGCAAAGTACGAGACACTTTTTTCAAATTCTTCGAAGATAAGAACCATGTCTACTGGAAATCCAGCCCCGTCGTACCTGTCAATGACCCTACTCTCTTGTTCGCCAATGCCGGTATCATCAAATTTTGTGTCTCTTTGTTCATTTGTTTAACCGTTTGAGGTTGTGTATTGGTGGAGAAATTGAGAGTTTATTAATGAATTGACGCAGGGATGAATCAGTTCAAGCCGATTTTTCTTGGAACGGCTGATCCGAATACACAATTGAGTAAGCTGACGCGCGCATGTAACACTCAGAAGTGTATACGTGCCGGTGGTAAGCATAATGATTTAGACGATGTGGGGAAGGACACTTATCACCACACCTTCTTTGAAATGCTTGGTAACTGGTCTTTTGGTGATTATTTTAAGAATGAAGCTATTGAATGGGCTTGGGAGTTACTTACCATGGTAATTAGTTACTTAATTAATTAAATTAACGAAGTAATTCAGTTGTGTTACTTCTGTAATTTTATTTATTTTTGCTTATTTGTTGATTTTTAGGTTTATAGGTTACCGGCTGATGGACTTTATGCTACTTATTTTGGTGGTGATGAGAAAGCTGGGCTTGCACCTGATAATGAAGCTAGAGACATTTGGCTTAAGTTTTTACCAGCTTCGCGTGTACTGCCTTTTGGTTGCAAGGATAATTTCTGGGAGATGGGTGATACTGGTCCTTGTGGTCCTTGCAGTGAAATACACTATGATAGAATTGGTAACCGGGATGCTGCTTCACTGGTTAATAATGATGATCCTACTTGCATTGAGATATGGAACATTGTGTTTATTCAGGTATTATATTTGCTACCACGAATGCTGAATGCTGCTGACATGTCAAGATAGGATGAATTTTGTATATAGTATGATGAACTGCTCAACTGTTGATTGATAATGTTGGCTTTTGTTAAATTGCTGTTCTGACCAGTTCAACAGGGAAAGTGATGGTTCTCTAAAGCCTCTCCCAGCCAAGCACGTTGACACTGGGTTGGGTTTTGAAAGATTAACTTCTATACTACAGGACAAGATGAGCAACTATGATACTGATGTGTTCTTGCCCATCTTTGATGCTATTCAACAAGTAAGATGACTGTCTTTCATATTTCTTTTGTTTTATCTTACCCAATTTCATTGTTTTAGTTGTTAACATTTTGAATACACCAAAAACTTCCTCCAGAAATACTAATATACCTGTAAATAACTTCATTTTTATCTGGTTCTGTTAGTTATTTTCCAAAATTATATCAAATTCATCGAAAACTATGTTTGGACATCATGAACACAAAAGCCCTCAAGAAAAAGAAAAAAAAGAAAGGATTTTCTGGTGCTGTATATTTTTCTGGTATCTTTTTGCGTAGTATGGATACTATTGATGCTTGTAAAATATTCTCGCGGTTTTGTTAATTTTTGAACATAGTCATATCCGTAAATTTAGATGATCCTCGTAAATAAGTTTGGCATTTGAATAGCATGATGGTGTGGAGTGCCCTTTTTCTTCTTTTTTTCCCTCTTTCTTTTTATACAGAATATCATATTGTCCACTGGTATATAATTCTCTTCTGTTCTCCTTTCTGCTAGGCAACTGGGGCCCGGCCATATTCTGGAAAAGTTGGAGCAGATGATGTAGACAAAGTTGATATGGCCTATAGGGTTGTCGCTGACCACATTAGAACTCTCTCATTTGCCATTGCTGATGGTTCTTGCCCAGGTAGAATTTTGAGATTGAAGAGTTTGTGTCTGTACATATCTGTCTCTGGCTGTTCTTTTAATATTTTAGTTGAGGTCAGCAGTGCTTTTTCTCACTCTTTAAACCAAAGTGCCTATTTGCTTTAATGTGCTGTGCATGCTTGCTATTCAATTCTTAAAAAATCTTTACTTTGAAGTGGTCTTTGAGTTCTTTTTGGGTTCTAGTTTCTGATTTCAGCATGCAGCTTCGTTGAATGTGAAACATTTTCAAGAGTAAATTTTGTTGAATGTAAAACATATTTAAGAGTAAGCTGGCCTTTTACAAAGGACATTGTTTTGTTGTGGTGATTCACCCTAATCTAGTTGACTGGCTCTCATTATTTTGAACGAATAGATTTGCTCATAATACCAAAGAGAAGAATGAGTTCACTTTTACCGACTCTTTCAGTTTTTGTTCAATGGGACATCGATATCGATGGCTCGTATGCCATTTGAATTTTTGTTTTGATGCACCAGCTATCATTTTTTAGTGTCTTTCTCTGCATGGTTTTTTTTTGGAACTTGCTAGCCATACAAAGTTGGCCTTGTTAAAATCTGTAGATTTTGAGAAGTTACTTTTACATATGGCATGAGAAATTCTGGATGTGTGACAAGGTCAAATGTGTTGCATTTGGGCAACATTCTGTACTACAATAACATTTTCCCCACCCCAAATGGGTATTTATTTAATTGTCTTTCTTGCATTATGACATCAACTTGATATCTATAGCTTTTTTGCACTGTAACTGAGAAATTAAAATATGTGCTTATGTAGTTTCGTACAAGAGGAGATATTTGAAAGCATCTCATATACATTTATTTTGCTTTGGATTGCTCTGATTGCTTCATTATCTGAGATGCTGATTGTTTTCAATTTATCCCATTTTCTTCTTTTATGGTGTTGAGCTTCATAAGATTTATATATACTGTGAATATATGTGTTTTCATATTCTTCCTGAATCATTTAGTGTTTTGCTGGATGTTTATCTGCTATTTTCCCATGTAAGCTGTGATATTTATGTTTGCTTTAAAGGCAATGAGGGCCGTGAATATGTTCTAAGGCGTATTCTTCGCCGAGCTGTGCGATATGGAAGCGAGGTCCTAAAGGCCCAAGATGGATTTTTCAATGGGTAGGCATGGCCAATATATATTATGCTATATTACATTATATTATGTACATAATTTGGTAATTTTTGCGCCTAAGAGCCACACCACACTCCTTAATTAACATCTTGGTGAAGTTCATTATTCAATTTTTCACCTTTTTTCTTCTGGTACTTGTTGAGTTTGTCTTGCATTCTCCACTATTATTTCTGAACATTTACAGTGAGATTTGGAAAATTCACGAACATCCACTATTTTGGCTTGTTTGCCTTTAACTTGTTGACCATTATTGATTGAATTCAGGCTTGTAAATATCGTGGTGAAAGTCATGGGTGGTGTTTTTCCGGAGCTGAAGCAACGTGAAGCTCATATAAGGGAGATCATTGCAGCAGAGGAAGCAAGTTTTGGCAAAACTTTGCTTAAAGTAAGTATGATTATTATTAATTCCACAACCCCTTAAGATTTTTATATTGATCTATAAACTCTTAAATCAACAGAATGTTATGCTTTAAAGAAGTTAAATTTGTTTTCCTCCCATCCTAATTGATAAGTTTTTTTCCAGATTATTCTGTATGATTGTGAAAAAAAGAAAGAAAGAATACTTTTATGAGTTTCTTGGGTTTATCCAATGATAACTTCAAGTTGTTACTTTATATAGTCTAGCATTTGAAATTAAATTTTGAAAAGTTAACTGGTATTTAGATTTAACTCTTCATTATTTGTTATAATGTAAAGTACTGTTATCTCATTGCTCTTTTATTTCTGACTGTTCTTTGGTACTAAAGATATGGGAAAGTTGTGGGTGGCGCAAGTAGGGGTTTTGTCATACTGGAATGTATCAGCTCCATATTGAGAATATGTTGACCTTTGGAATAATGTTCAATCAGTTGCATTACTTCTTTGTGTGAATAGTATTATAAACCATACTCTTGTGGACTGATTGATCATGAGCTTTCATTCAGGGAATTGAGAAATTTAAGAAGGCTGCTCAGGATGTTGAAGGGAAAGTTTTGAGTGGGCAGGCAAGTATAGTCTAATTTCTGGTATCATTATTACTTTATCTTGATTATTGCGCGACGTAGTTATTGATATGAGTACTTTTCTCCAGCACTAGTATGATTCTGTATTTGTCATAAATAATGCATAGGACAAAAGTTTTTGGTCTATTCCCTGCAGTAGATTGTTTTGCTGTCACTTCTTGATGTGGAGATGGCTTTTTCTTAAAATTGGGATTGAAATCCTCTCTTTGAAATAGTTCCCCAAGTTGCTTTGTACATTTTTTTGTCCGTTGTACATCTTTGAAATTACTCAATGGCATCTTTGAGTTGGCAGTAGAACTTTTGACATGCATCAGATCTTCCTGCTTAGTCCCCTAAACTGCTTCCTTTCTTTATGAGCTGTTTTTATGTATTCCACAATTAAGACAAATGTTTGCTCATTTGGTGTTGACTTGAAAGTTAGAGATGACGAGTCTATGCTGAAGCTGTTTTCAACATCTCAAAGTGGTGCAACGGAAAATTATATTTTTTTTCTTCACTTTCTACTTGAATTAGATAATTGTATTATGGAAAAGAGAATTAGGTGATCTACTAGTTTTTGCGGGGTGTTTATATTCAAATCAAATAATACAGGAGTAGTGGAGAAAGAGATGAACATATGCAAAAGGTGTATGGACTGTCTTTGAATTTGGAAAGGATAGAGTCTTTAATTGTCAAACTGTAAATGAAAATCAAGATAGATTTTTCATTTAAGAATGGGAGACAGCAACCCGTATTTCTGTTCTTTTTTCATCTTCTAAGCTTTTTTTCCTTATGGTTGCAGGATGCATTTATTTTGTGGGACACATATGGATTCCCTTTAGATTTGACTCAGGTACATGGACAGCATTGTTCCTTTTGTTATAAATATAGCAAACTTGTTTCTGTCTCTTAATGTGTTCCAACCCCTCCCCCCCTCCCTCTTCTCCCACCCCAACAAATGCCAGTTAATGGCGGAAGAAAGATGCTTGCTAGTTGACATTGAGGGTTTCAATAATGCTATGGAGGAGGCACGGGAAAGATCAAGGAGTGCACAAAATAAGGTATCGTGATTCACTTTGTTTTTTCAATATTATGTCTATCATAGTTGTTACATACTAGATTTATTTCCCAAGTAGTTGGACAAATGTTACAATAACATGGAGGAGGAAATAAGCATTTTTCAACTTTTTGTGCTAATATCAATTTTTTCCAGCAAGCTGGTGGTGCTATTGTCATGGATGCTGAGGCTACTGCTGCGTTGCATAAGAGAGGAGTTCTGGCAACGGATGATTCCTTCAAATTTATTTGGTTCCAGGTAAACATACAAATTGTTATCAGAGATCTCTTTAAGATACTTTTAATATGGTGTTTAAGTTGGTAGAATGGCACTGTGGCAATTTTTCCTGGACTTTGGATTAGGGACCAAGGATTTGTCCCTTTTCACTGTGCAGATAGGATAGACAAACTAGAAAAAATTGGAGTTATATGTTGTAATATCTTGTGGTTTCTTTCTTCTTTTTCAAAAGACTAGTTTAAAGCTAACAGTGTATCCTGTATTGTTCCCATTCTTCAATGTTTAGACTATTACAATATTTTGTCTTCAAACTCAATTGGTATTGTTATTCCTTTCCCTTTGGCAATTGGACTACTGCATGTTTCATTGAAGTTACTAATCTTCCTCCTCGTCGTTTCAGGACCATGAAAGTGTAATAAAAGCTATTTACACTGGTTCAGAGTTCATAGAAAGTGCTGTTCCTGGCAATGAAGTCGGTATTGTTTTGGAGTCTACTAGTTTCTATGCTGAGCAAGGTGGTCAGGTACTGACGTATATATGATTTAAGTTGGCTAATATAACCTACTACAATAACAACTTTAAACACAATTCAGAGATACAGGAAGTTCACTTGCTTCAGATGATTTTAACTATTAGGAAATTTGTTTTCCCAAATGACTTTTAAATTAAATTATTCAGTCTAATGGTAGCAGTTCAGTTCATGTAAATTAAGTTGCTTCTTTTGGTGTTTATATTTTTCCCACCTTCATGTTGCTGTAAGGCATAATGCACTAAACATAGTCTTTTCTGGTTATAGACTTTTGACGAGGGATTTATTGGAGGCCCCTTTGTCTCATTCTGTGTACGTAATGTTCAAATCTATGGAGGTTTTGTTATTCACATTGGTTCTCTTACTGAAGGGGCTGGCAGATTTTCTGTTGGTGAGAAAGTAATTTGTAAGGTAAGCTTTGCAGTTTTACAATTTTTCCTTATTTCGGTTTTCTCTTTTTTGTAACTCTTTTATGTGCTTTTATACATGCAGGTTGACTATGATAGGAGAAAGCTTATTGCCCCTAATCATACCTGCACACATATGTTGAACTTTGCTCTTAGGGTATGTCTAGGTGCCAGTGATTGTGAACTCCTAAGAATTTTATAATCATTATCTGAATATCAGTTTCTACATGTTCTCAGAAATTTACAATATGACTGCAGGAGGTACTTGGTGATCACGTTGATCAGAAAGGGTCCATTGTTCTTCCTGAAAAGTTAAGATTCGACTTTTCTCATGGTAAGTTTATCAATTTAGCGTTTGCAATGTAGTTTAGCTTAAATATTAGGGATAACGGAAAAGTGGGAGTTTGTTGAAGTAAGTAGTTACTGCAAATAGCATGGTAGATAGAGATGTGAAGAGTAAGAATGAATATTGATGAATAACGTAATTTGGCCTTTTAAAGAAGAAAGAGCACTCAAACTCAATATAATCAATAAGTACCAAATCATGACCTGATTACTCAATTTAGATAAAACAAATTTTACTGAAATATTCATAAGGTGAAACACTACTGATCTGATACAATTGTTTGCCCCTGCATGTAAAAGTAACGGCAACTCAAATAATATTTTAAATTAAAAAGTCATTTTACCCTAAACATATGGTGATACAAGTTTCAGAACCATTGGAATTTTGCATCAATAGAAGGTGCACAAATGCCTTATGCAATGAAAAGCTTAATATGGAAAGTTGAAATAAGGGCAAATTCATTTTCAAAATGGCTGCACCTGATACATTTTGCAGAACATTTTAAATTTCTGTTTATTTTTGAATAGGCAAGCCAGTTGATCCTGAGCATTTAAGAAGAATTGAATCAATTGTAAACGAGCAGATAAAAGCTGAATTAGATGTGTTTTCAAAGGAGGCAACACTTGCTGAAGCCAAGCGCATCAATGGGTTGCGAGCTGTTTTTGGAGAAGTAAGCTGGGCTGATTTTGTCAACTTTATTTTCTGATTTTTGTTTGTACATGAAATATGAAACCTACTCTGTAACATCTTCTCTGTTTCTGGTGCAGGTTTATCCTGATCCTGTTAGAGTAGTTGCAATTGGTCAGAAGGTTGAGGATCTCTTGGCTGATCCTGAAAATAAAGAATGGATGTCAGTTTCAGCAGAACTATGTGGAGGTCAGTATGTTGCAATCATGTGTCCCCACTCATGGAGTCTTGCTTTGAACTGTTTATTGAAGTTGATTTAATGGACACTTTTAGGAACCCATATATCAAATACCCGAGAAGCTGAAGCATTCGCTCTTTTATCTGAGGAGGGAATTGCTAAAGGAATTAGAAGGATAACTGCTGTTACAACTGGGTTGGCTTATAAGGCATTTGAATCAGCATGTGCGCTTGAGAAAGAAGTAGATGATGCATCAAAGATAGAAGGAAGCTTGCTGGAAAAGGTCTGTTCCTCGTGCTATTTCTCTCTTATCACTCTGGCTTTTATATGCAGTAATATCATACCATTAGCTTTTTATTAATCTTATGTCATATATGTGTGATATCCCAGTGTTAGGGAGTATGGATGCTTTTTTCTTGTTTTATGCTTGATAGTTTGATGCATGCCAACCTTTTCTGACTTGGAGATCTATAGATTTGATTAATTAGTGTATATTCATGGTTACGGACTGTAAACTTGTTAGCTGCATGATTTTTAACAATTGTTTCCTGAACTTGCTTCCTGGATGTCCAACAAGATGAATGTATAAATTGATTTTTATTTTTATTTTTAAAAATTGTGTTTCCCGGTTTCAAAGTTCAAACTGTAAGCTGCAAGAGCGTATGTATATATCCCTAACTGCTGTTCTTTTTGAATGTTGTTATTGTTCAGACAGTGGCTTCTTTAAAGAGTAGAGTGGATGGAGCAGCAATTCCGGCACCCAAGAAAGCTGAAATCAGGGTGAAGATTGCCTTACTTCAGGTAGTTTAGATTGCTAGGTTAAACAAGCGCTGCATCGTAGAACCTTTTGTTTTTTTGCAGACTGCACTCTTCTTCATCCCGATTGAGTATCTATTCTTCTGGATTTATATGGAATTGTTTTATTTTATAGAATCAAGTGAGGAAGGCACAAAAGAAGGTTGCTGAAGAAAATCTTCAGAAAGCTGTCAAGCTTGCAACTGAGATGGCTGAAACTGCTGTTTCAGATGGGAAACCCTTCTGTGTCTCACGTGTTGAGGTTGGATTGGATGCAGCTGCAGTTCGTGAGGCAGTTTTGAAAGTCATAGAGCAGAAGGTGTGGATAGTAATATTTTGCTTCCATTTAAATTTCTGCTTGCTATGTACAAGTGCAGAAGGAAATTATACTGGTGCTGGTGTTTATTGACAGGGCATGCCGGTCATGGTCTTCAGTACCGATGAAACCACGAATAAGGCTGTCGTATGTGCAGGTGTACCAGAGAAATCAGACCAGAGCAAACAGTTGGAAGTGTCGGAGTGGTTGACAGCAGCTTTGCAGCCACTGAAAGGGAGGTGTGGTAAAGGTAAAGGAGGTCTTGCTTCTGGACAGGTTGGTGGGTTTTACATTGGTTACAAATATAGCTCCACATATCCTGTATTTTGTGCTTACTAATTTCATGTCTACTTCAAAAATCTTTGTAGTTTACTTATTTTTCCACTTTTATCATTAAAATGTAATTGCAGGGAACAGATGCATCCCAAGTTACCCCAGCCATGGATTTGGCAGCAGAATTTGCGGCAATGAAGTTGAGGTGACCAGAGGACTTTTGTCTGTCCAGAACTACGATATTGCTGCTCGTCATGAACATCATTGCTACTGAAGTATTATTGAAACACGAAAGGAAACAGAAGAATATAGGAAAATGATTAGGGTGGTTATATCAGCCAGGAAATTGAAAAGCAATTGCTACTGAACATTTTTATACTGTATACATCATTGTTGATCATCTATCTATCTAGACTGCTGTTGGACATTCTTATTTTTCCTTTTTCCTGGGCTCTCACCTTTTCATTTTCTTTTTGGGCCTTTGTCCATTCAGAGAGATTTCTTTTGGTATTTATCAGGCAGAAGTCAGAATGCTTGAATCAACATAAAACTGAGTCCTAGTATTTTGTAGTATTGCGATTGCCTTTTCAAGGAATCATTTTTAGGATTGTAAACGGAAGAAAATTAAAGTTTGAAAGGTTAAAATTTAAATAGATGAATATATCAGGTTTTTTAATGTTAAAAAAAAGTTATTATTAAACAATCTTTTGAATTACTTATCTTTCAGCATTTATAATTTTGGGGGTGTGTGGCGTGCTTAATAATAATGATGAGAAAATATTCATTTGTTGAGGGGACAAAATGAACTTTACAATGCACAACCAAATTACTAAAGTAAAGATATAACAATGCTATCAAATTCGGATAATTTGGTTCAATTATATTAAAATCTTATTCATTAATAAACAGTTCCGCCACATCTCATCCAAAATTTAAAAATATATTTTATAAAGAAACCGAGTATGTGGGCGTGTGAAGTTTAGTTTATAGAAGTTAGGGGATGAGTATGTGTTTTTGGCCAACTTTTTGGGGTACGATTAAATCAAGAAAGATGAGTAATTTTTTTTTTCTAGCCTTAAGTTATTTTAACTTATTTTTTTAATTAAAAATTTAACACAAATTTTGAGCTATTGATTGTAAGTAATCTAATATTTGCCAAAGTCTTGGTTACGCGGTAATTTATGCTCAAACCAACTTGGAGACTCAATTATTTATTTACTAATTAAAAATTGAGTAAAATTAAACATCTCTTTCATTAGTATGTATGGGTTTATAGGGTTAAGTTATTTTAACTTAAACTTTTAATTTTAAATTTTAAGCTATTAATTTCAGGTAATCTACTAGTAGATATTAAAAATTAAAATTATATTTAATGATGGTGGTTCATTTAAATTAGATTATTCAAATTGCTCAAAATTTTTTAATTTTTTATTAAAAAAATTGAGTTAAAATAATCCATCCATACTAAATTTATTAAAAATAAAAGAAAATAGGTGGTAAAATTTCCGAATGATACCGGAGGCCGGAGCATCTGAAATGGATCCGGGCCAGGGGCCAAGCACGCCGAATGTTATATAATGTAATATAATAAATATTGTTGTAATGGACTTGAAAAGACAACTGCGTCTCCAAAATCAAAAGCTCAGACAATAATTTTTACACTCTGTTAAACAATTAATAATTCTTTAATGCCATCACTGTCAATTACACATTCCATTTACTTGCATAACGCACCAATTGCCTCTCTCTCTCTCTCTCTCTCTCTTTATTTTTTATTTTTATTTTTTTTAACTTTTGTTCTTTTTCCTTTTCTAGCCGGAGAGAGAGCTCTGGTCCTTGCTTTCCCGCCGGAAAATTTATCAATTCTCTCTTAAGTCTTTTCAGAAGAAATGGAGACCGTTTCTTGAAAGCAATCAATTCTCAATTTTCAGGAGAGCATAGATAGAGAGATACGCACATACAGGGAGAGAAGGAAATGTCTCGCCAGACGACGACGTCCGCTTTCCACAAATCCAAGACTCTCGACAACAAATACGTAAGCCCATTTCGTCAATTTTCAGTTATTCAATTGTCTCATTTACTATTTTGTTGAGATTAATTGTAGAACAAGAAGGGCTGGGTTGGGTTAGGGTTTTTGATTCCCTGTTTTGTTTGCATTTGAAGAAACTGTCAGTTGGTTTACAGTTCAGTGAATTATGATGCTCTAGTGAAATGAATTGTGTGTGTTTCTTCATTTAGTTTTGGAGAACTTGAGTAAAAGACAAGCCATAATTGAAGCCAAGTGTTGTGCTATTGCTATGTTAGTGAAATGGCTAGAATTGCAAGTTTATTTAAGTGACCCAAGTTGGGTGTTAGGGTTTTTGTTCGTTTTGCAATGTGATTTACTTTGACTGGAATATTTGGAATTTGACTGTGGCGCTTTTGTTTGTTTGTCATTGTTTGGTTTAGATGCTTGGAGATGAGATTGGGAAGGGAGCGTATGGTCGTGTGTACAAAGGCCTGGATTTGGAGAATGGAGACTTTGTCGCAATTAAACAAGTTTCGTTGGAGAATATTGCTCAAGAAGACCTCAATATTATAATGGTTTGGTTCTTTATTTTCTCTGAAATATGTTATGTTTTCTTGGGTCCTTTGAACATCTTAAGTTGGTACTTTTTTCATGAAAGAATTTCATACTTTTGTTTGGTACATATAGTTACAATTTTGGAAATTGTACTGTTTCTGGTCCTCTTCTTTATAACATTGCCTGACGTGTTGCCATTTTCCTGTGTGTTCTGCCTTTTTTCTCCTTTTCCCCTTTCTTGGGGGGGATACATCAACATTCCAGCAAGAGATTGATTTACTGAAGGTAGCTTTCTTTCACTGTTTTTATTCTTCATTCAAGTGCTTTGTTCCTTTTTGCTTTTTCTAATTTTTCTTGTTATACTTTGACATATGCTTTGCCCATGCCAAAATGCATTCACCGCTTGTTCAGCACCTGAAGGAATCTCAAAGGAGTAACTCATTTAGATATGCTGAAATTGTTGGAAATTAGTTTTGCAATAAACAATGACCAATTATATATTGTGTGAGATAAAGCTAACTGGCTGTCTTATCTGTTAATTGTTTTGCCCACTGAATTTGGACCCTCTGACAGCCCTTTGGTTTTGTCTTATGAAGTAATGGACCAAGACCTTTTTATGTTGTCCTTTGGAGTAATGTGTATTCTCAACATTTTCATTCATACTATTTAAGTTCAAATTTCTCTTACAGAATCTGAACCACAAAAATATAGTGAAATATCTCGGATCATTGAAGACAAAGAGTCACCTTCACATAATTCTTGAGTAAGCCATAGTGATGAAGAATATCTAATCATAGTATTTCTTGAAATGGAGCTGAAAAAGCTTATGTTGTAGTTATTGTATGCTGTAGGTATGTGGAGAATGGCTCACTTGCAAATATTATTAAGCCAAATAAATTTGGGCCTTTTCCAGAATCGCTGGTGGCTGTTTACATTGCTCAGGTTTGTTCTTGTAGTTGTAGTTTATTGCTAGTGGTTGGGGATTCAAGTTTCATCAGTCAATAATAATATATGTATATATCAGGTGTTGGAGGGCTTGGTTTATCTTCATGAACAAGGTGTTATCCATAGGGATATTAAAGGTGCAAACATATTGACAACCAAAGAGGTAATTTGAATTTTTTCTTCTTCTCATATTAATAGGAGTAATTTATACACATGCAGGTTGTGCTCATTCACTATTGGATGAAATAGTAACTTACTCGAAAGTCATTTAAGCTTTTAATGCAATTTTATTCCACTTCACACCTCATAATTTTATGGTAAAGGAGAAAAAAAAAAAGGTACTCATTCATGGTCTTGTGGTGCTATTTAATGTCAACAGGAACTTTTTGCATGAATGTATTGAAAGTTGTGAAAATTTAATATTGTTTGGGTATGCGTTGTGCTTTCAGTTTTCATGGAAAATTAATTTGTGACTTGTTATTGCTGTGTTAGTAGATGGATTATGTGTGAGGAAATGACCTCAAGTGCTTATGGACTAGCATAGACTGTAGGTGGCTGAGGGGAATGATTGTTAGAGTTTCTGAAATGGAGACTTTATGACTATATCTATGCATCTTCGCATGTTTGGTCTTATGTTATCATTTTAATGCAGTTATTTGGCTTTATTACTATCGCATAATGGTGTCTTTGTGAGTTTATGTTCTTGGGGCTTAGTGAAGAAGTGATTCATTGTGGCGAGCATTAGTAGAATTAAGTAGTGAATGATCTTTGCTCACATAGCCACTTTGTAGAATCTTTGCTGATGTAGCTGATTCTGACTAAGCTAATCTGATTGAACAAATAATTGGAGATTTTTCTTATTTTTTGATGACAAATCCAGTGAATAGCCTGTTTAGTCAAGTCTGATCACTGCAGCATATTTTTTTGACCTTAAGTCAATCAAAATTTTGTTGCTTGTAGGAATTGATTGTTTGGTAGCCCCTACCTAATACATCTGTTTGTTTAAGTGTGCTCTTTTATTCCGGCCATATGGTCTTAATGTTGCATGATTATAAAATCTCCAGCATTTCAAAGTTCCTTTCTGTGAAGTATTTATTTTACCTTATTGATGCTTTTAGGGTCTTGTGAAACTTGCTGATTTTGGTGTTGCCACAAAATTAACTGAGGCTGATGTTAACACCCATTCTGTTGTTGGAACACCATACTGGATGGCCCCTGAGGTACTTTTTTTGTCTTTTAATTTATTATTTTTATATTATTGTTATTTGTGTCATAGATTTATGGCCATTGTTGATTTCTTTTTACTTTTAAATTTCACTTTTTTTATTCTAAACGAGGTTGTATCAATAGTTGCTACCATTTGCTGAATTTAGAATTTTTTTCAAAAGAATATATGTTTCTAGTTACAAGATTTCTAAATTGAAATTATGGTTTCATTTTAGAACTATTACATCTGGTTGGAAGAGTAGTTGAGAAGCATGAGTATTTGAGACAGTTAGGATGTAGGTACAGCTTCCTCATATAGTATTTGTGTACGGTTTTTAACAGATTCATTTGTGAGGATAAGATGCTTTTTTTTTTAATTTTTAATTTTTATCTTCATTATTTTCCCTTACGCGTGTAAGAAACATCAACCAGTTTGATTAATAAGAAGTGAAAAGTTACAAAGAAGGTGGATCATTAGTCCACCATAAAGGCTTTAAGGAAAACAACAAAAACCAAAAATCACTAATCTGAAGCCAATACAGCAGTGCCATTATAGTGTACAGTTTTTACACGATGGAGTTTCTTGGGTTATTCTAGTGACTGGGTTTCATTATTTGATGAGTCATTGTGCAGTTGCGCGAGATTAAAAAAGGATGGTTATACAGAGATGTATAGCTGTCTTGATATTCTGTATAATTTGGTATGAAAGGAATAATGAAATTTGAAAATGCTTGATTGTTGTTTTTTTGGGGGCAGGGGGTGTGGTTTGAATTTTAAATGGTATAGAGCTTGGATTTAGCATCTTCTTGGGCTTAGATTAGAATGGGATTTCCTGGTATCTCTTTGTTCTTCAGATGCACACATCGGTATGCTGTTTTGTTTTAGCTCATTCTTGTGCTCAATTGTGTTTGTAACATTTTATTTTGTTATTGCTGTTTGTTATAATTGTATTATAAAGAAGCATATAGATGTCTTGTTTGGATGTAAGATATTTACATTTCATTCGGTCTGGTCAACTGCTTGGCCACCTTTTTAACTCATCTCTTGTCAATGCTGGTGCTTTAAGGCTTTGTGGTTGAGACCTATTCTAAATGAGAGCTAAATCCTATTTTTGGTTTGTATCTATGGGGATTCTTCTCCTCTATACTTTTTTTTTTTTTGATAAGAAACTATAAATTATATTAATGATGAAGAATTGTTGCAAGTAGTGGACCAGCTGTCCACTGAGAAAGCAAAATAATGAGATTTTAGCTTGGGCAAAGATGAATGCTTGATTGCGTGAATCTCAGCCAGGTGAAACTTCTTTTGGTGTGAGACTGTGGCTTACTATTCTTCACTTAAAATCTGTGGCTTTCAGCATAAGAATGCTGAACTGATAATCTCCATTGTGATAAAGTTTGGGAAGGTCTCAGTGCCTAAAAGGGTTTTGAAAAATGAAAACCATAGTCTACCTAAAACTTGATTATTTTCTTTTTCTTGACTACGAAGTTTGGTTTCAGTAGTATAGTTCAAACGTAAAAATAGCTGTATGCAACCTGAGCTTGTTTTAGGTGTGGTGATGTTGCATCTTTATCAAGTGTAGTGTATTTTTGCTCCATCTAGTTTACCAAAATTGTCTCTGCTGTGACTTTGAAAGTAGTTAAAATAAAACTTAGATATGTGTTGGTATTTGGGATCATGAACTGAAAATGTTGCAGGTGATTGAGATGTCTGGGGTTTGTGCTGCTTCTGATATTTGGAGTGTTGGCTGCACTGTGATTGAACTTCTTACGTGTGTTCCACCTTACTATGATCTGCAGCCTATGCCGGCTCTATTCCGTATCGTTCAGGTTTGATCAATAGTTTCTTCATTGTTAATCATTGGTTTCTTAGGATGTGGAAGCAGTGCTTTACCTCCTGTGAGTTCCTTTTTCATTTTTTTCACTTGGTTTCTTTTTCTTAGAAACTCTCTCATATTGTTTTCCCTGATGGATTATTATGCTCCTGAATGCTCTGTGAACCATGTTATGTTGGATTGGTATTATTTTACTATTATGGTTAAGTTGCTTTGTAGCAATGATGAAAAAGTTTCATCATTTCAGGATGAGCATCCTCCAATACCTGATAGCCTATCGCCTGACATCACCGACTTTCTACGTCAGTGCTTTAAGAAGGTAAAGTGCAATATAAATCAAATCTTAATATTGTCATTTTCAATCATTGCTAAAGGTTGTTTCTATCTATGGGATAAAAGAGAATTAGCTAGTGGTGTTGTTAAGAGCATTGCTATAATATGAAACATTACTGGTTGGTAGCCTGGTATGTAATGCATCAGTCACAGTGTGGATTAAGAGCAAGTTGAGACTTTGTATTTGTGCAAGCCTAGAATAACCTAACTGTTAGATATGAAAACTGCTTTTTGGGTACCACCAATATAAAATTAATTCCAGCCAGCTAATGTAAGTGTGATTAAGATTTTGACACGATACCTTGGAGAAGGCACCGTCGAGTATCCTCTTTAACACATCTTTTGTTAAGAACATTGTTATAATAGAAAACTGCTTTTAATCTTTTGATTTTTTCTGCCCCTGAAGGGGCATCCTAGTTGGGTGAGGCCTTTAAATGACATATATACCATCTCCACCATCCTTTAAATGACATATTGTTGAATTTTCCAGGATGCTAGACAGAGGCCTGATGCAAAGACTTTGCTTTCTCACCCTTGGATACAGAACTGTAGACGTGCGCTGCAGTCTTCTCTTCGTAACAGTGGAACAGTGAGGTAGATATTACTAATCAATGTTTTTTCTGTTTGGATCATTTGTGAAAGGATTTGAAATTCTTGATGCATTTATTAGCATTGGGTCCTTTATATTTATGATCATTTGTGTAGACAAGCTTTGATTGAGTTCAATCTACACGCTACTTTTTAGTCCTCTTTTCATGTTTCCTCTCGTTTTGTGGGCCATATTATAAATCCACACTTTCACGCATTGCATTTGTTTAGATTTGGATAGATTATAGACCTTGTCAGTTTTACATCCTTCACTTTTCCACTACTTTTGAACAATGCTGGTATTGTCTGTGGCATTAGTGTGTATGGAATTGTTGCATATTGTCCACGTACTATATTCAAATACTCTCTTGCAGGATTGTGTTGAGTTGGCTTCATGTTGGGTTTGGTGAACGAAATGGTACACTCCTTGATTAAGAGATTTAATGCATGGGAATCAGTTTCCTATAAGGCCTTTATCACTAGGTCTTTGTTAAAGGCCTACCTTGAATGCTACACAGATGTAGCCTTTGCTGTATTAACTTGTGATTTATTTGTTTTTTCCTACACTAAGAAGTTTTTGCTCCTTTTAAGTGATATGTCTGTCTAGCCTTCCTGGTGTTGTGCATTATTATACTCCCATTTTTGTTATTGTATGCTACCTAATTAAAAATGCCTTTCCTTTGATCAGAAATGTAGAAGAAGATGCCTCAGCAGATGCAGAAATTCCTAATGAAGATAATCAAAGTGCTGGTGAAAGGCTTTCAGCACAGAAAGCTGAAGCATTTGAAACAGTGGGAGTATTTCAACTTGGACTTTTTTGTGATGCAACTAAATGCCCTTTGTCATATTATGGAAACTGAACTGATTACCTTAGCCAGAGAACTTGAATATATAAAACTTAAAATATACAACAATAGCAGTTCTGCAACGGCTGATATTCTATTCTCTGATTTTTTTATATGATGAGACAATAATAACTTCATTGAAATAGTTTTAAAGCAGTACAATTGTGTAATGGAACAGTTGTCCACAAAAAATGGAAAAAATATAGTGAAAGAGATCAAAGCTATGCATAACAGTAAACATCAACCAAAAATATATTTTCACCTCCAAAATACCACCTACTCTTGTGCAGGACCAATTAAAATCTATGCTATTAGATTCCCAGAATTCCCTCTCAATTAAAATCTATACCATCCAGCAAAAATCTATTTTCACCTTCAATATACCAGCCACTCTGGTGTACTACTGATCAAATCTATACAATAAGATTCCCATTACTCCTTAGAAACTGAAGTCCAAAGTGAAGCTAAAAGGCGAACTTTGTTCCACAAGCTTTTAATTGTTTTCTCTCTTGATTCCTTAATTTAAGATACTGTACATTTGCCCTCTCTATTTTGCAAGTCATCTCTAGTCTTTAATTTAATTAATTTAAGATGATGGAATAGAAATCTCTTCTTATTTTGTTGGTGTCTTGGATCATTGAACTTTCAGGGCTCTAGGAAACAGTTATTGTCACCTGAGGCCACTCATTTGAGCAAATCTGACAAGGAACATTCATCAAATGGTAATCTTGCTGAGGAAATAGTAGAAAATCCAGAAGATGATCCTCTATCAGATCAAGTCCCTACCTTAGCAATTCATGAGATGTCATTAGTACAAACTGGATCTGGCAGATTGCCTTCTAATAAAATAACTGCTACAAATGATCAATCTCAGCTTCAGGAGATACCAAATACCGGTGATAAGGATGAAATGCTGATCAATGGCGAGGCTCAGTCTCCTGAATTGAGACGGAAGAATTTAGCTAGTAAACATGGAGGGAAAGGAACTTCTATCAGTGTTGAGAATAAATCCTTTGGTTTTAGTTCAAGAACTGAAAATAATAGTCTTCAAAAGGTAATTTTGTGATGCTAATGGTATTTCTGTTAGTATACCTACATTTTCTCTTTTCCCTTTCACAAAGCATTTCAATATGTATATTCACCTTAACCAGTTTTTCAGGGGTTTCTTGTATGTATGCATGTATCATATCTAAGTTGGAAATGGTAAAGGACAGAGTGCCAAGTGGCCTATAGTCCTATGAACCTGCCCCTTCCCACAACAATTTATTCATTAAGAAAGTGATGCTGAGTGATTGTGCTTCTGGTGTTCATTCTTTTCTCTCTCGTCCTTTTTGATAACTTGATGGTGAAGTCTGGTCGTGGTTTATCTAAGGCCTGGTGTTAAGTCTACCTTGGAGTTTAATCATTGTTTCAGAAAGAAATCTAATGGATCTGTGTTATTTCCATTGTCCAAGGCTCTAAAGACATCAGCAAACCTAGGAGGGAATGAGCTGAGTAGATTCAGTGACACTCCTGGAGATGCTTCATTGGATGATTTATTTCATCCATTGGAGAAAAGCCTGGAGGATCGGGCAGCTGAAGCTTCAACATCTGCATCTGCATCTGCATCGCATGTGAACCAAAGCCATGCAGCTGTGGCTGATGCTGGGAAGAATGACCTGGCTACAAAGTTGAGAGCAACAATTGCTCAGAAACAGATGGAGAATGAAATGGGGCAGTCAAATGGTAGTGGTGGAGATCTGTTTCGCCTAATGATAGGTGTTCTGAAGGACGATGTGATTGACATTGAGGGTTTGGTATGATTGAAATATTGAGTTCATGTGGTAAATTTTTTCTCTGATGATCTGACATTATTTTTTTTTATTGTTTTTCGTCCTTTTTTCTCAGGTTTTCGACGAAAAATTGCCTGCAGAGAACCTTTTTCCTCTACAGGTACCCAGCATTTCTTAACCATAAACATGATTGAGAGATTTGCTATCGATGATTTCTGGGATCAACTAGTGTGCACTTTATGGACTTTGTCATGGTAGTTTTATGAGTGTCCTGCATATCTTCTCTCTGTTGGTTGTAAAATGGTTTATAAGACCCTTGTCAAGAGAGATTATTTTCAAGGCAGTTAAGCTTTCCGTTTCTGTTGTACTTCCTGAGTTTTTAATAGTGTTCTGTTCTGCAATTTACCCTGTGACAGTACCAATGACATTAAAGCCCTTTCAAATTTCTTATTTTTGTATATGGGACCCAACTTGTCCTCATATTCATGTGTATATGGGACCCAACTTGTCCTCATAGTCATGTGTAAGTTACTGTTTTTGGTTTTCAATCAGCTAATATGTCCCAATTTCCTACTGGTTTGTACTGAGGGATCCCACTACATTTATCTCATCTGAAAAATTATGCCTCTTTGTTGCAGTGACCTCCGTCTTTATTCTATGTCTGTCAACTTCATTACCTTTTGATTTATGAGTCACTTTTTTGTACAATGATTTCCTTGCCCCCCTACTTTTACAATTTTCTCTTGATTTTTGTTTTGTTTTTTTCCTTCTTTTGGCCGCATAATAGACATAGCTAGAAATGAAAGTTTATGTTGATTATGGTATTTTTTTGATTTCCCTATCGCAGGTACTTGTTGATTCTTGTATAGATCTGGACGTACAGATATTGTCTCATATTTATGTCTTCCTTTTTACCTAGTCTGATTGTGTTTAATCATTGCTAGCTGTCTTTCCATGGCTTCTAGATGATGTTTGGAGAATACTGCTTTGAGAATACTCATTTGAAAGATTTAAACATACGATCAGCCCTCTTGACCAGTATATTTGAACCTTCAAGTCTCTCGCCTTTTAGTAATTGCTGCCCATTATCTAAAGATGTTGCAGAATTAGACTATGAAAGCTTGTTATTTTTTTTGCCATTTTCTATTATAGGCAGGTTTTAAAGTTTTTATAATTTTTTTTTCTAGGCTGTTGAATTTAGCAGATTAGTTGGTTCTTTAAGGCCGGAGGAATCGGAAGATGCAATTGTATCTGCCTGTCAAAAACTTATTGCTATCTTTCACCAGCGTCCTGGACAGAAACAATTTTTTGTTACCCAGCATGGTTTGCTCCCTCTAATGGAATTGCTTGAAGTTCCTCAGACTCGTGTATGTCCACGATTCAAAGCTTTGTGGATTTTTGAAAATTTTTATTGATATTGTTTCTTCATAAATAATCAGTCGGTCAACCAGAAAGTTTTTAGTGTGTTAACATTCCTTGTGATTGCAGGTTATATGTTCTATTCTTCAACTAATAAACCAGATTGTAAAAGATAACTCTGATTTCCAGGAAAATGCTTGCCTTGTTGGTCTGGTAAGAAGTATGTTCATTCAAGTTCTTTTGTTCTAAAGGGGACATTTTGTATAGCTCACTTGTTATGATTGTTTTCACTAAGGCTGTCTTTTTCTTTTGTAAGTAGATCTCTCGTTCTCTTCCTACCGTAAAGCTCTCTACATACAATATTTTCTTTCTTATCTGAAAAAGAATACTGCCAAGAACTGTAATTTTGGGCGTTTTGCCAGCTTATATAAAAGTTTTGCAGTTGAAGGTGGTCTTTTCTATTTTTTTTTTTATGATCTTCCTATGGAATAGATTAGTTTCATAGATAGCCTGTTAAGTAGATTTAAGAGAAAATAAAGAGTTAGAAAAGTCAAGTGGATGTTCACAAATGAGCAAACCCTTGGCAGAGAGGAGAAGATGAAGCTATAACAGGAGGAAACAAAAAATTTTGTAAGCTATTTGTGTATTTTACACAACAGCCTTAAGACCTTGTAGCAAAACGAACCTCAAGATGTAGTGCAGGACTCCTTGAGAATGGAAGCCTAGAGGTGTGCCAAAATTTGGCTTTGTCCCAGAAGCAGTTCACTTGCTTTTATCTAGATTCTTAAGTTTCCGTTTCTTGCAAAATCATCTAGGGAAGAGCCAGGACAAAGCAATGGAACAAAATTCTTGGGTTTCTCTTATTTCTCAGAAGCAAGAATATCTTTCGTAACAAGAGAGCTAATGGGCTCAGTACAGCCTCCATTTTTTTGGCTTCATTGAACTTCTTCTACATATTCAATCTACTTAATAAAAAAATTTTCTCTTAAATTACAAGCAATCAAACAGTGGAGTTTCTTATCAAAATAAAATTAGATTACATTTTTTTGTAACATACATGGGCAGAACATTGGGAGTGACGAAATGCCCTTTTTCACTTCTGTATTATCAATAGTAATACTTAGATCTGTGATTCACATCATATCTATGGGGCTTCTATCTTGTTGTCCTTGTGAAAGATTTCTAGGCTAGACTTTTCTTTAAACTAGATTTATGTTAATTTTTGAGCTGTGGAACAGATCCCTGTAGTGATGAGCTTTGCAGTACCTGATCGTCCCCGGGAAATTCGCATGGAGGCAGCTTATTTTTTGCAGCAGCTTTGTCAGTCAAGGTTTCTAGTTTCCTTCTTTCTGTTGTTGTAATGTCTTGCTTCTCTTTTATTTGAAAAAAGGATTAGGACATGTGTCTCCTTCTATGCAGCTCCTTAACATTGCAAATGTTTATAGCTTGTCGTGGAATTCCTGTTTTGGTGGGTTTTCTGGAGGCTGACTATGCAAAGTACAGGTCTGTCATTTGATCATATACCCTTCAATTGAAATGAATTTCAGAAGTCACCATATTCTCTTTGCAAGGAAGATATCTATATAAAAAGAACTAGCAGAAACAAGTGTACTTCGTGGAGTACATAGACAAAGTTCTATAACACTGTAAAAATTGCTCTAAAACGGTTTTTTTTTTTAAATGAGCCTTGAAGATCCAGTTTCAGTTGAACTACTAGATTTTACATCATGATCATATTTCATGGAAACTGGCCATTCTTGCAATAAATAAGTTTAGCTATTAACATGAGCATTTGTATTACCAGTATGCCACGTGTTACGTTGGTTTTGAGTTGATGATGATATTTTTATGAATTTTATTTGTTTGTGTGAATTCACCCTTCTCCCCACCGTGGAGTGTCGTTTTCCTTTAGAGTTGTAATTATCTTGCTCGATTTACCTGTTTTCCTTTTCTGATGGAAAAACTGATTACTCTCTTTTCCAGGGAAATGGTTCATCTAGCTATTGACGGAATGTGGCAGGTCTTTAAGCTTCAACGATCAACTCCAAGGAATGACTTTTGTCGTATTGCTGCGAAGAATGGGATATTGCTTAGGCTTATCAACACTCTGTATAGCTTGAATGAAGCAACTCGACTAGCTTCAATATCTATTGGGGGTGGATTTCCGGGAGATGGGTTAGCCGAACGACCCCGTTCTGGTCAATTGGACTCTAGCCATCCTATATTCACTCAAAGTGAGACTCCACTTACTTTAACCGATCAAGCTGATGGTCTCAAAGTTAAGCATGGAATGATTGATCATCCCTTTTCAACTGGGACACAAGAACCTTCACGAGCTTCGGCTTCAAATTCCCAGAGGTCAGATGTCAATCAGTCAGATCTCCGGTTTCTTGCCGCGGACAATGACAGGTCTCAATCTACCAATGGAGTTTTGGATGCTACAGTTGCTTCCAAATTGTCAGATCCAACTTTGTTGGAAAAAACTGCTAATTTAGCCACCAAGGAACCTTCAGCGGCTATGTCTAAAGAACGAGACCTGGATCGATGGAAGTTTGATCCTTCTCGAACAGAAATTGACCTCAGACAGCAACGGATCACCAGTGCTGTTAATCGAACATCTACTGACAAGCCTCCAAAATCACCAGAAAGTGCATCCAATGGGTTTCCTACCACAACTACTCAGTCAGATCAAGTTCGTCCTCTGCTTAGCTTGTTGGAGAAGGAACCCCCTTCTAGGCATTTTTCTGGTCAGCTGGACTATGTACGCCATGTCCCTGGGATGGAGAGACATGAAAGTATACTGCCCCTACTACATGCATCTAGTGAAAAGAAAACCATTGGTGAATTAGATTTTCTGATGGCAGAATTTGCAGGTGATTGCTTTATTTTACTTATTTCTGGGGTTTATTTTAAGCCAGTGCAAGTGGAATGAGAATTTGAGTGGAATTCTGAGAAACTTATCTTCAGGAATTCGACCTAGTATCACAGAACATCTGTATTTTAGAGTGTGGTTAGGTAGCATCTAGACATTGAATTTTACTTTAAACAGATCTCTTCCTGCATTCCTCTATGGCTATTTGGTGGGTTTTGTTATTGGCAGTTCTGCTGACACCAGCTTGAGTCTCATGGAATGCTCTCTCTCAAATTTCATCTGGTCTAGCTTCTAGATCTGCCAGTTGTTTTGTTTTAATTACTTTGTATTTTCTAGCATCGGTGTTTTTCTTTTCGTTCTGGCTGATTTAATCCGGTTTAAATGATTCCTTTTGATTTCAGAGGTTTCTGGCCGTGGAAGAGAGAATGGAAATCTTGATTCTACACCTAAACTTTCACATAAGACAGTAACTAAGAAGGTGGGGACACTATCATCTAATGAAGGGGCCGCATCCATGTCTGGGATTGCATCACAGACAGCATCAGGTGTACTTTCTGGTTCTGGAGTTCTCAATGCAAGACCAGGTAGTGCAACATCATCTGGTTTGCTATCCCATATGGTATCAACATTAAATGCAGATGTAGCACGGGAATACCTGGAAAAAGTGGCAGACTTGCTGCTTGAGTTTGCTCAAGCAGACACAACTGTAAAATCCTACATGTGTAGCCAAAGCTTGCTTAGCCGTCTTTTCCAGATGTTCAATCGAATAGAACCTCCAATTCTTTTGAAGGTGCTGAAGAAAATGTATTTGATCTCTACTTTTCATATTTTCCAAAATTCATGTAATGCCTCATAACCACATTCTTGTTTTTCATTTTAGATATTGAAATGTATCAATCATTTGTCGACCGATCCAAACTGTTTAGAGAATCTTCAGCGGGCAGATGCAATCAAGTATTTAATCCCAAATCTTGATCTCAAAGATGGGCATCTTGTATCTCTGATACATAGTGAGGTTGGTGTTCCTAACATCGCAGTTGATGTTATAAATTTGATTTATGTGTACTTTTGTATGTGTAGGTTCAGGATGTGAAAACTTGATTTATATATGATTGGTTTAGCGGCCTATTATGAATTTGATTGGATGTACTCTATGCTCTTGAGTTTTATTTTCTTTCCACTCCCCTCCCCTTTCCCAAATTTCAGTAATTTAAAAAAGTTAAAAAAATAAATGAATAAAATTCTGGAGCAGCAAATTTTCATTGGTTAGTTAGGCAAAGTAAGCCTCCTTGCTGTGGAAACTTAATTCATAGGACATTACCTGCAGTTCAGTTAGGAGTTTATCTTCACAAATGTAACTTATCTCTCTATGCAATAGCATATTATAAGTAGTTTCTCAACAATGTATTTAACTGCAGTTCAGTTAGGAGTTTATCTTCACAGATGTAACTTATCTCTCTATGCAATAGCATATTATAAGTAGTTTCTCAGCAATGTATATTTCTGTTATCCGAGTCAAAGTTATTGACTGACAACAAATTCTGATGTACTCCATCAATTTCCCTGTTCTTTTTTTTCTTTTCTTTTCTTTTTTCTTTTGAAGGTCCTACATGCATTATTCAATCTGTGCAAGATCAATAAGAGGAGACAAGAACAAGCAGCTGAAAATGGAATCATTCCACACTTAATGCACTTTATCATGTCAGACTCTCCCTTGAAACAATATGCATTGCCTCTACTGTGTGATATGGCTCATGCATCGCGCAATTCGAGGGAACAGTTAAGGGCCCATGGTGGTTTGGATGTGTACTTGAACCTTCTTGAGAATGAGGTTTGGTCTGTGACAGCATTGGACTCAATTGCTGTTTGCTTGGCTCATGACAACGACAACCGCAAGGTGGAACAAGCATTGCTGAGAAAGGATGCAGTTCAAAAGTTGGTGAAGTTTTTCCAAAGCTGTCCAGAACCACATTTTGTGCACATATTGGAGCCATTCTTAAAAATTATAACGTATGTGTTATGAAGCCTGACCTTTTTAATTGATTTACAAAGTGGCTAGAGGATATTTTGATATATATTTATTCGTAGTCTTTGAAGATTGCAGTCATTCTTTTCGATTGTGCATTTTAACTTTGTCCGTGTAAAAACAGCATAACGTCTTCTGACCCATGTAATTTTCAGATAGGATCGGTTGACTGCATTGGTGTCTTATTTTGTCTATTAGTCAATACTTCAATTTTAAGTTTTCCTTATCAGATGTATCAATATGCATGGAAAGAAGATTCTTTCTTTTTCAGAAATCTGTTTTATCTTTCCTCTTCATCTGTCTTGCCTCTATCCTCTAAACCCATTTGGCAAGGCTACATGCTGCAGAACAGCATTCTGTTTCTGGTTCTAACTTGTCAAATTCTCACCAATGTTTTTCTTTTGGCGTGCAGGAAATCATCCCGAATAAATACAACATTAGCAGTCAATGGTTTGACACCATTGCTTATTACCAGGCTGGATCACCAGGATGCTATAGCTCGTCTTAATTTGCTCAAACTAATTAAGGTAAACAATATTTGTGTTTTCCTTTGTCCCTATGTGATTTAATGCTGCACATGAGACGTTTTGTCATTCAGTCTGTGGTAATGAGACAGAGAGGCAGTGAACTGATGGTTTGTCACTCAGTCTGGTAATGGGCTAATTGGGGTGAACTTAATGTTTTGACAAAAATTGTGTGGGCTCAGTTGGAAAGATCATTCATTGATCCTGTCCTTGGCACAAAAGAGGAAACTTCTTTCAATCATTCAAGTCTGATAGAGGAACTAGGGAAATACTAGTATTCATGAGGTCAGGAATTTGGGTGGGAAAATGTCTCCTCTTCCCAATTCTGTTTGCTATCCTCTTTTTTTGGATATTTTCTTTCTTCTTTTTTTCTCTTTCTTAGCCGATATTTCTTTATTTTGTAAAATTGTAGTTACTTTTGTCCTGTGGTGAAAGTCAAGCCCTAATCTCTTGGTCATTTACTCTAAAAGATTGCCAATCTTTAGTACCTTCCAAAATCTGAGCTGTTTCTGTGTGAAATTTCAAAAGGACGTCTGTAGTTGTGTACTTTGAACTAGTGTTGGAGTTGGCAAGTTGGGTATTAATCTTGAATCGAATTTCATTTTTTTTGTTTTTGTTAAATAAGTCTTCACCATCATTGCACTGCACGTCATTTTTCTCCCATAACTATTATGAAGTGCTTACAATATAAGTATTTTTGTAAGGCTGTATATGAACACCATCCTCGGCCAAAGCAATTGATTGTGGAGAATGATCTGCCACAAAAACTTCAAAACTTAATCGAGGAACGTAGAGATGGGCAACGCTCTGGAGGCCAAGTTTTGGTGAAACAAATGGCTACATCACTGCTTAAAGCACTTCATATCAACACCGTCCTGTAAATTCATGTCTACATCTGTTCTGCTCCAGTGTATATTTGATTCGATAGGAAGGACTATAATTTTGGGTTTTTTTTTTTTTTAATAATTTATTTCAGTTTGCCTTTTTTAGTTCATATATGGTAATTTTCCCTTGGTTTTGATCCCCTTTCAAGTCTCACCTATAGGATGGTGTGAAAGTAACATGATTTGGGAATTTCCTTTTTATTTCAATATTTTTAGGGTTCCGGAGTGGTGGCTGTCTGTTTTTGCATGGTGAGCTGCCTAGAATCAAGGTTGATTTAGTCTCTCTTAAGCTTTTGTAGTTTTGCTCATGGGAATATATGAAAATTTCCTGCTTAGTTGTGTAAAGTAAACCTTGTGAAAACATCTAATATAGCGTGTGATTCATTTTCAAAAGCGCTGCAATTTTGATAATCTCTGCTTGAATTGGCAAAATAATAATTTTGTAATAGATGGGCTTGAAATCATTTGAGAATTGATACTGATGTAAAGACTGGAGCCAATACTGTTTATGTTTCTTTATGAAGGGTCAATATTATATTTTTGTTCATTTGAATCCAACTGTTGACAAGTTTTGGAAGCAGCGACGAGTGCCTAGTGTGGTAATAAACTAATTAGGTTCAATCGAGCCCTGAACATACGGGCGGATGGAGTAGGCGAAAAGCTGAACGCAGAATAATGAAAGAGCAAACAAAGATTACCAATACAAGCGAGAGAAACTCGAGAGAGGTAGGATCATTCCCAAGTGTTTACAATCTTTCACAAAAAGGTAAAAATAAATTGTTTCAACGGGGAACAACTAACTAACCACCCTTAAAATATGGTCCAGCTGCAAAAAGCAGTCGCTAGAATCTTTTCACAAATGTTAATGTCTACTCACTTCCATTTCTTGTCATCAACACCATCCAGAAAATATTATGACATCCTGTATTATACAAACTCCTCACAAGAAAAAGACATCGCCACACTTGAAGAAACTGTCAATCACACAATTTGTCTTCAATCTTTCATCAATCAATCCCATTACCTCCACTCTGGCAACCAAGATCACAAACATCCCTTATATCAGATCAGCGACATTCATTGGCATTTCATCGATCTGAGTACTGTAGTATTGCTCGATGTCTCTAAGAATCTTGATATCATCATTTTTAACAAAATTTATTGCTACACCCTGCAGCCAATTAAAAATAAAAATTCAATTTCAACACCACATAATTCATCCAGACAATACAACGTAATCAACAAATAAGGAGACAAAAGTTAGTGCATTCTAAACTCATAAAACTGGTGCGTATGATGATAAATCTACCATGTAGAGCGACCTTTTCTTTGAATCATTTCACGGAAAACAGTGCGTATCCATGACAAGACAAATCCAATTATATCTCAAGTTTCCCTGAATTGTAGGATCAAGCTTCTCTAAATACCAATTTTTGCTCAAACAAAGGATTTCAAGATCGCTTATGCTTAAAATTTTTATTACATGCAAATTTTTATTTTTTTCAGGGAAGAAAAACTGTACACTTTAGCCTGATAAGAAAGTACAAACGTAGACCAGCTATCCCACAATAAAGATCAAAAGCTATATAAGAGTAGCACATATTACAGAGCTGAGTAAATCCAATGCCAATTATTTTTTTAAAAAAAAAAGTACCTTGCGTCCAAAACGACCAGAACGACCAATCCGGTGAATATAAAGCTCACGATTGTTAGGAAGGTCATAATTTATCACCAAAGAAACCTGAAGAGAAAATTAAGTTAAAAGAATTGGAAACAAACAAATAGCACAAAATAATTCTTCCGAATTTACAAACTTCGTAGAAACAAATATGCAAAACAACCCACAAACAAGTTCAAATTAAAGTTGTCACATTCGCAGCTCTAATTTAATGAATATTCTTCTATTAGCTTCCTTTTCGTTTCTAATTCTTACCTTGAAAGATGAAACAGCATCTAAAGTTCAGACCAAACCAGAATTCACCGCATCTGATAGATGTGATTTGCTTACTTCACAAAAGTCCCTGACCTAACATTTAGTGCTTTGTATGATTTTCTCTTTGTGGTGCATCCAAAAAGAATGCATTTAAACGGCAACTCAGGGCACATGAAAAACACTAAACCATCATGCATACCGTCACAACCACATGACCTACCTATAGAGTATCTTCTAACAACTGACAAACCATCATTTAACTTGTGTAATAATGACATTCAACAGCATGGCTGTCACCTGTTTGCAATATTTAACCGATAGACCCAATCATTCTATTCAGGCTTGAAGAACAGCAACAAATAATTTCAATTTACTACCATATAAATAAATTTAGTATAGAAGTTAACAGCAATAGCAATTAGCATTTTATCATCATAGATTAACTTCAGCATTTCAAAATGGATTAGAAAATAAAAAACAAAAGACCAAAAGACTTGCCTGCTGAACATCAAGTCCTCGCGCCCAAACATCAGTTGTGATGAGGACACGGGTTGTCCCAGACCGAAATTCTCCCATAATTGCATCTCTTTCCTTCTGAGGCATGTCTCCATGCATTGATGAGACAGTAAAGTTATAGCCGCGCATCTTCTCTGTTAGCCAATCCACCTAATCCAAAAGTAAAATATACTATAATATATCTGAAATCCAATGTAAAGGACAGAAAAAATCCGGCTCTTTTTCAAACTAAAATCCATATAAAGTTATAGATTCAGTCTAATGCAGGTGAAAATTAGATGCCTAAAGGATTAGAGTTCTATTGAAATAGGTACATTATTATCATACAAAATTTCATGGAAACTGAGCCAGTAGCAATAATATTTCATGGAAACTGAGCCAGTAGCAATAATACCTTACGCTTCGTGTTGCAGAAAATAACAGCTTGCGTAATCGTAAGGGTATCATAAAGATCACAGAGCGTATCAAACTTCCACTCCTCCCTTTCCACGGCAACAAAAAATTGCTTGATTCCCTGCAATACGTTTACAACTGAGAAACTGTCCTCTGTATATAGATCTGCAGTCAAAGGTAGCAGATATTGAAATACCAAATTTATTTACCTCCAAAGTCAACTCATCACGCTTCACAAGAATCTTTACAGGATCTGTCATGAATTTGGTCGTCATCTCCAATATTTCATGAGGAAGGGTGGCAGATATCAAAACAACCTACAAATGAAAAAATAGAACAATAACATGCCAATTGATGCAGTTTGTCACACCTAAGCATTTAAACCATTGCTAACAGCTATGTTCAATGATGAAAATAAATAATCAGGAACAGAAGGATTAATCAGCAGAGTTCCACAGGTGTCATGAAAGAATAATGCATGTTAAACATATTTTTTTCCTTTTCCCTTACATTTTCTACTTGCATTATGTTAGAATTAAGACCAGTTGATGAACAAAAACTTCATATTGACCAACTGGCTCGCAAACTCACACATGACACATCTACACATACAACTACAAAAAGAAAGACAAGTATATGCAGTCCAATCACTCAAACAAAAAACACGAACAGGGACAACAAACCTGAAGGTCTGGTGGAAGATATCGGTACACATCATAAATTTGATCCTTGAACCCTCTGCTCAACATCTCATCGGACTCATCCTAACAAACCAGCCCAAACATTAGAACAAATCCCCACCCCACATGATAACAACACCCCTACAAAAGAAACACTTAAAAAAGGAAGAATGAACTTACAAGCACCAATAGTTTAATAGCTCTAGTACGCAAAGTTTTCCTCTTAATCATATCACAAACTCTACCTGGAGTTCCAGACACCACGTGAACTCCATGCTCTAGCTTCCTAATATCTTCCCCTACACTTTTGCCTCCAACGCACGCATGTGCTTGTATGTTAATAAAATCACCAATTGCCAAAATCACTTTCTCTGTCTGCGTCGCCAGCTCCCTTGTAGGAGACAATATCAACGCCTGCACCCTATACATATTTCATACAAACAAACATAAAATTGCTTTCAATTGCTATTAACAAACAAAAAATCAAAATTTAGGGTTTTGAGAACTTGCTCTCTGTTAGAAGTATCGACCGTCTGGCAAACAGTTAGGGCAATCATAGAGGTCTTGCCAGTACCAGACTGGGCCTGTGCAATTACATCACGGCCCTTTATTATCGGCATAACGGCTCTCTGTTGTATAGCCGATGGCTTCTCGAATCCGTACTGATAAATTCCACGCAACAGATCGTCTTTTATTCCCATTGCGTCGAAGCTCGTGATTGCCTCCACTCCTTCCGTCGTTTCGAACACCATCTTGTCGTCATCCATTCCGCCGCCTCCTCCTCCTCCTCTCCTCCGCATTGCCGTCGCCGCCGCCATCTCGTACAAAATTCGCAGCAATTACTGTTCGAATTCAAAGAATCAATCAGAGTTTCTTCTTCCAGGTAAGAGATGACAGAAGGAAGATATTAGGGTTTATATATACATAAAGGGAAAGGTTGAGAGAGAATTATCATGTGTTCGTCGAAATAGATGATATTTGGTTGTTAGGGTTCATAAGATTCTGCCACGTGTTCATATGGTGACGTGGCGTCAATAGCCTTCTTTTTGATTTGCTTATTCATGGGGGTTAGTACTGGGCCACAGCCGACATCATCAAATTTTGTGCGGGAACAAAGCGTAGTACAATATAAGTATGTCTTTCTCTGAAAATAATAATAATAATAATTTTATGAATTATTTGCTAAATTAAGATTATGAGACTAATAAAAAAAAAAATTTGCTAAATGTGTTGTGCAATTGCCTCAGTTTTATATTTAGTTAAACTTTATTATTTATTTATTTTTATTTGACAACCAATATTCAATTTTGACTTAAAAGAATAATGTAAGTAACATTATTTCATATTATATATTCTTTAAAGGTAATGGATAGATAAAACTTAAATTTATTTTTTTGACTGAAGATTTAAATTCAGTAATTAGTAAAATAAAATTATTTTAAAAAATCACACTATCACTGTTAAACTCTAAAAATATTGAAACTAATAGATTCTAATTTTTAATATATGTGTGTGCGTGTGTGATGCCGACAATTTTGGCAATAAATTAAATTTTATTGTCCTCCTACTGGTGGCTTATCTTTTTTAGATCCACTCATGGTAGTTCATAAAAATAAAATAATTAATAGATTTATATAAATTACAAATATAGCTAATAATGTATTAATGTTTTGTGAAGCCCTTAAAAAATAAAATAGAAATAAATAATCCAAATCCCGAAATAAGAAACAGTAATGACGGCAGCATGCACGATGTCAACCTCAATTGCTATATCAAAATCATAATTATCAAAAATTAATCATTGAGATTTTTTTAGAGTTAGTACAAATAATAAATTTATTATTTTAAATAGTGTGGTATTTGTTAATTGTTATGTGAGATAATATAATTAATTTATTTAATTTTTATAAATAATTATTAATTAATTAATAAATATTAAATTATTTGAGATTATTATTTAAGATAAAAAATTTAAGATGCTTATCATTATTTTAATATAAAATTATAATTTAAAAAATTTTGATTCTTAATTGATATAGTGTAATTTATTTAAAGAACGTTATCGTGTTAGTGATATTTTAATTAAAAAAATTTTTAGTTCAAAAGATTACGAGTAATAATGATAAATATCTTAGATTTTATATTTTTAAAATTTATCATAAATTATATGGCATATGATAGGGGTAGAACGAGGATTTTTATTTTTTTTGGGGGATTTTTATGTGGAAATGTATATAAATAAAAACATATTGTAGTAAAAATAAAATAAATACAATTCAAATCTTAAATTAATAAAAATTTATATTACACTATCTAATTCAATCATATATCAAAAATGAATTTATGCCTAAAAATTAGTAACTATACTTAAAAAATTAACAATGCATAAATGTTAATACTAGATTAACTAATGTAATTCATAAATTAACACATAAGAAATTATGCCTAAAAATATAAATTAAAAGTTCATAATGAAAGAAAAAAAAAGAAAAAAAAAAAAGAGGAGGTTCAATGCCCAATTCAACGGTCAATCCGAAGTCCCACTCTGTGTGAACCGAACCGAATAATTACGGCTCACTGCCGAGTGCTGTCATAACTTAGGGAAGTGCAAGTGTTGGCTCATAGAGAATTATGAAGATAACGACAAGTAATTTTCTGCTCGTGGCTTTGATTTTCGCTCTATCATCTTCAATCGCTGACTGTCAAGAAGAACAAAACGGCGTCGGAGAATGGCAGATCCTTTCAAAGCACAATTTCTCTTCGCAGATCCAACTCCACCATCACATCCTTCTCATAGTCACCGTTCCTTGTACGTGTGTGTGTGTGTTCGAATTGATCGTCAAATTCCTTAATTTCTCATTTTTACTTACACATTTTATATTCAAAATCTGATATTTTAAAATTTCCACAGGGTCCGGCGAATCCCGGTCGCTGATGAAGGAATTGAGCCGTTTGATTACTGAAAGGCAAGACGAGTTCAGCTCGCTCAAGTTGATGATTGTGTATCGGAACACCGAAAAATTGCTGGCTGGCGCTATCGGTGCCGATGCGGAGGGAGTAACGGTTGTGTATTATCATCATTCTGTAGCTTATAAGTATCGGGGGAAACTTCGTGCGCGAAATATTTTGTATTCTGTTAATCCTTACATGTCGATTTCGCCTGATGAACTTCCACTTAAGAAGCTGAGTTCTCCGGAGGAATTGAAAGATTTTACTGAATCAACTGATAAGGCTTTGATTCTTTTCGAGTTTTGTGGATGGACTCGTAATTTGTTGGCTAAAGGGAAGAACAATGGCACTGCAAATGGAATTAACGTAGAAGGTTATCCTCTTATGACTTTATTTATTCTTACTTCTATTTTTTGGAGTTTTGTTTTTAATCTCTTGGTGACTGAAACAATTGTTAAAGCTTTTTGCATATTAAGGAATGTTTGGTCTGTGGTCTTCAAAACAGTTTTTTTGTGAACTCTGAAGGTTTTCGATTGTTGTTGTGTAATTAAGTGCTTTATCTGTTTGTCAGTGGTACTAACTGGAACTTTTTTGTAGGGAATCATTTTGGACTAGGTTTTGACAGAGGGCAAATATCTAGATGGAAGGATCACAAGAAGGTGGCTGGTAGTTTCTTACTTCATAGGTTGATATTAGTTCTGTGAATTTGCAATGAAGAACTTGTTGAGAGTAATCAGTTAATGTAATTGCTTTTTTATTTGAATGCAGGAGAATGGAGAGATGAAGTGTGGTATTGATAGTGGGTTTAGTGGAATCCCTTGGATTGATCAGCTCAACTTAGTAAATGCAAGTGATGCTCAAGAGACTGAGAATGCTACGAATGACATTGGATTGTCTTGTAACTTCGAAGAGCTTGAGCGTTTTGAGTCATTCTTCTCGAACTTTGTGAATGCTGCAAGAGAGTTCTTCCTGCCTCCTGAAAGACATAGTTTTGGTTTGGTTTCCAATAGATCATTACTTCAATACCTTGATGTCGAAGATTCCGAGTCATGGTTGGCAATGCTTAAGTTTGCTGGGTGTCCTAGTTGTTCTAAGATTCTTAAAGAAGGGAATGACCTCAAGAGTGTTTTGCAAATGGACGATGGAATTGTTTCCGAGGTAGGCTTAATATTTTTTGCTTCATTTATTTATTTTTGCTAAGAAACAAAAGATCATATATTAAACTATATGTTTTACAAATGTACTTCTTTTATTTTTTTGGTTCTTTTGAGATCATTTTATGTTGCGCACAAACTCCTGTATGGTCGAAGCTTTATGATATATATGACTCAGTGAAGTTCATAACTATTAGTTGGGAGTATTAACAGTTAGGTTGGCTAATTATTCCTTGACAGTCACAATCATATTCATTCATCTAATAAAATTTCAGCATTCATCCAACTTGTTTGCTTGTGAGATCCGACTTTCTTCCCAGAAGAAATATTCATTTTTTTTAATTGGAACATTTTTTTTTTTTGGGCTGGGTAATCCCTGATTTTCCATCTACAGAATCTTCGTGGCTTTCCTATATTTCTTCAACATGTTTAAATTTTTGGTGGGATCAGAAAGCTGCTTGTTTCATTAAGATAGGCATTAATGACGGTCGCTGTTGTTCTTTTGTTGGGTAAATTTTGCATTTTCTCAGTGTCAATGGTCCAATTTTTTCTTTTCTGATACATTATTTCATTTTTCTTTTTTATATTTTTGTGGCTTTGCTTGCATACAAACACACACTCTTCAAAGTAGCAGTTTGTCCCAAGTGGATGTAGTTATAGTTATGCTCAGCATTGCCTTCGCAGATGGCAAGATTTTGCAACACTTTTTAGTCAAGACAGATATGCTATTGATAACTTGGAAATTTGCACTTCTGCCTTCCCCGTTGATTCTTTTCTTATTCTTTAATAAATATTTTTCTTGAGTTTTTTAATGAAATTATGATGTAACCTTTCTTTTCTTTTATTTTGTGATATTGCATGCTCATCTTTTTATAAAATATTATTTTTCCTTGATGATTTATCTGTCCACATCACTCTGAATTTATTTACAACCATTGAGCTCTTAGTTACTTCTGTTACTATCTTATGGTTTCTCTTTACCTGTGATTATTTATTATCGTTGTATGTTGCATTATATCTTGAATATTCTACATAGATAATTGGTATTTATCTCCTTCTCCTTGTGAAGCTAGATGGTGATGGCCAAGATCTTGAAACCGTTTTACCTGAAAATAAGCCGTCAGTACTTTTGTTCGTAGATAGATCATCATCATCCTCTGAAACTAGAAGAAAAAGTAAGGAAACTCTGGATAATTTTAGAGATCTGGCGCAACAATATCTGATTCCTCAACAAATCGGTTGGCAGATGAGGGACCATTCCGGCAGACCCTCAGTTCAAGCGAACCAAGTTTTGAGTACATCTGGACATCCCAGATTGAAGCTATCTCCAGTTGCTCAAAATTTAAAGTTCAATGATAAGATGTCTATCATGGTTTTGGATGGGGGTAAACATGTTAGTTTAGATAGCATAGCTACAGATTCGCAAGGCAGTTCCTTGCAGGAGATCTTGGAATACCTCCTTCAGAAAAGGAAGGGAGCTAAGTTAAGCTTAGTTGCAAAAGAGGTAGGTTTCCGTCTTTTGTCTGACGATCTCGACATCAAAATGGCAGATGAATCATCACCCTCACAATCTGAATTTCAGCCTAATCAAGTCTCAATAACGCCATCTGAGGAAGGTCTTATCAGAGTAAATGTTGATTTAGACAAAGATCAGTCACCACATGGGGCAATTGTGGAGCACAAGGAAAATCCCAAAAGCTCGGATATATCTTCTCGTCATGATGAAGAACAGAAAGTTTCTGTTGATACAAAAAGACAGTTGATACCCGAAGCATCTGATCAATATTTCCTGGGTCATGATCTTACTACTGCTAAAGATGTGAAGGTGGAAGAGAAAAGTGCTTCGCAGATAAGCATGTTAGGAGAACCTCAGCTTGAATTCCAAGGTTTTAGGGGTTCCTTTTTCTTTTACGATGGTAACTACCGGTTACTTAAAGGGTTGACTGGTAGCTCAACTATCCCATCCTTGGCAATAGTTGATCCCATCTCTAACCAACATTATGTTTCTTCTAAAGAGGCAACATTCACCTATTCTTCAATGGCTGATTTTCTTCATGGATTTCTTAATGGAACTCTTCTTCCATATCAACGCTCTGAGCCCATTCTTCAAATCTCTAGGGAGGCCACTCATCCACCATTTGTTAATATGGATTTCCATGAGGTGGACTCTATTCCTCGAGTTACAGTTCATTCTTTTTCAGAGCTTGTTGGTCTAAATCGATCTGATAATGAAAATGCTTTCTCTGCTTGGAATGAGGATGTGGTAGTCCTTTTTAGTAGTAGTTGGTGTGGGTTTTGCCAGAGAATGGAACTGGTTGTTCGTGAAGTGTTACGAGCAGTAAAAGGCTACAAGAAAAGTTTGAAGAATGGATATAAAAATGGGAAAAAGGATTTAAATGGTGGTAAGTATATGGTTAAGCATTTCCAACTTTCTTGCCATTAGTTCTTTATTGTCAAATCCGGCTTTCCAAGTAAGTCCATCTTAAACTACATCAATTTGTAAGTTTATCTTCAGAAGGCATAAAATAATGAATGCTTGCCAATTTGTGTTTTTTCCCACAAAACTGTGATGATGAAACTAATGTAGGGGATGAATTCTACCACTTACGTGGTTAAAATGTAGTAAATATGGGTTTAAGTTTCTTTTTTAACATAGATTGATTATAGAAAAATGAAAATTGAGACTCTCCCGCAGTTCTCTCTGCATATGTCCCATTCCTGATTCTTTTCTGCTGTCTTCCTCCCTCTATTCTTTCTTCTGTTTTGTTTGTGTATACTGCCCTACATCAACTCATTTGAAACAAGCCTCTTCTGATTCTGTTCTTTATTTTGTTATTTGTTGAGTGCATCATTTCAGCTGCCTCCTATTTGTTTCTACTGGTTTCTACTCTCTTACTCTCGCTTGAAGCTGTTGCTGGTACCAAGTTCAGACTACTCTGCAGAAATATTGTTATTTCTTTCTCATTCAGTTTTTTCAGAACCAGGAAAAGTTTTATTCAATACATTAATTTGACATCGGGAATGTAATTCTCTGTTTGGGTGATCCTAAAATTCTCCCTCCTTTTATCTGCTATTTCTGCTTTGTCCTTCAAAATTTGAATAAATGGTTGATTTTGCTGGAGTTTAAATTTTATTTTTGAAATATCAATTATAAGTTTAAGATAAGGTCTAGCAAGTAACTTTAATTGGTATTAGAGCCAACCTCAACTTTTTATGTTCATATATCCTCATTGTATTATAAAAATTTGATCTCAAGGTCTTGTGCACACATACACTGAAATGGGCCTGTATATTGTCTATGAGATAAAAACATGAACCAGCTTACAAAGATGACCTAGAACCTCTTGAATTAATCTAGCCTTTCACATGAGAGGGTTTAGTGCTTAAACTCTATTGTTGCATTGCTTACCAAAAATTTTAAGTTTTTGGGTGAAGCAGTGAGTTTATTGAATACATTCTTCTATCTATTGGTGGAATCAGTGATCATTCAATCAGTTGTCATCATATATAAGAGGGAGTCATTTGAAGAAGGTTTTAGATGAAACATGTGTTTCCTTTTGCTGTACTGCCTTGTTTTCCGGAGACGGCTGATATTTGATAGTATGTGAGATTAATTTGTTTATGTGCTTTTAAGATGAAACTGTTCTTCATTTATTACTTTGTTGTGCTAATCAGACTATGTTGACTGAAGATAAATAAATAAAGGTATTCATGATATATGTACAGTGTAATGTTGTTTGTTGACAAAAAATATGATATTTGTTACCTTTAGATTCTCTTCTTCTATTTTTATTGATAGTTTTTCTTTAATGGAATCATTAAATTACCAAATAGTTTTCTTGAAGCATGTAAGAATAACAGAGGGTAATGTTTGTGGCAGAAGATTTGAAGAATATTAATTTTAAACTTCCCCGGATCTACTTAATGGATTGCACATTGAATGATTGCAGTTTGATCCTAAAGTTGATGACTCAGGTACTTTTTGTGAAATAATGAATCAAAGCTTTTTTAATGATTTGTTCAATTATATATTAACAGTAGTATGGTTCTATCTATGAGCGTAGTTGGTAGGAAATATCTTTAAGCAGTTGATTGCTCACATATGTTGATAGACTTTTTACTAGATTTTAGTAGCAGATGCTTATATAATTGTTTAAACCAAGGTCTTGATCTCTCCTTTTCCTTTTGGTTTTTGGAATGTGGAAATTTGTTGCAAGATCCCACCTCTTCCTAAAACCTAATGATATCAGAAGCCTTTGATGCAACTCCTATAATTTTTTTTTTTTTTCACCACTGACACACTGATGAAAACTTTAGATTGCTATAAATAGGGAGCTTCACCTTTGTAAATCATTCAGTGCCTGTTTGGTGGCCAAAAGTGTTTATTTAATGCCAAAAGCTCTTTCATTTTTTTTTTTTTTTGGTTTTAATTTCCTGTTGTTTGGTTGTAACTGCAGTAGAGCTTTTGGAGAATAAAAAAACTATGCCCCTCCGGAGGGGAATTCTTAAGGGGAAAGTTGAATTGTAGCATTGAAAAGTGTTAAGCATGACACTTCACTTCTGCATTTCCCCCAATCCCACTTTAGTTGTGGAAGTTCTGAATTTGATAAAATTTAATTAAAATATGGAATTCTTCAGTCTCTTTACAGTTGTTCTGAACTAAATTGAACTTTAATTTAACTGACAGTGCAATTTGCCAAATTTGTTCTCTGCATTTAGTTTGTGTTATTATTTGGTGTAAATCTGTTCTGTTATTTTATTTATTTATTTTGTATACATGGAATGTGCAGAGGGAAGTCTATCCTGCTCTGGTGTTATTTCCAGCAGAGAGTAAAAATGCCATCTCTTTTAAAGGAGATGTATCTGTAGCTGATGTTATCAAATTCATAGCTGATCATGGAAACAATTCTCATGATCTTATCAATGAAAATGGTAATATATTTTCTTCTTACTGTGGCAGATTATTGATGCATAGTATAATGGTTCACTAGTTGCAGTGCATTTGATAAACTGTGATCTTGTGCCTTGTTTTGCTATTGATCCCTTGACTTTTCCATGACAAGAAGCTAACCAACCAGACTATCGTTTGGGGATTCACGCTTGGATATAGGGATCTCAGTGTTTTCTTAGATTTTTGCCTTTTGAAAATAAATAAATAAACAAAGAAAAATCTGCTGTTTGGTGCTTAACTAAGGGTTGGTTTTGATTAGGTTTTATTAATATTTTAAATTTTCTGTTTTGGTAGGGATTCTATGGGCTTTACCTGAAAAAGAAGGCAGACATCAAAACCTGTTTGAGGATCCATCACCAACTATTGGTAACAAGGAAGCTTCTGTCACAAAGGAAGGTTTCCATGAAGTCATATTGAAGAGCGAGACACCAAAAGCTGCCAAAAGATATAGTTGGTCTGAATCACACACATCAAAAGGCTATGAAACAGTCCATAGTTTGATGGCTGGTTCTATCCTTATCGCTACTGATAAGCTTCTTGGTGTACATCCATTTCAAAATTCAAAAGTTCTCATTGTTAAGGCAGATCAAAGTGTTGGATTTCAAGGTCTGATTTTCAACAAGCATATCAGATGGGACTCTGTGCAGGAACTTGAGAAAGGGCTGGAGTTCCTAAAAGAGGCTCCTCTTTCATTTGGTGGTCCACTCATAAAACACAGAATGCCTTTTGTCATTTTAACTCGCCAAGTTACTAAAAGTCAATACCCAGAAATCGTCCCAGGTGTTTACTTCCTCGATCGATCAGCCACAATTAATGAGATTGAAGAGCTGAAGTCGGGCAATCATTCAATTGCAGACTATTGGTTTTTCTTGGGGTTCTCGAGCTGGGGTTGGGATCAGCTGTTTCATGAGATTGCTCAAGGGGCTTGGACTACAGGTGAAGATAGTACGGGACACTTAGATTGGCCATCAGATTGATTAGCATTATAGAGTTTCGAAGATCCTTGAATGAGAACTTGATGAGCGGCGAGATCATATAGTACTTTTTTTTTTTTTTCAGATTCACCTTGTTCGCACGCCCACTCTCGTACATATGAAATTTTGGAATTTGTTTTGTAACTGAAATTAGTTTCAGGCTTATTCTTTTGTTACGAGGAAGTCAAGTCAGCACTGTTTAAGCTTCTTAGTTGATGATTCATTTACTGATCCAACCGGGTGATGGCGAGTAGTTCGCGCATGCATGAAGCACATTCAGCAAATTCCCCAGTAGGCAATTGCAGTGCCACCCGCGCAAAGCATATATGTATATTAATTAATTTTGAAAGGTTATACAAAATATAATATGAAATTACTAAAATACTCTTTTTTAATGCAGCGGTGCGGGGTCCTAATTGCCTGTGAAGTGCAAGAAGAGAAACACGTGATTCACTTAAAAATCATGAAATGATTATATAACCAAAGTGTAATAAAACGAGAAATACATGGAACTTCAAATTGTATCTTGCCAGGAGTATGGGTGTATTAAGGCGTATATATATATTTTAAATATTATTATCTAACAATAATAGTATCTCTTTTACATGGTATATTTATCCGTCTAATAGAACTTCATTAAAAGTTTTAATTATAAACTAAAATATTATTTTTTATTAGGCTGAGTCTCGTTACCCCAGCGAAGTTATGGTTGGATTTAAGATGAAGTGATCTGAAAGTCATAAAGGGCGTGTTTACAAGACAGCGTTGCATAGCGATAGAAAACTATTCTTCATTAAATTAATATTATCTTTCATTATTTTTTTTAGAATAATAATAAATAAATATAATTTTTTAATTTAATACAATATTATTTTAATTTTTACATTATAATTATTAATATAAATTAATAAATTTATAATTTATTATTCAATAATGCTATATTATATTTTAATTTTGATTATATTATAATAATTAATATGTAAAATTGATTAATATTTAATAATTGATATAACTAATAATAATAATAATTTAATATAACTAAATAAATATTTAAATATGGATAAATTTGGATAGTATTAATTTAAAATTAATAGTAATATAAATAATGATATAAAATATTATTACATGTAGTATAAAACTCTTACTTATATTATTTAGTACAATTCATTTTATTAGTGAATGTTACAATTGTTGCATCATTTTATTATTTTATGATTATCTTGTAGTATATGTAATTTTTTATTCTATCATCCTAAAATTACTTATGAACTAATCTCATAGGTATTAATTATTTATGTTATGATATTATTTAGAGATTATTTGATTAAATTATTTACTTTGATATTTATTTTATATGTTATATATTTGAAAAATATTAAAAAATAAATGTTATGCAGTCGAAAATATAAGGCCATAAACTTTAATTTTTATGAAAAATTATGATTTTTTTAGCAGTTATACTGAAAAAATAATGTTAAATTTAAGAATTATATATTTAGCATTTTTCTAAGTACTAAAAAAATTATTATTTTCTCAATATATAATTTTAATTAATTAATAAAAAAATTAATACATTACAGTGTAACATCAAATATTATATAATATTATTATAATACAATACATCATAATATAATATATTTATATTCAAATAATATAATATAATATTCCAAAAAGCACACATGTATTTAACCGACTAATAAATAGTAGGTAAAATTAAAAAATATATAAAATAAAATAAAAAGTAGCCATAGAGGGAGTAAGCGGTTAAGGGCAAGTTAGATAAAATTCAGAATGTAGGCTAATTTAGTTGCTAATTATAATTAAACTAGTGTAATATTTTATATTTAGTACATTGTCGTTCTTATGAATATGAAAATCAGATCGCGAAATCACATCCTCTAGCATATGATTATTTTTCAAAAGGCAGACCTTATACAAATCAAAAATATATTTCTTGTCATATGATTATTTTTCCAAAAGCAGATTTTTTTTTTCTTTTAAGTGTGTTGATGGATAATGATAATAAAAGAAAAAAATCCACTCCCACAGTACTTTGTGGGAGCTCTAACTTTGGGCGAATGGTTGGCTAGATACTTTTTGTTAATTCTTTATTTCTTTTTTCTTTTTTCCTTTTATTGATACTACCATTTGACTTTTCGGTTAAATTTTAATCATCAGTAATACATTTCAACAATAATAATTCATTACAAAAATCACAAAACAACCGCAACAATAATATTAATAGAAAAACGTAAATATAGTTAGAAAATTCTGTGGCCGGCCCCCGGCTTATTAAGATTAAAATTTCTCGACCGCAAATGGCATTGTTTAAAAAAATATTTTGGCAAAAACACAACTTCGGCCACTGCTCGTATCGTAATTGGCTTGGCCCCTTTGAGAACGAAACCAAGTGGAGCAACGAATTGTATTTCGTTCTCCGTTGACTTGTCTCATCTGGGTCAATCTCCAATCCATTCGCCATAGCTCCCCATGGCTGTCTCGCCCAATGTGAGTTTCTTCCTTTTTCTGTTTTCTGTGCTCATTTTCTTGTTATTTTTTTTTATTATTGTTTTTTTAATTCTCTGTATTATGATGAATTTGATTCAAGAATTGTACATATAGAGAACAGTTCATTGAAGAATGAATATGCTGTACAGGTGTTAGCTCTGTGAAGAGTGAACCACGAGCCTATAAATCCAGCGGTTTATTTTGAAGTTTCTTCTGGCTGTTGTATTGACCCTTATTCTATTACGATTCAACTAGGTTTTCGTTGCTTATAAAACCACCATTTGCATTCCTTGCCAAATCTCGTGGCATTTATGCACCTCAGGCACTAAAGAATGCACATAAGTTAACCGAATGCTATCAGGTCTGCTTAGTAATAGAATGTAGGTATTCCTGTTTTGGAAAAGATAGCTGCTATGTTGGAACCTCTATTAAACATTCAGAAGATAATTAAGTAGGTGAATTCTGTACATACAAGTCCGCATATGCACACTTTACATTGAGGAATAGTAAAAAAACATGTTAAAAACATAATCCTCCAAACTCTGATTTTATACCTTTGGCATGGCAATGCTACCTCTAACAAGCCTCAAGATCTGGGAGACATGAGTAAGTTAAAAGTGTGAAATATAAAATAAAAATTTTACAATAGAAGAACTAATTTTCCAGCATTTGGTTTTTATTGAATTAATTCTGCCTAAAAATGGATGTGTTCCCTGGAACAGACAATTAATTGTTATTACTGATAGGGAATATGATTTGATCTCAGTGTAGGATGCTGGTACTGGTTTTGTTAGCAACAACGAGAACAGAGTTGATAAAACATATGAACAATTTTTCACATGTAGGAACACTGTGTGACAACGATCGATAAGGATCATGAGCCAACATGTTGGGGTTGTGGACTGCAACTTGTTCTTCCATCTTACACGCCTACTTTCAAGTGCGGTTGGTGTGGAGCCATCACAAGTCTAAATTTACAGAAACACGAAAGCAAGTGGTTCAAGTGGAGACGCTTGCGTGACCGATGCTTTGTTTGTGTCCTCTTTGGATTTATGAGCTTTGTGATATGTATGTCCCTGTAACTTCTTCACTTTTATTGTAAAGTTTGCAAAGCTGCTGGCTACCGTTCATATTTATGTCTACACATGCACTCACATTCATGCACACAACAAACAATTTTTTGGCACATTTCTGTTTTATTTCGTAGCAAAATTCTATTAGGGTTATGGAGATTATTAGGTTACACACTGACAAAAATATGCATAGACAAGGCATTGGCATTCTTAATATCTTGTGCAAATAATATGAACAATGATTTGAAATGAAAGTAGAATAACTAATATAAGTTGAAAGACTGCAGAAGATCCCAAGCCCTCATCATTTGGTCCATGCTTCAAAATTTCGGTGCCAGCCTGGTCCATCAATTTTCTCTGTCTGATTCTATAGGAGGCTATGTTGCACAAATCATTTTTAGTTTTACTAACTGTTGAGATTTGGAAAATTTATTTCCTTTTGTATGTTCACAATCCTGCATTTGCTTTTCCTAAGATTAGTTGCAGAGCAGTTTTACTCATTATATTCACTGGTATTAATTTCATCTGTCTAATATTAGTAACTTTTTCTGTAACTGCAGGTGGTGGAGTGTGGGCAGTGTATCCTGTTGTTTTCTCTATCAGCTACTTTTGTGGGATTTTTAACTTGGTCATAACAATATGCCTGTCTGTATCTACTCTTTCTATGTTCTGCCTTGCAGCATTCAATTGTCCTGGTGCACCACCCATTGTTCTGTGGGGTAGCTATCCACTTGTGGGGAAAGGTGACCTTGAAAACTATACTTTTTGTCACTATTGTACAAAGCCGAAATCTCCTAGAACTCATCACTGCCGCTCATGTGGGATGTGTGTGCTGGACATGGACCATCACTGCCCATTTGTAAGCACTTGTCAAAATTTTTAAATTTTTTGTTATGTCGGGAATATGTTATTTGGGTATCTTGCTTGGAAATATGTTTTATTTTGACACTGAATTTTGGACTCTTTGTAAAAGCATTTGAGCTTGGAACCACAGATTAAAGAAAGCAAGGATCTGATTATTAATATAATATCTAGTTGTTTGGGCTTTCAACTGGTTTATCTTAGGACTGTCCAACAAATTCATGCAAGCTTAAAGCCTTTTATGTGTTAGCCTAGAGCTGCTTCACTTTCTTTTGAATTTTTTTTTCTCCTCATTTTTTTAGTAAGTGGAATTCGAGAATCTGGACAATCAAAGTTGTTGTCTATCTTACAAAGATGAAAACTTGTCAAGTTTTGCAATGTGAAGCATCAGAACCTTTGAGCTTCTTTGTTGCAATTTGAAAAGCTATATATACATTTATTAATTTTGTTAATGATACCGGATAATTCCCCTCAGCCTATCTGTGTGTACATCCTGTCTGAAATTTGGGTTAATGTTGGACCTTGGAACCGTTAGCAGTGAAAAGAACCCCTTTAACAGTTCCGATGTAGATTTGAAGCTCTGATTTCTTTGTTGGATACCAAGGGTCTTAGAATTTGACCCACCAATTGAGGGTGAAAATTGGAGTCCAAAGAGATTTCTTTCTTCTTTATTATTATTATTTAATTCTGAAAGGAATAGAGATTTCTTTTAGCCTCTATTATTGCATAAATGAATAATTTTACATTATTCATTTATGCGACTGATTATCATGTCTTCTTGCTATAGAATCCAGTGTTTCTTGCTTTAATTTAAAACTACATTCAAAACTTGGTCATAAGTATTATGTGTAGGTAAGTTTGATGTCAGAATCATCTAATGTCCAAAATCTTCAATAATTTGGATTTTGGTAAATGAAACCAAGACCTTGCGTGGAATAGTGATTGATACTTCTTTCTTATGTTGTAGATTAGTTTGAACAATCAAAAGCTATTGGTGTGTAATGGTGCATTTATCTTTCTCTCTTACGTGGTGAGAAACTGTTTAGACGTCGTGCAGTTCTGTATTTTTTCTACTTGGATGTGTTTGTTTGATAAAATTGAAAGATTGTTAGTTGGCAAGATATGGTAGTTTATACTCTCAATTTTAATCTTATGAAGTTGTATTCTTCATTTTCCTTTTTGTAAGTTCCAATAAATTTGGTTTCAAGTTATGTTTTCTAACAAGAATTTGCTGTTGATTGTGTAATGCAGATTGGAAACTGTGTTGGTGCAGCAAATCACAGATACTTCATTTTATTCCTCATTTCAGCGGTTGTCAGTACAATATATGTTCCAATTATGGCTGTGACAGCTGGGTTTCATATCTGGTCACCATTATCAGTTAGAACTCATGCCCTTGCAAATGTGAGTGGGACTGATTTGGCTATGAGATTTGTGAAGGAAATCGTTATTGCTTTGCTAAACTCTGCCTTGCTTATGTCTTCTAGAGGGCTTCTTCTTGTTTATCTTTTTGTTTCAAGTATCTCTGTGAATTTGGGGTTGAGTGTACTTCTGTGGCAGCAGCTATTTTATATATATGAGGGTAAAACTTATTTAAGCCATTTAAGTTCTCAAGGAGGCGATGGAGCTGGTCAAAAAGACTGTCAGAACATTTTACGCTTTTTTGGTTGCCCTTATTCAGTTTCCAGATACCTGCCTGTTGTTCGAGATTCTGAGAAGAGACACAAGAAGTGAAAACAGACTCACATGTATACACTGAAAGGAGTAGACATTTTTTGATGATCAGGATGTTAGTTTCTAATTTGGTCTTTGGACTATTTGCCCGGCTCCTTCCTCTTACAACAATTTTGCATCCCTTTACCAATGGAGTGGAGATTTGTGGTCAAATCTCTGTGTTTGTGTATAGCTTTGATGAAATGTAACAACAAAAACCAGAATGAATACAAAGTTAGTACTCTTCTATTCAAGCATCTGTTTGAATCCTTCAAAGCAAATAATAAATGCTAGATCTAACCTTAAGTTTCTTTTATCTATAAAGCAGATTTATTGGTAATAATATTTGTTTACAAACACTTTTTTTTGTACAAATTGACATGAATTAAATGAAACAGGTTTGGACACGCAATATGGAAACACTTGTACTAAAAAAATAAGAAAGAAAAATGCTCTTTGGTTGAAATATTACACACTTATTAGGGTAAAGAAGTCATTTTGTGTCTAATTGATTCAAATTTATAACATGGGAATAATATCCTCATAGGAGAATTGTTGTTACTGGGAAATGGACGGCCGGTACCTACCTACATCTCTCAACAAGTGTCCAACCAATCTTCAAAAGACTAGAAAAGTGCCAATTGTTTTGGAAGGTAAGGTAAGAGATATATGGGAGCAGAGGCTAAAGCTGTCCATTTGATGATGTCAAAAGTGTTCGCTACTTGTAACCTACCAATCTCCATATCCAAATCCAAATCAATCAACCTTGTTCCTCATCACAATTCCAAAATCTATGCTGCCTCTGCCAAGAAAAATATTATTGACTCTTCACAGTCGCAGGTATATATATATATACTATACCACACTATACTGTCAAGAAAACTTTGAGAATAAATAATTAAATAAAATAAACTCTTTAATTGATTACATAAAACAATTAGTTAATATTGCATTTTTGCATGCTTCTTGGATTGTGTTTATAGATTGTGAAAAAGAGTTCAAAGATTCCACGGCCTCTGATAACAGTGTCACCATCGGATGGAAGATGGCATGGGAATTGGAACTCTGAATATGTGGTCTCTCTAAAACAATTAAGATTGGCTGATTTGGTTGAAGATGATCATCATCATCATCTTCAACACAGCAACAAAGATGCTCAAGTTTCTATCAACCTTTCTATCCAAAAGGTATGGCTATTATTGTATGGCCCTTTTCTTCTCATTTCTATCTCTTTTTTTTTTTTTTTTCACTCATTTGTTCCAAATTTATCATTAAACGTCACTTAAGTAATTTAGAAGCATATTAGATAATCACTTAATTGTTTACTATATGCTTTGTTTGTTGTACTTTTAAAATTATCTAAGCTAATAAGTATAATAGTTACGGTTGAACCTTGGTTGCACTTCATCAGGCATGGCATTATGCATGCTTATGTATAATCTTTGGAAAAAAATTAATTGCCGTCAATCAATTATAAAACTCTTAAAGCCTAAAATAAGGGTTCGCGGTAAATTATAACAACTGCATGCATTTTACATCAACTCAAAGTTAATTTTATTTTTATGATGTAATTGTTAGTTGTCAAGTCACCAAAAGGATATGAGAAACTAATTTTGAGTAAGATCTAAGTTACAGATAACGTGACTTAGTAACTACTCCAAAATTAATTGATTTGATTGTAATTATGGTATAACGTGACTTAGTAACTACTCCAAAATTAATTGATTTGATTGTAATTATGGTCGACAAAAATTCTCGAATCTCAATTAGGATTCGGGATCTCTGCTCGTTCAGAATGAGATTTTAGATAAAATTTTATCTTAATTTATTATTTAGGTTCATATTCAAGATGTTTGAAAATTCCGATCATCGAAATCTAAGTTTTTAAATTGAATAACATAGATCTTGGCATGTCTCTCATATGTATATTACAAGTCGTTTATTAATTTATATGTCGGTTACTAAGAATGACATAAAACTCATGTTACCAGGATCGATACTCATTTTTGTCCCGATTTACTATTTTGAGATAGGATCATAATTGGCAAATTCCGGTCCATCCCATCCCGTTGCCAACCATAATTGTAGTATTATTACAAACTATAATGTATTAAGTGGTAATTTATTTTATACATCTCGCAATTATATAATGAGTTGTATAAACGTCGTGTGTATGTTACGTCGATTGAAATATAAACCGTACATCCCAATTTTCTAAATATATACAACATTACTCTAAAGCTCTATTTATTTGTTGTAATTTGTCTACTCTAGCATGCAAGCTTTGGGTTTTCAGTGGATGGAAGGATCATCACATCCTTCAGTCGAAAATGTAGCTATTGTTCTTCCCCTTATTGCAGAAAGGTATATCTTATCTTTAACTATTAATTAACCTAGCTAGCTAATCCTGCAAATTAATCTTCCAATACAAAAGCAAATATACACTAAAAAATTTACAATAGAAATAATTAAACGATTTACTATATGTATCGTGATGCAACAGATAGATACAACCTTTAATGTATGGGTACTACTATCAAGCAGAGAGAATCGCAACGTTCAGCTGCCTGATATTGGTGGTGATCCTTCAGTGAGTTTCTAAAATCTTTAATTTCTCTATTTATTCTTCAATTTCAAAATTCAAATTAAAACCGAATTTTATAATAACATGTGTGTATATATATTTGTGCAGGTAATATACGTTAAACCAGGACATCAAGCTGATCTTGATTCACTCATACGAGACACAATCCGGCTTACCACTACTGTTAAAGTACTACTAAACACACACATGCATATATATATATATATATTGCTCACAAGCAATGCTAGTTATCCCAACATTTAAGTCTTAATTTAATTCTCAACTGATTAGATGATGATTAAGTAATTTTATTAGTTATGAAATTTATCATCAAAATAATAAATGATACATAATATTGAAATTTAAGTTAAAACTCGAATGTTGGGATCCCTGACAGTATTAATTGCTGACGTTATTGATTGCTTATTGGGTTATATAAATATGCAATCACTCACACATTGAAATTCTTTTTTACTGCTTGTAGGATACATGTTCAGAAACATGTGAGAAATCTGAACCTACAATTCAATGTGAGTGCTTTTGACAAATTCATTAATTAGAGCCAAGTATATGTTACTGTAATTAAGTTGCTTAATTAGCTATCTAATTAAGTAATTAATCTTGGTATTTTGGCAGATATTGGTGCTAAAAACACTGCTTCTATGGCTAAAAGATGGGGCAGACTCTTGGAGCTAAGGAATAGACAGCTATAAGTTATTTGGCATCTATCTTTAGACTTGACTTCATTTGAAGGCAATGTAATGGAGAGCATACTCCTATTGCTGTGTGATTTTATGTATATATGTGTATAATGTACAGTACATGATAATAAAGCATTAGTATCACACAATACCAATTTATATATAATTTATTTCTGTTCGCCAAGAATGAGTCGCGTAAGATTACTTGTCATCTTACTTTTCAAAACATATAAATCTGTTTCTAAATATTTCAAAGAAAAATCATTCTCTACACATACACAAATGATTTCCTCAAATTTCTTACCATAGTAAGAAAGCAAATGATTTATCATTCTTTAAATAATAAGTTAAACATATGTATTTGCTATGATCAATTCTTTCCCACAACAAAAATAATGATTCTTATCACTTTTAATTTTTTTTTTCAAAGGTGTTTAAGGGTAATAATATATCATTGTGATTAATTTTTTAAAACAATTGGACAAATAATGGGAAAAACATTTTTAAAATGATTATCAAAAGGGTGTGGTCTTATGTTAAAAAACTCTTGGATTAAAATTAAATGACATTCATTTTAGAAAGACAATAGATACCAGTGATGAATTTACATAAGTTAGTTCTTAAATGATATTAAATAAAAAATTAGGGACATCGTTAAAACTTTGCTAACCCCCAAATCTATTTCTATTGCAGGTCAGTTTACTTGCCCTTTGCTGGAAGGATAACGTTGCTTGTGCAGATATCTCAGTCTCCAAATGGCAACTTCTTTTCAATTTGCAAACATTTTTCATGTTCAAGGTGACAAACACTCATTTATGCTAATATATATATATATATATATATATATATATATATATATATATATATATATATATACTTTAAATTTTTTGTTTGGCTTCATTTTTATGTATGTAAATATTTCTGGCAATATTTGTAGGATGGTCACCTCCGATGCCCATAAAACAAAGTTTTGGCATTTCTGTAAGTACCCAGCTGCATTTTTTAAACCTATAGTTGTTCTTTTTTTTAAAAAAATATTTTAGTTTAAGTTTTACCGTTATTGATAGAGATAGAGATGTCTTCTTCCCATAACTTCAGAGTTCATTTTCTTGTTTCTTTTACTGTATGTAAATGAAGTTATTTAGTTTGTACTGTGTTTAGTTGGTTGTTGGAATTTTGTTGTGGAGCTGAAAGTCAGTGGAATTTGGAGATTAAATAATTCCCTAATTTTCTTGACAATTATATGAATTTTTATTTATTTATTTGGATTTTCAATTAAACTTAGGATCAAGTGAAAATTGTTCTCCTTTTGACCTTCCAAGCTTGTCTATTAGGTTAAAGTGTTTCTTGAGTGACACTACACACAGAATTAACAAAAATTTCAGCATCAATAAGCTAACTGAGCTGTGTTATACAACTCTTTCAGCTATATATTTTGTTGTGTGTAACAGCACGTCGATGTGTTGCTTAGGATTTCTATGAATAATTTCTTTTGGTTTTAGTTACTATTGATTCTATCTATGATTCATTCATCTAATGACTAATGGTGAGATAACATGGGATGCCCAGATGTGATGCTTAAGTATTTTTAGCTATTGTTTAAAATATATAGAAAGTCCATAAAGCCTTGTTTATTGATCATGCTTGGCTTAAAACAGTACAAGAATCCTCCATTTTTCTACATTGTTCCCCTCTTAACATTAAGTACCTTAAAACGTTAAATTGTTCTATGCTTGAATGACATTGAAGACCAAGCCAAATGTGGCCACATGCTAATGTGAAGTTAGGTATGCAGGATTCTGCTATTTTCTTGGAGTAAAATGGGCTGTTCTTGAAAAGACTAATATATGCATCCATTCTTCAAAATGGTTTATTGTTGAAAGAATAATACATGAGAAAATGCTGTGGGCAATGGTGTTTTGTCTATAACCATTGCCATTAGGTTTTCGGGGTAAAATGAACAGGCTGCATGTGTACTTTGCTGTTGTGTATGCAATATAGTTCCAGTAGCTTTCAGATGTCATTAGAAATTGGAGACCTATTTCTCTTTTGAGTTATCAATTTTGTCCCTAAATGCAGTTTTGGATCAACAAACTCACTATATTTCATATTGTGTCACATATTTGTTGGATTTATCAGACATACGGGCGCAAAAGTGAATCAACTTGTTGCATGTTGAAGCCCAAAAAAGCTTGCAGTGACCAATGTTTGATCTTGGGTATTATGACTACTAAATTGTTTGAACTTGGGTGATATGAATTGGCAGGCATCCTTAATAACAAAAATCCTGCCATGGCACATGCAAGATGTTTAATTTTTTTGGGAGACCTTGTAAGAATCCTTATTGTTCTTTACAGGCAGCAAGAATTGAAATCCTTATCAGTTGTCTAACAGTAGGCGGACGATATTTTTCTCCTAAGATAACTGTACGTCTTTCCCATGTGTTTCTAACTCTCTATCTTGTGGCAGGAAAGATTAAGAAGCTCTAGCAGAAGAAATCCATGTAGAGGCCGTCAAGTCTCAATTTTTAGCCCAAGCTGTTTCCTGGAAGAAGCAGATCTCCTTAAAATCGAACCCTCTCTATCCTCTGCAGCCTTTTCAGGAGTCTCCTATGACAGCTTCAATATTGTTAAAAATATCAAGCTTGATGTGGCAGACACGTCAGACATAACCTTAAATTTTGTTCAGCTATTGCCATTTGCAGATTTGGACCCGGCTACAGCAAAACTGGCAATTGGTATCATAGGTCCCTTTCTCTCAGCATTTTCCTTCCTATTTATCTTGAGGATTGTAATGTCCTGGTACCCAAAAATTCCACTGGGGAAGTTTCCATATGTACTAGCTTATGCTCCCACAGAACCCTTTCTTGTTCAAACGAGAAAGTTGATTCCACCTCTTGCTGGTGTGGATATAACTCCTGTGGTTTGGGTTGGATTGTTAAATTTTCTAAATGAAATATTGGTTGGGCCACAAGGGCTTCTTGTCCTTGTCTCTCAACAGATTAACTAATCTGCTCAGGAGCATGCATTAGGTAAATTCTTATTCTTTTTGCAGTGTTATTAATTTTTGCAAACTCAATTGCCAAATACTTGAGTTTGTCAAAATATCTTCATTCTGATGTGTATGGATCTCATGTGCATTTCCGTACAAAAGCTTGTTATTGGTAACATCTGAAGAGTAAAAAGAATTTACAGTTTATAGTATTTGTTGTATTATCTTTTAAATTCTCGTGTGTTCAAATTTAACCCTCTTTTAAACAGCAGAGATAAAAAATTAAAACGCAATGAGAAAAGATAAAACTCGTTCCAGCGTTCTTCTCTCTTTGCATAAGGTAAATACTGAGAAAATTTATCAACTTAAATCATTGTTTTACAGTTTCAAGGACAACAACCAACCATGTAGTCACAAACTAGAGTTCCACATTGACATAGTATAAATGCTCAACTAAAATAAAACTCAAATTCATTTCATTTCATTAGCTAAGCCTATTGTTAAGCAATTCCAGAAATAATCCGCCTCAATCTTTTCTAAGATGCATCTGCCCGAAATTTTATGTCTAAATGTCTGCCACAAGGAAGTTACTCGACAGTGACACCTGCCACACATATAGGTATGCATATATAAGCTTCTTTTTCAAACTTCCACGAGCAAGGAAATAAAGTGGGGCAATGTCACTACAAATTACCTTCTCGCCTAGTTTGAATGGAGGCAGACCCTTGTAAGGGCATGTACTGCAGCGGAAAGCATCCCCAAGTCCACACTGCAAAATACATATTGAAAGAATGAGCAAATTACTAAGATAGCCCCCCCAAAAAAAATTATGATTTAGAAATTATAAAAGTTTTGACATTGAGAACGAAAATTCATAACAGTGCTTACACTGCCACATGCTGACTGTGGATTATTCAGCTGATCCATAGTCAGTCCCAACTTTTCTACTTTCTCCTCTGCCTCAGCTCTACCACAAATGCAGTTTTTGCAAGCTTTCCTGGTGCTTCCAACTTCACAATCACCAACTGCACAAATGTTTCAGTTTAGAGTGTAGAGATATCCTACACAAACATCTACACTAAATAGGCCTCGGAAAAATAACTAGTTTTTGGAAGTTTGCTATCTTACCAGGTGGTAACTGTGGTTTCTTCAAATCATCTTCAGTTAAGAGGGTATCTTCATCAATCAAATCAGAATCATCATCTACCTGAAGTTTCACTAAACTTTTTGGAGCCTTCTTAATTGCAAAGGATGATCCAATTTTCCATGAAGGCTTCTTACCCTTAACCTACAAGCAAATATACAAATTCAATTACTAAATTGCTAAATAATTTGAAATAATTATATGGCTGAATTGGATGTATAATTAAATTACAGTTTTAATGCATGAAGTTCATCGCAGAGGGGAACTAGAAAGTTAAGACCCAAAAGCAACAATACATGAAATAAAACATTTACTACCCTTCCCCAACAAACAAATGCCATACAAAATGAAGCACAAAAATTCACCCCTGAGTTAATGCTTACAATTTTTCAATAACCTCCCAACTGAAGCTGAAGTAAACAAATTCAACATAATTTAATTCTTTTCTAGCTGATAAATCTTTGACCGGTGCTGATTCAGTCTTACCAAACCCAAATTCAAACAAGATAAGGGATAAAATGAAAAACTGACATCAACAATATAAGGTATAATTGAAACTTACCCCAAATGAAACTGCTTCAGCTGGTACAACTGATTTTAGTTGGAGACGTTGTGCATCTAGAAACCCTGCTAACAGCAACTTGCGCTCAAGAGCAGAGATTGCCTTCAAGGAAAACATATGTGAGGCATATTACCAGAAGCACATTCAAACGAAATGACAAACAGGAATAAATTTACCTTATCTACATCCCCTTTATCAGACATCAATTTCTTGTAAATCAGAATTGTCCCACCAGGCTTTAAAACTCTTGAAATTTCCTCAAACAGCTGACCACCAGGAAGTTCATGTGAGCTAGAGATGGAGAGGACAATGTCTATAGAGGAGGTCTCCACCGGCAGATGATCTGTTAAAACACATTGACAAAAGTATCATATCATATTACTATTTGAAAATCAAAATTAAAAAAGACAGATAACTGATACTTCCAGCAACATTGAAGTACAGTAACAAATAAATCTAATTACAGTAACACATAAATCCAATTAATCATTAAAAATGCAATAACAGAGGTGTCAAGCAATGAGTTAGCACCAATAGCCTAGAAATATTCAAATTCTCATGACTAGTCCTCAAAAGGCAAAGAAAAAAAAAAATTTCTCGTTAAGTAAATCTATTATTTCCAATAATTTTTTTTAGGATATTTCCAATAAAATTAATGCCAACAAACATAAACACTCAGAAAGCCAGCAAGTGAAAATCATGTCTCATTTTATAGAAACAAACAAGAACTGATTCTCACTACTTTAAGGCCTGTACACAGGAATACAATCATAGCTTTCTAAGTTATACATAACGGATTTTATATGTTTGCATGTGCACAAACATTGCATACATAACTACACCACTGGCAGAAAGCAATAGAACTGAAATAACAAAAACGATGAAATCTAATATCACATATAAAGAATGACACACAAGTAGGATTGAAAATAGTACTTAGAGAAGAAGCTTGAGTAATAATTTGAGGATCACACTGTTCAACCGCTTCATCCCCGAGACCTCTTATTGCATTCAAAACTGCACTCACAGGCAAAATTTTATCTTCTGATAAAGCGAGCACAGCACTCTGCATTTTTCCGGTATCCTACATCAGAACAGAGTAAGCCATTTATAGCATGTATATGAAACGTAGCAGTTAATCCAATTGTGCCTGCCTTAGTCGACCGAATAAAGATAAATTCAACATGCTATAAAATGTATAATAAAAAAAACATAATTATAGAAAAAAAATTGAAAAGACAAGCAAAAGCGCATGAATTATATTAGCTTTGTTGATTCTTGTAAGTCAAAGAAAGCCATCAATTCCATTGTCTTTCATGTATTGTTTATATCTTTAGCCACAAACCAGAAAAAGAGAAATTTATTTGAAAAAACTTGCAATACGAAAGAACAAAATCAAACAATTAAAAAAAAAAAACCATAAACGAATCGATAGGGCATTGAAAATTTAAAAAGAAAAAAATTATACAAAGAAAACGAAAGGTAACTCACCATATAGATAGATCTATCCACAAAGGAGATCTCAAAACCCTAGTTATAACCTTCGATTTTGCGATTTGGATTTTAAAGATGACTGTTAGGCCGTCAAGAAATGTATTCTATTTGAAAAAGAAATTGCAGTGAGATTTTATATATGATTTATTATTATTATTATTTATTTTTGTTTGGCTAACCGACTCTCTCTTTCTTTGAAATTCACGAAAGCGAGTTTAAATGGAGGCAAAGGCAGACAAGTCGTTGGAGGAAAGGGTTACGTGGCTGACCCGACCCGGTGCGACGTCAGCGCATTCGAGGACTTTAGCTGGGCGCTGACGTGGCACACTATTGCTTGGCTGTTATTGTAAGTGCTTACATTGGAATCGATGTCGGAATCGGAATGGAAACAAATAAATCAGAATCAAATACTTATTTATTTGTTAAATGAAGATTGAGAATGGGAATCAATAATATATGTCTCACATGAAAATGAGATTAATTAAGGAGATTTTAATTCTGGGAATAAGGATTGGAAATCAAAATTCTATTTTTTAGATTACTCAAATTATCCTCGATAAATTTTTAATATCTCAAAAATTTCTTCCGTATAAATGGAAAAATATAAATTAAAAAAACACAATTGTAAACCTAGAGTGAGAAGATCACGTCTCCTACCCAAAGAGATTGTCTGTTGTCGATCATCATTGCCTGTTGTCGATCGTCAATGCCTGCTGGTTGTGGTCTCGCCTACTGCTTGTGGTTGCTTGCTCATTGTTGTCACCTAATGCGTCGTTGCTTGTTGCTCGTGGTTGCCTGTCGATCATCATCGTGTGGTCACCTGCTGCTCGTTATTGCATGGTCATTGTCGCCTGTTGATTGTCATCTCTTGGTGCTTGTCTTGGTTGTTGTCATCGCCGTTCGTGGTTGCTGCCGTTCATCCTTCCAATCTTCATCTTTAAGTATATAAGCTCATCTCGTCCTATCGATTTCCATTGTAACTTGAACTATTTGGGAAATAAAGAGCAAGCCTGCTCGAGGGCAAGCCAGACAGAACAGAAGTATGAACCGCTAGCGTAAAAACATTCCTGCTCGATGTCAAGCTGGTTGGGGGCCAAATACTCGCATCCTACTCGAACAAAGTTAGAAAGAACAGGAATGTCCACGACTATCAAGCGAGTCCTAATCACGTTATGAGCAGCACTAAGAAGAGAGGAAGGGACCAAAGCTCGAGCAGAGCTAAACCCAAGTATGGCAGTCTGAATCTATAGTACAAGACGGTGAACGGCTCTCTCTGAGAAGAAGAAAATAACCGTCAGACACCCCCACACCATAAAATTTTATTACTGTGACCGATAACCGTCAGATACCCACACACCATAAAGTTTCGTCACTGTGACCGATAACCATCAGACACCCCCACACCATAAAGTCTCGTCACGACAATCGATAACTGTCAGATACCCCGACACTATAAATTCTCAGGAGTGTGGCCGAATAACCGTTAAAAAACACCTAAGTGCAATCAATTCAGATGATGACGACCGAATAAGGGTCTCAGTGGAAAAAGGAGAATAAATATCTAACGAAGGGAGAGGGAAGAGGGACTTTTTTCTTTCAGTTTTTCAATTTTTTCTCTGATAGAGAGAGAATTAAAAAGAGTAAACTCGATTACTGACTTGAGCGTCGGAGGATTTTCACTGGAAAAATATCCGGCGAACTCTGACATTTTCTCTGTGAATACAGGTTAGAAGGTATCATTACTTCAGTGAATAAAGAAGCAAATCCAGCTCGAGGAAGGAGCGACCAAAAAACAGCATCTACATATTGGCGCCGTCTGTGGGGATCAGTTCGAAAAGCTAGAATTCGTAGCACACTCTAGAAACGACGTGACAATGGGAGGCAATAGTCTAAGAGAAGTAAGTCTAGAAGAGTCAATGACTCTAAGGGAGGTGGCCAACGAGGCCCGAGATAGGGTGATGCAAGAAATGATGGACCAGATGAAGACACTGACGTCCATCCTATAAGAACTCAGGGATGGGCAGAGGACAATGTGCAGTGACGTTCCTAAATTCAGTAGTGGGAATGCTCCTATTGGGCAGGACGTAAGAGCTGAAGCCCAAAGGCAGAGAGTGCAGAGCACGGACGGAAGGGAGAATGTAAGTCTGGAGGAAAGAGAGTTAAGAAAGCACCTACGGGACCCAGCACAGGAACATGTGCAAGTTGCATCGCAGAATCCTTCTAGCGCAGAAGAGCTGGAGGGAGAGGTCCGCAGGCTTGCTCAAGTCGTTGAAGATATCCGGGGACATGAGAAAACCCCAAGTTGGAGGATCATGCTAAACAATAAGCCTCCACTCTTAGTGGAAATCATCAGTGTCACAATCCCCAGAGATTTCCATTTTCCCGACTTAAAGTTTTCAGGGAAGAGTGATCCGCTGGTGCACATCGAGCGCTTCAATGACATAACTGGAGTACAGGGCTTGACAGTAACACAAAGATGTAGAGTCTTCCCGCTTACCTTAGAAGGGCGAGCACGAGAATGGTACTGCAAGTTACCGCAGGGAAGTATCCAGAGCTTCGAGCAGATGTGCACGGAATTTGTAGAGCAATTCCGTATGGCAGTAGCTCTTGAAGACGATATAATGGAGCTGTTCGAAATCAAACAGGGGGGGAGTCCCTCCGAAAGTTCGTCAAGAGGTATTATCGGGCAGTCTTAGATCTCGGAGCATTCAATCACCCCCAGGCTTTAAGAGGAGTGAAGGAGGGGGTGAGAATGGGAAGACCTTAGTACAATTTACGGAATCCCTTGATCCGCTCATATTCTGAGGCATACGAGCAGATAAAAAGAGGGATATCACGATTGAAGAAGAGAAAGCAGCAAAGTTGAGGAGTGAGCAGATTGACGGAACAAGGCGCAAAAAAAGAGAAGCCTAGAGAGGAGGGGGTTTAGGAGGTTCAGCTCGAGGTTTATCAACTTCTATAAGGGCAGGAAACCGAGCTGCTCCTTACCACACTTACCAGAAGACATCCCACCCTCGGACTGCTCACCTTCCATTCCACAGGTCCCCGAGCAAAGATCGAAGGGATTACCATCCACTCGGTGGTAATCCATCCCACGACATCCTAGTAAACCAGCACGCTCAAAGTCATGACAGAACTGCCGTCTGCCACCCCCACCTACGAGCAACTTTTCCAGAGACAGGGCCATGCAAATAATTGACCAAATTCCTACCTACAGGCAATATACTCCTCTAAAGGTATCGATAGAGGAGATGATTCATGTCGTGGAAGAACGAGGTCTGCTGTGTTCACCAACACCAATGTCTAAACCAGCAAATAGGAGAGACAGGAACAGATTTTGCAGATTCCACAATGATCATGGCCATTCAACATCTCAGTGCCGTGATCTAAGAACCAGGTAGAGGATTTAGTGAGAAACCGGTACCTGGATGAATTCATCGATGGGGGACACCCGGTGGTAGAGCGGCAGTAGGCAGAGAATGACCAAGCTTGTGGTACGGATCGCGAGCAGCCTACTGTGAGAGTAATAGCAGGAGGGCCGACGATGGCAGGAGAATCGAACAGAGCTAGGAAAAACTATAGTAGATATGCTTCTGCTAATCGTGAGGTCCTGTTCAAGATGCCGGTAGCAAAAAGGGGAAGAGCTAGGCAAGTCCCGATCATGTAGACGGAAAGAGATGAGGAAGGGGTCCTATATCCCCACGAAAATGCCATAGTTGTAAAGGCAAATGTTGCAAATAGGGAACTCAACTGGATTCTGATGGACTAGGAAAGTTCAGTAGATATTCTTTTTAAGTCCACCCTGGATGAGATAGGGATAGCAGACGTAAGGTTTGAGCACACGAACACCTCCTTAAAGGGATTTGGTGGGGGAAGGTTGACCCCCTTAGGAATTGTGAATCTGCTAGTAACGATAGGCTCGAAGCCCTTCGAGAAGAACATAATGCTTGACTTTATTGTTGTGGACGAGGCCAGCCCTTACCAGATGATATTAGAAAGACTATTCATGAGAATCAATCAATCGGTGATGTCAATGCACTACCTGGCATTGAAATATCGAATGAACGGAGTGGTAGGGGTTGTTAAAGGGGATGAGAGGGTCGCAAGAAGTTGTTATACAACAGCGGCTAAAGAAGCGATGCAAGTGACATCGCTGGATGTTAGGGGGAATTCGAAGAAAGGAAGGCAAGAACCTGCTGAGGGGTTGGAGGAGATCTTGATAAAGTCAGGTAACCAGGAGAAGAAAGTCAAAATCGGCTCAAGTATAAACGAGCAAGTGAGGAAGAGCCTATTCGAGTGTTTGCGAGCCCATTCAGATGTGTTTGCTTGGTCCCATGATGATATGCCAGGAATTAATCCAAAGGTGGCGTGCCACAAACTAACAGTAAGTAGAGAGGTCAAGCCAGTAAAGCAGAGGAGAATGTGTTTCAATCAGGAAAGATTTGACGCCATGAACAGCGAGGTGGAGAAGCTGCTAAAGGCATGATTCATAAGGGAGGTTAACTACCCTGAGTAGATCTCGAACGTGGTGCTGGTCAAGAAGTCAAATGAAAAATAGAGGATGTACGTGGACTTCACAGACCTGAACAGAGCCTGCCTAAAGGATAGCTTCCACTGCCTAAAATAGATCAACTGGTTGACTCCACGGCCAGACATGGCCTGCTTAGCTTCATGGATGCATTTTCTAGCTACAATTAAATTCCTATGTTCGAGCAGGACAAGGAATACACATCCTTTATCACCAATCAAGGTTTATTCTGCTACAAGGTCATGCCCTTCGGCTTAAAAAATACAGGAGCGACGTATCATAGATTGGTGAACAAGATCTTTAAACCTCTGATTGGGCGCACAATGGAAGTTTACGTGAACTATATGATCACCAAGTCCAAGGATACAGACGAATATATCAAGCATTTGGAAGAGACCTACGTGCTCTTAAGAGAGTACAGAATGAAGTTTAACCCAGAGAAGTGTCCTTTTGAAGTAGGTTCTGGGAATTTCTTAGGCTTTATGGTCAGTTACAGAGGAATTGAGGCCAACCCTGAGAAGATAAGAGCAGTAGTAGAAATGAAATCCCTACACACTCTTAAGGAGATACAGAGTCTTACAGGTAAGCTTGCAGCCCTGAACAGGTTCATCTCCCGAGCAACGGATAAGTGCCATGTCTTCTTCCAGGAGATAAAAAAGGGGAGGAAGATAAAATGGACGCTAGAGTGTGAGGTGGCGTTTCAGCAGTTAAAGGAGTATTTGCTAAAGGCCTCATTACTGTCAACACTGCTAGCAAGAGAAGTCCTGTACTTGTACTTAGTTGTATCACCATAGGCAACGAGCTCGGTCTTAATAAGAGAGGAATCAGGGGTTCAATACCCAGTATAATACACGAGTAAAGCTTTGCCAGAAGCTGAGATTCGGTACCTGCAGGTGAAAAAAGTGGGCATTCACTATGGTAACAGCAGCTCGGAAGTTAAGTCCTTATTTTCAAGCGCACTCAGTAGTAGTCTTGACAAACCAGCCGCTTAGAAAAATCTTGCATAAGCCAGGGATCTCAGGTCGGTTGGTGACGTGGTCGATAGAGCTCAGTGAGTTTGACATCATCTATTAGCCCAGGACAGTAATTAAAGCACAAGCTCTGACGGACTTTGTAGCCGAATGTACAGAATCAGACAAAGGTGCAGATAATGAGCAAGCAGTAGGAGAGCATGTTCCAGGCAAAGTTTGGGTGGTTACAGTTGATGGATCGTGTGGGGATCAAGGGGCAGGAGCAGGAGTGCTTTTGCTAAGCCCTGAAGGTATAGAAATTCAATATGCCGTGAAGCTCGAGTTTAAAGCCACTAATGACCAGGTTGAGTACGAGGCCGTCATTGCAGGACTAAAACTTGCATTAGTAGTGAAGGCAGAGGAAGTGAAAGTCTGAACAGATTTACAGTTAGTGGCAAATTATCTCAACGAAAGCTTCCAAGTGAAAGGAGAGAAGATGGAGGCCTACCTTCGGAAGGTAAGACAATTGGTTGGGAAGTTTCGAGCAGTGGAGGTGGAGCAGATTTCGAGGGCAAAAACTTTCGAGCAGATATGATATCGCAAATGACCGTTATGTCAGACTCTAACTGTGGAGACTAGGACCAGCTCGAGTATTGAGTAAGAAAACGAGGTAATGAACGTAACCTCGAGCAACACTTGGATGGACCCGATTGTCTCCTACATTAATGAACGTAACCCTGTCGCTGTTACGCTGTTTAGATGAGAAAGAAGTAGACTATGTGCTGAAGGAAATACGTAAGGGGATTTGTGGAAACCACTCTGGTGAAAGGTCTTTAGCTCAGCCACCAGAGAACCTTACGGTGATGAACTTGCTATGGTCATTTGCTCAATGGGGAATTGATCTGATCGGACCGTTACCAAAATGACGAGCATCTGCAACACATGCCATGGTTGCGATTGATTATTTTATGAAATAGGTTGAAGTAGAGGCCTTAAGCAGGATTAAGAGAGCAAAACAACTGATTTTATCTAGAGAAATGTGATTTGCAAGTACAGAATCCATCATGCACTGATTACGGATAATGGGAGACAGTTTGACAACAACAAGTTCAGAGACTGCTGCATAAATCTGGGAATAGAATTGAAATTCTGCTCGCCATCACATCCACAGGCAAATGGGCAAGTGGAGGCTGCAAACAAAACTATAAAATAACTCTTAAAGATCAGGTTGGGAGAACAAAAGGAAGCATGGGTAGATGAGTTGCCCGGCGTGTTGTGGGCCTATAAAACCACACAAAAAACCGTTACGGGGGAAACACCGTTTGCTTTAGCATTTAGGCACGGGGCAGTGATCCCATCAGAGATAGGGGTAGGCACTTATCGGATGGAACATTTCAATGAGTAGTAGAATAATGAGCAGATTTGTGGAAGTTTGGACTTATTAGAAGAACGAAGAGAAAGGTAATCAAGGAAAATGGTGGAATACCAGTAGAAAGTAACCCATTATTACAACCAAAACGTGCACATCTGACGATTTGAGGTAGGAGATTAGGTGGTTAAAAAAGTCAACCAGAGCACCAAGAATCCCAGTCAAGGGGTGTTGGACCCAAATTAGGAAGATCCTTATAGGGTCTCACAGGTAGAAGGTCCGAGAACATACATGTTATCTTACTCTAATGGGCGAGAAGTCAGGAGACCATAGAATGTAAAGCATCTGAGAAAGTATTTCTAGTAAGTTCCCTGGTACAATAGCGTCAATATTCAATTTCCTTGAAATTAGAGTATATAAAATCTTGTTCATGAATAAAAGCAAGGGGGAACGCTTTTAGAATTAATTCAATTTGAGCAAGTCAAAGTTTATAAAAACAAAGCCTGCTCAAGGCGAGACAAAGAGCCAAGCAAAGCTAGGATTTGGTCGAGTAAGATAAGCTCGCAAATAAAAGCTAAGGCTAGAAGTCTCAAAGCCTGCTCAAGGTGAGACAAAGCCAAGCAAAGCCAGGGTTGGCTCGAGCAAGATAAGCTTGCAAATAAAAGCTAAGGCCAGAAGTCTCAAAGCCTACTAAGGTAAGACAAATAGCCAAGCAAAGACAGGGTTGGGTCGAGCAAGATAAGCTCGCAAATAAAAGCTACGGCCAGGAATCTCAAAGCCTGTTCGTGATAAGGCAAATAAGCCGAAATACATAAGGGATAAGTTGAGTTGTTCACATCTTTGTAAACAAGCAAAGCGGATAAAGTAAGCCAGAGTCCTGGAGTTCAATAAAGGCAAAAAAAAAAAAATTCAAAACCTGCTAGAAACTTATCTCACAGAAAATTTAGAACAAATTAAAGGCACGAAGGCAAAAGTGGAAAATTTACTTTCTTTATTTCATTCAATTCAATCAGCCGAGGCTTACAAATGCCATATATATATATAAGGAGCTACAAAAATCAAGGAGCTTAGGCACAGGAATCGGCAATTGGATCATAAGCTTGAGAAGGGGGAGCAACCTGAAGATCCTCCTCGGTGGAGGGATCAACTTGAGCCTCCTCAGTAGAAGGAGCAGCTTCTCCAGATCCTACAGCGGCAACTTCGAAATGTCAAGGTGGATCTCTTGGTTGCTGGTTCCTAACATCCTGCTTGTTCATATAAGCGTCCATACCAGCCTCGAGCTTAACCATGTCCAGCTCGGGATATTCTTTGCCCAAAATAGATATGATACACTCATAGCAGAATGTTCTGTCAGCCCGTTGTTGTATTCCTCAGTAAGGTAACTGCCCATGGAGTCCAGTTTGCCCTGAAGACGAGAAGTTTCAGCTTCTATGGTCATTTCGAAGGAAAATCTCTGAACATCAAGATCTTTCCTAGCATTCACAAGCTCGTCTCTAACCATGGATAGCTCCTTCTCGAGTTAAAACACTTTTGACTCAGCCATGGTAGCTATCTCTTCAAATGTCGAGATTTCGATTCAGAGCTTTGACGACTCCTCTTGTTCCTGCTCCAAATCCTTCTTCAAGCTCTGGTTCTTAACTCTAAGTTTTTTTTCGTAATTTAAAACTCTTGTCTTGAAAGCTGTAGAAGCAGCAGCAATTTGAAATATAAAGCGCCGGAAGGAGTTGGCCAGGTCATTAAGGCTGGAGGACTCCAACTCATTAACAAAGTCTTCTAGTATATGCTTTGTGAACTCCTTGACGTGAGGTTCAGCGAAGTCAGTCCGCTCCTTAGAACTCGCTGACCGGGACCTGACAGGAATAATGGTGCCAGCATCCCTCAAAGGAGAAGGAAGAACTTTGACTAGGGAAGCAGTAAGAGCAACCCTGAACCTCTTAGGCAGAGCAGAGGAGCTGCTCGGACTCTCAACAGTAGCAGGGCGCTTTTTCAATCAGGCAAGGATGCTGCTCATACCTTCTTCCTCGGACGCTAAGCCAAACTCGATGAGATTATGGTGGGTTAATAATTCTTTGCACAAGCTAGCATTGTCCAAGGCAATATCCACGTGCAACTTTAGCTTCTCCTTGATCTGATATGATACAGTCCAAGAAACTACAAAGACCAAAAACGACAATAAGAAAGGGTAAGAAGAAAAATCAAATCAGAAGGCATAATGAGCAGCAAATGACCTGGAGTGCAAAAGCGAGAAGGAATTTGGGGAATTCCTTCTAAAGCAGAGGCTGTTCGCCCCCAGTCCCCCCCGATGAAAAAGAACTTACTTTTCCAGTTGCCACCAAATGTGGGAAGATTTGTGATGGGTTTTTTGTTCTTGGAGCTGGATGTGAAGTAATACCAGCCAGCATTTTTTGGGCTGCTTTTCAGTTGGTAAAGGTATTTTATTTCATCTATCACAGGTTCACCCATGTTACACCAACTCCACAGAATATATAGACGGGATAAAACCCTCCACCCATTAGGGTTCAGTTACCTTGGTGCCAAGTGCAACTGGGAAAGGATTCGGGCAAAGTAAGATTGTAAGAGTAACCTGAAACCCTACTTAAAGCACTTGAGATAGAGGGTGACATATCCTCGAGAAGGACGGCTAGGAGTGTTATTCTTGCTAGAAAGACGAAGGTCAACATTAGTAGGAACGCGGTAGGTGGCCCTAAGCCTATCTAAGTCTTGTTGGGAGGTCTCACACCTCATGTAGTCAATGGAAAACGACTCAGCCTCCGACCTTTGACCAGTCTTTTACCTTTTGTTTGGCTGGGTTTCTTCAAGAACGTCGCCCTCGACGACATTGCTGGCAAAGTTAATGGCCTCTTCGGAACTCTGGTTTCTTACCACAACCCCCTTATCGGCTCAGGAGTCTAGAAGAAGAAAATTCTCCAGGGGACATCCTTCTGATATTTTGTGTGGCAGACATTTTCCTAAAGCACCCACAACACACCGCTGTCAGATTTTGGAAAGCCAAACTACAGTCTACCAGAATGGGAAACAAAAAACCCACAAAAATAAAAATGACAAGGACAATAAGAAGAAGTCAAAGAATTTATACCTGAAATTAATTTGGAGGGCGTAAATTGCGACGACTGCAATCGAGAGGTAGATTTCGCTTGCAAGTAGCGGGCTTTGACTTTGAGTAATGTGGAGAAATAAGAAAATGGAAAAAGATGAATTTATAGATTTATAAAGAGGAAAGTAAGTCGCTCCAACAGACGATATGTTGCACAAGAGGGCGTGACTGTTCAGGGAACCGCCTCTTCAAATTTCAAACGAATGGTCCAGATTAATCCACGCAACCCATATTAAAAGTGAAGTGACTAAGGAAGCGAGCAACACAACGTAAAAAAGTGAGGAAGGGGAGAGCTTGCTCGAACAAATAATTTTTAATCTTATCCCGTTTCACTCTCATGACTAGAAACTGGGAGACTGGTGTTTGGGAAATAAAGAGGAAGCGTACTCGAGGGCAAACCAGTCAGAACAGAAGCCCGGACCTCTAGCATAAAGACATTCCTGCTCGGTGTCAAGCTGGTCGGGGCCAAATACTCCCATCCTGCTCGAAGAAAGTTAGAAAGAGCAGGAATGCCCACGACCATCAAGCAAGCCCTGATCACTTTATAAACAGCACCAAGAATAGGAAGGGACCAAACCTCGAGTAGAGCTAAACCCAAGTATGGCAGCCTGAATCTGTAGTGCAAGACGGTGAATGGCTCTCTCTGAGAAGAAGAAAGTAGCCATCAGACACTCTCACACCATAAAGTTTCGTCACTGTGACCGATAATCGTCAGACACCCCCACATCATAAAGTCTCGTCACGGCGATCGATAATTGTCAAACACCCCCACACTATAAATTCTCAGGGGTGTGGCCGAATAACTGTCAGTTGAAAATCCTGCTCGATGAGGGAGCGACCAGAAAACAGCATCAACATGAACATTAATTTAGAAACAATAATATAATAACATAATTATACTCATAATTATATTCAAAATAATTTAATATATAATTATGCTCTTATTTGTCTTTTAAAACAAAATAAATCAAAAATTTCAGAAAAATAAAAATCAAATTATAGTTAATAATCAGCCTAATTAAATTTAAAAAATTACAATCAAATGAATATGACTCTTGAATTAAAAAAAAAATTGATTGGCCACTGATTATAATTATAATTTTATATTTTAAATTATTTGGTCTGATTTCAATGTTTGCTTATTTGTTGTTTAATAATAGTTCTAAAATTATATTAGTATTGATTGGCTTAATTTGTGATGTTCAGATGTAGGATGACTGGTTCGTTAGAAAAAAAAAAAGTCTTGGTAATTATACACAATTTGGTGATGACGTTGCAAATAATTATTACTATGTGCACTGCCACGTGTTTTCATGGTTGTTTCACTTATCAATGAAGATTTGCGTGATCAAAAAATGAGCACAATTGAAGGCTTGCATATGAAGAAATATATGACGCAACTAATATATTGGCCAAAAAATTATGATTTATTACATGTGTTCTTTACGTTACCTCATTACCTCAATAAAACATATATCATTTAAATGTTTCATCATGGGATATAGTTTGATATCAATTAGTGATGCTTGAATAATAATTATATATGTGTGTATGTAAGGATTGTTAATTTCATATTTGTATTAAGTATTGTAGGAGCGCTTGATGTATTGAAAATTATTTTGAATTTATAAATACATTTATGTTCCTTGTTATTTGTACTTCAATTTATTACCTTATTTATTTATTTAGGTTGTTGTTGTTGTTGTTGTTGTTATTATTATTATTATTATTATTAGTATTATTCTTGTGGAATTCAATTCTAATAATTATTATTACTACTTTAATTACTATTATGATTATTATTTATTAAAAATTATTATTATTATTATTACAAATACTATTTTAATTATAATTGATTATTCTTGCAAAATTCAATTCTAATAATTATTATTATTACTATTTCAATTACTACTACTACTACTATTACTATTATTATTATTATTATTATTATTATTATTATTATTATTATTATTATTATTATTATTATTATTATTGATGTTGTTATTTATTAATTATTACTATAATTTATTTATTTATTTTATTAAATATTATGACAATAAATAATAAAGGATATTTGAATAAATTAATTCAATATATTATGATTCCATGACAAAGTAAATATATCAATAAAAATTAAATTTATTTTATTTTTAATTTTTATAATTTAAATAAATAATTTATTATTATTCTTATTCATAATTTTAATTCTAGTCCACATATTCTAATTATTTATTAGTGAACGCAGCATTATCTTGTATTTTATGAATTGAAAACTTTACGAAAGTGATTTTAAATGGAGGCAAAGGCAAACAAGCAGAAGGGGAAAGGGTTGCATGGTTGGCCCTCTCCGGTACGACGTCATTTGAGGACTTTAGCTTGGCGCTGACGTGGCACATATTGCTTGGCAGTTCCCACAAACCTTGTTATTTTATGACACGCGTACCAGGGGTAGTGCATGGACAATTGGAAAAAGTTGATAACGAAGCAATTTATGGGTCAAAGGTGAAAGTTATAATTTTGTGGATTCAGGTGGTTCCGTCCATTACACTGCGGTATTACACTGCGGTATAAGGCTGGACAAAAAATCGTGGCCTAAAAAAATTTGCATTGAATTTGTGATTTGATTCGGTTACGGATCAATTTTTTTTTTTTTATAAATAACCGAAGAACCTAATCGAAAAACCGAAATATTTTTATAATTTTATTAAGTTTTAAAGTATATTATATTTTTATTAGTTATCTCAAATTATTACAATAAACTCACACACACACAATTACTACTATATATATATATATATAATATTTTCACCATAAAGCAAACCCTAAAATCACACACACACACAGAATAGCAACCTAGCCAACCCTTACCCTCGTTTCATAATTTCACTATACTCTGCACTCTGCTGTCTGCTTTTTAGCTACTGTACACACAATAGCTACTGCTCAGTGATCGGACACCATGTATACAACAGCTGCTGCTCTTCTTGACACCGATCAGCCACCATGCAAGCGCTAGTGATTAGTCACCGTGCTCACGACAGCTGCTGCACTTCTTGCTACCGATCTGCCACTGTGCAAGCTTTAGCAATCAGCCATCGTGCAAGCGACAACGATCAGCCACCTTGCGATCACCAGCGATCACCAACCATGTGCAACAACTGCTGCTCTTCAAGCCACTGTGCAGGACTGTTTCTATACTTTTTGCCACGGTGCGTGATAGTTGCTGCTCTTATTGCCACCGCGTGACAGTTGCTGCTCTTCTTGCCGTGCACCACCAGTCACGAATTTGTTACCCCTGAGTTAGTGAGTTAAATCGAATTTGTTTCCAGCCATATTATTTGCTAAGTTAGTGAGTTAAATATAATTATTTACTGAGTTAGTGAGTTAAATGAAATTGTTTGCTGAGTTAGTGAGTTAAGTAAAAGAAATGCATGATTCTTGTAATTTTTTTAATGAAAATACATGTTCAGTTAAGTGGAATTGTGAAAATGCATGTTGATTATGGAAGAAATACATGATTTTTAATTGTTTTAAAATTGATTCTATTTCAATTTAAACTATCAAAGTTTTAATTTTTTTTTATAGTGTTAAAACTGTTATTGAGTTCAAATATACAATTAAAAATTTAAAATCCAATTTTAACCAAAATTTTTTTTATTACTTTGGTTTTAAATTTTTACAATGATTATGAAATCTATAAAATCGTTATTTAAAATTTTTCGCTATTATTTTTTTACTGGCTTAAAGTTTATATAGTATAAATTTTAACAATTTTTCTTTGTGTTTTGTTTTTGTAGGATGGAAAACAATGGTGATGAAATACAAAAGGTTAATGAAGAAATCATTAATGAAGTACAAGAAATCATTAGTGTAGAAGGAGAAGTTAGTGGGAGTAAAAAAATAGAAATGTCATTGAGATCGTTTGTGTAGCAATATTTTTCGAAGCTACCTGGAGGGCAAAGAGCTAAATGTCATTATTGCGGCAAAACTTATGCAGCACAAACCAATTCTGGAACAACCGGTTTAAAGAATCATTTGAATAGATGTGGAGTGCGCAAAAGATTGAAGGCTGCAAATGATGTAAAGCAACAGACATTAATTCGCCAAAAAGGTAAGGGTAAAAGTGATGATACAGCTAAGATTATACATGTAGGATTTAATAGAGAAGCTTGTAGAATGACACTTGTAAAAATAATAGTCAAAGATGAGTTGCCTTTTAGATTTGTAGAGGTTAAAGGGTTTTTGGAGTTCATGGAAACTTGTTGTCCGAAGTTTGAGGTGTCATCTCGAAGAACAATTACTAGAGATATTCTTGAATTGTATCAAAATGAGAAAGGATTATTGAAAAGTGTTTTGAGTGTAAATAAACGAAGAGTGTGTATTACTACTGATACATGGACTTCAATTCAGATGTCAAATTTCATGGTAGTTACAGCTCACTTTATTGATGCAGAGTGGGTGTTGCATAAAAGAATTCTTACTTTTACACCTATATTTAATCATAAAGGAGATGGTATTGGCAAGCTGATTGAAAATTGTTTGATCGATTAGGGGATTAAGAGGCTGTTCACAATTACAATGGATAATGCAAGTGCTAATACAACTGCAATATCCTATGTGAATAAGAAGTTGGCAAATTGGAGTGGAAATCCAATGGTTTTAAATGGTTTATATATGCATGTGAGGTGTTCAGCACATATAATTAACTTGATTGTGCAAGATGGGTTGTCACAGGTGAATCAATCAATACCTAGTATTCAAAATGCAGTAAAATATGTTAGGTCCTCCCCTGCAAGATTGCAAAAGTTCAAAATATGTGTTGATAAGGAGAAAATCTCATATGGAGGGCTTATGGTATTAGATGTGCCAACTAGGTGGAATTCAACATATTTAATATTAGAAAAAGTAGTAACATTTAATAAAGCATTTGATAGGTTAAAGGAAGATGATGGGCATTATACAAACTGGTTTGATGAGGATGAGAGTAAAAAAAAATGGGTGGGGCCACCGACTGATGAGGATTAGGAAAATGCAAAGAAGTTAGTCAAATGCCTTTCAATTTTTTATCATGTGACTTTAAAATTTAGTAGTTCTCTTATTGTCACTTCTAATAATTACTTGAATGAAATGTGAAAAATTTATATTCATGTCAAGTCACTTGTTGATTCTAATGATTTTTTGTTAAATAAAATGGGTTACAAAATAGAGGAAAAGTTTGTCAAATATTGAGGTCATTCTTTTGATAAAGTTAACATATTATTGATTGTGGTAAATATGCTTGATCCTCGGTGTAAACTTGACTTTGTTACATGGTGTTTTAATAGCCTGTATGAAACTAGAAAGGTTGATGAATTGAGAGTTAACACTAAAGAGTTGTTGTTGAAGCTTTATGAAAGTTATGGAGGGGAGAGTAATCTAAATAGAGGTGACAGAAATAGTATTATGTATGATGGTGGTAATAGCAGTTATGGGTCATTTGATTCTTTTACACAATTTAGAAAGATGAAAGAAAGTTCAAGTGATGACATTAGTGGAAAAAATGATGTTGACAAATATTTGTCAGAGATTTGTGAGAGTACTAGTAATCGCAATTTTGATATTTTGAGTTGGTGGAAGTTGAATGGACATAGGTATCCGATTTTGTCTCTGATTGCCAAAGATGTTTTGGCAATTTCAGTGTCTACTGTGGCTTCTGAATCAGCATTTAGCACAGGAGGGCGTATTCTTGATCCTTTTAAAAGTTTTTTAACTCATAAAACTGTTGAGTCATTGATCTGTACTTAAAATTGGCTTCGCTCAACTCTATTAGGAGAGCGTATAATACAACCAAGTCAGGAGGAAGCTGAATTTTATGAATTAATTGAAACAGGTAATATTGTTATTTATTATGTTATTTTTTTATCTCATTTTTAACATTTTGTTTATTAGAATTAATGATTTTAATATAATTGTTTTAATTTCTTAAAGAATTTTTTAGGCCAATGAAATCTCAACAAGAGCAAATGGCTGTCGATTGATGTTTTTAGCTAGTAAGTTTTCTTAATTAGAAAAAAACACTAGTATCTTATTTTCATAATTTGTTTATTTAATTATTTATTATTGTTTTAATTTTTTTTATAGATTCAAGCATTGAGCTGGAAATTGGAAAATGCATGCTGATGAGTATTGAAATCATGAAAATGAGAGAATATTGTTTGATATTTATTTGTAATTTTTATATTTTGTGTTGTAGCTATTATTATTTTTATGTTTTTAGTCTTTGTAATTTTATGTTTATTTAGATGGTGCATTTGAGATTGAGTTTAAATTTATATTTTTAAATTTGTTTTGAATTCTTTGTATTTATTGTCAACATTTCTGTATTTGTAATAAAATTGTGATGAAAAATTTATTCTATTAATGAAGTCTAATGGATTATAAATTTAAAAATTCGAAAATAGGCTCAATAGGCATAGAACCGAAAAATCCGAACCGAACTTAACCAAATGATTTGGTTTATGTTTGGTTCTTTATTTATTTATTTTTTATTTGATTCTTTTTAAATAAGAATCGATTTAAATTGGTTCTGTTAAATTTCGAACCGAACCGTGCTCACCCCTACTGCAGTAAAATTTTTATTTAAAATTTTTTATTTTAATTTAAGTCGAATATTCACCGTTAGTTATAGAGTTGAGTAAGAGTTAACTAAATTTTTTTAGAAGTCGTGTATAAAATTAGTAAGAATTAGTAATTTTTTTTAGAAATTTAATATGAAATCAGGTAAATAAGAAGTGAAATAAGAGAGTTGATTATGTATTATAGTAAAAAGTTAAGTAGTTAAATTTAGGAAAATATTTTGAATAAATAGAATATTAAGTTAAATAATAGTCGAGTGATTTTAAAATAAATCGAATAAATTGAGAAAAAAATAAGAATAAAATCAAATAAATTAAGTAAGATGCAAAGTAAAGAAATTGAATAAAACAAATAATTAAAGACAAATAAGTTGAATATTTTATATTTGTTTGATTTCATAACTTTAAAATATCAATGATTTTATTTTTTTGAATATTTTCGTTTTTATTTATTTTTTATTTTTGTAGACATACATATGTAAAATTAAAAAATATTATAATTTAGAATAAATTTCGAGTGTCTCGGGAAACGGGGTATTATCCCACGCGATCCCCCAGCAGAAGTTTTATTTATTTCCCTCTCTTTTTCCTCTCAGTGTATACTGGAGGAGAACTGGAGAAGAGAAAATGGGGAAGAAGAAGAAACGGAGGGTCCCAGAGGTACTGTGGAGGCTATACAGAGACCGAGCCCGAAGCTTATCCCACACCGTCACTTACGTATTCACTCAGACTCAGTTACCACCGTCGAGCTCAAACACCAGCGGCGCTGAAAACGACAAGTCGTTTCTTCTTAAGCCCGACGATCCCTCTGATTACCGCAACCTCCTCAATAACTGCTTCATTGTTATAAGCGACAATGCTCCTCCGCTTCCCTCCCACTTCTCTCTTCGCAATCGCTGGTCCCAGCACCAGGTAACCACAATGCCACGTGGCAATATATGGTTTTTCTTTGTTTTTCCCAAGTCACTGTTATTTGTTGTGTCTCCAGATTGTCAAAAAGTCTATCGAGATGATAATGTCGGAGAATCCAGTGTCTTCCAATGTAATATGCAGTGCTTATGACAAGGCAAGTTTTGTTTCTTGTTGATTGTGAGCTCCACTGGAATGATCTAGCGGGCGATTGTTGTTTACACTGCGGTGACCACACACATAACATCTATTCACGAGGCCTAATGTATACTTGCTAATTTGTATATATATTTTTTATTTAACAGGAAAACTGTTCGAGTTTCATTTTCGAGCTTCTAACTCGTCCGGCTTGGTGTCTTCTATTAAAGAGGGTATTTCATCTTTCAAGGGTTTGTTGATTTACATTCTTCAGCTATGTTATGAGAGTAACTAACTGGGGCAACGATTGCATATGTACAGGTTGGGGACGATGTCATGGTTTATCTACTAAAGCATTCGTCAATATTTTTGCCCCTACCTCGTAAGAAACATCATCAAGTGGCAGGTCCTCCTATTAATGATATATGCCGTAAGTTGTCCAATCAGACAGCAAGGTGTCATTGTCAAAGTCCCTCATCTGTCCAATTTGGTAATCAATAGTTAAATATCATGCTTCATACTCCATTATTCACTGGTTTCTTTTATCTTATCCTATATTTGACTTTTGCCAGGACCCCAAAAGAAGAGGAAGAGAGTTGATAATGTTAGTCCAATATCAGAGAGACAGCCAGCTAATTCTTCTGTCAGGGGGTCTGAAAAGACAATTTCCATTAATTGTGTTGGCTGTAATGGCAAACGTTGTTTAAGGCCATTCAGTGAACCTTCACCGTACGACCATGGTCAGTTAATTTTCTCCAGAGATGCTACCAAGACAAATAGTGTTCTTGCTTTTAAAAATAAGGGGGATTCAGATGGGAGACATCAAGAAACCTCAAATCAGGTTACAACTAAGTCTAGGAAGCGACTAAGACCATTTAGCTGGCAGCGCCACAGAAATCGTAGGCAAATAAATTTTGAAGAACCCAGAGATAAGACACCTAGCATGACACTTTGTACTGTTAAAGATGGTTTACATGGAGGGCCTCAGTGTAACTTTAACAACAGGGTAAGTTTGTAAAGGTTATTTTCTTGGAAGAAACTGAGGAATGACTTTGATTTTGGCTTAAAATAATGTTCAACATAACTTTTTGTAGGTATGTAACAATATTTTGAATTATTTACTGTACTAATAACACTGGAAAAGCATGCTTGAGCATACCCTGTTATTTGTATTCTAATGGCTTGATTGGCATTTTCTTATCACAATTGTATTTAATTGTATATTGTGTTGAGACTAGTAATTGTGATTTATCTGCAGATGCAAGAAAAATGCCCCTGCTGTCTGATTCTTCAAGCTCCCCTGTTAGTCACCAAAGGGAATCATATTGACAGGCGTTCCATATTGTACAGTTTGGAATATTCTTCCAATGTTCTCCCTCGGAAACGTATCCTTGGAAGGATCTTAAAATATGTTCATAGCTTATGCGTTCCTTCTCAGATTAGAAATATGCTTCCCAGGTCATGATTATCACATCAACTTATCAAATCTTTAGACAGCAGATCTCTTTATCAATTCTTTAGACAGGAGTGTTGTATTTGATTGTTAGCAGCAAGTAACCCTTCTTGTACTTTGGTATAGTGCATTATTGTTTGTCTGCTTGCTTTTCTATCTATGGCCCTTCAAATCTTTTGTGGCTCCGAGATTATGATGATACAATATGGCTTAATGACTATGGGAAGGATTGTAAAATAGATCATTAAAGTGTGGGTAGAAAACCTTGGAAGTTAATTATTCAAGGGTAGAACAAACTTTCTTCTAATTTTAAATGGATGGTTGGAAATGGTGCAAAAATTTGTCTTTTGGAAGATGTTTGTGCTGGTTTTTCTAGTTTGCAATCCTCGTTTTCTCACTCATACAACGTACCTTCTTCTCATAATATTCTACTCAAAAAGTGCAGCTGCCGGCTGCATCGTTATCTTGGATGACTCTGTGTTCTTGTGTTTCCATAATTTTAGGGATTTTTGTTTCCACTTTGAGGTGGTAAAAAGGCAACTATATTATGGAATTGTTGTGTTTTGGTGATTTTTTTGGGTTATTTGGTTGGAAAGAAATAAGAAATTATTTTAGGAAGCATGGGAGGAGGGTGCTGATTGTTCGAAGGAGAACGCTCATTTTGTTGCCTCCCTTCGAGCATTGATATCAATTGAGTTCAAGGATATTCCATTGTGTTTTATTTTGGGAAATTAGGAAGCCATTGTTAGGTGTTCTTTAATGTATTTCTTGGTGTTTTCATTTTCTTTTTGTGAACTTCTGGTCCTCCCACTTGTATCTTTTTTCGTTTCAAGTAAAATTTCTTGTTTCCTATGAAAGAAAAAATGGAGAAGAAGAAGGTACTGTTGCACCTCTTTTGATTTTAGAAAGTTTATCATTTACCTTATCAATCTTCAGATATACTGAATTCTCTAAAGCCCAGTTCTGCAGATGCAAAGTTTCTTATAAGGAAAATCTTTGGTTTATCAGATCTAAATCTAAGTGCTGAATCAATGCCATGCTCCCACAGCAATGGCTTTTATCTTCTTGGATCTGCATGCCTGTAAGTTGAGCATCAGACATTGAATGAGTTTGAGGTTACTATGATTTTAAATTTCATAATATTGTTTTGAAGTGACAGTTCCAGTTGGTAAAAGGAATGGGAGATTTGTAGTTATGGTAGCTTCAGACATTCGACTAAGTTGCAATGATGTTGGTATTTCTTGATCAGGGCCAAACAGGAAATTGAAGGCTCTAAAATGTTCATGACGGAAAGATTGCAACAATTGGGCTGTGAAAGAGCATTTGAAACCTTGTAGTAATTGGTGTGGCCACTGTCAGCTAGTTAGGCAAAAATTATGATGATGATAGGATAATATCCTGAGATTCTTAAGGGAAGCTACTTTGGGATTTGTAGGGTAGATATATGATATCATAAACTTGAGATGAATAATTGGGTAATTTTTTCTGTAGGACCACTGACATCCAGATTAAGTCCATTTATCAATATACTTTTTATTTGGTTCTGCAGGTATCACTCACTTGTTAAGTTGGTTAAGATTCTCATTCAAAGATCCCAATGTTGCCAGCATTTGAGATTGCTGGATAAGCATTGTGCAATTCCTTCGTTCAATCAAAAATCATCGGTTGAGGTTAGTTATTTTTGTGGTTTAAAGCTCAACTTTTAAGGCTTATTAGGTGCAAAAGGGTGTAATAAGCTTTATTATGACATACTGAGGTGTTACCTTAGTAGTCTTCTTTTTCCTTTTTTTTTTAATTCAATGCATAAAGAGTAGTTATTTAAATGGCAAATCTGGCGATGCGGACAGAACTTCTCTGGTTGATTTTCATTTATTTTTTCTTCTTTCTGTAACGAATGGAAGAACTTACAGGACTATGAATATTGCTCCATTAAACTAGTTGCTTACCTATCCTAGGCCAATGCTCTTGGTGTGAGCTGTCAATTATTAATTTCACTTTCACCTGTTTCTTCTATGAATAATGTGACTTATTCTAGATTTTGTATTTTAGGGGAATGGATTGGGGAAAAACTTGTATGAGAAATCTCATACCAGTACCAAAACACCAAAAGCAAGTGATTCTCAGTTTGTGGCAATCAAGTCATATTGCTTGAAAAGTCAGGTGGTATCATTTCTATGGGCTGTCTGTAGGAGTATTATTCCTGCAGAGTTGCTAGGAACTCCTGTTAACTGGAGAGTACTGAGGAGAAATATTTCCAGGTTTATTGGGCTAAGAAGATTTGAGAAGTTCTCTTTAAAGCAGTGTATGCATAAATTGAAAACTTCAAAGTTCCCTTTTCTGTCTAATAAACACTCATCATGCTACTTGGATGCTCAGATTATCAAAGATGCTGCAGGACAGAATGAATCAATTCATAAAGAATTCAATAAAGTGAATGATACCTTTCTGAATATGAAACATGAACTTTTAATGAACTGGATTTCTTGGTTCTTTTCGTTTCTAGTTGTGCCCCTAGTGCGAGCTAACTTCTATGTAACTGAAATTGAGCATGGGAAAAAAGATATATATTATTATCGGAAGTCAGTTTGGAAAAAGTTAACGAACAAGGCTATCACTTGCCTGAAAGATAAGAGCTACAGTTACCTAGATGATGCAGCTGTTAGAAGTGTTATAAATAAAAGATCTTTTGGTTTCTCAAAGCTCAGACTTCTTCCAAAAGAAAATGGTGTAAGAATGTTGGCAAATCTTAAAGCATCATCAAGAATGCTAGCAGGAAAATCCTGTTCTGAAGTTACATGTTCCAGAAAGTGGAAGAAGGCTCAATTGGATTATAAAACAATGAAATTTGACCACTTCAAGCCTGTGAATTATGTTCTTCGTGATGCGCATGCTGTTCTAAAAGGTTTGCTGCAGAAAGAACGGGACAAGTTAGGGTCATCAGTATTTGACTACAATGATGTCTACAGAAAGTTATGTTCATTTCTAATTGGTCTGAGAAAGGAATCAATAACTGTTCCTGATGTTTTCATTGTGGTTTCTGATGTATCAAAAGCATTTGATTCTATTGATCAAGATAAACTGCTTAGAGTTATGAATGATCTCATACTGAAGGATGAATATATTCTTGAACAGTCTTGTCAAGTTGTCTGTACGAAGAAATCTTTGTGGGTTCACGGTAATTCTATACTGATGGAAGAAAATACCAGTTATACAAGATTGACAAATTCTCTCACCTTTCCTTCACCGCATGGCATTCTTGTTAGTCAGGTAAGAACTCACTTGTAACTAGAATGAAAAATGCTAGACTTGGATCAGCTACTTAGATATTGCTTTTCTTATGCCTGATGCTGCTTGCAAGATGTAAAATAATCTTTTGCATTTCTGCTAGCCATTTGACAATGTAATGTTCGACCTTCATGTCCAAGGAAAATAATCTTTCTTTTCTTTTCCAACTTTTTTTTAAAAGAGAAAAACTTTGCTTTCATAACCCTTATAACCTTGTTGATTTTAGCAAACCACACTGGTTTTGTTCTCTTTCTCCCCAATCTGAATATAGATCACATTTTTGTGTTCCATTTATGGTTCTTTTTTTGGGTACTGATCTCTGGATAAGTTGCAATCTAATCTAATCTGTCTATGTTGAATAAATAAATATTTATCTTTTCCTGTTTCCCTTTCTGTGGGATAATGTGGCAGGGTTTAAGCTGCAGTGTGAAGAAAGAAAAACTCCTTTTTATTTTAAATGAGCATGTGAAGCGCAATGTGCTACAGTTTGATAATAAATTTTACCTGCAAGGTATAGGTATACCTCAAGGAAGTGTTGTATCTTCTCTACTTTGCTCTTTATACTATGGAGATATGGAAAGGAATGTGCTCTATCCATTTATTGAGAAAATTCGAGAATCTGCTACTGAAGTTCTATCTGGAAGTCATAATTCTGGACAGATTAATGTGGATGAGACAATAAGCTCTTCCCCAAATTATACGCTCCTTAGATTTATTGATGACTTCCTTTTCATATCAACCTCAAAGAAGCAGGCTGCTAACTTCTTCTTCAGATTACGAAGGGGATTTCAGGAGTACAATTGCTACATGAATGAGGAAAAGTATGGTGTAAATTTTGATATTGGAGATAAATCAGGGCTTTCATCAAACAGAGTGTTTGTAGGTGAGGATGGTATCATATTTCTTCGATGGAGTGGTTTGCTCATCAACTCTAGTACTTTAGAAGTTCAGGGAGACTACTCGAGGTTTGTTTCTGTTTTGTGGTTTCTAGTATGAGATGAATCCTATTGAAGATTCATTTGGTTTCTCTCTAGTGATATTTTGGTTTGATTGCCAGCATTTATTTTCATTTGAGACTTAAGTTTTAAATGCTGTAGAACAATTCACTCAGGAAATTCCAAATAGCAATCTGACAAGACATGTCCTTTCGCATTCTCTTCCATGCTTTTGTAGAATGTTAGACTTCAATTTCTTTCTTCCACCAGCTTAGTCAAGCTTCAGCTTGATGTTTGATTGGTAGTTCAAAGATGAACTAGTACAACAGCAACAGTTATCTTCCACAACACCCCCATCTTTTCTTTTTTTAGGCTACTTTTTACATGTGTACTTCAATAGATTGTCTGTATTTGCATTGCAAAAATAAGGTACGCTGTATGCAGTTTTGCTAGATTTAAGATTAACCTCTTATTGCAATTGAATATATTTGAAGTTGGGATTTAATTGATTTGATTTGAAGATTCTATTTAGATGTTGTTCTAGTTATTGCACAGCACATATTCTACCTGAGATGTTATTCAATGTCATCTGATTCATCTAAGAACTTGTTAGTCTCCTTATTCCATTAGTTGCATGTGATTGATTGTTACAAATTAGTGTGCTTAATGTGTTTTCAATAATGCAAGAACCATTTTGTGTGGTGTACGTAACAGGTATTTAAATAACCATTTGAGCTCCACTCTTACTGTCTGCTGGCAAGGGAAACCAGTTCAACATTTAAAGTCGAGGTTACGTGGCTTCATGAGGCCTAAATGCCATCCCATATTTTTTGATTCAAATATAAACTCTGCTGCTGTTGTCAGATTGAATATCTACCAAGCTTTTCTGCTATTGGCAATGAAATTTCACTGTTATATCTCCGACTTATCATACATTTGCAATCTCACAGCAACTTCCTATTTGAAAATCATTGAAGGATCCTTTAGGTACAGTGAATTTGTATTTTGTTATCTTGCAAAAATTACCCATGCTGTGTGAAGCCCTCTTTTAGTTTCTTTTCCATTTCTTTCCATTTACATTCTCTTTCTCCCCTTTAATTGTTAGATATATGCATGTGCTGATTAAGAGAAGAATGGGTTCTCCATCTATTGGTCCCAATATCCATCCGAGACTTCAACTGGAAGAGGGTGAAGTTGAATGGCTTGGGTTACATGCCTATGTCCAAATATTGAAGAGGAAACAATCTCGGCATAAAAAGTTGCTATCGTTGTTGAGGTCTAAATTGTTGAGACATAGAATCACTGGGATTGTTTCATGTGAATTGAAGTATGCAGTTGATGCGTCACATTCCTTTTTGATCTGGAAAATCAAGTATTAGTATTGGATTCTTGGAAGTACCTACATCTGAAGTGATGGTTAACTTGCGTCTTATGATTCTTCACATCACAATATATTATCCGAGGATTGCTCTTTTAGCAAAATACTGTGAATGGTACATGGAGTGTTTAACTAGTAGCTTATTTTTCTTGGATAAAGTACTGGTAACAAATATGTACATATGCTACTTATATAGGTATAGAAATCTCCTCATCAAAACAAAGTTCACAAGATCCCGTGGAGTGTAGACAATTTACTACTTTTCTAAATAATTATAAAAACAATGACAAAGAAATTGATCACATATTTTCATTGCAACCTCATCTTCTTTCCATCTGTTTTCTCAAGTTTCCAAGGGGGCCATAAGCTTTGCCTTTGACTTCCTCTTTGCTACAATTACATCTGCTAGTGTTTAAATTTGTACCACATTTGAGACATATCCCTTTGCAACTTGGATCACAAATGACATTTATGGTAATCTCCAAATGCACCATGTCTCTAATATTCTTTGAAATATCAATTTCTTTTTCTTCAAGAGGAAAATATAGCCGATCATCCCAATCAATTGAAGCGTCATCGTCTTCTTCTTCTGAGCCATTTCTAGTTGATGAATTTGATTTATCCTCCCCAAACATCATTCTTATATCAATAATCTCTGGTTCCTCAATGGGTTGCTCAGACAATAAAATAGAGAAGTTGGAAAACACACTCTGAGCGGCTGGCTCGCCACACCTTCAACGAAACATGAAATTATTATTATAGATCTATTTAATATTAAAGTTGGACTACTGTAACTTAAAAGTTATAACACAAAGCATTTGGTAAACATTAGTTATTGTAACTTAAAAGTTATAGTACTAAAGTGTTTGGTAAACATTAACTGTTGTAACTTAAAAATTAAACTGATTTGATTTTACACTTGTATGATGAAAATTTTATTATATCTTAATTAATTTTATCAAAGTTATTATTTAAAAATTATATTTAATATGTAATATTAACTTTTATTTCACAGTGATAATTTTTTTTTTCCCACAGCAGTTATATCTTAAAAACTAGAGTACCTTAATCTCAAACAGGACTTGTGTTTGATTCAAGAGGACCAGAAAGAAACCATAATTTTTACAGTCATAATGCACCCAAAAAGTAGACAACGTAAACACATGCTGGTTCTGTTCTCACATAACTTACAGTTGATTCTAAATACTAGTTTGTATTTTCTTCAATTGTTAACTTATACAGATTAGCATCATTATCTGTGTTTCTTTTATGGTGGCTAAAAGCAGTCTACCATTTACTCATGGAAATCCCTTCCAGAATGAAGCAAAAGGACGGCCTATAAGCACTTTCTAAACGTGATCATCCAATCAAGTAACATGTGTGTTATCCAAGCGGCCATGTAGGTCGAGCAGATAATGAGTGCAACAAGACACACGCAGAAAGCATGAAACAAATGAAACAGATTCAGTACCTGTTGCAACCGAGGGTGAGGACAGTTCGAACGATTCCATCAAGCCTCAACTTTTGCTTCTTCTTTGTCACGTCAATTGAAATCTGCACAGGCGTTCCATTTGGATAATCTTTCACGGCTTTTGTGACCCGCAATCCCATAGCCGAAGCCCTAGACCTCGATACGTCAGTAGAAAGCTTGCCTAAACCAAGCCTCTCCAAGGTTGTACAATACTCCGCATGCGTAATGGAAGGGTTTCTCCTGTAAATAATCGCCCCTTCCCATGGTGATCCTGCATCTTCTTCAACATCTTCTTGATCTTCCCAGTCATAAGATTCAGTCTCATCTTCAGTGAATGAGTTGGAATCTTTTGCAATAGCATTTGAAATAGCAGGCAATCTATTACTGACAATTTTGCAACACCACTGAACTCGGCAATGACTAACAGAATGGCATAGACGCGAGAAAAAATATGCCCAAGGTTTTGGATTCGGTTGCTTGAATTGGTTGATATGCAAGACTGTAGCAACGTTACACGAGGACAGTGAATTTGACATGTCGAAATACAGTCAAAAGAACTTACCTGTAGAAATGATTTTAACATAGTATCAACAATTCTAGTAGAATATTCAAAAAAGTAAAACAAAATAAACATAAATATAGAAACACAAGAAAGAAAGTTTAAAGGTTTAGCTCTCATATGCAAAAGTAATAGACAGGAAATGTCTCAGGCATTTATACAAGTAAGAGATGTGCAATCGTTTTCTTAACAAATCTAAACACGAGAACGAAGAAACTGAGACCCATAAAATGAAAACCCAACGCTGCTTCATGAACTAAAACGTAGATAATACACTTATATAATCCTGTGCTATGCTATATTTACCTTGAAAGAGGGTCTCAGTTGCAGCGAAATTGACATAAAAATAAATGAGTGTTCAAGCCTTCAAGGAAGGAGACTAGGAGAGGAGGATAAAGAGACATTTTAAGCAAACATTAAAATATAATAACATAAATTTGTTCTCTCACTTGACGAAGAACAGGTCGTTGTAGTATAGTGGTGAGTATTCCCGCCTGTCACGCGGGCGACCCGGGTTCGATCCCCGGCAACGGCGTTTAATTTTTGGTCAAATACTAGATAAACAAAAGATAAGAACAAAGATTTTGAAAGCTCTCAAATGGGTCCTGGTTTGCATAATGAATAATATGTAATTCATAATTCATTCGCATTGAAGAATTGATTCACTTGAATCAACTTATCCAATGAATTGATTCAGGAAATTTACAAAAATAGCCTTTTCGTTTCTATTTTTCGTTAATAACCTTTCTATATTTTTACTTATCATAAATAGCCAATCAAAACTTACGTTTCCTAATTACCTCCAGTATTTAAATTTTATTACATAACTATAAATTTAAAACTTCAAACTTCGTTTACATGATGACCTTGCAACCAACTGGTTCCTCATAGTTCTTGCAAACTAAACATAGTTCTTGCAAACTAAACAGATTACGAAGATCGGAGCTTCTTACGTGTAAGGTAATATAATTGTATTAAATATTTATATAAGTGTTATGAATTTATGTGCATCGTTTGCGAGCTAGGGTTTATATTTTGGGATTGTCGGCGGTTGATGGCGAGAGCAGTGCTACCTCACCGAACACGGTGAGGCAGGCGACTATCTCATCAGGCGGTGAGGCAGGCACCCTGTCTCACCTGGTTGAGGCGACTGTCTCACACGGAATGGTGAGGCAGGCGACTGTCTCACTGGAATGGTGAGGCAGGCGACTGTCTCACTGGAATGGTGAGGCAGGCAGCTGTCTCACTGAGCTTGGTGAGGCAGGCGACTGTCTCACTGAGCTTAGTGAGACAGGCGACTGTCTCACTGGATTGGTGAGGCAGGCGACTGTCTCACTGAGCTTGGTGAGACAGGCAGCTGTCTCACTGGATTGGTGAGGCAGGCGACTGTCTCACTGAGCTTGGTGAGACAGGCGACTGTCTCACTGGATTGGTGAGGCAGGCGGCTGTCTCACACTAGCTAGTGCGACAGGCTTCTGTCTCACCTAGTCCGGTGCGACAGAGCTTCTGTCAGCACCAAGTCGCAGTGCTGACAAGTGGTGTCTCACTTTTAATATATTTTATTTTTATTTTTAGTAATTATATTTTAACGATTATAATAAAATTATTTTCTTTAATCATATCGGGATTAATGGACTTAGTTGTACTTGAACTACTGTTATAATGGTTGGTGGGAGACATTGGCGGATGGTCGGATGGATTATGTGAATGCTTAAGAATCTGACATTTTTGGTTGGAAAAGATTGTTTGTTTGTTCGGTTTTTATCAAGAATATCACGAGATTTCTGAGATAAATCCTAGTGAATATAATATCACATTGAAGACAACATTGAAGTCTAATAACACGACCTATCATGCATGTTCACTACCCGTGGACATATGTAATGATGAAATGGTGAAGGTTGTATTACATTTAGCCTACGATGTGGCCAACATTGGATGTATTCCTATATTTGTTACTACATCTCCTAGAGTTCCAACCGAGATGTTGAAGATGTTGAGGCACTTGTAGAATCGGTCTGCATCCCGGATGTTGAAGAAGAGGTATTACGAGGACAACATCGTTGCGATGATATTACTCTCCGGTCCACGACAATAATGACCTTATTGATGATGTTCGTGTTAATGATAGGGGTGTTGATCTTATTGATATTCCTTCAACAATGAGAGCGGCGTGAGGATGATATTGCTGCTAATAGTGGGAACGATCGATCTCTTGCTCCGATGGACCGTTCGATGATGACGAGTTGTTGACCCTCTTATAAGTCTTGCTCGGTTATGCCATCGAACTTGATTGCTCCAGATTTTATTAGAAGTTGTAATTGGGATGATATTAGTGTGGGTAAGTTGTTCTCAAGAAGAATGAGTTAATATTGGGCTGCATAAATTTGCCGCCTGAATAAGTTTGATTTTAAGATTGCAAGGTCCATGACTACGCGTTTGAGGCCATCTGTTCTTGGAATCATGTAAATGGCGTATTCGAGCAACGAGACCTTGAGCGAGGAAAATGTTTATTGGGTAGTTCGGAGAATTGATAATGTACATACATGTCGTAATGAAGTATTATTGGACGGTAGTCACCAAGTAAAGAGCGGGGTTGTTGGTCATATTATTGCTGAAAAATATATTCAAGAAAAAGGATATACACACGAATGATATCGGAGTAGACATGCGGCGAGGAATATGGTGTCCATTTAACATATCGATGACATATCGGGCGGAGAAGTTGGTCTAGAAATTATTAGAGGAATCCTGCGAGTCGTATAACTTACTACCCAAATATTCTCATGTTTTGAAGGCATGCAAATGAAGGTACGATTACTCACCTTGAACAAGATCGCGGATGGTAATTTCTTATACTACTTTGTAGCTCTTGGATCTTCCATCGAGGGTTTTAAGCAGTTTATTAGACCCGGTGATTGCGGTAGATGGTACTCATCTAAAGGGTCTATATCGAGGAAGTATGTTTGTTGCAACACTGCTTAGATGGAAACAATCAATTGTATCAGATTAGCCATTGGAGTTTTGGATTCGGAGAATAATGATGCTTGGGAATGGTTTATGATGAAGTTACATGGAGTGATTGGTGATATGCCGGACTTAGTATTTATCTCCGATCGATGCACTTCCATCAAGAGGCCGTTTTTAAAGTATTCAGTTATCTTTGCTCATGGCATTTGTTTTACCATGTGAAAGGTAATATCAAAGCAAAATTCAAGATGTCCGAGTTGTTTGGAATGATTTCGGTCGATCTTTATAAAAGCGCATAAGCGTATGGGCACGAAGAATTTAGAAAACAACTTGAGGCTCTGTGGATGCTCCGTTCTAGTCGCGGTGATTACTTGGAGAATAATGTGGGGATATGTAATTGGGCAAGGTGCGAGGTTTGAAGGCGGGAGATATAGTATTCTTACCACGAACATCGCGGAAGCGTGAACTCTTTTATGAGGGAACCGCGAAAATTTCCGATTACACATCTTATTGATCATTTTAGGAAAATAATGCGTGATGGTTTTATGATAGAAAACTTGTGGTTGAATCGATGAGTACTTCGGCTAACAACTTGGGCGGATGAAATTGTCGTTGAGAGGAGATCTCGGGTCGAAATGATGATGGTCAGATCACGTGTCTCCACATCGATTTCATGTTTTGGGTGGTGGTGTGAATGAGGGATTAGTTGACATAGAAAAAAAACTTGCACATGTAGAGTATTTGATTTAGATCGGCTCGATGCATGCGCGTACAATTCTTGCTTGTTTAAGCTGTTCGAGTGGATTACATAAGCCTTTGTTACGAATTTTACACAAGGAATCATTGGTAAAGGCTTATGCACTGACTAGTGGAGCCGAGTTAGTGGCGTGTCGATTGGGAAGTGCCGGATGAAATTCAAGAGATGCAAGTTTATCCACCGGTAGAAGCACCACCACCGGGTCGTCGTAAGAGTGAGAACACCCTCTGCCGGTGAGGATGTAAATCGAAGAAGCTGTGAAATGTGGGCGGTGCAATGAATCGGGTCATAGCTAGTAAGCGATGTAAAAATCCTATTGTATCAAACCAAAACTAGTTGCATTCTTCCAAGTAATATTGTCTTGAGTATTAAAAATTTTATTTATATTGCATAATATATATATTGGTAAAAAATTTATTTAATGTTATTTTTATATTGAATACTAATAGTTTATAACATAATATCACCATTAAATATGTCTACGATGATCTTTTCCTAAAATACATCCCATGATTGCTAGTTGAAATTGAGCCTAAGTCCGAACATTAAATACATAGTAAACATCGATAAAAACACCACGATCACCACTACCGGGCTCTTGTTGTGGGACACCTTTAGCTATGATGACTTTCCGAGTATTCGATAGCGTCGTAGGTCATGTCGAAAGCCGTAGAATCCAACATGGTCTAGCCATCGAGGAATATGACTTGAATGCCCTAAATTGATCTTTATACGTTTTATCGTCGCGGAATGTAAGCAATGAGTCATAAATCCATACTTTGTTGTTACGAAAGTCTACTCTGTCTAGTACCCGATGATCGCCATGAGGTTAAGCTGGAATGAAAACCTACACATAAAAATATTGTTACGAATTCGATGTTTCTTACACCCAAGTGTCTGATAAAAAAAATTATATTGACATACCATATCCACATCTGTCAATTGCTTTGACATTATGAACTCCAGCCCATGAATATAGCTATTAAAATTATCACTATATTGTAATGTTTCGATAGAACAATTTCCGTTGTTCCATAATTGCTTAAGGAACACTGCGATATCATATACACTAGAATTCGAAATACACAACATATAATTTTAAAAACAACGAATATATATTTAGTAAACTACATGCCCAAAATATGTGTACGTATGTGTGACCAGTGAGACAATGCATTTGGATCTGCTAGTTGCTTCTCGTGATCAGCGATAATACTCATGAATATCTTGTACATAAGAAATAAGAATAGCAAACCATCTGGTCAATTTAGAAAGCAGATCCTACTACACTAAACACAACCAATGGTTTGATGAAAAAAAAATTACCTCGTCACCTAGCCATCCCGAGTGAAGTATGACCTAAAAGTATTTGAAAAAAGCGAGTGCAGTATGGGGCTGAGCGATCCATTGTAATGTTACCGAGCAAACCACTCGTCGAACTCATTGTATACACATGGATCTTGTAATCCTCGAAGTGGATTTATATCTACACTCGTTCGTTCATCGATCCGGCGATCCACTAATTGGAGTGTAGGCACGAGATTGATGTTCCTCCCTCGTTTGAATAGCGGAATCAAATATGGACTATTAAAGACATAAGATCTTCTATATGGACGGCCAAACTTACTAATATCCGTGGCACCTCCTTGAGAATCTGCCGCTTTGTCCATCGACATCCCAGTAAAAAGTATATAATGACATAGGATTTGGATATCATCGATTATCTACGTCGATATACACTCCACAATCATCCGGTACCTATCCATTTGTCGGGATAAATAAATTTAATAAATAACGGATTAAAAGCTAAAAGAACGCACAAATGACTTATTAAATTTGCTCACCGCATCACGAATGTGTAGTCGGAGAAGAGCAGTGTGGCGTTCGAGTATCTGAACTAATAAATCCCATCACAGCTTCTCAAATTCTTTGTGTTCTTTACGCTCTGCCTCAAAGGCTGACTTGATTCACATATAGAGCGATCAATCTTGTCCATCCAGTCGAATGATATAATCGTTATTAAACTTTGTTCTTGGTTGTTATGAATTTAAAAATTATAAGTTTAAATAAATATATATAACCTCTTAATGACATATATATATATATATATATAGAAAATAAATGATTTATAACCTCCGAATCATATGTGTCATTGGATTCACTGTGTTTGCTCATGATGGTCTTCTGTTGGAAGCTCCTCCTCCATGAGACCTTGCGGCTCCGATGTTGGGCTAAGCGGCACTTGCTATGTTTTGATTTTCTTACGTTTCGACCGTAATGGGAGGTGCGTTGATTGATGGTTGATCTTTGCACAAAGTAACATTACTTATAAATACATAAATAATCATTTACAAAGTAACATTACTTATAAGATACTCACATTACCAACTCGACTTGGGATATATGGAACATAATCCTTTCTGGTTTACCAATATTTTTGTGCTTTCTCTTTAGAGTTCGGCTCGATGGTTTGTAGTACATTTTCCTGCAATAATTCAACCCAAATTTTAAGTTAGTAGAATCATAGTATTATTCTTGATATGAAAAACAATAATATACAAGCTGCACAAAGTAATATTACTTACAAGGCGAGAGTTATCATTAAACAATGAATTCACAGCGGTGAAGTTGATTTTGGAGGAAGCGATGGGCTTCCATTTGTACAATCGTGGAATCTTTTTTTGGTTTTCACGACCCATTGTGATGGCAGCCCTCAATAACTTCGAACATCCATGCCTACGATAAGTAAAATGACAATATTAAAAAGTATTAAATATTTACTATTAACAACCAATTATCGAAGAATATAATTTTAATGTAGATGCGATTTTAACGTACACGAACTCCGGATGTAAAGCAGTAAACATTGTACTTTTCAATATTATGATTTGGCTTTTCAAGCGAGTCTTCTTAAATTTCTCCATTTTACCATACAATGCATTGTCAAGGCAGTACGTATATCGTTTCCCATGACAAAGCGACCCATGGACCGGTTTCGAAAGTGATCGATGTCATCCACCTCGTTAAGCGATGAAAAGTTTATCGACTATGAACTTTTCTTCCATTTAGAACTACATACGCAAAATAAAATAGTGCAATTTTCTTGCATCAATGTAGTCCATAGCGTCGAAGTCTAAGTTACCAAACCTTTCAGTCGAACTCATGAGATTTAAATTGCGAAAGCAGACCATCAAAATACGTGATTAAGCGACCTATGATTCTTTTTTATCATTTTTGGTACATTTGTCTTCACCCGACAAAGTCCAGTAACTAAACACCACTCTCCGATTGATAAGCGTATCAAATGCTCACCGATTTCAAACCACAGTCGATCTGTCTCATTCTGGCCACTTGTCTTAGTAACAAATTATGCATAATCACACCATTGAATGGAAAGCTTGACACTCTCAGAAATGGCCAAATATATCCTTTTGAATAATTGCAGCTGTCGTTTTGTTAACTTACCCTCAATAGCTTTTACGGTTGTATCTAACTTACACATACTTATGTCGCCTGGGAAAATGAAGCGGCATAAGGTATACGCATCATGCCGGTACATACGTAGAATCGCCATATTTACATTACAAATATAACATTATTAAATTAAAATTATATAATTTACAAATTAAAAAAAAATTCTTTCGTAAAATTTCGAGAAAATATTACAGGTGCGGCGAGGCAAGTGTCGCATAAAAATAAGCGGCAGTGCACAGTCGCACTGAATTCCGAAGTACAACCCAATAATTTGGTGCGACATGCAAGCCGTCGCACAAAACTGTCGCGACGATGCGCATGTCGCGCCAATTCTGAATCTGAAACTAGGACCGTCGCACTAAACGCTGCGGCGGGCATCCTGTCGCACTAAATTCAGAATCCGGCGGTAGCGTCGCACCGGGTTTGGTCGCGACAAATGCGACGGATGCTCGTCGCGCCAAGTTCGAATACGGAATTACGGAATGCGGTGCTCGTCGCACGATTTGGTCGCGACGGGCATCAGCCGTCGCACCGGATTTGGTGCGGCGGCCATCGACCCGTCGCGCAGTTACGGTGCGGCGGCATCGGCCGTCGCGCAAAATCGGTGCGACGGCACCTCTGATGCGACGGTGGTCGTGCGTCGCACGAAGCGTCGCGATGGTCGCTGCCATCGCACCAAATCTAACTGCGATGGTAGGCCATCGCATGCGTTCTAGTGCCATGGGCTGCTTGTCATGGCGACCATCTGCTAGTGATCTTCTGAAACCTGCTTGTAGATAGTCTGCATGACTGTCCGAGTTTGTTTAAAAAGAAAAAAAATTACAGAAAAGTTACCTCACCTCAGTGTCTCCGGTGTCTGTTTCTGATCGTCTTTCTGATCGTCTTCTCAGAAGTGTAACTGTTGCGGAAATTTTGACGAAGGGTATCTTGGTCTGCAAAATTGGAGATTGGCTAATTGTGATATAAAAAATATAGAAAGGTTATTACTGAAAAATAGAAAACGAGAAAGGTTATTTGTGTAAATTTCCCATTGATTCACATGGAGTTTGGGTTGACTCAATTCATATGAAGCTCAAGATTGGGTCTCGGTAGAGTTAACTATAAAATAGTATAGAATATGGGCTCTATAGGCTTTCTATTTATAATTTTGTCTCGTATTTTTGTCACTTGCAGCCCAAAAGACGGAATTGTCCCCCAGGATTTTTGTCTTGCCGTTAATATTATGACAAGAAGGAACACGTGAGGGGGTAATGCTTGTTGTAGACAAACAAGAGCGGTTTCACTCTTTTTTCCAGCGCGGTAGCAAGTCCATGGCGTGATGGCCAATAAAACCACAGACTAATCAAGTTTCAGCTTAAACAATGCAGTATCATCAAAATTCAACAAGAAGTACTTGCAATTGCATATAAAAGTGAATTCTAGAGGTTTGAAGTTTGGTCAAACTTCAGTTAAATTTTAAAATTTGAAGTTTAACGCATTACCCATAATCAAATGCTCCAATTGCTTTGATAATATTCCGATCATTGCACATAATATCTTGAATGAGAATGGCAATAGGACGTTGCAAGAAGGCAAAGGAAATAGCCACCATTTGATGCTCAGTCAGTTTCCAAACTAATGGACAAGAAAATAGCTAAAGCTCGCCCTGGTCATGTCCCAACAAAATTATTTTGGTTATTAGGAGAACTGATTAGCCAAAGCCGGATTCCGACCATGTTATTAGAGCAATATAGGCACTAAAATTATGAGTGAGAGAGAGAAGCCGTAAAACATTCCAATCTAAATCATTGTCCAAAGTCATAAAACCATCCACATAGTCTAGCCTAATCCGTTAAGAAACACGAAACACTCAATAATGTCAGTAGATACCGCAATGAATGGAAAACCTACAATCCAAAAGAAAACAGAGAGAAAAACACAGACAAGAAAAGTGGGGAAAGCAAGAAAATCCTAGACACTAGTCCAAGATCGGTTTAAAATCAGTCAATGGGCTGGTCAACCTCTGCATAAGCAGGCTCAAGGTGGGCTTGTTCCGCTTCTTGCACCTCCTTTTCAGTCTTCCTTCCTTTCTTGGACTTGTAGTACACACTCATGAAGGTTCCCACAGCTTTATACTTCTTCCTGCATTCCTCATAGAGTTCACCATCAAACATCCTCCAAAAGTTCTTTTCACTCAGTTCAGACACTGCATACTGTGGCTGAAACCCACCATTCTCAATCAGCCACTGCTCCATTTTACGAACTGCCTCTGCACCATCAAATACTTCACCCCTCAAGATAGGACCTGGTGCATAGTAGACCCCAACATCTGTATACATCTGAGCATAAGAAGTGTCTCCCTGTCTGTGATGGTGCTCAAAGCCTGGCTCAGGATACACCATAGTTTTGTATGGAAGCTTGTACAGCCGATGTGGGCAGAGCCAAAGGGGGTATACCTGCAAAATTAGGAATGGAAATATTAATTATATCAACAAACTTGAGTCCTCGATAACAATATTAAAAATTGTCGGACCACAACTAGTAGCACTTGTGTTCCCAATTTTGAGACAAGGCTAATAATCTTTTGGAACCTACAATGTCCAACTCTAATTAGGGATCCCACACACTGCATATTCAGTTAGCGACTCAGTAAAGACTCTTACAAAAGCTTTAATAATACAGAAGCTGCTTCTGAACATACGCAACAAACATAAAATATTTTCAAAACCAAAAAAAAAAAAAATACATAACTGACCACCAAATAAACCATGTTTGCTTCGCCATCCAAAAATACAACTTTTATTTTGAAACAAAGAATACGAAGAAATGTTTTCAGCCAATTCTGGTGTATTGTGCAATTTGATGCCAGGATATTTCGATTGCCGTTTACTAGGTGCAATGACTATGTTTTCCCTCTTTTATATTTACCTCTACATTTTAAGGCTTTTCTTTGTCACTGCTAATCCTTTAGCTGTAGCCTTTTGTATCTACAAACAACCTCCTACAATGCCCCAAACACACCCAAAGGACTATTATTTGCTTCAACACTTATAATAAAACATTAAAGCAAAAACCCTCGATTTCTTAAATTGACTCTAAATTAATCATATGCTGGATGATTTGTTGTTGAAATCATATCCTGCTTCAGATATGGTTTCAAGCATCTGTTCGTATGCTTCTATTACCTCCAAGCATTAGACAGTCTCATTTTTCAGGGAAAATAAAACTTGTTTTACTTAAGCAATCTTCAGGGAAAGTAGCAATGACAATTGTTTGACTTCATTTCACATTCAAACCAACATAAATTTCAGTAGAATATTAGTGTGGCTAAAATTACGCCCAAAAGAAACGGAAGGAAGATAAGGGAAAAAAAAAATGAGTAATCGAGCTCGGTGGCAGAGAAAGACAAGTTTACCTCCATCTCACGGTGTTGCCACTCCAGGGCATCTCCAACCTTGTAGAGAGGAACAAGCATGTCCTGGATGACATGATTCTCATGGTAAAAGTTTCTGATGGCTTCACCTTGAGTAGCCTTAAGCAAAGAAACCTTGGGTGGCATCATCCAGCCGAAGAGAAATCTGAACCAAAATTGATCTCCAAATGGTAGGATGAGTTTTCCCTCCCAGTACAAGGACCTTGTGTGCCTGTGGTAATACTCTCTTGTGGGTATGTACTCTGTGAACTCCCCTTTCTTAAGAGCCGTGGCTGCATGCTGATAGAACCATGGTTTAAACCACCAACCAACACTGTTAATTACATTTCCCTTTTCCTTGGCCTCTTCTTTTGAGGCATATCTCCCAGTCATAAATACAGCTTCTGTTGAAGTGTAAATCATGCCTTCTACGAAGTCTGGAACCTTAGCTGGATTGTCCTGATCCCTGTCTCTTGGAGCAAAAGAGTCTGAATAGGCCTGTGCAATCTCTCTTAGATTGCCCACCACAGGTTTGTAAGTCAGCTTCATGTATTCCTTAATGGGTATAAGCTTGATCTCGGCCGAGACAAGAAGCCCCAGTGTCCCCTGAGACCATGGAATTGCATAGAAAAGATCTTTATACTCATTGTCCTTGGTGGCTCTGACAACTTGGCCGTCTGCCAGAACAATCTCATATGCAACAACAGTATCAGAAAATAGGCCATAGATGTGGGAACTTCCTTCAATTCCATAGCCATTGATGAGGCCACCAACGGTAAGATCGTCAAGCTCTGCAACCACTGCAAGAGCAAGGTTCATTGGGCATGTAGCTCTGGTGATTTGGCCCATGTTGACAAGAGGCTCAACTTTTGCAATCATTCTATCTTTGTCAATGTCAAGGATGTTACCAAAAGCTGATAAGTCAACTTCAAAATGCCGGGCTCGCTTGTAGTCCACATTCCTCATTCCAACTGCAATCCAGGGTTTACGGGCTGTGCAGACAAGACCATCTTTTGATGGATTCCTCTCTTTCAGCCGTTTAACAACTTTCTTGACATTTTCATCATGTTCCTTTTGATGCTTCTTGTAGGATTTCATCTCAGATTTGACATCTCCAAGATATATGCAGAAGTAGATGATGAAAGAGATGGGGAGGACGACAAAAATAACGATGATCCATCGGAACTGGACAAGAAAGTCCACAATTCCCTTTTTCCTTTTCGGGCGCAGCGGTGCCTCAAGATCCGACATGGTAGGAAGTAAACACACTTCAACAAAGAGAACAAAGAGTATAATTAAAAAACAAATCAATACTGCAAGTAAATTATGGGATTGCTAAATTAGCTTGCATGCAAAAGAATAAATCAACCAAAATCCTGTATGTCAGTTACAAAGTATTCAAGAAAAATGAAATGTAATGCTTGTAAATCAAGGCGGGGAAACGCAAAGCTTTAGAAGATATAACTAGCAGCATGGTTGCATGACTTGAAAGATCCTCAAGTCAAAATTGCCAACACATATACACCAAAACATGAGTAGTATCTAACATGCTCAATGGGAAAACTATATGAAAAGGTCATCCGCAATTGATCTAAACAATTTTACAACAATGCATCATTGAAAAACTGAAGCCAAAAATACAAAAGGTACATGCATGAAGAGCCCAGGGCCCCTTTGAATCATCCAACATAGTGATAAGAGAATTTAACATAATGATGCAATGATTATATCAAAAAGTTAAAAAAATGCAAAAGTCTGATACTTGTTAAATATAAAAGTAACATTTCAGATTCATACACAAATGCTAAAAGTTTTATAACAAGAAAAGCAAAAAAATTATAGCTTTAGCCCAATCTCGCACAGATTATGAGCAAAAATCAATATAATATAAAATGACTTGGATCATTGTCCAGATCTAGCCACAAGAATAAAAATAATAATAAAGGAACAACATATCGAGTAGCTTTAAAGAGCAACGTTCTTGCATGAAATTTAAACTATACTGAATTACAATGAAGTAGAAAAATCGCAACAAGAAATAACACAATGCAGTGTAAGCTACAATTGAACAGAACTTAAAACAAATCATTCTCCGCTTCTTCATCTTCAAACAAGGATTCTAATACTTCAAATTAAAATTCAAAAAATTCACTTAAAAAACAAATAAAATTAATAAAAAAAGGCTAAATATAGATCAAGATCTATGGCTATCCGAAACTAAAATTAACAAGAAGAATAAAAAAATAAAAAATTTCACACGAACAGTTCAAAAACAGTAAGCGTATTTAAACTCGAGAGACCTTCGGTTCTCGCTTGTTTAGTAATTATTCCATTTGTAACAATATATTCATCATTTCTCAAGTAGCATTTCTCTGAAACGCAGTGACAAATAAAAAAAAAAACACTACAAAAAGAACATAAAATTGCATTTTCTCGGCAACCAAACAGAAATATTTCTAAAACCACAGAGATAGAGAGAGAACCTAAAAGAGAGAGAAGCTGAAAAGCTGCGAGTTAATGAAGTATTTGGGTATTCGAGCGATGACTATATATATATTATGTATATATATGACTGTCGGAGTGTCGATTGCGAGTGTGTACTGTGCAGTGATAATTTCACAAAGCGTTTTTTAAAAAAAATTAAAAAATAAAATAAAATAAAACTCACACAAAGAGTGAGTGCTGACGTGTCGGGTGACTATGGTCATCAATTTTAATTTTTAACCATTTGTAACAAATGAGATATTTATTTGATATTTTTTAATTATTAATTAATTTATAATGTATTA